>CM042689.1:227052833-228468971 GCA_023614405.1 Avena insularis | reverse complement strand
TTGGTGAGAAACCGAAAAGCCGCATAAATCAAAATCGCAACAAGATACATATGGGAGATACGATTTTGATGAACAAAAGCTTGTTATGGAGATTACGACAAGCTCTATATCCTCACATGGATAAGACCAAATATCAACCAAATACGATGATGCAAGTATGCAAAGGTTTGAGCTCTCTTCGAACGATATGACCGAATTACTCATATGAGAGCCCCTCTTGATAGTACGGTTATCTATCCTAAACCCGGTCTCACACACACAACGTGAGACCGACAAAAGGGAAAAACTATCAAGATTATACCTTTGCCTTGAGCATTCCACTTGAGCTCGATGTATACGGTCTTGCCCTTCTCAAGATGGAACGCCTTTCTTAATTCCTCATCAACGACCTCGCATATTGAGCTTGCCCAACATATCTTCTTTGCATTTTATTGACCTTGAAGCCAACACATGCTCCAAGCGATGCCAATAGACAAATCCTACAAGTATAACTTAATACACACATTAGTCCATAAAGATTGTCATTAATTACCAAAACCACACATGGGGGCCCAACATGTTCTTTCAATCTCCCCCATTTTGGTAATTGATGAAAATCCCTTTAAGAGGGTTTATATAAGGAATATTAATGAATAAAATGGTAATACCAATATCAAATACTACAAAAGTATGTGATATTGGTACCACCACCATATATAGAGCAAACTCCCCCACAATCTATGCATATATTGCCAATTATCATTGGTGGAGTTTCCTCTATATATCACATGCTAAGCAACAACAAAGATGCTAGCATGAAAGGAAAATGCTTAAGAACCAACTCAATGCATAGCCCAACTTCCCTTAAACCCTCTAAAACTTCTCCCCCATTGGCATCGATTGCCGAAATGGGTGACAAGTTCTAGAAGTCAAATATAGTAATAATACCTCCAAAGGTGTGCCTTCGCACATATCCAATGATGAATACTTGGGAGGGAGTAGAACTATATCGAGGACCCGAAGATTGCTAAAATAAAGTCAAATGATGCAAGCAACTACAAGTCCGACAAACCAATTTGAAAACAACAAATGAGTCCAAATGGAAACTACAAGATATTATGATAAGAGCAAAGAGGCGCTTTAAATAATTAAATAGAGAAGCTCACCAAGATTTGTGCACTATTCAACATAAATGCATTAGAATACATATTGCACAAATATGGAATCCTCGCTCCCCCATAAGCATTTAAAACACAACAAATGAGAAAGAAGACAAATGAGCATTATTGAATGAATTAGATGAGCTCCCCAAAGATAATGCACAAATTATGATAATTGCATTTGGAAACAAGGTGCATAATCATGGAATCCTCACTCATCCAAGCTCATTTAAAAATACAAGGCATGAGAGAATAAAAAAGAGGCAAACAAATTTGGAAGCCACCAAAAAAAAGGAATAGAAAGGTGGTCTCCAAGGATTAAAAATCAACTAAAATTATCTTCTCATATGTGTATATGTCTCTAAGTGGAAAATATCACAAAGACATATTCCAAAGAATAAAAATGCACACATAAAGAAGATTATACAAGAAAGCACATGAAAGGCAAAAATGAAGTCATAACATATATCAATAAGATTTTTGCTTCAAAGCATGGCCAAAGGCTCACATATATCTTATTGTACATAATGGACTTCAAACACACACACACTACATATATTACAACTATCACCAAGGGAAAAGGAGAAAGTTGAAATATAAGAAGAAAGGCAACAAGTATCATAATAGAAAATAGACTAGCAAAATCTCTCTATTGCATATGAGAGAAGTTGAGGAAATGATAGGCAATAAAATTGCTAGATTGACATATTTGGGATTGGAGGATCATGTGCATGATTTTGTATAGTCCCAACTACATGTACTCATCTCAACTTAAACACATATACACTAGAGTGTCCTCTTAAAACCATGGCTAGAACTACAACAATTACAAATACATTAATTCATGCTAGAAGACGACCGACAAACGGTTGGAATCAAGATATGTGAGCATGAGGAAGAGGTACTTGTTACCGAGATATAATTGGTAGGATGTAGAGGATATGAATTCGTTGATCATCCTATATCTTGCCTCAAATTTTCTTCTAAGCATCACTTCTTCAAAATTGAGAGACAAGCGTCCAATATATCTCCAATGTACCTAAAACACACTTAAGTACAAAATGGTCCCCAAACTTATTGGGTCCAAAGTAGTTAGAGAAACTACAATACATAGGAGAGACTCCACATAATTATGTGCACATTGATATGAAATTGAATTTCATGCACAACTTAGCCGATGGGAATTGGTGGAGTTTCCCCTATATATTGGATCAAAGAAAGCAAACATGCCTTAATATAAACATATAGTAAATATGCATGCATAAAGCTTTCAAGAACCAAAAAGAAGATATAATTTGAACAAAAACACCAAGTAAACGGAGATGGCACACACAAGAGTGTGACAAGACAAGCGGTGTCCAAATTGTATCAAAGAACCAATTCAACACATGAACGATCACAAGTTCAACAAATGAACTAGGCTAAGGCCAAAAGAGCAAAAATATATAGAAATAAAAATGCTCAAGGATTTGTCTCATTCTAAAATGGTCAAATCAAGAAGCAATGAATGAGACAAGACGAACTCCCAAAAAGAGCAAGGTTCCAACAAGAAATCAAACTCCCCAAACTTCTCATGATGGCACAAATACCAAAACGAAAAGATTGAGGTTCCAAGCACATAAAACCCGACATGGACCAAACAAAGAAGCATAAATATGAGTGTTCTAAATAATATAGGAGAGCTCCCCCATAGATAGTGCATTATGTAGGATTTTCCTTTTAAATGCAAAATGCACACAAATGGGATCATCACTAGTACCTACAATAAGTAAAACACAAGAGGATATCAATAAAATAAGAAGATCCACAAGAAGCAAGGAAGGCTTGGGAGACAACACAAAACATTTTATTGGCCAAAGATAGGATAAAATTAAGCAAGGGCCAAAGTGAATATGATCAATAAATTCTACCATAAGTTGGGTGCTCATTGTCCAAGGACAAGAAATATTGGGAATAATTTTCCCAAGGTATCTTGCATGGATATCCAAGATCATAGTCACAACAAGAAGCATATAACTAAATATAAGAAATTAAGTGTAACACTACGGTTCTGAAAAGACCGTAGCTTCTATTTGACATGCCAATCCCCGGATCGGTTCATTGGCTCACAATAGAATAAGATGAATAACATAGCAAAATATCTGTGTATCATAAATAACGAAGATCCAGAGTACCATTATTACAATAAAAGCTTAGCTCAAGGCTAGCTCAAATTATTCAGGTAGCAACATAAATAAAGCAAATCCTCCATTCTTCAAATTGCCCACAAGTGAACAAGTGCCGAGTGGAGTACCGTGGCCTATATCGATTACTAAGAATCAGAATATCCTACAACATGAAACGTAGCAGCCCCGAAGGGTCAATACATGGAATGTATGGCAAGTAGAGCTAGTAAAGGAGACAATAGTGCTAACAACTATATGCATATTTGGCAGGTGGAGCTGTGGCTAGCTTGCATTTACAAACACCTTTGTCCTACTTTCATAAACAGTTTTTGATTTTCTTTGAGAAGATCCCAATTAAGTTAACCCAACAACATTAAAGCAATTATGAAATTAGAATGAGCGAGAAACATGTCAAGGAATCAATATCAAGAAACTCAGACGTCTATAACCGGGGACACGACTAATCGATTAGTTTATACACCCTGCAGGGGTTAGTACACTTTACCTATGTGACTTGGCCAGCCCAGCTCGTACCATCACTCTCATTTTGGGTGATGATAGGGAGAAGTCCAAGAAGAGACCGTTCGGGAAGTAGATCCCCAATCCCGACGCGCACCGGTCCAACCTACCAAAATTCTACATCTCTGGATACGCGGGTTCGAGTTACCACAACCTACTAAGTCCAACCAACCGCCCAGTCCATTATTGGCACATGGCTGTACACATAAGCTACACCATAAAGAAGCAAATCATTTTATCTTGATACCTGGGTGCCTTTCCGCAATGATACCACCAAAAATTATCAATCCCATCACACCCAGGAGTTTCATTGATTAAGTTGTTTTAGTTTTCGCAAACCAACACATTTGGAAACAACTTTCAGTGATGTAACCCAGCCCTCGTTCATCAAAGCATGGCTAAGCACATCTACCAACGGTGGTTCATCTACAACGAAAGCCCTACCACATAATAGGACATAGCATAGCGATAGTATTATCCAACACATGCATCTACAAAATACACGACAATGCATTGAAAATAGTAGGACAATATCATGAACAAGGTAGCATCTACTTGCCTTGGTTGTAGCGGTCGGAAGAACAATCCACACACGAGCAAGCGTTGCACTCGTCACAATCTACACGATACAATTGCAATCATAAACAAACCATCCACAATCATATGCAAGCACAGATGATGCAAGATGCATGCATGACAAGTGGATTGATGCTACAGCAGCATCACATAATCTCATTCAGTAAAGCTACTGAATGCATGCATGGAAAATATTTTTAGCGCAAGGAAAACTAGTATGCAATTTATAATGCTCAATAATAGAGCTAGAACCCAAATAATTCACTACTGTTAACATACTGTTTGTAAAATCTTGGAAAAATTCTACTGTGTAGGCATTACTAAATAGGAACAGTACCAATTGGAATTTCTCAAAAAGGAATTATACAACTCCCTGAGTAATTAAAATACTGTAGAAAGCAATTAAATAGATTCTGCAAAATTTAATACTGTAAGCCTAACTTTTTAATTCACTTTGAGATTCCCCTTGTTCTACTGATTTCAGGGACATATTATTTGCAATTTTTGGAGTCACAGATCTTTTTCTACAAATTAATTACTCTAAAAAGGCCATTAACTCAATTAATTAATCTGGAAAAAATCTTGCTGTAAAAGTGTAAAACAATGGTACAGAAAGATTCTACACGAGTTACTGAATCTACACATATTTTATTTGCAATTTTTGGCCTAGTAGATTATTTTCTACGAATTTTACAATTTTACCTAAAATCTGTCAAATATATCGAATTAAAATTAAACAGTCAACTCTGACTGTTGACTGTGCCTACGTGGCGTGATGACGTGGCACGCTGAATAGTCAGCGGCCTAGCTGACTTTGCCACGGTCCATCTGGACCGTTGGATCAAGATCGGAGAGCAGGGGAGCAAGGCGGCGAGGTGCTCACCGAGTGTGCATGTGGCGGCGATGGAGTCGTGGGCAAAGATCGCGTCAGTGAGCTTTCGGCGGGACGGGGCGGGCGCAGGCGGCGGAGCTTGTGGGGACGACGGCACGGACTCCCGCGTCCGAGGGCGACGGTGGGCGTCGGTCGGGCTGGGTATGGCGGTGTGGCGGAAGAAAGAAGAAGGGTCGATGGCGGCAAGCTCACGGGGAGGCGCGGGGGAGAGCGGGCGAGGCGGCGGCGAGGCTCACCGAGCTCAACGGTGGCGGTGACGGAGAACTCCGGCGAGAAATCGCCGGGGGCTGGGTGCGGTGTGGGGCGTGCGAGGAAGGGGAAAAGAGGGGCGGCGGCGTCGCTTATGTGGCCCGAGATTTTGGGGAGGGGGCGAGGCGGTTCGGGGCCGATACGGACGGAAAACGCGGCGGTGGTGGCGGAGTCTGCAGGCTCACGGGCGAGGCGGCGGTCAGGTGGACCACTGTCGCCTGCTGGCCGGGCGCGGCGGATAATTCCCCGCCATGTGGCCATGTACTGCTGTATGTGTATTGGCCGGCGTGGCTAGGACCCATTGTCGGGTCGCCGTTTTTTTTTGTTTTTTGTTCTTTTCTTTTCTATTTCTGTTTTAGTTTTTCCATCCTATCTTCTTCATACGAACTCCGAATCGAGTGATTCTTGTCTCTAAATTTTTATAAAAACCAGAGGGTCATCATAGGATCATTTGTCTCAACACCACTAGCTTCCAAAAAGGGTGGAAATACAAACCTAGCATGATCCCTTGTAGGAGCATTTTAGCAATTCAAAATAGGGCTTTGAAAGTAGTGTTTTGCCAGAATCTTTTCAAACCGAAATTTGGCATGGATGATTATGATGCAAGGACATGAATGATATGCATAACCAAATCTAAAATTTGGGATGTGACATTAAGCATGATACTTCGAACAAGATTCTTGGTAGCTTCCATTATTCACACAATCACTAGTGATTAGAGTAACTTGAAGAAAATGGTTTCCATGCGAATATATATATCTAAATATGAGGAAACACATACCAAGAACCACTCTCATATACAAGATCCAACATAAGATCAATAAAGGCATTCAAGCAAATTGGAACTTGTATGAGCAAATGTGTCACGTAGGTGCTAGATAATTATCAATATCAATTCTAAGTGACACAACCTCAAATATTCACATTTTCTAGGATTGTAATATGCACTAAGCATATGAATCCCCCATAATGTGACACTACCATAAAAACCAACGTGAGGTAAAATAATGCAAATAGAGATAATTAATGGACATTATAAAACTTAAATTTCTCATGAGAATTATACCACATAGAGACTAGACAAGAATCCAATATAAGTACTAGGTGGTATTCCTCATGTACACACAATTTTAGGATTGTGGAATGCCCAAGCATAACACTCCCTCAAAATGGGATAATCCATTAATTTCTCACAAGAGACAAATAGGATACCAAATATAACCAAGCAAGGCTCAAACACAAGAAACATACATAGATGGTGTGCCACCTAATCATACACAAATAATCTTGATTTCAAGATAATTAAGTGGATAGCACAATATGTACAAAAATATGGAAGATACAAAACCAACACATGCACAAGGGGATGAGTAACTTTCAATGTAAAGAGTTTAGCATATGTTACCGCAAGGAGGAACATTGGAAATATAATAAAATCATGATAATCCAAATGGATTGGCTTGACAATAATAATTGATGAAGATTCCTCAATTCTTCATAATGTAGCCAAGACTCCAATGCCCTCCAAAACACACCTATTGATCAAGTTTTGGCTTGTTGGTCCCCAACCAAGTTGGGTCCTAAGAAGTTAGTCACAATAGGCTTGGCAACCCAAATGGTCCTTTTCTTGACACCACATTGAGAACCAACAAATTTGGCAAACACATTGCCGACCTCATCCTTACAAAGAGAATAAGAATCATCAATCAAGATAGGAAGGGATGAGGAGTTACCAATAGTGCATGCGGAAGAAATGTGCCCCTTCTTGCGGCATATGTAGCAAGTTCTACTCTTGCCATCTTTCTTTTTGGATGAAGAAACAACTTGAGGAAGATCTTGAGTCTTCTTAGGAGGAGGCCCATCTCTAACAATATGTAGAGCTTGAGGCCGCTTCCCTTGTTGCTTCTTTCCAAGGGACTTCTTCTTGAATGGGCAATATTTGACATGATGCCCTTCTTCCTTGCACTTGAAGCAAACAATGTTGGCCGGATTCTTGACTTGATCTTGGCCATTCTTCTTGTTGTCCTTGTGCTTCAACTTGATAGTGGACTTGTTCTTAACATTGGAGTTGAATCCAAGCCCACTCTTGTCATTGGGGGATTTTTGCACACTCAAGATTTTGTTGAGTGTGACCTTCCCTTGATGACCCTTTTTCAAGTCATTCTTCAAAGAAGTGACTTGAGCCTTGAGCCTTTTCATTTCCTCTACATGGTTAGTTTCAACAAAAACACTAGAGGAAGTAGATGCTACATTGTTAGAGCAACAAGGCACGGAATGTAATTCATCACAAGATATATCATGGTTGTGAGAGGATGAACTACAAGGACTAGCACATGGCAATATAACATTTGGAGTAGATGTAGTGCTAATGTCCACATGAGGCCCACTAGATGTTACCTTTGACACGATTGCCTCATGAGTTAACTTTAGCCTACCATGGGATAATAGAAGATCCTCATGCGAGCTTGAGAGCTTAACATGACTTTCTTCTAATTTCCCATAGTTGCTAGTTAGCGACGCAAGTTGAGCCTTTAGCTCAACATTCTCCTCCAAAATAGATGCTTCACAAGAAATAGAGTTAGTAGCACAAGCATCATCATTATTAGCGAGAGGTGAGGGCAACTTGGCAAGCTCTTTTGAATATGAGGCTTTAAGTTGCTCATGTGACTCGGTGAGTTTGATGAGCTCACCCTTTATGACCCTAGAGCCATTTTTGAGGTGCTCAAAATCCCCAAGGAGTTTAGCATAAGCAACTTGAGTCTCATCATTTTTATTTTTGAAGGAGTTTGCCACCACAAGTTCTCTATCATGGTATTCTTTTACTCTAGATAATTCTAGAGTGAAAGTCTCCTCAAGAGATTCTTTGGTGGTTTGTTCTTCTTCAAGGGAATCATTTAGTTGAGCAATTTCATTAGCATACTTACGCTCAAGTGCAAACTTTTCATCAATTATGTTTTCTTGGTCCTCAATAAGATCATTGCCTTCTATATCATAATTCAAGATTTCAAGAAGGTTGGAGGAAGCAATTTTATTTTTGTAGAGTGCAGTATAGACAACCTCTCCCATTTTCTTAATAGAGGTAATATCATACTTACCTCTATAATCATCATTATCATTCTCAACCTCATCATCATCCTCATGAGATACAATGGGATTCAAAGAGGTTACCTTTGTTCCCTTAGCCATAAGGCACATGTGAGAACCGGAGGACGGTGATGATGAGATGGACCTTGTAACTCTCTTAAAGACCTTGTCTTGGCCCATAGAATCTTCATTTTCCTCTACATGGTTAGCAACACAAGTACTAGGGGAAATAGAAGCATTTTTATCATGGCAACAAGACAACATGAGCATATCATCATGAGATTTTTTCAAGTCATTTCTACATGATATGCAAGGACTATTAACACAAGCATGTGAGGAATTTTGAGTGCTAGAAGTGTTAAGGTCCAAAGATAGATCATTGCAACTAGCTAGATATGAGGGATTACAAATAGTGAACACACTATCCATATTGCAATTTCTATCACCACTCACCATATCATTACCTTGTGAAAAGTCACATGTTGGTGAAGTGGTAGAGGATGAGAACTCATCTCGATCGGAAGTGGAAGCAACACAATCATCCTCAGTAATGTTGGACTTGCTATATTTATCTTGAAGCTTGGTCCATGTAACACCCTCAGAATCGGACCTATGCAAGTTTTAGCGAAACCCGCCAAACCCGCATAGAAACGATTCAAAGGTGCCCACCAGGCACTTTCGTGCGGGTGGAAAACGAAGTAATAACATTACACAACAGTCCTCGATGGGACCCACAGAACAGATGTATATAACAGCAACTCAATGAGTCAAGAATACAGATATACAGAACAAAGATTCCAATCACCTTGAAAATGATAGAGCGTCCGACTACGGACAAGATGCAAATGGGGCTAAGAGCCCTGAAGAATAACCAATGGCGTCCATAACCCTGCCCAGGCCAAGCCGGAAGGGTAACCCTGCTAACGACGTTGATCTCAAAACCTGCTTAAACAAAAGGGGTGCCGACAAAGGGCAAAGGAAAAAGAGAGAGCGGTCAAGATGAGGCCGACACGGCGAGGCTAGAATTCGGCGGTCCTTGCCTACATAGGTATGGTGGACTGAAGCGGCAGCGCGGCATGCACTAAACAACCTATAGAGACTCGATACAACTAGCGGCTATCAGAGAGGGGTAAGAAAGACCTATTCGGAACCAACCTGATACTACCACCAAACATACCCATCCTGGTGTTTCCCCCTCGAGACTAAACGAGGAAGTCAACCGAGGAACTCACACAGTTGGCAGTTTTATTCATTCCGTTATAGTGGCGGCAATTACTAGTCAAATATAGATAGCATGAGTCATCTTGATATAATAAGCAGTGGGCAGTTTTAGTTAACCATTCCGTCGTAGTTGCAACACTTACTAGTCAGATACAATTAGCATGAGATATCCCAAAAACCCAGCAGTTGTTGGTACTTTTATTTAGCCATTCCGTTGTAGTGAAGCTGATTACTAGTCATATCGGATACAAGTCAAATTATAACAGTAAACTTTAGTTATAGTTGTCTATGATCAAGCACTGTGCTCCAAGTCGTCCATAACCGCGGACACGGCTTCTCGAAAAGATTTAACCCTGCAGGGGTGCACCAAAGTATCCACAAGCACTTCGACCCTTTTGCCGATCGATTTAACATACACCCATCGGTATGTCGGCGGGGCCTAAGTCATGACGCTTCCAGACCCAAAGCAAGCGGGGCCACCCCACTAAGTCTACATAACAAAGTCGGCCGGTCTCGAGACGGACTTAGGGTTTGGGTATCGGCCAGTGAACGGATCAGGGACCCAAAAAACTGGGCTTGTCGACACCGCGAAAACATGTCCCGATCCTAAACAGTACAGTGTGCTATCCATCGCACAATTTAAATAAAGCAGTAAAGCATGGCATAAGTACAGGATACTAAATAAAACCTCAAACTAGTTTGTGGCCCCCAGTACAATACTTTGAAATCAGGTACTAATCGATGGGGGGCCCATATCTCCCCACCTGTGGTTAGCGTGCTCAATCTCGGAACAGGTGTCAAGAACTCGGGGTCCTACGGGACATAAGTGGGCGGTCGGAAACCAAATATTATCTATCACCCACCGGTGCCTCTGCATTTACCTACTTCAATTTTAGTTATTAAACAATAATTAAAGTCTTGACCTACTCCAACGTTAAACATGCGGCAACACTCCAACAACTGTGGTACTGGACGAGACGCAACAGCACTAGAGCAAGCGACTACGACGCGCAAGTCCAACTATCTACCAACAACAGGTAATAGGATGTGTCCAGGGCAATATGAGGCTGCAAGGGATATCACAGGCACGAAAACTAGAGCAACGCAACACGGATAGCAATAGATCAACAGGAGGGAATAAATACTATAAAAGTAAGATAGGTAGAAAGGGGGAGATGCTCGCCTGAAAACATTGCCGAAGGTTCATCCGAAGATCGGGGCGAAGCTCACATCAACTCAACGGCCTTATCCGCAAAGAAGCAAAACACTAGAATAAACACCGGGTGCAATAGTTAATACTACGGCAAAAGATCGGGCATGATGCATGTATGATGCATGACATGGCAAAGATGCGATGCAATTAGGTCAATATTAAGTGGAACCGGGGTCCCGACAATTAATTAGATGGTTCAAGTTATTTAGAACCCTCGCAATTTAAATGTTGTTTAACATGGCCCAAATATAGCACCGGTTCGCTACATCAATTTAAATGAGGCCAATATACGACTGGATTTGCCCGCATATGGGCCCCATATTTAATTATTAGGTGAATCGGCATAAGGCCCCCAAACCACACAAATATGCATGCGAGTATGACAATTTAATATGCAACAAGTGATATTATATTATAAAATAGGGTTTCGGAAGGTGCACATTAGGTTCAGCGATCTTGGGGTTCTGGGGGTTCGGGGTAGGTCTCGGGGTCCAGGGTTCGACGGAAACGTTCTCGGATAACAGAGGTAGGTCTTGTCGCATCCGGGAAGAAGGGCTTGGTTCGGCCGGGCGATTGACTCGCTCGGTCGGTGTCGATCTTGTAGTCGCGAAGATCTTGTCGGGACCGCGATCGGTCGGCCTTGGCGCCCGTGGATGCGGTCTTCAATTCCGGAGGGATGTTTTATGTTTCGAAGGCGATCTTGACGCCGCGTTCGTGAAGTAGAACTTGTCGCCTGCCTTTTGTCGGGGTGAACTTGACCGATGGTCTTCGGTCCGGAAGGAGGCCTGACGTCCCGCGTGGAGTGTTTGTTGTCCGGTGGCATCTTGGCGGTCATCGGGTTCGCCTTCAACTGTGAACGGGTCTTGGTTTCCATGACGGTGTCCTCCATGATCCGTGTCGAGGCATCGGTTTTGGGTCGTTGATTCGCAATCGCTGTGCATTGTACAACGGCGCGTGCCTTGGACAAAACTTGGTACAAAAAGGTAAAAAAAGTGCCGTTACATCAAGTTGCCAACCCGCAAGAGAAAGGTCGGCAAAGCACGTAGTGGCCGGAGGCGACCTCGCAGCAGTTGAGGCGCCATATTGCTGACACGCTCGAACAGCTAGAGCGCGAGGCCGGCGGAAGAGGGCTATAGGCGAACTTGTCGACGTGGCACGAGGAGCGGAGGAGGACGGCCTTGGGCGGCGGGGTCGCTGCCGCCAACGACGGCGCGAGGACGAGGCCGACAGCAGCGATGGCCGACAGGCTCACAGAGGCGCGGGTCGAGGACGGCAAAAAGGGCGGCCGGAGGAGACACGGGAGGAGGAGCCGGCGAGCTCGCTGCGGCGGCGGGAGGCGAATCATGGCGGAGCGGGAGGTCGACGAGGCCGACGGCGAGGCGGCCGCTGGCCGGAGCGAGGTTGGCGCTGGGCCGAGGAGGCGCGGAGGAGCGCCGCGGCTGGCTGAGGCAAAAGGCCGGCCAGCGGTTGATGCAGGGAGGCGGCCGACGGAGGGGAAGCGAGGTGGGGTCCGGCGGCCCTCGAGCGGCTGGTGGCGGAGGTGGGGGGGGTAGCTCGGGGAGGAAGAGGAGGAGGCGACCGGCGGCGGGTGGTCTCGCGTGGAGGCGGTCGGCGAGGAGGCCGACAGGGGAGGGGTCGCGCGGGGCTAGGAGAGAGAGGGAGGAGGGAGACGCGCGTGGAGAGCGGAGGGTAGGTGGGGAAGTGGCGGGTCCCGCGGGTGGGGTCCGGTGGATGGGGTGGGGTGTGCGGCTGCTGCGTGTGCGTCTGGGTGTGTTGTGTGTGAGTGTGTTGCTGTGGTGCGGGGAGAGGGGGTGAGAGAGGGAGAGAGAGGCCAGTGGGCTGTGAGGGTGGCTGTGTGGCTGGCTGGGATGGGGTAGAGGGAGGGGAGAGGTGACGTGGCGTCCATAGATTGGTGGGGTGAGGTGGCTGGTTGGGTGGGTAGACTAGGTGGGTGCAAAAGGGGTTTAGGTGGACCGATCTGTTTTGTACGGGGTGGTCGATCGGGTCGAATCGCCTGCTCGACCGCCCTAAAATATTATAACTTTTAATTCATTTGCAATAAACTTTGGTAAATAGTTTTTAGGCAAACAAAATATCCGGAAGCATCCGGGGGTTTAATTTGAAATAGAAGGAGGGCTAGTTTCAGAAAACAGTAGACTTTCGCAACATAGTTTCAAGTAAAATAATATGCATGATGATGACGATGCTCAAATGCAATGTGGCATGATGACATGAGCATGCGGTCATGATGATGCAATGCACAAGAACAACGCGATTTTCTAGTAGTGGTTTTAGCGGGATGCCACAATTCGACACCACTAACAATGGATCTCGCCCTCGAGATCCGCCTCATGGTACCGGAAAGAAGGTCGGCGATCTGAATCTTCTCGCATCGTGTAGATCCTCGCGACACCACTAACAAGGATGCTTTCTTCGTCTTGAAATCGGCGACACCACCAACAAAAGTGTCGTTGTTCACGTTCGTCAAGAGAGCACCCCGGATAAACAACGGACGAAGTTAAAGGTAAGGCCACCTCTAACTTTCATGGAAGGAGTAAGAATTGCATCGATCCACCATTCAATATACAAAAGCAAATGATAAGAGTAGTGGTATGGTCACTCCATCCCGCACTCAAAGCATTACTCAGACACTAATGATAGATTATGCAACCAACCCTTAGAATTTAGACTGAAGATCTCGTCAATCGAGGTTCAGAAACAAAGGAGTGGTGCAGACTCTGCATCGGATCTAGCGTAGATGATGTCGTCGCGTCGGAAAACACCGAAGGCACGAGAGGAACAAAGAATGGTACCACAAAGAGGCGGATTCCTCGTGACAGGAACACCGGATGGTAGAACACCGTTATCAAAGGAGGAAGAAACCTCAAGGTACGACGAACCCAACCACGAGAAATCTCGGACTCAAGAGAGAAAAGAGCAGATTCAAAACACGCAGAGGTGAGAGGAGAGCAGCAGAGGGGTAAGGAGTAAAATCAGACCTAATCAGAACTATCCAACCGATTTTCCAAAAATAGTTTTGACACTCTACTTCGGCCGTTAGCTAGGTTATCCTACAGTCTGGACTTAGGGGGTATCGCAACCACGAGCTCGATACCACTCAGAACACCCTCGAATCGGACCTATGCAAGTTTTAGCGAAACCCGCCAAACCCGCATAGAAACGATTCAAAGGTGCTCACCAGCACTTTCGTATGGTGGAAAACGGTAATAACATTACACAACAGCCCTTGATGGGGCCCATGTAATGTATGTATATAACAATGACTCAATGAGTGAAGAATACAGATATATACGAACAAAGATTCCAATCACCTTGAAAATGATAGAGCGTCCGACTACGGACAAGATGCAAATGGGGCTAAGAGCCCAAGAATAACCAATGGCGCCATAACCCGCCTGTGCCAAGCCGGAAGGGTAACCTCGCTAACGACGCCGATCTCAAAACCTGCTTAAACAAAAGGTGCCGACAAAGGGCAAAGGAAAAAGAGAGAGCGGTCAAGATCGAGGCCAAGACACGCGAGGCTAGAATTCAAGGTCCTCGCCTACATAGGTATGGTGGATCAAGGCATGGCATGCACTAAACAACCTATAGAGACTTGATACAACTAGCGGCTATCAGAGAGGGGTAAGAAAGACCTATTCGGAACCAACCTGATACTACCACCAAACATACCCATCCTGGTGTTTCCCCCTCGAGACTAAACGAGGAAGTCAACCGAGGAACTCACACAGTTGGCAGTTTTATTCATTCCGTTATAGTGGCGGCAATTACTAGTCAAATATAGATAGCATGAGTCATCTTGATATAATAAGAAGTGGGCAGTTTTAGTTAACCATTCTGTCGTAGTTGCAACACTTACTAGTCAGATACAATTAGCATGAGATATCCCAAAAACCCAGCAGTTGTTGGTACTTTTATTTAGCCATTCCGTTGTAGTGAAGCTGATTACTAGTCATATCGGATACAAGTCAAATTATAACAGTAAACTTTAGTTATAGTTGTCTATGATCAAGCAATGCTCAAGTCGCCCATAACATGACACACGGCTTCTAAAGATTTAATCAGTAGGTGCACCAAAGTATCCACAAGCACTTCGACCCTTTTTGCCAGATCAGTTAACATACACCCATCGGTATGTCGGCGGGGCCTAAGTCATGACGTTTCCAGACCCAAAGCAAGCACGGGGGGCCACCCCACTAAGTCTACCCGCAACGAAGTCGGCCAGTCTCCGAGACGGACTTAGGGTTTGGGTAGACGGCTGTGAACGACTGGGGACCCAAAACTGGGCTTGTCGACACCGCGAAAACATGTCCCGATCCTAAATAAGATGCAAAGGTGCTATCCATTGCACAATTTAAATAAAGCGATAAAGCATGGCATAAGTACAGGATAGTAAATAAAACCTCAAACTAGTTTGTGGCCCCAAGACAATACTTTGAAATCAGGTATCGATCGATGGGGGCCCATATCTCCCCACCTGTGGTTAGCGCTTTCGATCTAACAGTGTCAAGAACTCGGGTCCTACGGGACACAAGTGGGCGGTTGGAAACCAAATATTATCTATCACCCACCGGTGCCTCTGCATTTACCTACTTCAATTTTAGTTATTAAACAATAATTAAAGTCTTGACCTACTCCAACGTTAAACATGCGGCAACACTCCAACAACTGTAATCGGACGAGACGCAACAAGACTAGAGCAAGCGACTACGACGCCGCAAGTCCAACTATCTACCAACAATGTAATAGGATGTGTCCAAGGCAATATGAGGCTGCAAGGGATATCACGTAACGAAAACTAGAGCAACGCAACACGGATAGCAAGAGATCAACAGAGGGAATAAATAGTATAAAAGTAAGATAGGTAGAAAGGGGAGATGCTACGAAAACATTGCCAAGGTTCATCCAAGATCGGGCGAAGCTCACATCAACTCAACGGCCTTATCCGCAAAGAAGCAAAACACTAGAATAAACACCGGGTGCAATAGTTAATACTACGGCAAAAGATCGGGCATGATGCATGTATGATGCATGACATGGCAAAGATGCGATGCAATTATGTCAATATTAAGTGGAACCGGGGTCCCGACAATTAATTAGATGGTTCAAGTTATTTAGAACCCTCGCAATTTAAATGTTGTTTAACATGGCCCAAATATAGCACCGGTTCGCTACATCAATTTAAATGAGGCCAATATACGACTGGATTTGCCCGCATATGGGCCCCATATTTAATTATTAGGTGAATCGGCATAAGGCCCCCAAACCACACAAATATGCATGCGAGTATGACAATTTAATATGCAACAAGTGATATTATATTATAAAATAGGGTTTCGGGAAGGGGTGCACACATTAGGGTTCAGCGATCTTGGGGTTCTGGGGGTTCGGGGTAGGTCTCGGGGTCCAGGGTTCGACGGAAACGTTCTCGGATAACAGAGGTAGGTCTTGTCGCATCCGGGAAGAAGGGCTTGGTTCGCCGGGCGCATTGACTCGCCCGGTCGGTGTCGATCTTGTAGTCGCGAAGATCTTGTCGGACCGCAGATCGGGTCGGCCTTGGCGCCCGTGGATGCGGTCTTCACCCCGGAGGGATGTTTTGCGTTTCGAAGGCGATCTTGACGCGGTGCGTGAAGTAGAACTTGTCGCCCGCCTTTTGTCGGGGTGAACTTGACCGATGGTCTTCGGTCCGGAAGGAGGCCTTGGACGTCCATGTGGAGTGTTTGTTGTCCCGGTGGCGATCTTGGCAGTCATCGGGTTCGGCCTTCGAATCCGTGAACGGGGTCTTCGGTTTCCATGACGGTGTCCTCCATGATCCGTGTCGAGGCATCGGGGTTTTGGGTCGTTGATCTGCAACTGTTTTGCATTGTACAACGGCCTTTTGGACAAAACTTGGTACAAAACGGCAGTAAAGTGCACGTGCACATCAAGTTGCCAACCCGCAGAGAAAAGGTCAGTGCCACGTAGTGGCCGGAGGCGACCGCAGGCGCTTGAGGCGCCGCTGACACGCCGAACAGCCTAGAGCGCGAGGCCGGAAGAGGGCTATAGGCGAACTTGTCGACGTGGCACGAGGAGCGGAGGAGGACGGCCTTGGGCGGCGGGGTCACTGCCGCCAACGACGGCGCGAGGACGAGGCCGACAGCAGCGATGGCCGACAGGCTCACAGAGGCGCGGGTCGAGGACGGCAAAAAGGGCGGCCGGAGGAGACACGGGAGGAGGAGCCGGCGAAGCTGCCTGGCGGGAGGCGAATCAGCTGGAGGCGTCGGAGGTCGACGAGGTCGACGGCGTAGGCCGCTGGCCGAGGAGAGGCGTTGTTGCCGGCCGGAGGAGGCGCGGCCGAGGGAGCGGCCATGCACTGGCTTGGAGAAGGCCAAGGCGGGTTGATGCAGGAGGCGGCCACGAGGGAAGCGAGGGGTCCGCGCACTCGAGCCCTGGCGGAGGTGGGGGGTAGCTGGGAGGAAGAGAGGAGGAGGCGACTGGGCGGTGGTCTCACAGGAGGCGGACGGCGAGGAGGCCGACGGGGGAGGGGTCGCGCGGGGCTGGGAGAGAGAGGGAGGAGGGAGACGCGCGTGGAGAGCGGAGGGAGTGGGAAGTGGCGGGGTCCCATGGTGGGGTCCGGTGGATGGGGTGGGGTGTCTGCAAAGGCTGCTGGGTGTGTTGTGTGAGGTGTGTTCTTGTGGTGCGGGAGAGGGGGTGAGAGAGGAGAGAGAGGCCAGGGCTGTGAGGGTGGCTGTGTGCGCTGGGATAGGTAGAGGGAGGGGAGAGGTGACGTGGCGTCCATAGATTGGTGGGGGTGAGGTGGCTGGTTGGGTGGGTAGACTAGGTGCAGGTGCAAAAGGGGTTTAGGTGATGATCTGCTTTTGTACGGGTGGTCGACTGGCCTAATCGGCCCGCTCGACGCCCCCTAAAATATTATAACTTTTAATTCATTTGCAATAAACTTTGGTAAATAGTTTTTAGGCAAACAAAATATCCGGAAGCATCCGGGGGTTTAATTTGAAATAGAAGGAGGGCTACTTTCAGAAAACAGTAGACTTTCGCAACATAGTTTCAAGTAAAATAATATGCATGATGATGACGATGCTCAAATGCAATGTGGCATGATGACATGAGCATGCGGTCATGATGATGCAATGCACAAGAACAACGCGATTTTCTAGTAGTGGTTTTAGCGGGATGCCACAGTCCATATCTCACGAGCGCTTGAATAAGGCATGATAGACGAAAGAACTACATTGCTCACAACATGCAAGAGAATTTTATTAGCTAGAGCATCTATATGAGAGTTCAACTTCTCCTCTAAAGATTCGTTTTGTGTATCCATAGGAGAAGAGAAACCCACATATAGATAGCCCTCGATAATTGGGTGAATTTCCCAAAATAAATTAAGCATGCGAATTTTCCAAACATCATAATTTGTGCCATCGAATGTGAGCATGTCATTGTGCACAAATCCTCTAGCCGACATCTTTACTCTCAAGGCGGTGAAGCCTAAAATGAGAGACCGTGCTTTGATACCAATTGAAAGGATACGGATGTCGCCTAGAGGGGGGGTGAATAGGCGATTAAAACTTTTCCTAGAGTGGCTCAACAAAGGCGGAATAAAACTAGTGTTTACTTTGTTAAGCACAACCTAGAACAACTAAGGTTCACCTATGTGCACCAACAACTTATGCTAAGCAATACAAGCAACAATGTGATAGCAAGATATATATTACTTCAAGCACGAAGGCTATCACAATGTAAAGTGCATAAGTAAAGAGCTCGGGTATAGAGATAACCGAGGCACGCGGGGACACCGATATTTTACCGAGTTCCTCCCAACATGGAGTATGTCTCGTTTGGAGAGGGGGTGGTATCAAACCACCAACGCAACAAAAGGCCTCCCTTATTCTCCGGTGAATCTCACCCCAACGGGATCGATCCACGCTTCCACTATCGGTGCACTTGTCGGTGGCAACCGGGACCTCTCACAATGTTGGGGCACTTCTCCACAACTTAATTGGAGGCTCCCAACAAATGCCACAAAAGGCCACTATGCCACCAAGGCCACAAAACCGTCTAGGGTTCCAAGAACCCAAGAGGGGTAAGCTCCAATGAGCAATTCAAACCAAACCCTCCGAAGAGAACTCAAACCGATGCACCAAATGCAAATGGCAAGAACACCACAAAGATGCTCAAATCCCTCACTCTCAAGTTCCAACAAAGCTACTAAAGCTATTGGGGGAACAAGAGAGGAGGAATCAAAGAGAGACAGAAAATCCCCCAAAATCTAGATCCCCAAAGATGCACTCACAAAGAGATGAATCGGTTAGGTCAAAACGTGGGGCTAGATCTCTTCTCTCTTCCACTCAAATATGGGCAAGAATCATCGGAGGGAAAGGATTAGGAAAGCTTCAAGATCTAGAGCAAGTGTGGACACTAATAGATAATAGAGGAGTTAACTAAACTGAAAAAGGCAAAGCCTTAAATAGGGCCCAGAAAAACTAGCCGTTTGGGCGCTTTTCGGAACGGACCGGTAGTACTGGTTTTGAGGACGGTACTACCGCATGTGCCGAAAAAAGCAGAGTAGAAGCAGCAGCGCATGCGAAGCAAGGAAAAGAAAAAGCAGCAGCAAGCAGGAGACGCACATGCGGGGCAGAGCAGCCGCATGCAGCGCGCATGCAGCAGGCCAACGCCAGCGGGGCCAGCAAGCAGCAGCTCTCCGCGCGCGTGGTCGATTTAGGTAAACGCGGCAGTGGCAGCTGGGCCACAGCAAGAGCAGCAGCGCAGCGAGCATGCGCGCGCACAGTGCAGCGGCAGCAGGGCGCAGCGCGCAGCGCGGGAAACCAGGCGGGTGGGGCCAAGCCCGGGCGCGCGCAGCGGGTCAACGCGCATGCGGGGGCGAGCGGACGCAGCGGGCGAAGCGAGCGAGTGATGCGCAGGGCCAGAAAAATAAGATCTGGATCTAGGAAAATATCTGGACAAATAAACTGGGCCGGCCGGTACTACCGGTCCACCCTGGCGAGATTACCGCCCGGACGGGCCGGTACTACCACTTGGCCCAGAAAATAGCCTGATACGCAAATATTCAAACGGCAATAACTTTTGACTGGAACCTCCGATTGACCCGATTCAAATTGCATTGGATAGAGGACGACAAGGGTTCCCAATAAAAAGTGGAAATATTTCTTTTTGGATGAAGAAACAACTTGAGGAAGATATTGAGAAAATATTGATTATCACCAAGTGATAAAGTATCAAGTAGAATAATGTGATATACCTCACTTGGTGAGAAACCGAAAAGCCGCATAAATCAAAATCGCAACAAGATACATATGGGAGATCCGATTTTGATGAACAAGAGCTTGTTATGGAGATTACCACAAGCTCTATATCCTCACATGGATAAGACCAAATATCAACCAAATACGATGATGCAAGTATGCAAAGGTTTGTGCTCTCTTCGAACGATGTGACCGAATTACTCATATGAGAGCCCCTCTTGATAGTACGGTTATCTATCCTAAACCCGGTCTCACACACACAACATGAGACCGGCAAAATGGAAAACCTATCAAGATTATACCTTTGCTTTGAGCATTCCACTTGAGCTCGATGTAGACGGTCTTGCCCTTCTCAAGATGGAACGCCTTTCTTAATTCCTCATCAACGACCTCGCATATTGAGCTTTCCCAACATATCTTCTTTGCATTTCATTGACCTTGAAGCCAACACATGCTCCAAGCGATGCCAATGGACAAATCCTACAAGTATAACTTAATACACACATTAGTCCATAAAGATTGTCATTAATTACCAAAACCACACATGGGGGCCCAACATGTTCTTTCAATAGTGACTTCTTACTAAACAGCTTAGCGATCTAGAGGAGGGCAACCTGGCTGCCCAAATCTACGATCCAAAGATGAAGGAAGACGGTTGTGTCCGACGACGATGTCCCGTTGGCGCGAAAGAGGAAGAGCTCCACCTCTGACGCTGTCGACGGAGGCAATAAGAAGAAGAAGACAGAGGGTGGAGCCTCCAAAAAGACTATCGCTGCCCTGGAGGCGGAAAAGAGAAGAACCACCGGGATCTTTGCCAAAGCACCTCCCCTAGTGTAAGCTTCTCATTCTCCGACATTGTCTATCTGTCTGTCTTGTTCCTGTACTTATGCATTTGCATGTTTCAGAAAGAAAGCCACGACCAGCCTCAAGAAGACCTCCAAAACTTTGGGGGCTTCTCGAAATATCAAAGACATGCTGCATCGCGACGCCTCCCCCGCCATCGCCCCTGCTACTCCTGCCGTCAAGCCTTCGTCTGACCCGACAAGCTCACAAGCTAAGGAGGCACCAGGCCCTTCCGTCATGGAAGTGGATTCTGGCGCCTCTACCGAACTCGCCGTTGTCGGCGAGCAGGCGACGCAGGAGAGCACTGCTCAAAAAATGGCTGAAGCTCCGGCTAAGGATGCCATCGGTGGCGGCAAAGCGGTGGTGGAAGCTGGTACTTCTGCCGAAGGCGGCGCCCTTGCTCCCCAGAAACCCTTTGAGTTCCCAAAGATAATCTACCCGGCGCTTACGCCGAGTAACACAACTCTGGTTCCTGGAGGAGTACCGTCATCTCTGACATGCGGTCTTGAGGAGCTCCTCCGACAAGCAGAAATATTGCGAGGAAACAGCGTTTCCTTTGGCAAGCTGCTAGCCGAGAGAGCTACAAACCTCAAGATCATCGCACTTGTAAGTTTACTTTGCCTTTTGCATTTCATATGAGTATCCCACTTTAGCCCCCGAGGATGTAGACGGAAAACCCTAGGTTTTGCATCTATATGCTCTAAGAGTGACTAAGTTAGAAAAACTCTCACTGTAGCCCCCAAGCATTTAGATGGAACAAACTATTTCGACTAGATGCTTTAAGAGTAGCATACGCAGTGTTTACAATTTTCAATACTGTAGCCCCCAAGCGTCTAGTTGTAACTGAATTAGTTCCGACTAGATGCTTAAAGAAAAACTAAGCATTTTTCGAGTTAAAAACTTTATATTGTAGCCCCCAAGCTTCTAATCGAGAACTGAATTAGCTCCGACTAGATGCTTAAAGAAAAGCTAAGCATATTGCTAAGTAAAAAACTCTCGCTGTAGCCCCCGAGCGCCTAGGTGGAAAATTTCCGACTAGATGCTCCAAGCAGACTAAACAACGGTTTACCTTTTGTCTTTTTTCCACAGAACGAGAATGCTCGGAGGGGCATGGCCAACGACAAGTATCAGAAGATGCGCGCAGATCTTGAAGCCGAAAAGGGTAAAATTGCCATCTTGAAGGAACAGATCATCAAAAACAAGAGTCTGTTTTCTTTTTCGCGCATTCCGTCTTGGTTTTGTGCCTTCATTTCTCCGAGTACTCACTGTGTACTTTGTTTTCTCCGACTTTGCAGAACATGTTGCCAAGGCCAAGGACATTGTCCAGCAGTCCAATCACATTCAGCAGCTGGACAGCGAGAACAAGATCCTTAAAAAGGAGAGGGAAGAAATGCTGAAAATGCATGAGGATTCCATGAAGGCTCTGCAGGACTCCGCCTCCGTGGAAATCAATCTCTTGAAGGAGGAGCTTGCGATCTTAAAAGATCAGAAGCAAGCTGCTGATGAGCAAAACCATCGCCATAGCGAGGCGTATAAGCTCCTCCAGCAAGAGAAAGAATCCCTGGCGGACACCCTCTGGCAGGCTAATGCCATCATCTTCACTAAGATTCCTCCGCCTTGTATTTCTGTAGTCTGGGTACTTTGAATTGTTGAACTCATGCGTTCCTTGTCGGAATTTGCAGCTCCTATGGGTTTAACCAGATCGCCTCCTCCAGCCAAGGAATGCATGGTTCTTGCCGGGAACTTCATCAACACCGCCATCACCCAAGCCAAAGAGATTGCCAAGCCCCTCTAGATACACATTAAGGCCTCGGACTCCATGGAGAAGTACTCGGAGATTCTGCGCCGAGCCCTCGAGCGTATCACAAGCTGGAAAGCTTCATGTGCACGGGCTGGCGCAAGGATGGCGCTATCAATGGTGAAGGCACACTACGAAGATGCCGACATCGATACGGTGACCTCTGGTATCCCCGACGTTGACGATGATGGCAAAGAGATTGATCACGAAGCCATTTTGTCATCACTCGCGGGTTATGACACCAGAGTTGCCAAGTTGGTGGACATTGACGTCTTCGTGCCCATGAACACCATCGACAGCGTCAACCAAGACTCCTCCGAGTCCCACCACAGTGCCGACGTTGAGGGTGATTGTCTGGCTGGTGACGATGTTTCTTCCAAGTCTTCTGCTCCAAAGGAATGAAAAACAACTTTGTAATATTTGTTTCATCTTTGGTGTATGCGCGGAAAAAACTTGATGATGTAACTTAAGGCGGAAAACAATGGTTGTTATTTCCTGCTACTTAATAACTAGTTTCCAGAATGTATATATTTTTTAAGCAAGTGTTGGCTTATCCATTACTTTGGTTCTTATGCTTGACTTTTCGTGAGTTGGAAGACTCGTTGTCGGAACCATGCGCTTAGGTGATGATGCCCAATGGCACCATCAATAACCTGAGCACAAAATCGCCGACAATAAGTGCCAAAAGTCACTACTCCAGAATCCACATAAAAACAACAAAGAACGTGTAGACCAGAAAACTTAAGCTAACGCGTGGCGGAATTTTCACAAGTGCAAACGCAAAGCTTGTGCATAAAGGTTTTACATGATCCAAAAATGAACACTAAAGGAGGTAAAAGACTCAGAAATATGAGTGAACCAGAGAGCTTTATTTCATTGATCATATAAGAGGTACACAATTAGATAAAAAATGCTAAGTTTAAAAAGGACATAACTGTGCTATGTTCCATGGCCGATCAAGCTCCGGGTAGTCATCATCCGGGTCACGTCGCTTACGCTTATGATCCTCGTTGGGTCTATTCTTTAGCTCACGATTGTCAACAAGGTAGTAAGACCCATTGAGAAGCGCCTTGCCTATGATGAACGGTCCTTCCCATGGCGGGGATAATTTGTGCGACTTCTTCTGCTTAAGTCGGAGCACCAAATCCCCTCTTTAAACGAGCGATGCCGAACGCGGCGACTATGGTAGCTGCGTAGCTTCTGCTGGTAGATGGCGGATCTTTGGCATGCCAAAACGTGCTCCTCCTTGAGAAGGTCCACATCCAGGCGTCTGGATTCTTCAGCGTCATCCTCGTCATAGGCGGCAACTCTTGGTGCATCGTGGAGGATGTCGGAGGCGTGATGGCTTCGCCCATATACCATGAAATAAGGTGTAGCCGGTGGATCTGTGGGTGTAGTTCAGAACTCCACAACACAGATGGCAATTCTTCCGCCTGTGCTCCAATGCTCTATGTAGCGGTGCCTCAAGACGTGGCTTGATTCCCTGCAGAATTAATCCATTGGCTCGCTCAACCTGACCAATGGATTGTGGGTGTGCCACAGATGCAAGGTCAAGTCGGATACTTTCTCCCAGCAATATGCATCCACTTCTCCGAGTGATAAATTGCTGCCGTTGTCGGTGATAATGCTATGTGGGAGACCAAATCTCACCACTAGATCTTGGACGAACCTGAGGGCAGTTGCCCCATCAAGCTTTCTAATGGGTTTAGATTCTATCCATTTAGTGAATTTGTCAACTTCTACAAGCAGATGCGTAAACCCACAAGGTTCCGTCTGTAACGGTCCCACCATGTCCAGCCCCCAGACCACAAACGGCCAAGTTATTGGTATTGTTCACAGTTCTTCACCAGGAACATGTGGTTGTCGGGCATAATACTGGCATCCCATGCATGTCTCAACCAGCTTGTCGGCGTCCGCCTTTGTGGTCAGCCAGTAGAATCCTTGCCGGAAGGCTTTCGAGACCAACGATCAAGGAACAGCGTGATGCCCGCAATTTCCGAGATGGATTTCGCGTAGGATTTCCATACCTTCTAGCTGGGAAACACACTTTAGGTATACACTAGTAGTGCTCCTTTTGTAGAGTTGCCCATCGATTATGGTATAACCCTTTGCTCGTCGTACTATTTGTCGTCTTTCGACTTTGTCGTCGGGCAAAGTTCCGTGTTCGAGGTATTCCATGAACGGTTTTGTCCAAGCCGGAGGGACCTTAGTCACTATGTTGACGAAAGAGTCAGCTCTATCCGGGTTGTCGATGTCGGCTCCCTTCACGGATGGTGTGCGCAGGTGCTCTAGGAAAACTCCTGGCGGAATTCGCCATGCCGATCCTAGCTTAGAGCAGATTAGCCGCCTAATTTTGTTCCCTAGGCACATACTTGACTTCGTAGCCAAGAAGCTCTTGGCTATCTCGTCCCACTTGCCCTCGATATGCCGCCATCATAGGGTTCCGCGATTCCAGTGTGCCACCCACCGGGCAACCAAGTCGAATCTCCACAAGAACTATGCGCTTGATGCCAATATCCTTGGCTACACGTAGTCCGTGAAGGAGTGCTTCATACTCCACCATGTTGTTTGTAGCCTCGAAGTGGATCTGCAGAACGTAGTGTAGCTTGTCTCCTATTGGTGACTGTAGCAATACACCAGCCCCCGAGCCATTGAGCAGCTTTGATCCGTCAAAGTGCATCACCCAGTACTCTGGTTCTGGCAACGGGTAGCATCTGGCATCTCCATCCAATCTGCAACAAAATCTACCAAGGCTTGTGACTTGATAGCATCGCGTCTCTTGTAAGTGATCTCGAAGGCGGCAAGTTCAATGCCCCACTTCGCGACCCTTCCTGTAGCGTCGCTGTTATTGATGATGTCGGACAGTGGAGTCTTGCTCACCACTGTGATTGGGTGCTCCTGAAAGTAATGCCTCAGCTTCCGAGAAGCAAGGAATACTCCATAAGCTATCTTTTGGTAGTGCAGGTAACGCTGCTTGGACTCCGTCAAGACCTCGCTCACATAGTAAACTGGTCGTTGAACTCCGTGCTCATAGCCTGGTTCCTTCCGCTCTACCACGACGACAATGCTGATAACCCGGTTGGTTGTTGTCACATCCCAAATTCTGAATTTGGTACTGCATAGCATACATGTCATTGCATCATGATCATCCATGCAAAATTTCGGTTTGAAAAGATTCTGGCAAAACAATATTTTTAAAGCCCTATTTTGAATCACTAAAATGCACCTACAAGAGAATATACTAGGGATTTCTAAATCCACTATTTGCAAACTAGTGGAAAAGATACAAAACGGTCCTATGTTGATCCTCTAATTTTTAGAAAAATCTGAAGACAAAAATCATATCATTGGGAGTTATAAATAAAAAGATACAAGAGAAATACAAAACAGAAAATGGAAAAGAAAAAGAACAAAAAAAAAATAACTAAACCTACCCTACTCGTAACACCCAGCATGGCACATATCGCCATGCCACAGCGCAGATAGCCACGCGCCATTGCTTGCCAAATTAAGTCATGGCCATTGGGTGGGAGGCCCCACCTGTCAGCCTGGCAGAGCAGCAGCAGGCCGACGCGGACTCTGCCATCAATGCCGGTTCTCCCGGTGGCCGTTCCGTGCTGGAACCCGTTTGAACCTCCCCTACCACTTAAACCTCGAGGAAGCCCCTCTTTTCTTCCCCTCCCGCTTGGAACCCTAGCCGCCGAGCTAGCAGTCCCGCCGCCGTGCCATTGACACTCGGAGGAGCTCGGCCCCGCAGGAAACGGTCTCCCCCTCGCCCGCTGTCGGCCTCCCGATATTCCCCTCGCTCGACTGTTTCGTCTCACCGACTTTCCCCCTTCGTATTGCAGTAGATCGCCGAGAATTCCTCGCCGACCCTCTCGGAGTGGAACGTGGAGGAGCCGTCTGGGACCATAGTGAAGGGAATATGCCCTGAGAGGCAATAATAAAATGTTTATTATGTGTATTCCAAGTATATGATAGATGTTTATTTTGCATGCTATAATTGTATTAATACGGAAACGTTAATACATGTGTGTTTAATAAACAAACAGAAAGTTCCTAGTTATGCCTCTCTCATAAACTAGTTCGTTGATTAACAAGATGATCATGGTTTCCTGATCATAGACACTGGATGTTGTTAATAACGAGATCACAACATTAGTGTAATGGTGTGATGAACATTCATCCGAAGTATAGCATTACGATCAAAGTCATTGAGTTTATATTGCTATAAACAAACTACGAAGTAATCCTAATCCTTAGACCACGAGATCATGCCAATCACTAACACCGGAAGAGTTTCTTGTTGACATCAAACGTCACTCCGTAACTGGGTGATTATAAAGATGGCTTCAAATCTACTAAAGTGTTATGTTGAGAATCATGGATCAAGAGTGGAATTTGTTCATCCCAATGACGGATAGATATGCTCTGGGCCCTCTCGGTGATATCACATTGGTTAGCTTGCAAGCAAGTGATAATTGATCACTAGAATGTTATATCACGGGAACGAGAAAAGAGTGCATGTCAGTAACGAGATCAAACTAGGTATGGAGATACCGATGATCGAATCTTAGACATGTAATATATCGTGAAATAAAGGGATTAAGATACAAGCGTAAAAGGTTCTGACGATCACAGGAAAAGTCATCGTTGAATGTGTGGGAGTCAGTATGGATCTCTGTGCCCACCATCGATTATTGATCGGAGAAGGGTCTCGATCATGTCCGCATTATTCGCGAACCGTAGGGTGACACACTTAAGGGACACTGGCATCCAGTTGGAGCAAATGTTTCATGCCGAAAGAATAAACAAGCGCAGGAATTTATTTCACTAGATACCGAAACAGGTTTTCGGGTGAAATTGCATAAAGTGGTTATGCATGTGAAATGGAATTCTAGCAAGGGGTTATTTGTGAATGTTTGTCATTAAAGTAATTGACAAAATTCTGAATAAAATAAAAGAGTTTTATTTAATGAGAGTTTGCATTAAATTTGGTGGAAATTTAATGGGAATTTGAGTGGACTTTTGAGTGGAGGGAATTTAAAGGACTTTTCTGAGTGGAGTGTCCACCCACATGAATGAAGGAGGGGAGGGGGCAGCCCCATGGCCGGCGGCCACCCCCTTGGGTGCCCCCCCTCCTCCTATAAAAGGAGCCCCCTCCTCACTTGTCTCTCACACCTCCTCGTGAAGGATCTCTCTCCCCCTCTAGAATTTATCCCCCATGGTCTCGGACTAGCGAGATACATGTTCCCGGTGGCTATTCGGCAAGAAAGGGTTGTGCTTCCGCTGCATCGCTGGAGCGAGGCGGCGGTTGCCGGTGTCTTACGTGTGTGCGAGCACGGATGCGCTGCTGCTTTGCGGCGCTAGGACTTCCTCTCGATCTTGAGATCGGCAAGAGATCGTCTACATCAACCACGAGTTGAACTCGTTAAGCTTTGTCGGTCTTCAAGGGTATGTTATCTACGGATATACATCCGCCCGTTGTTTGTATCTAGTAGATAGATCTTGGTACATAGTTCCCATCTGTAGCACCCCGGCTAAAACCACTATTAGAAAACCGTCTGGTGTTTTGTTTTGTACATCATCATGACTGCATGCATTTGTTCGACAAAAATAATTTGACAAAGTCTATCTTGTTTTTCCAAATACCCTGTCTTATTTCAAATCAAAACCGGTCTTTTCGGATAATTTTTTTGTCTAAAACTAATTACAAAATTCTTTTACCAAAATTAAAACAAACAATGTTTTTCCTTAAAATAAAACTGTTTTGATCGGGGAAGGCAGCCCGGCCCAAAAGCCAGGCCACCTACCACCCCGATCGGCCCAACCCAATCCCACCGGAAACCCTAACCTAGAACCACCCCAAACCCTAACCCTACCTAATCCCTCCACACCTTTCCTCCCTATCCAGCCGCCGGACCCAACCACACACCCTACCTCTACACGCACACAAGCACACGACACACGCTGCCTCTGCACCACACACGCGCACCAGGTCCTACTCCACACCGGCCAAAGACACACACCACACTGCACACACACCACACACTCACCGGTCACCACACGCCACCACAACACGCTTCCCCAGCCCCACCCGCTTTGCAGCGCTGGCGTGGCACCGCTCTCCTCGCGCTACGAACCCTACCTTCCTCTCCTCTCGATCCCCCTCCGCCGGCCTCCTCACGTCCG
Source organism: Avena insularis (assembly GCA_023614405.1). NCBI lineage: Eukaryota > Viridiplantae > Streptophyta > Magnoliopsida > Poales > Poaceae > Avena > Avena insularis. Next base: position 228,439,796 of record CM042689.1, on the reverse strand, counting down.
GCCACCTCCTCCCTCTCCAGCGCCATCCCGACCGACGCCTCTCCTCCGCATCACCGGCCAGGACCCCTCTTCGCCCTTGGCCCTCAGAAGTTCAAGCCCCCAGAGCCGTCCTTTCCGCGTCGCTTTACCAAGCAGAGCCTCCTGTCGCCCCTTTGCTCCAACCTTGCCGCTGTTGGGCTCCACCGCCACCGCGGTCCCTGCAGCATCCGGCCGCCCCTCTCTCGTCCACCTCTTGCCGCCATCGGGCTCCACCGCCTCCACGGCCCCTCGCTCGCCCGTGTCCTCCCCGTCGCCTTGGCCGCCCCGCCTCTCTCCGGCAGTCGCTGCGTCTCCGTCTGCGCCCCGTATTCCCCGTGAGCGCGTGCTGCCACCGTGCTTCTTTCCTTGTCGATGTCGCCTGGTGCTTGTGGTGTTGTACAAGAACCTCCTGGTCAAGGCAAACCTTCTATCTCTTTGTGTTTTTGGTTGAGGCGTGTTTTGTTCCTGCCGTGTGGCTTACCCTAGGTGCTTGTGATGTCTCGATGGTGGTTGTGGTGTGGTGGATGCACCGATGTAGTGTCACCCGAAGGCCGATCAGGAACATCAAGTTCTTCATGAAACCTGAAGCCTAATTCCGGAGTTTGAAGGCCGACCCAAACTTTTCGGAATGACAAGATCTCCCTGACGGAACGCGAAGATCTCCGAGAAGGAATTGCAAGATCCATTTCTAGAATCCGAGACCGAAACCTCGGTGAACCCCAAGATCGCCGAGTTCCCCATGTGTGACCCTTTTCTTGAGACCTTTATTTTTATAATATATAATATATACTTATTGCATATAAAATGTTTATGTCGCATACATGTTTGTGGTTTGGGGGCATTATGCCGATTCACCTCATAATTAAATATGGAGGCCATATGCGGGCTTTTCTAGTCCTATATTGGCCCATTTAAATTTATGTAGCGAACCGATGCTATGTTTTGCCATGTTAATACAACACTTAAAATGGCGGGGTATCTAAACAACATGAACTTAATAAATAATTGTCGGAACCCCGGTTCCGCTTAATATTGTCTAATTGCATTGCATCCTTGCCATGCCATACATCAAACATGCATCATGCCCGATCTTCTGTCGTAGTATTAAATAGTATATTCGATGTTTCTTCTAGTGTTTCGCGTCTTCACGGGTTAGGCCGATGAGTTGATGCGAGTGTCGACCCGATCTTCAAATGAAACTTCGGCAATGTTTTCAGGCGAGCATTCTCCCCCTTTCTACCTATTTTACCTTTCTAGTCTTTATTTCCTCCTGTTGATCTATTGCTATCTATGTCGCGATGCCCTAGTTTTCGTACCCGTGATATCCCTTGCAGCCTTATATTGCCTTGGACACATCCTATTACCTGTTGTTTGATAGATAGTCGGCCTTGCGTGTCGTAGTTGCTTGCTCAAGTGCTAAGGTCGTCAAGTACCACAATTGTTGAAAGACTGCCATATGCTTTATGTTGAGATGATTATAACTTTAATTACCGCTTAATAACTAAAATTGAAGTAAGTAAATAATGCAGAGGGCAATAGATGTTATTTGGTTTTAATCATTCCACTTGTGTCCGTGAGGACCCCGAGTACTTGATACCGTTTCTTTGAATATTCGCACTATCCGCATGTGGGACCATGAATCCCCTAGCGAGCTTGAGTCATATTTATTTCTTGGGGCCACAAAGTAGTTTGGGGCTTTATTACTATCCTACTTATGCCATGCTTTATCGCTTATTTACGATTGGCGTGAGCGCCTGCTGTTTTAGGAACAAATGTGGAATGTTTTCAGTATCGACAAGCCTAGTCACACTTTCGGTTCTGGTCGCTTACACCATTGGCACAAACCTCTGAGTCCGCCTCAGAGCCGGCCAACTTCGTCATGGTAGCTTGGTGGGTGGCCTCGAAATTTATATGAATCATGCAATTGCTTCGTGATGCCTCGTTGGGTTTTTATTGGTTTTTCTCGAGGTTGATCGTGCATGTGTTGCTATTTGTGCCCCTCGCAGGTAAAACTTTCTGAAAGCCGTGTCCGCGGTTATGGACGACTTGGAGCACAGTATCTCGATCATAGACAACTATAACTAAAGTAGTGCTATAAATTTGACTTTATAATGACTAGTAATCAGCTTCACTATAATGGAATGGCTTAATAAAAGTGCCAACAATTGCTGGTTTGGATTGTCACCTGTTACCATTGTACTTGACTAGTAAGTATTGCAACTACAACGGAATGGCTAAATAAAATTACCAACAACTGCTGGGTTTTGGGATGCCTCATGCTATATGTATCTGACTAGTAAGTACTACAACTACAATGGAATGGTTAACTAAAAGTGCCCACTACTTATTATATCAGGATGACTATCTATACCTGACTAGTAATTGCTGCAACGATAATTGAATAAATAAAACTGCCAACGGTGTGAGTTCCTCGGTTAACCTCCTCGTTTGGTCTCGAGGGGGAAATACCAGGATGGGTATGCTTGATGATAGTTTCAGGTTGGATCCGAATAGGTCTTTCTTATCCCTATCAGATAGCCTCCAGTTGTATTAAGTCTCTATAGGTCGTTTAGTGCATGCTGCGCTGCCGCTTCAGTCCACCATACCTATGTAGGCGAGGACCGCTGAACTCTAGTCTCGCCGTGTACTGGCCTCAGTACTGACCGCTCTCTTTTTTCCTTTGCCCTTTGTCGGCACCCCTTTTGTTTAAGCAGGTTTTGAGATCGGCATCGTTAGAAGGGTTACCCTTCCGGCTTGGCCTGGGCAGGGTTATGGACGCCATTGGTTATTCTTCAGGGCTCTTAGCTCAATTTGCATCTTGTCCGTACTCGGACGCCGTATCGTTTTCAAAGTGTTTTGGATCTTTGTATTGTATATCTGTATTCTTGACTCTTTGAGTCGCTGTTGTATATATCTGTTCTGTGGGTTCCATCGAGGACTATTATGTAATGATATTACTTTGTTTTCCACCCGCACGAAAGTGCCTGGTGGGCACCTTTGAATCGTTTCTATGCGGGTTTGGCGGGAATCGCTGAAACTTGCATAGGGTCGATTTTGAGGGTGTTACACCATCGTAGGAAATTTTTTGTTTTCTATGCTGCGAACCCTACAGTGGTATCAGAGCCAGATCTATGCGTAGATACTTTACACGAGTAGTACACATATGAGTATGTGGGCGATGATGATCATGTTGTTGCTCCTTAGTTGTAATTTTGGATATTGGTGGCATAGTGGGATGAAGCGGCCCGGACAAACTTTACATGTCCTCGCACATGAGACTTGTTCCACTCTTGACATGCAACTAGTTTGCATAAGTGGCTAGCGGGTGTATGTCTCTCCTACTATAGTCAATATCTATTTTGCAAGCGAGTTGTCAACAATTTGGTTATCCTCGTTGTGGTTCATGTTCGTAGGTAAGAACGGTTCTATCTCGACAGCCCCAAGCCACGTAAAACTTGTAATGGATAAATTAGAGGCGTCTAGTTTAGATTGTTGCTGGGCTAGTGTTATGATATGGTGATGTTGTAAGTAGAAGTATGAGATGATACTCTTACAACATACATAACGTGTAATCTCCATAGACCTTGGACTTACACATAGGTATGATAGTGATCATACCACTGCACATGATAGAGATCATATGCGGAACCATATCATTTCACTAATAAACATGTGATGTTTGATAGCATCTTATATTGCTTGTTTAGCGCTTTGTTAGCATAATAAGATGATCCTCTTTAAATATCAAGATAAGAATGTGTTCTTCCTTTAGTATGCACCGATTATGTTTTCGCCGCCCAAGACATCACGTGATGATCGGGTGTGTTCTTGGATCCACACCATATTTCGGTGTAAAACAGCTTACACACGCCAATACTAAGGTTCTAACTTACAGCCTAGCATGTACGACATGGCCTCTAACACGGACCAAAAGGTTAGGCATGAGTCATATAGTTGATATGATGCCCATTTGATGCTCGCCTTTGAAGCTATACCGACTCACGTGATGATCGGACTTGGTATAGTGGATTTGGTTCATGTAATCACCAAAAAGGCACGAGGGATGTCGTTTTTGAGTGGGAGTTCATTCGTAATATGGATTAGTTGAACTCAATCTATCATACACTTAGTCTAAACTTTACAAATTCTGTTGTAGATGGCACCACCTGCTTTTAATTTCAATGTGTTCATGGAGAAAGAGAAACTTGCAACGAACGGTAGCAACTTTACCGAATGGGCCATGGATTTGAGGATTATCCTCTCTGCTGCACAAAAGCAATATGTGCTAGAAGCGCCGTTAGGCCCCCCACCTTTAGAGGATGCCCCTGACGAGGAGAAGAATGTCGATCAGACTCGTCAGGAGGACCACAACTTAGTTCATTGCGGCATATTGTATGGGCTAGAGCCGGAACTTCGAAAGCGTGTCGAAAATGGCAATGCTTTTGATACAATGGGTGAGTTGAAAATGATTTTCGACACACATGCTGCTGTAGAGAGATACAATGCTTCAGAAAAGTTCTTTAGCTGCATGATGGAAGAGCACAGCTCCGTTAGTGAGCATGTACTCAAGATGTCGGGTTACGCCGATAAGCTTGTGTCCTTGGGAATATTGATTCCCATTGACTTAGGCATCCATCGTGTTCTGCAGTCTCTGCCACCTAGCTATAAGAGCTTCGTGATGAACTATAATATGCAAGGCATGAAGAAGTCTCTCCCCGAGCTTCTGTCAATGCTTAAAACTGCAGAAGTGGAGATCAAAAAGGAACATCAAGCGTTGATGATCAATAGGAACACTGGTTTCAAGAAAGACAAGAAGGGAAAACGGAAGGGAAGTAAGGGCGGCAAGCCTGTTGCCGTGCCTGAAAAGAAACCCCGAGTTGGACCTAAGTCTGATACCGAGTGCTACTATTGTAAGGGATCGCCATCGAAGTGCAATCGCCCCAAGTATTTGGCACAAGAAAGCGGCAAAGGCAAACAAAGGTATATATGATATACATGTTATTGATGTGTACTTGACTAGTGCTCGCATGAGCACCTGTATTTGATACGGTTTAGTTGCTAATATTTGTAACTCGAATCGTGGGTTGTGGAACAAGCGACCGCTAGCAAGGGGTGAGGTCAAGATGCGTACGGCAATGGATCAAGCGTTGATGTGATTGCCGTTAACGCTCGCCTCCACTTGCCGTCGGGATTAGTTATAAACTTGAATAATTGTTATCCGATGCCCGCACCGAGCATGAACATTGTATCCGGATCGTGTTTGATGCGGTGGTTATTCATTTAAATCCGAGAACAATGGTTGTTCCATTTATATGAATGAAATCTTTTATGGTCATGCACCGATGATGAATGGTTTATTTCTATTAGATCTCGACGATAATGTTACACATATTCATAATGTTGATGCTAAAAGGATTAAACTTAATGATGATATATCCGCATATATGTGGCACTTCCGTCTAGGTCATATTGGCGTTAAACGCATGAAGAAGCTCCATTCGGATGGACTTTTGGAATCACTTGATTTTGAATCATTTGATACATGTGAGCCATGCCTTATGGGCAAGATGACTAGAACGCCGTTTTCCGGTTCAATGGAACGGGCGACAGATTTATTGGAAATCATACATTCTGATGTATGTGGTCCAATGAGTGTGTCGGCGCGAGGTGGATATCGTTATTTTCTTACTTTCACGGATGATTTGAGTAGATACAGTTATATCTACTTGATGAAACACAAGTCTGAAACCTTTGAAAAGTTCAAGGAATTTCAGAATGAAGTGGAAAATCATCATAATAGAAAGATCAAATTTCTACGGTCCGACCGTGGAGGTGAGTATCTAAGTTACGAGTTTAGCACTCACATGAAAGAGTGTAGAATTGTTCACAACTCATACCTGCCGGAACACCACAGCGAAATGGTGTGTCGGAACACCGTAATCGTACTTTAATAGATATGGTTCGATCTATGATGTCTCTGACGGACTTGCCATTGTCATTTTGGGGCTATGCACTAGAAACTGCTGCATTCACTTTAAATCGGGCACCATCTAAATCCGTTGAAAAGACACCGTATGAATTGTGGTTTGGAAACAAACCTAAGCTGTCATTTCTTAAAGTTTGGGGATGCGATGTTTATGTGAAGAAACTTCAACCGGATAAACTCGAACCCAAAGCAGAAAAATGCGTCTTCATAGGATACCCTAAGGAAACTATTGGGTATTCCTTCTATCACAGATCCGAGGGCAAGGTTTTTGTTGCCAAGAATGGATCCTTTCTAGAGAAAGAGTTTCTCGCGAAAGGTGTGAGTAGTCGGAAGGTAGAACTCGAAGAGGTTATTGAACCTTCTCTTCAAAGTATGGCGAGTAGCCTTGTCGGAAGTTGTTCCGAGTTGGCTCCACCTTGAAGAGGGAACTAATGTAATGATCATGAAACTCGAAAGAGAGTACTACCGAACCTCGCAGGTCTTGCAGGACGCGCAGCCTCCCGAGTCAGACGGAAATCCTGTCATGAATTTCATGGTTGATGAAAATGATGACCCCATGACGTATGAAGAAGCGATGATGAGCCCGGATTCCAACAAATGGTTAGAAGCCATGAACCGAGATGGAATCCATGTATGAAAATCAAGTTTGGAACTTGGTGGACTTACCTCACGACCGAAAGGCCGTGGAGAACAAATGGATTTTCAAAAGGAAAACAGATGCTGATGGTAATGTGACCGTCTATAAAGCTCGACTTGTCGCAAAGGGGTTTCGACAAATTCAAGGAGTTGACTACGATGAAACATTCTCTCCGTAGCGATGCTAAAGTCAGTTAGGATTATGTTAGCAATTGTTGTATATTTCGATTATGAGATATGGCAGATGGATGTCAAAACCGCGTTTCTCAATGGTAATATTGAAGAAGAGTATATGATACAACCAAAGGGTTTTGTCGATCCTAAGGATGCTAACAAGGTGTGCAAGCTTCAGATCCATCTATGGATTGAAGCAAGCATCACGAAGTTGGAATCTCCGCTTTGATGAGGTGATCAAAGAGTTTGGATTTGTCCAAACTTATGGAGAAGCTTGTATTTACAAGAAAGTGAGTGGGAGCAATGTGGCATTTCTGATATTATATGTGGATGACATATTATTGATCGAAAATGATATAGATCTTTAAACAAAGGTTAAAAGTTATCTAAACAACAAATTTTCAATGAAGGACCTAGGTGAAGCGTCATACATATTAGGCATAAAGATCTATAGAGATAGATCTAGGCGCCTAATAGGGCTATCACAAAGTACATACCTTGATAAGATTTTAAAGAAGTTTAAAATGGAAGATAGTACGAAGGGGTTCTTACCTATGACACAAGGCACGACATTGAGTAAGACTCAAAGTCCGGCTTCGGCGGAAGAAAGAGAGATAATGGACAAGGTCCCCTATGCTTCAGCCATAGGCTCTATAATGTACGCCATGCTATGTACAAGACCGGATGTGGCACATGCTATTAGTTTGACTAGTAGGTACCAATCAGATCCGTGTTCGTAATCGAAAGCGGTCAAGAATATCCTTAAGTACTTCGAAGAACTAAGGATATGTTTCTTGTATACTGAGGTGAAGAAGAGCTCGCTAAGTGTTATGTCGACGCTTAGTTGACACCGATCCGATGACTCTAAGTCTCAATCCGGATACGTATTTCTCATGAATGGCGGAGCGGTTAGTTGGAGGAGCTCCAAACAACCTGTGGTGGCGGGATCAACAACGGAGGCCGAATATGTTGCTGCTTCAGAAGCGGCTCAGGAAGCAGTTGGACGAAGGAGTTCATATCCGAACTAGCTGTGGTTGCAAACGCGTTGGACCCAATGGTGATCTATTGTGACAACAATGGTGCCATTGCCAATGCCAAAGAGCCTAGGTCTCAAAAGCATTCCAAGCATATTAAGCGCCGGTTTCACTCCATCCGCGAGCATGTCAAGGATGGAGATATAAAGATTTGTAAATTACATACGGATCTCAATGTAGCAGATCCGTTGACTAAAAATCTCCCTAGAGCAAAAAATGATCTACACCAGAACTCCATGGGTGTTAGATACATCACTATGTAACTAGATTATTGTCTCTAGTGCAAGTGGGAGACTGAAGGGAATATGCCCTGAGAGGCAATAATAAAATGTTTATTATGTGTATTCCAAGTATATGATAGATGTTTATTTTGCATGCTATAATTGTATTAATACGGAAACGTTAATACATGTGTGTTTAATAAACAAACAGAAAGTTCCTAGTTATGCCTCTCTCATAAACTAGTTCGTTGATTAACAAGATGATCACGGTTTCCTGATCATAGACATTGGATGTTGTTAATAACGAGATCACAACATTAGTGTAATGGTGTGATGAACATTCATCCGAAGTATAGCATTACGATCAAAGTCATTGAGTTTATATTGCTATAAACAAACTACGAAGTAATCCTAATCCTTAGACCATGAGATCATGCCAATCACTAACACCGGAAGAGTTTCTTGTTGACATCAAACGTCACTCCACAACTAGGTGATTATAAAGATGGCTTCAAAGCTACTAAAGTGTTATGTTGAGAATCATGGATCAAGAGTGGAATTTGTTCATCCCAATGACGGATATATATGCTCTGAGCCCTCTCGGTGATATCACATTGGTTAGCTTTCAAGCAAGTGATAATTGATCACTAGAATGTTATATCAGGGGAACGAGAAAAGAGTGCATGTCAGTAACAAGATCAAACTAGGTATGGATATACCGATGATCGAATCTCGGACATGTAATATATCGTGAAAAAAAGGGATTAAGATACAAGCGTAAAAGGTTCCGACGATCACAGGAAAAGTCATCGTTGAATGTGTGGGAGTCAGTATGGATCTGCAGGTCCCGCTACTGATTATTGATCGGAGAAGGGTCTCGATCATGTCCGCATTATTCGCGAACCGTAGGGTGACACACTTAAGGGACACTGGCATCCAGTTGGAGCAAATGTTTCATGCCGAAAGAATAAACAAGCGTAGGAATTTATTTCACTCGATACCGAAACAGGTTTTCGGGTGAAATTGCATAAAGTGGTTATGCATGTGAAATGGAATTCTAGCAAGGGGTTATTTGTGAATGTTTGTCATTAAAGTAATTGACAAAATTCTGAATAAAATAAAAGAGTTTTATTTAATTAGAGTTTGCATTAAATTTGGTGGAAATTTAATGGGAATTTGAGTGGACTTTTGAGTGGAGGGAATTTAAAGGACTTTTGTGAGTGGAGTGTCCACCCACATGAATGAAGGAGGGGAGGGGGTAGCCCCATGGCCGACGGCCACCCCCTTGGGTGCCCCCCTCCTCCTATAAAAGGAGCCCCCCTCCTCACTTGTCTCTCACACCACCTCGTGAAGGATCTCTCTCCCCCTCTAAAATTTATCCCCCATGGTCTCGGACTAGCGAGATACATGTTCCCGGTGGCTATTCGGCAAGAAAGGGTTGTGCTTCCGCTGCATCGCTGGAGCGAGGAGGCGGAGGTTGCCCGGTGTCTTGTACGTGTGTGCGAGCACGGATGGGCTGCTGCTTTGCGGCGCTAGGACTTCCTCTCGATCTTCAGATCGGCAAGAGATCGTCTACATCAACCAGGAGTTGAACTCGTTAAGCTTTGTCGGTCTTCAATGGTATGTTCTCTACGGATATACATCCGCCCGTTGTTTGTATCTAGTAGATAGATCTTGGTACATAGTTCCCATCGTAGGAAATTTTTTTTCTATGCTGCGAACCCTACACGTAGGGACGAGGAGGAGCGAAATTGAAGGCCCAGGGAGACCCGCCGTCCCCCTCTGCACCCCGTAGACCGACTCGACCTAGCCGGAGACCGCCGCACCCGCCGCCAGCACCGCCGCCAGACTGGTCCGCCGCCGCCAACGACGCCTAGCCGGTGAGCTCGCCACGGACGCCCTCCACCGTCCGATCTTCATAAGATCCAATGGCCCTCTTCTGTTTCTGCACTGAACCGGTACCGGCCACTCGTGGCGTGCCGCGTGGCGCCCGCGTGTCCGCACGTCAGCGTTGACTGTTCTCGAAATAAAGAAAATGATGTTAATAGCAGAAAAATGAGTAAACTTACAAAATTCATATAAAAAGTTTCGTAGATCCAAAAATAGCAAATTATATATCAATGGATTTAGAAAAATGTGTAGAATGATAATATGGCATTAGATCTAATATTTACAGTATGCCTTTAGTGTAATAATTTAATTATTTTTAATGGTCTTTTAGGTTAATAAATTCATAGAATAAGTTCTACAACTCCAAAAATTGCAAATAAGATGTCCCTGGAATCAGTAGAACAAGGAGATTCTCATAGTGAATTAAAAAGTTAGGCTTACAGTAATGGTTTTTGCAGAATCTATTTAAAGGATTACTGTAGTATTTTAATTACTCAGGGAGTTATATAAATTCTTTTTGAGAAATTCCAATTGGTACTGTTTCTATTTAGGGTTGCCTACAGAGTAGAATTTTTCCAAGATTTTACAAACAGTATGTTAGCAGTGGTGAATTATTTAGTTTCTAGCTCTATTATTGGGCATTATAAACTGCATGCTTGTTTTCTTTGCGCTAAAAATAATTTCCATGCATGCATACAGTAGCTATACTGAATAAGATTATGTGATGCTTCTGTAGCATCAATCCACTTGTCATGCATGCATCTTGCATCATCTTTGTTTACATATGATTGTGGATGGTTTGTTTATGATTGCAATTGTATCGTGTAGATTGTGACGAGTGCAATGCTTGCTCGTGTGTGGATTGTTCTTTCGACCGCTACAGCCAAGGCAAGTAGATGCTACCTTGTTTATGATGTTGTCCTACTATTTTCAATGCATTGTCGTGTATTTTGTATATGCATGTATAGGATATTACTATCGCTATGCTATGTCCTATTATGTGGTAGGGCCTTCCTTGTAGATGAACCACCGTTGGTAGATGTGCTTAGCCATGTTATGATGAACGAGGGCTGAGTTACATCATTGAAAGTTGTTTCTAAATGTGCTGGTTTGCGAAAACTAAAAACAACTTAATCAATGAACCTCCTGGGTGTGATGGGATTGATAATTTTTGGTGGTATCATTGCGGAAAGGCACCCAGGTATCAAGAGAAAATGATTGGCTTCTTTATTTTGTAGCTTACGTGTACAACCATGTGCCAATAATGAAATGGGCGGTTGGTTGGACTCAGTAGGTTGTGGTAACTCGAACCCGCGTATCCAGAGATGTAGAATTTTGGTAGGTTGGACCGGTGCGCGTCGGGATTGGGGAGCTTCTTCCCGAACGGTCTCTTCTTGGACTTCTCCCTATCATCACCCAAAATGAGAGTGATGGTACGAGCTGGGCTGGCCAAGTCAGATGGGTAAAGTGTACTAACCCCTGCAGGGTGTATAATCTAATCGATTAGCCGTGTCCCCGGTTATGGACGTCTGAGTTGCTTGATATTGATTCCATGACATGTTTATCGCTCATTCTAATTTCATAATTGCTTTAATATTGTTGGGTTAACTTAATTGGGATCTTTTCGAAGAAAATCAAAAACTGTTTATGAAAGTAGGACAAAGGTATTTGCAAATGCAAGCTAGCCATAGCTCCACTTGCCAAATATGCATGTAGGTGTTAACACTATTGTCTTCTTTAATATCTCTACTTGCCATACATTCCATGTATTGACCCTTCGGGGCTGCTACGTTTCATGTTGCAGGATATTCCGATTATGAGTAATCGATTTAGGCCACGGTACTCCACTCGAGTACCGTTCACTTGTGGGCAATTTGAAGAATGGAGGATTTACTATATTTATGTTGCTACTTGAATAATATTGAGCTAGTCTTGAGCTAAGATTTTATTGTAATAATGATACTCTGGATCTTCGTTATTTGTGATACACGGATATTTTGCTATGTTATTCATCTTATTATATTGTGAGCCAATGAACCGATCCAGGGATTGGCTTGTCACATAGAAGCTATGGTCTTTTTAGAACCGTAGTGTTACAAGATGGTATCAGAGCCAGGTTGTTGACTGTAGGATCGTGACCTAGGTTTGGATTAGGAAGCCATAGAATTATTGAAGCTTATATTAACTCTGTCTTTCATATTATGCCTTTCACCCTCGTAAATTCTTACCATATGCTATTCTCACACTTTCCTCTTTTAATTGATAGATGGGAGAAGTCAGGACTGAGTATGCAACCATGGAGTCACCAAGGCCCTTTGCAAGACAGTTAGCACAGCTTTCGCAATCATTGGGATTGCCACTGCCCATGTTCAAGGGAAGGAGGCTGTACACCTATGGATATGGTGAGGATGCATGGGAGATCACCACCTTCATCTTCAGGGATGCCGCCTTGCCAAACCCTATGCATCTGATCCACACCAAGACATACTACAACTGGGGACTTGGAATAAACTTGGCCCTGCATGAAGCCCTGTCACGCCAGTGCCACCTTGTCCGACACCTGCTGCCAGCAGACTCACCCTACCGTGACTATGGGAGGCGTTATGAGGATGGAAACATTGTGGTTACCCCGGGCGACAGGAACAACATGCCGCCCCGTCGGAGGCACATAGAGGATATGGAAAGGGAGAATGGAGCTCTGGCTGAGAAAGTGATGATGGTAAAGGAGATAGCAGATTTTGCCAGCAATGGTATGGTGGTCCAGGGACTGGAGATAGATACCTTGCATGAAGCTGTTGATGTTCTGAATAATGCCCTGGTAGGCAGGGATGCAACCGTAGCTCAGCTTAATGGAACTGTGCAGGAAAACAACCAGACCATACAACAGTTGCAAGGGACCGTCCAGGAAAGGGATCAAACTATTGAAGATATGGCAGCCCAGATTGCCGCTCTCCAAGCACAGCTGAATCCACCTTCCGATGATGACAATGGAGATGATGGCAACAATGATGATGATGACAGTGGGAACGATGATGGTGATGGAGACGATGATGGTGGAGGAGATGAAGCTGTCGCAGCTGCAGCAGAGAATGAAGAAGAAGAGGAGGATCCAGAAGAGGTGGAGTTTGAGATTTCAAGTGATGACTCAGGAGAGGTGTACACTCCGCCGCCATGGTTGGTTCGCGGACAGAAGCGCCGACGCATGAGTGCAAGGACCTATCGCAACCTCTTCAAGAAGTAGATAGAAGTCCACCAATTAGTCTTCGTTAAGTAAAAATCGTTAGGATTAGTCTCGATCAATGTAAAACTTAATTACTGTTAGTTTAAGAGTGTTTAGTTGCTCCTTTGTGTACTCCAAAATTCCTGACGAGTTTAAGTCAGGTAGAAAAATTCGTGAACACGTCTGGACTGTTCTGGCAGATTCCTGTTTTTAATGCTTTGTTGATCTAATGTGTAGATAACTATTGCCAACTCTTCTAAAAACTATTTCAATAGATATGTACTTCTAGGATAACCCCTAGGATGTTGCTGGATCATTTGCTTGTTGACGTGTTGCTTGCTTGAGATTGTCTGTGATTGTTTTGTTGTTGTTTGGTCATAATGCATGGGTAGAATCCTATTTTCGTAATCGATTCTTTCTAAGCTTACCTGTGCTGAACCGCAGATGCCTCCCCGCTGTCAACCCACTGAGTTGGAGCAGCTCATGGCAGCTCAGGCACAGCTGACCCAAGTTATGACCCAGTTCATGGAAGCTCAGAACAACAACAACAACAACAACAATGGGAACAACCAGCCTCAGGGAGATGCTCTCACTAGGTTTCTGAGGCTAAGGCCAGCTAAGTTCTCTACTGCAACGGAGCCGATGGTCGCTCTCGACTGGTTGTGTTCAGTCAACAAGGATCTGGTAACTGTTGGGTGCACAGATGCTGAGAAGGTGAGGTTTGCCGCTCACCTACTGGAGGGACCAGCCGCTTCGTGGTGGGACACTTTTCAGATCACCCAACTGTTGGACACTGTGACTTGGGCAATGTTTGAGGAAGGTTTCAGGACCAACCACGTATCTTTAGGAGTTCTGACCCTGAAGAGGAAGGAATTTCGCAACTTGCGCCAAACCAACCGCACCGTGGCTGAGTATATTGAGGAGTTCAACAACCTGTCTCGTTATGCACCAGAGGATGTTGACACTGATGCAAAAAGGAGGGAGAGATTCCTGGATGGCCTCAGTGATGAGCTTTCAGTGCAGCTGCTGGTGGTTTATTGTCCAGCTTTCCAGGAACTTATGGACAAGGCCAGGATCTTGGAAGGGAAGCACAAGAAGGTGGAGAATCGCAAGAGAAAGAGTAGCAATCACCACTCTGGTTCTCACCACAAGTCTCGCACTTCTTATGATGGATACTCCAAGCATGGAGGGAGTGACCATGGGCACCATGGAAGCCATGACCACCACCACCATGGAGGCGATGGACATCGCCATGATAGCCACAAGAGCAACCACCACAGCCACAAGGGAGGACACACTCACCATTCTGGAGGACACATTGGACATGACCGCAACCGTGATCGCAGCTTTGTGAAGAAGGATCTGAGTGAGGTGACATGCTTGAAGTGTGGCCAGAAGGGACATTATGCAGACAACTGTCCGGAGAAGAAAGGACTGAAGCAAACCAACAACCAGAAGGCCATAGTGAACCACATGAATGTGGAGGAGATCCCAGATGAGCCTGATCTTGTGATTGGTAAGTTTCCAATCAACACTCACCCTGCACTTATACTTTTCGATACTGGTGCATCGCATTCATTCATATCAAGGGCATTTGTGGATAAGTATAAGTTACCTACGGAGTCTATAAAAGAGTCTATTAGAGTAAGCTCACCTGGAGGAGATATGATAGCTAGCGCGGGATGCCGCGACTTAACTATGAGGATTGGAGCACACAATTTTATTGCTCATCTAGTAGTTTTGGAATCACAAGGTCTAGATGTAATACTGGGCATGTATTGGATGTCTATGCATGGGGGACACATAGATTGTGCACAGCGAGCTGTTTCACTCAAGACCCCGGATGGTAAGAGAATTAGGTTCAAGTCGGCTGTGCGACCGGGAAGGTGTAAGCTGAATTCTCTTAAGGGGGTTAGTATGGATACTGTGCCTGTGATTAAGGAGTACCCCGACGTGTTTTTGGAAGAGCTGCCAGGGATGCCACCTGACAGGGATGTGGAGTTTCTCATCGATCTGATGCCGGGAACAGGACCTATAGCAAAGAGACCGTACAAGATGGATGTGGATGAGCTGAAGGAATTGGAGAAACAGCTAAAGGAGCAGTTGGACAAGGGATTCATTCAGCCTAGTTCGTCGTCATGGGGTGCACCTGTTCTATCTGTGGAGAAGAAAGACAACAGAAAGAGATTAGTGGTGGACTATCGCTCGCTGAATGAAGTGACCATCGAGAACAAATACCCCCTGCCGAACATAAATGATTTGTTTGATCAACTGGAAGGAGCAAAGGTATTTAGCAAAATTGATCTGCGATCGGGCTACTTCCAATTGAAGATCCGGGAGGAGGACATACCAAAAACCGCTTTCACTACTAGGTATGGTTTATATGAGTATACAGTTATGTCTTTTGGACTAACGAATGCCCCGGCATATTTCATGACCATGATGAACAAGGTATTCATGGAGTACTTGGACAAGTTCGTGGTTGTGTTCATTGATGACATACTGATATATTCCAAGGATGATGCTGAGCATGAGAAACATCTGCGACTGATTATTGAGAAGCTGAGGGAACACAAGCTGTATGCCAAATTCAGCAAGTGTGAATTCTGGCTTAACATTGTTGGATTTCTTGGACACGTGGTGTCAAGATAAGGAGTCGCTGTTGATCCAAGCAAAGTGACTGCCGTAACTGAGTGGGAAGCGCCCAAGAATGTGGGAGATATTCGGAGCTTTTTGGGACTTGCTGGATATTACAGGAGGTTCATTGAAAACTTCTCCAAGATTGCTAAGCCGATGACAGAACTTCTGAAGAAGGAGAGGATGTTTGAATGGACGGATGCGTGTGAAGCCAGCATTCAGGAACTGAAGCATCGACTAGTGACCGCACCTTTTCTGTGTTTACCTGATCTTCAGAAGGATTTCCAAGTGTACTGTGATGCTTCTCGGCAGGGACTTGGGAGTGTGATGATGCAAGATGGGAGAGTGGTGTTGTATGCCTCGCGGCAACTTAAACACCATGAGAGGAATTATCCCACACATGAATTGGAATTAGCATCGGTTGTGCATACGCTCAAAGTATGGAGGCACTACTTAATGGGGAAACACTGCGTTGTGTACACCGACCACAAGAGCCTGAAGTACATATTTACACAGAAGGAACTGAACATGAGGCAAAGGAGATGGTTGGAACTTATCAAGGATTATGATATGAACCTGCAATACCACCTAGGAAAAGCCAATGTGGTAGCAGATGCTCTGAGCCGGAAGGTCTATGCCAATGGATTGATCATTGGGGAGTTGCCCGAGGATTTGTGCAAGCAATTCAAGGACCTTAGACTAGAGGTAGTGTCTGAAGGATATTTGGCAGCAATGGAATTCCAACCAACGCTACAGGACATGATCAGGAAGGCTCAAGTGGGAGACAAGGAGATAGATGAAATAAAAGAAAAGATGAAGGAGGATCGGGCAAAAGAATTCCGTGAGGATGGGCAAGGAACCTTGTGGTATGGAGATTGTTTGTGTGTTCCCAACGATCCGGAGATAAGGAAGTTGATTCTGCAGGAAGCTCATGAATCGCCGTATTCCAAACATACGGGCAATACGAAGATGTATATGGACCTAAAGGACATATTTTGGTGGAACAACATGAAGGGAGACATCGCTGAGCATATTGCCTTATGTGATGTATGTAGCCGAGTGAAGGGGGAACACCAGAAGCCAGCAGGACTACTGCAGCCATTGCCGGTGCCAGATTGGAAGTGGGATAGAGTGGGAATGGATTTTATCACAGGATTGCCCAGGACCAGGTCAGGATATGACTCCATTTGGGTAGTGGTCGACCATTTGACCAAGGTAGCCCACTTTATACCGGTGAAGACGACCTACACGAGTGCAAAGTTGGCCAAGATTTATATGGACAGGATTGTGTGCCTACATGGAGTTCCTAAGAGTACTGTATCTGATAGAGGCACCCAATTTACCTCACACTTTTGGCGCCAGCTGCACGAGTCACTTGGGACTAGGTTGGAGTTTAGAACAGCATTTCACCCCCAGACTGATGGACATAACGAGAGGGTAAACCAGATTTTGGAGGATATGCTGAGAGCTTGCGCTTTGGCTCATGGCTCTAGTTGGGATGAGAATTTGCCGTATGCTGAGTTTTCCTACAACAACAGCTATCAAACTAGCATCAAGACGTCACCGTTCGATGTGCTATACGGGAAACGGTGCTGGGCACCATTGCTATGGGATGGAGTAGGAGAACGTCAGCTGTTTGGACCTGATTTGATCAAGGACGCTGAGGAGAAGGTCACCTTGATTAGGGACAGGCTGAAGGTAGCACAATCAAGGCAGAAGAGCTACGCTGACGCCAAGCGCAAGGAAGTGGTGTATGAGGTAGGTGATAGAGCATACCTCAGAGTGTCTCCATTGCGTGGAATTAAGAGATTTGGAATCAAGGGTAAGCTGGCACCTCGGTTTATTGGACCGTATCGGGTCTTAGCACGCAAAGGAGAAGTTGCTTATCAGTTGGAGTTGCTAGAGGCTTTGTCCGCTGTCCACAATGTGTTCCACGTGTCCCAGCTAAAGAAGTGTCATCTGGAGATGGTGGATACACCATTGAGAGACACTGTGCCACTAGAGGAGGTTCAGCTTGAGAATGATTTGACCTATGAGGAGAAGCCAGTCAAGATGCTGGAAACAGCGGAGAGGATTACCCGTACCAAGGACGATCAGGTTTTGCAAGGTGCAATGGAGCCACCACACCGAAGATGAAGCCACTTGGGAGCGTGAGGATGACATCCGAGAGGACCACCCACACCTATTTGCGAGCCACGCCGAATCTCGGGGACGAGATTCATCTTAAGGGGGTTAGTCTTGTCACATCCCAAATTCTGAATTTGGTACTGCATAGCATACATGTCATTGCATCATGATCATCCATGCAAAATTTCTGTTTGAAAAGATTCTGGCAAAACAATATTTTTAAAGCCCTATTTTGAATCACTAAAATGCACCTACAAGAGAATATACTAGGGATTTGTAAATCCACTATTTGCAAACTAGTGGAAAAGATACAAAATGATCCTATGTTGATCCTCTAATTTTTAGAAAAATTTGACGACAAAAATCATATCATTGGGAGTTATAAATAAAAAGTTACAAGAGAAATACAAAACAGAAAATGGAAAAGAAAAATAACAAAAAAAAATAACTAAACCTACCACTGCCGCCATGCCAGCCCAAGATAGCCACACTGGCTGACAGCGAGGCCCCACTTGTCAGCCCGGCGGAGCAGCAGCAGGCCGACGCGGACTCTGCCATCGACGCCGATTCTTGCGGTGGCCGTTCCGTGCAGGAACCCGTTTGAACCTCCCCTACCACTTAAACCTCGAGGCAGCCCCTCTTTTCTTCCCCTCCCGCTTGGAACCCTAGCCGCCGAGCTAGCAGTCCCGCCGCCATGCCATTGACACTCGGAGGAGCTCGGCCCTACATGAAACGGTCTCCCCCTCGCTTGCCGTGGGCCTCCCGATCTTCCCCTCGCTCGACTGTTTCGTCTCATTGACTTTCCCCCTCCGTCTTGCAGTACATCGCCGGGAATTCCTCGCCGACCCTCTAGCCGGAGTGGAACGTGGAGGAGCCGTCTGGGACCGTAGGGACGAGGAGGAGCGAAATTGAAGGCCCAGGGAGACCCGCCGTCCCCCTCCACACCCCGTAGACCGCCTCGACCTCATGGGAGACCGCACCGCCAAGACCACCGCCAGATCGTCCGCCGCCAACGACGCCCAGCCGGAGAGCTCTCCACGGAGGCCCTCCACCATCCGATCTTCATAAGATCCAACGACCCTCTTCTGTTTCTGCACCGAACCGGTACCGGCCACTCGTGGCATGCCGCGTGGCGCCCGCGTGTCCGTAAATAGCAGAAAAATGAGTAAACTTACAAAATTCATATAAAAAGTTTCATAGATCCAAAAATAGAAAATTATATATCAATGGATTCAGAAAAACGTGTAGAATAATAATATGGCGTTAGATCTAATATTTACAGTATGCCTTTACTGTAATAATTTAATTAGTTTCAAGGTCGTTTAGGTTAATAAATTCATAGAATAAGTTCTGCAAATCCAAAAATTGCAAATAAGATGTCCTTGGAATCAGTAGAACAGGGAGATTCTCATAGTGAATTAAAAAGTTAGGCTTACAGTAATGGTTTTTGCAGAATATATTTAAAGGCTTACTGTAGTATTTTAATTACTCAGGGAGTTATATAAATCCTTTTTGAGAAATTACATTTGGTACTGTTTCTATTTAGGGTTGCCTACATAGTAGATTTTTTCCAAAATTTTACAAACAGTATGTTAGCAGTGGTGAATTATTTAGTTTCTAGCTCTATTATTGAGCATTATAAACTGCATGCTTGTTTTCTTTGCGCTAAAAATAATTTCCATGCATGCATACAGTAGATATACTGAATAAGATTATGTGATGCTTCTATAGCATCAATCCACTTGTCATGCATGCATCTTGCATCATCTTTGTTTACATATGATTGTGGATGGTTTGTTTATGATTGCAATTGTATCGTGTAGATTGTGACGAGTGCAATGCTTGCTCGTGTGTGGATTGTTCTTTCGACCGCTACAGCCAAGGCAAGTAGATGCTACCTTGTTTATGATGTTGTCCTACTATTTTCAATGCATTGTCGTGTATTTTGTATATGCATGTATAGGATATTACTATCGCTATGCTATGTCCTATTATGTGGTAGGGCCTTCCTTGTAGATGAACCACTGTTGGTAGATGTGCTTAGCCATGTTGTGATGAACGAGGGCTGAGTTACATCATTGAAAGTTGTTTCTAAATGTGCTGGTTTGCGAAAACTAAAAACAACTTAATCAATGAACCTCCTGGGTGTGATGGGATTGATAATTTTTGGTGGTATCATTGCGGAAAGGCACCCAGGTATCAAGACAAAATGATTGGCTTCTTTATTTTGTAGCTTTGTACAACCATGTGCCAATAATGAAATGGGCGGTTGGTTGGACTCAGTAGGTTGTGGTAACTCGAACCCGCGTATCCAGAGATGTAGAATTTTGGTAGGTTGGACCGGTGCGCGTCGGGATTGGGGAGCTGCTTCCCGAACGGTCTCTTCTTGGACTTCTCCCTATCATCACCCAAAATGAGAGTGATGGTACGAGCTGGGCTGGCCAAGTCAGATGGGTAAAGTGTACTAACCCCTGCAGGGTGTATAATCTAATCGATTAGCCGTGTCCCCGGTTATGGACGTCTGAGTTGCTTGATATTGATTCCATGACATGTTTCTCGCTCATTCTAATTTCGTAATTGCTTTAATATTGTTGGGTTAACTTAATTGGGATCTTTTCAAAGAAAATCAAAAACTGTTTATGAAAGTAGGACAAAGGTATTTGCAAATGCAAGCTAGCCATAGCTCCACTTGCCAAATATGCATGTAGGTGTTAGCACTATTGTCTTCTTTAATATCTCTACTTGCCATACATTCCATGTATTGACCCTTCGGGGCTGCTACGTTTCATGTTGCAGGATATTCCGATTCTGAGTAATCGATTTAGGCCACGGTACTCCACTCGGCACTTGTTCACTTGTGGGCAATTTGAAGAATGGAGGATTTACTATCTTTATGTTGCTACTTGAATAATATTGAGCTAGTCTTGAGCTAAGCTTTTATTGTAATAATGATACTCTGGATCTTTGTTATTTGTGATACACGGATATTTTGCTATGTTATTCATCTTATTATATTGTGAGCCAATGAACCGATCCAGGGATTGGCTTGTCACATAGAAGCTACGGTCTTTTCAGAACCGTAGTGTTATAGTTGCCTTACCATTGGCGAACTTGCAGTGTTGATTGGTATGGGTGGCCTTACCGTTGGCGTCGAGGTGTACGAGGAACGGCATATCGCGGTACTCCTTGTAGGTTTGGGGAACGTGGAAGAGCCGAGGTGGTTTCACTTCCTCGTTGCTGTCCACAACCAGCTCCCCTTCCTCGGCCACGTTGTCCGCCTTCGCCTCGTCCTGCAAAAGTCATAGCGACCATGTCGGTAGATTGCTTTTCTTCTGCAGTGGTTTTTCGCTTTCTACTGCTGTTCCTCCGAGATTGAGTTGGAACGGCCGTTGCCGGCAAGGATCCACGAGCATCGTCATCGGCAGCTGCGAACTCACTAGCCAACTGAATCATCTGGTTCAAGTCAAGCTGGTGATTGTCCTGCAAGCGCTTCAGCTTATGTCGGAGCAACGTGCCCCTTTCCAACCCATCGATGAAGGCGGCCATGGCGGTCTGAGCGTGTACTCCTGCACAGGAATTCTTCATATCCAGCCAGCGGGAGAGGTAGGCGCGAGATGTCTCGTCTTTCTCTTGCACGCACCGCTGTAGATCGCCTACGGTGCAGGGACGCTTGTATGTACCCTCAAAGTTCTTGGTGAATGCTTCTTGCATGTCCAGCCAGTTGTAGATAGATTTCTCCGGCAAGTCGTCGATCCATTGATGGGTCGTGCCTCCCAACATTAACGGGAGGTACTTGACGGCGATGTTGGGATTGCCTCCGGCAATCTCCACCGCGTTGCTGTAGTCCTGCAACCATGTGGCTGGCTTGGCGGTGCCGTCATAGGGTCTGATGGTCTTGTCAATCCGGAAACCTTTGGGGTAAGTTACGGCCCGTATTGCAGGTCCAAAGCAACGTGGTCCCAGGTATGGTCCTTCCCGGGCCTCGTGGATCTTATCGATCCGCGAACGTGCATGTATGGCTCCGGGTTCTTATTCTTTTTGTCAACAGGGGATGGGATGTGTGAACGCCGTGGGCCCCCTCCGCCATGGTGACTGCTTGGTAGTGACGGAGGCGGAGGTGGCGGTGGGTTAGCCTTTTTGCTGTTACCCTCCTGCGATGCCTCACGCCTATCACGGTTG
Source organism: Avena insularis (assembly GCA_023614405.1). Classification (NCBI taxonomy): domain Eukaryota; kingdom Viridiplantae; phylum Streptophyta; class Magnoliopsida; order Poales; family Poaceae; genus Avena; species Avena insularis. The sequence goes on along the minus strand of CM042689.1, from coordinate 228,417,674 downwards.
CTTGTCGGACGCGGAGGGTCATGGCGTGACCTGCTCTTGTGTCCTTGGTTGCGCTCTCCGTCATGACGGGTCTGCTCCGTGTTGTCGCGGATGACGATACCGCACTGCTTTGGTGGGGGCATATCCGTACAATGGTGAGCCTTGTAATATTCGTGATGCTGGGGAGATCGGGGCGGTGGCGAAGGGCGACGAGGTCAGGCCTTTTCTCCGTGGTCGGTGGATATGGGGATGGCATCCTTCCTGTTGCGCGCATCCCTCCGTCTTCATTCTGATGAACCCGTCTAGGACCCGACATCAAGAGGAGATCTGTCCCTTGGCGGCTTGTACTGGCTAGATTGGCAGAGCGCTGGGTCAGACTCAAGCCTCTAAGAGGTGGCCTTTTCCTGCTGCTTCACCGCCTTGGCCACTAGGTCATAGACCTGTTCCACTGCCTCAGGCGATCTATCCTGCTCCAGAAGGGTCTTGGCGACGGCGAGGTAAAGGAGTGGGGTGGGCATCAGTTGCTTGCATTCACTGTTAATGTATGGCTTGGCCTGTGCCGGCTTCGTGGGAGCCCATCCTAGGTTGTGCTGTACACCAGGATCGTTGATGACGCGAGCCGGAGCTTTCTTAGCCTTCTGCTGCTGTAGCAGAGTCTAGTACTCGGCCTCCATTGCTCTAGCTTTTTCTATGGACTTCTGCGCGTTGACCAGATCTCGATCTAGTTTAGCGCCTTGCTCCATGATGGCTTGCGCTTCCTCCAGCAGCTGCTAGCGCTTCTCGTCAAGCTGGGTCACGTTCCGGATATGAGCAACGGTTATTGGCTCGACGAGGAAATTGTCGTACATCACTCTATCAGCTGGAGTAATTTGGGCTACTGCAGACGTAGATGCTGGAGGCGACAAGTTTGCGGTGTTGTTGTTGCTCGGGCCGGTGCCGAGTTCCGGTTCTGCACTGGGTTAGGCGGAGGAGGCATGACTTTTGCGCGATCATCGTCAGCAGCAATAAGTGGCCCCTTCCCCTTTTCCAGCGCTGTAGGCGGAGCTCGTCCGGGTTGATCTTCATCCATCCCCATCCCAATGGTGACGAACACGCCTCGGGACGTGACGGCGTTGTTGGCTTGCTCGTCGCACGAGTACTCCTCCTCCATCTCCTGCATAGCAGAGTCTAGCTCTTCTGGACTGAAGTCTATCTCCTCTGAATCTGCACTGAAATCAGCATAAAGCGCGTCAATGACAGAGTCGGAGGGTGCCAAGACTTCCTCGATGACGGGCGGTGGAGGTGCAACGGCCTCGACGATGACTGGAGGTGGTGGTGCTGCTACGACAATGGCGGCGGGAGGCGGTGGCAGCGGCTGCTGAATCAGAGGTTCTCCTTCTCTGAGCGCAAGCTCCATCTGGGCTGCCGTGTCAGCTGCCGCGTAGCTGTTGACGGTGCTCACCATCTCTTCGAGGGTAAGGTGTCCTATTGCCTGATGCCCTCTTAAAGAATGTCGGAGAAGCGTGCCATGGTCCAGTCCTTCCACGAAGTGATACAAAGCGTTATCATCGGGGTAGTGGGCTAGATCGGCTCGTATGCGGAGCCACCTGGCCAGTTAATCGCGGGGGTTTTCGCCCTCTCTCTGAACGCAGCGCGCCAGATCAAAGATGGTAACCATGCCGACGAACTTGGATCTCTGCTATCCAGACGCACGGACGATGCCGGCGGATTTGCAGTGATCTTCCACCTTTATATCCTGCACCAGGGCGGTTTGGGTGGGCCTTGAATTTTTCCGATCTTTGTCGGCAAACTCCAAAGAGAGATCTAACATCGATCCTTCCGCGAACGTGTCCTGCCTGTAGCCTGTCCGTGCGGTCCTTGGTGCTTTCCGATCTTTGCCGGCAAACTCCGAAGAGAGATCCGACATCGATCTTTCCGCGAACGTATCCTGCCCGTAGGCGGTCCGTCCGGGTCTTGATGCTCCTCCGACTCCCAGGGAACTAGTGCCTGAGTCGGTTTCGCCGATGAAGAGGTGGATGTCTCCGATAGGAACAATCGAACACCGCGTAGGGTTCGTCTTCGCCGGGATCCAGAACTCGTCGGTGAGGGACGATCGGAACGTTGCCGGAGAAGATAACACGACCGATGGCTACGGTTTTGCCGATTCCCACGAAGATCTTGGTCCTCGCCTGAAAGAGCCTAAGCGCCCTCTTGCCCCTTGGCACCAACCGCTGGTATTGCCGACGAGTACGCCATGGAGGGGTCCTCAAAGGCGTGTTTAGAGACGTGGGTAAGGCGGACGGTTGCGGTACGAGGTAACACTGTGTACACCAGTTTGGATCCCACAAGCGGTGGCGGAATCCTACTCTGCTATAAATCACTATAAGGGCAAACGCCGAAGTTGAGGGATTGGTTCGCTGTGCGAGGTGATTAGAGAGTCTAAGTTATCGTCTGAGATTGTGCCCTAAAGGCTCCCATAGACCCGACTTATATAGTCGCCAGGTCCTAGGGTTACAGGGAAAAGTCCTAGCCGGACAGGTTACAGAGTCCTACACTGTCTATTACTAGTCTTGTGTATCTTGTACTCCAAGGCTCCAGGTACGTTGGTGACTCCACCGTAGCCTTCCTTTATCCAACATGGACCTCCTACGGATCCATCTAATCTGGCCTAATGAAGAGGCCATAGGCCATGCTACCGACTATGGGCCACCCGGGTTAGCCGGATAAGAGACATGCTATAAGGATACCCATATAGCATATCCCCAACATAAGATGCCTGGATGAGGTCTTTTGGTGGTGCGGTGTCTATTTGTCTGCGCCGACGGTGGTGAGTCTCGGATGCGTGGTGCAGCGGGGTCTCGCCGGCAGGCGTGTTGATGTCCCCGCGTAGGGTGGAGGCGCGGTTTGGCGTCCTGGTGGCGTCGGCAGAAGGACCAGCAAAGTTCATGCGGATCTTAATCGTAAAGACTGTTTAGAGGTTCGATGGCGGTGATGGCTGTTGTGAAATGCACACAAGGTGCTCTCTAAGAGTCAGCTAATCCGGATGTATGCTCGCCTCGGGGTAGCGATTGGTCCCGATTCCTAGCTGGTGGAGTGTCTTTGTTGTCTTTCCGGGTATAGAGCGGCCCCGTTTTCACGATTTTCCTCCATTGTCGAGTTTGTAGGCGTTGTGTGGTGGCTTCGGGTTTGGTGATATATGTTCTTTGTTGATCATTCAATAATAAAGAAATAAAGGCCGTATGCATCTTTTCGGTGCAGAGGCCGGGGTCGCACCCTCCATTTTGAAAAAAAGCTTTAATCAATATAGCCTGTAATTTTGTGAGTATGTACTGTAACTTTTTATATATATCATGTAACTTAATATGTATATATGCATGAAACTTTTTATATATAGCCATAACTTTTAATATTCTAGTGTGTAACTATTTGCAAGTATGTACTGTAACTTTTGAATTCATAGAATATGTGTTAGGATTTTTTACCCTCCATATATTGTTTTTGTCACTTATTTTGCCATATGCATGTATCTTTTTCTTTAATCTGTATATTATGCATGTAACCTTTTTAATCAAAATGAATGCATTAAGTACCCCAGTTTTAGACTGTAACTTTTTGCATGTGGATAGTAATATAGTGTAAATGTTTGCAAATGAATAATATTTTTTTTTGTGTTTCTATATATATGCATGTAAGTTTAATCAATTTAAGGGGTTTCGACAACCTTTACAGGTTTTTTTACATGTGGAGCAGCTCTTCATTTGGAGCCAATGGTGGATGGCCATCCAGAAGATTCTTTTTAAGATATGTGCATCATTGTTAGCCAGTTGATTCAGGTCGAAACCTCCCAAAGGATAACTAGTATCCATATCTGCATCATAAGAACCCCACCACATACTTGCAGTTTATAACTACCAAGAATCATTCTTTTTTCCTTTCCACATACTTGCAGTTTATGTCTGTTTTCTTCTTTTCATTCACATAAATAGTAGTATAAAACTTTTGTTTGTTTCATTTTCTTACATGTAGTTATTTCCAATAGAATGTCCCATTTTACACTACAAACAGCAAAAGGAAACACAAGTACTAATTCCACCATCTCGTTAATGTACATGCTGCTGTTTTGCTAAATAGAACTATTGGCTGTGACTTGTGGGTGTCAAGGTACTTGGGGGTGGTGAAAGTTGTGACTTTTCAAGATGCAACTTCTAGCATTCTATTTGCAACTTCTAGTTGCGAGTTAAGAAAAACTGAGTTGTTACATCCTGATTGTGTAAGACCATGTTGTGCATGAGTTCTAAAACTACAAGAGAATGCTCTATTTTTCTCAAACTATTATCTTGTAAACTTAGAATCTAGTCCAGATTTATTATGCCAATTGCCAATTCATCTTCTTTATCTGGGGCATGATCCCTATGGTTTTCCCCATGTTTGCATAATCTGTTCAAGATTCTACACAAGATTTGCATGTAATTTTGAATATGGGCATTATTTGGACTAACATGTATACCGGGGTTTATGCTTCTTCTGTAAATACAACAGGTGAATTTACATGTAATTATCAAATTGGGTCTGGAAAACAACAATACGAAGGGGTGGGGAGGGCCGGAGGGGGATTGTTTCCAGCATGAATTGGGTCTATGAAACAACAATGTGAATTGGGTTGTGGTAATCTATTCTCTTACCTTGAATTTATAGTTATAAAGTTACATTTTGTATAGTTATGATTGGTTATAATGTTTTGGTATTTGTACAATGGTTCGTTGTGAACTGAACTACGTGGTATTAGTTTTTTGGATACGGTTTTAGTTGTACGGGAGCTATTTTTACATCAATGGTATGTACAACAACTGTATAGGATGTAATTTTCCCAGTTATTGTGTATTCTCCACATAAACTTGATGCAGCAATACCATGTGTCTCTTGGATTAGTTTTTGTTATACTAGAGCTATTTTATTACATCCTTAGCCTATATGATCTTGCATACGATATAAATTTTTGAAAGTTTTACCAGAATTTTTACATCCACTTCTTTGTTTTCATTCTTATCTCATGCTTTTATTTTCCTCACTACGGATGTATTAATGGTGATATTTTACATGTACCAGCCGTGGAGAGAGGTCCGGGGAAGGGTATCTTTCATCGATCAGCCGCGGCCAAATTTTCTTTTCATCTATGGGGCCATGGGGTGCAAAGCGGACGATAATTTCCTACTAAAGGACAATGATGCAGATATACATGTGATTTTTTCTCTTGGCTTTTGCCAACCACGGATGTGGGTTACATTATTTTTCTGCCATCAACTATGGGAGAGGCTGTTGAGGCTTCCCGCGTACCATGTAGACACGTCCATATTTTTTTATTTTCTTTTCAACCGGCCAGCTCCCGTGCTTCTCTAGCCGGCTCACCGCCATCTCCCCTCTTTTTTTCCTTCTAACCGTCTGGCCTCAGCCGGCACTCATCTTTCTTTTTCTTTTTTGATGATTTTCTCACTCGTTTTTTTACTACCGACTGGCCCACGGACCCTCTCTTTCTCTTACTCCCATCCGGATTGGCACCTTTTTTTTTCTTTAGCCGGCCAGAACCAGCCGGCCATCTTTCCTCATTTCATCTCATTTTTTTTCCTTTACCTTTTCTAGCTGGTCAAGACTAGCCGGCTCCTTTTTTCTTCTTCATTGATCTTTTTTCTTCTCTTCCCTGACCGGTTGGTCTCTTTTTTTTTCTTAACTGGCAGGACTCAGCCGGATCGTATTTCTATTTCTCTGACTTTTTTACCTCTCTCTATTTTTTCTCTTTCTTCCAACTGATTAGCATCTCCTAGCCGGGTGTGGTCAGTGCCCAATATGCCAGATACATGCGGAGGATATTTTTCACCTTCTGTTTCAGTGTGAGTGTGCACGAGTTATGTGGATGGAGCTAGGTTTAAATGAGATAATTTCAGAAGCGATGGTCGTCAATCGAGCTGGTTCTGCTGTGCTTGAACATTTGATGATGTTACCAAACAATTCATTCCCGCGGATGGAGACAGTGAAGCTTAAATAAACGGTTGCTGTGACATGTTGGTATTTATGGTGGATACGTCGTCAGCGTACCCACAACGAAAGTGTGCCGCCAATATACAAGTGTAAACTCTCAATCTTGGCTATTACTGCAAATGCCGGTAAAATAAATAAGGCTCGGATAGTGGGTAGCTCAGCGAAGTGGACGAGACCTGAACCTAGAGTCCTAAAACTGAATGTGGATGCGTCATTTTATGCTGACTTGTGTGCAGGTTCAGTAGGAGCAGTAATTCGAGACTATGAAGGAAGTTTTGTTGCTGCAAAGAGCGTTCTATTACCGCATGTCCACTCCGCGGCGATGGCTGAGGCGCAAGCAATGAGAGTAGGCCTGTCCTTGGCGTCTAGCCTAGGTTGCACCAGAATCATCGCGGAGTCTGACTCTATCGAGACGATTGAAGCATGTTCTGGGGAATCAAGATGGTGGTCTGAGGGCGCTGCAATTTTCGCAGATTGTGTGGACTTAGCGTCTTCTATTGGTAATGTGGTTTTTAAATTTTGTCCGAGGGAAGCAAACCAGGTAGCTCACGAGATTGCTAGATTTAGCTTTTTAAATAATATTGCTTGTAACTGGGTCGATGAACCACTAGCTTTATTCTTGACAAATTCATAAACGATGTAACTATTATTGATGATTAATAAAGCCTCGCAGCAGGACGGAGTCCGGCTGCTTCCCTCAAAAAAAAAAAAAAACATCTCCTAGCCGGCTGTGTCCAGCCGACCCTCTTTTCCTTTCTTTCCTTTCTTTCTTTTTCTTTCCTTTCTCCTCCCTCTCCACCTCCAGGCCGGACAGCGCGCACGGAGGTGTAGACGGACGGTGCCCACGGGGGCGCGGCCGGACAAGCGCGGCGTTCGCGAGCAAGGCGGCAGCCGGGGAGGTGCGGCGAGCCAAGGACGCGCGCGTAGCCACGGTGGCGTGCGGCCGGAGAGACCCAGGCAGCGGCCGACCGGAGCAACGCGGGCGGTTCCTAGCCGGCGCGGGCGCGGGCGGGAGGCGGCACAGCGGGCGCCCGAAGGCGGAGGTTGGCTGCGGGAATGAACTCGCGCGCGGCGACGCTGAGCCACGCAGGGAAGCACACGTGCGGGAGAGGCAGCTGTACGATGCCGTTGAGTGCAGCGCATGCGCTCGCCGTTTGCATGGATCTTTCGGCCGGAACGCACGTACGTTTGCGGCCGTACCGTATTTCTACAAGGAAGCTGTTTGCATGTCTCGCGCACAGGAAGCTGCATGCACGTGTCAACACCTCTAGTACATCCCAGGGGTTGGAGAGCGATATGGGCCTGAAGCTTAAGCGAGAGAGACCCAAACGATCATTCAGCCCAACAGAAGATGTCAAGGCGATGACTGGACAACCTGAGACAGCAACGCACGGAACCTGCGAGTAATTAAGAAGAACCACCACGACACGATATCGGCATCCTCGGGATCACGGCTAAGAACCGGACGGCGGCGGACTTGTTCCAATTGTAATAGTTTAGTTTTCTCTTTGCAATTTCCCCTGTAATCCCAGACACTGAATACAATTCGTGAAAAATAGCAGCACAATCTATCGGGTACCTAACATCTGGTATCAGATTAGCCACCCCCGATCCAATTCCCCACTCCCACTTCCACGAATTCAGTCTGGAAACTCGCAAGAGGACTGCAGATCACAATGGGCTACTGGAAACCATGGATCCGGCTCTCCGTGAGTACCTAGATCGTATGGAGATGAACGCCAATACGCGGAGCGACGCCATCCTCGCCACCCAGCAGGGGCTATCGCAGCAAATTGCGGCTCAGACAGCGCAGTTGCGCGACCTAGCCGAGTGGCGCCCGGATCTGGAGGCACGCCTCGCCAACCTCACTGAGGCGGTGGACGATCTCCAACGCGCACGGTCGGCTCCGTCAACAACCGAAGGTGGATCAGCGGCGACCCAGTTCACCGCCACGGCCCCAACACCTCAAGGGGCGATCCACGGGCAAAACGGCCACGGCGAGCAACATCTTACCGGGGGTTTCCTTCCGGTGAACTCAGGTTCACCGATGGTACCTCCGGTCACGGGTATGGTTTCCTTCCAAACTCCTATGTCTACAAATCCTGCCGATGCGGCTCTGGTTTCCAATCAATTGATGTCTACACTAGGCACCACTGCCCCCGCTATACACTTTCCACAATTCACCGGAGAAAATCCTAATCTCTGGAAGACACTAGCCGAGCAGTACTTTCACATGTTCGCTATTCATGATTCGTACTGGGTTCCCATGTCCACTCTACACTTTGCGGGTGCCGCTGGTATCTGGCTTCAATCTGTTCAGAAAAAGTTAGCAGGGCTCGATTGGATTTCTTTTACATCTCTTCTTTGCACTAGATTTGGTCGTGATCGTCATCAACTCTTGATCCGCCAATTTTATGCTATCAAACAGCTTACCAGTGTTGCAGATTATATTGAACGCTTTGATGTCATTATGAATCACCTCGTTTCCTACTCTGACAGTACTCACCCCTACTATTTTCTTACCCGTTTTGTCGAGGGTCTACGGCCGGATATCAGGTCAGTTGTGATGGTGCAGCGCCCAGCTGATTTGGATACTGCATGCTCACTCGCACTACTGCAAGAAGAAGTGGCAGCAGGCGAACCTACATCACCACAAATTGAATACAAGTACATCAAGGTTCCAGCACGAGGCTTCTCTGTCCCAGCTCAAATTACACCTACTACAAGTGTTACTCGTGCTTCTGACCACCGGGGAATGGATGCTGCCAAGCATAGTGCGGAAGAAAAAGTCAATGCATTGCATGCTTATCGCCATGCCAAAGGTCTTTGCTTTAAGTGCGGCGAAAGATGGGGTAGAGAGCACAATTGCCCAGCTACATTTCAATTACACATTGTAGAAGAACTACTGGCTTTGTTCTCCCAAGAAGAAATTACAGGCACCGAGATTCCTGAACAGAATACTGGCGAAACTGAAATCGTCTGTTCCATTTCAGTACATGCTTTGACTGGATCTTCGTCAGATGTACCTGGAGTCATCCAATTACATGCATTCATTGAAGATCATGAGGTACTAATCTTGATCGATTCTGGCAGTTCGACCTCATTTGTGAACAAGCAATTGGCTGACAAGTTGTCGGGAGCTAAACCTTTACACACTTCCTGCCGTGTAAATGTTGCTGACGGGACACAATATCGATGTTCTACCTACATTCCAGCTTGTTGTTGGTCCTCGGCTGGCCACAACTTTCATACAGATCTCAATATATTACCTCTGGGATCTTTTGATGCTATACTTGGTATGGATTGGCTCGAAGAGCACAATCCAGAGATTTATTGGATTGGGAAAACTCTGAAGATACAAACAACTGGTGGTACTATTCAGTTACAAGGTCACAAAGCTGGGCATGTGCAATGTTCAGCAATATCTGCTACTGAACTAAACAACATTTGTCGACAAGGTTCAGCTGCTCATCTTATACATATCTATGCTCTGAATGAAACAGTCCAATTGGAAGAAGTTACACCTGCAGAAGTTCAGACATTGTTGTCCCAGTATTCAGATGTTTTTGAGGCACCAACAGAGTTGCCACCACGGCGCAACTGTGATCATCGGATACCATTAATGGAAGGAGCACAACCGGTCAATATTCGAGCCTATAGACACAAGCCTGAACTCAAGACAGAAATTGAGCGACAAGTGGCAGAATTCAGCTTCAAGGCCATTCAATGCAGTACCAGCCATTTCTCATCACCTGCAATATTGGTCAAGAAGAAAGATGGGACTTGGCGTTTGTGCGTTGATTACAGAACTCTCAACTCCATGACAGTCGTCAGCAAATACCAAGTGCCGATAATAGATGAGCTACTCGATGAATTGTCCAGCGCATGTTGGTTTTCGAAACTTGATCTTCGTGCTGGCTACCACCAGATCAGATTAGCACCCGGGGAAGAGTTCAAAACAGCATTTCAAACACATTCCGGTCACTGGGAGTACACCGTGATGCCCTTTGGTATAGCAGGCGCACCGGCAACATTTATGGGAGCAATGAATGCAACATTGCAGTCTGTTCTTGGCAAGTGTGCAGTAGTATTCTTCGATGACATTCTCGTCTATAGCCAAACACTAACAGAGCATATTCAACACTTGCGCACTGTCCTTAGCCTGCTACGACGTGATCATTGGAAAGTGAAGCAACCTAAATGCTTGTTTGGCCAGCAACAGATTGCCTACCTGGGCCACATCATCAACAGTGAAGGTGTCTCATCTGATCCTGATAAAATAGCAAAGGTAGCTAATTGGCCAATTCCCCAAAATGCAAAATATGTCCGTAGCTTCTTAGGCCTTGCCGGATACTATCGAAAATTCGTCAAGCATTTTGGGATCATTGCAAGATCACTCTTCAACTTGCTGAAAAAGAATAATCCTTTTGTGTGGACAAATGAAACAGAAACTTCTTTCAACCTTCTGAAGAAAGGTCTCATAGCATCCCCTGTTCTCAAACTTCCTGATTTCAGCAAACCCTTCATCATTGATACAGATGCATGCGATACCGGTGTTGGTGCCATCTTGCAGCAAGAAGGCCACCCAGTAGCTTACATGAGCAAGCCTCTCGGACCTAAGAACAAAGGCCTCTCCACATACGAGAAGGAATGCCTTGCAGTATTGATGGCTGTGGAACAATGGCGACCCTATCTTCAACACCAGGAGTTTGTCATACGCACCGATCAACGGAGTCTGGTACACCTTGATGATCAACGATTGAATACCATGTGGCAACATAAAGCCTTCACCAAGCTTTTAGGGCTGCGTTATAAAATTTGTTACCGCAAAGGGCTCGAGAACAGAGCAGCAGATGCCCTCTCGTGTCGTCCGCATGAAGACAATTTATCGTTGGCTGTCATCTCTAAATGCAAGCCACTCTGGCTCGAAGAGGTAAAATATAGTTATGCAAATAACCCCCATGCGACCAAGTGGATTCAGACACTAAATACACAAACTGATAGCAAAGGACGTTTTTCCTTAAACAATGGCCTTCTTTATTTCCGTGCATGGATCTGGTTTGGTGGTTGTCCTCCTTTGCAACAGAAAATCATGACAGCCTTTCATGCAAGCACAATAGGAGGCCACTCAGGGTTTCCTGTCATTTATAGTCGCATAAGGCAGTTATTTGCTTGGCCAAAGATGAAGAAGCAAATAAAACACTTTGTTCAAACTTGTATGATATGCCAGCAGGCCAAACCCGAGCGCGTCAAGTACCCAGGACTACTGGAACCACTGCCAACACCTGACAAAGCTTGGAAGATGGTAACAATGGACTTCATCGAGGGCCTTCCAACCTCTGGCACTGCTAACAGCATTATGGTTGTGGTGGACAAATTTACCAGATACACTCACTTTATCCCTTTACATCACCCTTTCACAACTGCTAAAGTGGCAGAGGCTTATGTGAGCAACGTTTTCAAGTTACACAGTTTACCCAAAATTATGATATCTGACCGAGATCCTATTTTCACAAGCAAGTTTTGGAAAGAGCTATTTTCTGCAATTGGAAGTGAGCTGCGAATGAGTTCAGCGTATGTGGAGAAGATATCAAGACGATGACTGGACAACCTGAGACAGCAACGCACAGAACCTGCGAGTACTTAAGAAGAACCACCACGACACGATACCGGCATCCTCGGGATCACGGCTAAGAACAGGACGGCGGCGGACTTGTTCCGATTGTAATAGTTTAGGTTTTTCTTTGCAATTTCCCCTGTAATCCCAGACACTGAATACAATTCATGAAAAATAGCAGCACAATCTATCGGGTACTGAACAGCACGCCTGCTTAGCTCGCGCGGATGCGCGAGCCACAGCTCGGAAGGGTTGCCCGCTTGCTGCTCCGCAGCTGCTAGCTCGCTTGCTGCATGCAAGGAGGCGTAGCGAGGGAGACCGCTGCGGGCGCGGCGGCACACGGGGAGCTCGCGGACGGAGGAGGCGGAGGCGCGGACAGGCCCGAACGCCAGCGCGCCGTAACGGTCGCGGACGAGCACGAAGGCGATGTGGACGTGCGGGCGGCGAACATGTCAATGGTGTGGCTGCAACGACACGAATGGCAAGGCCGGCGACGGAACGAATGACGACTGCGTGAGCGGCGAGGTCGGCGACGGCGCGAACGGCGAGGCCGACGACGGCGTGGATGGCGACGGTGCGAACGGAGAGGCCGGTGAGGACGCGAACGGCGAGGCTGACGTCGGCGCAGACGGGGATGGCGCGAACGGCGAGGCCGACCACGGCGCGGACGGTGAGGGCGTGAATGGCGAGGCCGTCGAGCCCTCGAGAATCTTCTGAAATGGAGTCGGTAACAATGGTGACGAAAAAATCGGTCCCGTGCGGAACGGAACTCCGGTCGCGGCCATATCTCTTCCCACGGTGGGCGCCAAATGTTGTCCGCCAAATGTCGTCGGTATGGAAACGACATCGTCTAAAGAGTCTAGATAGAGGTGTGGGAGCGAGTAGGGCGACTACGACAGTGTCCGCAAACGGGATTGGGTACAAGCAAGTGCGGTCAGACACAGGAAGTACCAAGGTTCGGAGCCCTCGTGATGAAGTAAGACTTCTACTCCTGCATATATGACAGTGAAAATGAGCCCTCACCGTGAGCACCCTTGGTGTACTTATAAAGTGTGCCCAAGGGACAACCTAGACCCACAAGGCCTAACTTTACTATACATGGTGTGATGCATGAGGTAATATACATAGTATTTGCTTTTTGCTATGTCATCTGGTAGTTTCATGCATAGTGCATAGCGTCTTGTATAGTGGCAGCATGGCCCGTGTCTTCTCAGTTTTGTCGATGTCTGGTGCTTGTCCTTCTTCTGGTATATTTCGTGGTGGGTCTAGATCGATTCGGCTGGGTTGGAGGGAAGCGGCAAGGCCGGCTGCACCCACTGTCGGCTGCCGAGCCGGCCACGAGTAAGCGGCAGGAGTGGCCGGATGGGCCGGCAGGCCGGCTGAAGCCTCCAGCCGGCCCGGGTCGAATCTGTCGTGCTTGCCTTTTTTGACTGTCTTGGGGGGCTTTTGGGGCGTCTTTGGGGTACCCGGGACCATCCCGATAGTACATTAGCACAGGTTTATCCACACAACACTTATCAAACCAAAAAATATTAATCAACTATATGAAGTGAAAGCACTTGACAGTATTTCCATGTGTCCTCGAGAAAGTTTGGTCCTCATATGTTATACAACCGGCTTGTCCTTTGCTAAGAAAGGATTAGACCACTTGCTGCAGTTATTTGTTGTCTTTATTTACTTGCACTTTATTTCCTTGCATTATTAAAAACCCCTAAAAATCTGTTTGCTAAGTATTAATAGAGAATTCCTGCTCCAAACCACTAGTCAACACCTTCCGCTCCTCGTCGGGATCGACACTCCTATTTATCGAAAGTATTACGATACACTCCCTATACTTGTGGGTCATCAAGAAACACTTTTGTCTTTGGTGCTATGGAGAAATACCCAACGGTTATTCATAATAATCTATAAATACATGCTTATCCGATTTTGGTTGTAAACATTTTACTTATGCCTAGCATACCAAAATTTATAAAAAGACAACTTGGGTTTTATACCAAACCATAACTCATATGGCGTGTCATTTCAACGGATCATGATGGAGCTCTTTTCAGTGTAAAAGTGGTAGTCACTAAAGCTTAATCTTTAAAATATAATTGCAATTTTATAAATAACACCATTGATCCTACCATGTCAAACATGGTTTATCGAGAAACATAAATCAATGAAAAGATTCCTCAAATATTAGGTGTTTTGATAAACTTGTAACTCAAATATCTTCCTTTATGATCCAATCATAAATTTTTTATTTTCTTGTTACAATGATTATCCACTTCATCTTGAAATCATATGAACATTTTCAAATGTTTCATACGTCTCCCTTATTAAGTAAATATACATGTATTTACTCAAATGTCGGAGAAAGTATATGAAGTTTAAATCCATCGCTCATGACTACACATAATGGACAATATGAGCTTTTTATTGATGAAGAAGGGGATGCCTTGGGCATCCCCAAGCTTTGACGCTTGTACCTCTTTGATATTTCTTGGGGTAACACCAGGGTGGCATGCCCAAGCTTGAGCTTTTGTCCATTCTTCATCTCATTACATCATTCTCTCTCTACACCTGAAATTTTTCCTTCATACAAAACTTCACACAATCTTCATTAGCAACATTAGTGTATTCAAAAGATAATATACCTTTGGGTTTAGCTTTCGAACATAAAAACTTTTCACTAAAAACACAAGCTACTGTAGAAACTCCTTCAAAAAGCTCAATTTCCCCAAAAAAAACTCAAAAAGGAACCAATAAGAAGCAAATGGAAATAATGGCACAAATCTGTCAAAACAGACCAGCAGGTAGAAACCGATTTTTTCTAAAATCTTCTGTTGCTCAAATCAAAAAGTGTTGAACTAACGAAAGTTAACTAACATACTGGGGAATTAATTCCTAAATGTTCACATCTATCCGACTTACAGAAACTCCTCACGAATTTTTATCGTGGAGGACAGAAATCCTTTCGGGACAGCAACTCCCCAAATCTTACTTCCCTCTCATTATAGGTCATTCTTGGCACAAAAAGCAAACAAAAAGATAAGGAGAGGTCATTACTGAAGTAATAACTTCCAAGACTCAAGGAAACTCTTGGGTTATCTCCCAACAAGTACTTTTCTTTAACACCTTTAAGTTAGGCACAAGAAGCAAGAAATCAAGTAGTCTCAAAAGAAGAAGCATTAACATCAATACTTGCAAAATCTTCAACTATGAAAGGTATCTCATCCAAATGAGTTTTGGAGGATCCCTTATCATCTCTCTTTGGTTTACTACTTTCATCAAAAGGATTTTCACGAAGAATCCAATCAAAATTCTTTTCAAAGGCCTCATGCATCCCAACAATCTTAAAGGGTATGTGTATCTTAAATTCCTCTCTAGGCTTAGTTTTATCAGAAGTACCCACAACATCTACACATGAGACTAGCATATCAAAATGCTCAAAGACCTTTTTGGATTCCTTAGCAACATCATGGAACTCTTTGAGCAAAGTTTCAAGAATAAATTCTCTCTTTTCAGCATTCTCTTCTTCTTTTAGTTTTAGGAACAAAATTTGCATCATGGGGTTAAGGCTAACAAACATAGACTCCAACATATGAACTAAAGAAGCTGCAGCAATTTCATAATTAGGAGCAAGTTCTGCTATAGATCTATCCTCATTATCCTCATTTTTCCTAACAGGATTGAAGAATTCTTCAATATTTTATTTCGCAATTATAGAGCCACTACCTATCGAAAGGTCCTTCAGGGCGAACTTGGGGAACAACATGGTGAGCTAGAGCAAGGTGGCAACTAGAGTAGGAACTAATTTTTTTGTGTTTTTGATAAGAGAAAGCAAACCAAACTAGACTATTTTTTTTGGAGTTTTTGATAAAAAGAGGCAACCAAAACCAAGCAAAAGAAACTAAGCAAACTAAAAACAAAGTAAAGAGAAAGGTTGAGGAGGACTCCCCTTGTGAATACGTCCTTAGCCTCCCCGTAAATGGGGCCATAAAACTTGATGGTGTTGTGTTAACGCGGGAGCACTTCGCCGGGAAACCCCAAGAACAAGGTGTGAAGCAGCACAACAACAAGTCTTCCCTCAGTAAGAAACCAAGGTTATCAAACCAGTAGGAGGAAGGAAACTTCTCAAAGGTGTTGCAAGCAACGTGGAAACCTGCCAACACAAACTCAAGACTTTGCCCCAACAAACAGTGAGGTTGTCAATCTCACCGGTTGCTGTAACAAAAGATTAACTGTATGGTGTGGAAGGTGATGATGGTTTGCAGCAAGTAAACAGTAACAGTGGAAGATGTATCAATGGTAAAGATTGGACTGGGGTCCATAGTTCAATAGAGGTGTTCTCCTTAGATAAACAAACATGGCATGCTGGGTAAACAAATTACAGCAGCGCAATTGACAGGACTGAGCAAGGCATAACAATGCAATACTAGACACAAAGATCCTATGAGATTCAATTGGGCAATAAAACAATATACATAGACCGCCATCTAACTGCATCTATGACTAGAAGTCCACCTTCAGGTTATCATCTGAACCCCTCCAGTATTAAGTTGCAAGCAACAAACAACTGCTTTAAGAAAAATGTGTAAGGTAAACAATCCACTTGTTCCATGAACAAGAGACCGTTGTTTTCTCCCTATTGGCAACAACACATCTAGAACCGTAGAGATTTCTGTCACTTCCCTTGGTAAATAGAGGCATGAACCCACTATCGAGCATAAATACCCCCTCTTGGAGTCACTAGCAACTACTTGGCCAAGATAGCTACTAACAACGAAGATCATGCAAGATCACAAACAACACAGACATGATAGAATCAAATAGACAAAACCATTAATCAATCTGACATAGTAATCTTAATATCCATCAGATCCCCGCAAACACAATGACATGTCGGAAACGTATCTATAATTTTTGATGCTCCATGCTTGTTTTGTATCTACTTTGTTTTGCTTTGTCTATACTTTGAGGTGTTTTTATATCTTTTCTGGAACTAACCTATTAACAAGTTGCCATAGTGCCAGTTGCCTATTTTCTTCTGTTTTTGGTTCCAGAAAGGTAGAAAATCAATATTCTCGGAATTGGACGGGACAAAAGCCAAAGTTATTATTTTTGCCGGAGCAACACGGAACCACGAAGCAGAGCCGTAGTGGGGCCATAGGGTGGCCAACCCCCTAGCCGCGGGGAAGCCCTGGTGGTGCCTGGAGGGGGTGTGGGCCCCCTGGAACCCCACCGACCTTGATTCCTGCGCCTATAAGAAGCCTCGGATGGGAAAACCCTAAACAATCCATAAGAAATCCATGAAAACATCTGTAGCGCCGCCGCCACCGAAGGGGAGAGTTGGGGGACAGAAAGTCTCTATTCCGGCACCCTGCTGGGATGAGGAAGTGCCCCTGGAGCCATCTCCATCGATCTCCACCACCATCTCCATCACCATTGCTGATTCCCATGATAAGGAGGGAGTAGTTCTTCCTCGAGGCTAAGGGCTCTACCGATGGCTATGTGTTCATGTCTCTCTCTATCCATGATCTTGTGGTCATGAGCTTTGTAATCAAGTAGATATAACTTGCTACTCAAGTGCTTCATTAGATCTCTGCTCTCACCATGCGTGTGAAAGTGACAGCATGCACGCCATGGTGGCACTTAGGCTTGAGTCTACATAAATACTCTTTGTGCTTTAATAAATCTATGCTTTTCCCCACGTGTGTGAAAGTGACATCGTGCATACCGTGTGTGGCACTTTGGCTAGATTGAATATTTGTTATGAGTTATATTTGGAGTTGTATGTCTCTATGAAATTTTGGTGTTTGTTGGAACCATCTGGTGCTCAAGGTGACAGTGTGGGGTTATCTAGATTGGGGAAGGCGGACTTTAAGGAGTGTTGTTATAGCCCTACCGATGATTAGGGTGTCCAACCAGAGAGTAGTTAAGAGTAGTATCATGAAGAGAGGATATTTATATGAGAGAGTGTTCAGTAGTGAAAGTATGATCCCTAGGCCTTGTTTCTAAACATTGAAACACCGTTTGCATCTAGATCTGTTGCATGTTTGCTTGCTTCCATCTTTGTTCTGTTTGCCGGGGAGGTTTTGGGATTTTACCTTTCCTCCATTCCATCAGCTCTTTTCTGGCACCGTTACCCCACGTCAACAGCAAGTCAGAAGCTATTTTCTGGCACCGTTACCACTTGTATTTCACTATCTCTTCGCCGAACTAGTGCACCTATACACCTGCCAAGTGTATTGGGTGTGTTGGGGACACAAGAGACTTCTTGTATCTTGATTGCAGGGTTGCTTGAGAGGGAATACCTTTGACCACTTCCTCCCCGAGTTCGATAAACCTTGGGTAATCCACTTAAGGGAAAATTGCTATTGTTCTACAAACCTCTGCACTTGGAGTCCCAACAACTGTCTACAAGAATAGAAGTGCATAGACATCAAGCTCTTTTCTGGCGCCGTTGCCAGGGAGGTAAGGTAAAAGGTACTCACATCCTCTGGTGTGAGTGCTCGAAGTTATTTCCTTTAGATTCTGCAATTTTGCCTTTTTTTTCTTGTTTTCACTAGTTGGGCTTAATGGAAAACAACAACAAAATTAGAGAGATTTTTCCTAAGTTAGAACTTGAGTGGTTTGAAAAGAAAATCAAAAAACCTATGGAACCTTCTTTGCATGCTAATAACAATGTTATTAGTATGAATTTTTTGAACACCATTGTTACTAATGGTATGGAAATGTCTAAGCTTGGGGTAGCTAGTTTTTAAAAGAAAGATCTTTTTAGTTCCCTAGCTTTAGGGAAGAAAATTTGCTCTTATGATACTTTATCTCCCATATGTGGTAATTCTAATGATACTTGTGATATTTGAAATCCACATACTGAAAGTGTCCCTTTTAAAATACCTATGGGAATTGTTGAACGTGTTATGAATAACTGCTAGTTTGGAGATGGAACTGTCCATCCTAGTGATCATTTACTCTTTATACATGAATTATGCGAGTTGTTCAAGTGTGCAGGTATTTCAATGGACCAAGTTAAGAGTAATATATTCCCTTTCTCACTTAGGGACAAAGCAAGGGAGTGGTATGAGCTACTAGATGATCCTCATCATTTGGAGTGGAAGGAACTTGAATCTCTCTTTTATTTTAAATTTTATCCTCATGAAATTCATAAAGATAGGAACTATATTTATAATTTTCATCCTCATGAGGGAGAAAGTATTTCCCAAGCTTGGGGGAGATTGAAGTCACTAATGCTCAAATGTCCCATTCATGAGCTCCCCAAAAATATTATTATCAAAAAAATTTATGCACGGCTTTCAGGACATTACAAGGACTACCTAGATACCTATTCAGAGGGATCCTTCACAAGTAAGAAGGTCAAAGCTAAGTGGGATCTTCTTGAAATAATTCAAAGCAATATTTAAGATTGGGATAACGACAGAGGTAAAGAACCAGGTATAAACTATGAGTATGATTGCATTAAGTCTTTCGCTAAAACTGCTAATTTTGAAGAGCTTAGTGCTAAATATGGTCTTGATCCTCAAATTCTTGTTAGATGTTATAGAGCCTTTGCTTCCCATATTAATGCTCCTAAAAAAGGGACATGTATCATGAACCTTTTAAAAACACTTGCATGGAAATTGAAAATGTTATTAATGATTGCAATAAACATGCTCAAACTTCTGAAAGTGCTATTTCTTATAAGCATGTTAATTTTTGTGGTATGCATAGACCTTGTGAGAAGAATCAAACAGAAGAAGAATATTGTATCACCCACTGGAATAAAAAACTAGAAAGTGGTTTAAGGCTCTAGATGATCTTGGTAAAAAAGTTTGTGCCCTCTATCCTTTTATTTGTGAACTTTGCTTTGAAGTGGGTCATTTCAATTTTCAATGCTCAGGCCATAATAATCCTGCAAGTTTGTATTGTGATATCATGATCACTGATAATCAAAATGATGAACTTACATTATTTTTGGGGTGTGAAGAGTTATCAAGAAAAACTTCTTTGATAGACATGAGTACTTTTGATATGAATAGCATCCTGTATGGTTGTCATCTTTATTATGTTGAAAACTGCCACGCAAATACTTACATACAAAATCTTATAAAATATGATATTTTACCAAATTATGACAGGACTGATATGTGTTTTGATATTATTAATGAAAAGGAGGATTCCTCCAAAGTTTCTTCTATTGTCTCTAATAATAAACCAGGGTATGTGGAGAAGCTTCCTTTCAAGCCTCTCCCTCCTAAAGAGGAGAAGAAGAAGAAGAAGAGGAGTAAAAGGAGAGAGGAAACGGTATCTTCCTCTAATCATGTTGCTCCTATCATAGTTTTTGCTGATGAGTCTGAACTAGATGATGTTCCTATGCCTGTTACCTATAGTAGAGATCATGATTGGGAAAAGCACACCACTTTTGATATTGAAAATCTCTTTGGTACGAATTCTAAAAATGATGATATTAATAATTGTTGTGCTATTAGTGCTATCCATGTTCCTTCCAATGATGATATGTTTACAAATGAACACACTTGGGAGGATAGCTATTCTATTGCTTATGATGATACAAAACCTCCAGTTTATGATGATTACAATGATGAGTATAATATTTTCAGTCCACCTACTATTGAGGAAAAAGTTTATTGTGATTACAATATGCCTCCTATATTTTATGATTATGGTGATGAGAATAGTAATGATAGCTATTTTGTTGAATTTGCTCCCACTATAATTAATAAGAATGACTATGCTTATGTGGAGAGTGATAATTATTATATGCATGTGGCTCATGATAATAATTTTTTATGTGATAGTTATATTGTTAATTTTATTCATGATGCTACTGCAAGTTATTATGAGAGAGGGAAACAAGGTTTTATGCATCTAAAAAATATTAAGTTTCCCCTCTTTATGTTGAAATTTTTGAAGTTGCATTCTTTTTGCTTTCCTATGCTTGTTGCTTTGTGCTTTCATGACTTGTTTCTTTACAAGATTCCTATGCATAGGAAGTGGGTTATACTTAAATGTGTTTTGAATTTTCTTCTTGATGCTCTCTTTTAAATCAATTTATATTTCTTATGTGAGCATCTTTTCAAACTATCAAGCCTAACATAAAGGCGATAAAGAAAAGTACTTGTTGGGAGATAACCCAAGAGTTTTCTTGAGTATTGGAAGTTACTACTTCAGTAATGACCTCTACTTATCCTTTTTTGTTTACTTTTTGTGCCAAGAATGACCTCTAATGAGAGGGAAGTAAGATTTGGGGAGTTGCTGTCCCGAAACAGATTTCTGTCCTCCATCATAAAAATTCGTGAGGAGTCTCTGTAACTCGCATTGAGCTCAAAATTTACGAATAAATCCCCCATTATGTTACCTAACTTTCGTTAGTTCAACACTTTTTGATGTTAGCAACAGAAGATCTTCGAAAAAATCGTTTTCTACCTGCTGGTCTGTTTTGACAGATTTCTGCCATTATTTGCATTTGCTTCTTATTGATTCCTTTTTGGGTTCTTTTTGAGAAATTGAACTGTTTGAAGGAGTTGATACAGTAGCTTATTTTTTTAGTGAAAATCCTTGCTGTTCCAAAGCTTTGCCAGAGGTCTAATATATTTTGAATACACTAACGTTGCTAATGAAGATTGTGTGAAGTTTTGTATGAAGGAAAATTTTCAGGTGTAGAGAGAGAATGATGTAATGAGATGCAGAATGGAAAAAAGCTCAAGCTTGGGGATGCCAACCCGGTGTCACCCCAAAAAATATCCAAGAGTTACAAGCGTCAAAGCTTGGGGATGCCCAAGACATCCCCTTCTTCATCAATAAAATCTCAGGTCTTTCTAGACACTTCGTTTTTATTGTTTCATGCATTGTTGTGTTGTTCTTGGAGCGTCTTAGTTTCGTTTTTGGTTTTAGTTTGCTTAATTTTCTTGAGTAAGTTGGTTGGTTAGACCACACTTCTTTTGGAGAGAGACACACTCTGTTTCCATCGCCTAGAACACACTAGTTTTCACTCTTATTGTTCTATGAGTGTTCACTTTTGCTAGCACTATGTTTAGCCTTAGTTTTCTTGTGTTTTCATCTTAGAACTTTTTAGTTTTTCTTTGTGGAGTTGTGAAATAAGCTCACTGGTCTTTGTTGATTATTATCTTTGTGAGTTGTTTCAAATAATTCGTTTGGTGTTGGAAAAGAGTAGAAAGTTCCATGCTTAAGTGGTACAAAAGGGAGCTTGCTTTGACTGTGACTTAGACTTTAGGATGACATGCTAGGTGTTATTTTGACCTTATGCTTAGTGATTATTGTTGTAGAATGTCTTGTTCCAAAAAATTGGGATTGCTTAGTGTGCCTTGAAAAAATTATGCATTGTTTTAGCATGCAAAAGCATAGTATTGTGGTATTCTCCTTTGATGTTTTGCTTGGGTTGACTTGGAACATGCTCACACCATGTTATGACTATGACAAGTCACCATTAGCCTCTATGATCATTTAGTCCTTGACTTGTAGTACCACTCTTTGCTTTGATTAGTTTGCTTTGTTGCATTGCATGATTATGGCCATTATGCTCTCTTAGTTGGTTGCTCCCAGTATTTTGCTAACCTCCACTTGTATGAGTAAGTTCTACTCATGCTTCCAACTCCCAAGAAACCAAGTTATTCCAAAGTGTCCACTATAAACTCCTATGCATGGTGTGTTACACCATTCCAAGTATATTCTTGTTTTCAACTATCTTCCAATTAAAAAACTATTTTGTTGTGTGAAAACTTAGTGATTAAAGCCCTCACGAACTTGATGGTGTTGGGGATATGCTATATGGGTATCCTCATAGCATGTCTCTTATCCGGATAACCCGGGTGGACCACAGTTTGTAGCATGGCCCATGGCCTGCTGGGCGGCCCAGTTAGATGGATCCAGAAGGGAGGCCCATGCCGGATAAAGGAAGGCTACGGTGGAGTCACCAGCGTACCCGGAGCCTTGGAGTACAAGACATGCTAGACTAGTAATAGACGGTGTAGGACTCTGTAACTTGTCCGGCTAGGACTTTTACCTATAACCCTCGGACCTAGCGACTTTATAAGCCGGGCCTATTGGAGCATTTAGGGCACAATCTCAGACGATCATAGACAACTTCACATAACCTCGCACAGCGAACCAATCCCTGTAACTCGGCGTATTGCCCTATAGTGATTTATAGAAGGAGTAGGATTCCACCACCGTTGTGGGATCTGAACCTGGGTAAGCTGTGTTACCTCGTACTTGTCAACCGTCCACCTTCCCCCATGTCTCTAAACACGCACTATGAGGATCCCTCCATGGCGTACTCGTCGGCAATACCACGACAGTTGACGCCCACCGTGGGGAAAGAGGCGCTTCAGGCTCTTCAGCGAGCGAGGACCAAGATCTTCGCGGGAATGACGAAACCGTAGCCATCAGTCATGTTCTCTTATCCGGAAATGTTATGATTGTCCCTCCCGACGAGTTCTGGATCCCTGCGAAGACGAACCCTACGCGGTGTTCGATCGTTCCTATCGGAGACATCCACCTCTTCATTGGCGAAACCGACTCGGGCACTAGTTCCCTGGGAGTCGGAGGAGCATCAAGACCCGCACGGATCGCCTACCGGCAGGATACGTTCGCGGAAGGGTCGATGTCGGATCTCTCTTTGGAGTTTGCCGGCAAAGATCGGAAAAATTCAAGGCCCACCCAAACCGCCCCTATGCAGGATATAATTGTGGAAGATCACTACAAGTCCGCCGGCTTCGTCCGTGCATCTGGTTAGCAGAGATCCAAGTTCGTCGGCGTGGTTACCATCTTCGATCTGGCACGTTGCGTTCAGAGAGAGGGCGAAAACTCCCGCGATTACCTTGCCAGATGGCTCCGTATACGGGCCGCCCTAGCACACTACCCCAATATGATGCCATGTATCACTTTGTGGAAGGACTGGATCATGTCACGCTTCTCCGACATTCTCTAAGGAGGCAGCAGGATTCGGGACGCCTTACCTTTGAAGGCATGGTAAACACCGTCAACAACTACGCGGAGGCCAAAGAGGCAGCTCAGACAGCGCTTACGCTTATTGACGGAGCCCCTCCGATTCAGCCACTGCCACCGGCCGCCATCACCGCAGTTGCGCCACCACCTCTAGTCATCGTCGCGGCAGTTGCACCACCACCTCCAGTCATCGTCGCTGCTACCGCACCTCCACCCCCGTCATCGAGGAAGTCCTGGCACCCTCCGACTCTATGATTGACGCGCTATACGCCGACTTCAGTGCAAATTCAGAGGAGATAGATTTCAGTCCATAGGAACTAGACTCCGCCATGCAGGAGATGGAGGAAGAGTACACATGCGACGAGCAAGCCAACAACACCGTCACGTCTCGAGAAGTGTTCGTCACCATTGGGACAGCGATGGATGAAGATCAACCCGGACGAGCTCTGCCTACAGCGCTGGACAAAGGGAAAGGACCACCTGTTGATGCCGACAATGATCGTGCAAAGGTCATGCCCCCTCCGCCTAACCCAGTGCAACATCCGCAGGAACTCGACACCGGTCCGAGCAACAACAACACCGCAAACCTGCCACCTCCGGCATCTACGTCTGCTGCTGCCCAAGTTACTCCAGCTGATAGAGTGATGTATGACAATCTCCTTGTCGAGCCACTGACCGTAGGTCATATCCGGAACGTGACCCAGCTTAACGAGAAGCGCCAGCAGCTGCTGGAGGAAACGCATGCCATCACGGAGCAAGGCGCTAAGCTAGATCGAGATCTGGTCAACGCGCATAAATCCATAGAGAAAGCTAGAGCAATGGAGGCCGAGTACAAGACTCTGCTGCAGCAACAGAAGGCCAAGAAAGCTCCGGCTCGCGTTATCAACGATCCTGGTGTACGGCGAAACCTAGGATGGGCTCCCCTGAAGCCGTCACAAGCCAAGCCATACATTGATAGTGAAAGCAGGCAGGTGATGCCCACTCCTCTCCTCAACCTCGCCGTCGCCAAGACCCTTCTGGAGCAGGATAGATTGCTCGAGGCGGTGGACCAGGTCTATGACCTAGTTGCCAAGGCGGTAAAGCAGCAGGAAGTGGGCACCTCCCGGAGGCTTGAGTCTGACCCAGCGCTTTGCCAGTCTAGCCAGTATAAGCCGCCAAGGGATAGATCTCCTCTTGATGTCGGGTCCCAGACGGGTTCATTAGAATGAAGACGGAGGGATGCGTGCAACAGGAAGGATGCTATCCCCATATCCTCCGACCACGGAGAAAAGGCCCAACCTCGTCGCCCATCGCCACCGCCCCGCTGCCCCCGACATCACGAAGACCCCAAGGCTCACCGTCATACGAATATGCCCCCGCCAAGGCAGAGCGGCATCGTCATCCGCGAAAACACGGAGCAGACCCGTCATGACGGAGAGCGCAACCAGGGACACAAGAGCAGGTCACGCCATGACCCTCCGCGTCCGGCAAGCAATCGCGACAGGCGTGTGGCGTCGCAGGAGGGTAATAGCAAGAAGGCTAACCCACCGCCACCTTCGCTTCCATCGCCACCTATAAGTCACCATGGCGGAGGAGGCCCGCGCGCAGCCCATCCCCTGTTGACAAGAAGAAAAGAAACCCGGAGCCATACGATGCACGTTCGCGGATCAATAAGATCCACGAGGCCCGAGAAGGACTATACCTAGGACCACGTTGCTTTGGACCTGCGATACGGTCCGCAACTTACCCAAAGGTTTCCGGATTGACAAGACCATCAAGCCCTATGAGGGCACTGCTAAGCCAGCTACATGGTTGCAGGACTACGATAACGCGGTAGAGATTGTCGGGGGTAACCCCAATGTTGCCTTCAAGTACCTCCCGTTGATGTTGGCAGGCACAACCCATCAATGGATCGATGACTTGCTGGAGAAATCCATCTGCAATTGGTTGGACGTGCAAGAAGCGTTCACCATGAACTTCGAGGGTACGTACAAACGTCCCTGCACTGTTGCCGATCTACAGTGGTGCGTGCAAGAGAAAGACGAGACATCTCGCGCCTACCTCTCCCGCTGGCTAGATATGAAAAATTCCTGCGCAGGAGTGCACGCTCAGACAGCCATGGCCACCTTCATCGATGGGTTGGAAAGGTGCACGTTTCTCCGACATAAGCTGAAGCGCTTGCAGGACAATCACCAACTTGACTTGAACCAGATGATTCAGTTCGCTAGTGAGTTCGCAGCTGCCGACGGCGATGCTCGCGGCTCTCTGCCGGCAACGGCCATTCCAACTCAAGCTCAGAGGAATAGCAGCACAAAGTAGAAAACTGCTCCAGAAGAAAAGCAAACTCCCGATATGGTCGCTATGACCTTCCCAGGACGAGGTGATGGCGGACAACGTGGCCGAGGACGGGGAGCTGGTCATGGGCAGCAGCGAGGAAGTGAAACTACCTCGGCAGCGCTCCGCATTCCCCAAACCTACAAAGAGTACCGCGATATGTCGTGCCTCGTACACCTCGATGTCAATAGAAAGGGCACCCATACCAATCGACACTACAAGTTCGTCAACGACCTCAAGGAGGACCCGGAGTCCGGCTACAAGCGAAGTTGGAAGAACAGACCGTGAGGCAAGGGCAAGGTGAAGAAGAAGGAGGAGGAGTCCAAGGATTCAAGTGACATGGACGAGGATATTGACCCCAAGCATGCCGCCAAGAGCGACGGCAAAGGCAAGAACCCCTTCTAGAAGAAGGCGGCAATTTCCCACACTTTCCTTGGCACCCCCACCCTCCGACAACAGAAGACCTCTATGAGGATACTGATGGCTACTCTACCCCCATTTCCCTAGTGCCTACGCTGGTCGGAGGTTCCAATTACTTGGGACAGGAAGGATCACCCAGACCTTATCCCTACGGAGAACCAATACGCCATGGTCATCAACCCCTTGATTGACGGCATTGAGTTCACCAAATGTATGGTGGATAGTGGAAGCAACATCAACATCATGTACCTGGATACACTGCAGAAGATGAACTTGACGGAGGCTAACCTAAGGCGGACCAACACCATCTTCCACGACGTAGTTCCTGGTCGGGAGGTTCGGTCCCTTGGGTGCATCACACTTTAGGTTGCCTTTGGCGATGTTAATAATTACCGCCAAGAGCGCATGACCTTTGAGGTGGTCCCCTTCAAGAGCATGTACCGCGTCATATTCGGCCACGACATATTCCACACCTTCATGGCCAAGCCATACTTCGTCTACAACAAACTCAAGATACCCATACCAAACTGTGTCATCACCGTATCCGGAAGCTTTACCAAAGCAAGGGACTGCGAGATTAATGAAGTAGCCTACACGGAAGCTGTCCTCTACAATGAAGAATTCAAAGAGATCCAGAGCAAGGTTGATTCCTCAGAGATGCCCGTGTCGAAGAAACAGATCTCCGACTCCTCTCCAGCATTCAAGGCCGCCATCGAGACCAAGCCGGTGGAACTTGTGGTAGGCGATGCCTCCAAGACCACCGCCATTGGGACGAACCTGGATCCCAAATAGGAAAGCACGCTCATCGAGTTTCTCTGTGAGAATAGGGACATCTTTGCCTGGCAACCTGCCGACATGAAAGGTGTACATAGGGAACTTGCCGAGCACATCTTAAACATTGACCCAAAATGCAAACCAGTGAATCAACCTCTACGACGCTTTGGAGATGAGAAGAGACGTGCCATAGGCAAAGATATAGCTAGGTTACTTAAGGCTAGTTTTATCCGAGAAGTCCCTCACACCCAATGGGTGGCCAATCATGTACTTGTCCCTAAAAAGGGAACCAAAGAATTAAGAATGTGTGTTGATTACACCGGCTTGAACAAAGCATGCCACAAAGATCCGTTTTCTTTGCCTCGCATTGACCAAGTCATTGACTCGACGGCTGGCTTGAAACTTTTGTGTTTTCTCGATGCATACTCAGGATACCACCAGATCAAGATGAGGAAGTCGGACCAATTGGCCACTTCGTTCACTACTCCATACGGCACATTTTGCTATGTTACGATGCCCTTTGGGCTAAAAAATGCAGGTGCTACGTACCAGCGGACAATGCAATGTTGCCTGCACGATCAAATTGGTCGGAACGTTCATGCCTATGTGGAAGATATAGCGGTGATGTCTAAAAAGTCAAATGACTTAATCTCTGACTTACAAGAAACCTTTGATAATCTCTGGAAATACAACTTGATGCTTAACCCTAAGAAGTGCGTCTTCGGGTCCCAGCCGGCAAATTGTTGGGCTTCATCGTTTTCCAACATGGAATCGAGGTCAACCCGGAGAAAATCAAGGCCATATTAAACATAAACCGTCCGACATGCCTAAAGGACATTCAACGACTAACAAGTTGTGTTGCAGCAGTTAGTCGATTCGTCAGCCGACTTGGAGAGAAGGCTCTGCCGCTATACAAGTTGCTGAAGAAGGCGGGCAAATTCACGTGGACGGGTGAAGCAGATGCAGAATTGAAGCAACTTAAGAAGATTCTTTCCTCAGCGCCCACCCTTGCAGCACCCGAGCCTGGAGAGCTCATGTTAATTTACATGGCGGAAAACAACCGGGTAATCAGTATCATCGTCGTGGTAGAGCGGAAGGAACCAGGATTTGAGCACGGAGTTCAACGACCAGTTTACTATGTAAGCGAGGTCTTGACAGAGTCCAAGCAGCGTTACCCGCACTACCAGAAGATAGCTTATGGAGTATTCCTTGCTTCTCGGAAGCTGAGGCATTACTTTCAGGAGCACCCAATCACAGTGGTGAGCAAGACTCCACTGTCCGACATTATCAACAACAGCGACGCTATGGGAAGGGTCGCTGTTGGGGATATGCTATATGGGTATCCTCATAGCATGTCTCTTATCCGACTAACCCGGGTGGCCCATAGTCGGTAGCATGGCCTGTGGCCTGCTGGGTGACCCAGTTAGGTGGATCCAGAAGGGAGGCCCATGCCGGATAAAAGAAGGCTACAATGGAGTCACCAGCGTACCCGGAGCCTTGGAGTGCAAGATACACAAGACTAGTGATAGACGGTGTAGGACTCTGTAACCTGTCCGGCTAGGACTTTTCCCTGTAACCCTAGGATCTGGCGACTATATAAGTCGGGCCTATGGGAGCCTTTAGGGCGCAACTTAGTATAGATTCATACAACCTCGCACAGCGAACCTATCTCTGTAACTCGGCGTATTGCCCTTATAGTGATTTATAGCAGGAGTAGGATTCCGCCACCATCGTGGGATCTGAACCTGGGTAAGCTATGTTACCTCGTACCGGTCAACCATCCGCCTTACCTCACGTCTCTAAACACGCACTGTGAGGACCCCTCCATGGCGTACTCGTCGGCAATACCACGACAGTTGGCGCCCACCGTGGGGCAAGAGGCGCTTCAGGCTCTTCAGCGGGCGAGGACCAAGATCTTCGCAGGAATCGGCGAAACCGTAGCCATCAACCGTGTTCTCTTCTCCGGCAACGTTTCGATCTTTCCCCCTGACGAGTTCTGGATCCCGGCGAAGACGAACCCTACGCGGTGTTCGATCATTCCTACCGGAGACATCCACCTCTTCATCGGCGAATCCGACTCAGGCACTAATTCCCTGGGAGTCGGAGAAGCATCAAGACCCGCAAGGACCGCCTACAGGCAGGATACATTCGCGGAAGGATCGATGTCGGGTCTCTCCTCGGAGTTTGCCGTCAAAGATCGGAAAGCATCAAGACCCGCACGGACCGCCTACGGGCAGGATACGTTCGCGGAAGGATCGATGTCGGATCTCTCCTTGGAGTTTACCGGCAAAGATCGGAAAGCATCAAGAACCGCACGGACCGCCTATGGGCAAGATACGTTCGCGGAAGGATCGATGTCGGATCTCTCCTCGGAGTTTGCCGGCAAAGATCGGAAAAATTCAAGACCCACCCAAACCGCCCCGGTGCAGGATATAAAGGTGGAAGATCACTGCAAATCCGCCGGCTTTGTCCGCGCGTCTGGAAAGAAGAGATCCAAGTTCGTCGGCGTGGTTACCATCTTCGATCTGGCGCGCTGCGTTCAGAGAGAGGGAGAAAACCCCTGCGACTACCTCGCCAGGTGGCTCCGTATACGGGCCGACCTGGCCAATTCCCCGATGATAACGCTTTGTATCACTTCGTGGAAGGACTGGACCGCGACACACTTCTCCGACATTATTTACGTCGGCAGCAGGCAACAGGACGCCTTACCCTCGAAGAGATGGTGAGCACCGTCAACAATTAAGCGGCACCGACGCGGCGGCCAGATGGAGCTTGCGCTCAGAGACGGAGAACCTCCGGTTCAGCAGCCGCCGCCACCGCCTCCGGCCGCCATCGTCGTAGCAGCACCACCACCTCCAGTCATCGTCGAGGCCGTTGCACCTCCACCGCCTGTCGTCGAGGAAGTCCCGGCACCCTCTGACTCTGTCATTGACGCGCTTTATGCTGATTTCAGTGCAGATTCAGAGGAGGTAGACTTCAGTCTAGAAGAGCTAGACTCTGCTATGCAGGAGATGGAGGAGGAGTACTCGCACGACGAGCAAGCTAACAACACCGTCATGTCTTGAGGGGTGTTCGTCACCATTGGGACAGCGATGGATGAAGATCAACCCGGGCAAGCTCCGCCTACGGTGCTGGAAAAGGGGAAGGGGCCACTTATTGCTGCCGACGATGATCTCACAAAGGTCATGCCTCCTCCGTCTAACCCAGTGTAGCAGCCGCAGGAACTCGGCACTGGTCCGAGCAACAACAAAACCGCAAACTTGCCGCATCCGGCATCCACGTCGGCAGCAACCTATGTTACTCCAGCTGATAGAGTGATGTACGGCAATCTCCTCGTCGAGCCACTAACCGTTGATCATATCCGGAATGTGACTCAGCTTGACGAGAAGCGCCAGCAGCTGCTAGAGGAGGCGCAAGCCATCGCGGAGCAAGGCGCTAAACTAGATCAAGATCTGGTCAACGCGCAGAAGTCCATAGAGAAAGCTAGAGCAATGGAGGCCGAGTACAAGACTCTGCTGCAGCAGCAGAAGGCTAAGAAGGCTCCGGCTCGCGTCATCAACGATCCTGGTGTATGGCGCAACCTAGGATGGGCTCCCTCGAAGCCGGAACAGGCCAAGCCATACATTGATAGTGAAGGCAAGCAGGTGATGCCCACCCCACTCCTTAACCTCGCCGTCGCCAAGACCCTTCTGGAGCAGGATAGATCGCCTGAGGCAGTAGAACAGGTCTATGACCTAGTGGCCAAGGCGGTAAAGCAGCAGGAAAAGGCCACCTCTCAGAGGCTTGAGTCTGACTCAGCGCTCTGCTGATCTAGCCAGTACAAACCGCCAAGGGACAGATCTCCTCAGGATGTCGGATCATAGATGGGTTCATCAGAACAAAGACGGAGGGATGCGCGCAACAGGAAGGATGCTATCCCCATATCCTCCGACCACGGAGAAAAAGCCCGACCTCGCCGCCCATCGCCACCGCCCCGATCCCCCCGACGTCAGGAAGACTACAAGGCTCACCATCGCACGTATCTGCCCCTCCAAAGCAGTGTGGCATCGTCATCCGCGACAACATGGCGTAGACCCTTCATGATGAAGAGCGCCACCAAGGACACAAGATCAGGTCACACCATGACCCTCCGCGTCAGACAAGCAACCGTGACAGGCGCGAGGCGTCGCAGGAGGGTAACAACAAGAAGGCTAACCCACCGCCACCTCCGCCTCCATCGCCGCCAAGCAGTCACCATGGCAGAATAGGCCCGCGTCATTCACGCAGTCCATCCCCTGTTGACAACAAGAAGAAGAACCCAGAACCGTACGATGCACGTTCGCGGAACGATAAGATCCATGAGACCCGGGAAGGACCATACCTGGGACCACGTTGTTTTGGACCTGCAATACGGTCCGCAACTTACCCCAAAGGTTTCCGGATCGACAAGACCATCAAGCCCTATGACGGCACCGCCAAACCTGCCACATGGTTGCAGGACTACGGCAACACGGTGGAGATTGCCGGAGGCAACCCCAATGTCGCTGTTAAGTACCTCCCGTTAATGTTGGCAGGCACGACCCGTCAATGGATTGACGACTTGCCGGAAAAATCTATCTACAACTGGCTGGATATGCAAGAAGCATTCACCAAGAACTTTGAGGGTACATACAAGCGTCCCTGCACTGTGGGCGATCTACAGCGGTGCACGCAAGAGAAAGACGAGACGTCTCGCGCCTACCTCTCCCGCTGGCTGGATATGAAAAATTCCTGCGCAGGAGTGCACGCTCAGACCGCCATGGCTGCCTTCATCGATGGGTTGGAAAGGGGTACGTTGCTCCGACATAAGCTAAAGCGCTTGCAGGACAATCATCAGCTTGACTTGAATCAGATGATTCAGTTAGCTAGTGAGTTCGCAGCTGCCGACGACACGGCCGTTCCAACCCAAGCTCGGAGGAACAGCAGTACAAAGCGGAAAACCGCTCCAGAAGAAAAGCAATCTACCGACATGGTCGCTATGACTTTTGCAGGACGAGGAGAAGGCGAACAACATGGCCGAGGAAGGGGAGCGGGCCGTGGGCAGCAGCGAGGAAGTGAAACCACCTCGGCGCCGCTCCGCGTTCCCCGAACCTACGAGGGGTACCGCGATATGCCGTGCCTCGTACACCTCAACGCCAACGGCAAGGCCACCCATACCAATCGACACTGCAAGTTCGTCAACGACCTCAAGGAAGACCCGGAGTCTGGCTACAAGCGAAGTTAGAAGAACATACCGCGAGGCAAGGGCAAGGGGAAGAAGAAGGAGGAGGAGTCCAAGGATTCAAGTGACATGGACGAGGACGTTGACCCCAAGCACGCCGCCAAGAGCGACGACAAAGGCAAGAACCCCTTCGCAAAGAAGGCCCCAGTCTACCACACTTTCCTTGGCACCCCCACCGTCTGACAACAGAAGACCTCTCTAAGCATCCTGATGGCAACTCTCCCCCCAGTTCCCCAATACCTGCGCTGGTCGGAGGTTCCAATAACTTGGGACAGGATGGACCACCCAGACCTTGTGCCCACGGAGAACCAGTACGCTGTGGTCATCAACCCATTGATTGACGGCGTGGAGTTCACCAAGTGCATGGTGGATAGTGGAAGCAGCATCAACATCATGTATCTGGATACACTGCAGAAGATGAACTTGTCGGAGGCAAACCTAAGGCGGACCAACACCGTTTTCCATGGAGTAGTTCCTGGTCGGGAGGCTTGGTCCCTTGGGTGCATTACGCTTCAGGTAGCCTTTGGCGACGTTAATAATTACCGCCAAGAGCGCATGACCTTTGAGGTGGTCCCCTTCAAGAGCGTGTACCACGTCATATTCGGCCGCGACATATTCCACATGTTCATGGCCAAGCCATGCTTCTCTACAACTAACTCAAGATACCCGTACCAAACGGTGTCATCACCGTATCCGGAAGCTTTACCAAGGCAAGGGATTGCGAGATCAATGAAGCAGCCATTGCAGCAGCTGTCCTCTACAGCGAAGAATTCAAGGAGATCTAGAGCAAGGTCAATGACTGAGAGATGCCCGCGTCGAAGAAGCAGATATCCGACTCCGCTCCTGCGTTCAAGGCCGCCATCAAGACCAAGCCGGTGGAACTTGTGGTAGGCGATGCCTGCAAGACCGTCGCCATTGGGACAAACCTGGATCCCAAATAGGAAAGCGCGCTCGTCGAGTTCCTCCGTGAGAATAGGGACATCTTTGCCTGGCAACCTTCCGACATGAAAGGTGTACCTAGGGAACTTTCCGAGCACAACTTAAACATAGATCCAAAATGTAAACCAGTGAAACAACCTCTACGACGCTTCGGAGATGAGAAGATACGCGCCATTGGAAAATAGATAGCTAGGTTACTTAAGGCTGGGTTTACCCGAGAAGTCCTTTACACCCTTTGGGTGGGCAATCCTGTACTTGTGCCCAAAAAGGGAACCAATGAATTAAGAATGTGCGTTGATTACACCGGCTTGAACAAAGCATGTCCCAAAGATCTGTTTGCTTTGCCTCACATTGACCAAGTCATTGACTCGACGGCTGGCTTGGAACTTATGTGTTTTCTCGATGCATACTCAGGATACCACCAGATCAAGATGAGGAAGTCGGACCAATTGGCCACTTCGTTCACTACTCCATACGACATGTTTTGCTATGTCACGATGCCCTTTGGGCTGAAAAACGCAGGTGCTACCTACCAGCGGACAATGCAACGTTGCCTTCACGACCAAATTGGTCGGAACGTTCACGCCTATGTGGACGATATCGCGGTGATGTCTAAAAAGTCAAACGACTTAATCTTCGACTTAAAAGAAACCTTTGATAATCTCCGGAAATACAACATGATGCTCAACCCTAAGAAGTGTGTCTTCGGGGTTCCAGCCGGCAAATTGTTGGGCTTCATCGTTTCCCAGCGCAGAATCAAGGTCAACCCGGAGAAAATCAAGACCATCTTAAACATAAACTGTCCGACATGCCTAAAGCACATTCAACGACTAACAAGTTGTGTTGCAGCAGTTAGTCGGTTCGTCAGCCGACTTGGAGAGAAGGCTTTGCCGTTGTACAAGTTGCTGAAGAAGGCGGACAAATTCACGTGGACAGACGAAGCAGATGCATCATTGAAGCAGCTCAAGGTGATTCTTTCCTTAGCGCCCATCCTTGCAGCACCCGAGCCTGGAGAGCCCCTGTTAATTTACATGGCGGCAACCAACCGGGTTATTAGCATCGTCGTCGTGTAGAGCGGAAGGAACCAGGCTACGAGCACGGAGTTCAACGACCAGTTTACTATGTGAGCGAGGTCTTGGCGGAGTCCAAGCAGTGTTACCCACACTACCAAAAGATAGCTTATGGAGTATTCCACGCTTCTCGGAAGCTGAGGCATTACTTTCAGGAGCACCCAATCACAGTAGTGAGCAAGACTCCACTATCCGACATTATCAATAACAACGACACTACAGGAAGGGTCGCGAAGTGGGGCATTGAACTTGCCGCCTTCGAGATCAGCTACAAGAGACGCGACATTATCAAGTCACAAGCTTTGGCGGATTTTATTGCAGATTGGACGGATATGCCAGATGCTACTCCGTTGCCAGAACCAGAGTACTGAGTGATGCACTTTGACGAATCAAAGTTGCTCAACGGCTCGGGGGCTGGTGTACTGCTACAGTCACCAAAAGGAGACAAGTTGCACTATGTTCTGCAGATCCACTTCAAGGCTACAAACAACATGGCGGAGTATGAAGCACTCATTCACGGACTATGTGTAGCCAAGGATATTGGCATCAAGCGCATAGTTTGCTGTCGAGATTCCGACTTGGTTGCCCAGCAGGTGGCTGGCACCTGGAACGCGCGGAACCCTATGATGGCGGCATATCGCGAATAAGTGGACGAGATAGCCAAGAGCTTCTTGGGCTACGAAGTCAAGTATGTGCCTAGGGAGCAAAATGAGGCGGCTGATCTACTGTCTAAGCTTGGATCAGGGCGCAAGCAAATTCCGCCAGGAGTTTTCCTAGAGCATCTACGCACACCATCCGTGAAGGGCGCCGACATCGACAACCCGGATAGAGCTGACTCTTTCGTCAACATGGTGACAAAGATCCCTCCGGCTTGGACAAAACCGTTCGTGGAGTATCTCGAACACGGAACTTTTCCCGACGACGAAGTCGAAAGACGGCAAATAGTACGACGAGCAAAGGGTTATACCATAATCAATGGGCAACTCTATAAAAGGAGCACTACTGGTGTATACTTAAAGTGCGTTTCCCAGCTAGAAGGTATGGAAATCCTGCGCGAGATCCATCTCGGAGATTGCGGGCATCACGCCGCTCCTCGATCATTGGTCGCGAAAGCCTTCCGGCAAGGATTCTACTGGCTGACCGCGAAGGCGGACGCCGACAAGCTGGTTGAGACATGCACGGGATGCCAGTATTATGCCCGACAACCACATGTTCCTGCTGAAGAATAGTGAACAATACCAATAACTTGGCCGTTTGCAGTCTGGGGGCTAGACATGGTGGGACCGTTACAGACGGCACCGTGTGGATTTACGCATCTGCTTGTAGCAGTTGACAAATTCACCAAATGGATAGAAGCTAAAACCATTAGAAAGCTTGATGGGGCAACTGCCCTTCGGTTTGTCCGGGATCTAGTGGTGAGATTTGGTCTCCCACACTGCATCATCACCGACAACGGAAGCAACTTGTCACTCCGAGAAGTGGAGGCCTATTGCTAGGACAAATGCATCCGACTTGACCTTGCATCTGTGGCACACCCACAATCCAATGGTCAGGTTGAGCGAGCCAATGGATTAATTCTGCAGGGAATCAAGCCACGTCTTGAGGCACCGCTACATAGAGCAGATGGAGCCTGGGCGGAAGAATTTCCATCTGTGCTGTGGAGTTTACGAACCACACCCAACAGATCCACCGGATACACCCCTTACTTCATGGTATATGGAGCAGAAGCCATCCTACCTTCCGACATCCTCCACGACGCACCAAGAGTTGCCGCCTACGACAAAGATGACGCTGAAGAATCCAGACACCTAAATGTGGACCTTCTCGAGGAGGAGCATGTTTTGGCATGCCAAAGATCCGCCATCTACCAGCAGAAGCTATGCAGCTACCATAGTGGCCGCGTTCGGCATCACTCGTTTAAAGAGGGGGATTTAGTACTCCGACTTAAGCAGAAGAAGTCACACAAATTATCCCCACCATGGGAAGGACCGTTCATCATAAGCAAGGAGCTATTCAATGGGTCTTACTACCTTGTCGACAATCATGAACTCAAGGATAGACCCAACGAGGATCATAAGCGTAAGCGACGTGACCCGGATGATGACTACCCGGAGCTTGATCGGCCATGGAACATAGCACAACTACGTCCTTTCTACACTTAGCATCTTTTATCTAATTGTGTACCTCTTATATGATCAAGGAAATAAAGATCTTTGGTTCACTCATATTGCTAAGTCTTTTACCTTGTTTAGTGTTCATTTTTGGATCATATAAAACCTTTATGCACAAGTCTTGCGATTGCACTTGTGAAAATTCCGCCTATGGGCATTAGCTTAAGTTTTCTGGTCTACACATTCTTTGTCGTTTTTATGTGGATTCTGGAGTAGTGACTTTCGGCACTTATTGTGGGCGATTTTGTGCTCAGGTTATTGACGGTGCCATTGGGCATCATCAAGTAAGCGCATGGTTCCGACAACGAGTCTTCCGACTCACGAAAAGTCAAGCATAAGAACCAGAGTAATGGATAAGCCAGCACTTGCTTAAAAATATATACATACTGGGAATTAGTTCTTAAGTCATAGGACTTAACAATCATTGTTTTCCGCCTTAAGATTACATCACCAAGTTCTTTCGTGCACACACCAAAGGTGAAACAAAAATTACAAACTGTTCTTCATTCTTTGGGCGCAGGAGACTTGGAGGCCGCATCATCACCAGCCGGAGAATCACCCTCAACATTGGCGCTGTGATGAGACTCGGAGGAATCTTGGTTGACGCTATCGATGGTGTTCCTAGGAACGAAGACGTCAACATCCACCAACTCGGCAACCCTGGTGTCATAACCCGCGAGTGATGACAGGATGGCTTCTTGATCGATCTCCTTGCCGTCATCATCTACGTCGGGGATGCTAGAGGTCACCGTGTCGATGTCGACATCTTCATATTGTGCCTTCACCATAGAGAGCGCCATCCTTGCGCCAACCCATGCGCATGAAGCTTTCCAGCTTGCGACACGCTCGGGGGCTTGGCGCAAAATCTCCGAGTACTTCGCCATGGAGTCAGAGGCCTTGATATAAATCTGGAAGGGCTTGGCAATCTCCTTGGCTTGGGCGATGGCGGTATTGATGAAGTTGCCGGCAAGAACCATGCATTCTTTGTCCGAAGGAGGCGAGCGGGTTAAACCCATAGGAGCTGCAAATTCTGACAAGGAGCGCATGAGTTCAAAAAACTCTAAGTATCCAGATTACAGAAATTCAAGGCGGAGGAAACTTGCTGAAGATGCTGTCCTTGGCCTGCCAAAGGATGTCCGCCAAGGATTCCTTCTCTTGTTGGAGGAGCTTAAACGCCTCACTATGGCGAAGATTTTGCTCATCAACAGCTTGCTTCTGATCCTTTAGGATCACAAGCTCCTCCTTCAAGCGATTGATCTCCGCGGAGGCGGAATCCTGCAGGGCTTTCATGGAATCCTCTTGCATCTTCAGCATCTCCTTCCTCTCCTCCTTCAGGATCTTGTTCTCGCTGTCCAGCTGCTGGATATGCTTGGACTGCTCGACAATGTCCTTGGCCTTGGCGACATTTTCTGCAAGTCGGAGAAAACCACGTACACAGTGAGTACTCGGAGATTATGGGCACAAAAGTAACACAGAAATGCGCAAAAAGAAAACAGACTCTTGTTTTTGATGATCTGTTCCTTCAAGATGGCAGTTTTACCCTTTTCGGCTTCAAGATCTGCGTGCATCTTCTGATACTTGTCGTTGGCCATGCCCCTCCAAGCATTCTCGTTCTATGGAAACAAATACAAAGTTAAGTCATTGTTTGGTCTGCTTGGAGCCCCTAGTCGGAGATTTTCCACCTAGATGCTCGGGGGCTACAGCGAGAGTTTTTACCTTATCAATATGCTTAGCTTTTCTTTAAGCATCTAGTCGGAACTAATTCAGTTAGAACTAGAGGCTTGGGGGCTACAACATTGAAAATTATGAACATTGTGTATGCTACTCTTAAAGCATCTAGTTGGAGTAATTCATTCCATCTAAATGCTTGGGGGCTACAGTGAGAGTTTTTTCTAACTTAGTCACTCTTAGAGCATATAGATGCAAAACCTATGGTTTTTCGTCTACATCCTCGGGGGCTACAGTGGAATACTCATATCAAATGCAAAAGGCAAAGCAAAACTTACAAGTGCAATAATCTTGAGGTTTGTAGCACTCTCGGCCAGCAGCTTGCCAAAGGAAATGCTATTTCCCTGCAAGATATCTGCTTGTCGGAGTAGTTCCTCAATACCGCACGTCGGAGATGACGGCACTCCTCTAGGAACCATAGTTGTGTTACTCGGCAGAAGCGCCGGGTAAACTATCTTCGGGAACTCGAAGGGTTTCTGGGGAGTAGGGGCGCTGCCTTCGGTAGAGGTACCAGCTCCCACCACCGCCTTGCCGCTACCGATGGCATCCTTAGCCGGAGCTTCGGCCATTTGAAGAGCAGCGCTCTCCTGCGTCGCCTGCTTGCCGACAACATCGAGTTCGGTAGAGGCGCCAGAATCCACTTCCATGGCGGAAGGGCCTGGTACCTCCTGTACTTGAGAGCTTGTCGGAGCAGAGGAGGGCTTGACGGAAGGAGTAGCAGGGGCGATGGCGGGGGAGGAGTCGCGATGCAGCATATATTTGATATTTCTAGAAGCCCCAAGAGTCTTGGAGGACTTCTTGAGGCTGGTTGTGTCTTTCTTCCTGAAACATGCAAAATGCATAAGTACAGGAATAAGTCAGATAAATAATACATTGTCGGAGAATGAGAGGCTTACACTAGGGGGGCGCTTTGGCAAAAATCTCGGTGGCTTTTCTCTTTTCCGCCTCCAGGGCGGCAGTACTCTTTTTGGAGGCTCCGCCCTCCGTCTTCTTCTTCTTGCCTCCGTCGGCAGCGTCAGAGGTGGAACTCTTCTGCTTTCGCGCCAACAGGACATCGTCGTCGGACCGTGACTTCCTTCATCTTTGGATCGTAGATTTGGGCAGCCAGGTTGTCCTCATCTAGATCGCTAAGCTGTTAAGTGAGAAATCACCGTGTTAGATAAGATGGCACTGGCAAGACGGAGAAACTGGAGCAATGTCATACACGGAAAATAAATACCTACCTTTGGGCACTTGCCGTCTACGTACATGTCGTAGGTGATGGTGAAGCCGCGCTTCTTATCCTTCACCTTGATGATGTCCTTCAGACGGAGCTTGACGGAGTCGCTCGAGAAGTTATCCACGGAGATCCGGAGGGTATCCCTTCGATCACTGGTGTACTCGTTCATGAACTTCACACGGTGCTACAGAGGTTGGATTCGCTTGATGAACCAGCACATGGCTAGGTCCAAGCCGGTCAAACCCGTCTCTACGAACCACTCGATCCGCCTTATTGCACGTGAAGCGTCAAGGTCAGAGGGAAGAGAGGCATGGGATCTCCATGTGGAAACTTCAGCGGCGGCTCCATCCACAAAGTCCGGGTACGTCACTTCTAGGCCCGCCAAAGGAATGTCGGGGCCGTAGAAGTACGTCCGCTGTGAGTTTTTGCACGACTCGTGGCCGGCGATGTCGGGGAACCGCCGGCCAGGTCGGATCTTGAAGCTTATGGTGCCGCAGTTCCTAAGCTCCTCCCTACTATGTCCGGCTTCACGTTTGACGGTGAAGAAGTACACGAACAAGTCTAACCTTGGACTAATCCCTAGGTAACCCTCACAAAGTGCCGCGAAGTTGCTAAGCACTAAGATACTATTAGGGGAGAGGTTATGGGGTTGGACCTTGAAGTGGTTCAAGACGGACAGAAAGAAGTGGGAGATGGGCAGAGAAATGCCGCGTACTAGCTGAGCCTTGAGGTACACCTTTTCTCCGGCTTGGGGAGAAGGTGTCACCTCGCCGGTCGGTGCCGCCCGCCAGGCGAGCCCCTCCGTCACGGGAAGGTAGCCTTCGGCGACCATCTCTTGGATGTCGCGGCTGGTGATGTCCAAGCCGCACCAGTCGCCCTTGTGCGAGTCTGGCTCTTCTTCCAGAGGCTCTAGCGCCGCCAGATTGTGGTCACCGCCGGTGGTTTCAATCACCACCGACGCGGAGATGACCAGGCCCTCTGGGGGCACGACGATGGAGCTCGCTGGCTTCGCCATGGCTTCGCTTGATGCCGCCATCGACGGGGAGGAGATGCTGCTGGCCATGGAGGACTGGAAGGATGCGACTGACGCAAAGAGAGGCTAGGGTTTCTTCGAGGTTTTCCGCGGAGAGCTCGACGAGGCGTGCGGCTGGAGGAAGAAGATGATGACGCGAGAGAATGGGGTAAAAAAGTGGCAAGTGTCCCACGGTTACTATTTATCTTACTCTGCATCTAGATTCGTGCAGCTAATCGGATGGTTGCCGCATAGACGACGTGTTCGTGGACGTGCGCGGTAATTTCGCCACGTCTCCAACCGACGCCGCCAACGGTTCGTATAGCTCACGCGGGAAAATCGGATATGATTGCGTTCTCTGCATGTGTGAGTTACGAGGCGTCCCTGACCTAAAGCCTACGTCGTCATAACTGACACGGTAGATGAGCCGTCGCATCGAAGATTCCGGCATGGACGGATTTAATCCGACTACAGAAGAGTACGATGGAAGATTCAGCATTTCTTCGACTTACAAATCAAAGACGGAGAAAAACCTTGCAGGGTTCTTTGGGAGGACTACAAGATATTGCTTGACGATTTGCCGACATCCATCTAGACGGAGCATTCCACGTGAAGAGGCAAGACGGCGCAAGATCTCGGAGTTCTCCGGGGGCTACT
Source organism: Avena insularis (assembly GCA_023614405.1). Lineage (NCBI taxonomy): Eukaryota > Viridiplantae > Streptophyta > Magnoliopsida > Poales > Poaceae > Avena > Avena insularis. The sequence continues at coordinate 228,376,548 of CM042689.1, read as the reverse complement.
GTTGGGTATATGCTATATGGGTATCCTCATATCAAGTCTCTTATCCGACTAAACCGGGTGGCCCATAGTCGGTAGCATGGCCTGTGGCCTGCTGGGCGGCCCAGTTAGGTGGATCCAGAAGGGAGGCCCATGCCGGATAAAGGAAGGCTACGGTGGAGTCACCAGCGTACCCGGAGCCTTGGAGTGCAAGATACACAAGACTAGTGATAGACGGTGTAGGACTTTGTAACCTGTCCAGCTAGGACTTTTCCCTGTAACCCTAGGATCTGGTGACTATATAACTCGGGCCTATGGGAGCCTTTAGGGCGCAACTTAGTACAGATTCATACAACCTCGCACAGCGAACCTATCTCTGTAACTCGGCGTATTGCCCTTATAGTGATTTATAGCAGGAATAGGATTCCGCCACCGTCGTGGGATCTGAACCTAGGTAAGCTGTGTTACCTCATACCCGTCAACCGTCCGCCTTACCCCACGTCTCTAAACACGCACTGTGAGGACCCCTCCATGGCGTACTCGTCGGCAATACCACGACAGTCGCGAAGTGGGGCATTGAACTTGCCGCCTTCGAGATCACCTATAAGAGACGCGACGCTATCAAGTCACAAGCCTTGGCAGATTTTATTGAAGATTGGACGGAGATGCCAGATGCTACTCCGTTGCCGGAACCAGAATACTGGGTGATGCACTTTGACGGATCAAAGCTGCTCAACAACTCGGGGGATGGTGTACTGCTACAGTCACCAACTGGCGACAAGCTACACTACGTTCTGCAGATCCACTTCGAGGCTACGAACAACATGGCGGAGTATGAAGCACTCATTCACGAATTACATGTAGCCAAGGATATTGGCATCAAGAGCATAGTTTGTTGTGGAGATTCCGACTTGGTTGCCGAGCAGGTGGCTGGCACCTGGAATGCGCGGAACCCTATGATGGAGGCATATCGAGACGAAGTGGACGAGATAGCCAAGAGCTTCTGGGCTACGAGGTCAAGTATGTACCTAGGGAGCAAAACGAGGCGGCTGATCTGCTGTCTAAGCTTGGATCAGGGTGCAAACGAATTCTGCCAGGAGTCTTCCTAGAGCATCTACGGACACCATCCGTGAAGGGAGCAGACATCGACAACCCGGATAGAGTCGACTCTTTCGTCCACATGGTGGCAAAGGTCCCTTCGGCTTGGACAAAACCGTTCATGGAATATCTCAAACACGGAACTTTGCCTGACGACGAGGTCAAAAGATGGCAAATAGTACGACGAGCAAAGGGCTATACTATAATCAATGGACAACTCTACAAAAGGAGCACTACTGGTGTATACCGTAAGTGTGTTTCCCAGCTAGAAGGTATTGAAATCCTACGCGAAATCCATCTCAGAGATTGTGGGCATCACGCCGCTCCTCGATCGTTGGTCCCGAAAGCCTTCCGACAAGGATTATACTGGCTGACCGCGAAGGCGGACGCCGACAAGCTGGTTGAGACATGCATGGGATGCCAGTATTATGCCCGACAACCACATGCTCCTGCTGAAGAATTGCAAACAATACCAATAACTTGGCCGTTTGCAGTCTAGGGGCTAGACATGGTGGGACCGTTACAGACGGCACCATGTGGGTTTACGCATCTGCTAGTAGCAGTTGGTAAATTCACTAAATGGATAGAAGCTAAACCCATTAGAAAGCTTGATGGCGCAACTGTCCTCAGGTTTGTCCGGGATCTAGTGGTGAGATTTGGTCTCCCACATAGCACTATCACCGACAACGGTAGCAACTTGTCACTCGGAGAAGTGGAGGCATATTGTTGGGAGAAGGGCATCCGACTTGACCTTGCATATGTGGCGCATCCACAATCCAATGGTCAGGTTGAGAAAGCCAATGGATTAATTCTGCAGGGAATAAAGCCACATCTTGAGGCATCGCTGCATAGAGCAGCTGGAGCCTGGGCGGAAGAATTGCCATCTGTGTTGTGGAGTTTACGAACTACACCCAACAGATCCACGGGCTATACCCCTTACTTCATGGTATATGGAGCAGAAGCCATCCTACCTTCTGACATACTTCACGATGCACCAAGGGTTGCCTCCTACGACGAAGATGACGCTGAAGAATCCAGACGCCTAGGTGTGGACCTTCTGGAGGAGGAGCGCGTTTTGGAATGCCAAAGATCCGCCATCTACCAGTAGAAGCTATGCAGCTACCATAGTCACCGCGTTCGGCATCGCTCGTTTAAAGAGGGGGATTTGGTGCTCCAACTTAAGCAGAAGAAGTCACACAAATTATCCCTGCCATGGGAAGGACCGTTCATCATAAGCAAGGCGCTACTTAATGGGTCTTACTACCTCGTTGACAATCGTGAACTGAAGGATAGACCCAACGAGGATCATAAGGGTAAGCGACGTGACCCGGATGATGACTACCCGGAGCTTGATCAGCCATGGAACATAGCACAGCTACGTCCTTTCTACACTTAGCATTTTTTATCTAATTGTGTACCTCTTATATGATCAATGAAATAAACCTCTTTGGTTCACTCATATTTCTGAGTCTTTTACCTCCTTTAGTGTTCATTTTTGGATCATATAAAACCTTTATGCACAAGCTTTGCAATTGCACTTGTGAAAATTCCGCCCACGGACGTTAGCTTAAGTTTTCTGGTCTACACGTTCTTTGTCGTTTTTATGTGGATTCTGGAGTAGTGACTTTTGACACTTATTGTCGGCGATTTTGTGCTTATGTTATTGACGGTGCCATTGGGCATCATCATCTGAGCGCATGGTTCCGAAAATGAGTCTTCTGACTCACGAAAAGTCAAGCATAAATGCCAAAGTAATGGATAAGCCAGCACTTGCTTAAAAAATATATACATGCTGGAAATAGTTCTTAAGTAGTAGGACATACACCATTGTTTTCCGCCTTCAGTTAACACATAGTTTTTTCCGCATACAGATTACAGAGGAAACAAATATTACAAATTGTTTTTCATTCCTCTGGCGCAGGCGACTTGGAAGCAACATCATCGGCAGCAGGAGAGTCACCCTCGAAGTCAGAAGTGTCGAGGGACTCAGAGGAGGTTTGGTTGCCACCATCAATGGTTTTCATTGGCATGAAGACGTTAATGTTGACCAACTCGGAGACTCTGGTGTCATAACCCGCGAGTGACGCCAAGATAGATTCATGGTTTATCTTTTGGCCTTCGTCATCTACGTCGGGGATACCAGAGATTACCGTGTCAATGTCGGCATTCTCGTAATGTGCCTTGACAATGGATAGCGCTATCCTTGCACCGGCCCGTGCACATGAAGCTTTCCAGCTTGCGATACGCTCGGGGGCTCGGCGCAGGATCTCCGAGAACTTCGCCACAGAGTCCGATGCCTTGATATTGATCTAGAGGGGCTTGGCAATATCTTTGGCCTGCGCGATAGCGGTGTTGCTGAAGTTGCTGGCAAGGACCATGCATTCCTTTGGCGGAGGAGGCGACCGGGTTAAACCCATAGGAGCTGCGAATTTCCGACAAAGGAGTGCATAAGTTCAAAAAATCAGAGTATCTAGACTACAGAAATCCAAGATGGAGAATCACTTACTGAAGATGCTGGCCTCAACCTGCCAGAGAGTATCCGCCATGGAGGTCCGTTCTTGTTGAAGGAGCTTGTATGCTTCATGATGGTGTTGACTTTGCTCATCAGCAGCTTTCTTCTGCTCTTTCAAGATAGCGATTTAATCCTTCAAGCGGTTTATCTCCTCGGTGGCGGAGTCCTGTAGGACTTTCATTGATTCTTCATGCATCTTCAGCATGTCCTTCCTCTCCTGCTTGAGGATCTTGTTCTCGCTATCCAGCTGCTGAATATGCTTGGATTGCTCGACAATATCCTTAGCCTTGGAAATGGTTTCTGCAAGTTGGAGAAAAGACAGTGCACAGTGAGTACTCGGAGAATGCACAAGACCAAGCCGGAGTACGGAAAAAGAAAGGAAAAACAGACGCTTGCTCTTGATGATTTGTTCCTTCAAGAAAGCAGTTTTACCCTTTTCAGCTTCCAAGTCCGCGCGCATCTTCTGGTACTTGTCGTTGGCCATGCCCCTCCGAGCATTCTCATTCTGTGGAAAAAAGAAATACGTTGTTTCGTCTACTTGGAGCATCTAGCCGGAAAATTTCCACCTAGACACTCGGGGGCTACAGCGAGAGTTTTTTAACTCAGAAATATGCTTAGTCTTTCTTTAAGAATCTAGTCGGAACTAATTCAGTGTTCGATTAGAAGCTTGGGGTCTACAGTATAAAGTTTTTAACTCGGATGTATGCTTAGATTCTCTTTAAGCATCTAGTCGGAACTAATTCAGTTACAACTAGAAGCTTGGGGCTCTGATTCGAAATTTATAAACACTGTGTATGCTACTCTTAAAGCATCTAGTCAGAATAATTCATTCCACCTATATGCTTGGGGGCTAGAGTGAGAAGTTTTCTAGCTTAGTCACTCTTAGAGCATTTAGACGCAAAGACCTATGGTTTTCCATCTAAATCCTCGGGGGCTATAGTGGGATATTCATATGAAATGCAAAAAGGCAAATATAACTTACAATTGCAATGATCTTGAGGTTGGTAGCACTCTCAGCCAGCAGCTTGCCGAAGGATACACTGTTTCCTTGCAGGATTTCTGCTTGCCGCAGAAGCTCCTCGAGACCGCACGTTGGAGATGTCGGCGCCGCACCAGGAACCAGAGAGGTGCTATTCGGCATAAGTGCCGGGTAGACTATCTTCGGGAACTCTATGGTCTTCCTGGGGGCGAGGGCGCCGCCTTCGGCAGAAGTACCACCTTCCACCACCGCCTTACCGCTACCCATGGCATCCTTAGCCGGAGCTTTAGCCATTTGGTGTGCGGCACTCTCCTGCGTCGCCTGTTCACCGACAATAGCGAGATCTGTAGAGGCGCCTGAGTCCACTTCCATGGCAGAAGGGCCAGATGCTTCCTTAGCTTGTGAGCTTGTTGGGGCGAACAAGGGCTGGACGATGGGAGTGATAGGGCGATGGCGGGAGATACGTCGCGATGCAGCATATCCTTGATTGTTCTATAAGCCCCCAAAGTTTTGGAAGTATTCTTCAAGCTGGTCGTGGCTTTCTTTCTGAAACATGCAAAATGCATAAGTACAGGAATAAGACAGACAAATGGACAATGTCGGAGGGAAAGAAGCTTACACAAGAGGGGGTGTTTTAGCAAAAGGGATCCCAGTAACCTTTCTTTTCTCCGCCTCCAGGGCGGCGGTAGTCTTCTTGGAGGCTCCACCCTCCGTCTTCTTTTTCTTGCCTCCATCGGCAACGTCAGAGGTGGAGCTCTTCCGCTTTCGCGTCAACAGAGCATCGTCGTCGGACACGAGGTGACTTCCTTCATCTTTGGATCATAGATTTGAGGAGCCATGTTGTCCTCATCTATGTCGCTAAGCTGTTAAAGTGAAGAACCACCATGTTAGATGAGATGGTAATGGCTAGACGGAAGAACTGGAGTATATGTCATACACGGAAAATAAACAGTTACCTTTGGGCACTTGCTCTCTACAAACATGTCCTAGGTGATCGCGAAGCCACGCTTCTTGTCCTTCACCTTGACAATGTCCTTGAGGCGGAGGTTGACGGAGTCGCTCGAGAAGTTGACCTCGGAGATGCGGAGGCTATCCCTTCTATCATTGGAATACTCGTGCATCAGCTTCAAGCGGTGCTACAGAGGCTGTATCCGCCTGATGAACCAGCACATGGCTAGGTCCAAACCGGTCAAACCCGTCTCTACGAACCACTCTATCTGCCTTATAGCGCGGGAAGCGTCGATGTCAGAGGGAAGGGATGCCTGGGATCTCCATGTCGAGGCTTCAACGGCTGCTCCATCGACAAAGTCCTGGTACGTGACTTCTTGGCCAGCCAGAGGGATATCTGGGCCGTAGAAGTACGTCCGCTGCTAATTCTTGCAGGATTCGTGGCCGACGATGTCGGGGAAGCGCCGGCCAGGCCAGGTCTTAAAACTAATGGTTCCACAATTCATAAGCTCGTCCTTGCTGGCTCCGGCTTCGCGCTTGACGGTAATGAAGTATATGAAGAGATATAGCCTAGTCTTGATTCCTAAATAACCCTCACAGAGCGCCACGTAATTGCTGAGCGCTAGGATGCTATTGGGGGATAGGTTCTGTAGCATCCCAATTGTCTAACAATTGTAATGCTACTTGGTTTAGTAATATAATGGCTACTTCCTATATGTAAGTGTTGCATCATAATTATATCATGCTCATGTCATCATGCCACCTTGCATTTGAGCATCATATAAAACCCTCTTTCTTTGGTTCTTCTCTCTTATGCATTATTAATTGTATTTGCCTCTTGATATTGTATTTGGTTATTGATATATTGTTTAAATGCCCAAGTTGAGTTGGGGGCATATCTTTTATTTCACTCCACCACCCTTTCTTTCACCACCTTATAATGCCACCATCCAACTAAATATGAGCTTTGCACCTTTTTGGGATTTTACCTCTAGCTCATGTGGGTTGGGATGGATCCAATTCTATTTCCACATGCTCTCATATTAGCATCATGTTGTTTTCACATTATTGATATGTGGAGCCACCTTTGCATGCATTATGAGTAGTGCTCCTTTTCCTAGCTTTCATATGGATTATTATGGATTTATGCTCATGTTGGGATATTTTTGGGACTATTAAACATCTAGTGGAATATACACACTAGCAAGTCCCAATTATAATCAAATATGATCATCTCCATCTACTCCACTTGGAATTTTCATTTAAATTCTTTTGCTTGGCCTTACTCCACATTTTGGGTAATGCATAGGAATAATGCCATGATTATTATTTTGTTTTCACAAGGTTAAAACATGGCATTTAATGTTTTGCATGGGCCATGCAAAGCACCACCATTCTTTCTCCTTTGGTTTTTCTTTGGTTTTTGAGTGGATCCTTTCTTTTGTGAGCTTCCCTTTCTCTCTTATTCTAAACCCCATCATCTTGATCTTGTGTTGGGATCATGTTAAAACCCTCACACCACCTCTTCTCTCTTCCCACTCTCCTTATCCAACATCACATCCTCCACCCTTGCTTGATCTTAGTGGATCACCCCTAAACCCTAACCCCTCTCTCATCTCTCCTCCCTCTAACCTAGCTAACCCAAACCCTAAACCTAGTTCCCTCTCTAATCTAACCCTAGTTACACCGATCACCCCCTCTCTTCTCACCCTCTCCTCCAACCATGCCGAGGTGCCCCCTCTCCCAACCATGCAGGCCCCACCTAGCCACCTACTCCCCCTGGCCGAGCTACCCTCCTACCCCAACCCTAGCACAAACCCTAACCCGAGCCTCTAGCCCTAGCTACATCTACCCGAGCCTCTCTCTCTCCTTCTCTCTCTGCCACAAGGCCCCACACCGAGCCTGGCCTCCTTGACCTCGCCTTGGCCCCACCTGGCAGCCTCCATCTACCCCTCCCTCTGCCCATGCCGTCTAGCCCGAGCACGTGAGGAGGAGGGAAAAGGTGGCACCCGAGCCACCTTTTATCTACCCCCTGCCACAGCTGGTCTCTCCCCTCTCCCTCCTTTTCCTCCTTCCCCATGACTCTCCTGCATCTCCCAGATCTGTCCCGAGCCGTGCCCTTCCCTCTCTTCCTCCCCTTCTACCACACATCCACCTCGTCGGCCACCGTCGGTGCCGATCACCAACTCCTCGTATCAGGCGGCGGGCGCGGTGCTCTGGTTGTCGAGGTAGGCCATGGAGAACCCCTGCATCACCCTGTACACGCCGTCGCGGAGGAGAAGCACCAGGGCCGAAGATCACCACCGCCACCGACGCCAAACCCTAGAACTCCGGCCGCCGATCCCTGCGTCCCAAGTTGCCCGCCACCACCGACCACTCTCGGTGAGCGCAACCTCCTGCAGACACCTCTAGCCGATCGGTTGCTGTTCGCATTGTGCGTTTGTCGAAGCGCTCTCGGCGAGCTCACGTCCGAAGACCGCCCTCTCGTCGCGAGAACCTACCTAGCCGCCACAGCAACCTCCCAACAACCCCAAGCCACCAGAAGGTAGCCACCGCTGCTGCAAGCGAGGTCGCCAGATCGAGCCCCGTCGGCCGCTTAGATTCGGCTCTTCAGACAAAACCCAGAAGAAAAGCAGATCTGGCGTGCTTCTCGTAAAAACCCCTTCCGTTTTGTTTTCCTCAACCCGCGCTCCTGCCGACCCCACCTGTCTGCCTCTATGCGGTTTTATAAAAAGGCACCTCTACTTTGCGTTTCTCCACCCGCAGTCCCTGGGTTCGCCGCGTGTCACCGATGCGTCCAACCACTGGCGCGTGGGTCCGCTCGCGCGACGGGCCCGCTGGTCAGTTGCTGCGGCTAGATTAGCCCGCGGTGACAGAAGGTTTTCTGCGCGCCGTTTCGCCAAGTCAGCATCGGTCCCACCCGTCAGTGACCGTGGCTAGTTTTGCCTGAGTAATAAAAGTTTATCCTGTTGTCTGTTTTAATTAAACCTTTTCAAAACTATTTTAAATTCAAAATTCAAATCTGTTTTTAAATAACTTTTCAAATATAATTCCAAATTAAACATGTAAGATATGTTTTGAAAGCAGAAAAATGTGAGGATTTCAAATATGCCATCCAAAATATATTTTGAACACTTTAATTTTCGAGTTGATTAAAATTACAAATAAAATGCCCTTTTCCTTAATTAATTAATAACTTTTGTTTTATAACTCCAAATTTGACAAATAATATGTCTAAAACGATCAGCTCGACGAGACCTTTCTGTTTATGCATTCCATGTTCTGTTTTGCAGCATGCATCATATAAATATAAAGTTTACAGCAACTTATTTGAGAATAAAAGGTGACTAAAACTCCATAAAATGCCTTATTCTTGTATTCCACACCTCACCCATGCCATGCTACTTCATTGCCATGCAAATTGTGCATCATTCATCATGGCATGATTGTTTGCTTGTCGCATTTTAATCATATGCTTGTGCACTTTATTTATGTTGGCCCTTGTTTGCTTTGTTCTTCTTCGAATAGACGCTGAGCAGGGGATATATCAAGAAACCCAGGAGCACTACCCAGATCCGTCCCTCGCTTCAACTGAGCTGCCAGGCAAGCACTACCACATGCTTGCATACATATAGTACCTATTGCCTCTATCTTATTCTTGCATCATTGAGTTGCGTTTGCATTAAACTGAATCCCAAGTACTGCATAGCCTTTACTTTTAAACCCCACCGAAGCTTGTTCCTCCATCCCATGAGCCATTACTACAGGAGTTGTTTGAGCCATGCGGGTCGTAGAACAGCATGTGTAGGGTATGTGAGTCGATGGATAACGAGGTACCTAAACAACTTAACCTGAGTACTAATGGGATAACTAATGAAAGTTCCACCGTAGAGCAATATATGCTATTTCGTTTTAACTGCTCACTAGTGTCACGTAGGAACCCTAGTACTTGATACCTGTTCCTTCAATATTCGCGCTATCCACATCACGGAGTCCTATGGACCCCCCAGGCGTAGCTTGATTCATTCTTATTTCTTGGGGCCACAAAGTAGTTTGGGGCTTTATTACTATCCTGTACTTATGCCATGCTTTACTGCTTTATTTAAGATTGTGCGAGGAGCACCTGTACTGTTTTGGAGGCGGAGTGTTTTCGCGGTATCGACAAGCCCAGTCACACTTTCGGGTTCCCGGTCGTTTACAGCCACTGACGCAAACCTTGAGTCCGTCTCGGAGCCGGCCAACTTCGTTGCGGGTAGCTTAATGGGGTGGCCCCCTGAAATATTTCTGAATCCTGTGATCGCTTTGTCGTGAATGCCTCGTTGGGTTTTGATTTGGTTTTTCCGAGGTTGATCGAGTGTGTGTTGCTATTTGTGCACCCCTGCAGGGTAAAACTTTCTGAAAGCCGTGTCCGCGGTTATGGACGACTTGGAGCACAGTTTCTCGATCATAGACAAGTATAACTAAAGTACCGCTTTTAATTTGACTAAGTATCTGACTAGTAAATAGTGCAACACTCATGGAATGGATAATAAAACTGCCAACGGATGGGGGGGTTGTTCGTCCGCTTCCTCGTTGGTAAGCGAGGAGGAGGATGGATCTGATAATATTACTGTTATAACTGTTGTTATTAACTCACGGACATCCGTCTATCTTTGGTTAGGCGGATGGTTAGCGAGTATCTTTAGAATTGTTAGGTATTATCTTTTGCTGCAATTGCGTCACCCCAGGTTGTGTCCCCTTTAGAGGCATAAAGACTTGCTGAGTACCCCTAGGGTCTCACACGATAAATTGTTTGGTTCAGATGAACAGGTAAACGCGCAAGACGGATACTGGGTGGAGGAGACGGACGATGTGGGCAACGATCACTTGGTGTAGAGATTCCGGGAACGGGGATCCGTGAGATCTGTGGGCGGGATGTGTTTATTTATGGGGCATCTTATGCCGATTTGCTTCTTATCCGTACTCGGATCTTGTTTTTCCGCTTCCGCCTGATACTCTGATGTTTGATGTATGAGGAGATATCCTAAACTATTATATCTATCTAGGACATTTGGATCTTGCCGTATGGCGTTGCAATATTTCTATTTCTTTTAGATGGAATGGCTCTGAGAACTATTGTATCGTGGCTTGCATACATACTCATTTGTGTATGTAGTTGATCCCTTCGCCTGCCGATTACGCCGCTCGTTCTTGTCCCGATGTTTGGAAATGGTTAGGACGGCCGAAAGGTCTACCTGTGAGTGGCATTTGGGCCCCACCGTACTATTTTAACCATTTCCGCTCATCCAGGCTTGTAACTAAGAGCGTAATTCACCGAGGTAGTTACAGGTTCTGTGGCTGTACTCGGTAATGATTCAGGACAACAAGGAAGAAGTTGGAGATGGGCAGGGAGACGCCGCATACCATCTTTGCTTTGAGGTACATCTTTTCTCCGGCTTGGGGAGAAGGTGTGACCTCGCCGGCCGGCGCCTCTCGCCAGGCGAGCTCCTCCGTCGCGGGGTGGTAGCCCTCGTTGATCAGCTCTTTCATGTCGCGGTCTGTGATATCCGAACCGCGCCAGTCGCCCTTGTGCAAGTCGTACTCCTCCTCCAGCAGCTCCAGCTCCGCTGGATTATGGTCGCCGCTGGTGGCCTCGACCACCGCAGACCTGGGGATGACCAGGCCCTCTGGGGGCACGACAATGGAGCTCACCGGCTTCGCCCGACGCCGTCATCAAAGGGGAGTAGCTGCTGCTGGCCATTGGGTGTGTTCGATGGTGACTGGGAAAGATTTGAAAGCTAGGGTTTTTCGCACGTTGCGCGGAGAGCTTGAGGAGGCGCTCGCTGGAGGAAGAAGACGATGCAGGGGAGAATGAGGTGAAAAAGTAAATATTCCACCGCAGTTACTATTTATGGTCTCCGGCATCAAGATTCGTGCAACTTGATCGAATGGTTGCCGCGTAAACGACGTGTGGGGAGACGTGCGCGGAAATTTCGCCACGTACCAAACGTCGCCGCCAACGGTTCGTATCACTCGCGCGGGAAAAGTGGACATGATTGCGTTCTCTGCATATGTGAGTTATGAGGCGTTGCTGACCTATGTATACGTCGCCCTAGCTGACATAGGCAGATGAACCATCACATCAGAAGATTCCGGTATGGACGGATCCAGTCTGGCTACGGAAGAGTACGATGGAAGATTCATCGATTCTCCGACTTACAAATTGAAGACGGAGAAAACCTTGCAGGGTTCTTTGGGAGGACTACAAGATGTTGCTTGACGATTTGCCGACATCCATCTAGACGAAGCATTCAACTTGAAGAGGCAAGACGGCGCAAGATCTCGGAGTTCTCCGAGGGCTACTGTTGGGGATATGCTATATGGGTATCCTCATAGCATGTCTCTTATCCGGATAACCCGGGTGGCCCACAGTTGGTAGCATGGCCCATGGCCTGCTGGGTGGCCCAGTTAGATGGATCCAGAAGGGAGGCCCATGCCGGATAAAGGAAGGCTTTGGTGGATTCACCAACGCACCCAAAGCCTTGGAGTACAAGACACGCTAGACTAGTAATAGACGGTGTAGGACTCTGTAACCTGTCTGGCTAGGACTTTTCCCTGTAACCCTCAGACCTAGCGACTATATAAGCGGGGCCTATGGGAGCCTTTAGGGCACAATCTCAGACGATCATAGACAACTTCACATAACCTTGCACAACGAACCAATTCCTGTAACTCGGCGTATTGCCCTTATAGTGATTTATAGCAGGAGTAGGATTCCGCCACCGTTGTGGGATCTGAACTTGGGTAAGCTGTGTTACCTCGTACCCGTCAACCGTCCGCCTTCCCCCACATCTCTAAACACGCACTGTGAGGACCCCTCCATGGCGTACTCGTCGGCAATACCATGATAGATGGCACATTTTATTCTTTGCCCCTAATAAACTTGAACCATTGAGACAACTTTGTTGTATATTCTTGCACTTATAAGTTGGAATTAGCAGAACCGTGCTGTCACGGGGAACGTTTTCAACATTGCACTTGTACTTTTGTACTCCGTTGATATCATGCTCTTTTGTCTATGGATGTTACCGGTGAAATGAAGTGGGAACTTGTCTGTCCATGGAGTTTGTATTCTGTGTTAGAGAAACGCCTGGGCCGCTAGCCTAATCCATGCCTAATCATGGTGGAAACTTGCAGCATCACCATAGTGAGATATCTATGAAGCATCCTCAATAAAAAGCTATGCATATGGTAAATAAAAAGATTGTTGAGATGCTCATTGTCTGCTTGCCTTGTCATTTTGGTTATGGGAAAGCTCCTGTACCATGTGCAAGGGGTACCCCGTTGGCAGTTCTCAATGATATGCAAATACTTACAGTGACAAGAACTTTCCTGGGCCCTAAGTTGAGTATCCATGAGGTGTAGCCCTCATATTCAAGGGACTTGAGATTGCCAACTTATACTTCGTCAAGCATATAATCCACCTTTGCCACTTTAACCATAATACTTCAAGATGCTTATGATAGTGGCAATGAGGGCTAAAAGCTAACAAGTACCATAATTTTTGGAAGATATTTTTTAAACTTGTAATCCCTGCTTCCTTTACAAAAAAGGCCTTTCTTCCACCACTATTGAGTCTCCACCTTCTACCTTTAGGCACCATTAAGAGAGCATAGTTGTCATTCTGTGTGCAGTGTTCCAAAGATTATTAATTGATGCATATTGTGATATTACTTGTTCTTGTGCTATTTGTTTCTAGTCACCCTTGTGAACTTTGAGGTGTCCTATGCATCTATATTGCTACTCTGTAAGGGACAAGCTGGTTGCCACTATGCTATGTTTTCTGTATGTGAAACAAACAAACGTTTTCCAATGTATGTTATTCATGATCTTTGTTTGTAGCCTTTCATGTTGCATGCATAGTTACTATGTCCTATTGTTAGAACTCCATTCTTTCATGCACATGTTTAGAGTTCTTTGATCCTAGCTTTCAATGCTTGCAAATGGTTGGATCTTTATTGTGAAGGTGAATGTCACCTCAAAAATTATTCTTTTTATCACTTACCTACTCGAGGACGACCATGAGTTAAGCTTGGGGATGCTTGATACGTCGGAAACGTATCTATAATTTTTGATGCTCCATGCTTGTTTTGTATCTACTTTGCTTTGCTTTGTCTATACTTTGAGGTGTTTTTATATCTTTTCTGGAACTAACCTATTAACAAGTTGCCATAGTGCCAGTTGCCTGTTTTCTTCTGTTTTTGGTTACAAAAAGGCAGAAAATCAATATTCTCGGAATTGGACGGGACAAAAGCCAAAGTTATTATTTTTCCCGGAGCAACACGGAACCATGAAGAAGAGTCGGAGGGGGGCCATAGGGTGGCCAAACCCCCTAGGTCCAGGCAAGCCCTAGTGGCGCCTGGAGGGGGTGTGGGCCCCCTAGACCCCCACCGACCTTGATTCCTACGCCTATAAGAAGCCTACGATGGGAAAACCCTAAACAATCTAGAAGAAATCCACGAAAACCTCTATAGCGTCGCTGCGACCAAAGGGGAGATTCGGGGCACAGAAAGTCTGTGTTCTGGCACCCTGCCGGGATGGGGAAGTGCCCCCGGAGCCATCTCCATCGATCTCCACCACCATCTCCATCACCGTTGTTGATTCCCATGATGAGGAGGGAGTAGTTCTTCCTCGAGGATAAGGGCTCTACCGGTAGCTATGTGGTCATCTCTCTCTATGCATGATCTTGTGGTCATGAGCTTTGTAATCAAGTAGATCTACCTTGCTACTCAAGTGCTTCATTAGATCTCTGCTCTCCCCATGTGTGTGAAAGTGACAGCGTCCACACCATGGTGGCACTTAGGCTTGAGTCTACATAAATACTCTTTGTGCTTTAATAGATCTATGCTTTTCCCCACTTGTGTGACAGTGACAGCGTGCATACCGTGTGTGGCACTTTGGCTAGATTGAATATTTGGTATGAGTTATATTTGGAGTTGGATGTGTCTATGAAATTGTGGTGTTTGTTGGAACCATCTAGTGCTCAAGGTGACAGTGTGGGGTTATCTAGATTGGGGAAGGCGGACTTTGAGGAGTGCTGTTATAGCCCTACCGATGATTAGAGTGTCCAACCGGAGAGTAGTTAAGAGTAGTATCATGAAGAGAGGATATTTATATGAGAGAGTGTTCAGTAGTGAAAGTATGATCCCTAGGCCTTGTTTCTAAACATTGAAACACCGTTTTCACCTAGATCTGTTGCATGTTTGCTTGCTTCCATCTTTGTTCCGTTTGACGGGGAGGTTTTGGGCTTTTACCTTTCCTCCACGCAATCAACTCTTTTATGGCACCGTTACCCCATGTCAACAACAAGTCAGAAGCTATTTTCTGGCACCATTACCACTTGTATTTCACTATCTCTTCGCCGAACTAGTGCACCTATACACCTGACAAGTGTATTGAGTGTGTTGGGGACACAAGAGACTTCTTGTATCTTGATTGCAGGGTTGCTTGAGAGGGAATACCTTGCACCACTTCCTCCCTGAGTTCGATAAACCTTGGGTAATCCACTTAAGGGAAACTTGCTCTGTTCTACAAACCTCTGCACTTGGAGGTCCAACAACTGTCTACAAGAATAGAAGTGCGTAGACATCACACACCATGCATGATTACAAATAGATTAGATATTGATCATGAACGGAGCTCACAAGATCTATACATGAAAGCACAAGGAGGAGATACAACTATCTAGATACTACATGGACCCGTAGTCCAAGGTGGAACTACTCACGCTTCATACCGGAAGCTGGCATGATGAAGAAGAAGGGCTCCGGGATGGTCTCCCCTTCGGCAGGGTTCCGGGAAGAGCTTCAGACCCCCCGATCTAGGGACGATGGTGGCGGCGGCTATAGACGGTTTCGTGGAATATTTATCGGGTGTCTAGGGTTTTGGCATCGGGGGACTTTATAGGCGAAGAGGCGAGGCAGGGGGCCACCAGGGCTGCTGCACCCCCAAGGTGCGGGGTGGGCCCACCCGCGCGGCCAGGGGGTGTGGCCCCCTAGTGAGCCTCCTCCGTCTCGTATTCTGGCTTTGTGTTGCCCACAGTAAAATATTGACTTTGGCTTTTGTCCCGTCCAATTCCGAGAATATTGATTTTCTGCCTTTTTGGAACCAAAAACAGAAGAAAACATGCAACTGGTACTATGGCAACTTGTTAATAGGTTAGTTCCAAAAAACATATAAAAACACCTCAAAGTGTGGACAAAGTAAATCAAAGTAGATAGTAAACAAGCATGAAGCATCAAAAATTATAGATACGTTTCCGACGTATCAATGACTTGGAGAGAGATGAAGCATATCATGAAGCAACGCTTTGTACCACCAATTACTTATGCTCAGTTTTTGACAAGTTGACACAATTGAAGCAAGGAAACTTGACAGTTGATGAGTACTACATGGAGATGCTTATGCAACATGATAGAATCCGAGAGTCACTTGAGATGACTATGCAGCGATTTCTCAACAATCTGCAGTAATCAATCTAGAACATAGTACATCATCACAAGTATGAGGACATGAACGAGCTTTTGCATCATGCTAGAGTGGACGATTCACAGCTAGCGGAAGAAGCCAAGGCACGTCGTTTTCCAGGTATTAGTCGATTACCCAGGGCCATGCCACCTCCTATGGCGCCCCTGTTTCCACGCCCTCTTTTAGTTCTAACGCTAAGAAATCCGCTGCTCCTACTACTAGCTTGGGTTCTAATATGTCAACTGCGCGTACTCGCGATGTGGAGTGTCACACTTGCGGAGGTAGAGGTCACTAGAAGAGAGTTTGTCCAAACCGCAATGTGATGTTTGTCAATGATCGAGAGTATGAGAGTGGAGATGATGTTGATCCTAATGACGATGGCATTGATTATGATGAGGAAGGTATGGATGCCTTTCCTGAGCATGCGCCTACCATAGTGGTCTCTCCACACATTCTTAGTGTGCAGCCCGTTGTTGACTCACATCGCTGCAATTTGTTCCAAACAAAAGATCCCGTTGGCCCTAACAAAGCTTGGAAAGTTATTATTGATGGAGGTAGCTACAGGAATCTTGCAAGCAAGGAGTTATGTGACAAGCTGAATTTGACTTATTTATCTCATCTCAAGCCATACTACATACAATGGTTGAGTGATAGTGGTGAGATGAAGGTAAATCATATGGTACATGTGAATTTTGAAATAGGGCCATACAAGGATTCTATTGATTTTGATGTGGTTCCTATGACTGTTTGCCATCTATTATTGGGTTGGCCTTGGCTGTATGATCTCCATGTGTAACACAATGGCCGTGCCAATACTTATCACTTGGAGTTTAAGGGCAAGAACATTAACCTGCAACCAATGACCCCACAACAGATTGTAAATGAGTCTAGACAAACAATATATGTGAACTTGAAGGATGCATTTGTTGATAGACGTGAGAGTGTTGTAGCTGTACATGATGTAATAGAGCCTACAAATAGTGATATAATGAAAAGAGAGAGAGTGCCTAACCTCTTAATGCTAGTCACCAATGAAGATATGAGAGAGTTTCGAGAGGATCCTAGTTCCATGCCGCTTGTGCTCATGTATAAGGGCGAGGTTTTAGTTTCTAACGGCATGCCCCTATTTCTCTTGGTGTCTCTACTATTTTGCAGGACTTTGGTGATGTGTTTACGAAGGATGTGACCACTGGACTACCTCCCATGCGCGGCATAGAGCATCAGATCAACCTGATTCCAGGAGCCACATTACCCAACCGTGCACCCTATAGGACCAACCCCGAAGAAACTAAGGAGATACAGAAACAAGTACAAGCATTGCTTGACAAAGGGTACATTCGTGTTTCTCTTAGCCATTGTGTTGTTCCTGTTATTTTAGTTCCTAAGAAAGATGGTACATGGCGCATGTGTGTACATTGTAGAGCTATTAATAACATCACTATTCGATATCGTCATCCTATTCCATTCTTAGAAGATATGCTAGATGAATTGAGTGGTGCTGCTATTTTCTCTAAGATTGATTTGCATATTGGTTATCATCAAATTAGGATGAAAGAAGGGGATGAATGGAAAACTACTTTCAAGACTAAAGTTGGCTTGTATGAATGGCTAGTGATGCCTTTTGGGCTTACTAATGGACCTAGTACATTCATGAGATTAATGAATCATGTTTTGAGAGAATTTATTGGTCGTTTTGTGGTTGTATATTTTGATGTATTCTTATATATAGCCACAACAAAACTGAACATTGTAATCATATCCGACAAGTTTTGCAAGTGTTGCGTGATAATAAATTGTATGCTAACCTTGAGAAGTGCACATTTGCAAAATATAAGGTCATATTTTTGGGGTATGTTGTATATAAGAACGGGGTAGAAGTAGATAAATCTAAAATTGAATCAATTCAGAATTGGCCTATTCCCATGAACGTTAGTCAAGTGCATAGTTTCCATGGATTAGCTGGTATCTATAGGCGCTTTGTGAAAGATTTTAGCACTATTGCTGCACCATTGAATAATTTGACTAAGAAAGGTGTGCCATTTGTGTCGGGTGCTGCCCAAGATGTTGTATTTGATACATTGAAACGTTTGCTTACTTATGCACCAGTACTTGCATTACCTAATTTTTCAAAGCAATATGAAGTTGAATGTGATGCTAGTGGTATAGTTATTGGTGGCGTTTTGATGCAAGAGGATTGCCCTATAGCATATTTTTGCGAGAAAGTTACTTATGCTAGATTGAATTATCCTATATATGATAAATAATTTTATGCACTTGTTAGAGTTCTTGAAGTTTGGCAACATTATTTGTGGCCAAAATAATTTATCATACATTCTAATCATGAAGCTTCGAAGTATTTAAAAGCTCAATCAAATTTTCATAGAAGATTAGCTAAATGGGTTGAGTTTATTGAATCTTTTTTCATACATCATTAAATATAAGAAGGGAAAATAAAATGTAGTTGATGATTCTTTGTCTAAGAAAAACATGCTATTAACCAATCTTGATGTTAAAATTCCTCGATTAGAGAGTATTTGTGCACTTTATGCAACTGACAATCATTTTGCTAAACCATATCGTTTGTGTGCTCTTAGAAACGCATGGGATAAGTATCATATACATGATGGATATTTGTTTAGATCTAACAAACTATGTATTCTAGAATCGTCATTGCGTTTGTTTTTAGTGCAGGAATCACATGCTGGTGGTTTGATGGGTCACTTTGGGTGTGAGAAGACATTGCTCATGCTTGCTGATCATTTTTATTGGCCCAATATGAGGTGTGATCTGTATAGATTTGTGAGCCGATGCATTACATGCCACAAGTCGAAATCTAAGTTGACGCCTCATGGTTTGTATACCCCTCTCTCTGCGCCTACTTCACCATGGGAAGACATTAGTATGGATTTTGTGCTAGGTCTACCTAAAACACAAAGAGGGAAAGATTCTCTATTTGTGGTAGTAGATAGATTCTCTAAGATGGCTCATTTTATTGCCTGCCACAAAAGCGACGATGCGTCGCATGTTGCTAACCTGTTTTTCTGGGACATCATTATATTACATGGAGTACCAAGGACGATTGTTTCTGACCGTGATGTCAAGTTTATGAGCTACTTTTGGAAGACCTTGCGGTGACCCAGCATACCACTACATGATGTAGTACACTATAGTCGTTGACATAACACCAATGAAACACCATTCACTAGTATTACATCCCTTAGAGTGGTACAACAGAAACACATCAGGTCCAAGACATGACTATAGGTTACAACTCGACTCTTTACAAAAGATCCCGATAACACTCTAGGTTAAAGCGAGATAAATAAACTTCTTACAGAGAAGAATCAGAAATATTCAACTCAAATCTATCATAGTTATAAAACTAGTATCTGAACTACTGGGCTTGTGTTTCTGCTATTGCAATACTCTACAGAAGTAGGTTCCATGGCTAGAGATTATATTCCTATCTAATAGACAACTTCATATTCACTTTAATTGATGTATATGTTGACTTCCTTGACTTCAATGAAGAGGTTGAGATGTTGATGAAGATTCCCTTGAGGATAAGTTAATGTGAACGTCGTCTTATTGGCTTCATAATCTAGCAAGGGTTAATAAGATACGTTGAGTATGAGCGTACTCAGCAAGTTCACTAGAAAGGAGTGTTTGATGCACTATATCTACAGCCACAGACCATAAGTCGTAGGCAATGCAGGTTTTCATAAACATTTCTTCAAAGGTTGCTTTTATTCTGAAAAGCTATGTCCGTCAGCCTTCACAGGTTTACCATAACTTTCATGGAGTTCCTTTCCTGCCGCGTTCGTAGCTCCTTCCTGGAACAGGGAGTAACAAGTTACAGTTCATACACTGTGCAGAGGTGCGTTACTTTTCCCATGAGAGATCTTAAGATTTGTTGCATGGCCGGGAGTATGTCCCCATTCAAACTTCCATGGTTTGAGGCCCAACCTAAGATCCAAGCCAATCACTGCCCTCTTTGCGACCCCGCATGTCTGCACGATCCTCCGGGGCTGACTACAGCTCCGTTAAGCCCTCTCCCACGTAAGATATAACCATGATGAGTTCCCGAAGACTCTATGAGCTGGTGATGCCCTGGAAAGTTCCATATAGGGCTAACTATACCACTCATAGCCACTCATAGATAATCTAGACACCAAAATCGTGGGTCCTAAGGGTGCCCACCCATATGTTGTATCCTCAAAAGAAAACACAACATCACGTTAAGGTCGTCTTGCCATACATACGGAAGGAAAAAGGATACAGCTGACTTCTCTGTCCCATTCAAAATCTCATGGTTAACGCGTGATATACGGCGCAAGAATCACTGGCGACATTGGTTGTTAAGTCCTAGATAATATGTTCCTTTACCACCAAAACTTTCATATTAGGTTATTACCTCATGGTAAATAACCTATAATCATATTATTATGAAATAGTGTTTTTTTGACCTTTTTGAAATGCAGGTAATGAAAACACTGGATTTGCAAAAATACTTTATAGAAAATAATCAAAGGACGAGCAAGTGTGAACTTGCCTTTTGTGATTACAAGATTATGCACTCACGGTCTTCGAGACAATAAAAGATCCAATATTTGAAATCAACATCATTGGTCCGGTAAGGACTAATGTTTAAAGAAGCAAGATGCTCTTATGCATAAGTAATGTAATGCAATTTGATAAACTCGAATCCTAGAATAACATTGTTATATGGTTTGGATACTGGAAGTGGTTTCTTTATAATATGTTGTTCTTTTAGTTAAATTTCACACTTGTGCTTCTTATTAAGGCTTGTGAGTGTGTGTGAAACAACATGCGAGTATACTAAAGGACACACAATAATAAAATACTCAAGTGTGGAATGTATCTAAAGACTGTGTATATAAGGGTTGTTCATCATTTAGATCCTTCATAGGAATGCCTATGTCTTACTTTATCATGTGTCTTAAAAGAATAACTGTTGAAGAAAATCTTACTTAACTAAAAAAAATCATTTAAACTTTAAGTTAATATTCTTAGGTTATATTACAAGTTATAGTTCTTAAGTAAGAAATAATTATTCCATCTAAATAATGACATCATTAGTATTTGAGACTTATCTATCTTGGTCATTAGATGGTATTATAATTTGTTCAATTCATAATTTTTCTTTAAAGTTAATTGAGATTGGTAGAACTTTTATTTGAGTCATGTTTTCTTAACATTATAATTGAATAGAATGATTTATCTCCTTATAAAGGTGTGGTTATGGTTTGTGAACAAGTAAACAATATTATTTACTACTTATAAACTACCTTCGGATTTTAATCCATTTATAAACTTGTGATTAAAATGATTGTTATAGGTTTTATTTGGTTAAAAATATCCTTCTTGAAGATTTTATGATTTTATAAGAATCTTTTTAGAAAAGGATATACACTTATAGGTGTATGATAATTCAACAAAATTGTAGTTTAAAACGTGTTGAATTATTTTGAGTTCATATTATCAACACTTAAGGCAAATACTATTTTTAGACCTCAATTAGATAATTTTAGAAATATTAGGAAATTTTATTTACCCTTATATGAATTATCAATTAAGGAATTAGATTTAAATTCAAGTTATTATAGTAATAAATTTTTACTTACTTCAAAAGTGGAATCTTATATTTTTAACATGTAGATATTATTTTTGTGATCATTTTGGTATATTATATTTATTTTTGTGATTTATAAATAATAAGGTAGGATTTTTATAAGATTTATTACTTTATAAACACTTAATAAATAATATATATTTAATTAAGTGATATAATATTTTATGTTTATATTTTTACATTATAGGTATTATTTTCTTTTAAATTTTTTGGTATATTCTTTATATTTCTATCATTTACTATTATTAAAATATGAATTATCAAAGTTTTATTACTTATAATTTTTTATTAGATAATAATTATTTAAATAAATGACATAATAATTTTTGATAATAGTTTTAAGTTGTAGATTTTATTTTTCTGAAAATATTCATATTAAACATATTTTTCTGAATTATAAAACAAAAGATATTGAATTTGTATGATTTATTCATTTTTTGGAATTAAAATAAATAAATAAATGGTTTATGATGTAATGCTGATGTCAATATGTGGTGAATGGTTTTTCTCACCAGGTCTATTCTTACCCCAGTCAGTGACTAGTGGGGCCTATGCCACGTCATATGTAAGATTTTTATTTATTACAGAAACTATTAATATAATTTATTTAAATGATAAAAACAAAAATATGACATCAGCGTGATGTCACGCTGACATCATCCATGGATGATCCTCAGATCGTGGTTTGATCTTTGTATTGAGAGTGCGCGGGCACGCGGGGTTGGTTTTGTTCGACTCAGTGATCGACGCTGAGCTTCATAGTGATTGAGAAGCTCGGGAATGGTCACCGGAGTTGCTCCGGCGACGACCTACTGCGGTGGCCGATGGTGGTGCATGGTGCGATGGCGATTTACGGTGAAAGGAAGTGATTGGAGAGTACTGGAAGATCCAAGAGCTCACCCTGATGACAATGGAGAGGTCAAGGAGGCATGGGGAGGACCGGAGACGGTGAATTTTCGGTGATGGCTGCGGTGGCCGGCGGGATGCCGACCTCGATTCCACGCAAACGGCAACGCCCCGGCTTGTGAGACTCCATGATAACGCTGAGCATGACACGTTGCTTCTCCCAGGCATCACGGTGAAACGAGGTAAGGTCTGGAACAGCGACAATACATCGTCCTCTATAGCTAGGGTTTGTGTAACATCCCAAAAATATTAAAAAAGATTATCAAGTTCCAACCACCCAAATTTAGGGTTAACAAAAACTTTTGTCATAAAAATTTAAAATGAATGCATGTGTGTGTGACGAATGCATGATTGCTTGCAATGCCATGTTTTATTGCTATGAATGGCAAGGATTGGTTTAAGGATGAAAACAACATCATCTAGATCATTTCCAAGCAGAATCAAATGAAGAGGAAATCAAAAATAAACAATATAAGCCAATGGTCATTTTGACCAAAGTTAACCACTAGACCATTTTGAGTGTTCCTAGTCCAAGTTTTCTAACAGAAACAAATCCCATTCTTTTTACCCCTTGCTAGACCAAGTAAAAGTGAACCCAATCCCACTTTACAAACCAACAGAAATAGATTTCAAATCTATTCAAATGACAATTCAAAATTGAATCAAGTGTAGGTACTAAGATCACCATTTCTCAAAAACCACTCAAACCAGTTCACCTTGCCAAACCCAAGCAACCAGATCCTACCAAGTATGTGACTAGAACACTCACCAAAATACATGCCGCGCCTCGCCCTCTTCGCCCATGCCTGCACTCACCGCGACACCAACTACCCCTAGACATGCCCGTTCGCCGTCGCGCGACCAGTAGCACCTGTGCATCATCGAAAACGCCATCGGCGCCGCATAGAGCGTCGACCCGTTCTGACCAACCTAGACTGCCCCTTGCCACGCCATTAATCCCTTGAGGATCGCCAGGAGACATCGCACCAGCCTACGCCCCCCGCCATGTCGTTAGCTCATTGCACCGTCGTCACCGACGAGCTCTGCCCATGCTGCACTGCCCCTCTCGCTCGCCTATAAAAGGAGGCCACCCCCGCCTCAATTAACCACACCAGATCACTCCCCACTACTCACAGACCACCCCTGACCCATCCCCGGAGCAAGGCGAGCTCCGCATTGCTGAAATTTGGCCGGAGTCTACCGCTGCCGAGGAGGAGCGGAGCAGTTGATTGGAGCCACCCCAGGAGCCGCCGTGACCACCGTTCGAACCGCCGTCATCGACAACATCATTTCCCCCCATCACCGACCCTAGCTGGAGCCCTGGTAAGCCGTCGCATACACCCACCGTCGTTGTTAGGGTTCGGTCTTGCCGGAGCTGTTCGACGGAGAAGACGAACATGAGCCGTAGATCCTAGTATAATCGTAAGGCTCAGATTGAAAGATACCACTTTGCGCAGCTAGAGCAGCTAATGCATGGGACCGCTCTAGTAGAAGCCCGCGGCGTCGCTGTGCTGTTGGGCCAGCCCAGTAACGTTCCCCCGCTTAGCCTAGTAATTCAAATTGATATTTTCCAATTTAGTTCAAACCTAGTTCTGTCAGTAGATTCAAAAATCAATTCAAATGGTTTTACTGAACCAAATTGCATGAAACCAATTTTTTAGAAAGGTATTCAAATTATCAATCCAATCCCGTTGGATTCAAACCATTTGGAATTATAGATCACCTATACCAAAAATAACAAGACAGAGACTTTTTTGCATTGAAACTTTTTTCAAAAATCAACCATAAATGCTTTTGAGTTGATTCCAACTCTCAAAAATCACATTTTACCAGATCTATTTGAATATGTAAAAATATTTAGGTTTACATGCAGTGATCTTGGACAAGTATTAAAAGGATGCTGCATAGGCATTTCTAGTCACTTTAATTATTTAAAATAATAATGTTAGATCTTATTAAATTGTGACACCACTTTAAATCACATTACCAAGTATTAAAATATGTGGTGATGACATGTGTCAACATCATCCCATATTTTAATTGGAGAATATTAAATATTAAGTAGTTTTCAATGAGTAGAAATTACTGTTCTAAAATAAAATAAATAAGACTAGGTCTTTAATTCATGTGATGATTGAGATGATGCTAGATCATCTACTGTGAACCTTTGTGTGCCAAATAGAAGTAGTTACGTATTGTTTGGTGATTGTATAGCTCGTATTTATTTATAGACGCTAGTACCGACCAAGGATACGAGGAGGAAGGGGACTACAAAGAAGAAGAGAACTTCAATCACTACACCAATCAAGGCAAGCTAACACTTGCATGATAACTATGCAAACTAGAGGAATTAGGCACATTTGGTTATGCAACTTTGATTATACCAATCCCAAGTTTAACTTTCAAGCTTTATTCTTTTATTGCTTTATCAAAGTTCTTTATTACTTCTAATTAGTGTTTTGTGAGTTTTGTACAGATATTAGAGGTAGCATAAAGATCATAAAACTTGGCCTAAGTTAGTTAGAACTGGATGTCATACTAAGACATGAGATTAGATTTGGATAAGTCACACTTGATTAGCACCCCTCCTTAGTGATTACGCTCAATTTTAGTGGCTAGTGCTAAGCATAAAAGTTGATCACTTTAGATGGGAATAATTGGTGAAAATGATTATGAAAACCTTGGAATGATGAGTCATTCCAATGAAATATTTTGACATGTGCTATGAAAACCAGATGATTTGATGATGAAAATTTTGAGGCATGAGCCTTAGCCCTTTTTAAAACTGATGGTTGGGTTCGGATGCGATACCATTCCAATTTTATCGTACAACCACAATACCCGAATTTGGGTAGGGCTTGACTGGAAATTTATATATCTTAGTATGGGTTCCCTTGCGGAAGAGGTTTGAGCTGAGGCTACCTCATGATGATTGTCCACCTGTGCAGTTCCCAAGA
This sequence comes from Avena insularis, assembly GCA_023614405.1. Lineage (NCBI taxonomy): Eukaryota > Viridiplantae > Streptophyta > Magnoliopsida > Poales > Poaceae > Avena > Avena insularis. The sequence goes on along the minus strand of CM042689.1, from coordinate 228,351,013 downwards.
TGACAGATGGTCATGGTTGGGAGGCCAAACTCATAGGAGAGTTGCTTATACTAGGGTGTGTAATTGAAAGGTTAGGATTGATTATCCGCATAGTGAGTATGGTGATTCAGGATTGTTCCTGACGGATGTATCGAATGTTGTGGTGAAAGTGTACCACCTCTGCAGAGTGTCAAACTATTCGAATAGCCGCGGCCACGGTTATGGACAGTTGGAGTGGCCATACTGTTCGGTCGTCAGATGTTTTAAAAATGACTGGTGAATTGAACTATGACTTTGACTTGACCACAACAGGGTTGTGAACATGAAAAATGAGTTCCCACTTAGGTGTTTGATGACCCACAAGTATAGGGGATCGCCACAGTCTTCGAGGGTAGTATTACCCAATTTATTGATTCGACACAAGGGGAGACAAAGAATACTTATAAGCCTTAACAACTGAGTTATCAATTCAGTTGCACCTGGAAATAGTTCTTGCTCACAGAAGTTTATCAGTAGCAATAGTTTCTAGTAGCAATAGCAAAGTATCAGAAGCAGTAAAACGAGAGAAATAGTAACAGTAGTAGCAAACAGTAGGATATGAGCGCGGTAAGCATAGGGATGGATGGACGGGCATTGCATGGACAAGTCTAAACATGTAACTTCAAGATCTAGGGAAATTGCAGATAAATAAGATAAAGCATCCAAGTACTAAACAATCATAGGCATGTGCTCCATATATAGTCATGCGTGCTCGCAATGAGAACTTGCAAAACATCTTTTGTCCTGCCAACTCGTTGCAGCGGGGCCTTAGGGGAACTACTGGCAATTACGGTGCTCCTTTTAATAGAGCACCGGAGCAAAGCATGAACACTCCGTGAACACACGTGATCCTCACATCACAGCCATCCCCTCAGGTTGTCCCAATTTCTATCACTTCAGGGCCTTTGGATCCGGACAATGATATGTGTACACAACTTGCAGATAACATCACAAATAATACTATCATAATGTATCAATAATAAGTTTATATCTGAGATCATGGCACTCGGGCCCTAGTGACAAGCATGCAAAGCAAGTTGCAACAAAGTCAAATAGCACTAATAGAGATACTAGGCACTATGCCATAACAATCTTATTCGATCATGATAGAACTCATCCAATCCCTACCATCCCCATAGCCTACAGTGGGGGATTACTCACTCATGGATGAGGGAAACATGGATGGTTGATGGAGCGGCGTTGATGATGATGATGGCGATTATCCTCTCTAAATTCCACGTCTCGGCAGGGTGCCAGAACGAAGTTTCTGGTGGTGGCGGTGCAGTGGAACTCTTTCTGTAAAAAGGTCATACCCCCCTCGGTTTTTAGGTCAAGAGGCAACTTATAGGCAAAGAAGGAGGCCGAGGGGGTGCCTGGGGCAGCCACACCTCCTCTAGGCGTGGCCTAGGCCCACCCGCGTGGCACGGGGGTGTGGGCCCCTCAGGCCTCCACTCCGTTTCGTATTCTGGCTCCGTGACTCTTATGGTGATATAGGATTTTTGACATATTTTCTGGGATCTTTCCTGATAGTTGATTTTCTGCACAAAAACTAGAAACCAAGGTAATTCTGTTGAAAATAGCGTCAGTCCGTGTTAGTTGTATCCAAGTCACACAAGTTAAGAGAAGACATAATAGCAAAAGTGTTCGGGAAGGTAGATACGTTTTGGACGTATCAACTCCCCCAAGATTAGCTTATTGTTTGTCCTCAAGCAATTCAGTTGAAAACTGAGTGCGATAAAAGAACTTTCATGAACACATTTGCATCATATGATGTATATATTCTCAGCACAGGAGTAGATACTTAGATCATTCATAATAAGGAGTACGCAACTAACTCTAATTAATAGTCATTGCAAGCTATGAAGAGATTCCAACTCAATAATAATAAGTAGCATGAAACATAAACATAAGCAACATTGCAATGCTCATAATAAGGTATGATATAGTGGTATCTCGCTTGCCTTTGTTTGTAGAGCACAAAATAAATGCCAAGGCACCTCTGAAGTTCAAGTGAGTACTAGAAGTAATGATGCCAGAGATACAAGCATCAAAGTCATGCCATAATTAGGAATGACAACTATGCTCTGAATAAGGTGCTCAAAGAATAAGTGATGACTCAACAAGGAAGTGAAAAAGGTTTTGAAAAGTTTGAAAGGCTTCCAAATGCTGAAAGTATGGTACTCATTAGCTTTGAGCTCTCATTGCCCCTATCATAGGCATCTTTATATGGTTAATGGTGAAAGTGAGGTCCAATATGAGTTATATGCTTGACAGACCATAAACTAGAAATCTCATGTCCCTTGAGTACGAGGGCCGCTCCTCATGCTACTCAACTTTAGTTACTTGTAAGTTTTTGTCATCGTAAATACATGTGTATCATAGAGAACCGCCAACGGGGTACCCCTTGCACATGATACAGGAGCTATCCCATAATCAAAATGACAAGGCAAGTAGATAATGAGCATCTCAGTGATCTTTTTATTTGCTATTGCGTAGGTTTTTATTGAGGATTCTTCACAGATTGCTCATTATGGTTATGCTGCAAGTTTCCACCATGATTAGGCATGGCTTAGGCTAGCGGCCTAGACGTTTCTCTAACACATATGTATATAACTCCATGAACTTACAAGCTCCCCTTTTATTTCACACCGACGACATCCGCAAACAGAAGAGCATGATATCAACTGGATATGTATCCATAAGTGTTAAAAGCATTCCCCGTGACAGTACAGTTCTTCTAACTCCTAGCCTATAATTTGCAAGCATCTAACTTTCTCGGACAGTCACAATGGTTCAGGTTTATTAAGTGCAAGAAATAAAGCGTTCCATCAAGTTTGTGAGAGCTTTACTAACTAACTTTCTCAAAACAGTCAAACATTTTATTTGGAAGAAAACAAGGCATAATGAATATGCACGGAATAGAAAAGGATGCTAGTAGGCAGGTATGGTGGACACTGTTGGCAATATTGGTTTTGGGGAGTTGGATGCACAAGTAGAGCTCATAGTCAGTGCAAGTGAAGGCTAGCAATAGAGAGGGAGAGACAAACGAGAGAGCAATAACTGTCATAATCATGCTTGCAACAAAACATGACTAATTATGGCATGAAAGTGATACAAGAACTCTGAGGAAAAATAAATCATCGAGGCTTACTAACTATTGTTTAGTCATATGCATGCGTGAGCATGTGCCAAGTCGATTCACATGAAACATTCAGAGGAGGATACCACAATATCAAACCAAGTTATGGATAGAAAAATGCAAGCAAACATGCATATGACATGCTACAAACTATTAGCAAGCTGGAGCTAATCATAAGAGAGCAAGAACTACTAAGCATCCATAAATAACATACACCTTACATGAAAATACTAAGCATGCTCACCATGATGAGTATATGTACAAAAATGAAAACAAATAGAGTTTGTTACCAGCCACTTACTACACCTCAAGTTGTCTTAATATTCATTATTGCTCATCACTTGTGTGGCTTGAATAATAACATGAAACCAAACTCCACTGAGGACTGCTGAACCCTGCAAAGAACTTCACAAAACGAAAGAAAAACAACAAATATTTTTGGTGTTTTCGATTTTTTTAAAGCAAGCCCATAAAGCAAAATCTTTTTGGATTTTTCTTTAAGTAAAACCAAATCTAAAAAGCAAAGAAACAAACCAAGAGAAACAATGATTTTTTTGGTATTTTTGTGTTTTGGAAAATAAGAAACAAAAACCAAAAAAGAAAGCGAAACATGGTATACAAAGAATCGATGAAATAAGATATATAGATGAGTGTGATGTCGGTGTAACTCCCCCCAAGCTTAGGCTTTTTGCCTAAGTGGGGCTCAACTCCATGGTGACCAAGAAGGTTCACCTCTGTAGTATGACGAGGAGGCCCCTTCATCCTGGTACGAGATCGAGGACTCACCCGTGTTGTGCACAGAGGGGTCGTATGAGGGCGCGTCCCCCTGGTAGTGTTCGTGGAAACCACGAATGCATAACTTCTCGTCCATATCCTCCTTGGAGAGCGACCAAGGTCCCTGATAGCTGGGAATTGAATATTTCTTATCTTTCCCTATTGGGCTCTATGGTCATCATTAGTTATCCATCAGTAGAGCTCCAACAAATCAGCGGGTTGAGATGAAATCTTCTCCACCATCCCAGCTGTGCCAATACCCAAGATTTCACAGAATTTCTTCAATGTCATGGAGAAAGGCCTATTATAGATTTTGAAAGACACATCTGGTTTGAAAGGGCTGTTAGAAAAAGAGTGTCACATCCCAAAAATTTCTAAATTTTTAAATGTGAAAAATAAACAAACAAAAGAAACAAATGTTGAAATTTAGGGTGAAAAGAAACTTTTACTTCTAAATGAAAAATCAAAACCCTACTTGAACAACATTTGAATGAAAAAGCAACAAACAAAGTTTTAAACAAATCAAATGCATTCATGCATGGAATGTGTCTTGATTTTAAACACTTGGAAAGGTTAAACCAAAAACCCTAAACCCTAATGATAGAAATCAACATCAAGATCACTCCAAGACTATGGCCCTGTTCCATATAAAAATTTAGCAACAAACATTTCTAAATGATCAAAAATGGTAATAAAAAATATTAAAAAACCATGGGAATTGATTTCACTCCATTTGGAGCCATGAATTAAAACTTATGATTTTATAATATAAGAGAAAGTATTTCTAAGACTAATAAAGCTCCTAGCTAAAATCCATACCAAATTGTGAAAAAAGTAATCCTAAAAGGATTTAAAAATATAAATAAATATTAAATAAAATTATACAAATTGGAATCACCAATTTTGGAACTATAAATAAAAAAATATGAATTTTATAAGATAAAGAAAGGAATTAAATAAATAAGAATTGTTTCAAAGACAATTTAAAACCTTGGCCAAATCCATAAGAAAATGGAATAAAAATATTTTAAGTAAAATAAAAGAATAAAATATTATATAAATAAAATTATATGGGTTTATGAACCATATTCAATTTTATTTAAATAAAGACAAAATGCCTAATTTAAATGAATATTAAATCATGAGAAAAATATTTGAAATATTTCAAAGTGGACTATTTAATCAACTCACATTTTGTTTAAAACCTACTGAAAAGGTTGGTGGAGGTTTGAATTCAAAAAGAAGTTTGAATCAAATGTTTTGAATTAAAACAAAAAATAGAAACAGAAAAAGGAAAAGAATAAGAAGGAAAAAAAAGAGGAAGCGAACCCAACCCAGCACCCTAGCCCAACCAGGCCTAACTAAGCCCACCCGGGTCACCGCCTATTCCCTCTGCCTCCCTTTCTCACCCGTGCGAACCCCTGCACCCTCACTGACTACTTGACCCCACCTGCCACCTTATCATCGTCTTCATCAGCGCCTAGAGACCCGTTCCCCTACTGTTTCTACCATGATTTAACTCTCTTAAATTCATGTGATTACTGGTGCAATTCCTCCCCTCGACCATGCCCTCTTAACCTCCTCCCCCTCCTCTCCATTTCCCCCCACTTCCCAGCACCAGTGAGCCCCTAGGCTGCTCGGAATTCTGCCCGCACCACCGCAGCTGCCGACAGATTCCGGCAACAATTCCGGTGAACCTCGACCGTCCCTCGCCCTCTGCCTTGCACTGTCGCACTCGTCGTCTTATTACGCACTTGCTAACACTCCCTATTTGTTTGCTCATGGCCCAAAGGCTCGACTCCGTCTTCAATTGTGAACGACCGACGGTGGACGAACTCTAATGAGAGGTTGTCGATGATTTCGTGCGCCCCTTGACCTCTGGTAGGTTCCGTCGTAACCCCTGCACCTGTGCGCATCTCCCTAATTCTTTTCCTTGCTTTCTTACACCCCAGGAGCTCACCTCCGTCTTCATCTGAGACCACCGACGACGCAGGTCCGGCGAGGAATCCCCGACGACCCCGTGCGCCCATCCCTCTCTCGTGACCTCCACTGCAACCCTCGTGACCTTGCAAACCTGGTAATGACCCGCACCCCTCCCCTCACCCCCCCTGTAATCGCCGGAACTCCGTCGACAAACGCGCCGCAAGGCGCGCATCGTCACCAGCACCGCTAGTTCTTGGCCAGTGAGTTGAGGGCCATTAGATCTAGATCCAAGGGATATGACAGATCACTTAAACGAAGGGGTACGGCTTTATCTGCATCGTGCGATGCTAATTAGATCCAACGATGCGCGATGCTCGATCCACCTGAAGCGGTATGGACCAATTAGAATAAGACACGTGGCCAGTCTTTTCTGTTTAAAATCAGATTTTGTTCTATTAGATGTTTGATTTGTAAAATCAATAACTTTTGATTTGTATGTCCAAAAATTGCAAATTTGGTGTCTATGGATTCAGAAAAATGTGTAATTTGCACCTGTGGCCTTAGTTTGGTTATTTTCTTCTCAAAAGTTAGGTTTTTATGCAGATACTTATTTAGGAATAATTTGGATATAAAAATTGTTCTAAAAATTATTTTTGAGTGAAACCTTTTGCAAATGGATTTTTTGAACCCTCTGACCATAAACACTAACATTTGAATTTAAAAATATATTTTGTTAACACTAGGAATTATTCCTTTGAATAAAAGCATTTCTAGTAAAATAAAAAATGATTTAAATGACTTATTTTCACTAACTTGGTTTCAAATGGAATTTCCACCTTTATTAAAAATCATTAGGTGTTTTGAAATGTTTAGAACCTTGTAAGAAACCACTTTTTCAATAAAACAACCTTTTGCATGCTTACATGCATTTATTTGTTTTATTGTTTTGGTTTGTTATTTGTTTGAGTGCTAGTTTTGAATGTGTGCTTTCCTTGATTGTAATGTAGTGAACTTTGAAGAGTGTGACATTTGAAAGATCAAGGAGAGTACCTAGATTCTCTACTAAAAAGGCAAGTGATACTTTGGTCATCAAAAGTCCTATTTTTTCAACATTGCATTTTTGATATTTTTGTAGTATGCATGATAGGACTATTTTGTATATTGCTATGCTATGGTAGATCCTATAGAATATATCTTGGTAGGAATCTTCCTAAGTTAAGAAACATGTTATGCTAGTATGCTTAGACTAGCTATTAGAATACAAGGGTGGAATATTCATGCTATGATATTATGAAAAGTCTATGACTAAGTTTTTGATTAATAAAACAACTATGTGAATGAATCACCTAGGTGGAATGGGAAGATTGGTTTGTGTTGAGTGGTTACACAAGGCCCATGTCTATGGTTTACCTTGTGTATCACACTTGTGTATGGCCACCCAGGAACAAAGGGATTTGTGATGTTTAGTGTTGAGAAGCTTCTAGTGCAACCACATGGCATATGGGCTCTGCCTTGACCAACTAGGTTGCAAGAACTCATACGGATAGATAGAAGGTGGTAGTGATGATAGGATGGAAGGCGTCTATGCTGATCTGAGGGATTGTTTCTGAAAAGTCTTGTCTTGATGCATGTCGAGTCTTGTGGGGAAGTGCACCACCTCTCGAGAGGGTAAAACCTAAGTAGTTAGGCATGTCCCCGGTAATAGAGTTTACTTAGTGACTTGTAGATTCTAGAGAGATAATTGAATGTAGCATAAAGAGCATAAAACTTGGCCTAAGTTAGATAAATCTTGATGTTATCCTGAGGCATGAGATTTCACTTAGATAAGATACACTTGTTTACCACCCCTAATTAGTATCTACCCCCACTTATAGATGCTAGTGCTAAGCATAAAACTTGATCAACTTTAGATGGGAATACATGGTAAAAATGGTTATGAAATCCTTTGAATGATGATTCATTCTATTGAAATGTTTTGACATGTGTTTCCGAACACCAGATGATTTTGAGGATGAAAATGTTGAGGCATGAGCCTTAGCCCTTTATAAAACTGATGGTTGTCTGGATGCGATACCATTCCAATTTTACCGTACAACCATAATACCCGAAATTTGGGTAGGGCTTGACTGGAAATTTATATACCTTAGTATGGGTTACCTTGCGGCCAAGGTGTGAGCTGAGGCTAACTTGTGAAGATTGTCCACCTGTGTAGTACCCAAGATGACAGTTGGTCATGGTTGGGAGGCCAAACTCATAGGAGAGGTGCCTATACTAAGGCATGTAATTGAAAGGTTAGGCTGGATTATGCGCATACTCGGTATGGTGAATTCAGGATTGTTCCTGATGGATGGATCGAATGTTGTGGTGAAAGTGTACAATATCTGCAGAGTGTCAAACTATTTGAATAGCCGCGTCCGCGATTATGGACAGTTGGAGTGGCCATACTGTTCTCTCGTCAGATGTTTTCAAAATGACTTATGAAATGATTTATGACTTTGACTTGACCACAACAGAGTTCTGATATGAAATTCAAGTTCCCACTTAGGTGTTATAAACCTCCAACTAGCTTTATTTGCTGCTGAACTTAGTTAAGGTAAATCTGGCTTTTTGCAAAAACAACCCTAGAGCTTAGTATCCTACTACAAAAACCCCTTCACTTGTTAGTATTTGTTTGCGAGTACTTAAAGAGTACTCATGGTTTGTCCCTAGCTATTCCCGTAGCCAGACTATGAAGAGGAGTATCAGGAAGATGGACCACAGGAAGGTTACGACAACTAGGATCATCTCCCATCGTCAGCATTGCATGTGACCATGAAGATGGAGCTTCGCCTACGCTATCGTTATATTTACATTATTCCGCTGCTTGAATTGTATTAAGAACTGGATCATGAGATCCTAATTTGTGTAAGACCTTATGTATGGTTTGTAATGGATGATGTACTGTGATATCCAATCTGTTATGTCTTGCAAAAATGGTAATCCTGGGATTGTGATGTATGGCATAACAGGCATCTGGGATTAAAAATCCGGGTGTTGGCAAGTTGGTATTAGAGCCATCTTGACCATGGGAGACCCTAGTTTAGAATGGAAGCTTGAATCAAAAACTTAGTTTCAAAACCAAGGAAGTGAGTATTTATGAAAACTTATTCTTATTCTTATCACTTGGATTCTTTCATTAAAATTCATGTTCCTCAAAAAGTCTTACAAACTTACTAAAAATTTGACACACTTGATCACTCTACTAACCTACTCATCCTATATTATTATAGATGGACGTGAAGTATAGCAAGTTTTATCAGTTGGGGAATGGAGGAGACCTCATCTTTGAGCATGACTTGGACCAGCTGGCAGAAATGCTGGAGCGTCCACACCCCGAGTTCTTCGGAGCTCAGCTCAATCATCAGGAAGGAGAGGATTTGCAGTGGTTAGTTGTTGCAAGTCTCCGGGGAAATATTGAACCACCCACCATAGAGGGAATTCAGTTCACCTTGAGAGAGAACAACTAGCTCTATGGACTTGCAAGGTCCATGCAGGAATCTCTTGCCCGTCTGTGTGGGCAGAGTATCAATCAAATCAAGGGTACCCGCTTTGAGTTCTACCCAAGGCTGATGCTATGGGACAGCCACTAGAGGCCCCATATCACCATGAGCTGAAGACTCAGTTGGACCATCTCAGCTTCATGATGTATGATCGTTAGAAGGAGTTGGACAATGCCCGCTCCTACGCCAACCACAAGTACGCCATCGCCACCAAGAAGGATCATACCATCGCCATGCTAGTGAAGGATCGCCAGTCTCATCGCCGCCAGCTCGACAAGAAGTAGCGCATCATTGCCCATCTTCGCCACCGGATCACGTATTTGGAGGAGACCATCCACGAGAGATACATGCAGTTGGAGGAGAGGGAGAATGCAGGAGAAGACCTTCGTGGAGACCCCTACTCCTCTCTTAGCGATGATGATGACTTTCTGGAGGATCAGGCCATGGACTTATTCACCGATGAGGATGACTTCGCCTTCATCGATGATGATGAGGAGGATGATGTGGACACTGACTCCAAGGAGTAGTAGCACTTGAGCACTAGCGTTAGTGAGTTGTATTTGGTCCGACTATATCGTAGTCTCCCAGAATGTTTCTTAAAACCATCTGTTTTCCTTTGTTGTGGTGTGTGTTTGTATCGTGTGCTATGAATGAAATGAAAAGAAATTTGCTAGAAAAATCTGAGTCAAACTTTGAAAACTTTTGCAAAACAAAACCCTGAACCTTATAAATTTCCGTGTTTTCTCATGATCTATCTCAGTCTTCAGATGCCTCGCGGAGGAAGCACTTCATCCCCAGACCCGATGTTGCAAATCTTGCAAATGTTGGTTTTTGACCGCGAAGCTGAAAGAGCCGAACGTCAAGCCAAATTAGCCACCCTTCAACAGATAGCTTAGATGGCAAACAACAATCAAGGACATGGACGTCGGGACAACCATGGATCTAAGCCCAATAGTTTCTAGAACACCAATCCACCTGTTTTCACTAAGTCAGAAGAGCCCCGAGATGCAGATGATTGGCTGCAAACCATGGAGAACAATCTGGAAGTTGCAGGAGTGGAAGCTAATGAGAAAGTGTTGTTTGCTACCCACTACCTGGCAGGAGATGCAAGAGCATGGTGGAATAGCATTCGTGCCATGACTGCAGGACAGATGATGACTTGGGAAGAGTTGAAAGTCAAGTTCAGCAGAACCCATGTGCCACCGGGTTTAATCAAGAGGATGAGAGATGAATTCAGGGAACTGAAGCAAGGAAGCATGACCGTAGTGGAATACCGTGAAAAATTCTTGTCATTGGCTAGGTATGCACCGGATGAGATAGATACTGAACCAAGAAGGAGAGATTCCTGAATGGTCTGCACGATGAAATGCAGACAATGTTAGTCAATATCCCCTTTGCTGATATTGAAGCTTTAGTTGACTCTGCCATTCAAATGGAAGGAAAGATCAACCAAGCTAATGAGAATCACAAGCGTCGCATGATGCATCAACCAGGAACCCACCATACACCCAAGTATCGCCCCAACCCATCTCCAGGATTTGCCCCAAGAACCAACAGACCCCCGATGAACCATCCGACCTATCCCAACCATGGAAACCCAAGGCCCGGTGGAAATGACAACAATCCTGGCAACCCCAGCAATTTCAACCGTGCACTGCCCAAGTTCAACAACAACAATGCCGCCACCAACACCAACACTACCCCAAGGACTGGAAGCAATGCTGTGCCATTTGCAGCAAAGGAGAAGTTGCAAGTGACATGTTATGAATGTGGAACCAATGGTCACTATTCCAATGAGTGCCCCAAGAAGATTGCCGCAGCCCCTAATGCAAATTCCCCAGCTGAGCAGCAGCGTCGTGTTCAGACCGGAAGAAGGTTTGCCCCAGGAAACTCGCTCAACCGCAACGGCCGTCTCTTTCTCATGCATGCTGAAGAAGCCCAAGAAGCGCCAGATGTCATGTTGGGTATGTTTTCTGTTAACTCAGTACTTGCAAGAGTGTTGTTTGATTCTGGAGCATCGCACTCATTTGTTACTGAACAATTTGCATGCACTAGCAAGATTCAACCCACCAAATTGAAGCATGTTATGATAGTTCAAATACCCGGTTCAACCACCAAAGCTAGACAAATTTGCAAAGTCGTGCCTATCCGAATCCATGGCATAGATTTTTATGCTAATCTAATAGTACTCGAACTAAAGGTTTGGAAGTAGTACTAGGGATGGATTCGATGTCCAAACATAAAGGATTAATTGACTGTGCCAAGAAAGCCATAGCAATGACCAGTACATCCGGAATATCAGTAGAGCATGTATCGGAAACCTTGCCCCGTCAATTCAAGTGCAACAAGAGTATAGCCCAGCCAACCATTGACCAAGTTCGGATAGTCTGTGAAAACCCCGATGTATTTCCAGATGTTTTGCCCGGTATGCCCCCAGATCGGGATATCGATTTTATCATTGAACTAATCCCTGGAACCGGACCCATAGCCTAGAGACCGTATAGTATGAACCCGTCTGAACTAGTGGAACTGAAGAAGCAACTGGATACCATGCTGGAAATTGGATTGTTTCAACCAAGTGCGTCACCATGGAGATCACCTGTTTTGTTTGTGGACAAGAAGGATGGAGGTAACCGTTTGTGTACGGATTATCGGAAGTTGAAAGATGTCACCATCAAGAACAAGTACCCATTGCCAAAGATAGAAGACCTGTTTGACCAGTTGACTGGTGCCAAAGTGTTTTCTAAGATTGATCTTAGAACTGGCTATCATCATCTCAATATTCGCGCAGAGGATATTCCAAAGACTGCCTTTACCACCAGATATGGATTATACGAGTATACTGTCATGTATTTTGGATTAACCAATGCCCCCGCTTATTTCATGAACCTCATGATTAAGATTTTTATGGACTTCCTGGATAAGTTTGTCGTTATTTTCATCTATGACATTCTGATTTATTCCAAATTAGAAGAAGAACATGAGCTACACCTAAGGACCATTCTTGGAACCCTTAGAGAGCATCAGTTATATGCCAAGTTTAGCAAATGCGGATTCTGGTTACAGGAGGTAGGATTCCTCGGACATATCGTATCAGCCGGAGGAATTGCCGTTGACCCTACAAAGGTGAAGGATGTGAAAGATTGGCAAGCCCAACCACTCAAACCCAAGTTCGTGCATTTCTCGGATTAGCGGGATACTACCGCAAGTTCGTAGAAGGATTCTCGAGTATCGCTAGACCCATGACCCAATTGCTAAAGAAGGACAAGAAGTTTGAATGGACAGGCAAATGTGAAGAGAGTTTTCAAGAACTCAAGAGGAGGTTGATTTCAGCCCCAATCTAGATCATGCCGGATATCACAAAGCCCTTTGATGTATATTGTGAAGCATCCAAGATCGGTCTCAGATGTGAAGCATCGAAGATCTTGAGGGCAAATTTATATCTTATCTATCCTGACAACTGAAGCAACATGAGCAAAATTATCCTACCCATGATCTTGAACTAGCAGCCTTAGTTCTAGCCCTGAAGACATGGAGGCATTATCTGATGGGAAATCGTTGTGAGATTTATTCGGATCACAAGAGCCTTAAGTATATATTCACTCATAGGGAGCTGAATATGAGGCAGAGAAGATGGATTGAACTAATCAAGGACTATGATCTGGACATTCACTATCACCCCGGTAAAGACAATGTGGTAGAGGATACCCTTATCAGATTGCCGTGCCGCTTGAACTCCATGATTTTGAAGGAGCAACCAAGTTTGCACAAAGAGATGGAAGATTTTAGAATGGAATTAGTAAGTGAAGGATTTTTGGCTAGCATAGAACTTCAACCCACTTTGATCAATCAGATCAAGGAGGCGCAGAAAGGAAATGCTATTATCGACGGAATCAAACATCGTATCGCTACATGCAAAGTACCCGGATTCACCTAAGATGAAGAAGTTCTGTGGTACAAAGGACGTCTTTCTGTACCAGCAGATTCAGAGTTGAAAGAAGTTATTTTGAAGGAGGCCCATGATACTATTTATTCTACCCACCCCGGAGGAACGAAGATGTATCAGGATTTGAAGGAGCAATTTTGGTGGCAGAAGATGAAGAGAGAAATCAGAAGCTATATCGCCAAGTGTAATATTTGACAGAGAGTTAAGGCGGGACATCAAAACCCGCTGGACTGTTGCAACCATTGCAGATTCCGGAATGGAAGTGGGATTCTGTAGGAATGGACTTCATCACCGGATTGCCTACATCTAGTAGAGGAAATGACTCTATTTGGGTCATAGTTGACAGATTGTCCAAGGTAGCCCATTTCTTACCAGTCAAGACCACATACCAGAGTTCGAAGCTAGCGGAGTTATACATCGCTAGAATTGTCAGTTTGCACGGAGTCCCCAAGAACGTCGCGGATCGAGGAACTCAGTTTACCTCGAGATTCTGGAAGAAAGTCCAAGAAGGATGAGGAACCCGATTGGATTTCAGCACAGCGTATCACCCTCAGACTGATGGACAAACGGAGCGAGTAAACCAAATACTCGAAGATATGTTGAGAGCATGTGTGCTAGAGTATGGATCTAAATGGGAAGACTATCTGCCGTTCACAGAATTTTCTTACAACAACAGTTATCAAGCTAGTTTGCAAATGGCCCCATTTGAGTTCATGTATGGAAGGAAGTGTCGTACCCCTTTGAATTGGTCGGAAGTAGGAGAGAGTCAGATCTTCGGACCCGACATACTACGAGAAGCAGAAGAGAAAGTTCACAAGATCCGTGAGCACCTCAAGACCGCCCAGTCAAGACAGAAGAGTTACGCCGACAAGAGACGTTGAGACCTCGCTTTCAATATCGGAGATTTTGTGTATCTCAAAGTGTCACCTTTGAAGGGAATGCAGTGTTTCCAGCTCAAAGGAAAGTTAGCCCCCAGATATATCGTACCCTTCAAGATTCTGAGTCGCCGAGGAGAAGTATTGTATCAATTGGAACTGCCCGAGGAAATGTCAGCAGTGCATAATGTGTTCCATATATCGTTATTTCGCAAATGCCTTGAAGTTCCTAAGAAGACTGAAGTTTTCAAGAACATTGACCACCGGTCCATAGAGATCAACAATGACCTGACATATCCCAAAGTACCCATCTGTATTTTGGAGGAAGCTTTCAGAACCACCAGAACCCGAAGCATCAAGTTTCTCAAGATTCATTGGAGCAACCACACTGAAGAAGAAGCTACCTAGGAGCGAGAAGATCACATCAGGACGGAGTTTCCGGATCTCTTTAAATCCTAGGTTATCTTTTTTCTTCTTTTTCAAATCTCAGGACGAGAGTTTGTTTAAGGAGAGAAGATTTGTAACATCCCAAAAATACTGATCATGTTCATCAAACTCTAATCACTAAAATTAGGGTTAACAAAAACATTGATTAAATAAAAACCATATGCATGCATGTGTGTATGTGATGATTTGTTGAATGCATGAATGGACTTGTGTGATTACCCTAAATAGCAAGGGATGGATTAAAGATGAAAATTACATCATCTAAAACATTTACAAGCATAAACAAATCAAGATAAAATAAAAAACAATGCAAATAAAGCAAATGGTCATTTTTGCCAATCTTGCTCACTAGGTGACTTTGAGTGTTTCTAGTCCAAGATTTCAAACAGAACCTTTTCCATTTCTTTTCACCCCTTGATAGACCAAGTAAAAGTGAATCAAATCCCACCTTACAAACTTACAGAAACATTTGGCAACCTCATTCAAATCACAATTGAAAATTGAATCTTTATCATATGTGAAGATCACACATTTTCAAAACCCAACCAAACCAGTGCCCCTTGACTAATCCAACTAACCAGAGACTCCCTAGTATGTGCCTAGCAAACCCACCAAGTTTGAATCCAAAATTCAAATTTGAATTTATTTCGTCCATTTCATCAAACACCTTGTCAGCAGCAAACAAACAAACACAAAACACTATAGTGAGCAGTGATCGGTGCCTAACTTGCTCCCTCTATAGCTCACTCTACACTCTCACTAGATGATCAAAGTAATCTAACTAGCTTTAGCACCACTGTGAGCAAGCCTAGACATTAATGGTGAGCATGCCGAGAGCACCATTGTCACACCCATGTCGCCAGCGAGCTAGAGGAAGAACTAGCCTCGCCAACCTTGCCTATAGCACTGACCACCGTCCACCGCCACCCCCTATCCCAGCCCCGAGCATTGCCAGCCCCTGGACCACATGGAAAGCTCATGCCAAGCTTCTTTGCGTGCGAGCCGAGAGCGCGCCAGTGCGCCGCACGCGACACCAGCCCACAGACCGCGCGCCGCCCTTGCCGCTTGCATACGTTATCGCCAGCACCCTACCAGACAACCTCGTTCGCTGCCGCGCGGACCATGCATGCTGTGCGCCATTAAACTTGCCGTCGGACCCACCTAGAGCACCACGACGTTCCGACCATCTCGCACCTCCCCACGCCTCGCCACCATGCCGTTGAGTGTCGCCAGGGAGCACAACACCGCCCCTATCGTCGCCCATGCCAGTAGCGCCCTGTGCCATCGACCACGATGAGCTCCACTCGCGCCCGTTGGTCCCCTTCAGCCACTATAAAAGGAGGCCACCCCCGTTCGATTTGAGCACACCATCTCACTCCCCACCGCTCACTGACCACACCCACTCACTCCCGGAGAAAGGCGAACACCAGGTGGCCAAAATTTTACTGGAGTTCGCCGCTGCAGAGGAGGAGAGGCGTCGTCAATTCGAGCCGCCCCAGGAGGAGCTGCCGGTACCAGGAGGACGCCGTCGTCGACTTCGTCGTTCGCCCCCATCGCCGACCATGGCCGTAGCCCCAGTGATCCTCCCACGACCCCCACTGGCGACTCTAGGGTTCTGTCTCGTCGACGTTGTTCGACGTGGACGATGAACCAGAGCCGTTCGATTAGAGTTAGATCCTACGGTCCTAATCGCCCCATACCGCTTCGCCACTCGTTGTCTCACTAATGAGTGGGGTCGCTCACTTACTCAACCCCCGCGCGTGATATGCATAGTGGGCTGGCCCAGTTAAACACCCCGCACGACCCAACAATTAAAACTTAGAGTTATTCATTTAATTTCAAACTCAGTTCTATACCTAGATTTAAAAATCAACCCAGCTCGATTCACTGAACCAAAATGCATGAAACCAATTTTGTTAGAAAGATATTAAAATTCTTAATCCAAGCCCGTTGGATTCAAACCATTTAGAATTGTAAATCACCCATGGTAAAAATAACAAGGCAGAAGCTTTTCTGCATTCAAACATTTTTCAAAATTCAACCATAAGAGCTTTTGAGTTGATTCCAACTCTCAAAAATCACATTTAACCATACCTTTCAGATTATATAAAAACATATAGGGTTACTTGCAGAAATAATGATCAAGTAATAAAATAATGCCTCATAAGCCATTCTAGTCATTTTAATTAATTAAAATAAAAAGGTTAAACCTTATTAAATTGTGACACCACTTTAAATAACATTCCCATGTACTGAAATATGTGGTTATGACATGTGTCAACATGATCCCATGTTTTAGTTGGAGAATATTAAATCTTAAGTAGTTTTTCAATGAGTGGAAATTACTTTTCTAAAATAAAATAAATAAGACAAGTGCTTTAATCTTTGTGATAATAGTGATGATGCTAGATCATCTAGTGTGAACCTTTGTGTGATGATTAGAAATAGTTAAGTATTGTTTGGTGATTGTGTACCTCGTATTTATTTATAGACGCTAGTACCGACCAAGGATACGAGGAGGAAGGAGGATACTACGAGGAAGAAGCCGAGGAGAACTTCAACCACTGCTCTGCACAAGGCAAGCCAATACTTGCAAGCTAGTCATTAAGCAAACTACCACTTGAAAGCTCCACTTGCAAGATCTACTTGCAAGCTTATAACCATTTTATGATACCCAATCCTAGTTTTACTTGCAAGCTTAGTACTTTATTTTCTTTATTAAAGATTTCTCTTAGAGTTTACTTAGTGACTTGTAGATTCTAGAGAGATAATTGAAGGTAGCATAAAGAGCATAAAACTTGGCCTAAGTTAGAATAAATCTTGATGTTATCCTGAGGCATGAGATTTCAGTTAGATAAGATACACTTGTTTACCACCCCTATTAGTATCTACCCCCACTTATAGATGCTAGTGCTAAGCATAAAACTTGATCAACTTTAGATGGGAATACTTGGTGGAATTTTTTATGAAAACCTTAAAATGATGAGTCATTCTACTGAAATTTTTTGACATGTGTTTCCGAACACCAGATGATTTTGAGGATGAAAATGTTGAGGTATGAGCCTTAGCCCTTTATAAAACTGATGGTTGTCTGGATGCGATACCATTCCAATTTTACCGTACAACCACAATACCAGAAATTTGGCTAGGGCTTGACTGGAAATTTATATACCTTAGTATGGGTTCCCTTGCGGCCAAGGTGTGAGCTGAGGCTACCTTCTGAAGATTGTCCACCTATGCAGTACCCAAGATGACAGTTGGTCATGGTTGGGAGGACAAACTCATAGGAGAGGTGCCTATACTAGGGCATGTAATTGAAAGGTTAGGATTGATTATCTACATACTGAGTATGATGAATTCAGGATTGTTCCTAATGGATGGATCGAATGTTGTGGTGAAAGTGTACAATCTCTGCAGAGTGTCAAACTATTCGAATAGCCGCATCCGTGGTTATGGACAGTTGGAGTGGCCATACTATTCCGTCGTCAGATGTTTTCAAAATAACTTATGAAATGATTTATGACTTTGACTTGACCACAACAGAGTTGTGATATGAAATTCAAGTTCCCACTTAGGTGTTATAAAACTTCCAACTAGCTTTCTTTGCTTCTGAACTTAGTCAAGATAAATCTGGCTTTTTGCAAAAACAACCCTAGAGCTTAGTATCCTACTACAAAAACCCCTTCATGTGTTAGTATTATTTTGCGAGTACTTAAAGAGTAATCATGGCTTTGTCCCTGGCTATTCCCGTGGACAGAATATGAAGAGGAGTATTAGGAAGATGGACCGTAGGAAGGTTATGACAACTAGGATCATCTCACATCGTCAGCATTGCCTGTGACCATGAAGATGGAGCTTCGCCTATGCTATCGTTATCTTTACGTTATTCCGCTGCTTGAATTGTATTAAGAACTGGATCATGAGATCCTTATTTGTGTAAGACCTTATGTATGGTTTGTAATGGATGATGTACTGTGATATCCAATCTATTATGTCTCGCAAAAATGGTAATCCTGGGATTGCGATGTATGGCATAACAGGCATCTGGGATTAAAAATCCGGGTGTTGACACAAGCTGTCCTCAAAGTCCGAGTTTTGCCACACTGGCGCTGACCAAACCGCTGATGGAAGGCTCCACAGGGATAGGAATCATTGCTACCGTCCTCGTGGAGAAGAAGAGAATTCAAGAACCGCCTCAAACGGCCACTCTCGCCGGCCGGCGGGTGACTGGGAAAAAGTTATTCCGGCTGCGTCCAAAGATGCCATCAGGGCAATGGTCCCTCATCGGCAAAACAACCTCAATAGATAAGACCCGAAAACACACCTCCAGCAAGAAGAGAAAGATCGGCTAAGGATGCCACCACCGAGCCGTCCGGCTGGCAATGCCGGACGAAGAGATGATCCGGATCGTCCTGAATCAAGTAGGGACGACGCCCGAAGAAACATGCATCAGATTCAGCATAATGAGGCTCCACCGCCTCCACCGCGTAACCCAGCCGGAAATAATCCACCAGGGCCACCATCGCCTCTTGGCAGCGACCATGAAGGATCCCGACGTAGCTACGGAAGCCGTAGAGGCGGAGGCGACAGTGGTGAAACGAGAAGCAGAAATACGACTCCACCACACAGGAGCCGTGAGCCTCCAAGGCGCAAATCTCTCTCACCAATTGACGGTCGCCATCGCATTGAATCAAACATAGAGGCGCGGAGGTACAAAGAAGAAGACGTGTATGTGGGACCCAGGTGCTTTGGACCATGCATACGTCAGACCAAATTTCTGGTTGACTTTGTTATTGCCAAACACATTCAGCCCTACGACGGCGCGGCTTGGCTAGATACCTGGCTCCAGGATTTCTTACAGGCATCGCCAAAGGAGGAAATAGCCGGGTCACTGTCTGATATTTCCCACTCATGCTGAGGAAGACGGCTCGATCGTGTCTCAATGAACTGCCAGAGAATTCAATTCACAACTAGTATGATATGCAAGGTGCGTTCTTTTCAAACTTCGAGGGAACATACAGAAGGCTCTGCACAGTCGGAGACTTGCATCATTGCACAGAAAGACCCGGAGAAACTTGTCGGGATTACCTGAGACGCTGGATTGACACGAAGAACTCCTGCGAGGATAGAAGCTTTCATCGCATGACTCCCAGTCGGACTTTTGCGTCATAGACTGAAGCGTGACCACGCCACAGATTTGGGAGAAATGATAGAGACGGCAAGCAAATACGCTGATGTCGACGATGATTCAGAAGGGCGGCTAAACATTCTTGCCAATCCCAATGCAGCAAAACAGCCAAAACAACAAGCTCAGAAGCGCAAGAACACCGCGGAAGAAAAACCGGCTCTGGACAATGCAGCTACCAATGCAACGTTCGGATCTGGAGGACGAGGAGGGTGCGGAGGCGGCCGGGGTAGAGGCCGTGGAACTTCCTGAATCCAGGGCAGAGGAGATCAGCAACCCGGAAGAACCTATACATGGGCCAACATTGCCAATAATCCATGTGTCCACCACTTGGATAGTAACGGAGGATCTACCCACACAAATGCCGAGTGTCGTTTCAATGAAGACATCAAGAAAGAAGAATCCGCTGGCTACAGAGCCAAGCGACGAAAAGGAAAGAAAATTTCTGAGAAACGAAAGGAGCCCAAGGGAGATTCCAACATGGAAGAAGCGGATACCTCTACAGAGCCCAAGTCAGATGGAAAGAAGACTTTTCCGACTAAGAAAGACGCATACGTCTGCTTCCTTGGATCCCAACCTGCCAAGGAAAAGAAGGCGGTTCTCCCTGAGCTCAATGCCACGGTTCCGGTCGTTCCACAGTTTCTGGATTGGTCGGATGTAACCATCACCTTTGATCGCTCAAATCACCCGAGGAAAACACATCTTCGGGGAAAGTACCCTCTAGTCATCAATCCTCTTATTGATGGCTACATCAAGGCATGCCCAAAAGATTCGTTCCCTTTGCCAAGAATCGATCAAGTTATCGACTCAACGGCAGGGTCGAAACTACTCAGTTTTCTCGACGCATATTCCGGATATCACTAAATACCGATGAAAGAGTCGGATCAAATTAAGACGTCTTTTGTCACTCCTTTTGGAACCTTCTGCTACAAAACTATGCCTTTAGGCTTAAAGAATGCAGGAGCAACATATCAATGTACTATGCAATGTTGTCTCAACGACCAAATCGGACGCAACGTCCATGTATATGTAGACGACATAGCAGTTATGTCCAAAAAGACGGAAACTTTAATTTTCGACTTGGATGAAACATTTGCTAGTCGACGAAAGTTCAATATGATGCTAAATCCCAAGAATTGTTTCTTTGGAATTCCAGCTGGAAAATTGTTAGGTTTCATCATCTCTGAGCGAGGCATAGATGTGAACCAGGACAAAATCAAGGATATACTAAACATTACCAGGCCAACTCGCCTGAAGGACGTGCAGCGTCTTATTGGTTGCATTGCGGCGATGAGTTGGTTCGTCAGCCGGCTCGCTGAAAGAGCCGCACCTTTATATAGACTCTTGAAGAAAACTGACAATTTTTTCTGGACCCAGGAAGCCGAAACTTCCCTACAAAGTTTGAAAGACCTACTTTCAATACCACCCGTTCTTGCAGCGCCAGAACCTCAAGATCCTATGTTACTTTACATTGCAGCGACCAACAAGGTCATAAGTGTGGTAACAGTAGTACATCGCGAGGAAGAGGGCCACGAGCATAAGGTGCAATGGCAAACTTATTACCTGAGTGATGTATTGAAAAAATCAAAACAACGGTATTCACATCATCAAAAGCTAGCATATGGAGTGTTCTTTGCATCCAGAAAGCTACACCACTATTTTCAAGAGCCAAGATCACAATGGTGAGCACCGCTCCCCTGCAAGATATGATTAATAACTGCGACGCTACATGACGTGTCGCAAAGTGGGGTATAGAGCTTGCAGCTTTTGACATTGAGTACAAACCACATACATCAATCAAGTCCCAAATACTTGCCGAATTTGTTGTTGATTGGACAGAGACGGCAAAAAACACAAGTCCTCCAGACTCGGAATTTTGGACCCTTCACTTTGACGGATCAAAAGCACGAGGAGGCTCGGGGGCTGGCGTGGTGCTCAAATCACCACAAGGAGATAAGTTGTTCTATGTGTTGCCAATACACTTAATGGCAACCAACAATATTGCCGGGAATGAAGCACTGCTACATGGAATACTCGTGGACAAAAACATTGGCATAACAAGACTCATGTGTTACGGAGACTCGGATTTAGTTCCTCAGCAACTATCCGATATCTGCAACGCAAACAAACACATGGCAGCGTATAAAGCTGTTGTGGATGAACTATCTAAATCGTTCAAGGGTTTTGAGGTTCAACACATCCCTCGAGGAGAAAATGAGGAAGCAGATGCTCTATCAAGGATAGACTCTGCATGGAAACAAGTATCGGATGGCTCTTTCTTATAGCATTTAAGGGTCCCCTCCATAATCGAAGTTGATGAGGACTATCCGACGAAATCTGACTCACCTTTAATAGCAGTTCTAGCTATAATTCCCAGCTAGAAAAAACCCTATCTGGACTTCCTGATAGATGGAAAATTACCTGAAGACAAAGTCTTGAGCCGATAGATCGTCTGACGAGCAAAAGCCTATACTATTATAAATGGTGAGCTCTATTATCAGAGTGTTTCTGGCGTGTTCCAGCGTTGTATTTCTTCAGAAGGAGTAAAAATCTTAAGAGAAATCCACGAAGGTGAGTATTGTCACCACGCTGCAGCCAGATCCTTAGTGGCAAAAGCTTTTCGACACGGATTCTTTTGTCTTACAGCTAAGGCGGATGCCGATAAACTGGTCAAAACATGCAGAGGCTGCCAAAAGTACGCCCATCGGGCACACGTTCTGGCTGAACAGTTGCGAACAATTCCTATTATATGGCCGTTTACGGTCTGGGCGCTTGATATGGTAGAGTCATTTCGCACGGCAAAATATGGATTTACCCACCTACTAGTGATGGTGGGTAAATTTACAAAATGGATTGAGGCTAAGTCCGTAACAAGTTGTGATGGAGCCATAGCCAGAAAGTTCGTTGAGGACGTAATCATCCGATTCGGATATCCGCATAGTATAATTACTTAAAATGGGAGCAATTTTTCCATTAGGGAACTTGACAAATTCTATGAAGAACAAGGGATCAGACTTGATATTGCATCAGTCGCACATCCGCAAGCTAATGGACAAGACGAAAGAACTAATATCCTTATTTTGTAAGGACTCCGACCTAGCCTCAAGGCACCGCTTCGTCAGGCCACGGGGGCTTGGGCGGAGGAATTATCGTCTGTGATATGGAGCTTACGTATAACTCCTAACAGGTTAACCGACTATACTCCTTTCTTCTTGGTCTATGGTGCAGAAGCAGTTCTTCCAAGCGATCTAATTCATCAGTCACCATGAGTCAAAGCGTATATCGAAGAAGATGCAGAAGTTTCTCGACAAGATGATCTCGACATAATCAAAGAAGTACGTGTCGTTGCTGAGCAGAGATCTACAGCCTATCAGCAGAAGTTGCACAAGTATCATAGTCAGAGAGTTCAAAACCGTTCTTTCAGAAAAGGCGATTTGGTTCTCCGACTTGTGCAAAAGAGAAAGCACAAACTTTCCCCAATTTGGGAAGGACCTTTTATGATTAGCATAGTTCTTCATAACGGGTCGTATTATTTAACTGATATGAGACCAGTCAAGGAAAGAATGGATACTCGGAAGAGACAGAGAGTTGGCGGTAGCATAGACCCGAATGAAATAGACCGTCCATGGAATATTTCACAGCTATGTCCCTTCTATTCTTAGTTATATTTCCTTGTAATCATATATATACATATTCAAAGTGAAATAAAGTATTGGTTTCCTCATATCTTATCTTTGAGAAGTTATTTGCCATCTTATTTCCAAAAGAGCATGTCATTTTCAAAAATCCCAGAATGCTTGAAAGTACTTTATGCTCATGTTCATTCTGGTTAAGATTTTTGAATATCTAAAGATGTTACAATAGGGTAAAAAATTCAATTTATTGTCTATACTTTGGTTTTTTATCTGATTACTTAGACGCGAATATTTTCTGAGTAATGACTTGTTGGTACTGGAAGCCGGCTTTGTTTCCGAGTTTAAACTAGTTTAGCAATTGTGCTCCATTGCTCGGCAAAGTTTTCGTGCTAAAGGTTGGCTGGCCCATGAAAGGGACGAGACAGAGAGCCAGATAAAACGACAAGTATAGGCATAAAACAAAAAGTGCTTCATAAATTTTCAAATCACACGCATAAAATATACATAAGTGCTACGATAGTAAAAGCATTAGTTTTTTACATACCAACATAGCCAGAATAAATTGTTTCCATCATTACATTGCCAGAAGTCCAGAATAATGCATAAAAAACTATTTATGTTGCAGAGCCAGGTGGTGGTGATGAAGAAGGTTGAGCACTGGAGTCGACAACATTGTCGCCCTGGATCTCAGACTCGGAAGATGCAAAGCTGTCTTCTGGCTCTTGAGGCGAGGGAGGCACGGTGACAGATTCGAAGAACGGCGTCGTATAGTTACTCATCTCTTCCACACGAAAAGCATAACCTGCACATGAATCTTGGATTGCCTTGATGTCTTGTGGGTTGCCCTCATCGTCCTCCTCGGCGATACCTTTGGTGACATGCCAGATTTCCATCTCGCTGTGGTGGCTCGTCACCATGGTAAGGGAAGTATGAGAAGCAGTCCGAGCATAGGAGATCTTCCAGTCCTCGATAAGCTTTTAAATCTCATTGGCCTTGTCCCTCACCTCTTGCACTGACATTGTGTGCAAGTCGGAAAGCTTGACCGACTCGCCAGCCTCTTCAAGATTCTAGCAGAAGTCTTACAAGATATCTCCGACGAGCTTGATGCGCTCGAGGCGAGGTTTGGAGGTAGGAGAGTCGGAAAGATTCAGGGGCTGGGAAAGAACCAAAAAGTCAAAATTCGACTGAAAATAAAGTCAAAAAATCAACAGAAATAAAGTTCGGAAATCTTACCTAGCACAGAATGATTCCATTGAGCATGCTCCTCACGGAGGCTGTTTAGTTTACTCTCTGTGGCCCTGGGATAGATCCTTCTGACTATATAAGTCCTTCTTGAGATCATCTAATTGTTTATCTCGGAGGGCTAGTATCTTCTCGAGCCTCACGGTCTCATGGTTGCTTGACTCTAGGACAGCAGCTACGGATTTCTCCAACTCAATTGTGAGCTTCTGAAGCTTTTCTCAAAGTTCAGCATTTTCTAGTTCCAAGACCTTGAAGTTCTCGGATTGCTCCACCATCTTGCTAGACTCGCATAAAAGTTCTGCAAACATAAAAAAATTAGTCAGACAAAACAAGTTTGACTATGCCAATAGCTAATTGACAAAAAGGAAGCCGGAAATATTTACCTTCTGCTTCATTTTTCTCAACTTACAACTTTGAATTCTCAAGGCGCAAGGCTTTGATCTCCTTGCGTTTATTACAGATGTTCTTGAGCAATTCCTGGTTGGAATATGCAATTTTCTGTAAGTTCAGAGACGGAATACCGTCAGACGGCTACGTAGACACATGCTACAAATTTAACTAAGTAAAAGTATAGCACGAGCCTTGGGGGATACACTACATCGTTCTTTTGCAACCTAAAAGAATCAACTCGGATCCAACGATGTTTATCTGACTTTATGCTTGGGGGCTACAGGATATGATAATAAATGCAAATAAGAATCGGAAACTTATAATGTGTTCCAAGTGCAACTTTTCTAATCCGAGCTTGGTGCTGTGAAACACCTTCTCGGCTTGGGAGAGGGAGGGAACATCCGTCGCTAGGAGTTCACCAGACTCTATCTTAGCATCCCGGACCAAAATTTGGTCTAGGACGCTGACCAGCTTGACGTCCTCCTGCTCCTGGCTCGCTGCCTCTGCGGTTAAGGTTTGCTTCTCAAGACTAGACTGAGCCAACCTGAGGATCTCTTCCTTCTTTTTTCTCTTCAGGCCAGAAACAGCAGAGCCGGCCACTTTATCCAAACTTCCTGTAGAAATTACCATGGGATCATTACCCTTGACGGGTTCACCCTTGTTAGTTGCCTGATCATCAGTGTCGACTAGGGCTTGCGAGATGTTGCCAGCATCAGGAGAGGCAGAAGCTTCCTATGCCGGTGGAGTACTAGATGGAGTTGGTGGCGGCATGGCAGGGGAAATAACAAGCTTTTGCTAACGCATTTGCTTTCCCGTCTTGTTGTTCAGCTTGGTCTTACTCTTTAAAACTACTTTAGCTCTAGAACACGAAAATCCAAATAACAGGTGTGTTCTAGAGAGAAAGAAAGGTACAAAGTACTGAAAACAAAAGACAGGGTGCTTAATTTTTAACTACTGGAAACACTTGGCTACCAGCAGTAACAAAAATTTCTTTCTCCTTGCACTTCTCGGAGGCGGGGGTGACAACTTATTGCACCTCATCATCCTTCGTTTCCTCTGGATCGTCTGAGAGATAGCCCTCTAGTGGAGCTATCTCAAACTCGGAGAGTTTCTCGAGCTAATAAAGTCGAAAAGCATCGATGAAAATAGAGTCGAAGAAATAACAAAAAAGAACGACGAAACGCAAGAGTCAAAATATTTATCGAAGTCAGAGGACGGTTGGACGTAAACATCTTCATGGAGACTTATGGAACTTTTTGTTCCACTATTTCCTTGATCAAATATTGCATAAGGTTCTTGTAGTCCTTCGCCGGAAAGCATCTTGTCCTTCTTTTCGTTGGTGATCTGGTACATGAGGCGATCACCATAGTGCTGGAGAGGCTGAATCCGACGCTCCAACCAGCAGTGGATAAATTTGGATCCATGTTGCCCCTCATGTTTCATCAGAAACTCAATCCGCCTTTTGGCAAGAATCAAGATATCCGACGGCTCTGGCACTTCTGCGTCCCATGAGTTCTAGTGGGGGCGGCACCGTGGACGAAGGCCGGAAGACCCTCCGCCTTTCCAGGAGCCGGAATATCCTTATGATAAAAGAAGGTTCCAGCCTAGCGTTTGACATATTCTCTATCGTTAATCCTAGGATAAACTCGGTTTCTCCTAAGGACTACGCTAAGGGTGCCGGTGGTGTAAGGCACACCGGTGCTGATAGAGTTCTTTCGGGTACCATAGTAGTACCGGAAAAGGGTGAGACTTGTCCTAATGCCAAGAAACCCCTCGCACAGAGCTGCATGAGTACTAATCTCGAGCAGAGAGTTGGGAGGAAGGTTATGGAGTTGCACGCCATAGTAATTAAGGGCCTCGATGAAGAAGTCCGACGGTGGCAAGCTGAGGCCATGGTCGATGTGCGTGCCGAACAGCAATCGCTCGTCGTCGCGCCGGGCAGGAACGGCGTGCCCTGAGGCACTCCGCCACGCGCCAGCGATAATGAATCCTTCGTCCTCCATGACCTGGAGTTTGGCGGCATCCATGACGCTGGGAACCCAGAGGCCCCGCATCTTCTTCTCGTCCGTCACCTACGAACCCTCCGCCGCTCCTGAGCCCAAGGCTGACGCCATTGATCTTGGAGGAAAAGGACTGGTTGGGGAGAGATATTTTTTGAGATGTGTAGATGGGAATGGCTGCGGAGTGCTCGAGGAGTACGAGGAGGCAATGAATGAATCCATGGAGAGATAAATATGAGAGAAGGGTTTTATCCTCTCTTTTATTTACCTTTGCTCCAAGATTCATGTGTTAATACACACGATTAGCGCCAAGCGTATATGAGAGAGGGAGGTAGCTTCCTCGCGACTCTTCCACCCACTCGATTTTTGCATAAGCATTGAAACAACATTCTCTTCCGTAAGGAACGGACCCACCAACGGTCGTGTTGATGGTACTCCTGTCAGTGATAGGACCTGGTCTGAAAAGTTATCAGTCTGCACGCCGCTGTGAAATCCGGCTCATGTTTCAAAACGAGTAAGGAAAACACTAAAGTCAGAACAAAACATATCCGACTCAACTGACTCGGAATCCTACACAACTGAAAGAAGTTTTTGGGAACCCTTCAAGTTTCTCAAGACGAAGAAACCATCAAGCTAGACGATTTATCCGGCTTTGGATCTTGGAGAATTCCGGGGGCTACTGTTGGCGATATACTTTTTGGGTATACCCACAGGACTCGCTGACCAGGGTGGCCCACCAACGGGTTAGAGCTTTGCTTCATGGGCAGCCCAGTCAGAGAAAGAGGAGGAGCTAGTTCCGGCTATGACAAGGCCCAAAAGAGTTACCGACTTAGGCCTGTAGTATTACTTGTAATCTAAGTCGTATCTAGTTACCGACTCTGTAACGTAGCCGGATAGGTATCTCTTATAACCCTAGGCCCTGGTAACTATATAAACCATCCCTATGGGAGCCTTTAGGGCAACACAACCAATCGTAACACCACAATCAACTCGCACAGGCGAACCTCTCTTGTAATCCACTGTAACATCGGGCTTACGCCGACATATTACTGGGTTGCTAGAAGGAGTAGGATCTGATCACCACAGTCGGATATGAACCTGGGTAAACTTGTGCTCACCGCTCCTGGAACATCCAACGTCTCACACCCCATCTTTCCAACGCCACTATTACCCCCTATGGCGTACTTGTCGTGAGAGATGTGATCCCTTATAAGTAGTCGCAAGGAAACCCATACCAGAGTGGACAAACGTCAAGTCAAGCCCCGTCCCATTCCAGGGTAATCTGGTTGCACGGGTTAATTGTTCTGGCAAAACTGCAAAAAACCGAGTGCGTTTTTTTAAACCTTTTTCCTCCATCTTTCGTTCAGCCTTCTTGTAAAACAAAATCCATTTTATTTCTCAAACTTGTCTTGGTAGGTCAAACCTCACGAAGGTTTTATCATCAAACATTTTGTAAAACTTTTTCGGGGTCCTCCCATCCTATAGTTTTGCTTTAGCTAAATGGGGTCCCCAAAGGGGTATGATATTGCACAACATCTACCATACTAGAGACAAGTAGGTGTCATCAAGGGGTTGTACCTAGTGGTACTAAAGCGGTAATGGTTTGGAGGAGCCACATATTCCCACTTATAAATCATAGTATAGTATAGCAATGCAATTTGCAATAAATAAGTAGATAAAACATTCATAAGTAAAATAGTAGGACAAGAGCTTATAAGAAAGAAGGTGGCTTTCTTGTGATCAGCAATATGGAAATATGTCCCTGGACTTCATCTTCTTAGAATACCATATTAATCAATAATAATAACCACGTTCTTTGATCTTCGATATAATCGCAACTATCATCGTCAGGAATAGAACATGCAAGTGAACAAAGCCACAATACAAGCACCAATACAATACAGTAAGAAATCATACAAGACATTAATAACTTTAGTAGGTTTTGATAGTTTGATTTCATATCACTTGAAATTACTATAGTTGACTTTGTGGAATTTTCTTTATGATTTAATTGCCAAATCACACCAAATGAAGGGGTTTTGAACTAAGGCTTGGGTATGTATAGTATCAATGTAAAAAAATGTTATCATCAGATATATATTGAAATAATAAGTCCATCAAAATTGGTTTCATGATTTTACCAATTTTTCTTAATTAGTTATGATTATTCAAGTGGAAATAACCTAGTTTAGGTTAAAAATTCACCCAAAAAATATTTGTAGCTCAAATAAATTTTTCCTTAGAGGATTTTGTATATATTTAAGTTTTTTATTTCTGTGAGTTGGATTCACCTCAAAATAATTACCAGAATACCCTTTGGAAATTCCTAAAGTCAGTTCTGCAAGCAGTTTGTCCTTTTCACTAGATTTATTTTACTTAAGCTTTTAAGGTGAATCCAAATTCACATGTAGGTATTTATAATACCTTTCTTTAAAAAATTTAATAACCCTTTTTGCAGTTATAGAACTACTGGAGTGATTTTATTAGTGATACAACTATATATAGAGATGTTTAAATCATTAAAATTTAACTAGAGCTCAATAAATCTTGAGCTCCTAGGTTATGATAGGTATGGTAGTGTAGGTGTGCTGAGAGTTGGAATTAGGCCAATACCATTCTTGGTTGTTCCTAGAGAGATTTCTAAAGAAAGAAACAAAGGATCTATTTTTGTTATTTTTACTACTGCCAGTCTACTATTCCACTTGGCATGAGACTAATACCATGAGATAGCCACCTGAAAAAACTAACAGGGGCAATTTGATTTATTCAGTTTGGACTTATGAAACTTACTTAAGTAATTATTTACTAAAAAGGACACATGGTTGCAATTTATTTACTAGACAATATATGTAACTGATTAAGCTGTAAAACTTGTTCTGCATGTTTGGGAAAACATATGGGATCAAGTAGAAATTTAGCTCTAGGCACATAAAACTATTTTACATTTTTATTTTGATTTAAACAATAGGGCTAGTATTTCAGATCTGGAAAATAATAGGTAAAAAGAAAAACAGCCGGAGGGCAGCGAGCCAGATTTCGGAGGATCGTGGGCCGCGTAGATCGCCTGTTTCAGCCTAGCAAGCGAAGCCACGCACGGGATCCAGGTTTGAAACGCTGGAGAGTGGGGCCTGCTGGTTAGTGGCAGGGAGGACGCGAAGGTGTACGAGGAGATGACCGCCGTCGGATTAGACGTCGATCAACGGCTCCTGCTCGTCTCCCTCCTCGTGACGATGCTCAGGAGAAGGAACCCGAGGAAGGGATCTGGCAAGGCTCGGGGACGCTTATCGTGGGATCTCCGGTGGCCGGGGAGCAGTGCGGTTGACACGGCACGATAAGGATACTCCAAGTATGGGCGGGAACTAGGGTTTTATCATTCAGAGAGATCTCGCACGAAGTCGCCGATGGGAAGCGTTTGGGTGCTCACTGGAACAGGCACTTGGGGCACTCCTAGGAGGAAGAAAAGCTAGGGTTAGTTAGGGAAGGAGGTAGAGGCCTCAGGGAATAAGAAGATAAAAAGGGCGATGCAACAAAGGGAGTGCAAGATTGAGACTTGCATGCACCCGAAGCTTTCAGTGCCTCCTTATCCATGGAGATGCAGACCGAGAGAGGGGCGAGGGAGCTCTGTGTGGTTAGTTGGGGCACGAGGGGGTGAAATGAGGACGTTGTGAAGGGCAGGAAGGCTCTCATGCCCTTTATTGAAAGTGACGAGGTTTCATGGTGAATCTTATCCATAGGGAGAAGTTTGGGAGGGGCAGGGAAGGGGATTGGCCATAGGGGCGGTGGAGCTCGTGCAAGTGTGGTCAAGGAGGTCATAGAGAGAGGAGGGAGTCGAGTGTTGTATGGTTGCTCCCCTTTTTCTTAACTGGCCAAGGAAGTAACGTGATAGAAGGAGAGGGCTAGGGGAGAGCTCATTGGTCCTAGGGTGGTGCTGCAGACGGATGGGTCAGATATCGTGACCAAGGAGATGATGAGGGCCTGTAGTAGCCACTGGTGTGCCAAGAGGGACAAGGCAAGATTTTTTTTAAAGAAAGGGGGCATAAGGGCCCTTCTCTCCTTTCTCCAAACACAAGAAGACAAGGGAGGTGTTGGGTGATACGCCGTAAACGTATCTATAATTTTTGATGTTCCATGTTTGATAAGTATACACTTTGCTTTGCTTTGCCTACACTTTGAGGTATTTTTATACGTTTTCTGGGACTAATCTATTAACAAGATGCCATAGTGATAGTTGCCTGTTTTCTATTGTTTTTGGTTCCAGAAAAGCAAGAAAATGAATATTCTCTGAATTGGACGGGACAAAAGCCAAAGTCAATATTTCACCGAGTGGAACACGGAGCGAGAAGACGAGACGGAGGAGGGCCACGAGGGGCCCACACCCCCTGGTCGCACAAGCCAGGCCAGGCCACGCCTGGGGGGTTATGGCCGCCTCGGGCACCCGCTCGGCCTCCCTATTTGCCTACATAAAGCCTCCTGACCTAAAAACTCTAGGGGGTTGGGCATTTTCCAGATAGAGTTCCGCTGCGCCGCCACCACCAGAAACCGTGATTTGGAACCAGAAACTCCGTTCTGGCACCCTGCCGGGATAGGGATTTGGAGGAGATCATCGCCATCATCATCACCGACGCCTCTCCATCAACCATCCATGTTTCCCCCATCCATGCGTGAGTAATCCCCCGATGTAGGCTATGGGGATGGTAGGTATTGGATGAGATCTATCATGTAATCGGATAAGATTGTCAGGGCATGGTGCCTAGTATCTTTATTAGTGCTATTTGACTTTGTTACAACTTGTTGTGGTTAATGCTTGTCACTAGCTCCCGAGTGCCATGATCTCAGATCTGAACATGTTATTGATTCATGATGATAGTTTTTTTTGTGATCTTATCTGCAAGTTGTGTACACATATCATTGTCCGGAACCAAAGGCCCCGAAGTGATAGAAACTGGGACAGCCGGAGGGGATGGCTGTGATGCGAGGATCAGATGTGTTCACAGAGTGTTAATTCTTTGCTCTGGTGCTCTATTAAAAGGAGTACCTTAATTTATAGTTGATTCCCTTGAGGCCCCGCTGTAATGGGCTGGCAGGACAAAAGATGTTGTGCAAGCTCTCATTGCGAGCACGTATGACTATATATGGAACACATGCCTATGATTGTTTAGTACTTGGATGCTTTATCTTATTTATCTTTAATTTCCCTAGATCTTGATATTACATGAATAGTCTCGTCCATGCAATGCCCTTCCATACATCCCTATGCCTACCGCACTCAAATCCTACTGTTTGCTACTATTGTAACTACTGCCTTTGTTTTACTGCTACTTTTACATTGCCATTGCTACTACAAAACTGTTGCTACTGATAAACTTCTGTGAGCAAGACTATTTCCAGGTGCTGCTGAATTGACTACTCAATTGTTAAGCTTTATAAGTATTCTTTGGGATCCCATTGTGTCATATCAATAAATTGGGTTATGCTACCCTCGAAGACTGTTGCGATCCCCTATACTTGTGGGTCATCAAGACTATTTTCTGGCGCCATTGCCGGGGAACATAGCTTTACTTGTAAGTTCACTTGGATTTATTATTGTTCGTTGCTATCCTTTTTCATCATGGGGAAGTCTCGTGATGGAAAGTTTCCTATTTTACCATCCACTACAAGAAGAGGTACAGTTCGAAACCCCTCTGCAGCTCTTGATTCACCATCTGTTCTAAGTAAGTTTGTTACACCACCACATACACTGCTACTACTGCTGAATCTGAAACTGCTTCTGATGCTCATGATGTTACTTCTATTGTGCGTGATGAGAGTGGTTCATTAGGTCTTTTCCTAGATTCTACTATAGCTAGAACTATATTGGGAAACACTGAAACTCCTAGTGAAGACACTGTTACACCTGTTAGCTCACCTGAGTCTAGAGAGAGTTATGATATTAATGATGGTTAGATTGAGATGACTGATGAATTTATTGAAGAATATTGAAACATATGTGGTGCTAGTGCTATTAGGATTCTCCTTGAGAAACGTACTATTATACCTAAAATGTCTCCTGATGCTAAGTTTGCTACTTCTCCCATAAACATGAAATATAAATATAAAGATTATGATTTCTCTCTTGATTTATCCTATATAATCATTGTTGAGAAAGAACCTTTTTGTGGGACTGATAATGAAAGGGCTGTGGCACATATGAATGAGCTTTCCACTATGAGTGCCTTATTTCCTGATGATGTTAATATGCGTACCTACTTTGTTGCTAAAATCTTACCTTTTTCACTAAAAGGAGAAGCTAAAGCTTGGTTTAATAGTTTAGCTCCTGGATCCATTGATAGACCTGATTGCCTAATTGCTACTTTTTTTCAGAAATATTTCCCTCCTAGTGCTAGACATGCTGCTTTGCATAAACTTTTTGATTTTAAACATGGAGAAGAGGAGAAATTGCCTGAGTCATGGACAAGGTTCTGTGCCTTGATTCATGCACATCCTGGATGTACATTAACCTAAAAATGAGCTTCTTGATATATATTATAATGGACTAACTGATGAATCTAGGACATACCTGGATAGTTTTGTTGATTGTGTTTTCAGGAAAAGAACTCCTACAGAAGCTGAAGAATTAATGGCTAAAATAAGCAAGAATTATGATGATTGGACTACAACTGAGCCAATTACATTTGATCCAATTACACCTGAACCAATTGTGCCTGAACCAACACCAACACCAAAGAAGAGAGGAATGATTGAATTAAATGATGAAGTGATGAAAGAAGATAAGAAATGTCTTAAGGAGAAGGGTATTAGATCTGAAGATGTGAAGTATTTACCTCCTGTAGAAGAATTATGTAAGCCAATTCCCCACTCATCTACTATTGAGGTACACTCTCTCCAAGACTTTGATGAAGGTGACATTCCTTATGGTAAACCTCCTGATCAATGCTTAGAGGAACTTGATATTTTTATTGTTAAACAAGGAAATTTTAATAAACAAGTTCAGAATCATTTATTGGAAAACTCTAGGGATATTAATGAGTTGAAAGATATTATGCAAAGAACAGCTAATGATGTTAAAATGCTTGTTAAACACTTCCAAATGGTTCAAACCCAAATTTATCAACTTGCTAAGGTACAAAAAGATATTCTAGTTAATGCTTCTAGGGATAAACATGCTTATGGAATTAGAACTAGGAGTCGTGCTTCCAGTCAGGATCCCTTATATCCTGAGGGACATCCTAAAAGAATTGAGCAGGATTCTAAACAAGCTGAAAATAATGGTAGTCCTTCTAAGAGAAATAAAAAGAAACATAAAACAGTTGAGGAACCCTCTGAACCTACTGTAGATCCTGATGGTATATTTTTCTCTGATGCTAAACCTGAAAGTGGTAATGATAAAAATGATGCTCCTAACAAGTAAGAAGTTGAAGAAGAAGAACCTGAGAAGCACACTAAGAACACTAGGTACACTAACGAAGATTTTATTGCTAATAAACATGGTAGTGAAAGAGAACCTTGGATGCAGAAACCAATGTCTTTTCCTAGTAAGAAACACATTTTGTGAGTGGATGAAACTTTTATTTTTGCAAATTCCTTTGACTGATGCTATTAAATTGACTCCTTATTCAAAGTATATGAAGGATATTGTCTCTAATAAAAGGAAGATTCCTAATGAGGAAATTTCTACTTTGCTTGCTAAGTATTCCTTCAACGGTAAGGTTCCAAAGAAACTTGGTGATCCAGGTATTCCAATTATTCCTTGCTCTATTAAAAATAATTATGTTAGAACTGCTTTGTATGATTTGGGAGATGGAGTTAGTGTTATGCCTTTTTCTCTCTACAAGAGACTCCAGCTAGAAAAATTGATACCAACTGATATATCTTTGCAAATGGCTGATAAGTCAACTACTATTCCTGTTGGTATATGTGAGGATGTTCCTGTTCAAGTGGCTCATAATTTCTTGGTTTTAACTGATTTTGTTATGCTTGAGATGCCTGAAGATGATAATATGACTATTATTCTTGGGAGACCTTTTCTTAATACTGTAGGTGCCATCATCAATTGTAATCAAGGAAAAGTAACTTCTAATATTAATGACAAAGAGCATAATTTCTATTTACCAAAGAAGATTGATAAGAGCTATGGCCTAAATTCAATTGAAAATATTGAGAGCATCAAAGTTGGAGAAATATATTGTCCCATTCCACAACAAAGTTTTGAAACTATTATGTTGGGACTATTGCTATCAAGATTGAGGTAACATAATCATTTTGTGAAATGCAAAGTCTTGTTTCATATAAAACTGCTTTGGTAACAAGACTTGATCAACCTTGTTAACAAAGGGATTTTAATGAACAAAACAATGCTTTCATAATGTTTATACTTACTAACTTTTATTTTTCTCCTTTCCATTATTTCCTCTTCGTCTTGTTCGTCTTAGTTTTGCTAGTTGTTGTGCCTAACTTAAAGGCGTTAAAGAAAAGTACTTCTTGGGAGATAACCCAATAGTTTTCTTGAGTCTTGGAAGTTACTACTTTTGTAATAACCTATCCTTATCCTTTTTATTTGATTTTTTGTGCCAAGATTAACCTCTAATGAGAGGGAAGTAAGATTTGGGGAAGTGTTGTCCCGAAACAGATTTTGTGCTTCATTGTAAAATTCTTGAAAAATCTCTGTATGTCGTATTGAGCTATAATCTTCTAAATAATTCCCCCAGGTTGTTAGATAACTTTCTTTAGTTCAACATTTTTTGATTTGAGCAATAGAACGTCTTCGAAAAAATTGGTTTCTACCTACTGGTCAGTTTTGACAGATTTCTGCCATTATTTGCATTTGCCTCTTTATTGATTTATTTTTGGGTTCTCTTTGGTAAATTGAGCTTTTTGAGGGAATTGCTATAGTATCTTGTGTCTTTAGTGAAAGTTTTTTCTGTTTTAAAACTAAACCTAAAGGTCTATTATCTTTTGAATGTACTAATTTTGCTAATGAAGATTGTGTGATGTTTTGTATGAAGGAAAATTTTCAGGAGTAAGTAAAGAATGATGTAATGAGATGAAAAATGGACAAAAGCTCAAGGTTGGGAATGCCACCCTGTGTCACCCCAAGAAATATTAAAGAGGTACAGGCTTCAAAGCTTGGGGATGCCCAAGGCATCCCCTTGGGCATCCCCTTCTTCATCAATAAAAATCTCAGGTCTTTCTAGACACTTCGTTTTTATTGTTTCATGCACAGTTATGTTGTTCTTGGAGCATCTTAGTTTTCGTTTTTGGTTTTTGTTTGCTTAGATTTCTTGAATAAAGTAGTTGGACCCCCGCTTTTGTTGTGTTTTTTCAAATTAGTTGATTGGTGTGTGAAAGGAGTAGGAAGTTCTTGCTTTAGTGGTACAAGAAGGTTCTTGCTTTGACTGTGACTTAGACTTTATCATGTCATGATAGATGTTATTTTGACCTTATGCTCAATGATTATTGCTGTAGTGTGACTTGTTCCAAACAATTAGTATTGCTTAATATGCCTTCATAGAATCATGTGTTGTTTTAGCATACAAAAGCATAGTATTGTGGTATTCTCCTTTGATGTTTTGTTTGGGTTGACTTGGCACATGCTCACACCATGTTATGACTATGAACCAGTCACCTTAGCCTCTATGATCATTTAGTTTTTGACTTGTGGTACCACTTTATCCTTTGATTAGTAATGTTTTGTTGCTCTACATGATTATGGCCATTATTTCTCTCTTAGTTGGTCGCTCCCAGTCTTTTGCTAGCCTCCACTTGTATTGAGTAAGCTCTACTCATGCATCCAACTCCCAATAAACCAATTTATTCCAAAGTGTCCACTATAAATTCCTATGCATTGTGTGTTACACCATTCCAAGTATATTATTGTTTTATCTACCTTCCAATTAAAATGTCACTTTGTTATGTGAAAAAATAGTGATTAAAGCTCTCACAAACTTGATGGCACACTTTATTTTTCTTGCCCCTAATAAACTAGAACCATTGTGTCATACTGTCATCTATGTTGTATATGCTTGCACTTATACGTTGGTATTAGCAGAACCGTGCTGTCACGGGGAACGCTTTCAACACCTGTAAATATCTACCCAGTTGATATCATGCTCTTTTCTTTATGGATGTCATTGGTGTGAAATGAAAGGGGAGCTTGTAAGTCCATGGATTTTTGTATATGTGTTAGAGAAACTTCTGGGCCACTAGCCTAAGCCAAGCCTAATCATGGTGGAAACATGCAGCATCACCATAGTGAGCAATCTATGAAGAATTATTCTTATAAAAAAAGAGAGATAGAAAAAGATATTGAGAAAAAAATGAGAAAAGAGGAAAGAGAGAAAAAGGCACCATTTTCCCATGGTAAATAAGAAGATTGCTGAGATGCTCATTGTCTGCTTGCCTTCTCATTTTGTTATGGGATAACTCCTGTATCATTGGGCAAGGGGTACCCCGTTGGCGGTTCTCTATGATACACATGTACTTACTATGACAAGAACTTACCGGTGACTAAAGTTGAGTAGCATGAGGAGTGGCCCTCGTACTCAAGGGACATGAGATTGCCAACTTATATTTTGTCAAGCATATACTCTATTTTTGTTCACTTTAACCTTAATCACTTCAAGATGCTTATGATAGCAGCAATGAGAACTGAAAGCTAATAAGTACCATAATTGTTGGAAGCTCTTTACGAGACTTGAAATCCCTGATTCCCTTTGAAGGGCCTTTCTTCCACTATTATATTGAGTCTTCACCTTCTATCCTTAGGCACCAATTAAGAGAGCATAGTTGCCATTCTTAGTTTTATGTGCATTGTTCCAAAACTTATTGATTGATTCATATTGTTGATATTGCTTGTTCTTGAACTATTTGTATCTAGTCAGCCTTATGAACTTTGAAAGTGTCCTATGCATTTATTTTTTGCTACTCCATGAGGGACAAGCTGAATGCCACTATGCTATGTTTTCTATATGTGAAATAAACAAACGTCTTGCAATGCATTGTTATTCATGATCTTTGTTTGTATCATTTTATGTTGCAGCATAGTTACTATGTCCTATTGTTAGAACTTCTTCTTTCATGCTCATGTTTATATTACTTTGATCCTAGCTTTCAACGCTTGCAAATGGTTTGATCTTGATTGTGATGGTGCATGTCACCTTAAAAAATATTCTTTTTATCACTTACCTACTCGAGGACGAGCAAGAGTTAAGCTTGGGGATCCTTAATACGTCGTAAACGTATCTATAATTTTTGATGTTCCATGCTTGTTTAGTATCCACTTTTCTTTGCTTTGTCTATGCTTTGAGGTATTTTTATACGTTTTCTGGGACTAACCTATTAACAAGATACCACAGTGCTAGTTGCCTGTTTTCTATTGTTTTTGGTTCCAGAAAAGCCAGAATATGAATATTATCGGAATTGGATGGGACAAAAGCCAAAGTCAATATTTCATCAAGGGGGACACGGAGCCAGAAGACAAGACGGAGGAGGGCCACGAGAGGCCCACACCCCCTGGCCGCGTGGGCCAGGACAGGCCGCGCCTAGGGGGTGTGGCCGCCTCGGGCACCCCCTTGGCCTTCCTATTCGCCTACATAAAGCCTCCTGACCTAAAAACTCTAGTGGTTGGACGTTTTCTAGATAGAGTTCCGCTGCGCCACCACCACCAGAAACTGTGATTCAGAACCAGAAACTCCGTTCTGGCACCCTGCTGGGATAGGGATTTGGAGGAGATCAATGCCATCATCATCACCAATGCCTCTCCATCAACCATCCATGTTTCCCCCATCCATTAGTGAGTAATCCCCTGCTGTAGGCTATGGGGATGGTAGGGATTGGATGAGATCTATCATGTAACCGAATAATATTGTTAGGGCATGGTGCCTAGTATCTGTATTAATGCTATTTGACTTTGTTGCAACTTGTTGTTCTTAATTATTGTCACTAGGCCCTGAGTGCCATGATCTCAGATCAGAACATGTTACCGATACATGATGATAGTATTGTTTGTGATCTTGTCTGCAAGTTGTGTACACATATCATTTTCCGGAACCAAAGGCCCCAAAGTAATAGAAATTGAGACAGCCGGAGGGGATGGCTGTGATGTGAGGATCACATGTGTTCATGGAGTGTTAATGCTTTGCTCCAGTGCTCTATTAAAAGGAGTACCTTAATTGCCAGTAGATTCCCTTGAGGCCCCGCTGCAACGGGTTGGCAGGACAAAAGATGTTGTGCAAGTTCTCATCGCGAGCACGTATGACTATATATGGAACACGTTCCTATGATTGTTTATTACTTGGATGCTTTATCTTATTTATCTGCAATTTCCCTAGATCTTGATATTACATGAATAGTCTCGTCCGTGCAACCCCCGGCCATCCATCCCTATGCCTACCGCACTCTAATCCTATTGTTTGCTACTATTGCTACTACTGCCTTTATTTTAATGTTGCTGTTACTTTGCGATTGCTACTACAAAATTGTTCCTACTGATAAACTTCTGTGAGAACAACTATTTCCAGGTCCAACTG
The DNA here is from genome assembly GCA_023614405.1 of Avena insularis. Lineage (NCBI taxonomy): Eukaryota > Viridiplantae > Streptophyta > Magnoliopsida > Poales > Poaceae > Avena > Avena insularis. Next base: position 228,311,376 of record CM042689.1, on the reverse strand, counting down.
AATTGACAACTCAGTTGTTAAAGCTTATATGTATTCTTTGGGTCCTCTTGTGTTGAATCAATAAATTCGATTATACTACCCTCGAAGACTGTTGCGATCCCCTATACTTGTGGGTCATCACTGGGCACTGTAGTGCTATAGTAGCACATGTCCAGAGGAGAGTTGGGGCTGATGTGGTGAAGTATTGGACAAATTGAGGAGGGTTTGATTTCGTTTTGATTGTGGTTTTTGAACAATTTCAAACCTTGTCCAACTGGTTTATCATGAATAAAAGTTTGCATTTAATCATAAATATATGGGGCAATGGTACTGGTAGCTTGATGGGGTCAACATGCATGTTCAGAATTTTATTTAGATTTTTCAGATGATTTTTGGTGCATTTAATATCAATTATTCAAAAACTACTTAATCTATTTTATTGAATTTATTTGATATGTTTGAACTGGGCCAAGATGGTTTTTGGTTTGAAATGGTCCCAAATATGAATTCAAACTTTGGATAATTTTTCCAAGATTTATTAAAGAGAAAAACTATTTAAAACATCTATTATACCATTTCTGCCATTTAGGAAAATGGGCAAAAAAAATATTATTTATTTTTGAAGTGGGAAGATATAGTACGATATATAGGCAAACTGTAACATCCCAGCATTTAGGAACTAACGAAGGGTAGATTTAGGAATTTGGAATGTTGCATGCATTCATCTGTGAAAATGTGGGTAAATTTTTTGCCAAATAAAAATCTAAAGTGATCAAGGTTTCTTTAATGCTTTGAGAATAGGTTTAGTCTTGAACGATGATTATTATACACTTGATATGATCTTTGTGGATTTATGGGTTTTGGGAAATGAAATTTGAATTCAGAACTTGAGTGTTTGAATTGTAGTTCAAAAGAATTTTGAATAATGCTTGAATATTTGATTCAATTAAGAGTTAACCAATAATAACTCAAACTTTATATAAAGAAGGTAATTAAGAATAAGAATCTCCATTTTATAATTTCATTCAATAAATAAGTTACAAAAAATGTAACTTATGGAAATCATTCACAATTCTTACAATAATAAATAAATAAAGAATAATATGTCTTTATTGATAATAGTACAATCTTTATTACAAAATAATAAAATAAAGATTACAAAAGGGTAGAACTAAAATTACAAAATAATAAAGAATATTACATATGACTATTCTACAAATAAACCTAAACTAAATTCTTGAATTCCCAAGTCTGGTACCTACAAAATAAACACAAAAAAATAAAATAAAGAAAGTTAAGGTTAAAATTATATTACTCTCAGACTTGTCAGTAAAGTGCACAGATCAAGGTTCATCATTGAGTAATCTTATAAAAAAGGGGCAAGTTTCACCAATATGAAAGAATGTATCTTTCATAATTTTAAGCCATAAGTCAAATAACAGCAAGGAGGGGCAAGTTTCACCAGCCAGGTAAAAGTAACCAGATAACAGTAACTCTCAAATTCAGAGCATATCCACAAGTTGCACAGCAAGCACACAGGAAGGACACACACCAGATTGCATGGTGTGTGCTATCAACACCTTAGCAATAGCCCAACAACACAAAACTGCTCAGCACAGCCATGGAGAAGCACTAGTGCATCTCTTCACTGCTCACACACACAAGAACAACTAGCTTAGCCAGAGCCAAATAAACCAGCAACACCATCCCACACCAGATCAAGCCACATATCACCTGATGGTGACATAAGGAGGGGAAGGATCAGATGAATAGCAAGGCCAAGCTCATAGGAGCTAGGAGGAGCAGAGTTCCTCAAGGCCAAGCACAAGCATCAAGGGAACACAAGAACAACATCAAGAGGAGAAGGACTGGATCAGACCAACAACACCACCAGCACATCAAGCCATCACCAGCATAGATTTTGTGGTGAGCATCATAAACAACCATGTGATCTGTTTATCTTATCCAAGCAAAATATATATGCTGATGCATAAGACAATCTCTCAATAATCATGCAAGTGGGGTGAAGATATCCAAGAGGTTTTAAACATAAAGATCAAGATCAAACTCTTTTCAAAACACCAAATCTCATACCAGCCTCACAGAATTGGTGATACCAAAGGCAACCTCTATATTCTATCAATTGTTCTTACAAAATCTGGGCACATCTCCAAGAAGGAGTAGCACCTCAGATTTTATAAGCCACAAACAAAACCATATATATTAACCAACTAGGATCTAAGATCTAGTAAGTAGTTGATGTCTTAACCAATTTGGAAAATGACAGCAACATAGGAGCTTAGTTCCTAGAGCCTCAGACCAGCATCATTGGCTAGATCAAACAATAAGTTACCCAACTTATCTATCAACATCCATCAAGTTCCAGAAATGACTATAAGTATAGTCAGTAATAAGATCTACTTATGTACCATCTTAAGAAGGTTTTATAAACACTAACCTTATCACAAAGACAATCAAATAGTCCAATCTACACAAATCATCTATCAAATCATCTCCCTAGAATTAGATATAGGGATCATATCCTAATTATTTATTCATGATCAAAGAATGATTAGATTCTATTGAATAAAATTCAGACCAAGCATAATCTGACAAGCCAACAATAACTAAGTCAGTAAATTCTCACTGACTAGATCATTGCCAGTATCAAGATACTGACAACAGATAAACACATCAATTCACCAGAGTACCAACCAGAGGCAATAATATGCAACCCTAGCATTTAATCCAACCTTAGTCACAAATCAACAATAGCATCACACAATCAAATGGGGGTGGCCACTAACACTGAGGTGTAGAGCACCCAAATCCCCATTAAACAACATAACCAGATCATAGGAGCATCTTACAAGTACCAGAGATGAACCCTAGTAGCAATACAAGCACAAACTATAACTGGCCACTAGATACACACAAAGGAATCCAAGGTGATAAGATGAACTAGGATCCACGAAGACATAACTCACCAGGGTCCTTGTTGACGAATTAAAGAGGAAGAAGAATGCCGACGAGCCCGCGGCGGCACAGGGAGTACCCTAGAGGGCGCTACAACCTGCACCAGCCACGGTGCTGGCCACAACAGTACACGGGCACCACACCTCACCAAGGTAGGCTCCACGACGGAGGCAACAACACTTTCCCCAAACCCTAGGGTTTGGGAAGGGGCTAGCCTGACCAGAGTAGGACACCAGGATCAAATCGAACTGGACCAGATGGATGAGCGTGGTCGACAACCTCACCCCGCACCACGGCGGCGGCCAGGACGGTCCACGGTGGCGTAAATCGCTGGCGACATCATCGCTGTCCACGGGATCGGGTGAAAGAAGAAGAAAGGTGAGATCAAGAGAGGAGACAACGAATAAGTGGGCTGGGTGGGCCGAAAACCCTTCGGGGTGATTGTTTTGACCCTGCTCTATTGGGCCACAAGGGCCCAATAAGCCCAAATGGCCAGCCCAAGTCATTTAGAATCTGTTTTAGTAAATAAGAAAAGACCAAAATGCCCCTGAATTTAATTAAATTCTAGAAAATAAAATAAAAGTCCAAAAATTATAAATAAAATATTTCTGGATTTACAATAATCCAAACTATCCAAATAAATTAAGATATAAAATTTTAGACATATAAATTTTAATAAGAATTTTGTAATTTATATATTCCTTATGGAATTTTACAAAATTATTGAAAGATGATAAAAAAATAAAAATCACTTTCATTATATATTAATATTGTAGTATTTTTGAAAAATACTAGATAATTATTAATAACAATTTTTGATATTTAAGTGATAATTCTTAAAAGAATTATTAAATCAATAAAAGTCAAAATAAAAGGGAAATAAAATAATTAAAAAAATATATACAATATATATTATAAAGTAGTATTTATAAATCCTTTATTATTAAAAAAATTTATAATAATGGGGAGAATGCATATCAAGTTAAATGATGCATTACATTACTTTGCATAATCATTTTGCTTCTTTAAATATTGTCCTTATCGGGCAATAATGATGTTTTTGTAGACATAGAAGCTCAAGGTCCAATGCAAGCATCAGACTTCACTACCTTGCCATCACAAGGCAAGTTCATCACTTGCTCATATCCTTTGAAGAGTATTTATCAAAGTATTTTCAAATTATGTGTTATCATATCTACTCTAAAGAAAGAAAGTATTATTTTCACAAATGAAGAAATCTTAGATATCATCCTAAGTGATGATATAATGGAGCAATATAACTTAGTGTTCTATTTGCACCAATTAGGGACTTAATAACCCCTGGCATTAGTGATTCTAACGCCGTATATTACGCGTTAGCCATGAGATTTGGAATGGGACAGAGAAGTCAGCTGTATCTTCTTCCTCTCGCATGAAGCCGGATGTGCAGGTGGTGGATGTTATCCTTGTAGCGTGCATATTAATTGGTAATTCGTAGAGGATATGCAGCATATGGGTGGGAACCCTCATCGTCCCACGATAGTTCTGGCATCTAACGGTTTGTACAAACCATTGCCGTAATTCATTATGTGGGCATGTGTACACCAAGGAGGCATGCAAGGTCGCGAAGGGGGCAGTGATTGGCTTGGACCAACTACTGGGCCCCACATCATGGAATTGTGGATGGGAAAGTATGCCCGGTTGTGCAACAAGGAGTTGATCTCTCATGGGTAAAGTAACGCACCTCTGCAGAGTGTAAAAATTGTAACTTGTTACTCCCTGTTCCGGGAAGGAGCTACGAACGCGGCAGGAAAGGAACTCCATGAAAGTTCTGGTTAACCTGTGAAGGTTGATTGTCATAGATTCTTATAATAAAATCAATCTTTGAAGAAAGATTTACAAAAACTACATAGTGCCAAGGACTTATAGTCTGAGGTGGTAGTTAGAGCATCAAACTTCCCACCTTGCATATAATGAACTTGTTGGGTAACGTTGTTACTCATCCTTCCCTTTGATCCCTTGCTTAGACTCTAAGGATCCTGATGACGTGCCAATGTATATAGCTGAATGTCAAGAAGATGTGTTCTACGAGGAGCCTGACCTGTCAGGAGGTGTTGAAGGAGTGGATTACAAAATCCGCTACGGTGTCGATGATAACGAGTCCAACTAAGTATCCCTAGTTAGTAGTAACCAACGGAGCCGAGCAGCATGAACTCTATAGAATAATCTGTTGAGCTCAACTCCTAGTCGGAGTTTCTACTTTTAAATTCCGCTGAAACACTTTATAGTTTGGTTTTAACCTTTTGAAGTCTTGACCTTCTGGTATTGTAATAATAATAATGTGTGAATGTTTGTAATATGGACCCGCAATGTTTCTGTTGTACCACTCTGAGGGATGTGATATTTACAGAACGGTGTTCTGTGGATGTCATGTCAACGACTATAGTGTACTACACATGTAGTGGTATGCCGAGTCACCGCAAAAACATACTTTATTTTACAAGGAGGGTTAGCTTTTAGTGAAAACAAAGAATTTAATACTTTTTTGTCAAAAGAATTATGAATAATATTTGATAAATATTAATATCCATGTTATATGATGTCCATAGTCTGTATCAATCATACGCACCCTTGGGTTTTCGAAAACCAACTTGATTTTGGAAGGAGACAAGGAATAGAGGATCTAGGGGAAAGTTATTTTTATACCATCAAAACCTTGCTGGATCTTGGAGCTCAGAGCTCACCTTGGGTCATGGGGTAGATGGATAGGTATACCAAGTGACATAGATCACCATGGTATAGAAGGTTGAGCTTGGCCATGTTTGAGGTATTCTAAAAGATATGCCAAACTTTTTTGAAATGAAGGCTGCCATAAAAGATTATCAATTAGTCTCAAAACAATGTGGATTTAGGAAGAACATGGCTCCAATTGAATCAAGTAAAGTGTGGATTGATAGACCATGGTTAGTAGATCATAACCATGCAAAGAGTTGGTCAAAGGGAGATTACATGGGGAGTGAGCTTCTGTCAAAGTAGGCATGTTGGCTAGATTTGTAGAAAAGATTGTTTTCTTTCTTGGAAAACCATCAAGAACAAGTGGTTCAAAGGATGATTTGGTCAAGGGTAGGAGTGGGATTTGGAAGTACTTATGATGGTCTTCAAGATGGTTCAAGTGCATTTCCAAAAAGGTATAATGGTTGAGAAATGCAATGACTTAAATATGTGATGTTGATAGTCTTTCCAGACTTTGCCATTTTGGCAGTTTTAGGGTTTTAGACTAGATTATAAAAGGAGATGATTTTGAGAGGATGCTAGGTTCCAACTCATCATCAAGTTGATGGTGTTGGAGATTATATTGAGTAGAGAGGATCCACGCTTGGATTTGGTCTTTATTGAGTTGGAAACTAACAAAAGGGATTAACCCTAGATTGATATGGTTAAGAGATGAGTGGGTCACTTTAGTGACTAGAGATCATATCAAAATTAGGGCATTTTCTTGGGATTTGTATTCTTTATTTGGATTTATCCTAAAGGATAAGCTCCTAGGGTGGCTCATGCTACTCCCTAGGCAACCAAGTCAATCAGCAGATCAAGGCAATTCATAAAACAGCAGATCAAGGCAATTCATCTTAACAACTTCTCAAACTGCTACTGAAGTTACCATCAAGCCTAGCTTGAGCTAGGGATAGGTATTTTGAAAGGTTGTGTTTTGAAATAAGATGAGAGCATGTTGGTACTTCTAAAAGGTTTTATAAAAAGGTTTTTGGAATACTAGAGGTAAGGGTAGTTGAAAGTTCTGTCTTGACAACAAAAGGAGATTATATCATATAGATCTCCATTGTTTTGTTAAATAAAAGCTATGAAATAATTGTTGTAAAAAGTGCACCTTGGATCTGATTTTGAAATTCCAGAACATTTGAGAATATGAAGAATAAGCCAAGACTGTTTTGTTAAATAGCTTTTCTCAACTGAGGATGAGGTAAGGAGTATATCATGTGCTACTCAATCAGATGCATAAGAACAAATAATTAAACAAAAAAACACTGCATCATTAAACAGGAAAAAGTTTTTGTTCCCCCTGATTTTTTCAATCTGGACAACAAATCAGGGTTGCTGAAATTGGGATGTTACAACACGTGTCCACTAGAGGGAAACCAATCATCTTCACGTAAAAAAACCACCTTGGCCTCATCGTCTCTTCCAGGCGTTTCCACTCCCCCCCCCAATCTGTCTAGTCAAAAAATAGTCCCGCAAAAGCTCCTTCCACAGCACCACCTTCCCCACTTCCTTTGTTGTGCCATGAAGCGTACCCATGGAGACGAGCCAGAGGTGAATACATCTAGAGCCGCATCAGATGGCTCCATGGTCGTCACCGCTGTGGTGGGCCGTATTCTCCGGGAACACACGCCTCTTGTCGCCACGCCATCACTGCTTCGAGATCCGTCCATCCAGTCGCTGTCGTCATCAAGCAGTAGGTGAAATACAATGTTGTGGTGCCAGCGGCTGACCTAGATGAGGGGCATGCAGGCGGAGGCGATGGCATCTTCGTTCTGGAGGAAGATGAGAACTACGCCCACGCCATCATTGACCCCTTCGTCGAAGCAGTCAAGGAGAGGGATGAATTCGAAGAAGAGGTCTCTGATGAGGAAACTGAGGTACTACTCTGCTTCACTATTCATAGATTTTACTGTTCATAGTAGAGTTTTCTCGATCTGTAGATTATTTTGATATGTCACCTTCTTGTTGTAGACATATTAGATTCTCTAGTTCGAAGGGTCAATTGTTTTTTATATTTGATTAGATCTGTTGATCTGCCATCCAATAATTTTACATTTTTTTGTGGTTGTTCATACGGTCTTCTTGTCATGTACATTTGATTGATCTGTCACATAATTGTTCTAAGCATATTTGATTTTAGGGTTTTTAGGGATTGTTGTTACTAGATTGTTGATTCGCCATGTATTAAGTACATCTAGTATTGAGTGATTGCATAATGTATAAGGATTACATTTCAGTTTCTTACTAAGGCCAATGATTCAAATTTTCCCAAAAGAGTGCATGATTTTATCATAATGTTTTGTCATTAAAATATACATGAATATTGTTTGATTATTGTTACTCCCTCTGATCCATATTACTTGTCCTTGAAATGGATGTATCTAGCATTAAAACATGTCTAGATACATCCATTTTAGTGACAAGTAATATGGATCAGAGGGAGTATTATTAATACAACATTTAGGAAACACATGATTAGAGTGTATAATCTAGTGATGATATGTGAACTAAAATAATAAACTACGAATATTAATGTTGTCATTCATATTCATAAATGTCGATGCATGATTTGTATTTAAATTAAATCATTTAGGGCATGTTTGATTCAAATGATCTGTACAGTATATTGTAGGATTAATTCCCATAAGAAAATTTCCTATGATGGTTGTTTGATTTGTAGGATATATAGAATCCTTTATTTTTCGTATCCTACAAATCAAACAGGACTTTATATGAGTTCTTGTGTACTTGAAATTTCATAGGAAGAATCTGACGACATGGGCGAAAACAAGGACTCCACGGACAGCAAGAGACGCTATGTATTGAGACGGTTGCGGAGTGGGCAAATTCATTTCCATTATAATGGGAAGTTGTTTTTCCTATTTTGTGGCAAAGTCATCAATAAGAACATCGACAACATGATTTAGATCTCAATGGTCATCAACTGTGGCCACGATCGTAAGCATAAGGCGAAAACCTTGGCAAAACACGCAGCATATGGCAAATTCCTCTAGGAATATAGCAAGACTGGCTTGTTTCCCCTCTAATAGGTGTTGTGAAGATCGGAGGCTAAATATTATCTCGATTGGATTTCTTAATGGATATGGGTACTTGAGAAGATTTAGAAATGCATAGTACAAGCTCACCAAAGGAAATATGATTGTTGCAAAAGGTAAGAAAGCTTAGAATGAACATGATACAAAACTCAAACCATGTTATCTTTTGCAACAATCAGATTTTCTTTAGTGATCTTGTACTGTGCATTCCCAAATCTGCTTAAGTACCCATCTCCAAATCGAATCGAGATAGTATTTCATGTTCATGCTAAGCTTTCTGCTGTTTGTGTTAATGCATTGCAGAAAGAGGATGCGTGTTCCTTATGGAACAAGAGACTTGTGCACACAAATTATAATGGGGGTTGTGTATCCTCTTCGTCCAACAGTAGGCTAATGTTGATGATGATGTTGATGCCCCTGCTCTTGTTTTTTATTTATTTAAGTAATTCCCCCTAGTGGTGCATGTAAGACAATATCTGTCGTATGTGGTTAAACGTCCATTTAACCATACCTTGTTTATTAATGTGATATACTGCTTTAACAGTACTATATGAAAGTATGTTTCATGATGTATCAAACAGTATGGATTTCACATTATAAATTCATATATTTTTACGAAAACTTGGTCAAAGTTTAATTGGTTTGACTTCTGAAAAAAAGGCCTTAACCTCTGAAACGGAGGTAGTATAAGTCTTAGAAACTCGCATTGTTTACCTGCCAAGATGCACCCCTCTATCACGATGTAGTGCTGACCAAGCTTCTCGGTCATTTCGCTTGAAACCCAAAAATGTTCATATATGGCAACTTATATCGCGAAGCAAATATTTTCACAGGTTGGCCAAAAATCATGTCTAAATTTTGTTTATGGCAAGTAGTACATATAAAGATGACGCTTTGTGCAAGTACTTATTTTATATTTTATGAGTTTTATCGAATCCCGGTCAATTAATGTTGTCCGCATGGAAATTTGCGTTAACTAAACTGAGTTTACTATTTATTGTTCTTCATTGGCACCCACCTCCTTAGTTGTGATCTCCATCGTGATCTAACCCGAACAGGTAATTTACAGGTGTCATCTAGTGCAAATCTGGTTAAAGTTGATGGTGACATGATTTTGGTCCAAGAAGTGCGAAAGTCTTTTGATTTTTGTTCTTTCTTCATTCTATTTTTTAATCAAAGTCAAAATAATTGGCGTGCAAATTCATAGCATGATGTCCAGTTTCTCAAAACTATCGGGGTTTTTTCATATATTTACTACATGGGTACCTTTAAAGTATTTTATGGAAATTTATTAGGGCTGATATCTACCACTTACATGAAATTCATATTTTACCTCGTTTAAGTAATCGACATAAAGTCATTTGAGTGGGCAAAATTAGTTAGAAATCTAGAAAAATTCACAGAACTTTGAAATTATCTATTAAACACGGTCCACTTTGTGTGAAAATTAGGGTTATTACATTCTAGGCCATATTCTGCGCATTACCATCACACAAAACTACATTTTTTCATATAGTAAGTTATAAACACGCATTGTTTACCATTCCAATACGGAACCATCTACCAAATCCGGGCACATTACCGGAACCCGCGATGTCGAGAGGACCAGAATGTTCATACTCTACATGGCAAGCCATATCGCAAGGCAAGTTTTTTGACAAGTTGTCAAAAAATGTTATCCACCTTTTTTAATGGTGAGAGGGGTGACTGGATATAAGATGTTCTCATGCGCCTGAGAACTCGCAAATCGGTTAAACTGGACCGAGTTTACCTATCTGAAAAAAAAACTAAATTTACCCTTTATTGTTCTTTGTTGGAACCCGCCTCCTTTTGAGCTCCATCGTTCTCCACCCGAACAGATGCCACCTATACTACAAATATAGTTAAAAGTTGATGGTGACATGACGTTGGCCCTACCTTTCTTGACACCGCTACACGATGTCGAAATCATTGCGTGGAAGCTTACAAGAGAAGGAAGAGATCCCTGTTGTGATTCCCACTACTCGTTCTAGAAAAGCCAAACAGGTGCCTTCGAGGAGAGATCATCGATGATGCCAGCGAGGACATTTTGCGTGTCCTATATCCACATGGCCCCGCATCTCAGAAGTCAAGTTTTTTTCGAGAGAAGTCAAGTTAAGGACACATGAAAAAAAAATTACATGCCAATATGCACCCATCTAGAGTAGTACCCATGTCAGAATCCAACAAAAATAATTTTACACAATACAATCACATTTTAGTCAGGAAACTTTGCTTTGGAATTTACGTGCGCCTTATTCTTTGAAACGGAGGTAGTACTTACTCACTCTTTTTCAAAATACTACTAGCAAACCTTTCTAGCAAGTTTTTTTAGTTTTCTAATTAATCTTACATTGTGGGATGGAGGGAGTATTAAAGATGGACATATTATAGCTTGGTATAAAAAAATAGAATGTTCATTCATGGTGGGCCATGTTGTGAAGTACTGCTAGTAGTGTAAGTATTTTGCAGAAGTTGTTAAAATTCATGTGTAATACCAAAGCAGCGAATCTAGCGGCACCGTGACCTATCAGTCAATTTTCAACTGTCCACTCGAATCGTTCGCCTTGGGCCACCTGCGGGAGTATTTCGGTTTCTGTTATATACTTGGCAATTGTCCGTATATGCATATAATAGTACGTAGACACATGCTTTACTGGCCCGTGAAAATATTTATTGATATGTTTCTTAGTACTAGGAAACAATTTACAAATTCTCGTTATTTACAAATTGATCTCTCGAAAATAGCACTAGCAGCAGCTATTAAAAAATGGTAATTATATATGATGTACCAAGAAGTATTTTCTAAAAAACATTCACAATTAGTAGTGTGTAGTATACTAATTAAGGTTGTTACTTGATAAAAAATATATCTCGAATATACCACTAGCGATAGAGATATTCCCTCTAAATAAAATTAATTGACTCAATTGTATCCAAATATAGACATACATCTAGACACTATAAAAGTCTAAATCGATACATGCTTATCCAGATAAACTTGATATAGATACATGTGTATCTAGACAAAATTAAGTCAAGTAATTAGAAAATTGAAGCATAAAATTGGTACTAGTTGTACATGATGTATCAGGGTGAACACGTACTCGGTACACAAAGTATCATGTTCTCCGTGTTATACATTTTTGAAATATTAGAAATATGATTTTCTGCAAAGTAAAACTATATACCTTTTTCTAAGGGTCCTACCTCCTGTGGTCTTGGTGGCAGCTTCTAGTTGGCTAGGGGGACACCGGTATCTACCGACTTCGCTTGAATTGCATTTCCATGTCTAGTATTCACTCCGTCTACACATAGCTGACATAATTTTGTCTAGATGCGTATATACCTTGTATAGGTAAAGAGGACACCACACGCGATTTTTCCATTGTTTTGACATTCTCGCAGACCACATTACACATGTCGCTTGGTAGACTAGGGTGTTGATAGGTCTACGAAAGCCAATGCACAAGCACATGCAGACACCCAACAAAATAAGAGTGACATGTCCATATCCGCCTACGTATTCATAGTCGATGTACTATGGGCAAAAAGAGACTTTTGAAAGAAAAAATTTGGCAGGCAGTGCTATAAGCGCTAGTTTCATCGTCTCGACGATGATGATACATTGTCCATATGTTGGTTGCGTGGATTTGATCGCCTATGACGACGAGTTCCACCACCAGTCCGGGTGCACACGGTCCTCTTGCGCTTGCCCAAAGCCCGGATGCACCTTCGTCTCTTTCCCGGTAGGGCTCGTCTACCGCATCTCGGACACCCACTTATCCATGAGTATCAGATTATTTCGTTATCTTTAAATATTTCTATGCTTTAGATGAATTTCTGCATACTCATATAGATCAATTTGAATTTTAACTAAGTTAATTTTATACTCGTATAAGTCTCCCGCTCTGATGCATTGCCTTTTTTAAAATTTTAATTCACACATATAAAAAGGTATAGTCTCTCTGCGATATGAATCTCCATGGCCATTTATCTGACAATAAAGTATAGAGCCTGGCTTTATTATTACAGCTTCATGGCGTCCTAGACATTTCACCTTTCATTCAATGAGTATTGCACTAGTTCACCTATCCCTCTTCTCCTCTCCACTTTCCTATATCCACACTCTACCTCGCCCTTCGCATCGCCTAGTTCCCATAGTATGTGTTCTTCATCTTGTCCCTGTTTTCCGAAGCCCAAACCAACGAATCCCAACCACCGTCGCCACACCAGGTGCATTGAGATGGTTGGATCGAGCAAGGACAGTGACGATGATTCTCGGCTGTTTCAGGAGGTGTTTACGGAAGGCCCCCTTGAAGAAGTCACAGCTAGATGAGACATCATCATTGCCACGAGCCTCGTTGGTCCAGCCAAACTTCATCTTGACTCAGCAAAATATAGTGCAACTCTGCTGGTTTCTCAGCCGTTTGGCCTTCCATGTGTTCTTCATTCTCACCCAACTAAGATACCGTGGGACTGCATGTTGGATGGTGAGAGCCTCCTCTATAAGCTGTCGTCGTTGTCATGCCAGACGTCATGAATAAACAGTGGACAGACACCAATGGTGATTGGATCACCACGGTTGGCTTCCAATACAACTGGGAACTTGTCAATGTGTACACTCATCGCAAAATTCTTCTCGCAACGGTTCCGTTTGTATCCACCAATCGCCTAGATACTTTCTTTGATAATAGCGATCGTATGATACTGCAGAATATAGATATTTACCAAGTTCCCACATTTTCTAGGAGATATCAAGATTACACTCTTGTTTCCCTTTTTGACGGCTTAGTTATCGTTCATCACGGCCATCAATATGTATGGACAGTTCTTCCGAATGAGTCCCTGACCTATTTTACTTACAGCAATATAATTATTCACAGAACTTCTATTTTCCATAACTGAGATTGGCAGTGTGTATGCGTGTAGTTCTTATTATCCTGGTAATTACACCTGCATATATCGCACACTGTCTTTATATTCATGGACATGTGCTTATTTTACAAAGTTGACATATGACATTGTTTCATATTTTATGCTTTTTACTCTGTTTGTCTAAAATTATTTCTCTATGATTATAGGGGATTTAAATATATAGGATTTCTCATAAGGATTGCTATGTATATTAGTATTGCATTCGGTATGTTTCTTTGTGAATGAATCCATAAAAATTCACATATTTATTCACATAAATTTCTGTTTTCTTTCCCATGATTCAACCAGATTCCCGCAATTTTGATTCCAATACGATTCAGTATGTCATGCAATTTGAATATTGTATTTTCCTATTCTTTCATTTTTTTTAAAATCCTGCAAACCAAAAATGTTCTTAATAAACGGCGGTTTTCTTTTCTAACCCCTGCGTTGCTCCTAATGCCACTAGCCCTGGATAACTGGGTGGATGAACTCAAAGGAGCTCTGAGCCATGAGCGCGAGTATGATTATGGTATGTGGTGGTTAGCAAATTCTTCGGATGGTTATAGCCTTCTACTCATCTTTACTCGGGGCATTGCCGGTGAGCAGGATATTAAATATCCAATTTTTCCTAATACGGATCGCCCTGATGTTGTTAGTGGCGGTCGCACTGTTTGCGCATATTTTTATGGATTGTTCTAGAAAGACCCTAATGTGTTACTACATCAAGGTAAGCCATGGACAACGGTTACTAACATTGGGACATATTCTTTTTTATTGGAATGAACTATCCGATCAGTGTGCTGGTAGTCGGCGCCAATATTGCCCAGGGATATCTGACAAGAAGCAACTTTGTCTACACGTCGCATTATGCAATATGCCTTTATAAGCTGTCGCATCCTGAAATATGCCGCTTTAGTCTGAATGTTATGGGTGCCTTTGTTGGTTTCTCAACAAACACTGCCTTCTCATCAGATAATATGCTAAATGAATGCATTGACCCTTCATTTGTGAAGACTTTGCGTTGGTTCATCCCAAGCTTTGTTAACGCTCTGGATTGGAACCAGTACGTTTGGCAATTCATTCAAAAAAAGGCCATGTGGCCACTTTACGTGCTACTAAAATATTCTATAATACTGGAGTAGTAACCCGTATGTAATGCGAGTAGCTCCCAGTTGGTCAATGAACAATTTCTTTCATAGAATTCCATAAATTTGTAAAGCTAGTTTATGCTCTAGTACCTTTACTTGATTAAACATAATTTTGTACACAATATTCGTTTAATACAGTATACTATGTAGTATGGAGTACTCCATATATTGACCTAAATGTCTGACTATAAAACTACATGCAGCGAGCAACATGAGTGTCCCCAGTGTCCAAGTCGCACCACAAGTTATAATGTACATAGTCCACTACGTCCCATATATGTATACGAGTATAGAGTGAAGTACTTACTAGTACTACTACTAGCAAATGGAAACTGAAGGGAATATGCCCGAAGAGGCAATAATAGTGGTTATTATCTTATTCCTTCTTTATGATAAATGTCTATTTTGCATGGTATAATTGTATTAATAGGAAATATTAATACATGTGTGTTTAGTAAACAAATAAAGAGTTCCTAGTTAAGCCTCTCATATAAATTAGCTCTTTGATTAACAAGATGATCAAGGTTTCCTGATCATGGACATTAGATGTTGTTAATAACGAGGTCACAATATTGGTAGAATGATGTGATGAACATTCATCTGAAGTATAGTAATACAATTATAATCATTATGTTTAAATTACTATCACATCATTACAAAGTAACTTTAGTCCTTAGACCATGAGATCATGTTAATTGCTAACACCAGAAGAGTACTTTGATAACATCAAATCACCGTAACAGGGTGACTATAAAGGTGGGTTTGGGTACTCTGAAAGTGTTATGTTGAGTCACATAGATCAAGAGTAAAAAAATTCCATCCAAATGATGGAGAGATATACTCTGGGCCCTCTCGGTGATATCACATTGATATAGCTTGCAAGCAAGTGATAGAGATCAATAGATTGTTATATCACAGGAACGATAAAAGAGTACATGTCGATAACTGTTGGGGATATACTTTCTGGGTATACCTATAGGACTCGCTGACCAGGGTGGCCCACCAACGGGTTAGAGCTTTGCTTCACGGGCGGCCCAGTCAGAGAAAGAGGAGGAGCCAGTTCCGACTACGACAAGGCCTAGAAGAATTACCGACTTAGGCCTGTAGTATTACTTGTAGTCCAAGTTATATCTAGTTACCGACTCTATAACATAGACGAATAGGTCTCTACTCTAACCCGAGGCCCCGGTGACTATATAAACCGGCCCTATGGGAGCCTTTAGGGCACACACAACCACAACCAACTCGCACAGGCAAACCTCTCTTGTAATCCGCTGTAACATCTGGCTTACGCCGATATATTACTGGGTTGCTAGCAGGAGTAGGATCCGATCACCGCAGTCGGATCTGAACCTGGGTAAACTTGTGCTCACCGCTCCTGGAACATCCGACGTCTCACACCCCATCCTTCCAACGCCACTAGGTCCCCCTATGGTGTACTTGTCGACAATCCGATGACAGTTGGATCCCACCGTGGGACAGGTGACCTTTGGAGCATCATTCCAGGCGGAATCTGCACGTGCAGGAATCGGCAAAACTATCGCCATGAGTCGCATGGTCTACGCCAGTGATGTCCCTCTCGTCCTTCTCGACGAGACTTGGATCCCAGATTTGAAACCCGTGACGACCTATATGATCATGTCTATCGGAAAGATCGATATTTATCTCGGTTTCGCTGAACCCGCCCAACCCACCCTTGAGGTGATGACCATGGCAGAAGAAAAATCCAGATCTACTTTGTCCACAGAAGAGGAAAAGTTCAAGGTCCCGGAGAAAATCGAACCCACCCAACCCACTCCTATAGTGGAAGAAGAGGTGGAAGAAAAATCCGGATCTGATCTCTCTGATGAAATTGGATACACGGACAAGGAATATATTCGCTACAGTTTCGTCATACCAGACATCGTAGCAGAAAAACTACCCTTGAAGCACAGGATAAAGGAGATGATGAAGCGCCCCTACATCGATTACGAAGCAATCGCCAACATCACAAAGAACTTTGAGATGGAGGAGCCAGAAACCCAGCTATGCCACTACTTCAAGAACATGAACAAGAAGAAGCACTGTTTTGTATACCACATAAGCACTGGATCTGACTCTATTGATGCTGGAGCTGGTAGCAACTTGGTCCTAGATGCAATCGAAGAAAACGCCGACTCACCTGGCTCCCCTTAGGAGTCAATCATGTCGCAGGAACTTCGAGACTTCGACAAAGAGATGGAGGAGTATGAACAAGAGAACATATCCAAGCAAACGCAAGGTGAGCCAGAAAATCCCCCTAGTCCATATGATAGCATGGATGAAAGCTACACCTCGCATGATGATATGGATACCGGAGATTCCTCTAAGGTCCACAAGCCAACCATGACGAAAAGTACCGACGGAAGTTTATCCCCCGGTACCGGACCAAAAACCTTCTTTTCCACTGGTACGCACGTTAAGGCTACTGGGCGGTCAAAGAAGAAGCAGAAGAAGAAGAAGAACAAAAATCCGACACCGGCAGATCCGGACGTCGAAGAAACCAACAAAGAAAAAGTTGATGAAGAGATCGAGATGGAGAATCAGGACGGAGATCCGATTAATACCACCCCGATCGACCCTCCTGTGGATGGACACGTCGTCACCAAAGGTGCACGCGAAATTTACGGAGATGCTCTCATGATTCCAATGCCAACGGCTTCGGATCTTACACCGGAGGCACTGGAGAAAAGGGATGAGGCCCTGGAAAAGCACTGTCTGTTTCTACTCGAAGAGGCCGCGCGCATCGTCGATATGAGGTAGCAGCTAGACAGTGATCCTCCCAATTACCAGTTAGATTTCAAGCGACACCCAAACAAGACAAGGGGAGGTCTGTTTCTTGCTAACAAGAACCCGGATATCCACAAAGATCTATTCGACGGAAAAGATGGAGAGAAGATCCGAGTCTACAGCACACCGTTGGAAAACGCGGCTGCAGCTTGAGCCATCCTCGCCAACAATCCATCTTCGCAGTAGGTCCAGCAGTGTGTCATGTTGCTGGACAACGATTTAAAGAAACAGAAAACGGCCGCGTCATTTAGTGGCAAGCTGGCATAAAAATCCGAGTTTTTCCACACTGGCGCGGACCAAAGCGTTGACATAAGGCTTCGCAGGGATACGACTCAGCGCTATCGTCCTCGTGGAGAAGAAGAGAATTCAAGAACCGACTGAAACGGCCACTCTCGCCGGCCGGCACATGACTGGGAAAGAGTTATTCCGGCTGCGTCCAAAGACGCCATCAGGGCAATGGATCTTCATCAGGACTATCATCGGCAAAACAACCGCTATAGAGAAAACCCGGAAACTCGCCGCCAACAAGAGGAGCAAGATCGGCTAAGGATGCCACCACCGAGCCATCCGGCTAGGACTTCCGGACAAAGAGATGATCTGGATCGTCCTGAATCTAGTAGGGACGATGCCCGAAGAAACAGGCATCGGAGTCAGCATAATGAGGCTCCACCGCCACCACCACGTAATCCAGCTAGAAATAATCCACCAGGACCACCATCGCCTCCTAGAAGTGACCATGAAGGATCCAGACGCAGCCATGGAAGCCGCAGGAGCGGAGGCGGCAATGGTGAAAGGAGAAATAGAAATCCGACTCTGCCACGCAGAAGCCGTGAGCCGCCAAGGCGTAGATCTCTCTCGCCAAACGACGCTAGCCATCGAATTGAATCAAACATAGAAGTGCGGCGGTACGAGGAAGAATACGTGTATGTGGGACCCAAGTGCTTTGGACCACGCATACGTCAGACCAAATTTCCGGTTGACTTTGGTATTGCCAAACACATTCAGCCCTATGACGGCGCAACTCGGCCAAATACCTCGCTCCAGGATTTATTCCAGGCTTGCTGCATCACCAAAGGAGGAAACAACCTGGTTGCAGTCCGATATCTACCACTCATGCTGAGGAAGACGACTCGATCATGGCTCAGTGAACTGCCAGAGAATTCAATTCACAACTGGTATGATATGCAAAGTGCGTTCTTTTCAAACTTCGAGGGAACATACAGGAGGCCCTGCACAGTCGGAGACTTGTAGCATTGCACACAAAGACCCGGAGAAACCTGCCGGAATTACCTCGGACGCTGGATTGACATGAAGAACTCCTGCGAAGGAGTAAACAAACAAACTGCGATAGAAGCTTTTATTGCAGAACTTCTAGTCGTACTTTTACGTCACAGACTGAAGCGTGAGTGGCTGCTAAATGATAGAGACGGCAAGCACGTATGTTGATGCCGATGATGATTCAGAAGGGCTGCTAAATATTCTGGTCAATCCCAATGCAGCCAAACATCCAAAACAAACTCAGAAGTGCAAGAATACCTCGGACGACAAGCCGTCTTTAGACAACGCAGTTGTCAATGCAATGTTCGGATCTGGAGGACGAGGAGGGCGTGGAGGCGGCCAGGGTAGAGGCCGAGGAACTTCCTGAATCCAGGCAGAGGAGACCAGCAACCCGGAAGAACCTATACCTGGGCTGACATTGCAAATAATCCCTGTGTCCACCACTTGGATAGTAACAGAGGATCAACCCACACAAATGCCGAGTGTCATTTCAATGAAGACATCAAGAAAGACGAATCCGCTGGCTATAGAGGCAAGCGACAAAAAGGAAAGAAAAATTACGAGAAAGGAAAGGAGCCCAAGGAAGATTCCGACATGGAAGAAGCGGAAGCCTCCAAAGATCCCAAGTCGGATGGAAAGAAAACTTTTCTGACTAAGAAAGACGCATACGTCAGCTTCCTTGGATCCCAACCTGCTAAAGAAAAGAAGGCGGTTCTTCGTGAGCTCAATGCCACGGTTCCGGCTGTTCCACAGTTCCTAGACTGGTCAGAGGTAACCATCACCTTTGATCGTTCAGATCACCCGAGGAAAACACATCATCAGGGAAAGTACCCTATGGTCGTCAATCCTCTTATTGATGTCTATGAGTTCTCTAAAACACTCATGGACGGTGGAAGTAGCATTAACATCCTCTACATCGAGACGCTCTACCGCATGAAGCTACACGAGAGCTAGTTGAGTTACAGCAGTGTAACTTTCCATGGCATTGTGCCAAGGAGACAGGCGGATTCTCAGGGTGAGATTACTCTGGACGTGACATTCGGAACCCGAGACAATTACCGGACCGAGCCACTCTCTTTTGAGGTGGTACCGTTCAAAAGTGCTTACCACGCCATCCTCAGACATCCGACTTATTGGGCGTTCATGGCTCGTTGCTGCTACATCTACAACATGATTAAACTTCCAGGTCCAAAGGGAATAATCACCGTTCGGGGAAATCCGAGGAAGGCGCGAGAGTGAAACGAAGGATCTGCTACCTTCGCCGAAGCCGTGCTGCATGCCTAGGAGTACCAGGAGATCAAGAAGACCATCAATCCGTTTGAGATGCCCGCTACGAAGAACGAGGTGCTGAAGCCAAGTTTGCAGTTCAAGGCGTCGGAAGAGATGAAGAAAATGTCACTGAAGGAAGATGATCCCTCCAAGACAACGAACATAGGAG
The DNA here is from genome assembly GCA_023614405.1 of Avena insularis. Classification (NCBI taxonomy): domain Eukaryota; kingdom Viridiplantae; phylum Streptophyta; class Magnoliopsida; order Poales; family Poaceae; genus Avena; species Avena insularis. Next base: position 228,290,998 of record CM042689.1, on the reverse strand, counting down.
TAGGCTTAGGCCACGCATAGGAAAGCGCGCTCGTCGAGTAACTAGGGAACTTGCCGAGCACTCTCTTAATGTGTACCCTGACGCTAAACCTGTCAAACAGTCATTACGAAGGTTTGGAGATGAAAAGCACAAAGCAATAGCCAAGGAATTAGCCCGACTAGAATTAGAGGATTTTATAAGAGAGGTCATCCATACAAATTGGGTGGCAAATCATGTACTCGTCCCTAAAAAGGACACCATTGATTTAAGGATATGTGTTGATTATACGGCTTTGAACAAGGCATGCCCAAAAGATCCGTTTCCTTTGCCAAGAATCGATCAAGTTATCGACTCAACGGCAGGGTCGGAACTACTCTGTTTTCTCGACGCATATTCCGGATATCACCAAATACCGATGAAAAAGTTGGATCAAATTAAGACGTCTTTCGTCACTCCTAGCAGTTATGTCCAAAAAGAAGGAAACTTTAATATCCGACTTGGATGAAACATTTGCTAGTCTACAAAAATTCAATATGATGCTAAATCCGAAGAAGTGTTTCTTTGGAATTCCAGCCGGAAAATTGTTAGGTTTCATCGTCTCTGAGCGAGGCATAGTGGTGAACCGAGACAAAATCAAGGCTATTCTAAACATTACCAGACCGACTCTCCTGAAGTACATGCAGCGTCTCACTGGTTGCATTGCAGCAGTGAGTCGGTTCGTCAGCCATCTCGGAGAAAGAGTCGCACCTTTGTACAAACTCTTGAAGAAAACTGACAAATTTGTCTGGACTTAGGAAGCCGAAACTGCCCTAAAAAGTTTGAAAGATCTACTTTCAAACCCACTAGTTCTCGCAGTGCCAGAACCTCAGGAACCTATGTTAATTTACATTGCAGCGACCAATAAGGTCATAAGTGTGGTAACAGTAGTTGAGCGCGAGGAAGAAGGCCATGAGCATAAGGTGCAGCGGCCAACTTATTATCTGAGTGAGGTCCTGACAGAATCAAAACAACGGTACCCACATCATAAAAATCTAACCTATGGAGTATTCTTTGCATCCAGAAAGCTACACCACTATTTTCAAGAGCACAAGATCACAGTGGTGAGCACCGCTCCCCTGCGAGATATAATCAACAACCATGACACCACAGGACATGTCGCAAAGTGGGGAATAGAGCTTGCAGCTTTTGACATTGAGTACAAACCACGTACATCAATCAAGTCCAAAATACTTGCCGATTTTGCAGTTGATTGGACAGAAACGGCAGAAAACACAGGTCTTCCAGACTCGGAATTTTGGACCCTTCACTTTGACGGATCAAAAGCAAGAGGAGGCTCGGGGGCTGGTGTGGTGCTCAAATCATCACAAGGAGATAAGTTGTTCTATGTGTTGCAAATACACTTCACGGCAACCAATAATATTGCCGAGTATGAAGCACTGCTGCATGGAATACGCATGGCCAAAAAAATTGGCATATCAAGACTCATGTTTTACGGAGACTCGGATTTAGTTGCTCAGCAAGTATCCGATATCTGCAACGCAAACAAGCACATGGCAGCATACAAAGCTGGTGTGGATGAACTATCTAAATCGTTCGAGGTTTTTGAGGTTCAACACATCCCTCGAGAAGAAATGCTATGAAGGATAGGCTCTACACGGAAACAAGTACCGGATGGCGCTTTTTTAGAGCATTTAAGGGTCCCCTCCATAGTCGGAGTTGATGAGGACTATCCGACGAAATCCGACTCACCATTAATAGAAGTTCTTGCTGTAATTCCTAGCTGGACAAAACCATATCTGGATTTCCTAATAGACGGAAAACTACCAGAATACAAAGTCTTGAGCCGGCAGATTGTCCGACGAGCAAAAGCCTACACTATAATAAATGGTGAGCTCTACAAACGTAGTGTTTCTAGCGTGTTTCAGCGATGTATTTCTTCGGAAGAAGGAGTGGAAATCTTAAGAGAAATCCACGAAGGCGAGTGTAGTCATCATGTTGCAGCCAGATCTTAGTGGAAAAAGCTTTTCGACACGGATTCTTTTGGCTTACAGCTAAGGCGGAAGCCGATCAACTAGTCAAAACGTGCAGATGCTGCCAAAAGTACCATCATCAAGCACATGTTCCGGCTGAACAGCTGCGAACAATCCTTATTACATGGCCATTCGTGGTCTGGGGGATTGATAGGTAGGGTCGTTTCGCACGGCAAAATGTGGATTTACTCACCTACTAGTTATGGTGGATAAATTTACAAAATGGACTGAGGCTAAACCCGTAACAAGTTGGGATGGATCCATAGCCAGAAAGTTCGTCGAGGACGTAATCATCCGATTCAGATATCCGCACAGTATAATTACTAACAATTGGAGCAATTTTTCCATGGATGAACTTGCCAATTTCTGTGAAGACCAAAGGATCCGACTTGATATTGCATCAGTCGCACATCCACAAGCTAATAGACAAGTCGAAAGAACTAATGGCCTCATTTTACAAGGAATCCGACCTCGCCTCGAGGCACCGCTTCGTCGGGCCGCGGGGGCTTGGGCGGAAGAATTACTGTTTGTGATATGGAGCTTACGTACAACTCCTAACAGATCAACCGGCTATCTCCTTTCTTCTTGGTCTATGGTGCAGAAGTAGTTCTTCCAAGTGATCTAATTCATCAGTCTCCACGAGTCAGAGCGTATATCGAAGAAGATGCAGAAGTTTCTCGACAAGATGATCTCGATATAATCGAAGAAGTACGCGTCGTTGCTAAGCAGAGGTCTATATCCTATCAGTAGAAGTTGTACAAATATCATAGTCAGAGAGTGCAAAACCGTTCTTTCATAAAAGGAGATTTGGTTCTCCGACTTGTGCAAAAGAGAAAGCACAAACTTTCCCGATTTGGGAAGAACCTTTTATGGTTAGCAGAGTTCTGCATAATGGGTTATATTATTTAACCGATATGAGACCAATCAAGGGAAGACATGATACTCGGAAGAGAAAGAGAGCTGGTGGCAGCACACACCCGAATGAAATAGACCGTCCATGGAATATTGCACAGCTACATCCCTTCTATTATTAGTTATATTTCCTTGTAATCATATATGTACATGTTCAAAGTGAAATAAAGTGTTGGTTTCTTCATATGTTATCTTTGAGAAGTTTTTGCCATCTTATTTCCAAAATAGCATGTCAATTTTTTCAAAAATCCCAGAATGCTTGAAAGTACTTTATGCTCATGTTCGTTCTGATTACGGTTTTTGAATATCTAAAAGTTTTAACTTAGGGTACAAAATTTAATTTATTGTCTGTAATTTGGTTTTTTATCTGATTGCTTAGACGCGGTCATATTCTGAGTAATGAGTTGTAGGTACTGGAAGTCCGCTTTGTTTCCGAGTTTAAACTGGTTTAGCAATTGCGCTCCATTGCTCGACAAAGTTTTCGTGCTAAAGGTTGGCCGACCCATGAAAGGGACGAGGTAGAGAGCCAGATAAAACGATAAAAACACCAAGTCCTTCAGAAAGTTTTTCAAGCACATGTATAAAAAATATGTATAAGCATAGAGTGCTATGATAGTAAAAGCATCAGTTTTTACAAGACCAGCACAAAATAAAACATTGTTTCCATCATTACATTGCCATAAGTTCAGAATAATGCATAAAAACTGCTTATGCTTCAGATTCAGGTGGTGGTGATGAAGGAGGTGGAGCGCTGGAGTCAACAGCATTATTGCCCTCGATCTCAGACTCGGAAGTTGCAATACTGGCTTTTGGCTCTTCGGGCGAGGGAGGCGTGGTGACGGATCCAAAGAACGGTGTTGTATAATTGGTCATCTCTGCCACACGACAAGCATAACCTGCACAAGACTCTTGGATGGCCTTGATGTCTTGTGGGTTACCCTCATCCTCCTCCTCGGCAATACCCTTGGTGACATGCCAGATTTCCGTCTCGGTGTGGTGGATCATCACCATGGTAAGAGTAGTCTGAGCAGCAGTCCGAGCGTAGGAGATCTTCTAGTCTTTGATAAGCTTCGGAATCTCCTTCACCTTGTCCCTCACCTCATGCACTGACATTGTGTGCAAGTCGGAAAGCTTGACGGACTCGCCAACCTCTTCAAGAGTTTGGTGGAAATCGTACAAGATATCTCGACGAGCTTAATGCGCTCGAGGCGAGGTTCCGAGGTAGGGGAGTCGGAAAGATTTAGGGGGGCTGGGAAAGAACCAAAAAGTCAAAATTCGATTGAAAATAAAGTACAAAAAATCAACAGAAAGAAAGATTCGAAAATCTTACCTAACACAGAGTGATTCCATTGCGCATGCTCCTTGCGGAGGCTGTTCAGTTCACTGGCTGTGGTCTGGAAAAGATCCCTCTGAATATCGAAGTCCTTCTTGAGATCATCTAGTTCTTTATCTCGGAGGGCTATGAGCTTCTCGAGCCTAACGGTCTCATGATTGCTTGACTCCAGGACAGCAGCTACGGATTTCTCCGATTCTAAAGTTAGCTTCTCAAGCTTGTCGCGGACCTCGGCATTCTCTATCTCCAAGACCTTGAAGTTCTCGGATTGCTCCACCATTTTGCTGGACTGGCACAACAGTTCTGCTGAGGAAAAAATATCAGTCGGACAAAACAAGTTTGATTATGACAAAAAGATAACTGACAGAGAGGAAGTTGGAAAAGTTTACCTTCTGCTTCATCTTTCTCAATTTTCAACTTTGAATTCTCAAGGCGCAAAGCTTTGATTTCTTTGCGTTTATTGGAAATACTCTTGATCAATTCCTGGTTGGAACATGCAATTTTCTGTAAGTTTAGAGACGAAACACCGTCAGACGGCTACTAAGGCTCGAGCTACAAGTTTAACTAAGTAAAATTACAGCACGAGCCTTGGGGGCTACACTACATCATTCTTTTGCAACCTAAAAGCATCAACTCGGATCCAACGATGTTTATCTGACTTTATGCTTGGGGGCTAGAGGATATGATAATAAATTAAAATGAGAATCGGAAACTTACAATGTGTTCCAGGTGCATCTTTTCAAATCCGAGCTTGGTGTTGTGAAAAACCTTCTCGGTAAGGATGAGGGAAGGAGCATCCATCGGTGGAAGCTCGCCAGATGTGACTTTAGTGTCCCGGACCAAAATTTGGTCCAGGAGGCCGACCAGCTTGACGTCCTCCTCCTCTTGGCTCGCTGCCTTCGGGGTAAAGGTTTGCTTCTCAAGACTGGATTCAGCCAATCTGAGGATCTCTTATTTCTCTTTCCTCTTCAGGCCAGAGATAGCGGAGCCGGACACTTTATCCATTGTTCCTATAGATATTACCATGGGATCATTACCCTTGATGGGTTCACCCTTGTTAGCTGCCTGGTCATCAACGATGACCAGGGCTTTCGAGACATTGCCAGCATCAGGAGAGGCAGAACCTTCATGTGCTGATGGAGTACTAGATGGAGTCGGTGGAGGCACAACAGGGGAGATAACAAGCTTTTGCTAACGGATCTGCTTGCTCGGCTTGCTGTCCGTCTTGGTCTTGCTCTTCATAGAAGATTTAACTCTAGAACACGAAAATCCTAAATATCATGTGTGCTCTGGAAAGAAATAAAGGTACATAAGTACTGAAAATAAAAGATAGGGTGCTTACTTTTTAACTATTGGTAGCACTTGGCTACCAGCAGTAACAACAACTTCTTTCGCCTTACGCTTCTTGGAGGCGGGGGCGGCAACTTCTTGCATGAGGGTCTTATAGTCCTTCGTCGGAATCCGGCTCGAACTGACCCGCATCTTGTCCTTCTTGTCGCTCGTGATCTGGTGCATGAGGCGATCTCCATGGTGCTGGAGAGGCTGAATCCAGCGCTCCAGCCAGCAGTGGATCAAGTCAGATCCACAGAGGCCCACATGCTTCATCAGAAACTCAATCCGCCTCTTGGCGAGGATCAAGATATCCGACAGCTCCGACGCCTCCGCGTTCCATGAATTCTGGTGGGGAGCAGCGCTGTTGACAAATTCCAGAAGACCTTCCGCCTTTCTAGCAGCCCAAATATCCTTCTGATAAAAGAAAGTTCCAGCTCAGCGCTTGACGGATTCACTAGCATTAATCCTAGGATAGACTCGGTTTCTCCTGAGGACTAAGATAAGAGTTTTTCCGAGTACCATAGTAGTACCGGAAAAGGGTGCGACTTGTCCTAATGCCAAGAAACCCCTCGCACAAAGCTGCATGAGTGCTAAGCTCGAGCAGAGAGTTGGGAGGAAGATTATGGAGTTGCACACCGTAGCAGTTGAGAACCTCGACAAGGAAGTCCTACGATGGCAAGCTGAGGCCACGGTCGATGTGCGTGCCGAACAGCACCCTCTCGCCAGCACGCGAGGCGGGAACGGTGTGCCCTGAGGCGCTCCACCATGCACCAGCGACGATGAATCCTTCATCCTCCATGACTTGGAGTTCCGTGTCGTCCATGGCGCTGGGGATCGAAAGGCCCCGCATCTTCCTCTCTTCCATCGCATACAAACCCGTCGCCGCTCCTGAGGTCGAGGCTGATGTCATGGATCATGGAGGAAAAGGACTGGTGAGGAAGGAGAGATTTTTTCTCACGGTGCATAGATGGAAACTAGTGTGGAGTGCTCGAGGAGTATGAGGAGGCAATAAATAAATCGATGAAGATATAAATCTAAGAGAGGGTTTTCTCCCCTCTTTATTTGTCTCTGCATCAAGATTCGTGCGTCAACACGCGCGATTAGCGCCACGTGTATAGGAGAGGGGGATTTAGCTTCCTCGCGAATCTTCCGCCCCCTCGATTTTCACATAGGCATTGAAACGGTGTTCTATTTGGTAAGGAGCGGACCCACTAACGTTCGTGATGATAGGACTCCTGTCAGTGACAGGACCTGGTCTGAAAAGTTGTCAGTCCGCACGCCGTTGAAAAATCCGTCTTATGTTTCAAACTTAGCAAGGAAAAGATTAAGGTCAAGAGCAAAACATGTACGACTCAATTGACTCGGAATCCTACATTATTGAAAGAAGTTTTCGGGAACCCTTCAAGATTTTCTCAAGACGAAGAAACCATCAAGCTAGACGATTTATCCGACTTTGGATCTTGGAGACTTCTGGGGGCTACTCTTGGTGATATACTTTCTGGGTATACCCGTAGGACTCGCTGACCAGGGTGGCCCATCAATGGGTTAGAGATTTGCTTCATGGGCGGCCTAGTCAGAGAAAGAGGAGGAGCCAGTTCCGGCTACGACAAGGCCCAGAAGTGTTACCGACTTAGGCATGTAGTATTACTTGTACTCCAAGCTGTATCTAGTTACCGACTCTGTAACGTAGCCGGATAGGTATCTCCTGTAATCCTAGGCCTCGGTGACTATATAAACCGACCCTATGGGAGCCTTTACGGCACACACAACCATAACCAACTCACAGGCAAACCTCTCTTGTAATCCGCTGTAATATCCGGCTTACGCTGATATATTACTGGGTTGCTAGCAGGAGTAGGATCCGATCACCGCAGTCGGATCTAAACCTGGGTAAACTTGTGCTCACTGCTCCTGGAACATCCGACGTCTCACACCCCATCCTTCCAACGCCACTAGGACCCCCTATGGCGCACTTGTCAATAATCCGACGACAGTAACAAGATCAAACTAGGTATGGGGACATCAATGATCGAATCTCAGACATGTAAAATATCGCGGTACAAAGAGATTTAATTACAGAGTTAAAGGTTCACACGATCACAAGAAGTCATCATTGAATGAGTGTGAGTCAATACGGATCTCTAGGTCCCGCTGCTAATTATTGATCGGAGAGGGGTCTTGATCATGTCTGCATTATTCGCGAACCGTAGGGTGACACACTTAAGGGATACCTACACCATTTGGAGCAAATAAAATACCAGAGATAAAAATATCAAAGCGTTGGAATTATTTCAATGGACACCGGAATTGTTTCGGGTGAAATTGCTGAAATTGGTTCTGCATGTGAAATTGAAATGTAGCAAGGGGGTTTTATGTGAATGTTTGTTAATTAATATAATTAACAAAATTCTGAATAAAATAAATAAAATTATTTTATGTAAAGAGAAAATGCATTTAATTTAGTGGACATTAAATGCAAAGTGAGCAGAGTTGAAATTGATATGAGTGGGCTTAGTGAAAGCTCCACCCACATGAATGAGGGAGAGGTGGGGCCACCCACCATGGACAGCGGCCATTCCCCTTGGACAACCCCATCCCCTATAAAAGGACCCCATGCCTCTTGTCCATTCACAACTCCTCACATAGGATCTCTCTCACCCTCTAGAATATTCCCCACGGTCTCACCTTAGCGAGATACATGTTACCGGTGGATTTTTCTAGAAGAATTTGTTGCTTCCACTGCTTCGCTAGAGCGATGACTCGGAGGTTGTCGGGGTACCGGATGTGTCTGTGATCACGGATGCACTACTACTTTGCGGTGATGGACTTGATGGTGTTGGACCTGCTAGACTTGCTGGACTTAATCATGATCTTGAGATCGGCAAGTGAACGACTACATCATCCATGAGAACCAATCTCGTAACGCTTTGTCGGTCTTTGAGGGTATGTTCTCTATGGATGTATATATGATATGTCGTAAACGTATCTATAATTTTTTATGTTCCATGCTTGTTTAGTATCCACTTTGCTTTGTTTGTCTACACTTTGAGGTATTTTTATACATTTTCTTGGACTAACCTATTAACATGATGTCGTAGTACCAGTTGCCTGTTTTCTGCTTTTTTGGTTTCAGAAAAGCTAGTAAAGAAATATTCTCGGAATTGGACGGGACAAAAGCCATAGTCAATATTTCACCGAGGAGAACACAGAGACCGAAGGGCGACCAAAGGAGGGCCACGAGGCTGCCACACCCTAGGGTGGCGTGGGCCCACCCTAGGGTGCGCCGCCACCAGGTGTGGCCGCCTCGGGTGCCCTCCTGCCTCGCCTCTTTGCCTATATAAACCCCCTGATGCCAAAACCCTAAGTACCCGATCAGATCTCCATGAAACAGTCCGTAGCCGCTGCCACCATCGTCCCTAGATAGAGGGATTTGAAGCTCTTCCAGGCACTCTGCCAAAGGGGAGATATCATCCCGAAGGCCTTCATTACCATGCCAGCCTCCGGTATGATGCGTGAGTAGTTCCACCTTGGACTATGGGTCCATACAGTAGCTAGATGGTTGTTTCTCATCCCTTGTGCTATCATGTTTAGATCTTGTGAGCTCCGTTCATGATCAAGATCATCTATTTGTAATCATGCATGTTGTGTTTGCGGGGATCAAATGGATATTGAGATTACTATGTCAGATTGATTATTGATTATATCATGTCTTTATGATTATTGATTCTATCATGTCCGTGTTGTTTGAGATCTTGCATGCTCTCCGTTTCTAGTAGCTATCTTGGCCAAGTAGATGCTAGTGACTCCAAGAGGGATTATTTATGCTCGATAGTGGGTTCTTGCCTCTATTGAATCTGGGTAAGTGACAGAAATCTCTAAGGTTGTAGATGTGGTGTTGCCACTAGGGATAAAACAACAATCTCTTATTCATGGAACAATTGTATTGTTTACTTTACACACATTGCTTAATGTAGTTATCCGTTGCTTGCAACTTAATACTAGAGGGGGTTCGGATGATAACCTGAAGGTGGATTACTAGTCATAGATGCAGTTGGATGACGGTCTATGTATATTGTTGTAATGCCCAATCAAATCTCATAGGATCATGAGTGTCTAGTATTGCATTGTTATGCCTTGCTCAGTCCTGTCAATTGCCCCGATGTAATTTGTTTACCCAGCATGTTATGTTATTTATCTTAAGGAGAGCACCTCTATTTAACTGTGGACCCCGGTCCAATATTTAACATTGTTGCATCATCTACTTTTAATGTTTACTTTCTGCAAGCAACCACTACCTTCCACAGAATACGTTTAATCCTTTGTATTCAACAAACCAGTGAGATTAACAACCTCAGTATAAGTAGGGGGCAAAGTCTTGAGTTTGTGTTGTGCAGGATTCCAAGTTGTACCAACACCTTGGAGTTGTTTCCTTGCTCCTACTGGTTCGATAACCTTAGTTTCATAAATGAGGGAAAACTTACTATCGTGCTCATCATACCTTCCTCTTGGGGTCTCCCAACGAAGCTCTACTATTGAGCCACGTCAATATCCACCCATTGCTTGTATCTAGATAGATAGATCTTGGTGCTCGGTTGTTCATATCGTAGGAATTTTTTTGTTTTCTATGTTGTGAACCCACTAGTGGTATCAGAGCCAGATCTATGCATAGATGCTTTGCACGGGTAGTACACATATAGTTATGTGGGATCTGATGGTCACATTATTGCTTCTTATGTGTATTTTGGATATTGGTGGTATAGTGGGATGAAGCGGTCCAGATAAACTTTACATGTCCTCGCACATGGGACCTGTTCCATGCTTGACATGCAACTAGTTTTGCATAAGTTGCTTGCTAGTGTTTGTCTCTCCTACTATAGTCAATATCTTATTTACAAAAAGTTGCCAATAATTTGATTAGCATCATTGTGGTTCCAAGTTTGTAGGTATGAACGGTTCTATCTTCGAAATCCCTCAGCCAAGTAAAAACATGCAAAAGGTAAATTAGAGGCGTCTAGTTTTTGGTTTTGCCGGGCAAGTACTATGATATGGTAGTATTATAATTTGTAGTATGGACTGATACTATTGGAAATTATAATATGCCAAAGTGTAAGTTCCATATACCTTGGCCTTAAACACATATGAATGATAAAGATCATATATACCATGATGCACAAGATAGTGATCAAGTGCAAGAACCATATCATATCACTTTTTGCATATGATGTTTGTTTGCATCTTGTTTTGCTTATATGGCGCTTTAGTAGCATTATAAGATGATCCCTCATTTAAATATTAAGACAAAAATGTGTTCTTCCTTTAGTATGCACCGTTAAGAAAGTTCGTTGTTTCGAGACACCACGTGATGATCGGGTGTGATAGAATCTATGTTCGCATACAACGGGTGTAAGACAGTTTTACACACGCGGGTACTAAGGTTCTTACTTGGCAATCCTAGCATGTACAGACATGGCCTCGGAACACGAACCGAAAGGTAAAGCATGAGTCATATATAGTTGGTATTGTTCCCATATTGATGCTCGCCTATGAAGCTGCACCAATTCACGTGATGATCGGTCTTGGTGTAGTGAATCTGGTTCACGTAATCACCAAAACCACTCAAGTGATGTTGGTTTTGAGTGGGAGTTCAAGTAATTTATCATAAATTAAATCAAAGTGAATTTTCATAATTTTTTGTTGTGATTACCATCCGTTCACTACCTTATGCTTAGTTGTAATTGAGATAAAATAACTATAGAATTCTGGATATTTACTTTACAAATTGGTATCGTATTATTTTGAGTGTCAATCTAAAGTTTAGAAGTCCTATTGCAAACTTTCAGCAAACTCCATTTAATCCATGAAGTTTAATAAGTAGTATTAAATCAAGAGTAACAATACCAGTGTTAGTATCTAAACTATCATGTTTGCCTCCATGATTCTTGATATTCAAAAGATGTTCTCGTATCAAGGTTGTCTAGGAAAAGGATTGTTTCAGAAACCATCATGTGTGGAATATATTGCGATATCTGAAACAATGTTTTGGTTATAATATGATAGAGTATAATTTAGAAAATAAAATGTTCTCATATTGTATGAGAATTTGCAAAGGTTGAAGATGCTAGGCCTCCTAATCCTCCAAAAAGGTTTTGGAAAGTAACCTTATACTTGTGATTCACCTTTATAAGCTATAGTAGCTGGATCATGAAAGTTGTCATGATAACGATGAACAAAATATGTACGTAAATTTTTTACTCTACTAAAAGATTACTAAAGAATGGATTTTGAAAAAGCGCCAAACATTTGATGATGGTGATCTACTTCAAAGTGCAAGTCCAAAGGTATTAGTATTTGACTATACACTCTTTGGGCGATCCGTCACGTGTATGGCGCTACTATTGATGTTGATAGATTCTTTTAAAGCGAAAGGAAGTGCTGAAATAGAATCTCATAAATATTTGGCAGAAAAAAAGACTGAAAATGTCTAGCTTAGGTATATAGATGATATACATGTTATGGTTGTTTTCATTGCTTGTTAAACAATATGGTTCTTAGGTATTGGATATCAAATTTGTTGGTGTGAAGTGTCACACAGGAAAACACAATTTATGAACTACAGTGGCCTAAGTAACTAGCAACTGAATATGTGATGATGTTCATCAAAAACAAATAAAGTGTTATTGTGTTTCTCGTTGACATCAAAGCTTTCCATCAAGATTTGTTTTAATAATTGTTATTTTGTTCAGTTATTATGAGAATAAAGGTTGTTCAAATGATTACCATATTCCATAGAAGATGGTTGATTTGCAAGCCTAGTTGGAGAAATCACGTCCATACAAACTAATGATAAAAATGTCGCAAGACAAATGATTGAAAGATCACTTACGAAGTGACATCGCCATTTAAATTATATTGGAAAGAAAACATGTAGAAACTCCATGTTGATGGAATTTTGGAGTCTTTTCATTTTGCTCAAATAACACTTGTGAGACTTTCCTAGAGATAATTGAAACCTTGTTCAAAGGCCAAAGAAGAATGAACGACTAGGTTTTTGGACATTGTACATGTTGATGTATGTATTCCATTATGTGTAGTCGTGAGCGATGGATTTCAACTTCATATACTTTCTTCAAAAATTTGAGTGAATATATGTGTATATTTACTTAATAAGAAAGAATTATTTAACATTTGAAAATGTTCAAAGACTTTCAAGATGAAGTAGAAAATCATTCTAACAAGAAAATAAAGATTTTATGATTGGATCATAAATGAATATATTTGAGTTACAATTTAGGAAAAACACCTAACATTTGAGGAATCGTTCCATGGATTTGCATTTCCCGAAACACCATAGGATTATGGAGTGTTCGAGATATGTAATGAAACCTTGTTTGACATGGTAAGGTCAAAGTGTCATTTATAAAACTGCCATTAAATTTTAAAGATTAAAGCTTTAGAGACTACCGCTTTTATACTAAAAAGAGCACCATCGTGATTCGTTCAAATGACACCATATGAGTTATGGTTTGGGATAAAACTCAAATTGTCTTTTCTTAAATTTTGGTATGCTGGGCATAAGTAAAATGTTCAGAACCAAATTCGTATAAGCACGTCTTTGTAGGTTATCCCAAAGAATAATTTGTTGGGTATTCCTCCATAACACCAAGGACAAAATAGTTTTTCGCTTGGAACGTCAAGTTTCTTGAGAAGGATTTTTTTGTGAAAAGTTAAGTGGGAGGATAATAGAACTTTGATTAGGTTGATGAACCTAAGCAACATGTGCTAAATAGCATAGCGCCAGAAAGTGTCCTAGAGGCGGCCACTATGCTTGTAACATCCCAAAAATATTGATCAAGATTATCAAATTCCAATCACCAAAATTAGGGTTAACAAAAACTTTTGTTAATTAAAACCATTATGAATGCATGAATGGACTTTTGTGATTGATGTAAATAGCAAGGAATGGTTTAAAGGTTAAAACAACATCATCTAAATCAAATCCAAGCAGAAACAAATCAAGAGAAACTCAAAAACAATCAAAAGGAGCTAATGGTCATTTTTGCCTATCTTGCTCACTAGGCCACTTTGAGTGTTTCTAGTCCAAGATTTCAAATAGAAACAATTCCATTTATTTCCACCCCTTGCTATACCAAGTAAAATTGAACCCAAGCTCACCTTTCAAACCCACAGAAACATTTGGCAACTTGATTCAAATGATAATTCAAAATTGAATGTATATCATATGTGAAGATCACCATTTCTCAAAACCCCACCAAACCAGTGCACCTTGACAAAACCAACTAACCAGAGACTACCTAGTATGTGACTATTACACCCACCAAGTTTCACTCATAAATTCAAATTCAAATCTCTTTCGGCCATTTCATCAAACACCTTGCAAACACAAATCAAACAAAACATCAAACACTATAGTGAGCAGTGTTTGTGCCTAAATTGTCTCCCCTCTAGCTCACAGCACCCTCTCAGTAGATGATCAAACTAAATTAACTAGCCCTAGGTCACTGTAAGCTTGACATTGCCATCAATGGTGAGCATGCCGAGCCCAAAATGGCCATAACATTGCCACCCCCTGTCCAATGCCAAAGCACTGTCAGCCCCTGTACCACCCTAGAACCACCGCGCCCTATGCCTCTGTGCCATGCTGAGAGCGCGCCAGAGCGCCGCACTTGACACGCGAGCATAGACCACGCGCCTCCCTTGCCGCTTGCGTGCGTGATCACCACCACCCCAGGAACTGCCAGGACATGCCTGTTCGTCGCCGCACAACCAGGAGAGCCCGTGCGCCATTAAAACCTCCATCGGACCCGCCCAGAGCATCGCAATGTTCCAACCAATTCGCACCGCCCCGCTCCCCGTCACCATGCCATTGAGCATCGCCAGGGAACACAGCACCGTCCCCTGCTGTTGCCCATGCCATTAGCTCACTGTGACGACGACCACGCCGAACTCCACCCGCGCCCTTCGGTCCCCTCGTTGCACTATAAATAGAGGCCACCTCCGTTCGATTTTATCACACCATCACACTCCATCTCTCTCTCTCAGAACCACCCCACCTCATCCCCGGAGCAAGGCGAGTAGCAGGTCGCCGGAATTTCGTCGGAGTCTGCCGCGGAGAAGGAGAAGAGGAGCCGTCGATTGGAGCCGCCCCAAGAGGAGCTGCCGGTACCAGGAGGTTCGTCGTCATCGACTTCGTCGTTCGCCCCCATCGCCGACCCTTGCATGAGCCCCGGTGAGCCCCCATAGACCCCCACTGGCCGCGCTAGGGTTCAGTCTCGCCGGCGTTTGCCCGACGGAGACGACAAGCCCCAACCGTTGGATTAGATGTTGATCGCACGGCCCAAATCACCCCATACCCCTTCTCACCCCCTATCTCGCTGACTGGTGGGGACAGCCACTTAAACCCAACCGTGCGTGTTGTGCGCAGTGGGCCGGCCCAATTAACTTCCCGCGTGAGCCAGTAGTTTGAATTTAGGTTTTTCCATTTAGTTTCAAACTTGATTCTGTTCCTAGATTCAAAAATAAATCCAGAGAGATTCACTGAACCAAATTGCATGAAACTAATTTTGCTAGAATGGTACTGAAATTATTAATCCAAGCCCGTTGGATTCAAATCATGTGGAATTATAGATCACCTATAGTAAAATTAACAAGGCAGAAGATTTTCTGCATTCAAACATTTTTCAAAATTCAACTACAAAAACTTTTCAGTTGATTCCAACTCTCAAAAATCACATTTGAAAATACCTTTCTGAATATATAAAAATATCTAGGTTTACTTGCAGAAAAAATGGTCAAACAATAAAAGAATGCCACGTAGGCATTTCTAGTCACTTTATTTAATTAAAATAAAAGGTTAAACCTTGTTAAATAGTAACACCACTTTAAATCACATTCCCAAGTAGTGAAATATGTTGTAATGACATGTGTCAACATGATCCCATGTTTTCGTTGGAGAATATTAAATCTTAAGTAGTTTTTAAATGAGTAGAAATTACTTTTCTAAAATAAAATGAATAAGACAAGTGATGTAATCCTTGTGTTAATAGTGATGATGCTAGATCATCTAGTGTGAACCTTTGTGTGCTAAATAGAGTAGTTAAGAATTGTTTAGTGATTGTGTATCTCATATTTATTTATAGACGCTAGTACCGAACAAGGATACTAAGAGGAAGGTGGATACTACGAGGAAGAAGCCGAGGAGAACTCCAACCACTGCTCTACACAAGGCAAGCTATCTAAGCAAGCTTATACTTTCAATTATGCAAGCATCACTATACAAGTTAACTTAGCAAGCTACTATCTTAGCAAGCTAAGCCAAACCATGCAAGTTTTACTTGCAAGCTTACACCACTTGATACCCAATCCTAGTTTTATTTGCAAGCTTAGTTATTTTATTTCTTTATCAAAGCTTTTAAATTGAGTTTACTTAGTGAATGGTAGATTTTAGAAAGATTATTAAAGGTAGCATAAAGAGCATAAAACTTGGCCTAAGTTAGATAAATCTTGATGTCATTCTGAGGCATGAGATTCAACTTAGATAAGTAACCATTGATTACCACCCCTCATTAGTGTTATCCCCCACCTATAGATTCTAGTGCTAAGCATAAAACTTGATCACCTTAGATGGGACTCCTTGGTGAAAATGGTTATGAAAACTTTAGAATGATGAGTCATTCTACTGAAATGTTTTGACATGTGTTCTTGAACACCCAGATGATTTTGATGATGAAAATGTTGAGGCATGAGCCTTAGCCCTTTATAAAACTTATGGTTGTCTGGATGCGATACCATTCCAATTTTGCCGTACAACCACAATACCCGAAATTTGGATAGGGCTTGAATGGAAATTTATATACCTTAGTATGGGTTCCCTTGCGGCCAAGGTTTGAGCTCAGGCTACCTTGTGAAGATTGTCCACCTGTGCAATTCCCAAGATGACAGTTGGTCATGGTTGGGAGGACAGACTCATAGGAGAGGTGTCTATACTAGGGTGTGTAATTGAAAGGTTAGGATTGATTATACGCATACTGAGTATGGTGAATTCAGGATTGTTCCTAACGGATGTATCAAATATTGTGGTGAAAGTGTACCACCTCTGTAGAGTGTCAAACTATTCGAATAGCCGCGTCCGCGGTTATGGACAGTTGGAGTGGCCATACTGTTCCATCGTTAGATGTTTTCAAAATGACTTGTGAAATGAATCATGACTTTGACTTGACCACAATAGGGTTGTGATATGAAAACTCAAGTTCCCACTTAGGTGTTATAAAATTTTCAACTAGCTTTCTTTGCTTCTGAACTCAGTTAAGGTAAATCTGGCTTTTTGCAAAATAACCTAGAGCCTAGTATTTCCTACTCAAAACCACTTCACTTGTTAATATTAGTTTGCGAGTATTTAAAGAGTACTCATGGCTTTGTCCCTGGCTATTCCTGTGGCCAGACTATGAAGAGGACTATCAGGAGGATGGACCGAAGGAAGGTTACGACAACTAGGATCATCTCCCATCGTCAGCATTGCCTATGACCATGAAGATGGAGCTTTGCCCATGCTACCGTTATTATTATGTTATTCCGCTGCTATGATTGTAATAAGACTGGATCATGTGATCCTTTATTTGTTATAAGACCTTATGTATGGTTTGTAATGGATGATGTACTGTGATATCCAATCTTTTATGTCTCGCAAAAATGGTAATCCTGGGATTGCGATGTATGGCATAACAGGCATCTAGGATTAAAAATCCGGGTGTTGAAAATGTTCATGGTTTGCGTGATTACAAAGGTTGTGATCTTGGAGATTTGAGTAACTATTGAACCGAGTATGTCGGGTGACAATCAAATAGTAAGATTTGAAGAACAAGTTGTTATTTTTTTTGACAATGATGAACCGACTACATGCAAAGAAGCGATGATGGGCCCTGACTCCATCAAATGACTAGAAGTCATAAAGAATCCTTGATAGTTTTCGTACATGAGAAATCAAGTTTTTAAACTTGGAAGACCCTCCGGAAAGGCATTAAGCCTATCGGTCGTATTTGGATCTATAAATAAATAGACATTGATGTTTCACATCTATGAAATAGTCTACATGTCAGAAAAGAGTTTACGACAATGTTTAAGAAGTTGACTATGATATGATTTAATCTTTCATAGCGATATTTAGTCTGGACGGATTATTGTAGCAACCACTACATATAATTTTGGTAAATGGTAGTTGAACAAACAAACAAAACAAAGTTCTTCTAATAGAATGGCTACCTAGGACGTGTACATGACACAGTCCAAAGGGTTTTGTTAATTCAAAGGATACTAAAAGGGCATGCAAACTTTAATGGGTGAAGTAAGCATCACGGAGTTGGAATCTTCACCGTGATGAAACTGTTAAAAGGTTTAATTTCATAAGAGACGATGAAGATTCTTGCATTTGCAAGAAATTAAGTGGGAGTGCTAAGACATATTTATAGTACATTATGTAGAAGACATATTGTTGGTTGGAAATGATGTATCTTTTATTGACACGGGTTAATAATTTCATTAAAATTTGATTTTGATGAAAGACTTAGGCTATACCCAAATATTAGGAATCAATGTCTATATGGATAGATTGAGACACTAATATGGTTGTGCCAAATTTACATAGATGAGATATTGAATGAGTTCAATATGAAAACAATGAGAAAGGTTCTTGTCGCACGGAAAGGGTTGAATTAAGATTCAAGTGTATTAACACTTGGTAAGTGAAACGAGATTCAAGTGTTTTGACACTTGGTGAGTGAAATCACATGAATATTTTGATCAATCATACTGTGATATGTACACATCCAGATATGTCATATTCTCTAAATGTTCATATACCAGAATGATTCATAAGATGATCATTGGACGATACTAAGGATATTCTTATGATCTTCAGAATAACTAAGAATATGTTCTATTTGTAGAAGAGACAGATAGTTCGTTGTAAAGTGTTACATTGGTACTAGACAAATAGTTCATTGTAAAGTGTTACATTGGTATTTTTGTCACAAGATTAAGTTTATATCAATTTAAACTTGGGTGGAACAATGCAATGGAAAGGATATTCCATGATGGATTTGGATGAGTACCAAAGTTAAGACATTGTGACGGATACTACAACAAAAGGCTAAGTATATGACTGCTATTGTAGCATCAAAAGAGGGAATTTGTGCAAGGAGTTTGTTATCAAACTAGGTGTGGTTCACAGCAGGCTAACACTATGAAGATATATTGTATGACAATAGTATCGCCATGATTTATCTCCAAGGAACTAAAGGTCTCACCAAAGGACCAAATTTATACAATGCCATCTCATTAGAGAATGAGTGATGCGTAGAGACGCAAAGAAATGCAAATACACACGGACCTGAAAGTGTTAGATCCGAAGATTATGTTTACCACTAGAAAACGCGTATATACAACACCAGAAATCCATAGGTGTTGAATGCGCAAGTTTTTCAAATTAGATTACTAACTCTAGTGCAAGTGGGAGACTGAAGGGAATAAGCCCGAGAGGCAATAATAAAGTGGTTATTATCTTATTCCTTGTTTATGATAAATGTTTATTTTGCATGGTATAATTGTATTAATCGGAAAAATTAATACATGTGTGTTTAATAAACAAATAAAGAGTTCCTAGTTAAGCCACTCATATAAACTAGCTCGTTGATTAACAAGATGATCAAGGTTTCCTGATCATTGACATTGGATGTTGTTAATAGCGAGGTCACAACATTGGTAGAATGATGTGATGCATTCATATGAAGTATAGTAATATGATCAAATTCATTATGTTTAAATTACTATAACATCATTACAAAATAACTTTAGTCCTTAGACCATGATATTATGTTAATTGCTAACACTAGAAGAGTACTTTGATAACATCAAACATCACACCGTAACAGGGTGACTATAAAGGTGGGTTTGGGTACTCTAAAAGTGTTATGTTGAGTCACATGGATCAAGAGCAGAATTTGTCCATACAAATGACGGAGAGATTTACTCTGGGCCCTCTCGGTGATATCACATTGATATAGCTTGCAAGCAAGTGATAGAGATCACTAGAATGTTATATCACGAGAATGAGAAAAGAGTACATGTCGGTAACAAGATCAAACTAGGTATGGGGATACCGATGATCCAATCATGGACATGTAAAATATCGCGATACAAAGGGATTTAGTTACAGCGTTCAAGGTTCACACGATCACAAGAAGTCATTGTTGAATGTGTGGGAGTCAGTATGGATCTCTAGGTCCCGCTGCTGATTATTGATCGGAGAGGGGTCTCAATCATGTCTGCATTATTCCTGAACCATAGGGTGGCACACTTATGGGATACTGACACCATTTGGAGCAAATAAAATGCCAGAGAAAGAATATCAAAGTGTTGGAATTATTTCAATGGACACCGGAATTGTTTCGGGTGAAATTGCTGAAATTGGTTCTGCATGTGAAATTGAAATGTAGCAAGGGGTTTTATGTGAATGTTGTTAATTAATGTAATTAACAAAATTATGAATAAAATAAATAAATGTGTTTTATTTAAAGAGAAATTCATGTAATTTAATGGACATTAAATGCAAAGTGAGTGGAGTTGAAATTAATGTGAGTGGGATTAGTGGAAGCTCCACCGACATGAATGAGGGAGAGGTGGGGGGCCGACAGCCATGCCCCTTGGGTAGCCCACCTCCCCTATAAAATGATCCCCATGCATCATGTCCACTCACACCTCCTCGCGAAGGATCTCTCCCCTCTAGAATATTCCCCATGGTCTTGGCTTAGCGAGATACATGTTCCTGGTGTATTTTTCTGGAAGGATTTGCTGCTTCCGCTGCTTTGCTAGAGTGAGGACTCAGAGGTTGTCAGGGTGTCGTACATGTGTGCAATCACAGATGCACCACTGCTTTGCGGTGCTGGACTTGATGGTGTTGGACCTGCTAGACTTGCTGGACTTCATCACGATCTTCAGATCGGCAAGTGAACGACTACGTCATCCACAAGAACCAATCTCGTAACACTTTGTTGGTCTTTGAGGGTAAGTTTTCTATGGATGTATATCCACTTGTTGCTTGTATCTAGATAGATAGATCTTGGTGCTCAGTTGTTCATATCGTAGGAAATTTTTTATTTTCTATGTATCGAACCCAATAGAAACTGGTCAAATTAATGCGACCAGACACTAACTGCAGCAGCCACGCACAAGTTCCCTGGCGAGTAGTAGTGTCTCCAAAGCAAACGCGCCCCCACCGTACCCCTCAGCTCTCTATCTATCTATCTATCTATCTATCTCCTACACCGCCATTGCTATGAAGTACCCTTCTTCTTTCAGTGGAATATTAGCCATTGAGATTGAATGGATCTTCCAGAGATTCGGCAGGA
Organism: Avena insularis; assembly: GCA_023614405.1. Lineage (NCBI taxonomy): Eukaryota > Viridiplantae > Streptophyta > Magnoliopsida > Poales > Poaceae > Avena > Avena insularis. Next base: position 228,269,993 of record CM042689.1, on the reverse strand, counting down.
AAGCTGACCAGACCTTCCACATGCTGGATAATCTTGATGGGCCCAAGGTCCACCGCATTATAGAGAGTACCACATCATCTGCCAGCATGGATATCCCAGTGGCCACAAAGTCTGCATCTGTTTCTGAACCTTCGGCAGTGCCAACTTCTTCGACGGCTCGGGCACCATGCTTCGTTGCACTGTCTATTCCATTGGAGTCTCTGTCTTTGTCGGCGAACCTAGAAGCATCTCCCTCGGTACCGTCTTCTCCCACGTTGGCACCAATGTAACGCCCAATTTCAGCAACCCTGATTTCTTGTCAAAAAGGAAAAAGTCAAGGGGAACAAAAACCTTTTCTTGTTAAGTGTTGCAATGTTTTCTTACTTGTTTGCTTGTGTTCATGCATTTGAGGGTATATTAGAAGATATACTCCTTACCTCAACCTACGTTGACAAAAAACTATTTTACAAAAGAAATGTCTTGGCTCATCTTTCATATTCTCAAATGTTTTGGCTTTTCAAACCTCCGCCAAGATAACTTTGACACACAAAAATATATTTTTTAGTTTCTACTTAACAAAACTATGGAGACCCATATATAATCGCCTTATGTTTTCAAGACAGAATCACAGAACCTTCAACTACTCTTACCTCTAGGTTTTCCAAAACATTTTTGAAAACCCTTCATTCTAATTTTGGTATAAATACCAAGAGGCCCTTATCTTCATTCAAATCACAACCTCTTAAAAACACCCATGCTTACCTCAATCTAGTTTTGATGGTAACCTTAGTAGTACTTGGATATCTTTGATAAGATGAATTACCTTGATCTGCTGTCTGATGAATTATCTTGATCTGTTGATTGCCTTGTTTGCTTAGGAACTAGAGTGAGCTAATCTAGTTGCTCATCCTCTAGGATCAAACCAATAGTTGATTAACACCTATCTAAATCAAGTATCCTATGTTGAATATATCTTATGTCACTCAAGTGACCCTCTAATCAGATCATCAATCAATCCTGAGCTAATCCTTTGAATTAGCATTAAACTCATCAAATACAAAATACAAGCATGGATCCCCTCTACTCAAGATATACCTCAATATCAACCACTTAATTATGAGGATGGACCCTTACATCTTCTCCAACTCCTTCCCTCCTTCATCATAGTCCAACTTCACAAATCTGCCAACTTTGGCCAAGTCATGAGAATGTACTTGAACCATCTTCCATTACATCATTAGTACTACCCAAATCCACGTTTTCCTTTGGCTAAACCCTTTCTGTACCAATTTTTGGAACCTTGCTTCATGAGCATCATTATGGACAACATTGGAACTATGACCAACCCATGATCTAAACCTCACCAAACATCATCCAATCTTGCAAAGCAATACTCCACAGCACCCATCACTCCCTCCTGGTCATGTACCACTGTAGGTGGGCACTGTAGCACCCCTCCTCTCTTGTCCTTAGTGCTTGTATGAGGTGAAAAATATCACTTGAAGTCATAACTTGTCCCTCTTCTACTCTCCACTGCTGCCACTCCCCCTCTATGTCCACAACTAGACCAAAAACCATTCCCCAAGCCCACAGGAAACACCCCTCCCTGGTTTTACCCTTCTCATTTGCATCACATGGACATAGTCCACCCAACACCCCTCCTCTTGGTTTATAACGCCACAGGCCACCCTAGTGCCTCCCCTTTGGCTCATTTTATTCCTCTCCCTCCCACTTACCTCTCCAGAGCCCCACTCCCTCTCCCCTTCCGTGTCCTACCAGAGAGAAAGAAAGAGAGCAAGCTCGGCCCCTCCCTCTTCTCGAGCAAGGCTCTCACATCACTGCCTCTCTCCCCCTGAATGTCCCGCCATTGAACTCCCCTTGCTCTCCTGGTTCTGACCCTACCCTTTTTGTTGACATGCAGCAACCCTAGAGCTTTTCTTGCGAGCTCCCGAAGCCGTATCGTGGCTGTTCTAGCGCGATCTGTTTTTCGGAAGCAAATCACGTCGTGCCGCCCACCGTTGAGCTTCCCGTCGTCGACCTCGTCTCCTCGTCTCCTCTATGCCGCCTACCAAGCCCCCGGTGAGCTTCCCCTCTCGTCCCTACCTTGACCTAGGGATTCTGCCTGCCGCCGCGCATCGCGAGGTGGACGACGGCCGCCAGCCGTTGGTCCCCTTCTAATCGCGCGGCTGGTGTTCCCCCTGTAGGGGTTCGTAGCATGGAAAACAAAAAAATTCTACCGCATGAACACAAACAAGACAAGATCTATCTACTAGATTGTAGCAACAAGTCGATTAGAGTACTCACCCTCGAAGATTCCAAAGCGGTTAACGAGATCGGATTGTCGTGGGTGATGTAGTCGTACACTTACCAATCTCAAGATCGTGTAGACGATCCTTCTGGCGCTGCGTTCCGGCAGCGCTTCCGCAGTGGGTCACACGTTAGGTACTCGATGAAGACCTTCCTCTCCCTTGTTCCAGCAGGCAGCGGAGATTGTGGTTCTCTCCTCGCGATTCCGGCAGCATGACGGCGTGGTGTCGGAAGTAGAGGGGAGAACCCGCAGGGCTTCGCCTAAGCCGGAGCAGGTTATGGTGGAGTATTAGGGTTTCCCCGGCAATCTAGGGTTTAAAAGCCGGAGAGGAGGAGGAGTTGGTCGGTGGCGACTTGGTGCGACGGCGACACAAGGCGGCAGCATGGCGGCGGTGCGACAACGGCTTCGGTGGTGGTGGTGTGTGGAGGGGAAGCCCTCTCCCATCTATTTATGAGAGGGAGGGGCAGATAGGGAGAGGGGAGTTTGAATCCAACCCCAACTCCCTCTCCTTCTAGGCTTGTGGTCGAGGGATAGAAGGATTCTCTTCTTCCTCCACTACGAAACATTGTTCCAGTTTGACTTTTCAAACTTGTCTTTTGACTTTCAATTTTGGAGTTTGATTTTACTCTTTATTTGCACATCCCTTTTACCTAGGACATGATGCAACCATTCCACTTAGTCATGGCACATTCATGCACCCTTCCCCTTACGGTTCGGTGAACCTTCTAGACCCTTCTAGATCATTCCGGTGAAAACACCAGAACCATTCCCAAACTCCGGAATTGGACTTTCCTTATATGAATCTTATTCTCCAGACCATTTAGGATCTCCTCGTGATATCTCGGATCCCATATGAGACTCCAAACAACATTCGATCTCCCTACTTACATTTCATATCTACTAAACAACATCGAATCCTTAAGTGTGTCTCCCTACGGTTCATGAATTATGCAGACATGACCGTGACTCTTCTCCGATCAAGAACGAATAGAGGAACCTGGAAATTCATATGGTTCCCACATATTTCTATGATTACTTTGCGATCGAATGAACCATTCACATATGATACCGATTTCCCTTTGTCTCGTGATATTTTACTTATCTGAGGTCTGATTGTCGGTATCTCTGCATACCTAGTTCAACCTCGTTACCGATAAGCACTCTTCTCTCATTCCCGTGATATGTGATCCCTTGTGAGCCAGTCACATGCTTCCAAGCTAATTAGATGACATTCCACCGAGAGGTCCCATAGTATATCTATCCATCATATGGATGTACAAATCCCACTCTTGATCCATGTGCCTCAACACATACTTTCCGAACACTCAATCCCACCTTTATAGCCACCTAGTTATGGTGTGGTGTTTGATGTCATCAAAGCATACTTTCGGTGATGGTGATTAGCATGATCTCATGGTCAAAGGAATTAGGTTACTATGTATCAGAAAGCTTATAGCAAACGAACTATTGAAATTACTTGATATTTATGCTATGCTTATCTATAGGAGTATGTCCATCACACCATTCTCCTAATGATATGATCTTGTTGTTAACAACATCTCAATCTTCATGACCTATAAACCATGATCATCATTAACCAACAAGCTAGTATTATAAAGAGGCTTTACTAGGGACTCTAATTTAGTTTACAAATCACACAAGTATTAATGTTTCCGGTTAATACTATTATAGCATGAATGTAAACATTTATCATAAACACAAATATATAATAATAACTACTTTTATTATTGCCTCTAGGGCATATCACCAACACCCCCGTACCCCTTCGCCCTCCCCCTCTTGCTGACGGACAGGTCCCGCCTATCAGCTTCAATCGTCAGATCCCACGCGGGCTGACATGAGACAGGCCGGCCTAATGGCGTTGTGCAGCCCATATCCCCTAGATCTGGCCCAAACAGCCCTGTCCTCCTCTCTTTTATTTAAAATCTCAGAACATGTCAAATAGTTGTTTGGTTTTAATAGATTTTAAAATGAAAATCAACACAAACTGTCTAGATCTAATTTTTCCTAGATGCACACATGTTTTCTCTAACATACAGTACCTTTGGTTGGCCCAAATGGTGTTTAGAATAAATGTAGTAATTGCAGCCCCTAGATGTATCCTTTAAAAAAATCTTTATGTGAGTTTTATAACTCCATTTGTTTTAAACCCCTTTTTGTAATGAAAGGTATCTTAGATACCTTGCATGCCACACTAGCCCTATCCCAAATTTCTTCCTATTATTCATTAGGGGATAATAACAAAAACATCCCATATAGGACTTTAGGAATTTCTACAGGTCAAATAAAAGGTGGTACTGACCTAAATACAACTCTCAGAACTCATAAACCATAACCACTATCAAACCCTAGGACCCCAATATTTATTGAGATATCATTGATTTACTAGGAATTAAACTATTATGTGTATTTTTAATTCACTAGTAAAATCACCTCAGTAGTTCTTTAACTCCAAAATGGGCGATTCCAATTTCTATAGAAAGTTATTTTAAATACCTAACATGTGTCTTTGGAATCATATCAGTAACACCTGTAAACTAAATCTGATGAAAAAGACAAATATCATCCAAAACTATCTTTGGGAATTTCCTGAGGGCATTCTGGTAAATATTTTGAAGTGATTCCAACTCTTGGTGAATCAGTCCATCAACACCTACTTAACCCTCCAAGGAAAAAATGGAACCACGGATATTTTTCTGTGATTTATTTCCAAAAACTAGAGTTTTTATCACTAGGAAATTCATAGTAATTCAAAGGGAATTGTTAAAATAGTGAAACTACTTCTGTTGGTTTCATTTTATCAACACCTATCTGATGGTATCATTATTATAAAATGGTATCATACAGAATATGGCCTTGGTCTAAAAACCCTCTCTTAAATAGTTTCTAGTCTATAAATCATATTGGAATTCCTCCAAATGCTTCCAAGACAATCCTAATCTTTCTAAATCTCTTCTTCCCAAACCCTACTGAATTGTAGCATGTGTTATTGTTTGTTTATTGTATTGTATTGATGCTTGTAGGCCTTGGTTGATTTTGGTATTGTTTGTTTACATTAAGGATGGCAATTTTACCCATGGGTACGGGTACCCGCGGGTACCATACCCGTATGGATAGGGTATAGGCGCACTTTTATATCCATGGGTAATACCCATACCCTACCCGTTAAGTCATGGGTATGGTCACGGGTATAGACTTGTACCCATGGGTATACCCATACCCTTCCCGTTTAAACTGACATGTCAAACTTATCTATATTGTTCGAACCTATGCGGCCGAGAAGCCTAGGGACGAGTATGAGGTTGCGACTTCTAAACTTTAATTTGATACTTTCATGTACTCGTCTACTATTAGTAAGTAGAGTTTATTGTCTTTTTTCAAATATGCTATTGATGAAAGTAAAATTTTGAATAACTTGTATACTATTGGATATACCCCTCGGGTACCCAATGGGTACGGGTACCCGCCGGGTATGGGTATGGGTAAAGTTTTATACCCACTGATGTCTACACATGCTTATATTATTATAGATAGTGTTGGGCCTCCAAGTGCAGAAGTTTGTAGAACAGCAACAAGTTTCCCTTAAGTGGATCACCCATGGTTTATCAAACTCAGGGAGGAAGTGGTCAAAGGTATCCCTCTCAAGCAACCCTGCAATCAAGATACAAGAAGTCTCTTGTATCCCCAACACACCCAATACACTTGTCACATCTATAGGTGAACTATTTCGGCGAAGAGATAGTAAAATACAAGTGGTATGGATGATTATAAGTGGTAACGGTGCCAGAAAAGAGCTTGACAGAGAGGAAGAGACTAAAGGCAATCTAAAATAAAGATGGAAGCAAGCAAACATGTAACAGGACTGATTGTAAACGGTGTTTCAATGCTTATAAACAAGGCCTGGGGATCATACTTTCACTAGTGAACACCCTCATATAAATATCTTCTCTTCATGATACTACTCTGAACTACTCTCCGGTTGGACAAATATAATCCATGGTAGGGCTACAAAAGTACTCCTTAAAGTTCGTATTCCCCATCTAGATAACCCAACACTGTCACCTTGAGATCTAGATGGTTCCAACAAACACCACAATTCCATAGAGACGACCAACTCAAAATATAACTCATGACAAGTATTTCTGTAATCTTTAGCCTAAATGCCACACGGTGTGCACACTGTCACCTTCACACACGTGGGGATAGCCGGAGAGTAATTAAAGCACTTGAGTAGAAGAGTAGATCTACTTGATTACAGAGCTCATGACCATAATAAGATCATGCATAGAGAAAGATGAACACATATCTACCGATACAGCCCATAGCCTCGAGGAAGAACTACTCCCTCCCCATCATGGGAATCAGCAACGGCGATAGAAATCGTGGTGGAGATCGATAGAGATGGATCCGGGGGAAATTCCCCGTCCCGGCAGGGTGCTGGAAGAGAAACTTCTGTCCCACGAATCTCCCCTTTGGTGGTGGCGGCGCTGCGGAACTTTTCGTGGATGGAGGCTTAATCATTTAGGGTTTTTGCCTCGAGGGTTTCTTATAGGCAAAAGGGCAAGGTCGATGAAGGTCCAGGGGCCCACACCAGGGGTACCCGCGCCACCATAGGGTGTGGCAGCCCTGGTGCCCTCCTCCGTTTCTCCTTCGGGCTCCGTGTTGTGTCGGGTAAAATAACGACTTTGGCTTTTGTTCTGTCCAATTACGAGAATAATTCTTTTCTGGATTTTTTGAAACCAAAAACCGGCAACTGGCACTGCGGCATCTTGTCAATAGGTTAGTTCCATAAAGGGTTAATTGGATAGACGCCACTGCAATTTTCGCGAAATTGAGAAACGCCGCTACAATTCTCAACTTTGGGAAAATGCCACTATAATTATGTGTACCTTTGACATATGCCATTACACTCATTTACATAACATATACTAGTCAATATACGATGTATTCTCTGCGTATGTACATACAGATGGTGAGGTCCACCAGAATCAGCGGAAAAAATATAAGTTGGTGACAAATATTGGAATAAAATTACAACAATATAAAAAATAGAAATCATACATGCACTTGGATAAAAATTTGTCATAAAAGCTACATGTTAAGTACAAAATCATAGTATCAAAGATACACCGACACAGCTCCACAATATATGTCCAACGGTCGCAGCTCCAGGTCCAAATTAGAGACAGCTAAACAATATACAGACAGCAACGCTGCACAATTTATAGGCAACACAAGTCCAGGTTCAAATAAGTATCACATTCATGCATCAACAAAATAACAGGTGATTTTAAAGTATCTCATCTCACAAAATAACAGCTCCAGATTTAAATGCACATCGGATGCATGAATCTAGCCTCCAAGCCAGTACATAAGGCTTCGTTTTGTTCCAAGTGTTGGCGTCAGGACCGTCTCACTCATGGATGGTGGGACCACCTCAGGTTTTTTTTCTTGCCATTTTTCGCCAGTGTCTTCTTCCTCACCAGCGTCTTCTTCACCGGTGTCTTTTTCTTCACCGATGTCTTCTTCTTCACAAGTGTCTTTTCCCTTTCTTTATATTGTTGTAATTTTGTTCCAATATTTGTCACCAACTTATATTTTTTCCGCTGATTCTCGTGAACCCAATCATATGTACGTACATATGGCAGAATACAACGTATATTGACTAGTATATGCTATGTAAATGGGTGTAATGGCATTTGTCAAAGGTACACATAATTCTAGTGGTATTTTTCCAAAGTTGAGAATTGCAGTGGCATTTCTCAATTTCGTAGAAATTGCAGTGGCGTCTATCCAATTAACCCTTCCACAAAATGTATAAAAATACCTTAAAGTGTAGACAAAGCATAGCAAAGTTGATACAAAACAAGCATGGAGCATAAAAAATTATAGATACGTTTATGACATATCAAGCGTCCTCGAGCTTAACTCCTGCTCGTCCTCGAGTAGGTAAGTGATAAAAATAATAATTTTTTTGGTGACATGCACCATCACAATCTTGATCAAACCATTTGTAAAGCATTGAAAGTTGGGATCAAAGTACTCTAAACTTGAGCATGAAAGATGAAGTTCTAACAATAAGACATAGTAACTATGTTGCAACATGAAAGGTTACAAACAAAGATCATGAATAACAATGCATTAAAAAGACATTTGTTTGTTTCACATATAGAAAACATAGCATAGTGGCATTCATCTTGTCCCTCATGGAGTAGCAAAACATAAATGAATAGGACACCTTCAAAGTTCATAAGGGTGACTAGGTACAAATAGTTCAAGAACAAGCAATATCAACATTATAAATCAATCAATAAGTTTTGGGAAAATGCACATAAAACTAAGAATGACAACTATGCTCTCTTAATTGGTGCCTAAGGATAGAAGGTGGATACTCAATATAAAAGTGGTAAGAAAGGCCCTTCAAAGGGAAGCAGGGATTTCAAGTTTCATAAAGAGCTTCCAAAAATTATGGTACTTGTTAGCTTTCAGCTCTCATTGTCCCTATAATAAGCATCTTGAATTGATTAAGGTTAAAGTGAACAAAGTATGGAGTATATGCTTGACAAATCATAAGGTTGCAATCTCATGTCCCTTGAGTACGAGGGTCGTTCCTCGTGCTACTCAACTTTAGTTACCGGTAAGTTCTTGTCATTGTAAGTATATGTGTATCATAGAGAACCACCAATGGGGTACCCCTTGCCCCATGACATAGGATCTATCCCATATCAAAATGACAAGGCAACAGACAATGAGCATCTCAGCAATCTTCTTATTTACCATGGGAAAATGGTGCTTTTTCCTCTTCTTATTAAGCCTAACTAGTGAAAACAAGAAACAAAAAGATATAATTGCAGAATCTAAAGGAAAGAACTTTGAGAACTCACACACCAGCAACAGTACTAGAAGATAGCTTAGTATCTAGAGGATGTGAGTACCTTTTACCTTACCTCCTCGGCAACGGCGCCAGAAAAGAGCTTGATGTCTACACACTCTTCTATTATTGTAGACAGTGTTGGGCCTCCAAGTGCAGAGGTTTGTAGAACAACAGCAAGTTTCCCTTAAGTGGATCACCCAAGGTTTATCGAACTCAGGGAGGAAGTGGTCAAAGGTATCCCTCTCAATCAACCCTGCAACCAAGATACATGAAGTCTCTTGTGTCCCCAACACACCCAATACACTTGTCAGGTGTATAGGTGCACTAGTTCGGCGAAGAGATAGTAAAATACAAGTGATATGGATGATTATAAGTGGTAACGGTGCCAGAAAAGAGCTTGACAGAGAGGAAGAGACTAAAGGAAATCTGTAATAAAGATGGAAGCAAGCAAACATGTAACAGGACTGATTGTAAATGGTGTTTCAATGCTTAGAAACAAGGCCTGGGGATCATACTTTCACTAGTGAACACCCTCATATAAATATATTCTCTTCATGATACTACTCTGAACTACTCTCCGGTTGGACAACTCTAATCCACGGTAGGGCTACAAAACCACTCCTTAAAGTTTGTATTCCCCATCTATATAAGCCCACACTGTCACCTTGAGCGCTAGATGGTTCTAACAAACACCACAATTTCATAGAGACAACCAACTCAAAATATAACTCATGACAAGTGTTTCTGTAATCTTTAGCCTAAGTGCCACACGGTGTGCACACTGTCACCTTCACACATGTGGGGATAGCCGGAAATTAATTAAATCACTTGAGTAGAAGAGTAGATCTACTTGATTACAAAGCTCATGACCATAATAAGATCCCGCATATATATATATATATATATAGAGAGAGAGAGATGAACACATAGCTACCGATAGAGCCCTTAACCTCGAGGAGGAACTAATCCCTCCTCATCATGGGAATCAGCAACAGCAATGGAGATGGTGGTGGAGATCGATGGAGATGGATCTGGGTGCAATTCCCCGTCCCGGCAGGGTGCCGGAACAGAGACTTCTGTCCCCCGAATCTCCCCTTCGGTGGTGGCGGCGCTGCAGAACTTTTCATGGATGGAGGCTGATTGATTTAGGGTTTTTGCCTCGGGGGCTTTTTATAGGAAAAATGGCAAGGTCAATGGAGGTCCAGGGGGCCCACACCACCTGGTGGCGCCACCATAGGGTGTGGCCGCCCTGATGCCTTCCTTCGTTTCTCATTCGGGCTCCATGTCGTGTCGGGTAAAATAATGAGTTTGGCTTTTGTTCCGTCCAATTCCGAGAATATTTATTTTCTGGCTTTTCTAAAACCAAAAATAGCAGAAAATAGGCAACGGGCACTGCGACATCTTGTCAATAGGTTAGTTCCAGAAAATGTATAAAAATACCTCAAAGTGTAGACAAAGCATAGCAAAGTTGATACAAACCAAGCATGGAGCATCAAAAATTATAGATATGTTTACGATGTATCACCCACGGGTATCGGTATGGGTAAGTTTTTGTACCCGTTGGCTACACGGGTATGGGTATTGTATTGCTCTACCCTTCCCATACCCTACCCATTGCCATTATTAGTTTTACATGTATACCCGATGACGGCGATAGTTGTGATTGTTTGGAGAAGTGAATAAGAGGTCTTTTTATTATTATTGGGTATTCTTGGTTTTCTGTTATTCTAAAGAATTCAAGGGACATCTCGCTGGTCACAGGCAAGCCATCCTCTTGCTCATAATCCCTTTTCCTATTATTTTACTTATGCATGTTTTAAATACTTGTTTATGAAAATTGCATGGATTTATTATACTATGTTTTATATGCGGGAAGGTTTGGCTCCTCTAGACCATTACTCCATTAGTACCATTAGGTACAACCCATTTTATGACTCCTACTTGTCCTTTGTAATGCATGTGGTGCATAGCACCACCACCGTTTTGAGACCCCATTTTATCCAAAGTAAAAGTATAGGATGGGAAGACCCCAGAAAAATATTTTATAAAAATGTTTTATGAGAAAACATTGGCAAGGTTTGGCCTACCAAGAGAGTTTGAGAAATAAAAAGGTTTTGGTTTTGCAAATGATGCTAAAAGGATAAGGAGAAAACTGTTTATGAAAACGCACCCGGTTCTTTGTAGTTTTGCCAGAACAATTAACCCGTGCAACCACATTACCCTAGAGTGGGATGGGGCTTAACCCAAATTTAGTTCATTTAGATATGGGTATCCACACAACTACTTATAAGTGATCAGATCCCTCTAATTTCGAACTTCCTTTACAAAAAGGGTCAACTGCGAGACAGTCATCTGGAGGAAGTAGGATCACCCATGCGAGTGACTGGGAGATACTATGAGACTCTCATTGAAAGTGCCAGCTCTCGAGGAGTTGGTGAAAGAGCATGTCGCCCCCCATGTGTGGTATTGGTAATTAATGACAATATTTATGGAATAATGTGTGTATTAAGTTGCACTTGTAGGATTTATCCATTGGCATCGCTTGGAGCATGTGTTTGATTCAAGGTAGAAGAAATCCAGAAGAAGTGTTGTGAAAGCTCATAATGCGCCATCTCTAGAAGATCTCATGTTTGATGTTTTCCATCCTCGGTGGTCATGGATCGATGAAGAGGAATCAAGAAAAGTGTACATCTTGAGAAGGACAACATAGTTTACATCGCGCTCAAGTGGAATGCTCAGGCAAAGGTATAATCCTGATAGGTTTTCCTTTTTGTCGGTCTCATGTTGTTAGTTGGGAGACCTGGTTTAGAATATATAGTTGTACTATCAAGAGGGGCTCTCGAGTGAGTAACTCGATCATATCGTTAGAAGAGAGCTTAAAGCTTTGCATACTTAGCATCATCATTCTTGGTTGTCATTTGGATCTTATCCTTGTGAGGATCTAGAGATTGTGGTAATATTCATGATAAGCTCTAGTTCATCAAAACGGATTTCCCTTTTATATCTTCATGCATTTTTTATCTCGGAGGTTTTCCGGATTCTCACCAAGTGAGGTATCTCACATTATAATACTTGATACATTCTCACTTGGTGGGTAGTCGTTGTTGTCATATTTCCAACAAAATTTGTTTTGCGTCAATCGGAGTTACCAACCTCAAGTTATGCCTATTTGAATATTTGCCTCTTTGTTTGATTTAAAATGAAAAGGAAAAAAGATTTCCTTGGGTAACTCAAGTTTGCTTCCTTGGTTACCTATTCATCTTTGGTTTCATCCAGATGTTTTTCAACTTCTGGCACACTTTCCTCTTCCTTCTTCTCCTGTATTACTTTAACCTGTTCATATTCCAAAATATGCTTTTGCGCGGTGTTAGGTAAAGGTATCTCGTACATTAGTTCCAGGGAGGCTAGTGTTGCTTTAACTTCTCTTTTCTCCTCAGGTTCGGGTGGTGGATCATACTTGACTGAACCCTCTTTTGGAGCTTTGATGTGTTCTGTAAAAGCTTTAACAACATACAACACAAGATCTAAATCCAAATAAAGCTCTTTATATAATTCATTAACATTGCCCTTTTTATTATAGTCATGAATACAATCATAATCTATTTATATGCGTCCTTCGCTTCCTAGACCAAAATTCCAAGAAACCCTATGATCGTGAATTCTATTAAGTAAATCCCAAGCTTTAGTTATGGGAAGATTCATAAAAGCTCCTCTCGCGCAGGAGTCTAGTTCCAATTTATTAGGTTCAATTAAACCGCCATAAAAGATAGGCAATAAATACCATTCAGGCAAATCATTATGAGGACATTGATTAAGTAAATCTTTAAATCTTATATAATCTCTTACTAGTCCTTCATTAGGACGGTTCCTCCAAGTCATTATAAACGCCTAATTCCAAAAGATTTTCATAAAGCATAATATTTGGATAGAAATTCATAAGCTAAATTATCCCAGGTAGTAGTGTCTTCTGGGGGTAAAGATCTATACCATGAGAGAGTTGTACTTGTCAAAGTTTGACTAAAGAGTTTCAGCCTTACCTCATTAGCAGTATACCTCAATAATTTGAAAGTACCACATATATCTTTGAAGCATGCAATATGCTCATATGGATCAGGATCTTCTTTATCTCCAGTAAATTGCTTCTTGTGTAGAATACCAAGTAGTAGAGGATTTATTTCAAACCCCTTGTCTTCTCATTGGAGTTGTCTCTTTTATAAATATCATAGGGCTTCCCAAAGTGGATGAGTGGGTTAGCACTAGTCATATGCTCAAACTCCATCATGTTGGTGGAAACCTGTAACTCAAAACAAAACTTAGGAACACTATATTCGATCCCACAGGGAGCGGGAGTTCTGAAGTCCAATAACTCTTGAATTAAATACTGAAATAGTAATGCTAAATAACATTCTAAGTAACAAGATACAATGCGAGCATTATGTAAAAATATGTTTTTGGGTTTTTGTATAAGAGAACAATAAGTAAAGTAAAACAAACTGAATACAGAAAATAAGTATCGCGTATGTAAAAGAGATGTGAAACTGCAATGGGAAAAAGCGTTCTCAGGGAGTAGCGGATACACCTCTAGCATTATAAAGGTTTAAGGTAAAGATTATTATCATGAACATTCTCAACTATGTATGTGTGGGAGGAACTCTGTAATTGGAAGAGCAGGCAGCAACCGCGACTCACATCATCCTCATAACCATAGTAGACAACAATCGACATCAATCGAATTACTACGCTATTAAGGGACTTTATCCCTTAGGATGTATCCCATGACATGGATAGTGTTCCGTGAGTTTTCTCGGTTCCCAAGTTGATACATAAGGAGTGCCAACAGCTTTATAGTCACTGTAAGTGCTAACACACCTCCGTGTAGCAACAAGTAGTTCCCTCCATCAAGTCCCCACAAGAGGAAAATATTGAGAGGTCGACTTCTCCCAACATCAAGATGAAGACAATCTAACACATGGTCACAGCGATGAATATCATAATAAACTTTATCTTATTTCAATCTCATGCTAGGGTTTCTCCATATCCCCAAGAACTAATGATCTACTCAGACATGGAGGCAATCAACATCATGGCAATAACAATGTAATCTATCATAGATGAATAGTACTTGTATAAATCCACAACGAGTACAGAAATTACAAAAAGATCTAGACAAGATGTAGATGGGATGGATGGATATGGTGGTCATGCAGTGGTTGATGATGAACATCGATGCCTTAGCCTCCCGGATTTGTGTAGGGTGAAGATGGATCCCTGGTGGATGAGTTCCCCCTCCAGATCCCTTCTGGAGGTGAGGTTTCTGCGATTTCTAGTTGTTCTGTATCTTGTCTCCCTTATCCAGTTGCATGGGGTGAAACTATTTGAGTAGGCGGTGACGGCACCAACTATACGGCGGGAACTGTATGGCCAGAAAATTTATTCCCATCATATAGTTATTCGTTAAACCTTCTGTATACTTCGATCGCTTTGGGTTTTCTTCTGGTATTATTGATATTTCCCAAATTAGCGATTTACGTTGTTTTTTACTCCTTTTCGCTCCAATACAACTAGTCCAATAATTGTGTCCATCGTATCCATCATTTGTCCTGATCCTGGTGAAAATAGACATAAAAGATGCGCGTGAACGCCGTAAAATACCAAGATCCTACAACTACAACGCAAAATAATAATATAAAACATGATGCAAATATTCACTCATCAACTTCCCCAAGCTTAGACTCTTGCTCGTCCCGATCAAGTTTAGCTTAATGGATGTGATCCTCATATTCATGAAGCTGAGTCGATAAAATAAATGAGGCAGTTGCAGCATGTGTTTATCATATATGATACATTGGAATAAGTTCATGAATAGTACTTTACTCGAACCATCCGAATAATATTAGCAGGCTTCCACACCTTAGCATTTAATAGTTCACAAAAGATTACTCTCAGTATGATGTAAAAGTGTTTCGGTTTGACCGAATGAGTTAGCGAGGCAGTCCCAAGTGTTTTAGGTTTAACATATTCACTTGGGATTTAAAATCTCAAACGTTTCTTTGTCTTATCACAAGATAGTGGTGTATGCCTATTTGCTCTTTGCACATTTTATTTTCTCTTTTCTCTTCCTTTTTTTATATATATGCTCACACTTTTGCTTAAGTGTTGTGCAAAAGAGCTAGCCATACATTCCACTCCATGAGGGAATTCAAAGATCAACAATCTCAATTATCAAATTCCAATTGTATATGAAGCATCTTTATAGCTTGAATATTCTACCTCGTCTTGTTCTCACTCTAATTTAATAGCAATTTTAATTTCCCTTTGTTCAAGGTTTCTTTTTCAATTTAACTGATTAGATAATTTTTCCTTTATAAATCAAACCATGAACTTACAACATATTGGCCAAATTATCTTTTTATGTTCCATTAATACCAATGATGTGGAAGACACCTATTGCTATCATCAAGTGCAAGTAAACTTATACTCAAGTTATTCATCTATCTAATAATACAAGCACAAACTCAATAATGATCCATATATGATAATAAACTAAGAATTTCATAAAAGGGATCGACTATTCCTAAAGGGAATTCTAATGATGCAAACTTTGTTTCTAAGTTCGAACTAATGCAAAGCTTAAAATAGTAATATAAAACTTGTAAGATAGATTACAAGGTCTTAAAGATCTCCCAAAGCTTGGGATTAAGCCAGGCGGGATCAAATAATCCCTCGCGATTATTTGATACCTTGATTATTGTAGATCACTGTGGAGCCATGGCATGTAACACCACGGTGCGCAGCTTCTTGTTAGTATCCTCCAGTGTAGTGATGCAGCTGTAGCACCTGCGCAAATCAGACTACACAGTGTCCACCTTATCTGCGAGTTTAGTCACCAATGGGAGCAGATCATCCTTCTTCTCTATCTCCTTGAGGCGGTGACGGACTTCAACGCGATGGAGTAGCTCCTGCTTCTGATATATCTCTAGTGCTCGTACGTGGACCATGGTCCTAGGACAACTTCTTCTTCCTCATCCATAATTGATGGATTAAGGAAGTAGAAACCGTCCCTCCACTCTTCTTGAGGCTTCACCCTTATACGAGCACGAATGGTAGGCCTCGAGATTGGCACTATCGCTTCCTTGCTAGCACCTGCACCAATGTTAGGTAATTCCTTATTCTTGTGCGTCCTGGGGTCCGTGGTGATGAACTTGACCATCTCCACACGCCCTTTTCCATGCGGCTTGTGACCTTTTCTTTCTTGTTGAGATCTCTTCATTGTCGTCCAGTTGATCTCCGGGGGATCATAGACATCACGGATGATGTAGACGTCACCCCAATCTTCATCAACATCGCTATTGTAGAAGCTTGGCTCGACGTACTCCTTGTACCTCGCGATAAACCTTTCCACATCCTCGTTGTCGTCCTCCATGGACGGGCTGTGAGAGCAGTCCCTGGAAGGAGCAATGAGACCCAGGGGTTTTCCACGGCCTGGGAAAGGATAGAGCATGGCTAGATTGGTTCCTAGTTATTATGATTTAGAGAGAAAGACAATGGCAGTATATAAGAGGGGTCAGAGGTCGGTAAAACTCGCAAAAAACACCAAAGTCACGCCCAAGAAAAGAATCTTAATGAAACAGGGAAAGAAATCACGGATTTGAAGAAGTCTTGTCGGGTAACGACCAACTATATGGGTGCGGCCTGTATATCTCCGGCCGTATAGTTAGTTGCACGGATATTTCCAAATATCTCGAGTCCAGGTCAGTTAGGTCCGACTTGGAACCGGCAAAACTGTTTTTTATCAGATGGATAAAAATGGAAAAAGGACGGAGCATCCATAAGGTTTAAAGACCAATTATAAGGCAAGAGGTTTTTTCTCCAGCCGTATAGTTTGGTCGTATAGTTTCCATACACCGAAAAATATTTCGTGAAAAAGATATTAGAAGGTTTAACAACCAACTATACGGCGGGAGGATTTCCCCCGGCTGTATAGTTGCGACCGTATAGTTAGTAAAAACCTTCAGAAACTTTAGAAAAACATGAGGAATTTAAAGGTAAAAATTTTAGGAGTATAAATTGCGAAAGCAAATCACTTATTTAGAGAAAGAAAACTTACCTTGCACTCAACTTTTATTTAGTCAGGGATGAAAATCTCCTCCAACAACAATGACTTCTTCTCATTGGGAGGAATTGACCTTAGTTCCTATAATAATTCTCGTAAATGAAAATCACCAGGACTAAAGTTCCTCTCAATAAGATTGGTGCCTTGCTGAGCAACTATGGATATTGCATCCAATATCTTTATTTCTTGCCTCTGCATAATCTGCAACACAAATTCTTGAAGTAAAAGGATCCAATGGGTCAGTCTTGGCTTACGAATTTTCCTCTCAAGTAGTTCTTTTAAACCATCATGATCCGTATGAAATCTACTTTTGCATCAACTATATAAGAACGAAATTTATCAAGAGAAAAATATAGCAAAAAGTTCTCTTTCTTCCTTAGGATAATTCTTTTGAGCACTATTAAGAGTTCTACTAGCATGATGTATAATATTAAATCTGCGACCTATATGTTGTCCCAGAATTACTCCTATAGCATCATCACTAGTCTCCCATATTAAATCAAAAGTCATATTTAAGTTTATCAAAGGAAATAAGGCATTTATCATATCCCATATAGGTGGTTTAATGATGGGAGCATGAGATAAATCATATTTAAGTTTTTCAAAGGCAATAAGGCATTTATCATCAAAATTAAATCTTACTCCATTTTGCAACAAGTTAGTTAAAGGTTTAGAAATTCTGGAGAAATTTCTAATGAACCTTCTATAAAAACCCGCATGACCAAGGAAACTTCTTATACCTTTTATATCCCTAGGTTGTGGCATTCTCCCTATTTCTTCAACTTTAGCTCTATCTACTTCAATACCCTTACCTGATACCTTATGTCCAAGGACTATACCTTCTTTGACCATGAAATGACACTTCTCCTAGTTTAGAACAAGATTGGTTTCTTGGCAACGCTGAAAAATCTTTTGACATTATCCAAGCAACTAGTAAACGAAGTTCCATAGACAGAAAATTCATCCATAAATACTTCCATTATCAATTCTACAAAATATGCAAAAATAGCAGTCATGCATCTTTGAAAAGCAGCTGGATAATTACATAAACCAAAAGGCATGCGTCGGTAAGCATGTAAACCATAAGGACTAATGAAAGTTGTTTTAAGTTGGTCGTCAGGATGAAGCGCTATTTGGGAAAAACCAGAGTATCCGTCCAAGTAGCAAAAATGAGTGTGGTTTGCTAACCTCTCTAAAGTTTGGTTTATGAACGGTAAAGGATAGTGACCTTTCCTAGTTTCTTTATTCAATTTCCTGAAATCTATACACATTCTATGTCCAACAATAGTTCTAATAGGTATCAATTCATTGTTTTCATTAGGAACAATAGTAAAACCACCCTTCTTAGGAACACAATGAACAGGACTTACCCATTCACTTTCTTTTACAGGATAGATTATACCTGCATCTAGTAGGCATACTATTTCTTTTCTTACCACTTCCTTCATTTCGGGCTTCAGCCGTCTATTAAATTCTACAACTGGTTTAGCACCTTCCTCCATGAATATTCGATGGACGGTTATCATGGGACTAATGCCCTTCAAAACATCCATTGAGTACCCAAAGCACTTGCGATGCTCCTTAAGTACTTTCATGAGTTCTTCTTCTTCATCCCCTGAAAGTTTAGCACTAATAATAATAGGGAATTTATTTGTATTGTCCAAATATCTATATTTAAGATTATCTGGTAAAGTCTTCAATTCTAGGGGCGATAATTCCTCGTACCCTCTCTTTTCTGTCTCTTCAAAAGCCTCATCAGTTGGAGGCCCTAAAATGGGAGGCGAATAGAATTTACTTTCTAGTTCTTCTAGGGACTCGTCCTCCATAATTATTTAATCATAATTTGAATCTTCATTTATTTCTTCTACTTGATTACTAAAGAAGAGAGATGCCATCCCATCAACAATTTTTCCTTTCTCTTCTTCTTGTATTTGTAGAGGTTTGTCTTTAAATTTGGAAAAGTGGAAATCTTTTTCCGCTTCACCAAGCTTAAGAGACACAATCTCCTTTTTGAAATCAACTTTGGCACCTAAATCATTCAAAAAGTTTCTTCTAAATATAATTGGTCAAAGAGTGTTAGCTGGCATATCAACAACTACAAAATCAATAGGAAAATTTTCATTGCCAATTGTGACAGTTGCATCTTCAACTACTCCCATTGGAGCTCTAAGAGATTTATTGTCTAACATGATTGTCATGTCAGTATTCTCTATTGTATCTAATAATATCTCTTATTTTATTTCTAAATAAAAATCATAGTATATTGATGGCTGTGAAATACCACCTCTTTTAGCCATATAAAATGTGCAATTTATCTCTCATATCATGTTTCTACTAGCTATAGCTATGCCTTATATGCATGACTTCTAGTTCTCATTTACTTTCATATGAGATTTGCACATTTAGTAGTTCAGGTAGAATTTTATCACTTTCCTTGTCTATGACATGTGTGTAGGTATTGGTGAAGATTATGGATAAAAAGGGACAAAGAGATCATAGTATGGAGGAGCTGCAGACACTAGACTTAGCCATTTGAGGGGTTGGAAAAGTGAATTTTTTCAACTTCTCAAAATAAATATCCAAGACCATGTGGTTATATCCCTTGATGAGATGAATCCAAAAAGCCCAAGAACACCCAAAACGGAGTTTATATGAAGAAATGGCAGCCAAAACACTGTGGAACCCGAAGGTTCAACGACGAACTATACGGCAGGAGCGGAAAATTCCCGTCGTGTAGTTGGTAAAAAGGTCTCAAATGATGGGATTTCGACCTTGGAACATCTAGAACATTCCCTAAGTCATATGACAGTATTGGGCCCCCAAGGCCTATATAAAGGAGGGAGGGGCCAAGAGAGAGCCACCAATCCATATTCTCCACCACGGCAGAGCCCTGCCGCCGTGCCACCACCATAGCTTCCTCCAATCAGATCTACACCATCACCATCAGACAAGAGGAGAAGGGACTAGGATCTTGAAGTCCTCCACATCAATCTGCATCGTCATCTTCATCAACAACGTCTCCATCACCGATCCCCTATGGTTACTTGTTGTAATTCTAGATTGAATCTTGGATTTGCACTTGTATTCAATTGTATCATCATACTTCATCCATATTCTATCCATGATGTTGATTGCCTTCATGTGTGAGTAGTTTCATTTGTTCTTGAGGATATGGAGAAACCCTAGTATATGATTGAATTGAGATAAATATTATTATGTGATATTGTTCATTATGTGTCCCTGTTAGATTTTCTTTATCTTGATGTTGGGTGAATGTAACATCCCATGATTTTAGAAACTTGAATATAAAAAAAATTCATTTGCATTTCATGATGGCATATCATGCGAGTTCTTGATTCAAAAACCTTAGTTGTTTTTTCCTAAATAGCCATCTAGTGACCTATATGCATAATGGCATGGTGGTAAATTTTCTTTTGATAAAAAATAGTTCATATGAAGCTCATGGTGTGTATTTAAAATTTACAAAAATTTATAAATTTAAACCACTCTATTTGGAGATACATAACTAAATCTACAAAAGGATTACTAAAATACAAAAATAAAAAAACTGGGACAGCGGCCGAAGTCGGCCAGCCCACCTAACCAGTGACCTATCTATCACGCGCACAGCCGCGTGCAAAGTAGCAGCCAGCAAGCATCCTAGCGGCCCAGCCCACCTCACCGCCCGCTCCAGCTGATAGGCGGGACCCACCCTATCGTCCCCTACCCTCGGTCCGAGCGTGACCCGCACCTGCAGACCGACGCGTTCCCGATCCAAACCCCCATGGATTCCTCGTGAATCCGTTCGATTCCTTCACCCCTCCTCAATAAATCTGTTCCCCTCCACCTTGTTCTTTTTTTGCGCGGTTTGAAACCCTTGTGCCGTATGGAATCTTCCCGATCCACCGCCGTTGGAGCTCGCTGATGAGCTCGATACTCAAGGTCGCAGAAACCGCGTCCTCTTTCTACCCTCCATCCGTATCGCCTTGATCTCCACCTCACGCCTTTTCCCCTTTGCGATGTGAACCAGAGCATCAAGGAGGTGCCGCCGGAGTTCATGGACATCCGAGCCGCTCCAGCCGTCCCTCACCGATGCCTGAGGAAGCAAAGGAGTGCCCAAAAGCGACCACTCCACCTGCCATCTCCCCCCGCTTATCGTGGACTACCACGCCGTTGCTAGGATACGCTATAACACCGACCACCATGACCGCATGCACCCTCCATCGTTGCACCGTTGTCCATCATCGTTGCCACTGTCTTCTAGCCGACACCGGCTCGCCATCATCACCGTGCCCCGTCGATCTAATCCTAATGGCCCAGATCCAGTTGAGCCGAGCCTAGCACTAGCCGGGATACCAAGCCGAGCCGAGATGAAGCCGCCGTTCGAGCCGCGCGTCCTCTGTTATTTGATCCATATCGAGCAAACCGCGCTGATCCACTTAAGTGAAGAGGTATCGACCAGTAAGAACTCGCCACATCACCGCCACGTCTCTGACTTTTTGGAAAATTGATTTAATAGACATAAATTGTTGCAGAGTTATAAATAATTCAATGGTAAATAATTCATAGAAAAATATCCATAGCTCCAAAATTCGCAAATTTGATATCTATGGAATCACAAGAAAGAGTAGAACCTATTTCTGAATTAAAATGAAAGGTCTACTATACATACAATTTAGGAGTAATATAATGATTTCTAGAGTATTTTAATTATATAAAAAGATCTGTAAGTCCTTTTAGCGTGATTCTAGTTGCCCCTGGCTACAAGTTGGATCGTCTACACAGTAAACATTTTTTCAGAATTTACAATACTATACACGACATGGGCTTAATACTTTCTTAAAAACCTACTAATGGGATCAACAATTCTTAACAAATGATTTTAATGCATCAAAAAACTTTCAAGCATGTTATCAGTAGGTATAATGATCAGAGAATTTAAATATGCTACTGAATCTTTTATTAACTTGGCATGCATGCATTTGTTGCATTTGTTTGATCTCTATGTGCTATTGTTTATGTTTTGTGTAATTGTTTGATCGATAGATTGCGAGGAGTGCAGCGTTTGTGATTGTGACGAGTGCAACTTTTCTATTGTGAGGATTGTTTGAACGACTACATCAACTAAAGGCAAGTGGCACTATCATAAATGTCCTATTATTTTTCCTATGCATTGTAGTTGTTTTCAGTAGAAGTGCATGTTGACGAGGTTCGATCTCATCAATGCCCATTATTATGGAATTGGGTTTTGGAGAAGATGGGGATGCTGGAAGTCGTGAAACGGTTAACAGACAAGAAACACAGGGACACGAGATTTAGCCAGGTTCAGGCCCCGGAGGGAAAACCCTACTCCTACTTGTTTTCTCTTGATTACGGCGGAACCGAAGATTACAGGGGTGCGCAGATGCAATCTAGCGTGAGGTGTGTGTATGGGGGTGATCGTCCTTATCGATGTGCCCTCCTGGCCTTTTTATAGATAAGCTAGGTCCCGGGGTAGGTCGAGTCGGTTACAGATTAGGGTTGATACCCTTTGAAACTCTATCTAATCTAGGCTTGTCCTCCAAGGAGTCGAAATCGCCATGGGCTTGGGCCACTCGAGATCTTCATGGACTGTGTGTCCTTATGTGGGACATCCTTGGGCTAGACCGGGTATGCCAACATTGTGCACCCGTTGGGTGTATCCATGTCAGTAGTCCCCGAGTGTTCGGTCAAATTGTAGAATCGGCTGGAGACTCCACAATCTTTCGGGTGCTTTCCAGTTGAACCTGCTTTTTAGGAAAAAATGTTTAGTTCATAGGGATTGATGATGCATGTGCCTGGCTCTCCTGACGGATCAGGGCCAGTTAACTGTCATGGGACAAGACAACAGGATCGTCATTAGACTCGAGTCCCCGGACTAGAATCCGGAACGAATGCTGGCGTAATTCGACCCAGGCCGTTGAGGTCTCATAGGAGTCGAATCCTAATGATTTTTAAGTGATGTACCCAACGCATCCGTCGGGATTTTCATCGTGCCTGTTGACACGGGAGTTTACTGGCAGAGCGCAGACAGGTGCGTTACCAGGCCATCATATGATATCTATAGGGCTTATCTTTGCATCGTAGACACAGCATCCGAAATTTTATCACCGCGGAGGTGTTTCGGGTGGCCAAGGAGCCTGTTTCTCACTTAGCATTTATTTGGGCAAAGTTGCCAAAAGATTTTTATTGTATTTGATCTGAAGGATCTCAGTCGAATAATTTATAGGGTGCGCGACCAGCGCCCCCTATGGGAGTAGCCCCCAAGTGTATGTTTGAGTCATAGACTCGAGCAGAGAATTTAGTTTAGTTGTTTTCAGCATTAATTCGAAGGAAGCATTTTTTTGAATGCGCGACCAATGCTCCCTATGGGAGTAGCCCCCGAGTTCATAGTGGAGTCGCAGACTCGACGTAGGGCTCGAAGATAATTTCGAGGTGACGTTACGATTGCAATTTCTCAGGTGCGCGGCCAGCGCTCCTAATAGGAGTAGCCCCCGAGTAGTTTCTCGAGTCGTAGATTCGAGTAATTACTTGTATGATCAGTCGACATCTTCGAGCCGTTGCTGGGTTTGCCTTGATAACATCATTGCTGACGATTGGTGATCTCAACCGTCTGCGGTAGCAGAGATGATGCGACAGGATGATCGTGGGTCCCACCGCCAGACTTGACGTTGACTAGTCACGCGTAGGCGTGGCGGAAGTTACGGCGTCTCCTCGGTTTCCGCGCTTAGTCGACGGCATGCTGGCGACGGTTCGTTTTGGTGCTCACACGTGTATGGTGAGATCTAAGTTGCAGCTAGGGCTTCTCAATCGACAGCTCCAGTGCGTCATCTTCGTCCTTTTATACCGGGGGGAAAATAGTGTTTTTACCCCTCGCCATTTTCGCTTGCCTCATCTCCATTGCCGGCATTTCCTTGAGCTCTCTGCATGCCATCGCGCACTAGACGCTCTCCGTATTTTTCCTTCCTCGTTCCTCCGCTCGCATCGCCGCACCCATCGCTCCAAGATGGGAAAGCCTAAGAAGACGGCAGCTGCTGGAGCGGGATCAAGCACCACCGGCGCTAGAAAGAAGATCGCCGCTCTGGCCCACACCACCGACGGCGGGTGGAAGCGCAAAGAGATGCACGAGGCGGATTTGCGCAACCTATGGGATTCCGGCCTTGTCTCCAAGGAGAAGGATGACGTCGTCCTCCTGGCCAAGAGGTAATTACGCGCCCACCCGAAGGGTTTCGGGTGATGTTTTACGCTTTTATCATCTGGGGTCTCTCTTTTCCCGTCCACGAATTCCTTCGTGGACTCCTTTTTTCTACAGGATTCAGTTGCATCATCTGTCTCCCAACTCTCTTCTTCATATTGCTTGTTTAATCACTTTGTGCGAGTGTTGGCTCGGTATCAAGCCGCACTTTGGCCTCTTCCGGAAACTCTATTCCGTGAAGAGGAAATCTGGCGCCGGTGGTGTTTATCCGCTCGGTGGCTGCATCATTTCTATTCACTCCTACGTCCAATTCTTCTCCTTTTCCATTTGTGAGTCCATCCAATACTAGCACCGGAGGTGGTTCTATATATGCGATGTCAAGTTGGACGGGCAGCATTTTGGTCTCCCACCTTTCGATTCTGCACAGAAGATCACCCGAAAGAGGTCGTGGAAGAACGACGTCTTAGAGGGTGAAACGGCAGAGGTGGAGAAGCTCTACAAGCGGGTGGAGGCTCTCCAGCTGGTGGCCAGCAAGGAGGTCAACAGTGTCGACATCATCCGCACCTTCCTCCAGTGTTGGGTGTAGCTGCTCCAAGCGAGGGAACACCCGATGTTTATGTATGCTAGCCGCAGTGATCCAACAAGGGTTTCGCCTGAGGAGTTGTCTTCGGGGGACCTTGATAGAGCTCTTAGGACCTTGCTGAAGTTTAAGGCCGACGAGGACCTCCCGGGGAAATCCTTGACCTCCCCGTTCAGTGTGAAGAAAGTAGTCCCGCAGGTGAAAAACTTGTAGTTGCGCGTAGCGCTATTTCGAGTGCTAACTGTTTGCTATTTGTACTGACAATTTTTCATCTTCTTGTCTTTGATTTGCAGGACTTCAAGGTAGCGGGAATGACGCCCCGTCTACCCGAGAAGTTCACAGATGCACCGGATAATGAAGTGGCGGAGTTTGAATCCGAGCTTCCCCTGGTGCAGTCTCCTACCGCGGAAGCCCCCGAGCCGAGCGAAGGGCAAACCCAAAAGCGCTCCTAGATTGAATCTTTAGATGGGGCGACACCACCAACACCAAAGGGTATGTACTTCCTCGAGCAGCACGGCAAGGATGAGGGTGCGTCATCTGCACCTTTTCCTATCGTGCCCATTCAGGCGGTGGCCCCACAGCCACCAGCCAAGAAGAAGAAGAAGAAGGAGAAGGAGCCTCATGTCTTCAACTTGTCAAATATCCAATCGTAAGTCATTTTTCTTGAGCTTTGTTACCTTATTCGTGTGCTAAGTATTAGCTTGTTATTGATCTGATAAGTGCTAGCAGTAATAACTCGGAGGATTCCCTTGACGAGGGCACCGAAGAGGTGATCACGGATTCGAAGCCAACAACTTCGTTTCCCCAGGTGGTGGCCAACTCCGAGGATGAGGATTCGAGCTCCGCGAAGCGAGAGGCTCGTGCACTCGTGACTCGGAAGAGTATATGCAAACCTTCGGAGTCCACGCCTGAACACATAAGTGTTGTTCTTTCTGTTTGCATAGGGAGAGCTCCCGATCCCTTTATTCAATGGGGATTGGTTGCTTTTTTGTAGCCTTATGTCCGTAGCGCAAACCTCCTCATCCAGCAGCATCTGTCGCTGGAGGGTGAGCTCAAGCAGGTCCAAGGTGCGTAGTTTTCTTCTTGGTTATTTTTTGAGTGCACCAAGTTTGTTTTTTGTATTTACCCAATATTTCTCTATGCTGCAGATGAGAACAATGCTGCTCTCTATAGGCTTACTGCTCTCGAAAAGAGCCTCGGCCAGGCAGAGAAGAAGGCACCGGATGCTGCGGAGGCCCTGGAGTGCCAGCAGAAGGATGACGAAGATCGTGAGCAGCAGCTCATGGCGGCGGTAGCCACTCGGGAGAGTGCCATGGCCGAGAAGCTCATGGCTGCTGCAAAGGCTATCTCTGGTAGGCTGCCTTGTCTCCTTTTCTGTCTTTCATATCTTAGGATGCCCTTTTTTCTCCTTATTAGAATTTTTCCTTTCCTTTCTTTGCCAGATGCTTCTGGCGTCACGTTTGATCGCAGCACGCTGGAGTGCGGGGACCCTCTGGTTGATGCCGTTGCGGCGATCGAGGATCGATGCACTTCTTCCACGGGCTCTCTTGGCGAGGCTAAGAAGGTGCTGACCCGTTTTTATAAGGAGGTCAACCCCAAGGGCGTCACCCTCGAGGATGTCAACTCGCTGGCGGATGCTCCATCAAGCGACGCTCCGGCGGAGTACAAGCTCAAGCAGAAGGGGGTTGGCGCTGCAATGGGATTGGCCATGGCCATGGTGTCCGGAGCGGAACTGGATCTAGCGTAGGTCACGTACCGGATACCGACAGCAGCGGATGGCTCCGAGGTAGCTTTTGCCCCTTTCGCTTCCCGTTGTAAGCATTTCGGGCCTAAGCTCATTGACCTCCTGGCCGATTACTCGGCAAAGCAGCAGCGAGAGGCCAGAAGTAGGCAATCTGGCTCCGAGGCTGCTTCGGGTGCTAGCGCTTAGGCCCTTGTATTGTAGCTAGTATAGCTTTTCTCCTTTTGCTGTCTTTTGTAACACTTTTTGAATGAACAAGTCTCACTTTGCCACGAGGTGGCTTTATTTATGTATATGAATCTGTCTTTTAACTGTTGTCAAAAGTGTTTGTGATATTCATATTTGCATGTTTTGCCCCTAGGGTCCTTCGAGTGAGACTCCAGTGATCACACTTGTCCTGCGCCTGGTCCTCTCCCATCGTTGAGTGAATCATCGCAGTTTCCCTTCTTGTGGGGCCGCATCCGAAGTTTAGAGAAGGACATCCTCAGCATCCATGGTCACGCGGATGTGTGGAAGTCCAAAGCTAAGCGTGCCATTGCCAGGGAGGAGTTTCTGCTAGAGGAAATGCGGCAGATGGGCGAGCAACTCCAATGTGAGTCCTTGTGAACTGCTGCTTCTTCGAGTTCGCCTTATTTTTATGTTGGCTCACTCAATGCTTTGTGCAGTTGTAAATCTGCTTCCGAAGGAAGAGAAAGATCGCGTCGCAATTGTATGAATTGCCTCACGCAACAAGAATTGGAAGCCAGCGGCTTCTTCTAGATGGATCGTGATCGGGCGATCGTCCTTGCGACGGTGCAAGATCGCGTACACCAAGTTTTTCAGGTACTGAGGCGGGTGAGGTCGTCTATTGCGGCTATTTGGGCAACTATGTTCCCTTTGGATGTTGCACCTTCTAGCTTTCTAGGCTTGCTCGGGAAGTTTCGAGATGCAGTTCATGTGAAGGAGCTGGTGCGCCACCAACTGGTTCCGGGCGTGAAGGCAGCCCTATATCTTGTTCGACTACATCATCATGACATTAATCTATCAGAGATAGCGGCTGGGCCACCTCCCCCCGAGAAGTCATGGTGTGGGATATGTGTCCCCATTACGCGGCTGTGGCACAGTACGCCGAAGAAATTGTAGATGTATTTGAGGAGCAGACGAACATTCTGCTGCGGCGTGGTTAAGTCCTATAAAGAAAAAACGATATAATGTAAAGTCTGTATTTATTTAATTGGGTTTTGTAATGACCTTTGTAAAGTTTGTATGTGTTGGCACGTGGTGCGTTGTATGATTATGTAATGTGCATATCCTTTTTGTTAGCCTTACGTGGTCAGCTACTCAGGTTGTATGCATTGTTTGTCAGTCGACGAAGTCGTCAGGTGAGGCATAGCCCCCGAGGATGTTTAGCGATAAATAATGTAAGGAGAAAAACATATTTGGGTCAAGGAAGTTAGCTTTTATTTATTGCAAACGAGGAGGTACATTGTTTGGCTGAGTAGCCTGGCTGAATAGCCTTATTGAAAGTAAAGGGTAACTAGGGGTAGAAGCGTCGCAGTCATGCGACATTCCAAGGGTTGGAGTATTCGACTCCTGATGCGATGTCCATGAAGCATTAGGCGCCACCTGGGATGACTTCAGTGATGATGTAGGGTCCTTCCCAGGGTGACTCGAGCTCCTTGTTCCCTTCTTGCTTGAGTCATAGGATGAGGTCTCCTTCGACGAAGGACCTCTGGTGTAGCCGGCGGCTGTGGTAGTTGTGGAGGCTCTGCTGGTAGACCACTGAGCGAGCTACAGCGATGTCGCGTGCCTCATCAAGCGTGTCGATGGCATCTTCGAGTGTGGCCACTGATTCGGCTTCGCTGTAAGCAATGACCCATGGGGCCTTGTGGCGTACCTCAGCAGGTAGCACGACTTTGGCTCTATGCACCATGAAGAAGGGTGTATAGCCAGTTGAGCTGTTTGGAGTTGTGCACAGGCTCCATAGGTACAAAGGTAGCTCGTCTGCCTAGGCGCCTGCAAGCCTTTCGAGTGGGCATAGTAGGCGCTTCTTGATGTTGTTGCCTATGAGGCCATTGGCCTTTTCGACCTGCCCGTTGGTCTACGGGTGCGCCACGGAGGCGTATGATATGTTGATTCCAAGGTTCCCGCAGAAGTCTCAGAATTCTTTTGATATGAAGTTCGAGTCATTGTCCGTTATGATGCTATGGCGCACGCCGGACCTGTAGACAATTGACTCAAAAAACTTAATGGCAGTTTTGCCGCCTTGGTTGGTGACGGGCATGGCCTCGATCCACTTGGAGAATTTGTCGACTGCGACCAAGAGGAAGACATGCCTTCCTGCCAAGGACTTTGGTAGTTTGCCGATCATGTCGAGGCCCCACTAGGATAAGGGCTAGGCCAGCGGTATAGGCCTCAGCCTGGATCCTGGCACGTGTGTCTTGTCCCCATACCTCTGACAGGCGTTGCACCTCTAGACTATGTCCTTGGTGTCGTTCATTGCGGTTGGCTAGTAGAACCCAGCTCGTAGAACTTTGGCGACTAGGGCGCGGCTGCCTGCATGATGGCCGCAGATATCCTCATGGATGTCTTGGAGGATGTTTTTGCTGTCACCGATGGTGACGCATCATTGGAGCACACTCGAAATGCTGCATTTGCACAACTCGCCATTGATGATGGTGAAGGCCTTTGACCGGAGAGATATGCACCGGTCATCTGTCGGGTCCTCAGGCAGCTGATTGTTTATCGGGTAACGAAGGTATGGTTGCATCCACGTTTCTTCGATCATCATGACCTGCATCTGGCTAACCAACTCGACCTCTGTGTCGAGCTTTTCGGGTCCTTCTCGGCCTTCGGGTAGCACAGCCCCCGAGTGCTCTGCTTATTCCGCTGAGCCTTTTGGGAATTTACTCTTGATGGAGGGTACGCAGATTTGTTCGAGGAACACTCCTGGTGGCACCCGTGCACAGGTGGAGCCAATGTTGGCGAGCCTGTCAGCCTCTTCGTTGCTTTCCCTGCCGACATGCCAAAGCTCACAGCCATCAAATTCCCCTTCGAGTGAGTTGTAGAGCGTGCGGTATGCGATCAAGTTGGTGCTATGAGCATCGCATTCGTTCATCGTCTGCTACACGATGAGGTTCGAGTCGCCGTAGATGACAAGGCATGTTGCACCGCACACCTTAGCCATCCTCATGCCGTGTATGAGGGCTTCGTATTCGGCCTCGTTCTTGGAGGCGCGGAATTTCATCCGAAGGACATACTTCATCTTGTCTCCTTGAGGGGACGTCAGTATGATGTCGGCTCCTGCTCCAGCCTCGCGCTTGGAGCCGTCAAAGTGCATCATCCAGGACTACGACATGTCCGGAGTATCCGGCAGCTGGAGATCCATCCAGTGGACAAGGAAGTCAGGGAGGACCTGGGACTTGATGGCAGTGCGCCGCTCGTAGATTATGTCTCGACGAGAAAACTCGAGGCCCCACAGGGCTACACGCCCCGTGGCTTCGGGGTTGTTCAGGATGTTCAACAGCGGGGCACCGTTGATGACCACGATCTGATGCTGCTGAAAGTAGTGGCTCAGACGACGC
Organism: Avena insularis; assembly: GCA_023614405.1. Taxonomy (NCBI): domain Eukaryota; kingdom Viridiplantae; phylum Streptophyta; class Magnoliopsida; order Poales; family Poaceae; genus Avena; species Avena insularis. The sequence goes on along the minus strand of CM042689.1, from coordinate 228,239,601 downwards.
GTCGTCATGAATATGCCGTAGGCGAGCTTCTGGTAATGAGGGTACCTCTGCTTTGTCGGGGTCAGTACCTCGCTGAGGTAGTAAATTGGGAGTTGGACCCCGTGGGTCTTGCCATCGTCGGGTCGCTCAACCACGAGTGGAGTGCTGACCACCTGATGTGTGGCTGCAATGTATAGCAACAAAGGCTCTCGTTCCTTCGGCGTGACCATGACAGGGGATGTGGAGAGTAGCCACTTGAGGTCCTCGAACGCATCATCTGCTTTGGGCGTCCACTCGAATTTGTCCGTCTTGCGCAGCAGCTGATAAAAGGGGAGGGCCTTCTCACCCATTTGGCTGATGAACCTACTTAGCGCAGCGATTCGTCCGGCTAGCTGATGGACTCCCTTGAGGTTTTTTGGCTTCTCCATGGCCAGTATGGCCCTAATTTTCTTCGGTTTCACCTCGATGCCCCGTTGGGAGATGAATTACCCAAGTAACTATCTAGACGGGACGCTGAAGGCGCACTTTTCCGGGTTCAGCTTGATCTTGTCATGATCAAGATTATTGAACGTCTCGCGGAGATCGTCGATTAGCGTCCTGGCCTCCTTGGTCTTGATCACTATGTCGTCGACATAGATCTGGATGTTGCGGCCGATTTGGTTCTTCAGACATGCCTGCATGCACCTCTGGTAAGTGGCGCCTGCGTTCTTCAGCACGAAGGGCATTGGTGTTGTATCAGAACACCACAAACGACGTGATAAATGCTGTTTTTTCCTGATCTTCGACCTTCAGTCGAATTTGGTTGTAGCCTGAGTAGGCGTCGAGGAAGGAGAGTTTCTCGCATCCTGCAGTGGAGTCGATGATTTGATCGATCTATGGCAGTGGGAAGTGGTCCTTGGGATAGTACTTGTTGAGCGATGTGAAGTCCACGCACATCCGTAGGATGTTCATGTCCTTCTTGGGGACCAGCATGGTGTTGGCCAACCACTCGCTTTCTTTGATTTCCCTTATGAAGTCGGCATCGAGCAGTCTGTTGACTTTGATTCCAACGGCTTCAGATCTTGGCTCGAACAGTCGATGCATCGACTACTTGACTGGCTTCGCATCTGGAAACACATTGAGTGCATGCTCGGCGAATTCCCTGGGAACTCATGGCATGTCCGCAGGACACCAGGCGAAAATTTCCTAGCGCTCACCGAGGAATTCGACAAACGCGCTTTCCTATGCGGGACCCAGGTCGTTGCCGATCAACGCCGTCTTGGAGGCGTTCGTCGGGTGGACCTGCACCTTCTTTGTGTTGACTATGGAGTCAAACAACATGTCTGTTGCATTTTGCCTGGTGACCGGGGGTGCCCTGTTGTTTGTCACCTCTCTGAGTCTCGTGAACTCCTCATGCATGCCGAATGACTAAGAGATTCTACTGAAGTCTCTGTCGTAGCTGTCTGATCTGGTGAAGCTTCCTTGGATGGTGATGATTCCCCTAGGTCCTGGCATCTTCAGTAGAAGGTACGCATAGTGCGGTACTGCCAAGAATCTTGCGAATGCCACGCGCCCGAGGATGGCGTGGTACTGTGATGGCCAGTCCACCACTTCGAACTCTAGTCGCTCGCATCTGAAGTTTTCGGGCTGGCCGAAGATGCCGTCGAGCCATATCTTGCCCAGGGGGTATATGCCCTTCCCTGGGACTATGCTGAGGAACGTCGTGTCTGACTGCTCCAGGCTGCACAGCGGGATCTGCATTGCTGCGAGTGTGCTGGCGAACATCAGGTTGATGCCGTTGCCGCTGTCCATGAAGACATGGCTCATTTCGAATACTTCTATCTATGCCTCAAGCACTAGGGCAGCGTGACCTGGGCGAGGTATCTGGCATGGGTGATCCTAAGAGTCGAACATGATGCAGGACTCCGAGCCGCTGAAGTACTCAGGTATGACTTGGCGGGTGATATTCTTCTGCACCCTGTTGGTTGGGCGTCCCTTCTGGATCATTAGTTCTCCTTTCTGCTGAGGGTACCCGTCTGCACCGTTGTTTGGTGCTGGTGCGACCGGCGGCTGCGACGTCCCGCCAGGTGGTGGTGAAGGAGCTCCGTGGGTGATGGCACTTGGAGCAGGTGCGAATCCGGGGTTCACCGTCTGGAGCCGCATTTGGGTGAGGCCCTCGCTGAGCTTTTGGAACTCTCGGCAATCCTTGAGCATGTGGCTGGCCTTCTTCTTACCATCTTGTTTGTCGATGTAGAAGTGGATGGTGCAGGGACCAGACATCTTGTCATATGTCGATGGCTCGTTGTTGCAGTTGCGATGTTGCCATGTTTGCGTGGGTCGTTCGCCGTTGTGGTAGTTGCTGCTGCGGTATCCGCTATTGCGGTTGCCATCGTCGCGGCGATCAGCGTATCCATCCGCGACCATGTCGACTCCATCACGATCGTCATAGACGCGTGATCTTTTCTTGCTGCGGCACTCACGCCTGTGGCTGAAGTCATCTTCGTCATCCGAATGTGTTCGGTTGACGGAGTCCTCGCCATCTGCCCAGCGGTTGGCGATGTCCATGAGGTGATCAAGGGTTTTGGGCTTGACGCGCCCGAGCTCCTCCTTGAAGTCTGGGCGCCTGGCACTGTCCTTGAAGGAATCGATTGCTCTTTCTTTAGAGATGTTCCCGGCGGAGTTCTTGATATGAGACCAGCGTAGTATGTACGAGCGGATGGACTCGTTGGTCTACTGGTTGCAGGCCCGCAGCTCTTCGATTGAGGCTGGCCTCTTGTTGGTGCCCTTGAAATTGCGGATGAAGCTGTATGCCAGCTCTTCCCGGCTTTGGATGTAGCCAGAGGGTAGGCTGCTGAGCCAGACCCTGGCTGCACCTGTCAGCTGTAGCTGAAGGCATTGTAGGGCGGTGTTCTTTTTCCCGCCATGGAGCTAAACACGCGCGTTTAGCACGTGTTTGTCGATCTTGCGCTGGGTGAGCTCATTACGAGCATCATAGTTGCTGCTGCAACACCGTGGGCTTCGACAGCGTCGGGACAGGTCATGCTTCTCCTCGTCAGATGAGGGTGTGCGGCTTCGAGTAAACTTGATTGTGGCCTTCTTCTTTGGCTCCACGGGAGTTTCATCGTGGAGCGCAGCTCCGAACGAGTCCGGGGCTTGCTAGCGTGGACTTGTGCATTGCGTTTTTTGGGTCACCCGCTAGAGGCGGGTTGGACGCGAGATAGGTGGTGGCTTCCATGATTGCGGCTTGCGACGTCTTCGCATGACGTTGCCTTGTGAGTCCATCATCATGAAGGACATGTTGAGGGCCCTGGTGACCTCGCGCCATGAGGCAGGGTCCATGCGCTCCATGCGGGAGCGGTATTTGTTGGCGTTGTTTCCATGTGAGGTGGAGTCGCCAGCAGCGGAGAGCGCATATCGTCGTGCGCTTGATTCTGCGGTTGCCTGCTTACGCTTTTCGAGCTCATCCTGCAGCTTCACTTGCTGATTGTGTTCATCGATCAGGAGCCAGTGGTAGGCCATCAGCAGGTCACGGGAGGCATCCACGGGTAGGATTGTGTTGCCTTGTATGGCTTCGCGTGCTTGGCGCCAGCCTGCCTCCTTGAGGTTGATCTGGTCATAGCCGCGATTGCTGCCTTCGGTGTCTCTATTACCCGGGTTTCCGCTGTTTCCCCTGTTCTCGATCTGTGGGTTGGGAGGGGGATTGGGTGGCGGTATGGCACCCGAACCTAGTGGTGGATCCGCTTCGTTGTTGAAGTTGCCATCGTGGATGGCGGCGCACAATTAGCGCTCACGGAGTGGGTCGCTGCTGCCGCAGCTTTCTGATCCGGAACCGTATGTTCCTTCATCCGAAGGAGGGCGCACAGATCGGAGTCGCAACTACTACTGTCATCCAAATCGCCTGTCAGCGTCGACACGTGCAGCGCGTCGATAGGTGGGACCCATTAAGCGGGCCCGATAGATGGTACTGCCACCCGCTCTAGGAGGCGGAGGGTGCCGATCTACCCCACCTCGAAGCCGAAGCTCTCGAACAGCATCTCGAGCCCGTCGCCTACGGACTCGAAATCTTTCAGGGTGGCCGGTGAGTGGGCAGTAAAGTCGAAAGTTCTCAAGAAGAGGTGACTCTCCATTGACGAGGAATCGTAGATCGCTCCGGAGGGAACCGTCACAACCGCACGATCATCGTCCCCACTTCCCACAGACGGCGCCAATTGACGAGGTTTGATCTCATCAATTCCCATTGTTATGGACTTGGGTTTTAGAGAAGATGGGGATGCTGGAAGTCGCAGAGCGGTTAACAGACAAGCAACACAGGGACACGAGATTTACCCAGGTTTAGGCCCCCGGAGGGAAAACCCTACTCCTGCTTGTCTGCTCTTGATTACGGTGGAACCGAAGATTACAGGGGTGCGCAGATGCAATCTGGCGTGAGGTGTGTGTATGGGGGGTGATCGTCCTTCTCGCCGTCTCCTGGCCTTTATATAGATAGGACAGGTCCCGGGGTAGGTCGAGTCGGTTATAAATTAGGGTTGATACCCTTTGAAATTTTATCTAATCTAGACTTGTCCTCCAAGGAGTCGAAACCACCATGGGCTTGGGCCACCCGAAATCTTCATGGACTGTGTGTCCTTATGTGGGTCTTCCTTGGGTTGGACCGGGTATGCCAACGTTGTGCACCCGTAGGGTATATCCATGTCACATGTGTAGGAATATTTTGCACTATGTGCTATGCTATGTCCTATTTAGGATATCCTTTTGTATCCTGCTTAGTGTAAACATCATAGTTTTAGTATGCCTAGCCCTGCTATAGATTCGGGGAGGAATATCATGTTATGAGTATTATGAGGTTTTGGAAAAAAGATATGTTTTTATATAATAAATCAAGTACTTAATGAATCACCTTGGTGGAGTATTGTTGTTGTTGAGTTTTGAAGAAGTGGCAACGAAGGGTACCGTATCTTTGGCTACCTCTCTCGTATGTGCACTGGAAGAAGACCACCTAGGCATCATAGACATTTGACATGTTTCTCGTACAGTAGCTTCCAGTATAGCCACATGCTAATATGGGAACTGGCTTAGTTAATTACATAGCGTAAGACCCTTTGCATTGGTATATCTTCAGGTTAACTAGTATTGTGTATTGGAGGTTATATCCTTGCATTGGTGCCTGTATTGTGTATTGGGAGGACTTTTATGGAAAGACTTCGTCACCTTCTCGATCTGTCGGTATACCAATTCGTGTGTACTAAACCAGCGGCCACTGGTGGCGTAAAGGAGAGATTGTGTCGTGTGGGTAAAGTGTACAACTTCTGTAGAAGATATAAATATAACCGATTAGCCGTGTCCCCGATTATGGACAATATTGAGAAACTAAGGCCTAAAGTTTATGGATGATCTCGACATTCCAATTTCTTAATAAAATTTGATGATTTGAACAAGGGTTTAGGAGCACTTTGTATTGGCCAATGTGTTCAGACAATTTTTGGAAAGGATTAAAACTCTTTTTGGAAATGTTAGGATAAAACTATTGATTTATGCAAGTCAACCTGAACTCCACTTAGCCAAATATGCATGTAATTGATAGACTCCATTTTATATCCACATACTAGTGACACTTGCCAATACATTCAAAGTATTGACTATTCATGGTTGCAACCTTTTATTGCAGGTTATATTGTTTATGAGTGACCGTTATAGGTCGCGAGACTCCACTCAACAATTGTTCGTCTGTGGCACTTTCGAAGGATGGAGATCTACCTTGTTGCTTTCCTCTATGTACTTGAATAAATAATGTAAATTCTAGATCATATTCATTGTATTTATTATGCACATTTATATTTGATATCATTGTGTATTGTGTGTGTCAGTGAACCGATCCAGGGATTGACACTACATATAGGAACTCAGCCTTATCAGGCGAGGGTGTTACAAGATGGTATCAGAGCTTTGCGTTGACTTTAGGATCGTAACCTTAGAAATGGATTAGTAATAGAAGACCTCTATTAGGAGAACTATCGTATTTTCTACTTACTAGAGTTCTTATATTCCTTATCTATCTTTTCTAGAATCTCTTCTTGTTCAAAACTTGTAGTTGTCCATTCATTTGATACCTATACAAGAGTTGTCCTACAAGTAAAATAAGAAATAGGATGACACAAATGAACATCTCGCCAAGTTTGGTTATATCAGGATCACCATATTTTATCTCTTTAGGAGATCATCGATATTGTGTTAGCATATTGATCTTACCAACTTATGTGGTATGACAATATTAGTTACTTGCTTGTATTGAGCCATATTGTGTGATGCCTTGTTTAGGATCTGTTATTGTGAAACTCTAAAGTTTCTAGTATTTTCGTGAGGTTTTTAAATTAATTTAATGGTGTGAATTGATTGAAATTCGTGATATTATTGATCTAGTTTTTTGCTGTATCTATTGTATTACACGATTTTTTGTATTTTAATGGTAACTCAGAAAAATCTGAAAAAATAGGATCTGAAGTGTAATTACATGTACTACAAGCACAAAATTTGGCTAAAATTCCTGATGAGCTTAAGTCAGTTATAAAAATTTGTGAAACCCACTGTACTATTTTTTACATATTTTGTTTATTCCTTATATGTTGCTCTATTTTACTCTAGTATTGTTCCCATTATTTTCTAAAATGTTTTGTGGTTATATACTATTAAATTTAGACCCCTATATCATTGTTATGCAAGTGTTTGCTTGTGTATTGATTGCTTGGTTGTATGTTTGTGTGATTTTTTTTGAACATGTTGTGTATGGGTAGGAAAATACTTCTATTAGTCCTCTTCTATCTATACTCATCTATGCTATCCCAAACAGATGCCACCTCATTGGCAACCCACTAAGATGGAGTAGCTGATAGCAGCACAGGTGCAACTAGCACAAGTGGCAACTCAATTCATAGCAAACAACAATAACCCAACCCAAGTGGATGCACTCTCTATATTCCCAAAGCTGCGGCCTGCAAAATTCTCAAGCGCACCTGAGCCTATGATTGCACTATATTGGTTGCTCTCGGTGAATAAGGACTTAGTAACTGTTGGGTGCACGGATGAAGAGAAAGTGAGATTTAATGCTCACTTACTTGAAGGACAAGCAGCTACTTGGTGGGATACCTTTCAGATTACCCACCCCATTGATACAATCACCTGGGAGATGTTTGAGGAACGATTAAAGACAAACCATGGGAGTCATGAGCTTAAAGAGAAAGGAATTTCGTGATCTACACTAGTAAAATCGCACAATGTCAGGGTACATAGAAGAATTCACCAATTTGTCTCGCTATGCTCTGGAGGATGTTGACACCGATGACAAAAGGAAAGAGATGTTTCTGGATGGACTAAGTGATGAGCTCTCTGTTCAGCTATCAGTATTTTACACTCCCGCTTTCCAGGATCTAATGTACAAAGCTAGAATTCTTGAAAAAAACAGAGGCAAGTTAAGAAACTCAAGAGGAAGCACAACAACAACTGCAACTCAGGATCACGTCAGAAGATATGTACTTTCCATGATGGTAATGGAAATTCTGAACATCACATGCATAAAGGCAACGAACATGACCACCATGGGCACGAGGACCACCACAACAATGATGGATTTAATAGTGGTGATGAGGATAGTCAAGACAATGACGGAAATAATGGCCATAACCATCACAACTTTAAAAAGAGGGATATAAGCCAGCTACAGTGTTACAATTGCAAGGAACTAGGGCATTCTGCATCAGACTGTCCTAAGAAGAAAAGGAATAAGGCTGAGAAGAAGAATAAGAATGCTGGAAACTCTAATGGGAACAATCCCAATCCAATCCAGAAGAGGAATGTGAACCACCTCAACATTGACCACCTCTTCGATGGAGGAGTTGTTGAAGAGCTGGATAAAGAGGAATGATAATGAATTGGTAGCACCCTGGTGTACCCCTGCCCTATTTCTTTCTAACCTTTTCAAATCTCAGGACGAGATTTCTTTTAAGGGTGGTATTCTGTAGCATCCAGGATTTTAGAAATCTAGATATAAAAAAATGCATTTGCATTTCATCATGGCATATCATGCGAGTTCTTGATTCAAAAAACCTAGTTGTTTTTCCCTAAATAGCCATCTAGTGACCTATATGCATAATGGCATAGGGGTAAATTTTCTTTTAATCAAAAACAGTTCATATGAAGCTCATGGTGTGTATTTTGAATTTACAAAAATTTAGAAATTTAAACCACTCTATTTGGAGCTATAAAACTAAATCTACGAAAGGATTACTAAAATACAAAATAGAAAAGGAATAATAATAAAAAACTGGGATGGCGGCCCAAGCCGGCCAGCCCACCTAACCACTGACCTATCTATCGCGCGCGCAGCCACGTGAGAAGCAGCAGCCAGCAAGCAGCCCCGCAGCCCAGCCTGCCTCACCGCACGCGCTAGCTGATAGGCAGGACCCAGCCAATCGTCCCCTACCTTCGGTCGAAGCCCAGCGCGCACCTGGAGACCGACGCGTTCCTGATCCAATCCCGCGCGGATTCCTCACAAATTCGTACAATTCCTTCACCCCTCCTCTATAAATCCGTTCCCCTCCACCTCGTTCTGTTTTTTTGTGCGGTTTGAAACCTTGGTGCAGTATGGAAGCTTCCCAATCCGCCACCGTCGGAGCTCGCTGACGAGCTCTATACTCGAGGTCCCAGACACCGCGTCCTCTCTCTACCCTCCATCCTCATCGCCTTGATCTCTCGTTTCACCTCACGCCTTTTCCCCTTTGCGATGTGAACCAGAGCATCAAGGAGGCACCGTCGGAGTTCGTGGACATCCAGACCGCTCCAGCTGTCCCTCACTGATGCCTGAGGAAGCAAAGGAGTGCCCCAACGCGACCACTCCACCTGCCATCTTCGTCGGCTTATCGTGGACTACCTCGCCGTTGCTAGGAGATGTTGTAACGCCAGCCACCATCACCGCCTGCGCCCTCCACCGCCGCACCGCTTTCCATCATCATCGCCACCGTCTTCCATCTAACGCCGACTCGCCATCTTCACCGTGCCCCGTTCGATCTAATCCGAACGGCCCAGATTTAGTTGAGTCGAGCCTAGCACTAGCCAGGAGACCAAGCCGAGCCGAGCCAAAGCCGTCGTCCGAGCCGCGTGTCGCGCGTCCTCTGTCGTTCGATCCAGATCGAGGGAACCGTGTTGATCCACTTAAGTGAAGAGTTATCGACTAGTAAGAACTCGCCACATCACCACCACGTCTCTGACTTTTTGGAAAATTGATTTAATAGAAAGAAATTGTTGCAGAGTTGTAAAAAACATAGAAAATATAATATTAATCAGAAAAATGCAAATAATATATGTATGGATTTGCAAAAATGTGTAGAATTGTATTAAGTAATAAAATATGCACTTTGCCCAATGAATATTTTCTATAGTATTTAAATCTATTCAATGGTAAATAATTCATAGAAAAATATCCACAACTCCAAAATTGGCAAATTTGATGTCCATGGAATCACAAGAAAGAGTAGAACATGTTTCTGAATTACAATTGAAGGTTTACTATACATACAATTTTAGGAGTAATATAATGATTTCTAGAGTATTTTAATTATATAAAAAGATATGTAAGTCCTTTTGGCGTGATTCCAGTTGCCTTGGCTACAAATTGGATTGTCTACACAGTAAAAAAAATAGAATTTACAATATTGTACATGACATGGTCTTAATATTTGCTTAAAAACCTACTAATGGGATCAACAATTCTTAACAAATGATTTTAATTCTTCAAAAATATTTCAAGCATCAGAGAACTTAAATATGCTACTAAATCTTTTATTAACTTGGCATGCATGCATTTGGTGCATTTTTTTATTTCTATGTGCTATTGTTTATGTTGTGTGCAATTGTTTGATCGATATATTGCAAGGAGTGCAACATTTGTGATTGTGACGAGTGCAACTTTTCTATTGTGAGGATTGTTTGAACGAATACATCAACTAAAGGCAAGTGGCACTATCATAACTGTCCTATTATTTTTCCTATGCATTATAGTTGTTTTTAGAAGTTCATGTGTAGGAATATTTTGCACTATGTGTTATGCTATGCTATGTCCTATTTAGTATATCATATTGTATCCTACTTTGTGGAAACATCGTAGTTGTAGTATGCCTAGCCCTGCTATAGATTCGGGAGGAATATCATGTTATGAGTATTATGAGGTATTAGAAAAAGGACATGTTTTTATATAATAAAGCAAGTACTTAATGAATCACCTGAGTGGAGTATTGTTGTTGTTGAGTTTTGAATAAGTGGCAACAAAGGGGATCGTATCTTTGGCTACCTCTCTCGTGTGTGCACTGGAACAATACCACCTAGGCATCATACAGATTTGCCATGTTTCACGTACAATAGCTTCTAGTACAACCACATGCTAATGTGGGCTCTGGCTTAGTTAATTACATAGCGGAAGACCCTATGAAAGGGTGATGAACTAGAGAATAAAGACACTTTTGAATTTTCCATGCTGCTAAATATGAGTATTATGAAGTGTTCCCTCGTGATAGTGTAGCCCAAGAAGAGTACTATGAATTGTATCCCCATGATGCTATTAAACGAAAAAGGTTTGAATTTATATGTAAATATGTAATCCTTTTGTTGAACCTATCTAGGGAGGTATGCTCACCACACGTAGTGCATCAATCATCACTTGTGAGCAATAACACATTTATCTACATGACTCTGATGCACCGCAAGCGGGTGAGACTTCGACCAGGATATAATAGTAAGTGCTCCAAACCTCTTTTAGAGGTAAGAATAAATAATTCGCTATCTCCTATCTATTGAAATAATAATGGAGAAAAGCCTGGCTACTTGGTTATAAGAAAGCACTTCCCGGGAGGCAACCCGGAAGTAATTAGGTGTCTTTCCTAGTTTTGTGTCTTGAGTCTCGATGCATTCTTGTTGCATTGGCATTTTTTTATTCTTTGCATGATTTTCTATTAGAGTTATCTTGTTTTAGTTTTCAAAAGGTAAAATTTATTGTTACTATATGTTGCATAACTTGGTTGTACTTAAATCCCATTTTATACATGTTAATGTTGGTCAAAAATTTAAGCTATCATTTTTCTGTCAAAACATGGTGTTTGATTAAGTTTCAGGGTAGTAAAGATTTCTCGAAAACAAAAAAATTTACGAGTCCGGTAGGTTTAATGACCAACTATACGGCGGGAATTAAAATTCCAGCCGTATAGTTCTTGCCGTATAGATATCTATGTCATTGTAAAATTTTCTTTCCAAGGTATAGAAGATTTAACGACCAACTATATGGCGGGACCGTTTTGATTCGGCCGTATAGTTGCGGCCATATAGATATCGACACCTATTTCGAATTATTATTTCAGGTTACTACGCATTTGACTGCCAACTATATGGCTAGAAATATTTTTCCAGTCGTATAGTTGCTACAAACACGATTCCATGGTCTGGGTAAGGTAACTAAAGAGAAGCCGAGCATATGTTAATAATAAAGTTCTACCTCAGAAACTTCCTAGACTATAATTCTCTATAGAAGATCATGTTTTCTTTTTTGCTTTGTTTTTGTCGATTGGGTGAAGGAACGTCGTTCGTACACCAAACCGATGTCTTTTATTTTGTGTGTTATTTTCCTAGGAACTTGAACCTTGTGTGACAACGTGTACGGTAGTGCAAACCGTGCAAACACTCGCATGAGCCACTTGGTTGCTTCAATTCAACATGCCTACCTATCAATGGCTGGTAAAACTTTCCTAATCGAACCTCTTTTAATAAGCACATAGGGGATGCACACTCATGTTTTATATTTTGTCTCACTTGCACTTCATCAAAATCTAGGAGTATGTACAACTCTTGGACCTAGTTTATTGAATTAAGAGTGGTGCTTAGGTTGAGGAACCGACTCAGTAGGACTTGTATTTTATCGCTTGTGAGCTAATCCCCGTGCTTTCAAAAACACAAAATGTTTTATTTTCTTCTTAGTTTCCAAGCAGGTTGTCAAGGAAGTCGGCCACCAGGCTATATCAAGAAATATACGTTAAATCAAAGGTTCTTTGTCTATCAAAAGAGAGGTTACTTGTACCTCAATGATAAAGTGTGTCACCCTGATACGTCTAAAACGTATTGATGCAGCACTGACTTGAAGTAGGAGAGCTTTCCTAAGGAGAGGCATCCTGGATGATTTCCCTTTGAGAGGTGTTCAGAAGAACTTCGCTTCCCCGACTTAGATGGTATGGGCTAGGCATAGATGGTTTCATGGAGATTTGATCGGGTACTTAGGGTTTCTGGATCGGGGGCTTCTTATAGGCGAAGGGGAGGCCGAGGAGGCGACTAGGGGGGTCAAACTCACCAGCGCTGGTAGGCCCACCTCGCCTAGGGGTTTGGCCTGCTTATGCCTGCCTCCTCCTCTGGACTTCTTGTTCCCCACGGAAAGTAATTGAATTTGACGTTTGTCCCATACAATTCCGAGAATATTTCTTTACTAACTTTTCTGAAACCAAAAACAGCAAAAAACAGGCAATTGGCACTGTGGCAACTTGTTAATAGGTTAGTGATACGTTGGAAACGTATCTATAATTTTTGATGCTCCATGCTTGTTTAGTATCTACTTTGCTTTACTTGTCCACACGTTGAGGTGCTTTTTACATGTTTTCTGGTACTAACCTATTAACAAGTTGCAACAGTGCCAGATGCCTGTTTTCTGCTGTTTTTGGTTTCAGAAAAGTTAGTAAAGAAATATTATCAGAATTGGACGCGATGAAGGACAAAGTCAATAACTTTCCGCGGGGAACAAGAAGTCCAGAGGGGAGCCTGGAAGGCCAGCCAGGGGGGCAGACCCACCCTAGGCACGGGTGTGCCCTAGCCCGCGCCTGGCTAGGGTTTGGGCACCCTGGCCGCCTCCTGGTCTCGCCCCTTCGCCTATAAGAAGCCCCCAATGCAGAAACCCTGAGTACCCGATTAGAAATCAACGAAATCATCTGTAGCCGCCGCCACCATCGTCCCTAGATCGGGGGGATCTGAAGTTCTTCCCGGCACCCTACTGGAAGGGAGATCATCCCGGAGGCCTTCTCTCCGGTATGATTTGTGAGTAGTTCCACCTTGGACTATGGGTCCATGTAGTAGCTAGATGGTTGTATGTCCTCCTTTGTGCTTTCATGTATAGATCTTGTGAGCTTCGTTCATGATCAAGATCTAATCTATTTGTAATCATGCATGTTGTGTTTGCGGGGATCCGATGGATATTGAGATTATTATGTTGGTTTGATTAATGGTTTTATATTTATGATTATATAATGTCTGTGTTGTTTGTGATCTTGCATGCTCTCTGTTGCTAGTGGTTATCTTGGCCAACTAGTTGCTAGTGACTCCAAGAGGGAGTATTTATGCTCGATAGTGGGTTCATGCCTCTAGTTTCCATGGGAAGTGACAGAAATCTCTTTGGTTGTAGATGTGATGTTGCTACTAGGGAGAAAACAACGGTCTCTTGTTCATGGAACATGTGGACTGTTTACCTTACACACTTTGCTTAAAGCAGTTGTCTGTTGCTTGCAACTTAATACTAGAGGGGGTCCGGATGATAACCTGAAGGTGGACTTCTAGTCATAGATGCAGTTGCATGACGGTCTATGTATATTGTTGTATTGCCCAATCAACTTCATAATATCTTTCTGGCTAGTAATTGCATTGGTATGCCTTGCTCAGTTCCTGTCAATTGCCCTGTTGTAATTTGTTTACCCTTCATGCCATGTTGTTTATCTAAGGAGAGCACCTCTAATGAACTATGGACCCCGGTCCAATCTTTACCATTGATACATCTTCCATTGTTACTTGTTTACTTGCTGCAAACCATTACCTTTCACACCATACGTTTAATCCTTTGTTACAGCAAACCGGTGAGCTTGACAACCTCACTGATTCATTGGGGCAAAGTCTTGAGTTCGTGTTGTGCAGGTCTCCACGTTGCCAGCAACACCTTTGAGACGTTTCCTTCCTCCTTCAGGTTCGATAACCTCGGTCTCTACCGAGGGAAACTTGTTGTTGTGCTCATCATACCTTGCTCTTGGGGTTCCAACGAAGTGTCCCACGTCAGCACTAGGTGCACGCATCAAAGATTTCTGGCGTCGTTGTCGGGGAGGCTAAGGACGTCTTCACAAGGGCAGTCCTTCACTTCCTTTGTCTTTACTTTGTTTTTAGTTTGCTTTGTTTCTTTTGCTTGGTTTTGTTTGCCTCTTTTCAAAAAACCCAAAAAATTAGTCTAGTTTGGTTTGCTTGCCTTATTCAAAAACACAAAAAAATAGTTCTTGCTCTAGTTGCCACCTTGCTCTAGCTCACCATGTTTCTCCCCTAGTTCTCTCTGAAAAATCTTGCAATAGGGAATGGCTCCATAATTGGGAAAGATAATATTGAAGAATTATTTAATTATGTTAGCAAGCATGAGGATATTGAGGATAAATCTATAGCTGAACTTGCTCCTAATTATAAGATTGCTGCAGCTTCTTTAGTTCATATGTTGGAGGCTAGGTTTGTTAGCCTTAACCCCTTCATACAATTCTTATTTATAAAACTAAAATAAGAGAAGAATGTTGAAAAAAGGGAATTCATCCTTGAAACTTTATCAAAAGAATTCCATGATGTTGCTAGGGAGGCCAAAAAGGTTTTTGAATGTTTCAATATGCTAGGTTCAAATGTAGATGTTGTGGATATTTCTAATAAAACTAAGACTAGAGAGGAATTCAATATACCCATACCCTATAAGCTTGTTGGAATGCATGAAGCCTTTGAAAATAACTTCGATTGGATTGCCCCTGAAAATCTTTTTGATGAAGGTAGTAGACCAAAGAGAGATGAGAAAGGATCCTCCAAAACCCATTTGGATGAGATACCTTTCATAGTTGAAGATTTTGCAAGTATGGATGTTAATGCTTCCTCATTCGAAAATACTTGATTCTTCTTGCTTCTTGTGCCTAACTTAAAGGCGTTAAAGAAAAGTACTTGTTGGGAGATAACCCAAGAGTTTCCTTGAGTCTTGGAAGTTATTACTACTGTAATGACCTCTCCTTATCCTTTTTGTTTGCTTTTTGTGCCAAGAATGACCTCTAATGAGAGGGAACTAAGATTTGGGGAGTTGCTGTCCCGAAACAGATTTCTATCCTCCACCAAAAATATTCGTGAGGAGGCTCTGTAACTCGGATTGAGCTTACAATTTATGAATAAATCCCCTAGTATGCTACTTAACTTTCGTTAGTTCAACACCTTTTGATTTGATCAACATAAGATGTTCGAAAAATTTCGTTTCTACCTGCTGGTCTGTTTTGAAAGATTTTTGCCATTATTTGCATTTGCTTCTTATTGGTTCCTTTTTTAGATCTCTTCAGGTAAATTGAGTTTCTTTGAAGGAGTTACTATAGTAGCTTGTGTTTTTAGTGAAAATCCTTGCTGTTCCAAAGCTTTGTCAGTGGTCTAATATCTTTTGAATAAGCTAATGTTGCTAATGAAGATTGTGTGAAGTTTTGTATGAAGGAAAAGTTTTAGGTGTAGAGAGAGAATGATGCAATGAGATGAAGAATGGAGAAAAGCTCAAGATTGGGGATTCCACCATGGTGTCACCCCAAGAAATATCCAAGAGGTACAAGCATCAAAGCTTGGGGATGCCCAAGGCATCCCCTTCTTCATCAATAAAAAGCTCAGGTTTGTCTAGACACTTCGTTTTTATTGTTTCATGCACAGTTGTGTTGTTCTTGGAGCGTCTTAGTTTTCGTTTGCTTTGCTGTAGTAGTTTGGACCCCCGTTCTCGCTGTGTTGTTTTGCAAATAAGTTTTCTTGGTGTTTGGAAAGGAGTAGTAAGTTCTTGCTTGAAGTGCAAGAGGAGCTTGCATTGACTGTGACTTAGACTTTAGCATGACATGCTAGGTGTTGTTTTGGCATTATGCTTAGTGATTATTGTTGTAGCATGTCTTGTTCCAAACAATCGGGATTGCTTAGTGTGCCTTGAAGAAATTATGCGTTGTTTTAGCATGCAAAAGCATAGTATTGTGGTATTCTCCTTTGATGTTTTGCTTGGGTTGACTTGGCATATGCTCACACCATGTTATGAATATGACAAGTCACCATTAGCCTCTATGATCATTTAGTCCTTGACTTGTAGTACCACTCTTTGCTTTGATTAGTTTGCTTTGTTGCATTGCATAATTATGGCAATTATTACTCTCTTAGTTGGTTGCTCCCAGTCTTTTGCTAGCCTCCACTTGTATGAGTAAGTTCTACTCATGCTTCCAACTCCCAAGAAACCAAGTTTTTCCAAAGTGTTCACTATAAACTCCTATGCATGGTGTGTTACACCATTCCAAGTATATTCTTGTTTTCATCTATCTTCCAATTAAAAACTATTTTGTTATGTGAAAACTTAGTGATTAAAGCCCTCACGAACTTGATGGCACACTTTATTCTTTGCCCCTAATAAACTTGAACCATTGTGACAATTTTGTTGTATATGCTTGCACTTATAAGTTGGAATTAGCAGAACCGTGCTGTCACGTGGAACATTTTCAAAATTGCACTTGTACCTTGTTATACTCAGTTGATATCATGTTCTTTTGTCTATGGATGTCACCGGTGTGAAATAAAGAGGGAACTTGTAAGTCCATGGAGTTTGTATCCTGTGTTAGAGAAACGCCTGGGCCGCTAGCCTAAGCCATGCCTAATCATGGTGGAAACTTGCAGCATCACCATAGTGACATCTATGAAGCATTCTTCTTATAAAAAAGAGACACATTGAGAAAAGAGGAAAGAGAGAAAAGCACCATATTCCCATGGTACATAAGAAGAATTGATGATATGCTCATTGTCTGCTTGCCTTGTCATTTTGGTTATGGGAAAGCTCCTATACCATGTGCAAGGGGTACCCCGTTGGCGGTTCTCAATGATATGCAAATACTTACAATGACAAGAACTTACCTGGACCCAAATTTGAGTATGCATGAGGTGTGGCCCTCGTATTCAAGGGGCATGAGATTGCCAACTTATACTTCGTCAAGCATATACTCCAGCTTTGCCATTTTAACCTTAACCACTTCAAGATGGTTATGATAGGGGCAATGAGGGCTAAAAGCTAACTAGTACCATAATTTTTGGAAGCTCTTTTTGAAACTTGTAATCCCTGCTTCCTTTACAAAAAGGCCTTTCTTCCACCATTATTTGAGTCTCCACCTTCTACCTTTAGGCACCATTAAGAGAGCATAGTTGTCATTCTGTGTGGAGTGTTCCAAAGCTTATTAATTGATGCATATTGTGTTATTACTTGCTCTTGTCCTACTTGTTTCTAGTCACCCTTGTGAACTTTGCAGGTGTCCTATGCATTATATTGCTACTCTATGAGGGACAAGCTAATTGCCACTATGCTATGATTTCTTCATGTGAAACAAACAAACATTTTTCAATGCATATTATTCATGATATTTGTTTTTAGCTTGCCATGTTGCATGCATAGTTACTATGTCCTATTGTTAGAACTCCATCTTTCATGCACATGTTTAGAGTTCTTTGATCCCAGCTTTCAATGCTTGCAAATGGTTGGATCTTTATTGTGAGGGTGCATGTCACCTGAAAAATTATTCTGTTTATCACTTACCTACTCGAGGACGAGAAGGAGTTAAGCTTGGGGATGCTGATACGTTGGAAACGTATCTATAATTTTTGATGCTCCATGCTTGTTTAGTATCTACTTTGCTTTACTTGTCCACACTTTGAGGTGTTTTTTACATGTTTTCTGGTACTAACCTATTAACAAGTTACAACAGTGCTAGATGCCTGTTTTCTGCTGTTTTTGGTTTCAGAAAAGTTAGTAAAGAAATATTCTCAGAATTGGACGGGACGAAGGACAAAGCCAATAACTTTTCGTGGGGAACAAGAAGTCCATAGGGGAGCCCGGAAGGCCAGCCAGGGAGGGCAGACTGACCCTACGCGCGGGTGGGCCCTAGCCCGCTCCTGGCTAGGGTTTGGGCACCCTGGCCGCCTCCTGGTCTCGCCCCTTCGCCTATAAGAAGCCACCGATGCAGAAACCCTGAGTACCCGATCAGAAATCCACGAAATCGTCTGTAGCCGCCGCCACCATTGTCCCTAGATCGAGGGGATCTGAAGTTCTTCTCGGCACCCTGCCAGAGGGGAGATCATCCCGGAGGCCTTCTCTCCGGTATGATTTGTGAGTAGTTCCACCTTGGACTATGGGTCCATGTAGTAGCTAGATGGTTGTATCTCCTCCTTTGTGCTTTCATGTATAGATCTTGTGAGCTCCGTTCATGATAAAGATCTAATCTATTTGTAATCATGCATGTTGTGTTTGTGGGGATCCGATGGTTATTGAGATTATTATATTGGTTTGATTAATGGTTTTATCTTTATGATTCTATCATCTCTGTGTTGTTTGTGATCTTGCATGCTCTCCATTGCTTGTGGTTATCTTGGCCAACTAGTTGCTAGTGACTCCAAGAGGGAGTATTTATGCTCGATAGTGGGTTCATGCCTCTAGTTTCTAAGGGAAGTGACAGAAATCTCTTTGGTTGTAGATGTGATGTTGCTACTAGGGAGAAAACAACGGTCTCTTGTTCATGGAACATGTGGACTGTTTACTTTACACACTTTGCTTAAAGCAGTTGTCTGTTGCTTGCAAGTTAATACTGGAGGGGGTTCGGATGATAACCTGAAGGTGGAATTCTAGTCATAGATGCAGTTGGATGACGGTCTATGTATATTGTTGTATTGCCCAATCAACTTCATAGGATCTTCCTGGCTAGTTATTGCATTGGTATGCCTTGCTCAGTTCCTGTCAATTGCCCCGCTGTAATTTGTTTACCCTTCATGCCATGTTGTTTATCTAAGGAGAGAACCTCTAGTGAACTATGGACTCCGGTCCAATCTTTACCATCGATACATCTTCCATTGTTACTTGTTTACTTGGTGCAAACCATTACCTTCCACACCATACGTTTAATCCTTTGTTACAGCAAACCGGTGAGCTTGACAACCTCACTGATTCGTTGGGGCAAAGTCTTGAGTTTGTGTTGTGCAGGTCTCCATGTTGCCAGCAACACCTTTGAGACGTTTCCTTCCTCCTTCAGGTTCGATAACCTCGGTCTCTACTGAGGGAAACTTGCTACTGTGCTCATCATACCTTGCTCGTGGGATTCCCACGAAGTGTCCCACGTCATCAGTGGGTGCACGCATCAGTTAGTACCAGAAAACATGTAAAAAAGCACCTCAAAGTGTAGACAAGCATAGCAAAGTAGATACTAAACAAGCATAGAGCATAAAAAATTATAGATATGTTTCCGACGTATCAACATCCTCAAGCTTAACTCCTGCTCGTCCTCGATTAGGTAAGTCATAAAATGAATAATTTTTTAGGTGACATGCACTCTCACAATAAAGATCCAACAATTTGCAAGCATTGAAAGTTGGGATCAAAGAACTCTAAACATGTGCTTGTCCCTAATAGAGTAGCAAATATAGATGCATAGGACACCTTCAAAGTTCACAAGTGTGACTAGAAACAAATAGCACAAGAACAAGTAATATCACAATATGCATCAATTAATAAGATTTGGAACACTGCACACAGAATGATAACTATGCTCTCTTAATGGTGCCTAAAGGTAGAAGGTGGAGACTCAATAGTGGTGGAAGAAAGGCCTTTTTGTAAAAGAAGCAGGGATTTCAAGTTTCAAAAAGAGCTTCCAAAAATTATGGTACTTGTTAGCTTTCAGCCCTCATTGCCCCTATCATAAGCATCTTGAAGTGATTAAGGTTAAAGTGACAACTTATTCTTGATGAAGTATAAGTTGGCAATCTCAAGTCCCTTGAATACGAGGGCCAAACCTCATGCTACTCAACTTTAGTCACCTGTAAGTTCTTGTCACTGTAAGTATTTGCATATCATTGAGAACCGCCAACGGGGTACCCCTTGCACATGGTACAGGAGAATGACAAGCCAAGCTGACAATGCGCACCTCAGCAATTCTTCTTATTTACCATGGGAATATGGTGCTTTTTTCTCTCTTTCCTCTTTTCTCAATGTGTCTCTTTTTTTATAAGAAGAATGCTTCATAGATGTCACTGTGGTGATGCTGCAAGTTTCCACCATGATTAGGCATTGCTTAGGCTAGCGGCACAGGCGTTTCTCTAACACAGGATACAAACTCCATGGACTTACAAGTTCCCTCTTTATTTCACACCGGTGACATCCATAGACAAAAGAGCAAGATATCAACTGAGTACAAAGTACAAGTTCAATGTTGAAAATGTTCCCCGTGACATCACGGTTCTGCTAATTCCAATGTATAAGTGCAAGCATATACAACATAGATAACACAATGTTTCAAGTTTATTAGGGGCAAAGAATATAAAATGTGCCATCAAGTTTGTGACGGCTTTAATCACTAAGTTTTCACATAAAAAATAGTTTTAATTGGAAGATAGCTGAAAACAAGAATATACTTGGAATAGTGTAACACACCATGCATAGGAGTTTATAGTGGACACTTTGGAATAACTTGGTTTCTTGGGAGTTGGAAGCATGAGTAGAGCTTACTCATACAAGTGAAGGCTATTAAAAGACTGGGAGCAACCAACTAAGAGAGCAATAATGGCCATAATCATGCAGTGCAACAAAGCATACTAATCAAAGCATAGAGTGGTACTATAAGTCAAGGACTAAATGATCATAGAGGCTAATGGTGACTTGTCATAGTCATAACATGGTGTAAGCATGTGCCAAGTCAACCCAAGCAAAGCATCAAAGGAGAAGACCACAATACTATGCTTTTGCATGCTAAAACAACCCATAATTTCTTCAAGGCACACTAAGCAATCCCAATTTTTTGGAACAAGACATGCTACAGAAATACTCACTAAGCATAAGGTCAAAACAACACCTAGCATGTCATGCTAAAGTCTAAGTCACAGTCAATGCAAGCTCCTCCTGCACTTCAAGCAAGAACTTACTACTCATTTCCAAACACCAAGCAAACTTATTTGCAAAACAACACAGCGAGCACGGGGGTCCAAACTACTCAAGAAAACTAAACAAACTAAGAAAACCAAACAAAAACTAAGACGCTCCAAGAACAACACAACTGTGCATGAAACAATAAAAACGAAGTGTCTAGACAGACCTGAGCTTTTTATTGATGAAGAAGGGGATGCCTTGGGCATACCCAAGCTTTGACGCTTGTACCTCTTGGATATTTCTTGGGGTGACACCATGGTGGCATCCCCAAGCTTAAGCTTTTGTCCATTCTTCATCTCATTGCATCATTCTCTCTTTACACCTGAAATTTTTCCTTCACACAATCTTTATTAGCAACATTAGCTTATTCAAAAGATATTAGACCCCTGGTAAAGCTTTGAAACAGCAAGAATTTTCACTAAAAACACAAGCTACTGTAGCAACTCCTTCAAAAATCTTAATTCACCTAAAGAGAACTCAAAAAGGAATCAATAAGAAGCAAATGCAAATAATGGCAGAAAACTGTCAAAACAGACCAGAAGGTAGAAACCGATTTGTTCGAACATCTTCTGTTGCTCAAATAAAAAATTGTTGAACTAACTAAAGTTATCTAACATACTGGGGGATTTATTTGTAAATTTTGAGCTCAATCCGAGTTAAAGAGACTCCTCGCGAATTTTTATGGTGGAGGACAGAAATCTGTTTCGGGACAGCAACTCCCCAAATCTTACTTCCCTCTCATTAGAGGTTATTCTTGGCACAAAAATCAAAAAAAAGGATAAGGAGAGGTCATTACTGAAGTAATAACTTCCAAGACTCAAGGAAACTCTTGCGTTATCTCCCAACAAGTACTTTTCTTTAACGCCTTTAAGTTAGGCACAAGAAGCAAGAAGAATCAAGTATTTTCAAATGAAGAAGCATTACCCCTCTTGTTCTTTCCTTTCTTACATTTCTTCTTCTCTTTAGGGAAGATATGATTGCTTACCGGAGGAGAAAAGTGCATAATGCCCTTTCCCATATCTATTATTGCTCCAAGGTGTTTCAGTAGAGATCTTCCAAGTGTAATCTGTCCTTTGCCTACACATTCAATAACAAGATAATCAGTAGACACCATTTTCCCTGAGATTTTTGTAAACACACCTTTAGCTATTGCAATGGGCAATATAGTGGCATTGTTGGTAAGAGAGATTTCCTCCCCTCCTTCAGTAATTCCCCAAAGACTCAAGGAATCATAAATATATTTAGGCATGAGGCAAAGTTCAGACATGATATCACAGCGAGCATCAAAAAGTGTAGTGTTTATTGAGACTTTGATTGTGGGAAACCACTTTGAAGGCTCAGAATTTATGGGAACATAATCATGGTAAGCCCTAAGCGTCTGATAGCAACTATTCATAGCAGCAATACTAGTCTCAAGAGTGTTCAACCTGGCAAAAATATTTGTGAAAGAGGAATCAGACTTGCCAAGTGTATTATAAATTGCAATCAACTTTTTTATGGAATCAAAAGCTTCATCCTCAGTACATAGAAAAATATCTTTCTCAGCCACAGCATCCAAAGCATATCTATAACAAAGAGCAATACCACGATAGAAACTATCAATAACCAAGCCAAGACTCATCTTAGGCTCAGTTTCCCTCTGTAAAGCAGAGATTCTAGACCAAGCTTCTTTAAAACTTTCTTCACTTTTTTGCTTAATAGTGGAGATCTCTTCCATAGGTGAAATAAACATTGGTCCAAAACCAGACATGGTGGCAACTAGAGCAGGAACTAATTTTTTTGTGTTTTTGAATAAAGAAAGCAAACCAAACTAGACTAATTTTTTTGGTTTTTTGGAAAGAGGCAAACAAAACCAAGCAAAAGAAACAAAGAAAACTAAAAACAAAGTAAAGAGAAAGGAAGTGGAGGACTCCCCTAGTGAAGATGTCCTTATCTTCCCCGGCAACGGTGCCGAAAAATCTTGATGCAGCGCTGAGTTGATATAGGAGTGCGTCGTTGGGAACCCCAAGAGCAAGGTGTGAAGCAGCAGAGTAGCAAGTTTTCCCTCAGTAAGAAACCGACGTTATCGAACCAGTAGGAGGAAGGAAACGTGACACATGTGTTTCTAGCTACACGAAGACCTGCACAAGACAAACTCAAGACTTTTCCCCAACGAATCAGTGAGGTTGTCAAGCTCACCGGTTTGCTGTAACAAAGGATTAAACGTATGGTGTGGAAGGTAATGGTTTGTAGCAAGTAAACAGGTAACAGTGGAAGATGTATCAATGGTAAAGATTGGACCGGGGTCCATAGTTCATTAGAGGTGCTCTCCTTAGACATACAACATGGCGTGAAGAGTAAACAAATTACAACGGGGCAATTGACAGGAACTAAGCAAGGCATAACAATGCAATTACTAGTCAGAAATATCCTATGAGATTCGATTGGGCAACACAATAATGTACGTAGACTGCCATCCAACTGCATCTATGACTAGAATTCCACCTTCAGGTTATCATCTGAACCCCCTCCAGTATTAAGTTGCAAGAAACAGACAACTGCTTTAAACAAAGTGTGTAAGGTAAACAGTCCACATGTTCCATGAACAAGAGAACGTTGTTTTCTCCCTAGTAGCAATAGCACATCTACAACCAAAGATATTTCTGACACTTCCCTTGGAAACTAGAGGCATGAACCCACTATCGAGCATAAATACTCCCTCTTGGAGTCACTAGCAACTACTTGGCCAAGATACCTACTAACAATGGAGAGCATGCAAGATCACAAACAACACAGACATGATAGAATCATAAATACAAAACCATTAATCAAACCAACATAATAATCTCAATATCCATCGGATCCCCGCAAACACAACATGCATGATTACAAATAGATTAGATCTTGATCATGAATGGAGCTCACAAGATCTATACATGAAAGCACAAAGGAGGAGATACAACCATCTAGCTACTAGATGGACCCATAGTCCAAGGTGGAACTACTCATGCATCATAATGGAGAGAAGGCCTCCGGGATGATCTCCCCTCCGGCAGGGTTCCGAGAAGAACTTCAGATCCCCCCGATCTAGGGACGATGGTGGCGGTGGCTACAGACGGTTTCATGGAGATTTGATCGGGTACTTAGGGTTTCTGCATCGGGGCTTCTTATAGGCGAAGGGGGAGGCCGAGGAGGCGACCAAGGGGGTCAAACCCTACCTAGGCGTAGGGTAGGGCCCACCCGCACCTAGGGGGTTTGGCCGCCCTGGCTTGCGTCTCCTTCTCCCCTCTGGACTTCTTGTTCCCCACGGAAAGTAATTGACTTTGATGTTTGTCCCGTCCAATTCCGAGAATATTTCTTTACTAACTTTTCTGATACCAAAAACAACAGAAAACAGGCAACTGGCACTGTGGCAACTTGTTAATAGGTTAGTACCAGAAAACATGTAAAAAGCACCTCAAAGTGTAGACAAGCAAAGCAAAGTAGATACTAAACAAGCATGGAGCATCAAAAATTATAGATACGTTTCCAACGTATCACGTATCTACTTTCCTGAACACTTTTGCTATTGTTTCTCCTCTAAACTTGTGTGATTTGGATACAACTAACATGGACTGACGTTGTTTTCAGCAGAATTGCCTTAGTGTCTAGTTTTTGTGTAGAAAATCAACTATCAGGAAAAATCTCGGAAAATATGCAAAAAATCCTATTTCACCATAAGGTCCATGGATCAAGAGTACGAGACGGGGTGGAGGCCTGGGGGGCCCACACCCCTACCAGGCGCGGGTGGGCCCATCCCACGCCTAAGGGGGGTGTAGCCACCCTAGGCACCCCCTCGGGCTCCCTCTTTTCCTATAAGTTACCTCTTGACCTAAAAACCGAGGGGGTCGACGTTTTTCCAAAAAGAGTGGCGATGCGCCACCACCACCAGAAACCGCGATTCGGATCCAGAAACTCCATTTTGGCACCCTGCCGGGACGAGGAATTTGGTGAGGATCATCGCCATCGTCATCACCAACGCCTCTCCATCAACCATCAATGTTTCCCTCATCCATGAGTGAGTAATCCCCCGCTGTAGGCTATGGGGATGATAGGGATTGGATGAGTTCTATCATGTAATCGAATAAGATTGTTAGGGCATAGTGCCTAGTATCTCTATTAGTGTTATTTGACTTTGTTGCAACTTGTTGTGCTTACTGCTTGTCAGGGCCCGAGTGCCATGATCTCAGATCTGAACTTATTATTGAATCATTATGATAGTATTGTTTGTGATCTTATCTGCAAGTTGTGTACACATATCATTGTCTAGATCCAAAGGTCCCGAAGTGATAGAAATTGGGACAACCGGAGGGGATGGTTGTGGTGTGAGGATCACATGTGTTCACGAAGTGTTAATGCTTTGCTCCGGTGCTCTATTAAAAGGAGAACCTTAATTGCCATTAGTTCCCTAGAGGCCCCGCTGCCACGAGCTGGCAGGACAAAAGATGTTGTGCAAGTTCTCATTGCGAGCATGCATGACTAAATATGGAGAACATGCCTATGATTGTTTAGTACTTGGATGCTTGTTTTTATTCATATGCAATGCCCTAGATCTTGAAGTTACATGTTTAGACTTGTCCATGCAACGCGCGTCCATCCATCCTCGCCTCGCACTCATATCCTCTGTTTGCTACCATCATTACTATTGCTCTGCTTCTCTTTGTTGTTGCTTTCTTTGTTGCAACTACAAATTGTTGCTACTAAAACTTTTGTGAGCAAGAACTATTTCCAGGTGCACCTGAATTGACAACTCAATTGTTAAGGCTTGCAAGTATTATTTGGCTCCCCTTGTATCGAATCAATGAATTGGGTAATACTATCCTCGAAGACTATTGCGATTACCAATACTTGTGGGTCATCAAGACTATTTTCTAGCGTCGTTACCGGGGAGCATAGCTTTATTTGTAAGTTCACTTGGATCTACTATTGTTCACTGCTACTCCGTTCATCATGGGTAAGTCTCGTGATGGAAAGTTTCCTATTTTACCATCCACTACAAGAAGAGGTATAGTCCTAAACACCTCCGCCGCTCTTGATTCACCGTCTGTTATAAGTAAGCTTGTTACACCACCACCACATACTCATGCTACAGACACTGCTACTACTGCTGAGTCTGAAACTGCCTTTGATGCTCATGATGTTACTTCTACTATGCTTGATGTGAGTGGTTCATTAGGTCCTTTCCTAGATGCTACTATGGCTGGTCTAGGAAATACTGAAACTCCTAGTGAAGACACTGTTACACCGGTTAGCTCACCTGAGTCTAGAGAGAGTTATGATATTAATGATGGTTACATTGAGTTCACTGATGATTTGTTGAAGAGTTCTGAAACACACATGGTACTATGTCTATTAAGAGTCTCCTTGCTAGACGTACCATTATTCCTAAACTGTCCTCTGATCCTAAGTTTGCCACCTCTCCCATAGATATTAAAGATAAAGATTATGATTTCTCTCTTGATTTATCCTATTTGGACATTGTTGAGAAAGAACCTTTTTGTGGGACTAAAAATGAGAGTGTTGTGGCTCATATGAATGAGCTTTCTACTATGAGTGCTTTGTTCTCTGATGATTTTAAGATGCGCAAGTAATTTGTTACTAAGATCTTCCTTTTTTCACTAAAAGGAGAAGCTAGGGCTTGGTTTAATAGATTACCTCCTAGTTCCATTGATAGCCCTGATTGTTTGATTGCTTCTTTCTTCCAGAAATATTTTCCTCCCAGTGCTATACATGCTTCTTTGTAGATACTTTTTGATTTTAAATAGGGAGAAGAAGAGAAATGTCACATCCCAAGATTTTCCAAATCTTGTAATGTGAAAAATAAATGAATAAAATAAAACTTTATTGATTTTCAGGGTGAGAAGAAACTTTTTGAATCCAATTGGAAACCTTCAAACCTATTTGATCAAACAAATCCTAAAGATTTTGAAAAGATAAAACAATTAATAAATTTAAAAATATTTGAAATTACAATTTTTGAATCTTTTAATAAAAAGATTTGGTTTTCAAATGAGAAGGTAGAATTATAAATAAAGATTATTTTAAAGAGCCAAATTAAAACTTGGCCAAGCCTTTGAAATAAAATATTTCTATTTGATAAAAATAGTAAAGGTTTATTTAAATAAAATGACAAGGATTTAATATCCAAGTTTATTAAAAATAAAGGTTTCACTATTTTAATTAAACATCAAAACTTATTTATTTATTTTAAACAAGTTTTTCAAGTATTCTTTATTTTCAAATAAAACCTACTTATTTGGTTTTGAAAATATTTAGATTTTAAATGGAGTTTTAAATAAATTAAAACCCATTTGATTTAATAACTAATATCCATTTTATTTAATAATAAGTGGACCCTAAAATAAAAAAATATTATTTTATTTTGGGACTTTGGTTTATTGTTGTTAGACAGAACCAAAACTCAATACAAAGTTTGGTGAAAGTTTGATGTGAATTGAATGTTTGATTTGTTGTTTGAATTTCAAAACAGAAAATAGAAATAGAAAAGAAAAAGCATTTGGAAAGAAAAAAATGTGTAAAAGACAGCAGCCCAGTCGGCCAGCCCAACAAGGCCTAACCAGCCCAGCTTCTCTCCCTCCCGAAGAAAACGATTCGCACCTATTAATCGACCGACAAGACAGACACCCGGTGGCCCTCTCCCTGTCTCTCTCCCCATCGACGACAGTGACCCCCACCTTGTTCATCGTCTTCAAACCCGCGCTGAATCCTCCTCGCCGTTTCCTGTCCTTTACTCTGGAGATCAATTCGCGCTATTAACGGCCATTACTCCCCCTGCGACCACGCTGTTTTAATCGCCCGCGTCTTACCTCTCTTTCCCCCCAGACAGCTCTCTTCCTCCGCCCCCAGGCCGTCGTAATTTCGAGCCGCGCTCTCACTGCTCCGGCGAGCTCCGCAACCAATTTCGGCCAGCAGACACTGCCCCTTGCCTCATTGACCAAGCACACACACTTCCCAGCCTCTGGCGCATCTGTCAGTACCTCCCGTTCACCTGCGGGCGCCCCAGAACCTCAGCTTCGACAACCTCTGAGCGCCGCCGCGTCTGCTTCCTTCTCCGGCGACGTCCCCTGGTAAGCACAGACCGCCCCACGCCCTCTCATTCATGCTCCTGCACTCGCCATACTCGGCTGCATCTAACCGTGTCCTCGTTTTGCCTCGGAGTGAACCACTGCGCCGCCCCCGACAACGACCAGAGCCGCCTGACGCCGTCCCCCACTCCGGCGAGCGATTACTTCCACGCCAGTGCGCCCCTCGACCAACCGACCACGCCTCGAGCATCACCACGTCCCTGCGATCACGGTGAGCATCCTCGTTTCCTCTATTGCTTCCTGTAGCCGCCGATAGCACATCGTCCGACCGTCGCCGCCGTCTGCCGCCGTGCAGCGCCGCCAGTTAGTGGCCAGTTGATTATATCCGTTAGATCAATATCGTATGGCTGTGATAGAACATAGACGAAGGGGTATCGTGTGCCTCTGTGCTGCTCGATCTAAGTTAGATCCTACGGTCCAGCAAGCACGATCCGACCGAACCGGTATCGCCCAATGAAAACACACCGCGTGGCACCAGTTCTGTTTAAAAACAAAGTTTGAATCAGATTTAGATGCAGATTTGAAAACCTTGTAACTTTTGATCCACACGTCCAAAAATTACAAACTTTATATCAATGGAATCAGTGGAACAAGCCCTAGCCAACCATGCAATTTGTTTAGTAAAAAGCTTCTGGTAAAATGTTTGTTTTTGCAGAAACATTTGTATGCTTGTTTAGGTTATAAAAATTATTCAAAAATGTTTTTAAAGTTGAAATCTTTGCAAATTGGTTTGTTGTGAACCTACTGACCCTAGGAACCAACCCATGGATTTAAAAATGGATTTTGTGAAGATTAGGATTGATTAATTGTATTAGCCCATTTCTAGCCAAATAAAAATATTGGTTTTGCTATGGAAATGATTTTTGAGTAAAAACTTTGGGAAAATGATTTGAATCAAACTTACTGACCCTAAACACCAAGTTTTGAGAATTAACAACTTATTTGGTGAACAACATAAAGTTTTTGCTTTGATAAAAACATTTTCCATCACATGAAATAATGTTTTCATTTAAAATGGCTTATAGGTAAAACCCTTTTGCAAATGGTTTGCCACTTTAGGAAATGACCACCTTGGACCTTACAATGTTTAGAGCCTAGTAGAAACCACCTTTGCAAATAAAACCATCTTTTGCATGCTTGCATGCATGACTTAGTTCCTATGGTTTTAAGTGTGATGTTTTGTTTGTTTGGTTATTGTTTGGAATGCTAGTTGATATTGTGTTTGCTTGATTGATTTGTAGTGAAGTTAGAAAAGTGTGAAACTAGCAAGATCAAGAAGTGAACCAACATTCCCAACCAAAAAGGCAAGTGACACTATCATCTAAAGTCCTACTATTTCATTATACTTAGTGGATTTTGAAACATGCATGAAAAGAATTTCTATACTTATGCTATGCTAAATCCTAATAGGATACCCTTATACATTCCTTAGTGAAAACAATGTAGTTATGAAATGCTTAGCCATGCTAGATATTTTGAGAAGAGATACATGTTGAGATTTTATGAAGTTGAGAAAAGACTTATGTTTTATATAATAAAACAAGTACTCAATGAACCACCTGGGTGGACAAGGATACTTTGAGTTTTGGATAAGGTGGCAACAAAAGGAACCATGTCTATGGCAATCTCTTTGTGTTGTGCACCAAAATAAAACCACCCAGGGACTTAGAGATTGAACATGTTTCTCCAATTGTGGCTTTCGTGTACAGCCACATGCTACATATGGCTCTGGCTTGGTCAACTACATTGGGAAGACCCATGCATTGTCTTCAGGTACTGAAAATGAGGGAACTCGAAACCCTACATGGGTGCCTGAAGACAAGCTAGCAATGGTGTATGGGAGGACCCTCTGGAAAGACTTCTTCACATTCTCAATCTGCCAGTACTCCATCTTGGTGAGTACTTATCCAGCGGCCACTGGTGGCAACAAGATGAGAGTGTGTCATGTGGGTAAAGTGTACAACTTCTGCAGAAGATAATAAAATCTAAGTACTTAGCCGTGTCCCCGGTTATGGACAATACTGAGCAACTAAAGCTTGAAGCTATGGGAAATCTCGACATTCCAATTTCTAAAAGAAAAACTTTAAGAGACAACAAAAGACTTGAGACACTTGGGGATTTACCAAGGAGCTCAAGAGACTTTGATAAAAAACTTGAAGCACTTGGGGATTTACCAAGGAGCTCAAGAGATTTTGATAAAAACTTGAAGTACTTGGGGTGTACCAAGGAGCTCAAGAGATTTTGACAAAGACACTTGGGGATTTACCAAGGATTTCAGAAAGATTTGACAAAAGAAACAAAACCATTTTGAAAAGATAGGATAAATTATTGCTTTCTGCAAATAAGCCTAAAAACCCTACCTAGCCAAATATGCATGTAATGATAGGATCCACTTATATTCTACATAGTAGTGAAACTTGCCAATACAATTCAAATGTATTGACCCTTGTGGCTGCAACTTGTTATGTTGCAGGTTTGTTTGATATTAGTTAAGTTGATTGATTAGGATTACAAGTCTACAACCAGCATGTTGCCTGTGGCACTTTGAAGATGAAGGACCCCATGCTTATAGATATTCTGCTGCAATGTAATGTAATAGCCAAATGAGCTATGTAAGATGTAATAAAATTATGTTATTACTGGTTATAAAGTTATGTTATGACCTTTGTTTCTTGATATTACATCTTAACTGTGGATGCTAGCTATTGATCCAGGGACTAGCATTGTAAACACAGGGATCTCTACCTTATCAAAGGTTGGGAACCTTACAAGAAATTGCCTGAGTCATGGACAAGGTTTTGTGCCTTGATTCATGCACATCCTGGATGTCCATTGCCTAAAAATGAGCTTCTTGATATTTATTATAATGGACTAACTGATGATTCTAGGACATACCTAGATAGCTTTGCTGATTGTGTTTTCAAGAAAAGAACTCCTACAGATGCTGAAGAATTAATGGCTAAAATAAGAAAGAATTATGACGATTGGACTCCAACTGAGCTAAATACACCTGAGCCTATTACTCCTGAACCAGTTGTGCTTGAATCAGTTCCCACACCAACACCAAAGAAAAGGGGAGTTATTGCATTAAATGATGAAGTGATGAAGGAAGCTAAGAAATGTCTAAAGGATAAAGGTATTAGAGCTGAAGATGTGAAGAATCTACCTCCTATAGAAGAATTATGTAAGCCAATTCCCCATACATCCACTATTGAGGTACACTCTCTCCAACACTTTGATGAAGGTGATATTCCTTATGGTAAGCCTCCTGATCAATGCTTAGAGGAACTTGACATTTTTATTGTTAAACAAGGTAATTTTAATAAAAAAGTTCAGAATCATTTACTAGAAAACTCTAGAGCTATTAATGAGTTGATTGATATTGTACAAAGAACTTCTAATGATATTAAAATGCTTTGTAAACACTTTAAAATGGTTCAAACCCAACTTTATCAACTTGCTAAGGTACAAAGGGATATGCTAGTTAATGCCTTAGGAGATAAACATGCTTATGGAATTAGAACTAGGAGTGGTATAGCTACTCAAGATCCTTTATATCCTGAAGGACACCCTAAACGAATTGATCAGGATTCTCAACAATGTGAAAGTAGTGGTAGTCCTCGTAAGAGAAAGAAAAAGAAACATAAGGTACTTGATGAACCACTTGAACCTGTTGTAGATCCAAATAGTATATCTGTCTCTGATGCTGAAACTAAGAGTGGTAATAATGATGCTCATGATAAGGAGGAATTTGAGGAAGAACCTGACAAGCACACTAAGAACACCAGGTACACTAAGGAATATTTTATTGCTAATAAACATGGTAAAGGGAGAGAACCTTGGGTGCATAAACCTATGCCTTTTCCAGGTAAGAAACACAAGTCAAAGGAGGAAGAACACTACAACAAGTTTTGTGAGTGGATGAAACCTTTATTTTTACAAATTCCTTTAACTGATGCTATTAAGTTGCCTCCTTATTCAAAGTATATGAAGGATACTGTCTCTAATAAAAGGAAGATTCCTAATGAGGAAATTTCTACTTTGCTTGCCAATTATTCCTTCAATGGTAAGGTTCCAAAGAAACTTGGTGATCCAGGTATACCAACTATTCCTTGATCTATTAAGAATAATTATGTTACAAATGCTTTATGTGATTTGGGAGATGGAGTTAATGTTATGCCTTTTTCTCTTTACAAGAGACTCCAGCTAGAAAAGTTGATACCAACTGATATATCTTTGCAAATGGCTGATAAGTCAACTACTATTCCTGTTGGTATATGTGAGGATGTTCATGTTCAAGTGGCTCATAATTGCTTAGTTTTAACTGATTTTGTTGTGCTTGAAATGCCTGAAGATGATAATATGTCTATTATTCTTGGGAGACCTTTTCTTAATACTGCAGGTGTTGGCATCAATTGTAATCAAGAAAAAGTAACATTCAATATTAATGACAAAGAGCATACTGTTTATTTCCCCAAGAAGGTTGCTAAGAGCTATTGACTGAATTCCATTGAAAATATTGAGAGCATCAAGGTTGGAGAAATATATGTCCCATTCCACAAGAAAATTTTGAAACTATTATGATTGGGACCATTGCTATCAAGTATGAGGTAACATAATCACCTTGTGGAATGCAAAGTTTTTTTTCATATCAGATTGTTTTGGTAACATGACTTGATCAACCTTGTTAACAAAAGGATTTTAATGAACAAAGCAATGTTTTCACTGTGGTTATTTTTGCTCACTTTTACTTTATCCTTCCTAGTCTTTGCTTTTTCTCTTGTTAGCTTTGGTTTTGCTAGTTGTTTGCTTGTTAGAGTGTCTTAGAACTTCTGTAGTTTGGTTTTTGGTTTGCTTTTGCTTCTTCTATAAATTCTGTTTCTACGAGAAAATCAATTTTCATACCCTGAAAATTGGCCAAAAATAAAGTTTCCCGAAAAAATCCCAGAAAATTCAAAATAAATTTTTCCTCGAAAAAAGGGGTAGAGGGACACCTGGAGTGACCCAGGGGGCCACCCATTGCCATCACACCTGTAGCATCCCAATTGTCTAACAATTGCAATGCTACTAGCCTAGTCTATATAATGCCACCTTCCTACATATAATTGTTGCATCATCATTATATCATGCTCATGTCATCATGCCACCTTGCATTTGAGCATCATATAAAACCCTTTTCCATTTGGTTCTTATCTCATATGCATTATTAATTGTATTTGCCTCTTGATATTGTATTTGGTTGTTGATATATTGTTTAAATGCCCAAGTTGAGTTGGGGGCATATCTTTTGTTAACTCCACCACCTTTCATGTCATCACCCCCTCATTCCACCATTCCACTCTATATGAGCATTGCAACTTATTTGGTTTTACCTCTAGCTCATGTGGGTTGTAATGGATCCAATTCTATTTCCACATGCTCTCATCTTAGCATCATGTTGTTTTCACACTATTGATATATGAGAGCCACATGGCCACCTTTGCATGCCTTGTGAGTGGAACCCTTTTCCCTAGTTTCCATATGGATTAGTATGGATTTATGTTCATGTGGGGATATTTTAGGGAATAGTAAGCATCTAGTGGAATATACACACTAGCAAGTCCCAATTATAATCAAATGAGATCATCTCCATCTACTCCATTTGGAACTTTCTCTTAAATCCTTTGCTTAGGCCTTACTCCATATTTTGGAATGCATATGTATAAATGCCATGGATAATTATTTTGTTTTCACAAGATAAAACCTAGCATTAATGGTTATGCATGGGCCATGCAATCATGACCCTTGGCCTTCTTCTCCTTGTGTTGTTTTATCTTGGTTTGAGTTTTGCTTATAAATTCAAACTAGATGTTTCTTTGTTTTTGAATCTCTTCAACCATAATCTAAACCTCCCTCTTTTTCTCTCTTCACCTCAAACCTCATCAACCTCACTTGGGTAGTGCCATGCATGATCATTTGAGGTTACATCCTAAGCCCATCTCTTTTTCCTCACCTTCCTCTCTAAACCTTTTCCACCTTTTTGTCTTTCCTTGCCTTGGGTCTTTTTCTTCTTCTCCTTGGTTATGCCTTGCATGATCAAGTGTGATCACCACATCACCCCCTCTCTATCCTCTCTCCTAAGCTCCCTCTCCTAAAACCCTACTCCATGATCTACCCTCTCCTTGCCGAAGCAACAACTCCAGCCCTAGCTACCCCATCTACCCTCTAAACCCCATCAAACCAAACCCTAACCAAGCCCCTACCCCCAACCTGAGGCTACTAACCTAACCCGAGCCCCAAACTACCTAGCCCGAGCTAACATTTCCCCTCTCCCTCTCCCTTGTCTTCACGCACCTGCTCCCTTACCCCCCCTGGTCCCCTCTCTTTCCTTCTCTAGCTAAAGAACAAAGAGAGAGGAGAGAAAGCAAACCCTAGCCCGATCACCCCCCCCCTCACCTTTTTCAAAAGAGACCACCCCCCATGTGCTCCTTCCTCCCCTCTCTACCCCAACCACCCCAGCTCACCTCTCCTCACCCAGATCCCATCTAGAAGGCGCCCAAGCCCCTTCCCCTTCTCCTTCTTCCTCGCAAGCAGCCATGGCCTCCCCCATGCCGAACCCCAAACCCTAGACATCTACCTCTGCGCCTCGTCGGCCGAAGCTTCCCAAGGCGATCCAGGAGCACCAGGGCGTCCTCTGCTTCCGCCTCGATGCCTAGGCCGTGGGGTAGTACCGGGACCTCGCCGGAGCCGCCTAGCATCGCCGTGCACCGCCGCGCGCCGCGCGTTGTCAGACAGCAGCAGCTGCAGCAGTTTTTCCGCCTCTGTTCGTCGTCGTGCCCCGCGCGCTGTAGCCCTCCTCCGATGTTGCTCTCTGAACGGAAGTTGTAGCCCGCGGTGTCGTCTTCGTTTTTCGTTTTTGGAGCAACGTGTTCCGCCCAGCGGTTTCGTCGCCACCGTCGTCGGAAACAACCGGATCCGCCGCCGCACGACCTCTTCTCTGTCAGCGAGCAACCACAGCCGGAGCCGCTTTGCAGTTGGCCCCTGTAGTTTTTCCCGCCTCAACCCGAGCTCCTTAGTGCCCCACCTGTCAGCCCCGGTATCTTTTTGCAAAAGAACCCCGGAAGTTCCTGGCCATCACGGACCGGTCCCTCCCCGCGTCCTGGGATCGCCCACGTGGCGGCGTCTTTCTGGCTGACGCGCATGAAGTGGACCTGACGCCGGTCCCATCATCATCACACCGGCTAGCCCACCCCGCGGTGACAAAAGTCCCCACGCCAGGTCCCGCCGCGTCACCTGTGCTGAGTCAGCAGTGAGCCCACCCGTCAGCGTCAGTGGCTGGGTCTGTCTAAGTATAAAAAGTTTTTCCTGTAATCTATTTTAATTCAAATCTTTTCAAAATTAATTCAAATTTAAATTTAAATCTGTTTTTAAATATCTTTTGAAATATAAATCCAAATAATACAAATAATATATGTTTTGAAATCAGGAAAATATGAGGAATTCAAATATGCCATTGAAAATATATTTTGGACACTTTAAATTTCAAGTTGATTAAAATTACAATAAAATGCCTTTTCCCTTAATTAATTAATAACTTTTGTTTTATAACTCCAAATTTAACAAATAATATGTCTAAAATGATTAGCTCGACGAGACCTTTCTGTTTATGCATTCCATGTTTTGATTTGAAGCATGCATCATATAAATATAATGTGTACAGCGACTAATATGAGGATAAAATGTGGTTAAAACCCAATAAAAAT
The DNA here is from genome assembly GCA_023614405.1 of Avena insularis. NCBI lineage: Eukaryota > Viridiplantae > Streptophyta > Magnoliopsida > Poales > Poaceae > Avena > Avena insularis. The sequence continues at coordinate 228,203,752 of CM042689.1, read as the reverse complement.
GTTTATTCTTGTATTCCACACCTCACCCATGCCATGCTACCTTATTGCCATGCAAATTGTGCATCATTCATCATGGCATGATTGTTTGCTTGTCGCATTTTATTCATATGCTTGCGCACTTTATTTATGTTGGCCCTTGTTTGTTTGGTTCTTCTTCGAATAGACGCAAGGGGGATATATCAAGATACCTGTGAGCACTACCAGATCCTTCTCTCGCTTCAATCGAGCTGCCGTGCAAGCACTACCACATGCTTGCATACATATAGTACCTATTGCCTCCTTCTTATTCTTGCATCATTGAGTCGCGATTGCATTCAAACTGAATCCCATGTATTGCATAGCCTTTACTTTTAAACCCCACCGAAGCTTGTCCCTCCATCCCATGAGCCTTTACTACAGGAGTTGTTTGAGCCATGCGAGTCGTAGAACAGCATGTGTAGGGTTTGTGAGTGTCTGATGGATAACGAGGTACCTATACAACTTAAATCTGAGTAGTAATGGGATAACTAATGAAAGTGGCATCGGTGAGCCATATTCTATTTGGTTTTTCAGGCTCACTTGTGTCCCGTAGGGACCCCGAGTACTTGATTCCTGTTCCTTGAATATTCGCTATCCACATCCAGAGGCCTATGGACCCCCTAAGCGAGCTTGATTCATTCTTATTTCTTGGGGCCACAAACTAGTTTGAGGATTTATTTACTATCCTGTACTTATGCCATGCTTTATCGCTTTATTTAAGATTGTGCGAGGAGCACTGCACTGTTTAGGAAAGCGGAGTGTTTTCATGTATCGACAAGCCCAGTCACATTTTCGGGTTCCCGATCGTTTAGCCAATCGACGCAAACCTTGAGGCCATCTCGAGTCAGCTAACTCCGCTATGGTAGCTCAATGGGGTGGCCCCGAAATATTTCTCGAATCCTATGATCGCTTTGTCGTGGCGCCTCGTTGGGTTTTGATTTGGTTTTTCCGAGGCATATCGAGTGTGTGTTGCTATTTGTGCAACCCTGCAGGGTAAAACTTTCTGAAAGCCGTGTCCGCGGTTATGGACGACTTGGAGCACAGTTTCTCGATCATAGACAAGAATAACTAAAGTACCGCTTTAATTTGACTAAGTACCTGACTAGTAAATAGTGCAACACTCATGGAATGGATAATAAAACTGCCAACGGATGGGGGGGTTGTTCGTCCGCTCTCGCTTGGCGAGGAGGAGGATGGATCTGGTCGATTACCGTTATAATCGTACAACTATTGTTATTAATTCACGGACATCCGCTCATCTCGGTTAGGCGGATGGTTAGCGAGTATCTATAGAATTGCTAGGGTTTATCTTTTGCTGCAATTGCGTCACCCCAGGTTGTGTCCCCTTTAGAGGCATAAAGACTTGCTGAGTACCCCTAGGGTCTCACACGATAAATTATTGGTTCAGATGAACAGGTACATTCGCAAGATGGATACTGGGTGGAAGAGACGGACGATGTGGGCAACGATCATTCGGTGTAGAGATTCCGGGAACGGGGATCCGTGAGATCTGTGGGCGGGATGTGCTTATTTATGGGGCATCTTGTAGCATCCCAATTGTCTAACAATTGTAATGCTACTTGGTCTAGTAATATAATGGATACTTCAAATATATAATTGTTGCATCATCATTATAGCATGCTCATGTCATCATGCCTCCTTGCATTTGAGCATCATATCAAACCCTTTTCCATTTGGATCTTATCTCATGTGCATTATTAATTGTATTTGCCTCTTGATATTGAATTTGGTTCTTGATATATTGTTTAATGCCCAAGTTGAGTTGGGGGCATATCTTTTATTAACTCCCCCACCTTTTTCTTTCACCACCTTATAATTCCACCATCCAACTAGACATGAGCTTGGCACTTATTGATTTTACCTCTAGCTCATGTGGGTTGGGATGGATCCAATTCTTTTCCACATGCTCTCATCTTGGCATCATTTTGTTTTCACATTATTGATATATGAGAGCCACTTGGCCACCTTTGCATGCCTTGTGAGTGGTACCCTTTTCCCTAGCTCCCACATGGATGATTATGGATTATGCTCATGCTGGGATATTTTTGGGACTATTGAGCATCTAGTGGCACATACACACTACCAAGTCCCAAATATAATCAAACCTGGTCATCTCCATCTACTCCACATGGGGCATCCTTTTAATTCTTTGTGCTTGGCTTCTACTCCAATTTTGGGAATGCATAATATTAATGCCATGTAATAATATTGTTTTCACAAGAACCCACATGGCAATAAATAATTTTGCATGGGCCATGCAAGTACCACCTTTTTGCTTGTCATTTGGATTTTATTTGTTTTGAGTGGAGCATCTCTATCTTCCCCTTCTCTTGGCTTGATCTAGTGTGATCTTGCTTAATCCTCACCACCTCTTCTCCTTCCCTTTTCCTTGTCAAAATCTTGTGGGAGCTTGGCACATCATGCTTGATCTTGCCCAAAAGTTCACCACTCCATCTCTCTCTCTAGCTCTCTCTCTAATCTAAACCACACCCCCCCTCTCACCTAAACCCTAAGTCCACCACCCCTCTCTCTCGGCCTCCCCCTCTCTCTCACCTAGCTTGGCCCCACTTGGCCACCTAACCAAACCCTAGCTGGCCACCTAGCTATCCCCCAACCCTAGTACCAACCCTAAACCGAAGCTCCCCTAAACCCTAAACCCGAGCCTACCTCCCTCTCTCTCTCCCTGCCTGCCCTGCCCCTAGCCCGAGCCTGCCCCTGTCCTTGGCCTCGCCCTCTGGCCCCACCTGGTAGCCACACCCCCTGCCCTGCCCTGCCCCGAAGAGAACGTGAGGAAGGAGGGAGAAAAAGGTGGCCGAGACCACCTTTTCCATCTACCCCGCTCCCCCACGGCAGCCTCGCCCTCCCTCTGCTTTTCTCCACCCTCTCTGCCTCTCCCAGCTACCCCCAGATCCACCCAGCAGCGCCCTACCCTCTCCCCTCTCTGCTCCATCGCCACTGCTCACACCATCGCTCGCACCTCGGCCTCCACCACGCCCAGCCGATCCAGCCGAGCAAAGACGTCCGTGGAGCGGCTCGAGATCAACGGCGCTTCCCTGCTTCACCCTGAGCCCGGCGACGAGGAGGAGACGGACCGGAGCCACCCGAACCAGCGCGAGCCCGACGCAAACCCTAGATCCTCTGGCCATCTGCCTCGACGCTGATCCTCTGCTCGCCGAACCGATCCACCGCCACCGACAGCCTCGCGATGAGCTCCTCTCCCTCCCCAACATGGTCCGCCTCGCCACCGCCTAGATAAGCCGCCCTTCACAAACATCGCTCTGCACCGGCGTCGCGTTCGTTCTCCCTCGCCATAGCTATGTAAGCCCCATCTAGGCCCCTGGCCCGCCTCCTGCACAACAAGCCCAGCCACCGCAGTGGCTCCGCCCAGCCCCTCCCCTGCGTTCGAACCACCCACCCCGCTGCTGACTGCGTGAGCACCGATCCGTCCGCTGAGAAGAAGCAGGTCGCGACGCTGCTTTTATGCGTTAAACCCCCGCTTTTTTCACTCCTAACCCATGGTCCAGCTTGGTCCCACCTGTCGCCTCGTGCTTTTGCAAAAGGCTCCTGGAGTTTCAGACCTCAACCCGCTCCTCCATTGCGTGGCAAGACCACACCGTCATTGGCGTGTGGACCATGATGCTGTGGCCCCACCTGTCATTCGCTTAGGCTGGACTGGCTCGCGGTGGCAGAAGGATTTCGGTGCGCTGTTTTGCTGAGTCAGCGTTGGACCCACCTGCTCAAGGTCTGTAGCCTAGAGCTGAGTAACAAAATGTTTTCTCAGATTCGGTTTAATTCAAATCTTTTCAAATTAATTCAAATTCAAAATTCAAATCTGTTTTATTATATCTTTTAAAATATAAACCCAAATAATACAAATAATATATGTTTTCAAATCAGAAAAATGTGAGGAATTCAAATATGGCCTTCAAAATATATTTTGAACATTTGAAATTCCAAGTTTATTTAAATTACAATAAATTCCCTTCCACTTTAATTAATTAATAACTTTTGTTTTATAAGTCCAAATTTAATAAATAATATGTCTAAAATGATTAGCTCGACGAGACCTTTCTGTTTATGCATTCCATGGTTTGATTTGAAGCATGCATCATATAAATATAATGTATACAGCAACAAAATGAGGTTAAAATGGGGCCAAAACTAAATAAAATGGTTTATTCTTGTGTTCCACACCTCACCCATGCCATGCTACTTTAACGCCATGCAAATTGTGCATCATTCATCATGGCATGATTGTTTGCTTGTCGCATTTTATTCAAATGCTTGTGCACCTTAATTATGTTGGCCCTTGTTTGTTTGGTTCTTCTTCGAATAGACGCTGAGCAGGGGATATATCAAGAGAACCAGGAGCACTACCCAGATCCATCCCTTGCTTCAACTGAGCTGCCAGGCAAGCACTACCACATGCTTGCATACATATAGTACCTACTGCCTCTATCTTATTCTTGCATCATTGAGTCGCGATTGCATTAAATTGAATCCCAAGTACTGCATAGCCTTTACTTTTAAACCCCACCGAAGCTTGTTCCTCCATCCCATGAGCCCTTACTACAGGCGTTGTTTGAGCCATGCGAGTCATAGAACAACATGTGTAGGGTATATGAGTGTCTGATGGATAACGAGGTACCTAAACAACTTAACCTGAGTAGTAATGGGATAACTAATGAAAGTGGCATCGGTGAGCCATATTCGCTATTTGGTTTTTCAGGCTCACTTGTGTCCCGTAGGACCCCGAGTACTTGATTCCTGTTCCTTGAATATTCGCGCTATCCACATCCGGGAGGCTTATGAACCCCCCTGAGCCAGAGCTTGATTCATTCATATTTCTTGAGGGCCACAAACTAGTTTGAGGATTTATTTACTATCCTGTACTTATGCCATGCTTTACTGCTTTAATTTAAATTGTGCGAGGTAATGCACACTGTACTGTTTAGGTCTGTGACCCGTTTCATTATCGACAAGCCCACCACACTTTCGGTTCCCAATAGCTTACCCGGCTCCACAAACCTTGAGGCCGCCTCGAGTCAGCTAACTTCATTGCGGGTAGCTCAATGGGTGGCCTCTGAAATATTTCTGAATCTGTGATCGCTTTGTCGGATCGCCTTGGTTTTGATTTGGTTTTTCCGAGGCATATCGAGTGTGTTGTTATTTGTGCACCCTAGGGTAAAACTTTCAAAGCCGTGTCCGCGTTATGGACGACTTGGAGCACAGTTTCTCGATCATAGACAAGCAGAACTCAAGTACCGCTTTTAACTGGACGAGCCTAGGTACCTGACGAGTAAATAGTGCAACACTACTGGACTGAATAATCCCACTGCCAACGGATGGGGGTTGTTCGTCCGCGTCCTCGTCGGTAAGCGGGGAGGAGGATGGATCTGTTAAGATTACCGTTATAACTATAATCGTTGTTATTAATTCATGGACATCCGTCATCTCTGGTTAGGCGGATGGTTAGCAGTATCTATAGAACTGTTAGGGTTTATCTTTTGCTGCAATTGTGTCACCCTGTGATGTGTCCCTTTAGAGGCATAAAGACTTGCCGAAAATTACCCTAGGGTCTCACACGATAAATTATTGGTTCGGATGAACAGTACACTCGCAAGATGGATACTTGGGTGGAAGAGAGACGATGTGGGCAACGATCATTCGTGTAGAGATTCCGAACGGGATCCGTGAGATCCGTATGGATCTGCTTATTTATGGGGCATCTTATGCCGATTTGCTTCTTATCCGTACTCGGATTTTGTCTTCCGCTTCCGCTTGATACTCTGATGTTTGATGTATGAGGAGATATCCTAAACTATTATATCTATCTAGGATATTTGGATCTTGCCGTATGTATGCTATATATTTCCTTTCTTTTTAGATGGAATGGCTCGATGTACTGTTGTATGGTGGCTTGCATACATACTCATTTGTGTATGTAGTTGATCCTTCGCCGCCGACACGCCGCCCGTTCTTGCCCTGATGTTTGGAAATGGTTGGGACGGCCGAAAGGTCTACCTGTGAGTGGCATTTGGGCCCCACCGTACTATTTCAACCATTTCTGAACATCCAGGCTTGTACTAGGAGCGTAATTCACCGAGGTAGTTACAATTGGTATCAGAGCCATCCCGCCCTTCAGGGTCTCAGCCAAATGGTCGTTGTCTGTCTAGCAAATATTTTTGGTAGCTATGTATACTAGGGAAAAACAAAACGCAAGAGTAGGGCTGCTTCCACTTTTCTTCTTACCCAACCACCACCTTTTCTGGTAAGGAAGTGTAACGTTTTCAATCCTCTTCTTAAATTCAAACTAGGATTCACGTGTTCTGGGTTTCCGTAGTACCATAGGTTGTGTGTGTGTGTGTGTAATTCCTTGTCTATCTGTTGCATCCAAGTTGTTATCTTATCGGCCTTTTGGTTATCAACTGTTGGTACATTCCATACCAACAGGCTTTTGCAAACCGACGTGATCTATCTGATTCGTTGTATACCGACGCGATCTGTCTTACTCTTTGTTATCCGATGTTATCTTCTTTAGGGTGTTCGTTTCCATAGTCGCTAATCTTTAGGTTATCGTGAGAAGAAGGAGTTGAGATATGTGTTTTACTTATTCATGTGCGGAGTAATGATTTGAGTGCGGGATGGAGTCGCGACCATACCACTACTCTTATCATTCGCTCTTGTATATTGGATTGGTAGAGTCACTAATCTTGATTCGTTAAGTGATTTTGCGCATCTATTGGTATTTTAATGCCGAAATTTGTGGAAAATTTTTCTTTGATATATTTGTGTACCACACTCCTTTCATCGTAATGCGATATGCTTAATATCTTCTAGGTGCTTTGAACTTCGTTGATATTTTAATATCATCTTAGTAAATTGTATCCTTTAATCTTGATTAATTCCATTGTGGTACTATTTTGGATTATCATTATTCTCCATCATAGTACTGACTTGTGTTTTATATCAATCACAGGATGGCACCACCACGCTGTTCTGAGGAGGACATACAACCTGAACTGGGGGCAGCGTTGTCAAGCATCGCCAATGCCTTGGCAGCAATGCACAGAATAACCAAGCGCTTTGAGGAAAGTGTCGAGGAACGAGTTTGTGCCGCTACCTCCACCTCCCAAGCGAGGAGACATCAAGAGCTTCCTGAAGTTCAACCTCGCCAGCTTTGATGTTTCGATCAACCACTTGATGTCGATGATTGGTTGCGTGAGATGTCAAGGTTATCGCAACGCTGATGTTCCCGAGCAAGAATGGGTAAAGTGTGCTACTCACCTTCTCAAGGGAGATGCAGCTACGTGGTGGGAGAATTACCAAGGCAACCGACCGGTTTTCAGCCTACTTGGGGACAGTTCACTGGAGCTTTCAAAGAGCAAGATCTGCCGAAATTGTCATGGAGAGGATGAAGGAAGTGTTTCTCAACCTCTGTGGCAATGATAATGTCAACGCCTACATCAGAACTTCATGAACCTTTCTCGTTATGGTGGCGATGAGATCTCGATGACAAGAAGAAGCAAAAGAGGTTCAGGCAAGGGCTCAATGCATCGATTAAGTATGCAATCACACATGCAAGGCCGGCATCTTTTCTGGAACTTCAGCATACAGCTCTGCAGGAAGAGGCAAGTAGGCAAGTATTTGAGGAGTCAAAGAAACACAGCCGTGATGCAGCAAGCTCTTCGGCTATGTCAGCTCCTTCTAAGCGTCGTGGTCGGGTTCCTAACACCCCACCGCTCCCGGCTCCACTAAGACCTTCAAGCTACGCGCAAGGGCACCAAACTTCCTCACCGCTGCTCCTGTGGGCTACAACCACCACTACCCGAGCGCTGGCGGAGTCCCCAGCTACGTTGCTCCACGCCACCGGTGCTTGTTACACTTGTGGAGACTCTGGGCATCAACAATGGAACTGTCCGATGAAGAACAAGGCTCTTCCTCCACCACCTGCAAGATCTGCGGCAAGCTCTCCTTTGGTTCGTGCACCACCACCTCGGGCTCTCAACATCAACACCAAGCCCGGGTCTACTGTTGCTCGTGCCAACTGCATCAACGCCGCTCAAGCTGAGCATGCACCTGGAGTTGTGATGGGTATGCTTCCCGTGAACTCAGTTCCTGCAAGAGTTTTGTTTGATTCTGGTGCTTCGCATTCTTTTGTTTCGCATAAGTTTGCACAAGAGCAGGATCTGGTTAAGGTTCCTTTATCACATCGTCTAGTGGTACAATCTCCTGGGTCAAACATGAGGGCTGCTCATATCAGCCATGGCAATCAAATTGAGATTGGTGGCTCTTCGTTCTCGGCTTCCTTAATCATTCTGGGCAATTCTGACATTGATGTCATCTTGGGCATGGATTGGTTGACAGCAAATGCAGCTGTGATTGATTGTGCTGAACGCTCGGTTTCTCTGAAGATTCCTGAAGGCCATATAGTCTATTCTCCAAGTCTGACTCCTGCTATCCAGCTTTTCTCTTTGGCGGCTCTGAATGTTGATGCTATGGAAGCTATTCAGAGTGTTCCGGTGGTCTGTGAGTTCCCAGATGTCTTTCCTGAAGAGTTGCCAGGTATGCCTCCGAATCGTGAGGTTGAGTTTGTTATTGAGCTTGAACCTGGTACCGCTCCTATCTCCAAGCAGCCTTATAAGATGGGTCCTGTTGAGTTGGCTGAACTCAAACGACAGCTTGATGAACAAGAGAAGTTGGGTTTTATTCAGCATAGCACTTCTTCTTGGGGTAGCCCAACTCTCTTTGTGAAGAAGCGAGATCAGACTGATAGACTTTGTGTTGACTATCGGGCTCTCAATGCTAAAACCATCAAGAATAAATATCCCTTCCATGATTAATGATCTCTTCGATCACCTAGTCGAGCTGTGGTATTCTCTAAGCTTGACTTGAGAAGTGGTTATCACCAAATCAAGATTCGCAAGGAAGATGTTCCTAAGACAGCTTTCACCACCCGCTATGGCTGTGAGTACACGGTCATGTCTTTCGGTCTCACCAACGCACCTGCCACCTTCTCGAGGCTCATGAACTCGGTTTTCATGGAGTATCTTGACAAGTTCGTTGTGGTCTATCTGGATGACATCTTAGTCTATTCTAAGTCACAAGAAGAGCATGAAGAACACCTTCAGTGTGTCCTAAGCAAGCTTCGTGAGAACCGCTTGTATGCAAAGTTCTCCAAGTGTGAGTTTTGGCTGCCTCAAGTAACCTATCTTGGTCACGTCATCTCTGCCAAGGGCATTGCAGTCAATCCGGAAACTGTGAAGACAATTGTTGAATGGCTTCCACCCGTTAATGTCAAAGAAGTGCGGAGTTTCCTTGGTTTGGCAAGTTATTGCCGTCGCTTCGTTCATAACTTCTCGAAGATAGCGAAGCCTCTTACCGATCTCCTTAAGAAAGGCAAGAAATACCTTTGGACTCCTGCATGTCAAGCAAGCTTTGAGACACTCAAAGAGAAGCTCACTTCCACACCAGTCTTGGTTCCTCCGGATACATCCAAGCCGTTTCAGATATTCTGTGACGCCTCTTTGCATGGATTGGGTGCGGTCCTTATGCAAGAAAAACAAGTTGTTGCTTATGCCTCGCCGATTGAAGACGCATGAGATCAACTATCCTACACATGACCTCGAGCTCGCAGCAGTTGTCTTTGCTTTGAAAGTATGGAGGCACTACTTGCTTGGCAACCGTTGTGAGATCTTTTCTGATCACAAGAGTCTGAAGTATATCTTTACTCAGCCTGATCTCAACCTTCGGCAAAGGAGATGGATTCAGGCAATCAATGATTTTGATTTGACCATCAACTACACTCTGGGCAAAGCTAATGTTATGGCAGATGCTCTCAGCCGCAAAGCTTATGTCAACAACCTCATGATGGAAGAACAACAGCCTCTCTTGTGCGAGGAATTCCGTCAGCTCAACCTAGAAATTGTGGAACAAGGGTATCTCCTGAATCTTCTAGCAACACCTCTCTTGGAAGAAAAGGTTCGCTCTTCTCAGCTTGGTGATCCATACACAAGAAAGATCATCTCCAGGATTCAACTTCCAAAGTATGAGTCCTTCCACGTCGATGATCAAGGCACGCTTTTCTTTGAACACCGGATGTTTGTTCCGAACTACCCGGGTTTGAGAGAGCAAGTTCTCAATGAGGCGCATGATTCTGTTCTTTCTATCCACCCTGGCAGCACAAAGATGTACATGGACTTGAAAACACAATATTGGTGGCCTGGTTTGAAAAGGTATTGTGCCAAGTATGTCTCGGAGTGTGATGTCTGCCGCAGAGTGAAAGCTGTTCATCAGAAACCTTCCGGTCTTCTACAGCCATTGAAACCTCCGGAATGGAAATGGGAGAAAGTAGAGATGGACTTCATCACTGGTTTTCCTAGGTCGTAGAAGGGCAACAATGCAATTTTTGTTGTCATTGACAGGCTATCTAAAGTGGCTCACTTCTTCCCCGTCAAGGAAACCATTTCTGCAATTCAGTTGGCTGAGCTCTATATCAACAGAATTGTCTCTCTGTATGGGGTTCCGCTTGAGATCAGTTTAGACCGTGGAAGCATCTTCACTTCCAAGTTCTGGGAGAGTTTCCAAAATGCTTTGGGAACAAAGTTGAACTTCAGCACAGCTTACCACCCTCAGTCGCAAGGACAAGTGGAAAGGATCAATCAGATTCTGGAGGATATGCTTCGTGCTTGCATCATCTCGTTCGGCATGAAGTGGGAAGAATGCCTTCCTTATGCTGAATTCTCGTACAACAACAGCTTCCAGAAAAGTCTAAAGATGGCACCATTTGAGGCTCTCTATGGTCGCAAATGCAGAACTCCGATTGGTTGGTCGGGTGCAGGTGAAAGGATTTTGTTTGGCCCTGACATTGTGACTCAAGCGGAGGAGAAGGTTCACATCATTCTTGAAAACCTGAGGATTGCTCAAAGTCGCCAGAAGAGCAATTATGACAGGAAGCACACGGACATGGAGTATGTCCCTGGTGATCTCGTTTACCTTCGTGTCACTCCCATGAGAGGCACGCACCGTTTTGGTATCAAAGGGAAGCTGGCTCCTAGATACATCGGTCCTTTCAAAATTCGTGGAAGAAGAGGGGAAGTTGCTTATGCTCTTGAGCTCCTGGAAAAACTCAAAGTCCATGATGTTTTCCACATCTCTCAGCTCAAGAAGTGCTTCAAGGATCCCGGCAGGACCGTGGACCATGAGCTTATCAATCTTCAAGAAGACCTGTCTTATCAAGAACACCCCACAAAAATCCTTGAAGTCGCAGAAAGAAGGACTCGCAACAAGTCCATCAAGTTCTGCAAGGTGCAGTGGTCGCACCATTCTGTTGATGAAGCCACTTGGGAACGTGAAGATGAGCTCCGTGCCAAGTATCCTACCCTCTTTGTGTCATATTCTTCATCCTAGAATCTCGGGGCGAGATTCCTGTTTAGTGGGGGAGAGTTGTAGCATCCCAATTGTCTAACAATTGTAATGCTACTTGGTCTAGTAATATAATGGATACTTCAAATATATAATTGTTGCATCATCATTATAGCATGCTCATGTCATCATGCCTCCTTGCATTTGAGCATCATATCAAACCCTTTTCCATTTGGATCTTATCTCATGTGCATTATTAATTGTATTTGCCTCTTGATATTGAATTTGGTTCTTGATATATTGTTTAATGCCCAAGTTGAGTTGGGGGCATATCTTTTATTAACTCCCCCACCTTTTTCTTTCACCACCTTATAATTCCACCATCCAACTAGACATGAGCTTGGCACTTATTGGTTTTACCTCTAGCTCATGTGGGTTGGGATGGATCCAATTCTTTTCCACATGCTCTCATCTTGGCATCATTTTGTTTTCACATTATTGATATATGAGAGCCACTTGGCCACCTTTGCATGCCTTGTGAGTGGTACCCTTTTCCCTAGCTCCCACATGGATGATTATGGATTATGCTCATGCTGGGATATTTTTGGGACTATTGAGCATCTAGTGGCACATACACACTAGCAAGTCCCAAATATAATCAAACCTGGTCATCTCCATCTACTCCACATGGGGCATCCTTTTAATTCTTTGTGCTTGGCTTCTACTCCAATTTTGGGAATGCATAATATTAATGCCATGTAATAATATTGTTTTCATAAGAACCCACATGGCAATAAATAATTTTGCATGGGCCATGCAAGTACCACCTTTTTGCTTGTCATTTGGATTTTATTTGTTTTGAGTGGAGCATCTCTATCTTCCCCTTCTCTTGGCTTGATCTAGTGTGATCTTGCTTAATCCTCACCACCTCTTCTCCTTCCCTTTTCCTTGTCAAAATCTTGTGGGAGCTTGGCACATCATGCTTGATCTTGCCCAAAAGTTCACCACTCCATCTCTCTCTAGCTCTCTCTCTAATCTAAACCACACCCCCCCCCCCTCTCACCTAAACCCTAAGTCCACCACCCCTCTCTCTCGGCCTCCCCCTCTCTCTCACCTAGCTTGGCCCCACTTGGCCACCTAACCAAACCCTAGCTGGCCACCTAGCTATCCCCCAACCCTAGTACCAACCCTAAACCGAAGCTCCCCTAAACCCTAAACCCGAGACTACCTCCCCCCCCCCTCTCTCTCTCCCTCGCCTCGCCCCTAGCCCGAGCCTGCCCCTGTCCTTGGCCTCGCCTCCGCCCCACCCGGTAGCCACACCCCACCTCGCCTGCCTCAAGAGAACGTGAGGAAGGAGGGAGAAAAAGGTGGCCGAGACCACCTTTTCCATCTACCCCGCTCCCCCACGGCAGCCTCGCCCTCCCTCTGCTTTTCTCCACCCATTTTGCCTCTCCCAGCTACCCCTAGATCCACCCAGCGGCGCCCTACCCTCTCCCCTCTCTGCTCCATCGCCACCGTCTACACCATCGTCTGCACCCTCGGCCTCCACCACGTCCAGCCGATCCAGCCGAGCAGCACGTCCGTGGAGCGGCCTGGGAGATCAACGGCGCTTCCCTGCTTCACCCTGAGCCCGGCGACGAGGAGGAGACGGACCGGAGCCACCCGAACCAGCGCGAGCCCGACGCAAACCCTAGATCCTCTGGCCATCTGCCTCGACGCTGATCCTCCGTCACGAACCGATCCACCGCCACCGACAGCCTCGCGATGAGCTCCTCTCCTCCCCAACATGGTCCGCCGCTTCATCGTAGATCAGCCGGCCCTGGCTGAACGCCGCCTATGCGCGGCGCTGCTCGTTTCTCCTCGCCATAGCATTGCGTAAGCCCCATCTAGGCCCCGTCCGCCTCCCAGACAACAAGCCCAGGCCACCGCAGTGGCTCCGCCCCGCGCGCGAGCCCTCGGTCCCGCGTTCGAACCCCCCACCCCGCTCTGCACCGCGCGCGAGCACCGATCCGTCCGCGAGAAGAAGCACAGTGCGTCGCGACGCTGTTTTGCGTTAAACCCCCTGCTTCTTTTCACTCCTAACCCGCGGTCCAGCTTGGTCCCACCTGTCGGCCTCGTGGCGTTTTTGCAAAAAGGCTCCCGGAGTTTCGTACTCCTCAACCCGCGCTCCTCCGCTGTGCCGCGTGGCAGCTCGACCACCGTCCGGGCGTGTGGACTCATGGATGTCAGGCCCACCTGTCATTCGCTTAGGCTGGACTGGCTCGCGGTGGCAGAAGGTTTTCGGTGCGCTGTTTTGCTGAGTCAGCGTTGGACCCACCTGTCTGCGTCTGTGGCTAGCCTAGAGCTGAGTAACAAAATGTTTTCCTGTATCTGGTTTAATTCAAATCTTTTCAAATTAATTCAAATTCAAAATTCAAATCTGTTTTATTATATCTTTTAAAATATAAACCCAAATAATACAAATAATATATGTTTTCAAATCAGAAAAATGTGAGGAATTCAAATATGGCCTTCAAAATATATTTTGAACATTTGAAATTCCAAGTTTATTTAAATTACAATAAATGCCCTTCCACTTTAATTAATTAATAACTTTTGTTTTATAAGTCCAAATTTAATAAATAATATGTCTAAAATGATTAGCTCGACGAGACCTTTCTGTTTATGCATTCCATGGTTTGATTTGAAGCATGCATCATATAAATATAATGTATACAGCAACAAAATGAGGTTAAAATGGGGCCAAAACTAAATAAAATGGTTTATTCTTGTGTTCCACACCTCACCCATGCCATGCTACTTTAACGCCATGCAAATTGTGCATCATTCATCATGGCATGATTGTTTGCTTGTCGCATTTTATTCAAATGCTTGTGCACCTTAATTATGTTGGCCCTTGTTTGTTTGGTTCTTCTTCGAATAGACGCTGAGCAGGGGATATATCAAGAGAACCAGGAGCACTACCCAGATCCATCCCTTGCTTCAACTGAGCTGCCAGGCAAGCACTACCACATGCTTGCATACATATAGTACCCTCTTTATCTTATTCTTGCATCATTGAGTCACGATTGCATTAAATTGAATCCCAAGTACTGCATAGCCTTTACTTTTAAACCCCACCGAAGCTTGTTCCTCCATCCAATGAGCCCTTACTACAGGCGTTGTTTGAGCCATGCGAGTCGTAGAACAGCATGTGTAGGGTATGTGAGTGTCTGATGGATAACGAGGTACCTAAACAACTTAACCTGAGTAGTAATGGGATAACTAATGAAAGTGGCATCGGTGAGCCATATTCGCTATTTGGTTTTTCAGGCTCACTTGTGTCCCGTAGGACCCCGAGTACTTGATTCCTGTTCCTTGAATATTGGCTTATCCACATCCGGGAGGCTTATGAACCCCCCCTGAGCCAGAGCTTGATTCATTCATATTTCTTGAGGGCCACAAACTAGTTTGAGGATTTATTTACTATCCTGTACTTATGCCATGCTTTACTGCTTTAATTTAAATTGTGCGAGGTAATGCACACTGATCGCTTAGGTCCGTGACCCGTTATTGTGTCGACAAGCCAGTCACACACTTTCGGGTTCCCAGTCGTGTACAGCCGGCTCCACAAAACCTTGAGGCCGTCTCTGAGTCAGCTAACTTCGCTATGGTAGCTCAATGGGGTGGCCACCGAAATATTTCTCAATCTCGTGATCGCTTTGTCGTGATCCTCGTTGGGTTTTGATTTGGTTTTTCCGAGGCATATCGAGTGTGTGTTTATTTGTGCACCCTGCAGGGTAAAACTTTCTGAAAGCCGTGTCCGCGGTTATGGATGACTTGGAGCACAGTTTCTCAATCATAGACAAGCATAACTAAAGTACCGCTTTTAATTTGACTAGACTAGGTACCTGACTAGTAAATAGTGCAACACTCACGGAATGAATAATAAAACTGCCAACGGATGGGGGTTGTTCGTCCGCTTCCTCGTCGGTAAGCGAGGAGGAGGATGGATCTGTTAAGATTACCGTTATAACTGTTATAACTGTTGTTATTAATTCACAGACATCCGTCTATCTCTGGTTAGGCGGATGGTTAGCGAGTATCTATAGAACTTTTAGGGTTTATCTTTTGCTGCAATTGCGTCACCCCAGGATGTGTCCCCTTTAGAGGCATAAAGACTTGCTGAGTACCCCTAGGGTCTCACACGATAAATTATTGGTTCAGATGAACAGGTACACTCGCAAGATGGATACTGGGTGGAAGAGACGGACGATGTGGGCAACGATCATTCGGTGTAGAGATTCCGGGAACGGGGATCCGTGAGATCTGTGGGCGGGATCTGCTTATTTATGGGGCATCTTATGCCGATTTGCTTCTTATCCGTACTCGGATTTTGTCTTCCGCTTCCGCTTGATACTCTGATGTTTGATGTATGAGGAGATATCCTAAACTATTATATCTACCTAGGATATTTGGATCTTGCCGTATGGCATTGCTATATTTCCTTTCTTTTTAGATGGAATGGCTCTGATGTACTGTTGTATGGTGGCTTGCATACATACTCATTTGTGTATGTAGTTGATCCCTTCGCCGACACGCCGTTCTTGCCCCGATGTTTGGAAATGGTTGGGACGGCCGAAAGGTCTACCTGTGAGTGGCATTTGGGCCCCACCGTACTATTTCAACCATTTCTGAACATCCAGGCTTGTACTAGGAGCGTAATTCACCGAGGTAGTTACACATCTTATGCCGATTTGCTTCTTATCCGTACTCGGATTTTGTCTTCCGCTTCCGCTTGATACTCTGATGTTTGATGTATGAGGAGATATCCTAAACTATTATATCTATCTAGGATATTTGGATCTTGCCGTATGTATGCTATATTCCTTTCTTTTTAGATGGAATGGCTCGATGTACTTGTTGTATGGTTGCTTGCATACATACTCATTTGTGTATGTAGTTGATCCTTCGTCACGCATACGCCTGTTCTTGCCCTGATGTTTGGAAATGGTTGGGACGGCCGAAAGGTCTACCTGTGAGTGGCATTTGGGCCCCACCGTACTATTTCAACCATTTCTGCTCATCCAGGCTTGTGACTAGGAGCGTAATTCACCGAGGTAGTTATAATTGGTTGTTATAACTGTTACAACTGTTGTTATTAATTCACGGACATCCGTCTATCTCTGTTTAGGCGGATGGTTAGCGAGTATCTATAGAATTGCTAGGGTTTATCTTTTGCTGCAATTGCGTCATGTGTTGTGTCCCTTTAGAGGCATAAAGACTTGCTGAGTACCCTAGGGTCTCACACGATAAATTATTGGTTCAGATGAACAGTACATTCGCAAGATGGATACCGGGTGGAAGAGACGACGATGTGGGCAACGATCATTCGTGTAGAGATTCCGAACGGGATCCGTGAGATCTGTATGGATGTGCTTATTTATGGGGCATCTTATGCCGATTTGCTTCTTATCCGTACTCGGATTTTGTCTTCCGCTTCCGCTTGATACTCTGATGTTTGATGTATGAGGAGATATCCTAAACTATTATATCTATCTAGGATATTTGGATCTTGCCGTATGGCGTTGCTATATTTCCTTTCTTTTTAGATGGAATGGCTCTGATGTACTGTTGTATGGTGGCTTGCATACATACTCATTTGTGTATGTAGTTGATCCTTCGCCGACACGCCGCCTGCTCTTGCCCGATGTTTGAAATGGTTGGGACGGCCGAAAGGTCTACTGTGGAGTGGCATTTGGGCCCCAATTGCATTATTTCAACCATTTCTCATCCGTGCTTGTGACTAGGAGCGTAATTCACCGAGGTAGTTACAATTGGTATCGAGCCATCCCGCCTTCGTGGTCTCAGCCAAATGGTCGTTGTCTGTCTAGCAAATATTTTGATAGTTATGTATACTAGGGAAAAACAAAACGCGAGAGTAGGACTGCTTCCATTTTTCTTCTTACCCACCCACCACCCTTTTCTGGTAAGGAAGTGTAACGTTTTCAATCCTCTTCTTAAAAGTTCAAACTAGGATTCACGTGTTCTAGGTTTCTGTAGTACCATAGAAAGTGTGTGTGTGTGTGTAATTCCTTGTCTATCTGTTGCATCCAGTTTGTTATCATAATCTGCCTTTGGTTATCAACTGTTGGTACATTCCATACCGACAGGCTTTTTAAAACCGGCGCGATCTATCTGACTCCTTGTTAACCGGTGCCATCTTCTTAAGGGTGTCCTTCCTTCTAGCAACTCCACATTCTGTGAAAGCATCTGTTGCTAATCTCTATCTGATAAGTGTTTTTGCGCATCTATTGGTATTGTAATGCCGAAAAATGCGGAAAATCTTTCTTTGATACATCTATGTTTCCACACTCCTTTTCAGTCGTGTGTGAAACATTATCTATCTTCCTTTTATCAGCATGTCCATGCTAACTCATTCTTTTGTCACCGGCGCTTAATCCTGGAGTTTCTTTTCATCTCCAATTCTCTTGGGCTAATTACATAACATGTGTCGATCCAATGCTGGTGATTGTAATTTGGCTCTCGGCATAGCTATATTCCACTCATGATAAGTGACGATTGGAATATGGAAAATGCTATCAACTCTATCCTCCAAAAGGTGACGGTTATCTCCTGTGATTTTGAGTACACCGTGATCATATCTATGCATATTCAAGCATCTTTGGCAATCCGGAGTTTCCGAAAGCACTACGGCGGTCTATCATCTGTTCATCATGCTGCACATCTTTTTGAACTTCATATCTGCAAAATTCTCGTTGATACGAGGGAATTGCATCTTTTCGTCTCTGATAGCTTTGCTTAAGGTATGAGCTATCATCGGTTCTTATCCAAGATCTCTTTATCTTTGTAACCGGTGATCCGATCAACAATGTGAACCAGGTGGCATTTCCTGTTCTCTTCCGAAGGACCAGATAATCTATTCTTCCAGTGCATCTTTTTCAACACGAACCCGTGCTCTTAATATTGATCTTTCTAAGAGCGTTGAGCTCAGGAAGTGTTCGAGCATTTGTTCGTTTCTCTCGCCTTTTGAACTTGATATTCTGGGAATATCTTGTTAATCCTTGGTGGTATATGTTGTTAATATGCTAGCCTATTCGATATCTATGGAAGGACATGGAAGATCATCTGTGTCTCTTTCTCTCAAGCTTCGTGAACACTGCCTGTGTGCAAAGTTCTCAAAGCGGGAAATTCTGGCTTCTTGAAGTCACCTATCTCGACCACGTCCATCTGCTAAATACATTGCTTCAATTCTAGAATTGGCAATCCATTGTTAATTCCATCCTCCATCTTCAACCAATCCGGAGTTGTTCCTTGTTGGCAAGTTATCATCGTCGATCCGCTAAAGATTTCCTCAAGACTGCTAAATCTTTCTCAATCTTTTCAAGAACAACATGGAGTTCTTTTCACCTCAGTCTCGTCAAGTGATCTCTCGAAACCATCTCGCTCTATCGTCTATGCTCAATCCACCGGAGGCCATGAAGACCTTCCAGATCTTGTTTTCCTTCTGTTCAAGTTGGTGCTATCTTTTCTGTAGCTGTTGAATCTTGCAGTTCTTCTCCGTACTCTTCCTTTATATCTTTCCGGTGGCTGGGTACTTACGATATGACGACAACATCATCATCTTTATCTATCTATGAATCCGGCGAATCGTTTGCATCTATCCTTGTTTTCTAACGAAGTTCCATGAGTTATTGTCAATACCTTCAGTCTGTTTCGGTAGTTGGGTTGCATGGTTTTCTTATTCATGTGCGGAGTAATGCTTTGAGTGCGGGATGGAGTAGCTACCATACCACTACTCTTATCATTCGCTCTTGTACATTGAATTGGTGAATTAATGTGATTTCACTCATTCCACGGAAGTTAGAAGTGGCCTTTATCCCTCGATACTTTTACTTTCGTCCTTGTTTTTCCGGAGTGCTCTCTCGAAGAAGGTAATCAATAATCTCTTGTTGATGATCTCACCCTTTCTACACGGAGCAAAATCCTCAATTATCTGGTGGAAACAAACGCAAACTCTTTTCTATCCTCGTCTTTCTACCGGTGCTGATATCCCCAAACAAGATGGAAGGAAAATATCTCTCTCTTTGTTTCATCAATTCTTTTTCTGTGGTAAAGCCATTTATGGTTAAGGCCATCAGCCGTAAATCTATTGCGTAGCCTCAAGGCTAAAGAAAGCAATAAGTATCTCTACAATAAACTCCAGATCATCCATACTCTTTGCTTCTCGGGATTCCACCATGATCTGGCTTCACATCCGTCTCTAGAAGTTATATCCGCGCACCTCAATTGCGTGATCCTTTGGTTCTTACCGGCGCAAGAAGAATCTAATCCGACGATGTCTAACTAAATCTTTCTGTTGATATCAAGGGACTCTATTGTTTGAAGGCAATGTTATTTCCGTACTTCATTTCTCTAATCCGAGAGAAGATACGATGCTATTGTCATAGTGGTTCAAAACCTCTCCAATCTAGCTCTTTTCTGCCGGCGACATAAAGTTTCATCCTCTCTCGTATCAGTAAATTTTTAATCGTAATGGTGTGTCTTTCTTTATCCAGGATACATCATCTTGTCCTTTCTTTCACAAGTGGTTCTATTCTTTTATCATGTTTCTTGAGAAAATCAGAGCTATGTTCATCCTATCCTTCTTGTCTCACGACAATCCTTCAACTCTTCTATCTGTTGTTCTCGAAGCAAACCGCAAGACTCGCAACAAGTCTAGCAAGTTTTGCAAGGTGTAGTGGTCGCACCATTCAGTTCTTCATCATCTTGGGAACGCAAGGATCACCTTCGTTCTGAACACCCGCCTCTTCTTGTGTTGTTCGCTTTTCCTAGGAATCTCGGGGCGAGATTCTTGTTTAGTGGGGGAGAGTTGTAGCATCCCAATTGTCTAACAATTGCAATGCTACTAGCCTAGTCTATATAATGCCACCTTCCTACATATAATTGTTGCATCATCATTATATCATGCTCATGTCATCATGCCACCTTGCATTTGAGCATCATATAAAACCCTTTTCCATTTGGTTCTTATCTCATATGCATTATTAATTGTATTTGCCTCTTGATATTGTATTTGGTCGTTGATATATTGTTTAAATGCCCAAGTTGAGTTGGGGGCATATCTTTTGTTAACTCCACCACCTTTCATGTCATCACCCCCTCATTCCACCATTCCACTCTATATGAGCATTGCAACTTATTTGGTTTTACCTCTAGCTCATGTGGGTTGTAATGGATCCAATTCTATTTCCACATGCTCTCATCTTAGCATCATGTTGTTTTCACACTATTGATATATGAGAGCCACATGGCCACCTTTGCATGCCTTGTGAGTGGAACCCTTTTCCCTAGTTTCCATATGGATTAGTATGGATTTATGTTCATGTGGGGATATTTTTGGGAATAGTAAGCATCTAGTGGAATATACACACTAGCAAGTCCCAATTATAATCAAATGAGATCATCTCCATCTACTCCATTTGGATCTTTCTCTTAAATCCTTTGCTTAGGCCTTACTCCATATTTTGGAATGCATATGTATAAATGCCATGGATAATTATTTTGTTTTCACAAGATAAAACCTAGCATTAATGGTTATGCATGGGCCATGCAATCATGACCCTTGGCCTTCTTCTCCTTGTGTTGTTTTATCTTGGTTTGAGTTTTGCTTATAAATTCAAACTAGATGTTTCTTTGTTTTTGAATCTCTTCAACCATAATCTAAACCTCCCTCTTTTTCTCTCTTCACCTCAAACCTCATCAACCTCACTTGGGTAGTGCCATGCATGATCATTTGAGGTTACATCCTAAGCCCATCTCTTTTTCCTCACCTTCCTCTCTAAACCTTTTCCACCTTTTTGTCTTTCCTTGCCTTGGGTCTTTTTCTTCTTCTCCTTGGTTATGCCTTGCATGATCAAGTGTGATCACCACATCACCCCCTCTCTATCCTCTCTCCTAAGCTCCCTCTCCTAAAACCCTACTCCATGATCTACCCTCTCCTTGCCAAAGCAACAACTCCAGCCCTAGCTACCCCATCTACCCTCTAAACCCCATCAAACCAAACCCTAACCAAGACCCTACCCCCAACCCGAGGCTACTAACCTAACCCGAGCCCCAAACTACCTAGCCCGAGCTAACCTTTCCCCTCTCCCTCTCCCTTGGCTTCACCCACCTGCTCCCTTACCCCCCCTGGTCCCCTCTCTTTCCTTCTCTAGCTAAAGAACAAAGAGAGAGGAGAGAAAGCAAACCCTAGCCCGATCACCCCCCCCCCCCTCACCTTTTTCAAAAGAGACCACCCCCCATGTGCTCCTTCCTCCCCTCTCTACCCCAACCACCCCAGCTCACCTCTCCTCACCCAGATCCCATCTAGAAGGCGCCCAAGCCCCTTCCCCTTCTCCTTCTTCCTCGCAAGCAGCCATGGCCTCCCCCATGCCGAACCCCAAACCCTAGACATCTACCTCTGCGCCTTGTCGAAGCTTCCCAAAGGCGATCCAGAGCACCAGTCTCCGCCGCCTCGATGCCTAGGCAGGGTAGTACTGGACCTCGCCTGAGCCGCTTAGAGTCATCACCGTGCACACACAAGGTTGTCGACACGTAGCTGCAGCAGTTTTTCCGCCTCGTCGTGCCCGTCAGCTGTAGCCCTCCTCCGATGTTGCTCTCTGAACGGAAGTTGTAGCCCGCGGTGTCGTCTTCGTTTTTCGTTTTTGGAGCAACGTGTTCCGCCCAGCGGTTTCGTCGCCACCGTCGTCGGAAACGACCGGATCCGCCGCCGCACGACCTCTTCTCTGTCAGCGAGCAACCACAGCCGGAGCCGCTTTGCAGTTGGCCCCCTGTAGTTTTTCCCGCCTCAACCCGAGCTCCCTAGTGCCCCACCTGTCAGCCCCGGTATCTTTTTGCAAAGAACCCAGTTCCTGGCCATCACGGACGGTCCTCCCGCGTCCCGGGATCGCCACGTGGCGTCGCGCGCTGACGCGCCACAGTGGACCCGCTGGACGCCGGTCCCATCTGTCATACGCACCGGCTAGCCCACCCCGCGGTGACAAAAGTCCCCACGCCAGGTCCCGCCGCGTCACCTGTGCTGAGTCAGCAGTGAGCCCACCCGTCAGCGTCAGTGGCTGGGTCTGTCTAAGTATAAAAAGTTTTTCCTGTAATCTGTTTTAATTCAAATCTTTTCAAAATTAATTCAAATTCAAATTTAAATCTGTTTTTAAATATCTTTTGAAATATAAATCCAAATAATACAAATAATATATGTTTTGAAATCAGGAAAATATGAGGAATTCAAATATGCCATTCAAAATATATTTTGGACACTTTAAATTTCAAGTTGATTAAAATTACAATAAAATGCCTTTTCCCTTAATTAATTAATAACTTTTGTTTTATAACTCCAAATTTAACAAATAATATGTCTAAAATGATTAGCTCGACGAGACCTTTCTGTTTATGCATTCCATGTTTTGATTTGAAGCATGCATCATATAAATATAATGTGTACAGCAACTAATATGAGGATAAAATGTGGTTAAAACCCAATAAAAATGTTTATTCTTGTATTCCACACCTCACCCATGCCATGCTACCTTATTGCCATGCAAATTGTGCATCATTCATCATGGCATGATTGTTTGCTTGTCGCATTTTATTCATATGCTTGCGCACTTTATTTATGTTGGCCCTTGTTTGTTTGGTTCTTATTCGAATAGACGCTGAAAGGTGGGATATATCAAGATACCTGTGAGCACTACCTGATCCTTCTCTCGCTTCAACTGAGCTGCCAGGCAAGCACTACCACATGCTTGCATACATATAGTACCTATTGCCTCCTTCTTATTCTTGCATCATTGAGTCGCGATTGCATTCAAACTGAATCCCATGTATTGCATAGCCTTTACTTTTAAACCCCACCGAAGCTTGTCCCTCCATCCCATGAGCCTTTACTACAGGAGTTGTTTGAGCCATGCGAGTCGTAGAACAGCATGTGTAGGGTTTGTGAGTGTCTGATGGATAACGAGGTACCTATACAACTTAAATCTGAGTAGTAATGGGATAACTAATGAAAGTGGCATCGGTGAGCCATATTCGCTATTTGGTTTTTCAGGCTCACTTGTGTCCCGTAGGACCCCGAGTACTTGATTCCTGTTCCTTGAATATTCGCGCTATCCACATCCAGGAGGCCTATGGACCCCCCTAAGCCAGAGCTTGATTCATTCTTATTTCTTGGGGCCACAAACTAGTTTGAGGATTTATTTACTATCCTGTACTTATGCCATGCTTTACTGCCTTATTTAAGATTGTGCGAGGAGCACCTGTACTGTTTAGGAAAGCGGAGTGTTTTCGCGGTATCGACAAGCCCACCACATTTTCGGTTCCTACTGTTATGACCAACGCAAACCTTGAGGCCGTCTCGAGTCAGCTAACTCCGCTATGGTAGCTCAATGGGTGGCCCCTCAAATATTTCTGAATCTGTGATCGCTTTGTCGTGATCGCCTCGTTGGGTTTTGATTTGGTTTTTCCGAGGCATATCGAGTGTGTGTTATTTGTGCAACCTCAGGGTAAAACTTTCTGAAAGCCGTGTCCGCGGTTATGGACGACTTGGAGCATTTCTCGATCATAGACAAGAATAACTAAAGTACCGCTTTAATTTGACTAAGTACTGACTAGTAAATAGTGCAACACTCATGGAATGGATAATAAATCTGCCAACGGATGGGGGTTGTTCGTCCGCTTCCTCGCTTGAAGTGGCGAGGAGGAGGATGGATCTGGTCGATTACTGCTTATAATCATATAACTGTTGTTATTAATTCACGGACATCCGTCTATCTCTGGTTAGGCGGATGGTTAGCAGTATCTATAGAATTGCTAGGGTTTATCTTTTGCTGCAATTGCGTCACCCTGTGTTGTGTCCCTTTAGAGGCATAAAGACTTGCTGAGTACCCCTAGGGTCTCACGATAAATTATTGGTTGAGATGAACAGTACATTCGCAAGATGGATACTGGGTGGAAGAGACGACGATGTGGGCAACGATCATTCGTGTAGAGATTAGGAACGGGATCCGTGAGATCTGTATGGAGGATGTGCTTATTTATGGGGCATCTTATGCCGATTTGCTTCTTATCCGTACTCGGATTTTGTCTTCCGCTTCCGCTTGATACTCTGATGTTTGATGTATGAGGAGATATCCTAAACTATTATATCTATCTAGGATATTTGGATCTTGCCAGATGTATGCTGCTATATTTCCTTTCTTTTTAGATGGAATGGCTCGATGTACTGTTGTATGGTGGCTTGCATACATACTCATTTGTGTATGTAGTTGATCCCTTCACGCCGACACGCCGCTGCTCTTGCCCGATGTTTGGAAATGGTTGGGACGGCCGAAAGGTCTACCTGTGAGTGGCATTTGGGCCCCACCGTACTATTTCAACCATTTCTGCTCATCCAGGCTTGTGACTAGGAGCGTAATTCACCGAGGTAGTTACAACACCCCTTGTGGGCGCGGGCACACCCCAGGTGGCGCCTGGGTGGGGTGTGGCCCACCTGGGCCCCTCCAAGGTGCCTCCTCCCAGCCATCTTCTTTCTCTCTCCCGAAAAACACCGGAAAACTTGCTCAAGATCGAGTTCCTTCTATTCTTGCTCGCAATTTTCGATCTCCTTGCTCAACCCATCTTTGCTGCTGATTTTTGGAGGGATTTCTCCTTGGTATGTGCCTCCTCTACTTGTCCAATTAGATTTGTGATTGGTAGATTGTATCTTGAGTATTTTGCTGGTATAGGTGACAGGTTGTGTGAACTTGCATGCTTGTTCTATGCTTAGAAATTTCATTTTGATGTATGTGTAGCCCTCTAGCAAGTTCCTATAGTAGTTTCTCATCATTTATCAACTTGGAAATCACTTGGTTTGATGTTTGTCTAAAAATTTCAGAAAATAAGATGAGTGCATACCCACTGAATCAATATGACTTGATTGTGCCTGAGCCAATGAAAGTTCATCGTGAGGAAGGAGTCTTTCCTTCCATATATCCATGCCTTGAATTTATGAGAACTGCGGGAATCTTCCAGGATTTCCAAACTATGATTACCAATGCAGGGTTGGAACACTTTGTTGAAGGCGAACCACTTCAATATGTTAAGCTAACCATGGTTGTTGTGCAGGATTTCCGGTTTACTTGGTCTACATCTAATCCCATGGTCCATTATAAAATATACAATATAGCTGTCGACCTGCCTTCTGTTAATTTCTGTGCAGCAATTAGAGTACATCAGTGGGGATCTTGTGAGAAGATAAAGGAGAGGCCCAAGTCACTTATGGATTTATATGCTGAGATTTGCCAAGGTTTCGAATTCTCAAAAGAAGGTGGTAAAATTCAGAACATTCAGTTCCCAGCCATTAGATATTTTGCCTACTCATTACCAAGTGTGTTCTTGCTAGAAAGATTGCTAGAAAGTTATCTTCTTTTGATCTAGCTTTTATCGCGGCTTCTTTGAATAGGAATAGATCTTATAACCTAGGTGCTTTGATAGCTTACTGTCTCACCACCAAACACGAGAAGGGTGGAATTTGTGGAGGTCTCATTGCGTCTAGGTTGCTAGCTTTCCATGGTTTAGAGCCTCACCATTCAGATTATCGGTTCCCCGTAGAGAGGCTTGATCTTGAATCCATGATTTAGCATGATTTTATTTCCTTGGGGGATACTGTGAGAAGTTTACCGTATGAACTATCTTTTTCCCAGCGTGGTTGGAGAGGGGGTAGGACTGAGAAAATAGTTTATTTGCCTACACCTGCTTTGTTTAGTTTTGATAACAGGCAAGGATGGTCGCTCGCGAAGGAGTTTGACACATATGTGGCGGAGCTCTCCCAGCAAGAGGAGAATGTTGGAGAGGATGCCGAAGATGATTCGGTTCAGCCCTCCAACTTGGGAGAGTCTTCATACCAGCAGCCCTCATTTGATTGGGGCGCGTCTTCTTCTTCATCGCAAGCGCCTAACTACGATCATTCCTATGATGAACCACCAGCTTGGGGTTACTACCTGCACTATTGAGCCCCACTTAGGCCAAAAGCCTAAGCTTGGGGGGGAGGTATACCGACATCACACTCATCTATATATCATGTCCGTCGGTCCTTTGTATATCCATTGTTTCGCTTTCTTTTTGGTTTTTGTTTCTGCTCTCTTAAAACACAAAAAAAATACCAAAAATATTTTTTTTGTTTCTCTTGGTTTGTTTCTTTGCTTTTTAGCTTTTGTTTGCCTTAAAAGAAAAAATCCAAAAAGATTTTGCTTTGTTTGTTTTTGCTTTGTGTGCTTGCTTTAAAAATCGAAAACACCAAAAATATTTGTTGTTCTTCTTTGGTTTTGTGAGTTCTTTGCAGGGTTCAGCCGTCCTCAATGGATTTTGGTTTCATGTTATTATTCAAGTCACGCAAGTGAAGTTCAATAATGAAGATTAAGACAACTCGAGGTGTGGTAAGAGGCTGGTAACAAACTCTATTTGTTTTCATTTTTGTACATATACTCATCATGGTGAGCATGCTTAGTCTGTTCATGTAAGGAGTATGTTACTGATGGATGCTTAGTAGTTCTTGCTTGTCTGTGATTAGCTCCAGCTTGCTAATAGTTCGTAGCATGTCATATGAATGTTTGCTTGCATTGTTTTATTCATATTTTGGTATGATATTGTGGTATCCTCCTCTGGAAGTTTCATGTGAATCGACTTGCCACATGCCCACGCATGCATATGACTAAACAATAGTTAGTAAGCCTCGATGATTTATTTTGCCTCAGAGTTCTTGTATCACTTTCACGCCATATTTAGTCTTGTTTTGTTGCAAGCATGATTATACCAGTTATTGCTCTCACGTTTGTTGCTCCCTCTCTATTGCTAGCCTTCACTTGCACTGAGTATGAGATCTACTTGTGCTTCCAACTCCCCAAAACCAATATTGCCAACAGTGTCCACCATACCTACCTATTAGCATCATTTGCTATTTTAGTGCATATTCAATATGCCTTGTTTTCTTCCAAATAAAATGTTTGTCTGTTTTGAGAAAGTTAGTTAGTAAATCTCTCACGAACTTGATGGCACACTTTATTCCTTGCACTTAATAATCCTGAACCATTATGACTTGTCCATGAAATTTATATGCTTGCAAATTATAGGCTAGGAGTTAGCAGAACCGTGCTGTCACGGGGAACGTTTTCAACACTTATGGATACATATCCAGTTGATACCTTGCTCTTTTGTTTGCGGATGTCGACGTGTGAAATAAAAGGTGAGCTTGTGAGTTCATGGAGTATATATATGTGTTAGAGAAATGCCTGGGCCGCTAGCCTAATCCATGCCTAATCATGGTGGAAACTTGCAGCACCACCATAATGAGCATCATGTGAAGCATCCTCAATTAAAAGCTATGCACATAGTAAATAAAAAGATCGCTGAGATGCTCATTTTCTGCTTGCCTTGTCATTTTGATCACGGGATAGCTCTTGTATCATGTGCAAGGGGTACCCCATTGGCGGTTCTTTATGATATGCATGTATGTACAATGACAAGAACTTGCAGGTAACCAAAGTTGAGTAGCATGCGGAGCGGCCCTCGTACTCAAGGGACATGGTATTTCCAGTTTATGGTCTGTCAAGCATATAACTCATATTGGACCTCACTTTCACCTTAACCACATGAAGATGCCTATGATAGGGGAAATGAGAGCTCAAATCTAGTGAGTACCTTCCTTTCAGCATTTGGAAACCTTTCAAACTTTTCAAAACCTTTTTCACTTCCTTGTTGAGTCACCACTTATTCTTGAGCACCCTCTTGAGAGCATAGTTTTCATTCTTGTGTTTGCCTCAAAACTTGGTTAATTAAGTCTTGACTTTGATGCTTGTATCTCTGATATCTTTACTTCTAGTCTTCACTTGAACTTCAGAGATGCCTTAGCATTTATATTTTGCTCTACAAACAAAGGCAAGCGAGATACCACTCTATCATACCTTTTTATGAGCATTGCAATGTTGCTTATGTTCCATGCTACTTATTATTATTGAGTTGGTTTCTCTTCATAGCTTGCACTGATTATTGAGTAGATTTGGTTACATACTTCTTATTATGAATGGTTTAAGTATCTACTCCTATGCTGAGAATATATACATCATATGAAGCAAATGTGTTCGTGAAAGTTCTTTTATCGCACTCAGTTTTCAACTTAATTGCTTGGGGACAAGAAATAAGCTAAGCTTGGGGGGAGTTGATACGTCCAAAACGTATCTACTTTCCCGAACACTTTTTCTATTGTTTCTCCTCTAAACTTGTGTGATTTGGATACAACTAACACGGACTGACGCTGTTTTCAGCAGAATTGCCTTGGTGTCTAGTTTTTGTGCAGAAAATCAACTATCAGGAAAAAACACGGAAAATATGCCAAAAATCCCATTTCACCAGAAGATCCACGGAGCCGGAGTACGAGACGGAGTGGAGGCCTAGGGGTCCCACACCCCTGCCAAGTGCGGGTGGGCCCAGCCCGAGCCTAAGGGGGGTGCGGCCACCCTAGGCACCCCCTCGGGCTCCCTCTTCGCCTATAAGTTACCTCTTGACCTAAAAACCGAGGGGGGGTTCGACGTTTTTCCAGAAAGAGTTCCGCTATGCCGCCACCACCAGAAACCACGATTCGGATCCAGAAACTCCGTTCTGGCAACCTGCTGGGACGGGGAATTTGGGGAGGATCATCGCCATCGTCGTCACCAATGCCTCTCCATCAACCATCAATGTTTCCCTCATCCATAAGTGAGTAATCCCCCGCTGTAGGCTATGGGGATGGTAGGGATTGGATGAGTTCTATCATGTAATCGAATAAGATTGTTAGGGCATAGTGCCTAGTATCTCTATTAGTTCCATTTGACTTTGTTGCAACTTGTTGTGCTTAATTCATGTCACTAGGGCCTGAGTGCCATGATCTCATATATGAACTTATTAGTGAATCATTATGATAGTATTGTTTGTGATCTTATCTGCAAGTTGTATACACATATCATTGTACGGATCCAAAGGCCCGAAGTGATAGAAATTGGGACAACCGGAGGGGATGGCTGCGGTGTGAGGATCACATGTGTTCACGGAGTGTTAATGCTTTGCTCTGGTTCTCTATTAAAAGGAGCACCTTAATTGCCAGTAGTTCCCTAGAGGCCCCGCTGCCACGGGCTGGCAGGACAAAAGATGTTGTGCAAGTTCTTATTGCAAGCACGCATGACTATATATGGAGCACATGCCTATGATTTTTTAGTACTTGGATGCTTGTTCTTATTTATCTGCAATGCCCTATATCTTGAAGTTACATGTTTAGAATTGTCCATGCAACGCCCGTCCATCCATCCCTACGCCTACCGCACTCATATCCTACGGTTTGCTACTACTGTTACTATTGCTCTTGTTTTACTGCTGCTGTTGCTTTGCTATTTCTACTACAAACTGTTGCTACTGATAAACTTATGTGAGAAAGAACTATTTCCTGGTGCAACTGAATTAACAACTCAGTTGTTAAGGCTTGCAAGTATTCTTTGGCTCCCCTTGCGTCGAATCAATAAATTGGGTAATACTACCCTCGAAGACTGTTGTGATCCCCTATACTTGTGGGTCATCACACCCTTGTTTTCAACTAAGCTTGGGGAGGTAACCACTTATCACACTCTCTTTTGGAAACTGTATTTTCTCTTTTCTTTTGGTGATATACTCAAGTTTGGTTCTTGCAAAGTTCTAAGCTTGGGGAGGTTACTTCTGCATGTGTAGAGTCTTATGCAATGTTCATATTCGATGAAAGTTTAATGCAATCATGTATCTCGCTATTCTTGAATGCTTGCTTAAGTGAGTCTAGTTTTTTATTTATATGGGGGTACACTTTCTCATGATAGGCACCATAGGAGTTGATTTAGAGCTTGTATGCATCTTGACAAATTGTTTATCAAGCTTGTGACAATATTTGTGATCCTCTAGAAAACATTGCCACAATCTCTACACTTGGAAATAATGAATACTTGATCAAGATCTTTTGAAATTTGTTGGTTATCACCTAATAGATTTGTCTTCAATAAATAAGTTATGCTTGACCCCATAGTGTCAAAACAATAGACTTGATAGTTTGCTTATGAAAGGAGTTGTCAATTGGAAATGATATTTCAAAGTTTTGAGTTATATGCTAAATAAGGTGTTGTTTAATTGTCTTAAGAGTTTAACCTTAAAGATACTCAACACCATATATGTGATGATCGACTTGATAGTACTCTTTGAAAGGATTTTTTTGAAGAAACTAATGTTTAGCGATAATTGATATGCATGCCAAATCTTGACCTGTTGATTAAAGTATGATATTGCTTTACGCGTGTCTGCACCACTATCGCATAACATGGGATGCTAACAACTCTGCTGGCCTTTGAACAATCCAAAAAGAGGAAACTCTTGGAGTTTGGCTATGAGTTGCCCAACATATGTAGCAGAAATGCTATATTTGGGTATGCATTGGTATTCTCATGGGCCTACGTTGAAAGAAAAAGGGGGAATACTTCTTTGACCGTTATGAGAAATCATTATACCAAAAAGGGAAACCTTGGTAATGGTCACGAGTATCCATTCTTAGCATGTACAATCTGATTAAACACACTAAGTTTTGGCATGATCTCATTACTGATGAACTAAAGTTTTAGAAAGACAAAGAATAGAAAATGAGTGTTTGATAGCCATGATTCATTGATGTGGATGAACAAATGAGACACTCTAATTCTATGCTTCTTTTGACATGTTCTCGCATTTCCTTTTGGCATGAATCTTGTTACTAAGAGATAAACTTTCTGAAAGTTCAATAACTAATGTTTGCACTTGAGAGCCTTAACTAGATGACATGATTGGGTAGAATCGATAAACTTCATTCCTATTTATGCTTGACATTTATTTGTCACTAAGTTTTGCCTCATAAAAATAATGATATGAAAAGTTATACAAAAGGTGCAATAAGAGGATCACAAGTTTGTTTGCAAGTTAGATTCACTGTTGACATGGAGTATATAAGTTTTGATGAATCTTTAATGGTCTTTATAACTAAGCTTGTGTTGCCTTGTATTAATACATGTTTTCTCTCTTCGACCTTGTAGAAGAAAGGATGCAAGGCATCAATTTCCAATGATAACCTATTTCACAACCATTATTTTATTATTGGCCCTTCCTACTCAAGGACGAGCAAGGTCTAGCTTGGGGAAGTTGATGGCTATGAAATACCACCTCTTTTAGCCATATAAAATGTGTCGTTTATCTCTCATATCATGTTTCTTCTAGCTATAGTTATGCCTTATATGCATGACTTCTAGTTCTCATTTACTTTCATATGAGCTTTGCACATTTAGTAGTTTAGGTAGAATTTTATCACTTTCCTTGTCTATGACATGTGTGTAGGTGTTGGTGAAGATTAAGGATAAAAAGTAACAAATAGAGCATAGTATGGAGGAGCTGCAGGGACCAGACTTAGCCATTTGAGAGGTTGGAAAAGTGAAATTTTCCAACTTCTCAAAATAAATATCTAAGACCATGGGGTTGTATCCCTCGACGAGACGAGTCCAACGATCCCAAGAACACCCAAACCGGATTTCATATGAAGAAATGGCAGCCAAAACACTGTGGAACCCGAAGGTTCAATGACCAACTATACGGCCGGAGCGGAAAATTTCCGTTGTATAGGTTCATCGTATAGTTGTTAAAAAGGTCGCAAACATCGGGATTTCGCCCCCCGGAAGCTCTAGAACCTTCCCTAAGTCATATGACTGTATTGGGGGTACCCTAGGGCACCCCCAAGGCCTATATAAAGGAGGGAGGGGCCAAAAGAGAGCCACCAATCCATATTCTCCACCACAGCGGAGCCCTGCCGCCATGCCACCACCATAGCTTCCTCCAATCAGATCTACACCATCACCATCACACAAGAGGAGAAGGGACTAGGATCTTGAAGGCCTCCACATCAATCTACATCTTCATCTTCATCAACAACGTCTCCATCACCAATCCCCTTTGGTTACTTGTTGTGATTCTAGATTAAATCTTGGATTTGCACTTGTCCTCAATTGTATCATCATGATTCATCCATATTCTATCCATGATGTTGATTGCCTTCATGTGTGAGTAGTTTCCTTTTTCTTGGGGAGATGGATAAACCCTAGTATGTGATTGAATTGAGACAAAGATTATTATGTCATATTGTTCATTATGTGTCTGTGTTAGATTTCCTTCATCTTGATGTTGGGTGAAGCACGCCACTCAATATTTGCCTCATTAAGGACTAGATGGAGGGAACTACTTGTTGGTAGACGGAGGGATGATAGCACTTATGGTGACTATAAAGCTGTTGTCATTCCTTACGTATCAACTTGGGAACCGAGGAGAACTCACGGAACATTGTCCATGCCATGGGATACATCCTACGGGGTAAAGTCCCTTAATAGCGCAGTAATTCGATTAATGTCGATTACTGTCTATTGTGGTTATGACGGATGATGTGAGCAGTGGTTGCTGCCTATTCGTCCATATATGGAGCTCCTCCCACACATATCATAAATGGTCTTATTCATTATAATAATTTTGATCACTCTTTCTAATTACTAGTGGTGGATCTACTACTCCCTGAGAACTCTTTCCATCATCTTGCAGACTTTCGTAATCATACTCGCATGCTCTTGTTTACTTACAGCTTTAGTTTACTTATTGTTCTCTTATTTGAAAACCCAAAAATATCTTTTACACAACACTCACATTTTATCTTATTACTTAGAACGTTATTTAGCATTACTATTTCAGTATTTAGTTCAAGAGTTATTTAGACTTCAGACTCCTGCTCCCTGTGGGATCGATATCTTTATTTCGAAACTAGCTACAAATGATTTATGCACTTGCAGTCATCATATATAACATTAACTTTGGTGCCAAGATCACATAAACCATAATGTGAGGTTTCTTTAAATATGCAGGGAAGAATATGCTTACCCACATATTTTACCTTAGTTTTACCTTCAACTAATATGAAAGTCTCTTTATCAAGTTCAATTATGTTACAATGTGCATACATATCCATAATTGATTCCTTGGTTACCTCGTCATCTTTGGTTTCATCCAGATGTTTTTCAACTTCTGGCACACTTTCCTCTTCCTTCTTCTCCTGTACTGCTTTAACCTGTTCATATTCCAAAATATGCTTCTGTGTAGTGTTAGGGAAAGATATCTCATACATTGGTTCTAGGGAGGCCAGTGTTGCTTTAACTTCTCTTTTCTCCTTAGATTCGGGTGGTGGATCATACTTGACCGAACCCTCTTTTGGAGATTTGATGTGTTCTGTAAAATCTTTAGCAACATGCAACACAAGATCTGAATCCAAATAAAGCTCTTTAGATGATTCATTAACATTGCCATTTTTATTATAGTCATGAATACAATCATAATCTATTTCTATGCCTCATTCGCTTCCTAGACCAAAATTCCAAGAAACTCTATGATCGTGAACTCTATTAAGTAAAGCCCAAGCTTTAGTTATGGGAAGATTCATAAAATCTCCTCTCACGGAAGAGTCTAGTTCCAATTTAATAGGTTCAATTAAACCGCCATAAAAGTCATTATAAGACGCCTGATTCCAAAATATTTTGATAATATTTAGCTAGAAACTCACAAGCTAAATTATCCCAAGTAGTAGTGGCTTCTGGGGGTAAAGATCTATACCATGAGAGAGTTGTGTTGGTCAAAGTCTGACTAAAAAGTTTTAGCCTTACCTCATTACCAGTATACCCCAGTAATTTGAAAGTGCCACATATATCCTTAAAACATGCAATATGCTCGGATGGATCGGGATCTTCTTCATCTCTAGTAAATTGCTTCTTGTGTAGAATACCAAGTAGTAGAGGATTTATTTCAAACCCCTGTTTCTTCTCGTTGGAGTTGTCTCTTTTATTTATATCATAGGTCTTCCCAAAGTGGCTGAGTGGGTTAGCACTAGTCAAATGCTCAAACTCCATCATGTTGGTGGAAAACTGTAACTCTTAAAAAAACTTAGGAAGACTAAAATAAATAAGAAAAAACTAAAAGACCTACAACGCTTAGCTCCCCGACAACGGTGCCAAAAAATAGCTTGATGACTGCAAGTGCATAGATTGTTTGTAGCTAGTTTCGAAATAAAGATATCGATCCCACAGGGAGCGGGAGTTCTGATGCCTAATAACCTTGAATTAAATACTGAAATAGTAATGCTAAATAACATTCTAAGTAATAAGATACAATGTGAGCGTTGTGTAAAAAGGTGTTTTGGGTTTTTGTATAGGAGAACAATAAGTAAAGTAAAACAAACTGAATACAGAAAGTAAGTATCGCGTATGTAAAAGAGATGTGAAACTGCAATGGGAAAAAGCATTCTCAGGGAGTAGCAGATACACCTCTAGCATTATAAAGGTTTAAGGTAAAGATTATTATCATGAACATTCTCAACTATGTATGTGTGGGAGGAACTCCGTAATTGGACGAGTGATACGTCGAAAACATATCTATAATTTTTTATGCTCTATGCTTGTTTAGTATCTACTTTGCTTTGCTTTGTCTACACTTTGAGGTATTTTTTACATGTTTTATGGTACTAACCTATTAACAAGTTGCCACAGTGCCAGTTGCCTGTTTTCTGCTATTTTTGGTTCCAGAAAAGTTAGTAAATAAATATTCTCGGAATTGGACGGGACAAACGTCAAAGTCAATTACTTTCCATGGGGAACAAGAACTCCAGAGGGAAGACGGAGAAGCGGGCCAAGGCAGCCAGACCCCCTAGGCGCGACTAGGGGTGGGCCCGCGCCTGGGAGGGTGTGGCCCCTCTGGCCGCCTCCTATGCCTCCCCCTTCGCCTATAAGAAGCCCCCGATGTAGAAACCCTAAGCACCCGATCAAATCTCCATGAAATCTTCTGTAGCTACCGCCACTGTCGTCCCTAGATCGGGGAGATATGAAGTTCTTCCCGGCACCCTGCCGGAGGGGAGATCATCCTGGAGGCCTTCTCTCCGGTATGATGCTTGAGTAGTTCCACCTTGGACTATGGGTCCATGTAGTAGCTAGATGGTTGTATCTCCTCCTTTGTGCTTTCATGTGTAGATCTTGTGAGCTCCGTTCATGATCAAGATCTAATCTATTTGTAATCATTCATGTTGTGTTTGCGGGGATCCGATGGATATTGAGATTATTATGTTGGTTTGATTAATGGTTTTGTCTTTATCAATCTATCATGTATGTGTTGTTTGTGATCTTGCATGCTCTCCGTTGTTAGTAGGTATCTTGGCCAAGTAGTTGCTAGTGACTCCAAGAGGGAGTATTTATGCTCGATAGTGGGTTCATGCCTCTAGTTTCCAAGGGAAGTGATAGAAATCTCTTTGGTTGTAGATGTGTTGTTGCTAGTAGGGAGAAAACAACGGTCTCTTGTTCATGGAACATGTGGACTTTTTACCTTACACACTTTGCTTAAAGCAGTTGTCTGTTGCTTGCAACTTAATACTGGAGGGGGTTCAGATGATAACCTGAAGGTGGACTTCTAGTCATAGATGCAGTTGGATGGCGGTCTATGTATATTGTTGTATTGCCCAATCGAATCTCATAGGGTCTTTCTAACTAGTAATTGCATTGTTATGCCTTGCTCAGTTCCTATCAATCTCATAGGATGTAGATGGAGATATTATTAAGCTCGAGCTTTTTCCTTTCTCCTTGAGAGGAAAAGCTAAAGAATGGTTGCTTTCCTTGCCTAAAAATGGTATTGGTTCTTGGACTAAGTGCAAAGATGCTTTTTATTGGAAAGTACTATCCTCCTGCTAAGATTATATCTATGAGAAGTGACATTATGAAATTTAAACAACTTGATAGTGAACATGTTGCTCCAGCCTGGGAAAGAATGAAGTCTTTGGTTAAGAATTGCCCCACTCATGGACTCACTGCTTGGATGATTATCCAGAATTTTTATGCAGGTTTGAACTTCTCTTCAAGAAATATGTTGGATTCAGCTGCTGGAGGTACCTTCATGGGCCTCACCTTGGGTGCTGCAACAAGGCTCCTTGATAATATGATGGTCAACTACTCTGAATGGCATGTTGAGAGAGCTCCACATGGTACGAAGGTAAATTCTGTTGAGGAAACTTCCTCTTTGAGTGAAAAGATTGATGTTATTATGGCTATGCTTGTTAATGGGAAAGCTCCTATAGATCCTAATAGTGTTCCCTTAGTCTCTTTGGTTGCTCAATAAGAGCAAGTTGATGTGAACTTCGTTAGAAACAACAATTTCAACAATAATGCCTATAGGAATAATTTTGGTAGAAACAACAATTATAGGCCTTATCCTCCTAATAATGGCAATTCCTATGGAAGCTCTAACAATAATGCTAGAAGTGCCCCCTCTGAACTTGAAGTCATGCTCAAGGACTTTATTAGTAAACAAACCACTTTCAATAAGACTATAGAGGAAAAGCTTTTAACTATTGAGAAAAATATATCATCTTTGTGTGAAGCTCAAACTTCCTTGGTTAATAAAATGGCTGCTAAACCTGAAACTATGGAAAATACCTTTGCTACTGCTCATGCCATACAAGTTACTATTGATGAAAATGTTAGGCTGTTAGCTCAACTTCATGCTAGGTGGGAAAGGGAAGCTGAAATTGATAGAAACAATAGTGTGTGCACCATCACCACTAAACCACAAGTAGTCCCTATTCCTCCTCCTACTATGCCTAAGCCTATTGAGCCTACTACTAGTGATGCTAAGTTTGACTTTGATAAATATGGTTGCAATATTTCTGAAGTGATTATGTTCCTACAAAAGCTTGCTAGAATCCTGATGCTAGTGATATGCATGTTGCTTTCACCAAACACATTACAGATGCTCTTGTTAAGATTAAGGAAGAGAAGCTAAAACACAAAGCTTCTATTCCTAGGAAAGTAGAAGATAGTTGGGAACCCATTATTAATATACAAGTGAATGACTTTGATCTCAAAGCTTCATGTGATCTTGGTTCTAGTGTCTCTATTATGCCTAGGAATATTTATGAAATGCTTGAATTGCCACCACTAGAATATTGTTATTTGGATGTCCCACTCAATGATAATGCTAAGAAGTAACTCATGGGGAGTATTAATGATGTTCTCATTATGGTTAACAATGCTGATGTCCCTGTTGATTTCTATGTTTTGTATGTTGAATACAATGCTTCTTGTCCTATTACTTTGGGAAGACCTTTTATTAGAACAGTTGGTGCCATTATTGATATGAAAGAAGGCACCATTAAATATCATTTTACATTCAAGAAAGGTATTGAACACTTCCCTATGAGGAGAGAGAAGTTGCATTTTGCTCCTCCTTTCAAAGCAAGGTTTGATGTTAATGCTTCTTCGTTTGAAAATACTTGATTCTTCTTGCTTCTTGTGCCTAACTTAAAGGCGTTAAAGAAAAGTACTTGTTGGGAGATAACCCAAGAGTTTCCTTCAGTCTTGGAAGTTATTACTTCAGTAATGACCTCACCTTATCCTTTTTGTTTGATTTTTGTGCCAAGAATAACCTCTAATGAGAGGAAAGTAAGATTTGGGGAGTTGCTGTCCCGAAACAGATTTCTGTCCTCCACCAAAAAAAATCGTGAGGAGTCTCTGTAACTCGGATTAAGGTCAAAATTTACGAATAACCCCCAGTATGTTAGCTAACTTTCGTTAGTTCAACACGTTTTGATTTGAGCAACATAAGATGTTCGCAAAAATCGGTTTCTACCTGCTGGTCTGTTTTGACAGATTTATGTCATTATTTGCATTTGCTTCTTATTGATTCCTTTTTGGGTTCTTTTTTGGGAAATTGAGCTTTTTGAAGGAGTTACTACGGTAGCTTGTGTTTTTAGTGAAAAGCCTTGCTGTTTCAAAGCTTTGCCAGAGGTATAATATCTTTTGAATACACTAATGTTGCTAATGAAGATTGTGTGAAGGAAAAAATTCAGGTGTAGAGATAGAATGATGCAATGAGATAAAGAATGGACAAAAGCTCAAGCTTGGGGATGCCACCATGGTGTCACCCCAAGAAATATCCAAGAGGTACAAGCGTCAAAGCTTGGGGATGCCCAAGGCATCCCCTTCTTCATCAATAAAAAGCTCAGGTATGTCTAAACACTTCGTTTTTATTGTTTCATGCACAGTTGTGTTGTTCTTGGAGCGTCTTAGTTTCCATTTGCTTTGCTTAGTTTTTTTAGTTTCCTTGAGTAGTTTGGACCCCCGTTCTCGCAGTGTTGTTTCAAATAAGTTGATTGGTGTTGGAGAGGAGTAGAAAGTTCTTGCTTGAATAGTACAAAAGGAGCTTGCTTTGACTGTGACTTAGACTTTAGCATGTCATACTAGATGTGTTTTGACCTTATGCTTAGTGATTATTGCTATAGCATGACTTCTTCCAAACAATTAGGATTGCTTAATGTGCCTTGAAGGATTCATGCGTTGTTTTGGAATACAAAAGCATAGTATTGTGGTATTCTCATTTGATGCTTTCTTTGGGTTGACTTGGCACATGCTCACACCATGTTATGACTATGAACAGTCACCATGGCCTCTATGATCATTTAGTCTTTGACTTGTAGTACCACTTTATGCTTTGATTAGTAATGTTTTGTCGCTCTTCATGATTATGGCCATTATTGCTCTCTTAGTTGTTCGCTCTTAGTCTTTTGCTAGCCTCCACTTGTATGAGTAAGCTCTACTCATGCATCCAACTCCCAAGAAACCAATTTATTCCAAAGTGTCCACTGTAAATTACTATGCATGGTGTGTTACACCATTCCAAGTATATTCTTGTTTTCATCTATATTCCAATTAAAAAGTCTCTTTGTTATGTGAAAACTTAGTGATTAAAGCTCTCATGAACTTAATGGCACACTTTATTTTTCTTGCCCCTAATAAACTTGAACCATTGTGTCATCTATGTTGTATATGATTGCACTTATATGTTGGAATTAGCAGAACCATGTTGTCATGGGGAACGCTTTCAACATTGCACTTGTACATTGTGCACAGTTGATATCATGCTCTTTTGTCTATGGATGTCGTCGGTGTGAGATGAAAAGGGAGCTTGTAAGTCCATGGAGTTATATATGTGTGTTAGAGAAATGCCTGGGCTGCTAGCCTAAGCATGCCTAATCATGGTGGAAACTTGCAGCATCACCATAGTGAGCAATCTATGAAGCATTCTTCTTATGAGAAAAAAGAGATAGAGGTTGAGAAAAAGAAAAAAATATGATAAAAGAGGAAAGAGAGAAAAAATCACCATATTCCCATGGTAAATAAGAAGATTGTTGAGATGCTCGTTGTCTGCTTGCCTTGTCATTTTGATTATGGGATAGCTCATGTATCATGTGCAAGGGGTACCCTGTTGGCGGTTCTCTATGATAGACATGTACTTACTATGACAAGAACTTGAAAGTAACTAAACTTGAGTAGCATGAGGAGCGGCCCTCGTATTAAAGGGACATGAGATTTCCAACTTATACTTTGTCAAGCATATACTCCATAGTTTGTTCACTTTAAACTTAATCACTTCAAGATGCTTATGATAGGGGCAATGAGAGCTGAAAGCTAACAAGTACCATAATTTTTGGAAGCTATTTATGAAACTTGAAATCCCTGCTTCCCTTTATGAAGGGCCTTTCTTCCACCATTACATTGAGTCTCCACCTTCTATCCTTAGGCACCAATTAAGAGATCATAGTTGCCATTCTTAGTTCTATGTGCATTGTCCCAAGACTTATTGATTGATGCATATTGTTGTTATTACTTGTCCTTGTGCTATTTGTATCTAATCACTCTTCTGAACTTTGAAGGTGTCCTATGCATTTATTTGCTACTCCATGAGGGACAAGCTGAATGCCACTATGCTATGTTTTCTGTATGTGAAACAAACAAACGTTTTTCAATGCATGTTATTCATGAATCTTTGTTTGTAAGCTTTCATATTGCATGCATAGTTACTTTGTCTTACTGTTAGAACTCGATATTTCATGCCAATGTTTATATTTCTTTGATCCCATCTTTCAATGTTTACAAATGGTTTGATCTTGATTTTTATGGTGCATGTCACCTCAAAAATTATTCTTTTTATCACTTACCTACTCGAGGAAGAGTAGGAGTTAAGCTTGGGGATGCTTCATACGTCGGAAACGTATCTATAATTTTTTGATGTTTCATGCTTGTTTAGTATCTACTTTGCTTTGCGTTGTCTACACTTTGAGGTGTTTTTATATGTTTTTCTAACCTATTAACAAGATGCCACAATGCCAGTTGCATGTTTTCTTCTGTTTTTGGTTCCAGAAAAGGCAGGAAATCAATATTCTCATAATTGGACGGGACAAAAGCCAAAGTCAATATTTTACCGTGGGGAACACGGAGCCTGAATACGAGACGGAGGGGAGCCACCAGGGGGCCACACCCCTGGCCACGCGGCCTAAGTGGGCCCGCGCTTGGGGGGTGCGGCCACCATGGCTGCCCCTTGCCTCGCCTCTTTGGCTATAAAGACCCCCCGATGCCGAAACCCTAAACACCCAATCAATATTTCATGAAACCGTCAATAGCCGCCGCCACCATCGTCCCTAGATCGGGGGGATCTGAAACTCTTCTCGGCACCCTTCTGAAGGGGAGATCATCCCGGAGGCCTTCTTCTTTATCATGCCAGCCTCCGGTATGAAGTGTGAGTAGTTCCACCTTGGACTACGGGTCCATGTAGTAGCTAGATGGTTGTATATCCTCCTTTATGCTACCATGTTTAGATCTTGTGAGCTTCGTTCATGATCAATATCATCTATTTGTAATCATGCATGTTGTGTTTGCGGGGATCCGATGGATATTGAGATTACTATGTCAGATTGATTAATGGTTTTGTCTTATTGATTCTATCATGTCTGTGTTGTCTGTGAGCTTGCATGCTCTCTGTTTCTAGTAGCTATCTTGGCCGAGTAGATGGTAGTGACTCCAAGACAGGGTATTTATGCTCGATAGTGGGTTCATGTCTCTATTTAATCTAAGGGAAGTGATAGAAATCTCTAAGGTTGTAGATGTGTTGTTGCCACTAGGGAGAAAACAACGGTCTCTTGTTCATGGAACAAGTGGATTGTTTACCTTACACACTTTTCTTAAAGCAGTTATTCGTTGTTTGCAACTTAATACTGGAGGGGGTTCGGATGATAACCAGAAGGTGGATTACTAGTCATAGATGAAGTTGGATGGCGGTCTATGTATCTTGTTGTATTGCCCAATCGAATCTCATAGGATCATGAATGTCTAGTATTGCATTGTTATGCCTTGCTCAGTCATGTCAATTGCCCTGCTGTAATTTGTTTACCCAGCATGCCATGTTTGTTTATCTAAGGAGAACACCTCTAGTGAACTATGGACCCCGGTCCAATCTTTACCATTGATACATCTCCCATTGTTATTGTGTACTTTATGTAAACCACTATTACCTTCCACACCATATAGTTAACCCTTTGTTTTGAGCAAACCGGTGAGATTGACAACCTCACTGTTAGTTGGGGCAAAGTCTTGAGTTTGTGTTGTGTAGGTTTCCAAGTTTCTAGCAATACCTTTGAGTCGTTTCCTTCCTCCTACTAGTTCGATAACCTTGGTTTCTTACAGAGGGAAAACTTGCTGTTGTGCTCATCACACCTTCCTCTTGGGGTCTCCCAACGAAGCTTCCACGCACCATCATAAGGCTAGGTTACATATATCGAAAGCACGAGGGCCAGGCCGCCCTAAAAGGGTTGGCCACCAATTGGCCCCTCCTCAGCCCTCTCGCTTCTACGTGCAACTCGACGAAGATGACATGTACATGCTAGTCATCCCCAGCAAGTTCAAGAAGCGCCTAAAGGGGATTGTCAGGCCTATCATGCTGAAGACTTGCCATGAGTGCAACCGGTCTGTGCACATCGAGCGTGATAAGAATAGTGATAAGCTAGTCTTCAACGAAGGTTGGTTCTGTTTTGTAGATGGGCACGAATTGCAGATTTATGATATCCTGGTGTTCAAGGTAATAAATGATTCCATGTTTAAGGTGGATATCTACAACCATAACACATCCACCAAGTGAGTGATCTTTTGTGCTAATCACCCTGCTTATTAGTCCATGCATGATCAGTTGTACTTTTATGTGAAGGGCATCAGAAAGTTAGAAACCCTTCAAATCTTTTGGATCAGGGGTAGAGCCACTCATGATCATGTTGTTTGTTTTTCCTATTAGGCCTCAGGATGCACCATTAGTAGTATGTTAGACTGGGGATTTATGTTAGTTTTCCTTATTTTAGTATGTGGTCTGATGATGTGTATATATTGTAGTATGTTGAATCGTTGATACATGGATCTCGGTTTTAAAAATTCAAACAGTTGATATCAAAGTTCCAGAAAAAAACTAAAAAAACAAATATGTCAATGATATATTCTACCAAATTCTCGGAATGATGTACCTTATATTATAGGCTATGAAAACAAAACTTTTGATCTGATTTGCAACGAAAAAGTGAAGAGATTCGAACAACAAAAAATTGTCAGATTTATCGTTTTCGCACAGCCCAGGTTACAGTAATTTCGATGCGATATACTTCAGGATGGTGGAATACACCATTGAATGTATTTATTCCCTAGTCACTCCCACTGATCTATCGCTATTACACTCCCCTCATCTTCACATCTCTCGCCCTCTCACGCATCCCTCCATCAGCTCGGTGACCACCACCACTGCCCAACTACGGGGATTCTCCTTTGTCCTCTATGGTTGCAACAATGGCTTAGCGGATAAC
Organism: Avena insularis; assembly: GCA_023614405.1. Classification (NCBI taxonomy): domain Eukaryota; kingdom Viridiplantae; phylum Streptophyta; class Magnoliopsida; order Poales; family Poaceae; genus Avena; species Avena insularis. The sequence goes on along the minus strand of CM042689.1, from coordinate 228,160,515 downwards.
ACCTGTAAGGCGGTGGAACATACCTGTTCCTCTTGTCTAGCGGCGACAACTAATGTCGGTAATAATCCCCAATCACACGATTTCTTAGCATTTTTTGGTGTATAATATTGGTATTTAACCCATTTGCGAAGACTAGGGTTACACATGCAAGCCAGTTTTGGGGCTAGATCTGCTGTGATAAGTAACAATAAGCTCAAATTTAGTATTGATCGTTTCATGACCGATGATGATTTGTGAGGTAATTGGCCATGTTTTACTTGGGAGGTCTCTAAACTAATGATGTATTTTGTTGTTTGCTTGATCGATCTCTTTACTGGCGGATTATGAAGTGCGGTACTATGATGCTCGCTAAACCTTGCAACAACATGCAAGGCCTGTTGGAGATATGCCCAAGAGGCAATAATAAAGTGGTTATTATCATATCTTCATACTTATAATAAATGTTTACATACCATGCTATAATTGTATGTAACTACCTCGGTGAATTACGCTCCTAGTACAAGCCTGGATGATCAGAAATGGTTGAAATAGTACGGTGGGGCCCAAATGCCACTCACAGGTAGACCTTTCGGCCGTCCCAACCATTTCCAAACATCGGGACAAGAACGGGCGGCGTAATCGGCAGGCGAAGGGATCAACTACATACACAAGTGAGTATGTATGCAAGCCACCATACAATAGTACATCAGAGCCATTCCAGCTAAAAAGAAAGGAAATATAGCAACGCCATACGGCAAGATCCAAATATCCTAGATAGATATAATAGTTCAGGATATCTCCTCATACATCAATCAACAGAGTATCAAGCGGAAGCGGAAGACAAAATCCGAGTACGGATAAGAAGCAAATCGGCATAAGATGCCCCATAAATAAGCACATCCCGCCCACAGATCTCACGGATCCCCGTTCCCGGAATCTCTACACCGAATGATCGTTGCCCACATCGTCCGTCTCTTCCACCCAGTATCCATCTTGTGAGTGTACCTGTTCATCTGAACCAATAATTTATCGTGTGAGACCCTAGAATTTTCAGCAAGTCTTTATGCCTCTAAAGGGACACAACACAGGGTGACGCGATTGCGCAAAAGATAAACCCTAGCAATTCTATAGATACTCGCTAACCATCCGCCTAACCAGAGATAGACGGATGTCCGTGAATTAATATCAACAGTTATAACAGTTATAAAGGTAATCTTAACCGATCCATCCTCCTCCTCGCTTACCGACGAGGAAGCGGACGAACACCCCCATCCGTTGGCAGTTTTATTAACCATTCCATGAGTGTTGCACTATTTACTAGGCAGGTACCTAGTCTAGACAGATTAAAAGCGGTACTTTAGTTGTTCTTGTCTATGATCGAGAAACTGTGCTCCAAGTCGTCCATAACCGCGGACACACGGCTTTGAAAGTTTTACCTGAGGGTGCACAAATAGCAACACACTCGATATGCCTCGGAAAAACCAAATCAAAACCCAACGAGACAGTCACGACAAAGCAATTACAGATTCAGAAATATTTCAGGGCCACCTTTAAGTAGATCCATAGCAAGCCGGCCCGGCTCAAGCGGGCTTAAGGTTGTGGAGGCGGTCAGAACGAATCGGGAACCGAAGTGTGGCTTGTCGATATAGCAAAACGGGCCACGATCCTATGAAAGATTAAAAGACCTCGCACAATTTAAATAAAGCGATAAAGCATGGCATAAGTACAGGATAGTAAATAAAACCTCAAACTAGTTTGTGGCCCCAAGAAATAGGAATGAATCAAGCTACGCTCGGGGGTCCATAAGCCTCCCGGATGTGGATAGCGCGAATATTCTTGGAACAGGAATCAAGTACTCGGGGTCTTCCGGGACACAAGTGAGCATAAAAACCAAATAACAGATATTGCTCACCGATGCCACTTTCATTAGTTATCCCATTACTACTCCGGTTAAGTTGTTTAGGTACCTCATTATCCATCAGACAATCACATACCCTACACATGCTGTTCTACGACCCGCATGGCTCAAACAACTCCTGTAGTAATGGCTCATGGGATGGAGGAACAAGCTTCGGTGGGGTTTAAAAGTAAAGGCTATGCAATACTTGGGATTCAATTTAATGCAATCGCGACTCACAGATGCAAGAATAAGAAAGAGGCAATAGGTGCTATATGTATGCAAGCATGTGGTAGTGCTTGCCTGGCAGCTCAGTTGAAGCAAAGGATGGATCTGGGTAGTGCTCCTGGTTCTCTTGATATATCCCCTGCTCAGCGTCTATTCGAGGAAGAACCAAACAAACAAGGGCCAACATAAATAAAGTGCACAAGCATATGAATAAATGCGACAAGCAAACCATCATGCCATGATGAATGATGCACAATTTGCATGTCAATAAAGTAGCATGGCAAGGGTGAGGTGTGAAACACAAGAATAAGCCATTTTATTTAGTTTTGGCCCCATTTTATTCACAATTAAGTTGCTGTATACTTTATATTTATATGATGCATGCTTCAATTCAAACCATGGAATGCATAAACAGAAAGGTCTCGTCGAGCTAATCATTTTAGACATATTATTTAATAAATTTGGACTTATAAATCAAAAGTTATTAATTATTTAAGAAAAGGGGCAATTTATTGTAATTTAAATAAACTTGGAAATTTAAATGTTCAAAATATATTTTGGATTGCATATTTGAAATCCTCACATTTTTCTGATTTGAAAACATATATTATTTGTTTAAATTGGAATTATACTTTAAAAGTTATTTGAAAACAGAATTTAATTTGAATTTAAATAATTAGAAAAAGATTTGAATTTAAAACAGATTCGCAGAAATTACTTTTTATACCAGCAGACTAGACCAGACAGCATTGAGTGGGGCCAATTCTTGTTGGGGACGCATAACCTGAAATGTTTTACACATGATTCTTTGCTAGCCGTGAGATGACAGGTGGGACTGTGGCTCATGAGCCCACCCGACAGGCGAGGTGGAGGTCGACCACGTGGCTCTGCGGGGGCTGGGTTGAGTTTTAAAAGGCCGGGGTTTTACGCAGCGATGAGACAGCCAGGTGGGCTGGGCTGGACCGCGGGTTCTGAGACAAAAGACGGAGGGTATCTGCAAAAGGGGTGCCGTCTTGTTGATCTTCTCTGTCTCGCGCGACCGATCGGTGGGCGACAGCGCGGGCGGGGGATTCGAACCTGAGACCTAGGCTCGCGCGCAGAGGCGGCTACCACTGCGGTGGGCTGGCGTGGTTGACAGGGAGGGTGGACGGGCCTAGATAGGGTTTCTGCGCGCGGGAGCGAGACGACGTCGACGTTCACGCCGTGCACCGAGGGCGCTCGTCGCCGTGTCCCGCTCGTCCAGGAAACGAACAAGAAAAGGGAGGTGTCTGGGAGGTAGCGTGGCTCACCGCGGGGTCGTTGGAGGGCCTGGATCGTGCAGGGGAGCAGCAGGTCGACGGTGAGGCAGAGGAACGGCGAGCTAGGGCTTCGTCAGGCGGCGGGTGCTCCTCGGCTGGGCGTCCTCCTCCTTTGTCTGCCAGTCAGGCAGGCGGCCTGAGGCGGCCTTTATCGTCCCGACGACACGCTGCTGCCCCTGCGCCTCCTGGAACGACGGAGGAAGAAGGAGACCCGGCGGTGGCGAGGCTAGGTGGAGTGGAGGAGAGGAAGGGGAGGCAGGCGTCGCCTGGGCGGATCTGAGGGAAGGCTAGAGGCGAGGGTGGATAAGAACGCGAGGCAGGTGAGGATGCGTGGGGAGGGAAGGTTGGCTCGGCCACCTTTTGCACCCTCCCTCACGTGCCTGAGCGGAGGAGGTGGTCTTGGGGAAGGTGAGGCTGCCAGGTGGGGACGGCGAGGCTGGAGAGTGGCTCGGTGTGGGGCAGCTGGGGCAGAGGGAGAAGAGAGAGGGAGGGGCATGGTTCGGTCTAGGGTTAGGGCAGGGTGGTAGCTAGGTCTGGATAGGAGAGGGGTAGCCCGGTTAGGGCTGGGGTATGGCCTCGGCCTGGGGTGGTTGGTAGCTAGGGAGGGGCCTGCACGCTAGAGAGAGAGGAGAGGCCGAGAGAGAGGGGGTACTTAGGGTTTAGGGTTTAGCTTTGAGCTAGGTTTAGAGGGGATGGTAGATTAGATGAGAGGGAGGTGAGAGCTAGGTTTAGTTTTTGTTAAGATCAAGACAAGCTAAGCCAAGCTCTAACAAAACAAGGCAAGAAAAGAGGGGATGTGGTGATGATGGTCTTAAGCAAGATCAAACAAGATCAAGCTAAGAGGAGAGAGAGAGAGATGTGGTTTAAATCCACTCAAAATCCAAATAAAAATCCAAATGACAAGCATAAAGGTGGTACTTGCATGGGCCATGCAAAACATTTAATGCCATGTTGATACTTGTGAAAACATCATTAATTCATGGCATTATTATTATGCATCCCAAAATATGGAGTAAGGCCCAAGCAAAGGAATTTAGAAGAATTCCAAGTGGAGTATATGGAGATGATCATAATGGATTATATTTGGAACTTGCTAGTGTGTATATGCCACTAGGTATTTAATAAGCTCACTAAATATCCCAACATGATGATAACCCCAAACCACACATATGGAAGCTAGGAAAAAGGTTCCACTCACAAGGCATGCAAAGGTGGCCATGTGGCTCTCATATATCAATATTGTGAAAACAACATGATGCCAAGATGAGAGCATGTGGCAAAGAATTGGATCCATCCCAACTCACATGAGCTAGAAGTAAAACCAGTAAATGCCAAGCTCATATTTAGTTGGATGGTGGAATTATAAGGTGGTGAAAGAAAGGTGGTGGAGTTAATAAGAGATATGCCCCCAACTCAACTTGGGCATTAAACAATATATCAAGAACCAAATACAATATCAAGAGGCAAATACAATTAATAATGCATATGAGATAAGAACCAAAACAAAAAGGGTTTTATATATGATGCTCAAATGCAAGGAGGCATGATGACATGAGCATGATATAATGATGATGCAACAGTTATATATTTGAAGTAGCCATTATATTACTAGACCAAGTAGCATTACAATTGTTAGACAATTGGGATGCTACAACTCTCCCACTAAACAGGAATCTACTTGCCCAGATTCTAGGATGAAGAAGAAGACACAAAGAGGGTAGGATACTTGGCACGGAGATCATCTTCACGTTCCCAAGTGGCTTCATCAACGGAATGGTGCGACCACTGCACCTTGCAGAACTTGATGGACTTGTTGCGAGTCCTTCTTTCTGCGACTTCAAGGATTTTTGTGGGGTGTTCTTGATAAGACAGGTCTTCTTGGAGATTGATAAGCTCATGATCCACGGTCCTGCCGGGATCCTTGAAGCACTTCTTGAGAGAGATGTGGAAAACATCATGGACTTTGAGTTTTTCCGAGCTCAAGAGCGTAAGCAACTTCTCCTCTTCTTCCACGAACTTTGAAGGGACCGATGTATCTAGGAGCCAGCTTCCTTTGATACCAAAGTGCGTGCCTCTCATGGGAGTGACACGAAGGTAAACGAGATCACCGGGGACATACTCCATGTCCGTGTGCTTCTGTCATAATTGCTCTTCGCGACTTTGAGCAATCCTCGGGTTCTCAAGAATGGCGTGAACCTTCTCCTCCGCTTGAGTCACAATGTCGGGCCAAACAAGATCCTTTCACCTGCACCAACCAATCGGAGTTACGCATTTGCGACCATAGAGAGCCTCAAATGGTGCCATCTTTAAACTTTTCCGGAAGCTGTTGTTGTAAGAGAACTCAGCATAAGGAAGACATTCTTCCCACTTCATGCCAAAGAGATGGCCTTAAGCGAAGCATATCCTCCGAATCTGATTGATCCTTTCAACTTGTCCTTGCGGTGAGGGTGGTAAGCATGCTGAAGTTCAACTTTGTTCCCAAAGCATTTTGGAAACTCTCCCGAACTTGGAAGTGAAGATGCTTCCACAGTGCGAACTGATCTCAAGCGGGACCCCATACGAGAGACAATTACATTGATATAGAGCTCGCTAACTGAATTGCGTAAATGGTTTCCTTGACGGGAAGAAGTGAGCCACTTTAGAAAGCCTGTCAATGACAACAAAGATTGCATTGTTGCCCTTCTGCGACCTCGGGAAACCAGTGATGAAGTCCATCTCTACTTTCTCCCATTTCCATTCCGGGGGCTTCAATGGCTGTAGAAGACCGGAAGGTTTCTGATGAACAGCTTTCACTCTGCGGCAGACATCACACTCTGAGACATACTTGGCACAATACCTTTTCAAACCAGGCCACCAATATTGTGTTTTCAAGTCCATGTACATCTTTGTGCTGCCAGGGTGGATAGAAAGAACAGAATCATGCGCCTCCTTGAGAACTTGCTCTCTCAAACCGGGAGTTGAACAAACATCCGGTGTTCAAAGAATAGCGTGCCTTGATCATCGACGTGAAAGGACTCATACTTCGGAAGCTGAAGCCTAGAGATGATCTTTCTTGTGTGCGGATCACCAAGCTGAGAAGAGCGAACCCTTTCTTCCAAGAGAGGTGTTGCTAGAAGGTTCAGGAGATACCCTTGTTCCACAATTTCCAGGTTGAGCTGACGGAATTCCTCGCACAAGAGAGGCTGTTGTTCTTCCATCATGAGGTTGTTGACATAGGCTTTGCGGCTGAGAGCATCTGCCATGACATTAGCTTTTCCCGGAGTGTAGTTGATGGTCAAGTCGAAGTCATTGATTGCTTCAATCCATCTCCTTTGCCTAAGGTTGAGATCAGGCTGAGTAAAGATATACTTCAGACTCTTGTGATCAGAAAAGATCTCACATCGGTTGCCAAGCAAGTAGTGCCTCCATACTTTCAAAGCAAAGACAACTGCTGCGAGCTCGAGGTCATGTGTAGGATAGTTGATCTCATGCGTCTTCAACTGACGAGAGGCATAAGCAACAACTTGTTTTTCTTGCATAAGGACCGCACCCAATCCATGCAAAGAAGCGTCACAGAAGATCTGGAACGGCTTGGATGTATCCGGAGGAACCAAGACTGGTGTGGAAGTGAGCTTTTCTTTGAGTGTCTCAAAGCTTGCTTGACATGCGGGAGTCCAAAGGTATTTCTTGCCTTTCTTTAGGAGATCGGTAAGAGGCTTCGCTATCTTCGAGAAGTTCTGAACGAAGCGACGGCAATAACTAGCCAAACCGAGGAAACTCCGCACTTCTTTGACATTGTGGGAGGAAGCCAGTCAACAATTGTCTTCACAGTTTCCGGATTGACTGCAATGCCCTTGGCAGAGATGACATGACCAAGATAGGTTACTTGAGGCAGCCAAAACTCACACTTGGAGAACTTTGCATACAAGCGGTTCTCACGAAGCTTGCTTAGGACACACCGGAGGTGTTCTTCATGCTCTTCTCGTGACTTAGAATAGACTAGGATGTCATCCAGATAGACCACAACGAACTTGTCAAGATACTCCATGAAAACCGAGTTCATGAGCCTCGAGAAGGTGGCAGGCGCGTTGGTGAGACCGAAAGACATGACCGTGTACTCATACAGGCCATAGCGGGTGGTGAAAGCTGTCTTCGGAACATCTTCCTTGCGAATCTTGATTTGGTGATAACCACTCCTCAAGTCCAGCTTAGAAAACCACAGCTCCAGCTAGTGATCAAAAGATCATTAATCCGCGGAAGGGATATTTATTCTTGATGGTTTTAGCATTGAGAGCCCGATAGTCAACACAAAGTCTATCAGTCTGGTCTCGCTTCTTCACAAAGAGAGTTGGGCTACCCCAAGAAGAAGTACTATGCTGAATGAAACCCAACTTCTCTTGTTCATCAAGTTGACGTTTGAGTTCAGCCAACTCAGCAGGACCCATCTTATAAGGCCGCTTGGAGATAGGAGCGGTACCAGGTTCAAGCTCAATAACAAACTCAACCTCACGATTCGGAGGCATACCGCAACTCTTGGGAAAGACATCTGGGAACTCACAGGACCACGGAACACTCGAATAGCTTCCATAGCATCAACATTCAGAGCCAAAGAGAAAAAGCTGGATAGCGAGTCGGACTTGGAGAATAGACTATATGGCCTTGAGGAATCTTGAGAAACCGAAGCGTTCAGCACAATCAATCACAGCTGCATTTGTCCAACCAATCCATGCCCAAGATGACATCAATGTCGAATTGCCAGAACAATTAAGGACGCCGAGAACGAAGAGCCACCAATCTCAATTTGATTGCCATGGCTGATATAAGCAGCCCTCATGTTTGAACCAGGAGATAGGACCCTTAACTGCTTAAGGAGAGGCTCCATAGCTAACACATTCTCATCTGCAAACTTGGTTGACACAAAAGAATGCGATGCACCAGAATCAAACAAAACTCTTGCAGGAACTGAGTTAACGGGAAGCATACCCATCACAACTCAGTGCATGCTCAGCTTGAGCGGCGTTGATCACGGTTAGCACGAGCAACAAGACCGGGCTTGGTGTTGATGTTGAGAGCCCGAGGTGGTGGTGCACGAACCAAAGGAGAGCTTGCCGCAGATCTTGGAGGTGGTGAAGGAAGAGCCTTGTTCTTCATCGGACAGTTCCATTGTTGATGCCCAGAGTCTCCACAAGTGTAACAAGCACCAGGTGGACGTGGAGCAACGTAGCCAGGGACTCCGCCAGGCGCTCCAGGGTAGTGGTGGTTGTAGCCCCGGGAGCCGCATGATGAAGAAGTTTGGTGGCCTTGCCGCGTAGCTTGAAGGTCTTGGTGGAGCCGGGAGGCGGCGGTGGGGTGTTAGGGACCCGGACCACGCTTAGAAGGAGCTGACATAGCTGAAGAGCTTGCTGCATCACGGCTGTGCTTCTTTGACTCGTCAAACACTTGCCTACTTGCCTCTTCTGCAGAGTTGTATGCTGAAGTTCGAGAAAAGACGCCTTGCCTTGCATGTGTGATTGCATACTTGATCGATGCATTGAGCCCTTGCCTGAACCTCTTTTGTTTCTTCTTGTCATCAGAGATCTCATCGCCACCATAACGAGAAAGGTTCATGAAGTTCCTGATGTAGGTGTTGACATTATCATTGCCACCTTGGGTTAAGAAACACTTCCTTCATTCTCTCCATGACAATTTCTCGATGAATCGCTCCTTGAAAGCTCCAGTGAACTGTTCCCAAGTAGGCTGAAAACCGGTGCGGTTGCCTTGTGTAATTCTCCCACCAGAGAGCTGCATCTCCCTTCAGAAGGTGAGTAGCACACTTTACCCATTCTTGCTCAGGAACATCAGCAGTTGCCAGTAACCTTGACATCTCACGCAACCAATCATCAGCATCAAGTGGTTAATCGAAACATCAAATGGCGAGGTTGAACTTGAAGCTCTTGATGTCTCCTCGCTTGGGAGGTGGAGGTAGCGAACAAACTCACTCCTCGACACTTTCCTCGAAGCGGCTGGTTACGCTTGCATTCTGCCAAGGCATTGGCGATGCTTGACAAAGCTGCCCCAGTTCAGGTTGTATGTCCTCCTCGAGCAGGCGTGGTGGTGCCATCCTGTTATTGATATAACACACAAGTCAGTACTATGATGGAGAATAATAATAATCCAAAATAGTACCAAGATGGGATTACTCAAGATTAAAGGATACAATTTACTAAGATGATATTAAAATATCAACAAAGTTCAAAGCACCTAGAAGATATTAAGCATATCGCACGATTGAAAAGAAGTGTGGTACACATATATATCAAAGAAAAATTTTCCACAAATTTCGGCATTAAAATACCAATATATGCGCAAAATTACTTAACGAATCAAGATTAGTGACTCTACCAACTCGATATACAAGAGCAATAATAAAAGTAGTGGTATGGTCGCGACTCCATCCCGCACTCAAATCATTACTCCGCACATGAACAAGTAAAACACATATCCCAACACCTTCTTCTCACGATGAACCTAAAGATTGGTAACTACGGAAACGAACACACAAAAGAAGATAACTTCGGTTAACAAAGAGTAAGACAGATCGCGTCGGTCTACAACGAATCAGATGGATCGCGTCGGTTTGCAAAAGCCTGTCGGTATGGAATGTACCAACAGTTGATAACCAAAAGGCCGATAAGATAACAACTTGGATGCAACAGATAGACAAAGATTTACAGACACACACACACACACGGATACACAACCTATGGTACTACAGAAACCCAGAACACGTGAATCCTAGTTTGAATTTGAGAAGAGGATTGAAAACGTTACACTTCCTTACCAGAAAGGGTGGGTGGGTGGGTAAGAAGAAAAGTGGAAGCAGTCCTACTCTCGCGTTTTGCTTTTCCCTAATATACATAACTACCAAAATATTTGCTAGACAGACAACGACCATTTGGCTGAGACCACAAGAAGGATGGCTCGATACCAATTGTAACTACCTCGGTGAATTACGCTCCTAGTACAAGCCTGGATGATCGAAATGGTTGAAATAGTGCGGTGGGGCCCAAATGCCACTCACAGTAGACCTTCGGCCGTCCCAACCATTTCCAAACATCGACAAGAACAGGCGTGTCGGCGAAGGGATCAACTACATACACAAGTGAGTATGTATGCAAGCCACCATACAATAGTACATCGAGCCATTCCACTAAAAAGAAAGGAAATATATAGCAGCCATACGGCAAGATCCAAATATCCTAGATAGATATAATAGTTAGGATATCTCCTCATACATCAATCAACAGTATCAAGCGAGCGGAAGACAAAATCCGATGCGGATAAGAAGCAAATCGGCATAAGATGCCCCATAAATAAGCACATCCGCCCACAGATCTCACGGATCCCGTTCCCGGAATCTCTACACCGAATGATCGTTGCCCACATCGTCGTCTCTTCCACCCGGTATCCATCTTGTGAGTGTACTGTTCATCGAACCAATAATTTATCGTGTGAGACCCTAGAATTTTCGGCAAGTCTTTATGCCTCTAAAGGGACACAACCAGGGGTGACGCGATTGCAGCAAAAGATAAACCCTAGCAATTCTATAGATACTCGCTAACCATCCGCCTAACCAGAGATGAGCGGATGTCCGTGAATTAATATCATGATTATAACAGATTATAAAGGTAATCTTAACGATCCATCCTCCTCCTCGCCATCCGACGAAGCGGAAGCGAACACCCCCATCCGTTGGCAGTTTATTAACCATTCCATGAGTGTTGCACTATTTACTAGGCGGTACCTAGTCTAGACAGTTAAAAGCGGTACTTTAGTTATGCTTGTCTATGATCGAGAAACTGTGCTCCAAGTCGTCCATAACCGCGGACACGGCTTTCAGAAAGTTTTACCCTGGAGGGGTGCACAAATAGCATAACACACTCGATATGCCTCGGAAAAACCAAATCAAAACCAACGAGACAGTCACGACAAAGCGATTACGAGATTGAGAAATATTTGAGGGCCACCTTTAAGTAGATCCATAGCGAAGCCGGCGGCTCGAAACGGGCTTAAGGTTGTGGGCGGTACATGTAAGCAGGAACCCGAAAGTGTGGTGGGCTTGTCGATCTGGAAAACAGGCCACGATCCTAAGCGATGCAGATTATGCGTTACCTCGCACAATTTAAATAAAGCGATAAAGCATGGCATAAGTGCAGGATAGTAAATAAAACCTCAAACTAGTTTGTGGCCCCAAGAAATAGGAATGAATCAAGCTACTGGGGGGTCCATAAGCCTCCCGGATGTGGATAGCGAATATTCTTGGAACAGGAATCAAGTACTGGGGTCTTGGACACAAGTGAGCATAAAAACCAAATAGAATATTGCTCACCGATGCCACTTTCATTAGTTATCCCATTACTACTCGGTTAAGTTGTTTAGGTACCTCATTATCCATCAGACAATCACATACCCTACACATGTCGTTCTCGACCCGCATGGCTCAAACAACTCTAGTAATGGCTCATGGGATGGAGGAACAAGCTTCGGTGGGGTTTAAAAGTAAAGGCTATGCAATACTTGGGATTCAATTTAATGCAATCGCGACTCAATGATGCAAGAATAAGAAAGAGGCAATAGGTGCTATATGTATGCAAGCATGTGGTAGTGCTTGCCTGGCAGCTCAGTTGAAGCAAAGGATGGATCTGGGTAGTGCTCCTGGTTCTCTTGATATATCCCACCTTTCGTCTATTCGAGGAAGAACCAAACAAACAAGGGCCAACATAAATAAAGTGCACAAGCATATGAATAAATGCGACAAGCAAACCATCATGCCATGATGAATGATGCACAATTTTCATGTCAATAAAGTAGCATGGCAAGGGTGAGGTGTGAAACACAAGAATAAGCCATTTTATTTAGTTTTGGCCCCATTTTATTCACAATTAAGTTGCTGTATACTTTATATTTATATGATGCATGCTTCAATTCAAACCATGGAATGCATAAATAGAAAGGTCTCGTCGAGCTAATCATTTTAGACATATTATTTAATAAATTTGGACTTATAAATCAAAAGTTATTAATTATTTAAGAAAAGGGGCAATTTATTGTAATTTAAATAAACTTGGAAATTTAAATGTTCAAAATATATTTTGGATTGCATATTTGAAATCCTCACATTTTTCTGATTTGAAAACATATATTATTTGTTTAAATTGGAATTATACTTTAAAAGTTATTTGAAAACAGAATTTAATTTGAATTTAAATAATTAGAAAAGATTTGAATTTAAAAGCAGATTAGAATTACTTTTTATACCAGGCAGACTCAGACCAGACAACGACGAGTGGGGCCGTTCTTGGGCCGATAGCCTGAAATGTTTTACACTTGTTGCTGCTAGCCGTGAGGCAGACAGTGGGACTGGCGCTCATGAGCCACTGACAGGCGAGTGGAGGTGACCACGTGGCTCTGGGGGCTGAGTTGAGTTTTAAAAGGCCGGGGTTTTCTGCAATGATATGAACACCGACAGGTGGGCCTGGGCTGGACCATGGGTTCTGAGACAAAAACGGAGGGTATCTGCAAAAGGGGGGTCGCCGTCTTGTTGATCTTCTTCTCTCTCATGCGACCGATCGGTGGGCGGCATGGGCGAGATTCGAACACGAGACCTAGGCTCGCCATGGCGGCTACCTGCGGTGGCTGGCGTGGTTGAGGGAGGGTGGACGGCCTAGATAGGGTTTCTGCTTGAGGAGGCGAAGCGTCGACGTTCACGCCCGTGCACCGAGGCGCTCGTCGCCGTGTCCCGTCGAAGCGAACAAGAAAAGGGAGGTGTCAGGAGGTAGCGTGGCTCACCGCAGGGGTCGTTGGAGGGCCTGGATCGTGCGGGAGCAGCAGGTCGACGGTGAGGCGGAGGAACGGCGAGCTAGGGGCTTCGTCAGGCGGGCGCTGGTGCTCCTCGGCCTGGGCGTCCTCCTCCTTTGTCTGCAGTACAGGCGGCGCAGGCGGCCTTATCGCCCTCGCCGACACGCTGCTGCCCGCTGCGCCTCTGGAGCAGCGAAGGAAGAAGGAGACCGACGGTGGCAGGTGAGGCTAGGTGGAGGAGAGGAAGGGGAGGCAGGCGTCGCCTGGGCGGATCTGGGGAAGGCTAGAGGGGCAAGGGGTGGATAAGAACGCGAGGGGCAGGTGAGGGTGCGTGGGGGAGGGGAAGGTTGGCTCGGCCACCTTTTTGCACCCTCCCTCACGTGCACGAGTGGCAGGGAGGTGGTCTTTGGGAAGGTGAGGCTGCCAGTGGGGACGGCGAGGCCTGGGAGAGTGGCTCGGTGTGGGGCAGGTGGGGCAGAGGGAGGAGAAGAGAGAGGGAGGGGCATGGTTCGGTCTAGGGTTAGGGCAGGTGGTAGCTAGGTCTGGATAGGAGAGGGTAGCCAGTTAGGGGCTGGGGTATGGCCTCGGCACAGGGGTGGTTGGTAGCTAGGGAGGGCCTGCGCTAGAGAGAGAGAGGCCGAGAGAGAGGGGTACTTAGGGTTTAGGGTTTAGCTTTGAGCTAGGTTTAGAGGGATGGTAGATTAGATGAGAGGGAGGTGAGAGCTAGGTTTAGTTTTTGTTAAGATCAAGACAAGCTAAGCCAAGCTCTAACAAAACAAGGCAAGAAAAGAGGGGATGTGGTGATGATGGTCTTAAGCAAGATCAAACAAGATCAAGCTAAGAGGAGAGAGAGAGAGAGAGATGTGGTTTAAATCCACTCAAAATCCAAATAAAAATCCAAATGACAAGCATAAAGGTGGTACTTGCATGGGCCATGCAAAACATTTAATGCCATGTTGATACTTGTGAAAACATCATTAATTCATGGCATTATTATTATGCATCCCAAAATATGGAGTAAGGCCCAAGCAAAGGAATTTAGAAGAATTCCAAGTGGAGTATATGGAGATGATCATAATGGATTATATTTGGAACTTGCTAGTGTGTATATGCCACTAGGTATTTAATAAGCTCACTAAATATCCCAACATGATGATAACCCCAAACCACACATATGGAAGCTAGGAAAAAGGTTCCACTCACAAGGCATGCAAAGGTGGCCATGTGGCTCTCATATATCAATATTGTGAAAACAACATGATGCCAAGATGAGAGCATGTGGCAAAGAATTGGATCCATCCCAACTCACATGAGCTAGAAGTAAAACCAGTAAATGCCAAGCTCATATTTAGTTGGATGGTGGAATTATAAGGTGGTGAAAGAAAGGTGGTGGAGTTAATAAGAGATATGCCCCCAACTCAACTTGGGCATTAAACAATATATCAAGAACCAAATACAATATCAAGAGGCAAATACAATTAATAATGCATATGAGATAAGAACCAAAACAAAAAGGGTTTTATATATGATGCTCAAATGCAAGGAGGCATGATGACATGAGCATGATATAATGATGATGCAACAGTTATATATTTGAAGTAGCCATTATATTACTAGACCAAGTAGCATTACAATTGTTAGACAATTGGGATGCTACATTGTATTAACCGGAAACATTAATACTTGTGTGATTTGTAAACATAAAAGAGTCCCTAGTAAAGCCTCTTGTTAAAAACCAAATCAAAACCCAACGAGGCATTCACGACAAAGCGATCACAGGATTCAGAAATGTTTCAGGGGGCCACCCCATTAGGCTACCCGCAACGAAGTTGGCCGGCTCGAAACCGGACAAGGTTTGCGTCAATGGTACATGGCTGTAAACATTGGGAACCCGAAAGTGTGACTGGGCTTGTCGATACATGAAAACACTCCGCATCCAAAACAGTACAGGTGCTCCTCGCACAATCTTAAATAAAGCAGTAAAGCATGGCATAAGTACAGGATAGTAATAAAGCCCCAAACTACTTTGTGGCCCCAAGAAATAAGAATGAATCAAGCTCTGGCTCAGGGGGGTCCATAAGGCCTCCCGGATGTGGATAGTGCGAATAGTCAAGGAACAGGAATCAAGTACTCGGGGTCCTACGGGACACAAGTGAGCATGAAGAACCAAATAGCAGATATTGCTCACCGGTGCCACTGTCATTAGTTATCCCATTACTACTCAGGTTAAGTTGTTTAGGTACCTCGTTATCCACCAGACACTCACATACCCTACACATGCTGTTCTCGACGCATGGCTCAAACATCTCATGTAGTAATGGCTCATGGGATGGAGGAACAAGCTTCGGTGGGGTTTAAATGTAAAGGCTATGCAGTACTTGGGATTCAGTTTAATGCAATCGCGACTCAATGATGCAAGAATAAGATAGAGGCAATAGGTACTATATGTATGCGAGCATGTGGTAGTGCTTGCCTGGCAGCTCAGTTGAAGCGAGGGACGGATCTGGGTAGTGCTCCTGGGTTTCTTGATATATCCCCTGCTCAGCGTCTATTCGAAGAAGAACCAAATAAACAAGGGCCAACATAAATAGAGTGCACAAGCATATGAATTAAAATGCGACAAGCAAACAATCATGCCATGATGAATGATGCACAATTTGCATGGCAATAATGTAGCATGGCATGGGTGAGGTGTGGAATACAAGAATAAAGCCTTTTTATTGAGTTTTAGTCACATTCTAACCTAAAATAAGTTGCTGTGAACTTTATATTTATATGATGCATGCTGCAATTCAGAACATGGAATACATAAACAGAAAGGTCTCGTCGAGCTGATCATTTTAGACATATCATTTGTCAAATTCGGAGTTATAGAACAAAACTTATTAATTAATTAAGGCAAAGGGCATTTTATTTGTAATTTTAATCAACTCGAAATTTTAAAGTGTTCAAATAATATTTTGAATGGCATATTTGAAATCCTCACATTTTTCTGATTCAAAAACATATATTATTTGTATTATTTGGATTTGAAAATTAAAAGTTATTTAAAACAGTTTTGAATTTGAAATTTAAACATTTACTGAAAACATTTTTATTTAACAGAAAATTTGCCAGGACTTTTTACACCCCGGTCAAGCTAGCCCCAGCCACCGACGAGTGGGGCCGGCGCTGTCTCAGCCGCAGGTGGGGCGCAGTGGGCTACAGGGCTTTTCTCACTAGGGTCTTTCCTAACCGCACCCGCAGGGTGGAGTCACTGTGGGTCCAAAAACACGCCACAACGCTGCCGCCCAGCCGGGGCGTGACATGTGGGCGATCCCAGGTAGGCGTGGCTAAAACAGAAAAACACGGGGCCCTATTTGTAAAACAAAAACACGGGAGAGTGACAGGTGGGCCACTTGGGACGGCGGGTTGAGGCGGGAAAAACGGCAGGGGTTCTTCTGCAAAAGCGTCGGCGTCGCCGGACTGCTGCTGCGCGCCGTCAGCAGAGAACAGGGGGTCGGCCGGAGTTCGGACGACGATGGCGACCAAACGGCGGCGAATCTCGCCAAGCCGCAAAAAGGAAAGATGCAGAGGGTGGTGCGGGCTACAACTTTCATTCAGAAAACATCATCGGAGGAGGGCTACAGCCTGGCAGCGGAGAATAGAGGGAACGAAGCCGCTGCTTGCTGCCTTGTCTGCCAGCGACGCTGCGGTGCCTGAAGGCTTTTCGGCGAGGCCGGTGTCGCGGCGAGCTAGAAGGGAAAAGGGGGATGTCCGGGAGGTAGAGGTGCTCACCAGCGACCATCCGGTGCAGACAAGTGTGCCCGAGGCAGACCAGAACGTCGGCGTGGCTCGCGGCCGGCTTCATCGGCTCCCTCTCGGCATGGTGGCGACGGCGACGCTCCGGCGAGGTCCAGGCACGGCTGCAGGTCCAGGGCGACGGTGAAGTGGCAGGGGAAGGCACTGGTACCCCCGGATCGGATTGACGCCCACCGGAACGACGGAGGACAGAGTGGTTCGTGGCTAGGGTTTAGGAGGAGAAGCTGGCCATGGCGGCTTGCGAGGAAGAAGGAGAAGGGGAGGGGGGCTTGGGCGCCTCTTGGAAGGGATCTGAGGTGGGGTGAGGCGGTAGAGAGGAAAGGGAGCACATGGGGTGGTGGTAGCTTTGCAAAAAGTGAGGAGGAGGGTGATCGGGTAGGTATTCTCTCCCTCCTTCTTCTCCTTGTCTTGAAGCCAAAGAAAGAAGTGGGGGGGCAGATGAGGGGTGTGACGTGGTGGGGCTTGCCTGGTAGGGAGAGAGGAAGATAAACGAGAGAGAGAGAGGGGTGATCAGCAAGGGAGTGGTTAAGCAAGGGGAGGCTCGGCATGGGTAAAGAAGAGAGGGTAGATGGGGTAGCTAGGTGGGGCCTGCATGGCATAGAGAAAAGGAGAGGGGCCGAGAGAGAGGGTCGGGTAGTTAGGGTTAGCTAGAGAGGGGGGCTTGGTTAGGGTTTTGGTTTAGGTTAGGGGTAGAGGGGGTGATAGGGTTAGGGTGTGATCATGAACAACTCATGATCAAGCACATGGGTTTTGGTTTATGGCAAGACCAACACAAAAGAGACAAGCAAAGAGGAATGGTTGGGGAGGAGGAGAGAAGGGGTAGGGGTTTTAGGGTAGGATTAAGATGGTCACACATGGTCATGCAAAAAGGGGTGATGATTGCATGGCCCATGCACAATAATTAATGGCCATGTTTATGCTTGTGAAAACAATAATAATAACATGGCATTATTATTATGCATTCCCAAAATGTGGAATAAAGGCCAAGCAAAAGGAATTAGAATTAGATCCATCCCAACCCACATGAGCTAGAGTAAATGCCGAAATAAAATAAAAGCCCATGGGTAATTAGGGTGGTGGAATTATAATGTGGTGACAAAGAAAGATGGTGGAATGGAATAAAAGATATGCCCCCAACTCAACTTGGGCATTAAACATTTATCAAGAACCAAATACAATATATCAAGAGGCAAATACAATTAATAATGCATATGAGAGAAGAACCAAAACAAAAAGGGTTTTATATGATGCTCAAATGCAAGGTGGCATGATGACATGAGCATGATATAATTATGATGCAACAATTATATATTGGAAGTAGCATTTATATAGACTAGGCTAGTAGCATTGCAATTGTTAGACAATTGGGATGCTACAACTCTCCCCCACTAAACAAGAATCTCGCCCCGAGATTCCTAGGAAAAAGGAAACAACACCAGGAGAGGCGGGTGTTCGAACGAAGGTGACCCTCGCGTTCCCAAGTTGATGAACAACGGAAAAACTTGCTAGACTTGCTGCGAGTCTTGTGTTTTGCTTGAGAAACAACGGTTAGAAGAGTTGAAGGATTGTCGTGAGACAAGAAGGATAGGATGAACATAGCTCTGGTTTTCTCAAGAAACATGATAAGAGAATAGAACCACTTGTGAAAGAAAGGACAAGATGATGTATCATGGATAAAGAAAGGACACACCGTTAAGATTAAAGATTTACCGATACTAGAGAGGATGAACCTTTGTTTCGCTGGAAGAAAAAAAACTAGGTTGGAGAGGTTTTGAACCACTATGACAATAGCATCGTATCTTCTCTCGGATTGGAGAAATGAAGTTCGGAAACAATATTGCCTTCAAACAATAGAGTTCCTTGATATCCACGGAAGATTGAGTTAGACATCGTCGGATTAGATTCTTCTTGCGCTGGTAAGACCCAACGATCACGCAATTGAGGTGCGCGGATATAACTTCCAGAGACGGATGTGAAGCCAGATCATGGTGGAATCCCGAGAAGCAAAGAATATGGAGGATCTGGAGTTTATTGTAGAGATACTTATTGCTTTCTTTAGCCTTGAGGCTAACGCAATAGATTTGCGGCTGATGGCATCAACCATAATTGGCTTTACCACAGAAAAAGAATTGATGAAACAAAGAGAGAGATAGTTTCCTTTCATCTTGTTTGGGGATGTCGAGCATCGGTAGAATGACGAGGACATAAAAGAGTTTGCGTTTGTTTCCACCAGATAATTGAAGATTTTGCTCCATCTAGAATAGACAGACCACCAACAAGAGATTATTGATTACTTTCTTCGAGAGAGCACTCCGGAAAAACAAGGACGGAAGTAAAAGTATCGAGGGATAAAGGCCACTTCTAACTTCTGTGGAATGAGTGAAATCACATTAATTCACCAATTCAATGTACAAGAGAGAATGATAAGAGTAGTGGTCTGGTAGCTACTCCATCCCGCACTCAAAGCATTACTCCGCACATGAATAAGAAAACCATGCAACCCAACTACCGAAACAGACTGAAGGTATTGACAAAAACTCATGGGACTACGCTAGAAAACAAGGATAGATGCAAACGATTTGCCGGGTTCACAGATAGATAATGATGATGATGTTGTCGTCATGTCGGAAATACCAAGCCCCCGGAAGATATGAAGGAAGATTACGGAGAACAACTGCAAGATTCAACAGCTACAGAAAAGATAGCACCAACTTGGACGAAAGGAATACAAGATCTGGAAGGTCTTCATGGCCTCCGGTGGATAGAGCATAGACGACAGAGCGAGAGGGTTTCAAGAGATTACTTGACGAGACTGAGGTGAAAGAACTCCATGTTCTTCTTGAAATGATTGAGAGAGATTTAGCAGTTTTGAGGAAATCTACGGCGGAACGACGATGATAACTCGCCAACAAGGAAAACTCCGGGTTTGATTGAAGATGGAAGATGGAATTAACAATGAACTTGGTGATTCCAGAATTGAAGCGATCTATTTAGCAGAAGGGCGTGGAGATAGGTGACTTCAAAAAGTCAATTCTCACTTTGAGACTTTGCACACGAGCGGTGCTCACGAAGCTTGAGAGAAAGAGACAGATGATCTTCCATGTCCTTCCATTGATATCGAATAGGCAAGCATATTATCAACATATACCACCATGGATTAACAGGATATTCCCAGAATATCAAGTTCAAGAGGCGGGAGAAACGAACAAATGCTCGAAACACTTTCTGAGCTCAACGCTCTTTGAAAGATCAACGTTACGAGTAAGGATTCATGTTGGAAAGATGCACTGGTAGAATAGATTATCTGGTCCTTGGAAGAAAAAGAGATGTCACCTGGTTCACATTGTCGATTGGATCACCGGTTGCAAAGATAAAGAGATCTTGGATAAAGAAACGATGATAGCTCATACCTCAAGCAAAGCTACCAGAGACGAAAAGATGCAATTCCCTCGTCTCAAAGAGAATTTTGCAGATATGGAGTTCAAAAAGATGTGCAGCATGATGGACAGATGATAGACCGCCGTAGTGCCTTGAGAAACTCCGGATTGCCAAAGATGCTTGAATATGCATAGATATGATCACGGTGTACTCAAAATCACAGGGGATAACCGTCACCATTTGGAGGATAGAGTTGATAGCCTTTTCCATATTCCACTCATGATAAGTGTCCTATAGCTATGCTGAGAACCAAATTACAATCACCAACATCGGATCGACACATGTTATGTAATTAGCCCAAGAGAATTGGAGATGAAAATAAAACTCCAGGATTAAGCGCCGGTGACAAAAGAATGAGTTAGCATGGACATGCTGATAAAAGGGAGATAGATAATGTTTCACACATGAATGAAAAGGAGTGTGGAAGCACAGATGTATCAAAGAAAAAATTTCCGCATTTTTCGGCATTAAAATACCAATAGATGCGCAAAATCACTTATCAGGTAGAGATTAGCAACTCCACATTCTGAAAGCATCTTTGGAAGGAAGAACACCCTTAAGAAGATGGCACCGGTTAACAAGGAGTCAGATAGATCGCGCCGGTTAACAAAAGCCTGTCAGTATGGAATGTACCAACAGTTGATAACCAAAGGCAGATTGTGATAACAAATTGGATGCAACAGATAGACAAGGAATTACACACACACACACACACACACACACACTTTTTATGGTACTACAGAAACCCAGAACACGTGAATCCTAGTTTGAATTTTAGGAAGAGGATTGCAAACGTTACACTTCCTTACCAGAAAAGGGTGGGTGGGTGGGTAAGAAGAAAAGAGGAAGCAGTCCTACTCTCACGTTTTGTTTTTCCCTAGTATACATAGCTACCCAAAATATTTGCTAGACTGACAACGACCATTTGGCTGAGATCCTGAAGGGCGGGATGGCTCTGATACCAATTGTAACTACCTCGGTGAATTACGCTCTTAGTTACAAGCCTGGATGAGCGGAAATGGTTAAAATAGTACGGTGGGGCCAAATGCCACTCACAGGTAGACCTTTCGGCCGTCCTAACCATTTCCAAAACATCGGGACAAGAACGAGCGGCGTAATCGGCAGGCGAAGGGATCAACTACATACACAAATGAGTATGTATGCAAGCCACCATACAACAGTCCTCAGAGCCATTCCATCTAAAAGAAATAGAAATATTGCAACGCCATACTGCAAGATCCAAATATCCTAGATAGATATAATAGTTTAGGATATCTCCTCATACATCAAACTTCAGAGTATCAGGCGGAAGCAGAAAACAAGATCCGAGTACGGATAAGAAGCAAATCGGCATAAGATGCCCCATAAATAAACACATCCCGCCCACAGGGATCCGTGATCTCTACACCGAGTGATCGTTGCCAACATCGTCCGTCTCCTCCACCCAGTATCCATCTTGCGAGTATACCTGTTCATCTGAATCAAACAATTTATCGTGTGAGACCCTAGGGGTACTCAGCAAGTATTTATGCCTATAGAGGGGACACAACCTGGGGTGACGCAATTGCAGCAAAGGATAACACCTAACAATTCTATAGATACTCACTAACCATCCGCCTAACTAAAGATAGACGGATGTCCGTGAATTAATAACACCAGTTATAACAGTAATATTAACAGATCCATCCTCCTCCTCGCTTACCAACGAGGAAGCGGACGAACAACCCCCCATCCGTTGGCAGTTTTATTATCCATTCCATGATTGTTGCACTATTTACTAGTCAGGTACTTAGTCAATTTAAAAACGGTACTTTAGTTATACTTGTCTATGATCGAGAAACTGTGCTCCAAGTCGTCCATAACCGCGGACACGGCTTTCAGAAAGATTTACCCTGCAAGGGTGCATAAATAGCAACACACACTCGATCAACCTCAGAAAAACCAAATCAAAACCCAACGAGGCATTCACGACAAAGCGATCACGAGTTGAAATGTTTGAGGGCCACCCCATTAGGCTACCATAGCGAAGTTGGCAGGCTCGACGGACCCAAGGTTTGCGTCAATGGCTGTAAACGATTGGGAACCCGAAAATGTGGTGGGCTTGTCGATCCGCGAAAACACTCCGCATCCAAAGCGATACAGTGCTCCTCGCACAATCTTAAATAAAGCGATAAAGCATGGCATAAGTACAGGATAGTAATAAAGCCCCAAACTACTTTGTGGCCCCAAGAAATAAGAATGAATCAAGCTACGGCTCGGGGGTCCATAAGGCCTCCGGATGTGGATAGTCGAATAGTCAAGGAACAGGAATCAAGTACTCGGGGTCCTACGGGACACAAGTGAGCATGAAGAACCAAATAGCAGATATTGCTCACCGGTGCCACTGTCATTAGTTATCCCATTACTACTCAGGTTAAGTTGTTTAGGTACCTCGTTATCCACCAGACACTCACATACCCTACACATGCTGTTCTACGACCCGCATGGCTCAAACAACTCCTGTAGTAATGGCTCATGGGATGGAGGAACAAGCTTCGGTGGGGTTTAAATGTAAAGGCTATGCAGTACTTGGGATTCAGTTTAATGCAATCGCGACTCAATGATGCAAGAATAAGATAGAGGCAATAGGTACTATATGTATGCGAGCATGTGGTAGTGCTTGCTGGCAGCTCGATTGAAGCGAGGACGGATCTGGGTAGTGCTCCTGGGTTTCTTGATATATCCCCTGCTCAGCGTCTATTCGAAGAAGAACCAAACAAACAAGGGCCAACATAAATAGAGTGCACAAGCATATGAATTAAAATGCGACAAGCAAACAATCATGCCATGATGAATGATGCACAATTTGCATGGCAATAATGTAGCATGGCATGGATGAGGTGTGGAATACAAGAATAAAGCCTTTTTATTGAGTTTTAGTCACATTCTAACCTAAAATAAGTTGCTGTGAACTTTATATTTATATGATACATGCTGCAATTCAGAACATGGAATGCATAAACAGAAAGGTCTCGTCGAGCTGATCATTTTAGACATATCATTTGTCAAATTCGGAGTTATAAAACAAAACTTATTAATTAATTAAGGCAAAGGGCATTTTATTTGTAATTTTAATCAACTCGAAATTTTAAAGTGTTCAAATAATAATTTGAATGGCATATTTGAAATCCTCACATTTTTCTGATTCAAAAACATATATTATTTGTATTATTTGGATTTGAAAATTAAAAGTTATTTAAAACAATTTTGAATTTGAAATTTAAACATTTACTGAAAACATTTTTATTTAACAGAAAATTTGCCAGGACTTTTTACACCCCGGTCAAGCTAGCCCCAGCCACCGATTTAGTGGGGCGCTGTCTCAGCCAAGTGGGGGCGATGGGCTCTGGCTTTTCTCACTAGGGTCTTTCCTAACCGCACCCACGACAGGTGGGTCCGGGTACAGCGGGGCCACGCGCACGCGTCGCCCAGCCGGGGCGTGACACGTGGGCGATCCCAGGTAGGCGCGGCTAAAACAGAAAAACACGGGGCCCTATTTGTAAAACAAAAACACGGGAGAGTGACAGGTGGGCCACTTGGGACGGCGGGTTGAGGCGGGAAAAACGGCAGGGGTTCTTCTGCAAAAGCGTCGGCGTCGCCGGACTGCTGTAGCCGTCCGAAGAAACAGAAGTCGGCCGGAGTTCGGACGACGATGGCGACCAAACGGCGGCGAATCTCGCCAAGCCGCAAAAAGGAAAGATGCAGAGGGTGGTGCGGGCTACAACTTTCATTCAGAAAACATCATCGGAGGAGGGCTACAGCGCGCGGGGCACGGCGGAGAATAGAGGGGGAACGAACGCTGCTGCAGCTGCTGCTGTCTGCCAGAGCGCATGGCGCGGTGCAGCTTGCTCGGCCAGCGCTGGCGTTGCGGCGAGCTAGAAGGGAAAGGGGGATGTCCGGGGGGTAGAGGTGCTCACCAGCGACCATCCGGTGCAGACAAGTGTGCCCGAGGCAGACCAGAACATCGGCGTGGCTCGCGGCCGGCTTCATCGGCTCCCTCTCGGCATGGTGGCGACGGCGACGCTCCGGCGAGGTCCAGGCACGGCTGCAAGTCCAGGGCAACGGTGAAGTGGCAGGGGAAGGCACTGGTACCCCCGGATCGGATTAACGCCCACCGAAACGACGGAGGACAGAGTGGTTCGTGGCTAGGGTTTAGGAGGAGAAGCTGGCCATGGCGGCTTGCGAGGAAGAAGGAGAAGGGGAGGGGGGCTTGGGCGCCTCTTGGAAGGGATCTGAGGTGGGGTGAGGCCGCAGAGAGGAAAGGGAGCACATGGGGTGGTGGTAGCTTTGCAAAAAGTGAGGAGGAGGGTGATCGGGTAGGTATTCTCTCCCTCCTTCTTCTCCTTGTCTTGAAGCCAAAGAAAGAAGTGGGGGCGGATGAGGTGTGGCGTGGTGGGGCGTGCCGGGGAGGGAGAGAGGAAGAGAACTGAGAGAGCGAGAGGGGGAGCAGCAAGGGAGTGGTTAAGCAAGGGGAGGCTCGGCATGGGTAAAGAAGAGAGGGTAGATGGGGTAGCTAGGTGGGGCCTGCATGGCATAGAGAAAAGGAGAGGGGCCGAGAGAGAGGGTCGGGTAGTTAGGGTTAGCTAGAGAGGGGGGCTTAGTTAGGGTTTTGGTTTAGGTTAGGGGTAGAGGGGGTGATAGGGTTAGGGTGTGATCATGAACAACTCATGATTAAGCACATGGGTTTTGGTTTATGGCAAGACCAACACAAAAGAGACAAGCAAAGAGAAATGTTTGGGGAGAAGTAAAGAAGGGTAGGGGTTTTAGGGTAGGATTAAGATGGTCACACATGGTCATGCAAAAAGGGGTGATGATTGCATGGCCCATGCACAATAATTAATGGCCATGTTTATGCTTGTGAAAACAATAATAATAACATGGCATTATTATTATGCATTCCCAAAATGTGGAATAAAGGCCAAGCAAAAGGAATTAGAATTAGATCCATCCCAACCCACATGAGCTAGAGTAAATGCCGAAATAAAATAAAAGCCCATGGGTAATTAGGGTGGTGGAATTATAAGGTGGTGACAAAGAAAGATGGTGGAATGGAATAAAAGATATGCCCCCAACTCAACTTGGGCATTAAACATTTATCAAGAACCAAATACAATATATCAAGAGGCAAATACAATTAATAATGCATATGAGAGAAGAACCAAAACAAAAAGGGTTTTATATGATGCTCAAATGCAAGGTGGCATGATGACATGAGCATGATATAATTATGATGCAACAATTATATATTGGAAGTAGCATTTATATAGACTAGGCTAGTAGCATTGCAATTGTTAGACAATTGGGATGCTACATATATGATCATGGTTTCCTGATCATGAACATATAGATGTTATTAACAACAGGGTCATATCATTAGGAGAATGATGTGATGGACATACTCCTATAGTTAAGCGTAGCATTAAGATCAAGTCATTTAATATAGTTCATTTGCTATATGCTTTCTGATACATAGTAACCTAATTCCTTCGACCATGAGATCATGGTAATCACCATCACCGGAAGGATGCTTTGATGACATCAAACACCACACCGTAACTAGGTGGCTATAAAGGTGGCATTGAGTGTTCGGAAAGTATGGGTTGAGGCACATGGATCAAGGGTGGGATTTGTCCATCCATATGACGGATAGATATACTCTGGGCCCTCTCGGTGGAATGTCATCCAATTATCTTGCAAGCATGTGACTGGCTCACAAGGTATCACATATCACGGGAACGAGAAAAGAGTACTTATCAGTAACGAGGTTGAACTAGGTATGCAGAGATACCGACGATCAAAACCTCGGATAAGTAAACTATCATGAGACAAAGGGAAATTGGTATCGCATGTAAGTGGTTCATTCGATCGCAAAGTAATCGTAGAAATATGTGGGAGCCATATGAATTTCCAGATTCCTCTATTGGTTATTGATCGGAGAAGTGGATCGGTCATGTCCGCATAATTCACGAACTGTAGGGAGACACACTTAAGGATTCGATGTTGTTGAGTAGTGATGGAATGATGAGTAAGAGACCGAATGTTGTTCGGAGTCTCGGATGGGATCCGGGATATCACGAGGAGATCCGTATTGGTCCGGAGAATAAGATTCATATAAGGAAAGTCCTGTTTTGGAGTTCGGGAATGATTCCGGTGTTTTCACCAGGAATGTTCTAGAAGGGTCTGGAAGGTCCGGCACTCCGGAGGGGAAGGGTACATTGATGTGTCATAACAATGTGGAATGGTTGCATCATGTACTAGGTCACTTGGCTGGGCAAAATAAAGAGAAGAAATCAAATCGAAGTTTGAAAGTCAAACGCCAATTTGAAAAAGTCAAATCTCAAGTTTGCTTGGTGGAGGGAGAGTAGGAAACCTACTTGGGGAGGAAGTCCCACTCCCTCCCACCCGCCGGCCATGAGGAGGAGTTGGAGGACTCCCTCCTCACCAAACCGCCTCTCCCCTCATATATAAGGAGGGGTAGGGCGCCCCCTCTCCCGACACCTCAAACCCTAGCTCCTGGCGCCACCACCTGCTGCCACCGCCTAGGGCCTCCTCCCAAATCGCCGACTAGGGTTTCCCCAAACCCTAGCCGCCGGCTACACCCCTCCCCTTGGTGCTTCTAAACCCTATATCACCAAGGCACCTCTCTTGCTCCACCATACTCGCTCCGGCTTAAGGCGAAGCCCTGCGAGATCTCCCCTCTACTTCCGACACCACGCCGTCGTGCTGCCGGAATCGCGAGGAGAGTGCTACAACCTCCGCTGCCTGCTGGAACAAGGGAGAGGAAGGTCTTCATCGAGTACCGAACGTGTGACCCATTGAAGCGCTGCGGAGCCTTGTGCCGGAAGGATCGTCTACGCGATCTTGAGATCGGCAAGAGTACGACTACATCATCCACGAGAATCTGCTCTCGTTAACCACTTTGGAATCTTCGAGGGTGAGTTACTCTATCGACTCGTTGCTACAATCTAGTAGATAGATCTTGGCTTGTTTGTGTGCATGCGGTAGAATTTTTTTGTTTTCCATGCTATGAACCCCATCAGTGGTATCAGAGTCGTGTCTATATGTAGATCTGTTGCACGAGTAGAACACAATAGTCATTATGGACGGTGGTGCTTTTATTATCAATTGCTTCTTGTGTACTTTGCATCTTGCGGTATGGTGGGATGAAGCAGCCCGGTCTAACCTTACATGACATCATTCATGAGACTTGCTCCACGCTCAACATGCAACTTGTATTGCATAAGTGGCTCTGCGGGTGTCTGTCTCTCCCATCATAGTAAAGATTCAATTTATAACGGGCACCTGATAGTTCAAGCATCAATGTTGTGGTTCTTGTTCGTAAGTTAGAACGACACTTATTGAAAGCCCCAAACCACGTAAAATATGCAAAGAAAAATTAGAGGCGTCTAACTTTGTTTTGCAGGGGTGTGCTGTGATATGATATGGCCATGATTGTCATTATATATGATGTATGCAATGTTCCTTATTGTAAGTTGGCAATCGGTAGGAGCCATATGGTTATCTTTTAAATTCCGTTAAGACCCGCGTGTATATTATTCAAAGTAGTTGTAATAGTTGATGCTGGTGGATGACAACCATGAAGCAGCGCCATTGACCTTGACGCCATTCCGATGATGATGGAGATCATGTTCGTGCTTGAAGATGGAGATCGGAAGCACAAGAAGAAAGGCCATATCATATCACATATTATGAATTGCATGTGATGTTAATCCTTTTATGCATCTTGTATTTCTTAGTTCACGACGGTAGCATTATAAGATGATCCCTCAAGCACACAATTTCAAGTTTTAAAGTGTTCATCCTTAGTAAGCACCGTTGCTAAAGCTCGTTGTTTCGAAGCATCATGTGATGATAGGGTGTGTTAGATTCTGCGAGTGTATACAACGTGAGCAAGCTAGATTTGCTCATGCGGAAGCTAAGGTTTAATCTTGACGAGCCTAGCATGTACAGACATGGTCTTGGAACACGGATCACCGAAAGGTAGAGCATGAGTCATATAGTAGATATGATGAACATGTTGATTATTCGCCATTGAAGCTACATCAACTCTCGTGATGATCGGTTTTGATGTGGTGGATTTGGTTCGTGTGATCACTAAAACAATGTGAGGGATATTGTTTTGAGTGGGAGTTCAACAGCAATATGATTAAAAGTTTAACACTATTTATCATAAATTAAATCAAAGTGAATTTGCATAGTTGTTGTAGTCATTGGCATCCGTTTACTACCTTGCGCTTAGTTTTAGTTGAGATGATAGAACTATAGAATTCTGGTTAGTTACTTTACGAACTAGTATCATATTGTTTTGAAGTGTTAATCTAAAGTTTAAAATTCCCATTGCAAACTTTTAGTAAGTTTTGATTATTCTGTGAAGTTTAATAGTTGGTATTAAATCAAGAGTAATAATTCCAGTGTTAGTATATAAGTATCATGTTTATCTCCATGATTCTTGATATTCGAAAGATGGTTTCAATATCAAGGTAATCTAGGAGTTGAAAGAGTTGTTTCAGAAACCATCATGTATGGAAGATATTGCGATATCTGAAACGATGTTTTGGTTACAACATGATAGAGTATAATATGACAAAGTTAATGTTCTCATATTTGATGAGAATTTACAAAAGGTTGGAGACACTAGTTGTTCTAATCCTCCAAAAGGTTTTGGAGAGCACCATTATACTCGCGATTCACCGTTATAAGCTAAAAGTAGCTTGATCATGGATAATTCCATGATAAGGGTGAATATCTGATGTAGGTAAAATGTTTACTACACCAAGAGATTACTAAAGAAAGGAATTTGAAAGAACACCAAACATTTGATGATGGTGATCTACTTCAAAGTGCAAGTCCAAATACATTGGTATTTAACTATACATGCTTTGGACTATGTGTCATGTATATGGCTCTACTATTAATGATGATAGATTCTTTCAAACAGAAAAAGAAATACTGGAAGAGAATCTCATAAATATATGGCAGAAAAGAAAAGACTAGAATTTTTAGATTAGGTATATAGAGGATATACGCGTTATGGCTGTATTCTTTGCTTGTTAAATAATGTGGTTCTTAAGTATTGGATACTGAATTTGTTGGTATGAATCGTCATATGAAACAACAGAATTCATGAACTACAATGGCCTAAGTAACTAGCAAAAGAATATGTGCTGATGTTCATCGAGAACAAATAAAGGGTTATTGTGTTGCTCGTTAAACATCAAAGCTTGACTTCAAGATTTGTTTTATCAGGTATTATGAGAACAAAAGGGTTGTTCAAATAATTGCCGTAATCCATAAAACATAGATGATTCACAAATCTCGTTGGAGAAATCACATCCATAAAACTAGTGCTAAAAATGTCGAAAGACAAATTGATTGAAAGATCACTTAGGAAATGACATCGCCGTTTAAATTATATTGGAAAGAAAACATGAAGAAACTCCATGTGGATGGAATTTTGGAGTCTTTTTGATTTTGATCAAATGACGCTTGTGAAACTTTCCTAGAGATAATTAAAACTTTGTTCATAGGCCAAAAGGGAACGAATGACTGGCTTATTGGAACTTGTACATATTGTTGTATGAAGTCCATTATGTGTAGTCAAGAGCGATGGATTTCAACTTCATATGCTTTCTCCGAAAATTTGAGTGAATATATGAATATTTACTTAATAAGGATGAAGTATGAAACATTTGAAAAGTTCAAAGACTTTCAAGATGAAGTGCAAAATCATTGTAACAAGAATATAAATAGTTTATGATAAGATCATAAAGGAAGATATTTGAGTTACAAGTTTAGCAAAATACCTAAGATTTAAGGAATCGTTCCGTGGATTTGCATTTCCCGAAACACCATAAGAGTATGGAGCGTTCGAGATATGTAATTAAACCTTGTTTGACATGGTAAGATCAAAGGTGTAATTCATAAAACTGCCATTATACTTTAAAGATTAAAAGCTTTAGAGACTACCGTTTTTCCACTGAAAAGAGATCCATCATAATCTGTTGAATTGACACCATATAAAGTTATGGTTTGGGATAAACACCCAAGTTGTCCTTTCTTAAAAATTGGTATGCTATGCATAAGAAAGATGTTTGCAACCAAAATCGGATGAACATATCTTTGTATGTTATTTTGAATAATAGTTAAGTAATCCTCCATAACACCGAAGGCAAAAGTGTTTGTCGCTTAGAACGTCAAGTTTCTTTGAGAAGGAATTTTCCGTGAAAATTTAAGTGGGAGGACAATAGAACTTTGATGAGGGTAAAAGAACCTTAGCTATATGTGCAAAGTTGCGCAGCGCCGAAAAGTGTTCCGGAGGCAGCAACAATGCTCATGGCTCACGTGCCTCAAAGGTTGCGGTCACAGAGGTCTAAGTTCCTATTGAACCGAGTAGGTCGGGTAAACAATCAAATACCAAGATTTGAGAGTTAAATGATTATTTGACAATAATGATCAGACTACATGCAAAGAATCGATGATGGGCCCTGACTCTGCCAAATGGCTTGAAGCCATAAAATCCGTGATAGTTCCATATACGAGAGATCAAGCTTTGAACTTGAAAGACCCTCTGAAAAGGTGCAAGACCTTATAGTCGTATTTGGATCTATAAAGAAATAGACATGGATGTTTCACATCTATGAAATTATCGACATGTCGAAAAAGAGTTCACGACAATGTTCAAAGAGTTGAATATGACAAGATCTGATCTTTCATTAAGCGATATTTAGTCTAGACAGATTAATGTAGCAACCACTACATATAATTTTGTTATGTGGTAGTTGAATAAACAAAACAAGTTCTTCTAATATAATGGTTACCTAGGACGTGTGCATGACACGGTCCAAAGGGTTTTGTTATTTCAAAGGATGCTAAAAGCATATGCAAACTTCAATGGTTGAAGTAAGCACCGCGGAGTTGGAATCTTCACTATGATGAAACTATTAAAAGAGTTTTAATTTCATCGGAGACGATGAAGATGCTTGCATTTGCAAGAAATTAAGTGGGAGCGCCAAGACATGTTTCTAATACATTATGTAGAATACATATTTTTGATTGTAAATGATGTATCTTTTTATTGACACAAGATAAGAATTTCATCTCGATGAAAGGCTTAGGCAAAACCCGAATATTTGGCATCAATGTCTATAAGGATAAATTGTGACGCCAATCTGGTTGTGCCAGAAGTACATAGATGAGATATTGAATGAGTTCAACATAGAAACTACAAGAAAGGTTCTTGTTGCACAGGAAGGATTGAATAAAGATTTAAGTATTTTTGATACTTAATAAATACAATCACAAAGAGTATTTTATCAATCATGATGTGATGTGTACAAATCCAGATATGTCCTATGCTCTAATGTTATGAGCGTATACCAGAATGATTCATAAGATGATTATTGGATGATAGTAAAGATATTCTTATGATCTTATAGAAGAACTAAGAATATATTATTTTGTAGAAGTGACAAATAGATGGTTAGTTCATTGTAAAAGTATTACATTGATACTAGTTTTGTCACAAAGTACAAATTAAGTTTATCTCAATCTAAACTAAGGGTGGCACAATATGATGGAAAGTAAGTTCCATAATGAATTTAGATGAGTTCCAAAGTTAAGACATTGTGACAGATACTACAACAAAAGGCTAAGTATATGACTGATGTTATAGCAGCAAAAGAGGGCATTTGTGTCAAGTAGTTTGTTATCAAACTAGGTGTAGTTCACAGCGGGATAGTACTATGAAGATATATTGTATGACAATATTATCGACATGTTTTAACCCCAAGGAACTAAAGGTCTCACCAAAGGACCAAATTTGTATAAAGCCATCTCATTAGAGAATGAGTGATGCGTAGAGACGCAAATACATGCAATTACACACGGACCTAGAAGTGTCAGATCCGGAGATCAGTTGACCACTAGAAATCGTGTACATACGACACCAGAAAGTCATAGGTATTGAATACACAAAGGTTTGAAACTAGATTATTGACTCTAGTGCAAGTGGGAGACTGTTGGAGATATGCCCAAGAGGCAATAATAAAGTGGTTATTATCATATCTTCATACTTATGATAAATGTTTACATACCATGCTATAATTGTATTAACCGGAAACATTAATACTTGTGTGATTTGTAAACATAAAAGAGTCCCTGGTAAAGCCTCTTGTCAAACTAGCTTGTTGGTTAATATATGATCATGGTTTCCTGATCATGAACATAGAGATGTTATTAACAACAGGGTCATATCATTAGGAGAATGATGTGATGGACATACTCCTATAATTAAGCGTAGCATAAAGATCAAGTCATTTAATATAGTTCATTTGCTATATGCTTTCTGATACATAGTAACCTAATTCCTTCGACCATGAGATCATGTTAATCACCATCACCGGAAGGATGCTTTGATGACATCAAACACCATACCGTAACTGGGTGGCTATAAAGGTGGCATTGAGTGTTCGGAAAGTATGGGTTGAGACACATGGATCAAGAGTGGGATTTGTCCATCCATATGACGGATAGATATACTCAGGCCCTTCGTGGAATGTCATCCAATTAGCTTGCAAGCATGTGACTGGCTCACAAGGGATCACATATCACGAGAACAAGAAAAGAGTACTTATCGGTAACGAGGTTGAACTAGGTATGCAGAGATACCGACGATCAAAACCTCGGATAAGTAAACTATCATGAGACAAAGGGAAATTGGTATCGTATGTAAGTGGTTCATTCGGTCGCAAAGTAATCGTAGAAATATGTGGGAGCCATAAGAATTTCCAGATTCCTCTATTGGTTATTGATCGGAGAAGTGTCTCGGTCATGTTCGCATAATTCACGAACCGTAGGGAGACACACTTAAGGATTCGATGTTGTTGAGTAGTTATGGAATGATGAGTAAGAGACCGAATGTGGTTCGGAGTCTCGGATGGGATCCGAGATATCACGAGGAGATCCGGATTGGTCCGAAGAATAAGATTCATATAAGGAAAGTCATGTTTCGGAGTTCGGGAATGATTCCGGTGTTTCCACCAGGAATGTTCTAGAAGGGTCTGGAAGGTCCGGCACTCCGGAGGGGAAGGTTACATGGATGTGTCATGACAATGTGGAATGGTTGCATCATGTACTAGGTCACTTGGCTGTGCAAAATAAAGAGAAGAAATCAAATCGAAGTTTGAAAGTCAAACGCCAATTTGAAAAAGTCAAATCTCAAGTTTGCTTGGTGGAGGGAGAGTAGGAAACCTACTTGGGGAGGAAGTCCCACTCCCTCCCACCCGCCGGCCATGAGTAGGAGTTGGAGGAGGACTCCCTCCTCCCCAAACCGCCTCTCCCCTCATATATAAGGAGGGGTAGGGCGCCCCCTCTCCCGACACCTCAAACCCTAGCTCCTGGCGCCACCACTTGCTGCCGCCGCCTAGGGCCTCCTCCCAAGTCGCCAACTAGGGTTTCCCCAAACCCTAGCCGCCGGCTACACCCCTCCCCTTGGTGCTTCTAAACCCTAGATCGCCAAGGCACCTCTCTTGCTCAACCATACTCATTAGGCAAGCGAAGCCTGCGAGATCTCCCTCTACTTGACACCACGCCGTCTTCTGTAGGAATCCCTTGCAGGAGAGTGCCACAACCTCCGCTGCCTGCTGGAACAAGGGAGAGGAAGGTCTTCATCGAGTACCGAACGTGTGACCGACTACGGAAGCGCTACCGGAACACAGCGCCGGAAGGATCCTCTATGTGATCTTGAGATCGGCAAGAGTACGAATACATCATCCACGAGAATCTGCTCTCGTTAACCTCTTTGGAATCTTCGAGGGTGAGTTCCTCTATCGACTCGTTGCTACAATCTAGTAGATATATCTTGGCTTATTTGTGTGCATGCGGTAGAAATTTTTTGTTTTCCATGCTACGAACCCCATCAAGGCCATCATGCTAGACACAATTCTATACCTAAAAAGCTAGGGTTCGTATCGGCTTTGACTTCAGCAAATAATTTGATGAAACGGATACATTGTTAATACCTATCGAACTAGCTAGCTAGATTCAAAAGCTTCATTGTTTAGATTATCTTTTTGATAGGAACAATGATTCACTTGATTTTGTTAGATGTTTTTGTTAAGGTATTATTTTTCAATTCGATATGTAGTAGCTCGAGACATTCCCGAATTAAGGCCAAATTTTCCGCAGTGTTCAAGCAAGAAGCTCAGGTTGGAGAGAGCTCATCATGGAAGAAGACAAGAGAGAACTCTGTTGCCAGCCTGATGTAGAGGTCACTAAAGAAGGGTGGGTACGCCCATTAGGAGAAGCCCACTAACAGCTTCTGCAACATGTTGCGTGAATCCGGGTTAAATATGCTTGCCATCCTTAGTTTACTTTTCCTTTGTTTTAAGGGTGAGTGTCCTCCGACCATCAAGCTGAAGACCTCCACTGCCTATGTCTGGGATGTCCACCAGAAGAAGCAAGATGACAACATTTTCATGGATGCAGGATGGCCAGAGTTTGCCTATGCACATGACTTGAAGAAAGGACAGCTCCTGATATTCAAGAAGCTTACCACCAGATCCTTGGAAGTAATTTTATTTGATAAACATTGCTGGGAGAAGGTGATCATATGTGTAGGTTATCACCCATGACCCACCACTGGAGGAACAATATGAATCATAGTTGTATTAAGTTGGTGCATGTTCGGTTCGGATCGCAACTGTTCTGTATACATGCAGTCTAAGTATACCCTTCTCTTTGACGTAATTGATCTTATAAATATGTGTGTGGACTGATTCTTTGAGTGTAGAATATGGCCTCGCTTTTCTTTCTAATCATATCCTTGCTACATCTATTGAATTTCAATGTCTGTATTGCTGAATCTGTTAATTATTTTGGTCATTGTCTCTGTACTGCTGAATCTGTCTGTATTGCTAAATCTGTTAATTATTTTGGTCAATGTCTATGTACTGCTGAATCGGTCACTTTGAAATGTTGTTGAATATGTCAAGTGCTACTGAATATGAACTGGGAATCTGCCGATATTTTTTATGTCTTATTTGTATACTACTAAATCTTTTGAATGTTGTTGTATCTATCAAATTTTCTGTCCTTGCTATTACTAAAATATTTTGTAGGGCTGAAACAAGAATTAATTCTCTCTGTACTACAATTGAATTTAAGCATCTCTATTGTTGAACTAGTCACTTTGAAATACTGCTGAATATGATTCTGAATATGAACTGGAAATCTATCGATATTTTTCTATCTTATTCTATACTTTTAAATCTTTCAAATGCTACTAAATCTGTCAAAAGTTCTGTCATTGCTGCCTGGCTATTTTCCCTAGAGCTTTTTTCCTTTCTGTCTTCGGAATTGTTGGATGTGTTTTGGACAGAGATTAGAGGATTAAAGATACATCATGATTTTTCATTGGATATCAGTCCAGTTTTGGCCTGGGCAAAGTGTGTATCCCTCATTTTTTAGATTATTCGCATGAATATATCTGTCAAAAGAACTATCGCTTTTTCTCTATCCATTACTCCTTTTTTCCTCCATTGATTTTTTTGTTTTGAGAATAATTTTCCCTCCCTTGGTGAGGTCTTTGTTTCGAGTCCTGCCGAGCCACACTAGAAATCATTTTTACAAACGAGTAGATGAAAGCTATCCCATTTTGCCCATGTTTAGCCCAGAACAATTTAGTTCGGCCTTTTAGGGGCCAGGTACTATTGAGCACAACTAAGTGAAATTTGGGAAATTCGCCCATGGAGCATAACCATGAACATTTTAATTCGGCCTTTTAGGGGCCAGGGGACTATTGAACACAACCTAGTGAAATTTGAGAAAAGAGCCCATGGGACATAGCCTGTGGAGTATAGCCCATGAAGGTAGATCATGTAGAATATTCAAACTCTTTTTAGTTCGTCATTTTGGGCATTGCCCCCAACCTCTCAAAATAAAAAAACTCTCCCTACCCATGTTTTTAAGAAACTACTCCATTATGTGACATTTTATAAATTGAGATGTCAGGAGCGATGCCAAACGAGGTTCGATCTCGTCAATGCCCATTGTTATGGACTTGGGTTTTGGAGAAGATGGGGATGCTGGAGGTTGCGGAACGGTTAACAGACAAGCAACGCAAGACACGAGGTTTACCCAGGTTCAGACCCCCGGAGGGAAAACCCTACTCCTGCTTGTCTGCTCTTGATTACGACGGAACCGAAGGTTACAGGGGTGCGCAGATGCAATCTGGCGTGGAGGTGTGTATGCGATGGTGGAAGAGATCCTTCTCGCTATACCCTCCTGTCCTTTATATAGATAGGCAGGTCCCGGGCTTAGGTCGAGTCGGTTACAAATTAGGGTTGCTACCCTTTGAAATTCTATATAATCTAGACTTGTCCTCCAAGGAGTCGAAAACGCCATGGGCTTGGGCCACCCGAAGCCTTCATGGTCCATGTGACTTGACGTGGGCCTTCCTTGGGCTGGACCAGGTATACCAATGTCGTGTACCGTGGGGTATGTCCATGTCAGTAGCCTCCGAGTGTTCAGTCGAATCGTAGATTCGGTTGGAGACTCTTCAATCTTTCGGGTGCTATGTAGTTGAACCTGTTTTGCAAGGAGAAATGTTTAGTTCATAGGGATTGTTGATGCATGTGCCCGTCTCACCCGACGGATCAAGGCCAGTTAACTGTCATAGGACAAAACAACACGATCTGCATCAAACTCGAGTCCCTGGACTCGAATTCGGAAAGATCGCTGGTGTGATTCAACTCAGGCTGTTGCTGACTTACAGGAGTCGAGTCCCAGTGATTTTCAAGTGATGTACCCAACACGTCCGTTCGTATTTTCATCATGTCTGTTGGCACGGAAGTTTACTGGCAGAGCGCAGTCAGGTGCGTTACCAGGCCATCAGATGATATCTGTAGGGCTTATCTTTGCATCGTAGACACAACATCTGAAGTTTTATCACCGCGGAGGTGTTTCGGGTGGCCAAGGAGACTGCTTCTCACTTAGCATTTGTTTGGGCAAAGTTTGCCAAAAAGATTTTGTTGCATTTTTATCCGAAGGATCTCAATCGAAGGATTCATAGGGTGTGCGGCCAGCGCTCCCTATGGGAGTAGCCCCGGAGTGTCTGTTCGATTCGTAGACTCGAGCAGAGACTTTAGCTCAGTCGTTTTCAACATATGTCTGAAGGACACAATTTTTTCAGATGCTTCAACCGACGCTCCCTATGGGAGTAGCCCCCCGAGTCCGTAGTGGAGTCGTAGACTCGACGTAGGACTCGAAGATAGTTTCGAGGTGTAATTACCTTAGTCATTTCTCAGGTGCGCAGCCAGCGCTCCTAATAGGAGTAGCCCCCGAGTAGTTTCTCGAATCATAGATTCGAGTAAGTACTTGATTAATCATCTGAAAATTTTGAACTGTTGCTTGGTCTTGTCTTGATGATGTCAGTGCTGACGATTGGTGATCTCAACCGTCTGCGTCCGCAGAGGTGAGGCGACGAGGCGATTGTGGGTCCCACCGCCTGACTTGAAGTTAACTCATCACGCGCAGACATGGCAAAAATCACGGTGTCTCCTCGATTTCCGTGCATAGTGGACGGCATGCTGGCGACAGTTTGGTGTAGTGTTGACACGTGTAGGGTTAGATATGAGGTGCGCGCTAGGGCTTCTGGATCAACGGCTCTCGTGCATCGTCTTCTTCCTTTTATACCGTAAATAAACAATAGTTTTCATTTACCCTTCATCATTTTCTCTTATGCCATTGCCTCCATTTTCACGAGCTTCGCTGCCCATCACTATGCTCTGGATATTCTTTGTTGTTTTCCTTCTTCCTTCTTGCGCGCACCGCCACCGTCGCTTCTACAAGATGGGCAAGACCAAGAAGACCGTTGCTGGAGTTGGGTCGAGCGCCACCGCCGGCGGCAAGAAGATCGCCACCACGGCCCGCGCCACTGACGGCGGGTGGAAGCGCACAAAGATGCACGACGGGGACTTGCGCAAGCTGCGTGATTCTTGGTTGATTACCCAGAATGAAAAGGACGCCATACTCCCTGGCGACGAGGTAATCCCGCGCCCACCTAAAGGGTTTCGGCTCATGTTTTACGCCTTTTTCATCCATGGTATCTCTCTTCGTGTTCATGATTTTCTTCGTGGACTTCTCTTCTTTTACGGGATTCAGTTGCATCATCTGTCTCCCAATTCTCTCCTCCATATCGCCTGCTTCATCACTATTTGCGAGTGCTGGCTCGGTATCGAGCCGCACTTTGGCCTCTTCCAGAAGCTCTATTCCGTGAAGAGGCAGTCCGGCACCGGCGGAGTCTATCCGCTCGACGGCTGCATCATCTCTATTCGATCTTCTATACTTTTCTTCTCCTTTTCTATGTGCGAGTCCATCCAGTATTGGCGGAAGAACTGGTTTTACATCCGCGATGCCAAGGTGTACAGACAAGATTTTGGCCTCGCCCCTTTCGACTCCTCTCAGAAGATCGTCCCGAAGAGATCGTGGAAGAACCATGTCTTGGAGGGTGAAACAGCGGAGGTGGATAAGCTCTACCATCGCGTGGAGGCGCTCTAGATGGTGGCTGGGAAAGAGGTCAATGGTGTGGACATCATCCGCACCTTCCTCAAGCGTCGGGTGCAGCCGCTCTAAGCGAGGACGCATCCAATGTTTCTCTATGCTGGCCGCAATGACCCGATGAGGGTCTCATCCGAGGAGTTGTCCAAGGGTGATATTAATAGAGCCCTTCGGCCTTTGCTGAAGAACAAGGCCGATGAGGATCTCCCAGGGAAATCCTTGATCGCCCCCTTTAGTGCTGCAAATGCAGTTCCTCAGGTGGAGACTTGTGTCCTGCGCGTTGTGCTTTTTTCGAGTGCTCTTTGACATGGTTATACCCCACGGGTACATAATGTTAGCATACCTAGTCCAGCCCAAGGGAAAGCCCACAACAGGGTACACGGCATGTGGAGATTTCGGATGGCCCAAGCCCATGACGCCTTCGGATCCTTGGAGAACAAGACTAGAGTAGATAGAATTTCAAAGGGGCAAAACCCTAATTTGTAACCGACTCGACCTACACCCGGGACCTGCCTATCTATATAAAGGCTAGGAGGGCATGGCGAGGAGGGCCTCAACTCACCTCATACACACCTCATGCCAGATTGCATCTGCGCACCCTTGTAACCTTCGGTTCCGCCGTAATCAAGAGCAGACAAGCAGGAGTAGGGTTTTCCCTCCAGGGGCCTGAACCTGGGTAAATCTCGTGTCCCTGCATTTCTTGTCTGTTAACCGTTCCGCGATCTCCAGCATCCCCATCTTCTCCAAAACCCAAGTCCATAACAATGGGAATTGACGAGTCGAAACCTCGTCCATTGGTGCCGTCTGTGGGAACTTGGGGCGTTGATTGTGCGATCATGACGGTCCCATCCGGAGCGATCTACAACTCATCGACGACAGAGAGTCATCTCCTCTTCAGCAACTTCGAATTCACTTCCCACTTGCCAGCCACCATGAGGGATTCCGATCCCGTAGGCGACGGGCTCGAGATTCTGTTCGGGAGCTTCTGCTTCCAGGTGGGGCAGACCGGCACCCTCCGCCTCCCAGAGCGGGTGCTACCACCATCCATCAGGCCCGCTTCATGGGTCCCACCCATTGGCGTGATGCACACGTCAACGTTGATAGGTGAGTCATATGATAGCAGTTGCTGTAACTCAGATCTATGCGGTCCTCCCTTAGATGAAGGAACCTACGGTTTCGGATCCGAAAGCTGCGGCAGTAGCAACCCAATCCACGGGCATTACTAGTGCGTCGTGGTCATCCAGGGCGAATCGAAACTACCACCAGGTTCGAGTACCCCCAACAAACCACCCAATCCGCCGCCCAACCGACAGGCTGGAAACGAAGGAAACGGAGGAAACCCACCCCTCCAGACCAATGAGGGCGACGCTAACGACTACCACAAGATCAACCTCAATGAGGATGGATGGCGTCAAGCACGCGAAGCTGTGGCGGGCAACATCATCCTACCTGTGAATGCTTCACGGGATTTGCTCATGGCATACCACCTTCTCCTCATCGGCGAGCATAACCGACAGGTGAAGCTGATGGAGGAACTCAACAAACGCAAGAAGGAGGCTTCGGAGTCTAGCGCGCAGCGAGCTGCGCTCTTCGCCGCTGGCGGCTCCAGCTCACATGGCAACAACGCCAACAAGCATCGCTCACGGGTGGATAACATGGACCCCACTGCATGTCGCGAAGCCACAAGGGCCCTCAACACGTCCTTCATGTCAATGGACGTGAATGGTAACATCATGTCGAAGACGCCACAGCCTGTAATCATGGCAGCCACTATGTACCTCGTGTCCCATCCACCTCCGATGGGGGACCCAAAAAGCGCCATGCACAAGTCCGCGCTAGCCGGTCTTGGACTCGTCGGAGCTGCGCTCCGCAAGGAGGCTCCTGCGGAGCCAAAAAAGAAATCTACGGTCAGATTCAACCGCAACCCCACACCCTCATCCGACGAGGACGAGCATGATCTACCTCGACGTCGCAAGAGCCCAAGGCGTCGCAGCAGCGACTATGACACTCGAAACGACCTCGCCCAGCGCAAGGTCGACAGGGCACACGCCAAATGCGCGTGTTCAACTGAATCCGACGAGGATGACGATGGAGAGCTGTGTGGAGCCCGATGCTTTAGCAGATCCTTTCGGCGGATGCGAATGCCGAAAAATTTCAAGCTCCCTTGGGACACTCCGAAGTTGACGGCACGCAGGACCCAAAGGCCTGGCTCAGCGACCACCTCTCGTCCGTCAAGATGCACGACGGTAATAAAAACCCCATGCTACAATGCCTTCAGCTACAGCTGATAGGCGCAGCTCGAATCTGGCTCAGCAGACTGTCCTCCGGCTCCATCTGAAGCTGAGAAGAGCTGGCATACATCTTCATCTGCAACTTCAAAGGCACCAGCAAGAGGCCAGCCTCGATCGAGGAGCTGCGTGCCTGCACCCAACGTACCGGCGAAACCATTCGCTCGTACATCCTACACTGGTCTAACATCAAGAACTCAGCCGCGCACATCTCCGAGGAAAGGACAATCGACGCCTTCAAGGATGGTGTCAAACGCCCAGACTTCAGGGAAGAACTTGGGAGCGTCAAGCCCAGGACGTTTGACCACCTCATGGACATCGCCAACAGGTGGGCAGATGGCGAGGATTCCCTCCATCGAATGCATTCGGATGATGAGGACGACTATGGCCGCAGGCAAGAACACCGCAGCAAGCGAAGATCGAGTGTCTATGATGATCGCGATGTAGTCGACATGGTTGTGGTTGGCTATGCCGATCGATGCAACGATGGTAACCGCAGCAGCGGATACCACGGAGGCAACTTCCGTGATGGAGGAAGGCCCACGCAGACATGGAAACGCAGCAGCCGTGACGACGAGCCCTCGGCATACGACAAGTTGTCTGGCCCTTGCACCATCCAATTCTACATCGACAAGCAAGATGGCAAAAATAAGGCCATCCACATGCTAAAGGACTGCCGCGAGTTTCAGAAGCTCAGCGAGGGTCTCACCCAAATGCGACGCCAGATCGTGAACCCTGGGTTTAGGCCCGCACCTGCACCAGGTGACATCACCCACGGAGCTCCTCCACCACCACTCGTGGGACCGTCGAATCCAGCAATCGCACCTGCCCCAAACAATGGTACAGGAGGATACC
Organism: Avena insularis; assembly: GCA_023614405.1. Lineage (NCBI taxonomy): Eukaryota > Viridiplantae > Streptophyta > Magnoliopsida > Poales > Poaceae > Avena > Avena insularis. The sequence continues at coordinate 228,118,300 of CM042689.1, read as the reverse complement.
CACCGCCAAAAGGGGCCCTGATGATCTAGAAGGGACGCCCTACCAACAGGGTGCAAAACAATATCACCCAACAGGTCAGCCTGGCCATGACCGCTCCACCTGCTATCCCTGAGTACCTCAGTGGTTCGGAGTCCTGCATCACATTCGATCGCTCGGATCACCCCCGCCAGATCCCTCGCACAGGCCATGCTGCCCTGGTGCTCGAGGCGCAGATCGGAGGATTCGAGATGAGCCGCGTCTTCATGGACGGCGGCAGCGGCATCAACCTGATGTTCGCCAGCACCCTCGCAGCGATCACGGATCGGTCTTGACTGGAACAATCCGACACGACGTTCCACGACATAGTCCCAGGGAAGGGCATTTATCCCCTAGGAAAGATATGGCTCGACGTCATCTTTGGCCAGCCTGAAAACTTCTGGCGCGAGCGTTTGGAGTTCGAAGTGGTGGACTGGCCATCATAGTACCACGCCATCCTCGGGGGCGTGTCATTCTCAAGATTTCTGGCAGTACCGCACTACGCGTACCTGCTATTTAAGATGCCAGGGCCCAAGGGCGTCATCACCCTCCAGGGAAGCTTCACCCGATCCGATCATTGCGATAGATATTTCAATAGAATCTCCCAGTCGTTCGGCATGCAGGAGGAGCTCACGAGGCTCTGAGAGGTGACAGACAACGGGGCACCCCCAGTCTCTAGGCAAAACGCACCCGATATGTCATTCGACTCCACGGTTCACACGATAAAGGTGCAGGTCCACCCAATGGATGCCTCCAACATGACGCTGATCGCCAATGAACTCGGCACTGCATAGGAAAGCACGCTCGTCGAATTCCTTAGTGAGCGCTAGGAAATATTCGCCTGGTGTCCTGTAGACATGCCAGGAGTTCCCAGGGAATTCGCCGAGCACGCACTCAATGTGTTCCCCGATGCAAGCCCAATCAAGCAGTCGATCCGATGACTGTCTAAGCCAAGAGCCGAAGCAGTTGGAATTAAAGTCAACAGAATGCTCGATGCCAACTTCATTCGAGAAATCAAGGAGAGCGAGTGGCTGGCCAATACTGTGTTGGTCCCCAAAAAGGACACGGACATCCTGCGGATGTGCGTGGACTTCACGTCACTCAACAAGCACTGCCCCAAGGACCACTTCCCTCTACCTCGGATCGATCAGATCATCAATTCGACCGCAGGATGTGAGAAACTCTCCTTCCTTGATGCCTACTAAGGCTACTGTTGGAATTATGCCCTAGAGGCAATAATAAAGATGTTATTATTATAATTCTTGTTCATGATAATGTTTATATTCCATGCTAGAATTGTATTAAGTGGAAACTTTAATACTTGTGTGGTTTGTGAACAACACCGTGTCCCTAGTATGCCTCTATGGACTAGCTCATTGATTAATGATGGTTAAGGTTTCCTAACCATAGACATGAGTTGTCAATTAATAATGAGATCATATCATTGGGAGAATGATATGATGGACAGACCCAAACTAAGCGAAGCAATTAGATCGTGTCATCGTGTTCATCTTTGCGAAGCTTTTCTTATGTCAAATATTGTATTCCTTAGACCATGAGATAATACAACTCCCAGGTATCGGAAGAAAGCTTTGAGGTCATCAAACGTCATCCTATGAGAGGGTGATCATAAAGGTGTCTCTCAGGTGATCGGAAAGTATCTGTTGGGTTGTATGTATCGAGATGGGATTTGTCCCTCCCAAGTCGGAGAGATATACTTCGGGCCCACTTGGTAATCGATATCAACACCGCTTGCAAGCATGTGGTTAAGGAGTTAATCACAAAGTGTTATCGAATTATGGAACGAGTAAAGTACTTGCTGTGAACGAGATTGAACTAGGTATGACGGTACCGACGATCAAATCTCGGGCAAGTAAAATATCGCGAGACGAAGGGAATATATATATGGGATTGATTGAATCCTGGCATCACGGTTCATCCGATATGATCATCGATAAATGTGTGGGATTCAATATGGGTTTCCAGACCCCGCTATTGATTATTGATAGAAGATCATGTCCGCATATTCTCGAACCCGAAGGGTCACACACTTAACGTGTCTCGGCGCTAGGATATATTGGATAATTGGTTTATGAGTTTTTGTTCGGAATCTCGGATGGTATCCGGGACATCACGAGAGGTTCCGGAATGGTCCGGAGAATAAGATTCGTATAAGGCAGTGCAGTTTTTGGAGTTCGGAATTGTTCCGGGTTAATCGGTATTGTACCAGAAGGTTCTAGAAGGTTCCGGAGTGGGGCCAACATGGTCCCACATGTCGGGAGGGGGCATGGGCCTATGAGGGGGTGCCCTGGCTGCATTGGGCCAGGGGCACAAGGCCCCATAGGGCCCAGCCGGCCAAGCAAGGGATAAACCCTAATTGGACCTTCTAGAAGGGGGGGTTTCCTTGCCCCCCACTCCTCCCTCCTTTGGCCGCCGGCCTAGGGCTTGGGGGAGGGGTTAGGGCAGGCGCCCACCCCTCTATATATAGAGGGCTGGGGCGCACCACCCCCCTACACCTCCTCCTCAACCCTAGCCGTCCTGCTACCCTCCTCTCTCTCTCTCCTTCCCGACTGCGTGTAGGCGAAGCCCTGCTGCAGAAACTCTCCACCAATTGCACCGCGCCGTCGTGTTGTAGATCCAATCCATCTCTCCACCATACTTGCTGGACCGAGGAAGGAGGAGACGTCGAGGTGCTGCACGTGTGCATCTCACGGAGGCATCGCCACTTACGGTGCTAGATCGGATCGGATCGCGAGGAGGAGAAGCGAGTACGACTACATCACCCACGTTCCGAGCGTTCATCTTGAATCTTCAAGGGTATGAAGATCTAATCCATTCTCTCTCGTTGTTTGCATCTTCTAGATTAGATCTTGGCTTCCCCCTGTTCGCATCCGTAGAAAATTTTGATTTACTATGCCGCGAAAACCTTCAGTGGTATCAGAGCTAGATCTATGCGTAGATGTGTTTCACGAGTAGAACGCAACATGGTTGTTGCGGGCGTTGATGTTTTCTGTTGCAAGCCTCTTGTTTGTGTTCTTCTTATGACGCGGGATAGTGACATTGAAGCGGTTCCAGGCCAACCTTACGCGGCGTCGTTCGCGAGACCGGCTCCGCACTTGACGTGTGGCTTGTTCCACACATGCGGCTGGTGGTTGTCATTTTCTCTCACTATAGTTGTCATGGGATTTACACCGGAGTTTGGCAACCATAATATCACCGTTGTGGCTTTCCGTACGTAAGAATCGTTCTTAGCATGCTACTCCCATAAGCCATGCAAAACATGCAACAACAAAGTAGAGGCGTCTAACTTGTTTTTGCAGGGAGTGTTTTCTGTGATATGGTATGGCCCAAGATGTGATGTGTATAATGTATGCGATGATCATGTTTTGTAATGTTTCATGACTTGCATGTCGATGAGTACACAACCGGCAGGAGCCATATGGTTGTCTTTATAATTGTGTATGACCTGTGTGTCAACTTCTTATACGCCATGTAATAGTTTCACTTTATCGCTAAGTAGTTAGCAATAGTTGTAGTTGCTATTCGTGGTGGAGGCAATCATGGTGGAGTGATGGAGATCATGCCGGCACGCACAAGATGGAGATCATTGCGCGAAGATTGGCTATACCATGTCACATAAAGTTATATGCATGTGATGTTTATCATTTTATGTATCTTATTATGCTTAGATCGCGACGGTACCATTATAAGATGATTCCTCACTTAAAGATCAAGACAAAAACTGTGTTCTCCCCAAGTATGCACCGTTGTGAAAGTTCGTCGTGTCCAAGCATCACGTGATGATTGGGTGCTATAGACTCTACGTTCAAATACAACGGGTGCAAGCCGATTTACTGCGGAAATACTTGGGTCTAACTTGACGAGCCTAGCATGTACAGACATGGCCTCGGAACACATGAACCGAAAGGTTAAGCATGAGTCATATGAATGATATGATCGACACTTCGTTGTCCACCATTGAAACCACATCTCTTCTCGTGAAGATCGGATTAGGTGTGGTGAATTTGGATCGTGTTCACTAAACAACTTGAGGGATGTTGAATTTAGTGGGAGTTCATCTAGTAATTTGATTAAAAGTTGAACTAGTTATCATGAACATAGTCTAATTTGTACTTGCAAATATTGTAGATCAAATGGCTAAGTCCAACTTCAACTTCAACGTTTGTGCTGAGAAGGAAAAGCTTAAAAACAATGGGTCTAACTTCACCAACTGGTTCCGCAATCTGAGAATCATTCTCTCTGGCGGTCAAGAGGACTATGTCCTTGAGAAAGCGTTAGGTGAAGCTCCTGCTGCAACTGCGCCGACTGATGAGAAAGTTGTCTATCAGTCGCGCAAAGATGATTATGGTGTGATTAAGAGCACCATGTTGTTTGCTATGGAATCGGACCTTCAAAATCGTTTTGAAGACTATCCCGGGCCCTTTGAGATTCTCGAGGAGCTGAAAACCATGTTTCAGACTCAGGCCCGTTCTGAGAGATATGAGATATCTGGGAAGTTCTTTAACTGCAAGATGGAGGAAGGGAGTTCCGTTAGTGAGCACACCATTAAGATGTCGGGCTACACTCAACGCCTTGAGCAACTGGACTGCAAGATTCCAGAGGAGCTCAAGATTGACAGGGTTCTGCAATCACTCCCTCCCAGCTACAAAAGTTTTGTAGTGACTCACAATCAGATTGGTTCCACTGATACGATCACCGAGCTCTTCGCAAAGCTGAAGGCTGCGGAGGTGGACATCAAAAAGGATAATCATTTGTTGATAGTCAACAAGCCCCCCACCTTCAAGAAAAGTAAGGGTGCAAAGAAGTCCTTCAAGAAAGGCGTCGGCAAGCGCGTTGCCCCTGCTGAGAAGAAGCTCAGGTCTGGTCCTAAGCCGGACACTGAGTGCTTCTATTGCAAGGACAAGGGTCCTTTGGGCATCGTATCAAGTACTTAGCGGACAAGAAGGCTGGCACCATCAAAGGTATATTTGATATACATGTTATTGATGTTTTCCTTACTAGCCCTCGTTGTAGTGCACAGGTATTTGATCTTGGTTGGTTGCTAATATTTGTAACTCGAAGCAGAGCTACGGAATAGGCGCGGCTTGCGAGGATGAGGTGACGATCTTGGCGTTCAGCGGATCAAGAGTTGATGTGATGGCCGTCGGCACGCTCTCCTTAGTTTTACCTTCGGGATTAGTTTTAAACCTCAATAAATGTTATTATGTGCCTGCGTTGAGCATGAACATTATTTCTGGATCTTGTTTATTGCAATACGGTTATTCATTTAAATCGGAGAATAATGGTTGTTCTATTTATATGAGTAACATCTTTTATGGTCATGCACCTATTGTGAATGGTTTATTTCTTCTAAATCTCGAAAAGGATGAAACACACATCCATAACATTGAGGCTAAGAGATGCAAAGTAGATAGTGATAATACTACTTATTTGTGGCACTGTCGTCTAGTTCATATTGGTGTAAAGCGCATGAAGAAACTCCATTCTGATGGACTTTTGGAGTCTCTTGATTTTGAATCATTTGACACATGCGAACCATGCCTCATGGGCAAGATGATCAAAACACCGTTCTCCGGTATGATGGAGCGAGCAACGGACTTGTTGGAAATCATACATACCGATGTATGTGTTGGGCCACGCGGAGATAAAACAAAATTTTCCTCTAACGTGGTGATCCCAAGATCTAGCTGAGGTAGAAGGCCATGAGGTTTACCACTAGACGCGCGGTTGCGGATTACTGATGAAGCGTGTCAGTTGATGCAGTGCAGTCCTCACGATCCGATCATCCTGGTGCTGATCGCACAACACCTCTGCTGGTATCCACACGTACAAGGAGGAGCACCGCCGAATCGCTAGGTTCGTTTTACTGACCGGATCTTTGTGGAGCTAGGGTTTCCAACACATGGAATGACCTAACCGAACAACGATTAACCTTTACGGGTTACGGTGCTCCACTATATATAGGAGTGAACGTGGGCTCGCTCATGACCCATTCACTAAAGCCCATATAACACTAGTCACCGTGAGTCCAACTCACTAACTCAGTCCTAATCTGGTTTAGGTCCAACCCAACCAGATTACAGATTCGGATCCAATCCGAACTTGCTCCCACTCTTAAGTGTGTGACCCCGCAGGCTCATGTCTACTTGGACACGATTGGAGTCCGACTCTCAATCGATCAGTCGGTAGCGGCTCCTAGCAGAACGTGCCGACTCCCAAGTACCAAAGAGTCATGACGACTTGCCTTTCCAATGTGACTTACGTCCGAGTCCCTTTTGCCTCACGATATACCTTGTCAGACTATAGGTGAATATATGTCATCCCTTAAATAGTCCGACTCTCTTCTCGATCCGAGATAAGTGATTCACCCGACTAACTCTTAGTCGATCGCCTCGGTTAACACTTAACCGAGTTGTGCATGGCCATGCTTTCCGAATCATATCTCACAAGAGGGCCCAGAGAATATCTCTCCGAGTGGAGGGGCAAAATCCCATCTTGGTTATTCACATCACGCAGCTTGATTCTCAGTCGACCCGAACCACCTTTATAAGCGCCGATTCACGGATCGTTGTGTAACCTAAGTCGGTGATCCTCAACTCGGACTATGCAACAACCTCAGGTCTAAGGATTACATTGATTGAGATATACAAATGACATCTAGTTCGTTGTACCTCAATATGGGTCAATCCGACTCGCTAAACTCTTTAGCCGAATCTATGTAAGTTGGAATAGCATCTCCATGCCCATGACAAGTGGAACCGAGTCATCAAGCCAACTTTCACATTGGTCTAAGTTGAGTGTCCAGCACAACCTCAATGACCAAGGATATTTAGTACAAACAACATGAATGCATAGTTCCACAACTGAATCACATATTCAATGATACACATCAGATGTTCATACAAGGACTACTTAATAACTTTATGAATACAATGGGAAATATCATCATACATGATTGCCTCTAGGGCATATTCCTAATAGTCTCCCACTTGCACTAGAGTCAATATTTCGACATCACATGTCTAAGCATCTAATGCCCATGGCTCTCAGGTGCGCTTCATGCTTCGGCTGGGGTAACGGCTTTGTCAACGGATCCGCAATATTTGCATCCATGTGTACCTTGCATAACTTGATATCACCGATCCACAATGGCGAATCAGGTGGTACCGCATGAGTATGTGCTTGTTCTTCTGGTGTTGTCTAGGTTCCTTGGCTTGTGCAATAGCACCATTGTTGTCACAATACACGTCTAACGGATTGGACGAGCCCTGAACCACACCAAGATCCATGAGGAAATTCCTCATCCAAACAGCTTCCTTTCTTGCCTCGAGGCGCAATATACTCAACCTCTGTTGTGACGCAGAACCACGTCTCTTGCTTGGAACTCTTCCACTCACAAAGACCTCTGCTTATAATAAACACGATCCGGATTATGGCGAGAATCATCAGAGTCGGTGAGATAACTCGCATCCGTGTAACCCTTTACACTGAGTTCATCTTCACCACCATAAACCAAGAACATATCCTTAGTCCTTCTCAAGTACTTTAGGATATTTTTAGCCGCTGTCCAGTGGATCTCTCCAGGATCAGCCTGGTATCTGCTCATAACACTTAGAGCATAGGAAACATCCGGCCTAGTACAAATCATGGCGTACATGATGGATCCGACTGCAGAAGCATATGGAATCGCACTCATCCGACTTCGCTCATCAGTTGTCGAAGGACACTGAGTCTTGCTAAGTTTTACACCATGGGACATCGGTAAGAACCCCTTCTTAGACGATTCCATGTTGAACTTCTTCAACACTTTGTCCAAATAAGTACTCTGACTCAATCCAATGAGCCTCCTTGATCTATCCCTATAGATCCGGATTCCGAGGATGTATGGTGTTGCCTCACCCAAGTCTTTCATTGAGAAACTCCTTTCCAATGATTCCTTGGTTTCTTGCAACATCTGGACATCATTTCCAATCAGTAATATGTCATCCACATATAAGATTAGAAAATTTACTTTGTTCCCACTAAACTTCTTGTACAAACAAGAATCATGATCACTCTTGATGAAGCCAAACGATTTGACTACCTCATCAAAGCGAATATTCCAACTCCGAGATGCTTGCTTCAACCCATAAATGGATTATGAAGTTTGCATACCTTGTCAGCATTAGACGGATCGACAAAACCCTCGGGCTGTATCATATACACGTCCTCGGTTAAATTTCCGTTAAGGAAAGCCGTTTTGACATCCATCTGCCATATCTCATAGTCGAAATAGGCTGCTATAGCTAACATGATCCGAACTGATTTAAGCATCGCTAAGGGCGAGAAAGTCTCGTCGTAATCAACTCCTTGAACTTGTCGGAACCCCTTCGCGACAAGGAGTGCTTTATAGACGGAAACATTTCCATCCATATCAGTTTTCTTCTTAAAGACCCATTTGCACTCGACGGGTCTTGCACCGTATGGCAGATCAACCAAGTTCCAAACTTGATTTTCATCCATGGACTTTATCTCGGATCTCATGGCTCCAAGCCATGACTCGAAATCAGATCCCACCATCGCTTCCGAATAATTTGCCGGCTCATCACTGTCTAACAGTAACACACCACGAACACTTAATCTTGCGATCTTGCCGTCGTAGTAAAGCTGTCACGGCTCAGCTGCCACGACCGGCTCAACCTCCAAGGTTTTTGCCGACTCGCTACTAGCTGGTTCCTCTCGAATTTCTTCGAGTTGCACCGTGCTCCCACTTACTCCCCGACTGAGAAACTCTTTCTCAAGGAAGACACCGTTCCGAGCGACAAACACTTTGCCCTCTTCTCGGTTGTAGAAGTAGTAACCCAAGGTTTCCCTCGGATACCCCACGAAAATACATTTATCCGACTTGGCCGTAAGCTTGTCCGACTGAAGTCGCTTGAAAAATGCCTCACAACTCCAAATCTTAAGAAAAGACAAACTTGGCTTTTTGCCTGTCCACATCTCATGCGGTGTCTTCTCTACCGACTTTGATGGTACTTTGTTTAGTGTGAACGCCGCTGTTTCTAGACAATAACCCCAAAATGATAAAGGCAAATCTGTCCGACTCATCATTGATCGTACCATGTCCAACAAGGTCCGATTCCGCCTTTTCGAAACACCATTCCTTTGTGGTGTTCCTGGCGGAGTAAGTTGAGGAACTATTCCACAACTTTTCAGATGGTCATCAAACTCATGGCTCATGTACTCGCCTCCTCGGTCATATCGAACAAACTTTAATATCTTGCCGAGTTGATTATGTGCTTCATTCTGGAATTCTTTGAACTTTTCAAAGGCTTAGACTTATGTTTCATCAAGTAGATATATCCATACCTACTCAAATCATCGTGAAGGTAATGAAGTACTCATAACCACCGGTCATCGTGCTCATTGGTCCACATACATCACTATGTACTAGTCCCAACAAGTGGACGCCCTTTCGCAACTCTTTGCAAAGGTGTCTTGGTCATTTTAAGTAGGCAAGATTCGCATGTCTCGAACGACTCCAAGTCGAACGAAGTTAGGAGTCCATCATCATGGAGCTTCTTCATGCGTTTCCAACTTATATGACCAAGCCGACAGTGCCAAAAGTAAGTCATATTCAGATCATTTGGTTTCAACCTTTTAACATTTATGTTATAAACCGACTCACCATCAAGATTCAAAATAAATAACCCGTCCTGGACGGGTGCAAAGCCGTGAAACATATCATTCAAATACAAAGAACAACCATTATTCTTGATATTCGACTCATAGCCTTGCCTCATCAAACATGAAGCAGAAATAATGTTTCGACTGAGCACTGGAACATAATAACAATTATTTAGTTCCATAATGAATCCAGAAGGTAAATGAAGTTGCATCGTGCCGACTTCCAACGCAGCAACTCTTGCTTTGTTGCCGACTCGAATATCAACCTCGCCTCTTGCTACGCTCCTAGTTCTTACGGTCCACCTCGCGAGTTGCAGATGTGAATAACTGATCCGGTATCATATACCCAAGAACTATTAGGTGCATCAGCAAGATATATGTCTATAACATTGCAAACAAGTGTACCTGAGTCGGAAGTCATACCTCCACTCTTGGCTTTGTCGGCCAAGTACTTGCTGTAGTTCCTCTTCTAGTGGCCATCCGCCTTGCAGTAGAAGCAAGTGGATCCGGCTGAAGGAGATGGTTTAGTCCCTGAGGAAGCGCTTGGGACCGGGTCCTGAGCCTGCTTTCCTCCTGACTTAGCCTTCTTCTTAGTCCAAGAACTCTTCTTGAACTAAGCCTTATTCTGCACCATCAACACTTGACTGGTGCCCTTCTTGAGATCCGCCTCTGCCTGCTTGAGCATCCCATGCAATTCAGTGAGCTTCTTATCCATACCATGCATGTGGTAGTTCGAAATGAACTGCCCATATGCACTAGGAAGAGAGTTCAGAATTATATCCGTAGCGAACTCTTCGCTAATGGGGTAGCCAAGCCTCTCCAAAGACTGCACGTAACCAACCATTTTGATCACATGCGGACTCAGTGGATCACCATCCTTAAGCTTGCAACTCAGCAAAGCCTGAGAGACTTGATACCTCTCAGTCTTCGCTTTGAGCTCGAACATACTTTTGAGGCTTTCGATCATATCGTAGGCCTCAACATGCTCGAACTGCTTTTGCAAGTCCGGTTCCATGTGAGCAAGCATAAGACATCTAATATCCATGGACTCATCCTTAGCCCGACGGTAGGCATTGGTGGATGCGACAGTCGCATTCTCATTCGGCTCATCTGGAAGTGGGTTGTCTAGGACATGGTCCTTCTTTTCTTGTTTGAGAACGATTCTCAGATTTCGATATCAGTTGGTAAAATTAGTGTCGTTCAGTTTATATTTCTCAAGAATGGTTCTCAACGCAAAACCGGATATCTGAGAGTGACTGCTACTTGGTGCCATGATCTACAACCGAAAATATGCAAAAACACTTAAGACATGTATTCATAAAAGAGCAAGCATATTAAACATTTTAATATTTTATGCTCCCACTAGAACCAACACCCCTCCGATGGTTACTTAGTGATTCAGGATCCTAAATAATCAAGTCGGCTAGTGAGCTTTAGCATCACCGCTAGCCGCCAAGTGATCTAGGTAGACAACTCCTTGTCAATCGCATCTCATGCGACTCCTGTTGGATGGGTGGCATCACATGCCCCGGCTCCCATCCGACTTTTCCCCGAGTCCCACAACCGTTGTGATAGACCCGTCTAGCTTACCAAGTGTTTCTGCAGTAAGAGTCCGACTCGAACCCACCTAGTCGGAAAGAATTGGCAGCACCTCAATTTTATGAGCCCACTACCAAAAATGTCCGACTTGTGATGGTGCAAACACTGGCGGGAAAACCGACTAGACCTTCTTTGAGGGATTAAATTTTACCGACTATCTAATAGAGGTAAAACAGAGATATAACAATAACACAAAATAAATCAATTATAATGTGAAATGGTATGGCTCTCTTCATGGCGATCTCCATCTCCACAAAGCCTGTAATCCGACTCGTGCCAACTCTTGTCACTTGCCGTCTTACTCCATGTCGCCGACATATACAATGCCTTGCATGCCTTCCGGGTTCTCCAAACGGCTACACTAGCTTAGTAAAGGAAATTACATAGGGAATCTGACACGCAGGTCATTATACAATAAAATGACAGCACCTAGGCTCCAGCCGGCTGACATAAATCGTGATTCGCAGATCACGTATGGATTACACACATACATCACATGCACATGAACCATACCATTCACAACTTCCTGCAAAAACAAGTTATGCATAGATACAATATCTACCGGCGTTGTGAAACTCTAGCGACATCTAAGGCGCTTCTGTATGAAGTTCGTGGTCCCGCTAGTCGGATAGCGGGCGGGGATCGAAGGGGCAGCGCCCGACGATTTTTCCGAAAACATAGATCTCATCTACGATCCAGACATGGATTCCGACCATCGTTCCGATTCGATCAAACTCTTTGATCTTCGATCACCGCTTCTGGATTTACGTGTCACAGTCTACCCCGATGGCGGAAGCCGACCGGTAGGGGTATGTCGTTCCACGACCTCAGCAATATGATCACGGAAATCAGATCTACCATTCCCGACACGCTTGATCCAATCAACCGTACAAAACCGATCTATCTCATAGATCGCCACCAAACAACATATAGATCTCATCTACATCCTACCGCATATCACATATGCGAGATCTCGAACCTAAAACCGAAGCTATCGCTCGATACCCTGTTGGGCCACGGAGATAAAACAAAATTTTCCTCTAACGTGGTGATCCCAAGATCTAGCTGAGGTAGAAGGCCACGAGGTTTACCACTAGGCACGCGTTGCGGATTACCGATGAAGCACGTCGATTGATGCGATGCGATCCTCACGATCCAATCGCCCCGGTGCCGATCGCACAACACCTCCGCCGGTATCCACACGTACAAGGAGGAGCACCGTGACAACCGCTAGGTTCGATTCTGACGGCTTTGTGGATCTAGGGTTTCCAACACATGGAATGACCTAACCGAACAACGATTAACCTTTCTGGGTTATGGTGCTCCACTATATATAGGGAGTGAACGTGGGCTCTGCTCGCGCGACCCATTCACTAAAGCCCATATAACACTAGTCACCGTGAGTCTAACTCACTAACTCAGTCCTAATCTGGTTTAGGTCCAACCCAACCAGATTACAGATTCGGATCCAATCCGAACTTGCTCCCGCTCTTAAGTGTGTGACCCCGCAGGCTCATGTCTACTTGAATACGATTGGAGTCCGACTCTCAATCGATCAGTTGGTAGCGGCTCCTAGCAGAACGTGCCGACTCCCAAGTACCAAAGAGTCATGACGACTTGCCTTTCCAATGCGACTTACGTCTGAGTCCCTTTTGCCTCACGATATACCTTGTCAGACTATAGGCGAATATATGTCATCCCTTAAATAGTCCGACTCTCTTCTCGATCCGAGATAAGTGATTCACTCGACTAACTCTTAGTCGATCGCCTCGGTTAACACTTAACCGAGTCGTGCATGGCCATGCTTTCCAAATCATATCTCACGAGAGGGCCCAGAGAATATCTCTCCGAGTGGAGAGGCAAAATCCCATCTTGGTTATTCACATCACGTAGCTTGATTCTTAGTCGACCCGAACCCTGCCTTTATAACCTCAATATGGGTCAATCCGACTCGCTAAACTCTTTAGCCGAATCTGTGTAAGTTGGAATAGCATCTCCATGCCCATGACAAGTGGAACCGAGTCATCAAGCCAACTTTCACATTGGTCTAAGTTGTGTGTCCAGCACAACCTCAATGACCAAGGATATTTAGTACAAACAACATGAATGCATAGTTCCACAACCGAATCACATATTCAATGATACACATCAGATGTTCATACAAGGACTACTTAATAACTTTATGAATACAATGGGAAATATCATCATACATGATTGCCTCTAGGGCATATTCCCAACAGTATGCGGACCGATGAGTGTTTCGACGCGCGGTGGATATCGCTATTTTCTCACTTTTACCGATGACTTAAGTAGATATGGGTATATCTTTTTAATGAAACATAAATCTAAAACATTTGAAAAGTTCAAAGAATTTCAGAATGAAGTGGAGAACCATCGTAACAGAAAGATTAAGTTTCTACGATCCGATCGTGGAGGTGAATATTTGAGTTATGATTTTCTCACGCATCTTAAAGCAAGCGGAATCGTTTCGCAACTCACGCCACCCAGAACACCACAGCGCAATGGTGTGTCTGAACGCCGGAATCGAACCTTATTATATATGGTCCGATCAATGATGTCTCTTACTGATTTGCTGTTATCATTTGGGGGTTATGCATTAGAAACCGCTGCATTCACTTTAAATAGGGCACCATCTAAATCCGTTGAGACGACACCGTATCAACTATGGTTTGGTGCTAAACCTAAGTTGTCGTTTCTTAAAGTTTGGGGATGCGAATCTTACGTCAAGAAGTTGATGCCGGACAAGCTCGAACCCAAAGCGGAGAAATGCGTCTTCATAGGATACCCTAAGGAAACTATTGGGTATACCTTCTATCACGTAGATCGAAGGCAAAGTGTTTATGCAGAAGCGGTTCCTTTCTTGAGAAGGAGTTTCTCTCGAAAGAAGTGAGTGGGAGGAAAGTAGAGCTAGACGAGATTATTGAACCTTCTCTTGAGTTGAGAGTAGCGCGGCACCTGAAATTGTTCCATTCGCTGCACCAACAATAGAGGAAGCTAATGACAAGGATCATGAAGCTTGGACGATCTCTCTTGAGCGTCATAGGTCGACAAGGTCGCGTGCCCCTCCTGAGTGGTACGGAAACCCTGTCTTGACTGTCTTGTTGGTAGAAGACAGTGAACCTACGAACTATGAGGAAGCGATGATGAGCCCAGACTCTGAGAAATGGCTAGAAGCCATGAAATCCGAATTGGGATACATGAGCGAAAACCAAGTATGGACTTTGGTGGACCCTCCTAGCGACCGAAAGGCCGTTGAGTGCAAATGGATCTTCAAGAACAAAACGGACGCGGATGGTAATGTTACCGTCTATAAGGCACGACTTGTCGCAAAAGGTTTTCGACAAGTTCAAGGTATTGACTATGATGAGACTTTCTCTACCGTAGCGATGTTTAAGTCCATTCGGATTTTATTAGCAATTGCTGCGTTTCATGATTATGAAATATGGCAGATGGATGTCAAGACTGTGTTCCTCAATGGCAACATTGATGAAGAGTTGTATATGATGCAACCCGAAGGTTTTGTCGATCCTAAGGATGCTGATAAAGTATGCAAACTTCAGCGTTCCATTTATGGACTGAAGCAAGCATCTCGGAGTTGGAACCTTCATTTTGATCAAGTGATCAAGAGCTTTGGATTTGTTCCAAATTGCTACGAAGCTTGTATCTACAAGAAAGTGAGTGGGAGCTCGGTGACATTTCTGGTACTATATGTGGATGACATATTGATTATTGGAAATGATATTAACATGCTTAACGATGTGAAGAGTTATTTGAACAAGTGTTTTTCAATGAAAGACCTAGGTGAAGCTGCTTATATATTGGGCATCAAAATCTATAGAGATAGACAAAGATGCCTGATAGCTTTAAGCCAGAGTACATACCTAGACAAAGTTATGAAAAGGTTCAGAATGGATAAGGCAAAGAAAGGTTCAGGCCTATGTTGTCGGGGTAAGATATTGAGCAAGGCTCGGTGTCCATTCTGGTAAATGATAGGGAAGCTATGAGCAAAGTGCATTATGCCTCGGCCATAGGTTCTATCATGTATGCCATGTTGTGTACTAGACGGATGTGTCCAATGCTCTTAGTTTGACGAGCGGATATCAAAGTGATCCGAGTGGAACCTTTGGACAGCCGTGAAGAACATCCTAAAGTACCTAAATAGGACTAAAGAAATGTTCTTAGTCTATGGGGGTGATGAACAACTCGTCGTAAAAGGTTACGTCGATGCTAGTTTCGACACCGACAAGGATGATTCTAAATCTCAGACAGGATACGTTTATATTTTGAATGGAGGAGCTGTGAGCTGGAGAAGCTGCAAGCAAAGCGTGATCGCGGGATCTACTGAGAAGCGGAATACATGGCTGCTGCAGGCGTCAAGTGAAGGAGTTTGGATCAGAACTTCATCATCGAGTTTGGCGTGGTTCCAAGTGCATTGGACCTTTGGAGATATTGTGTGACAACAGGCGCCATAGCACTCGCTAAGGAACCAAGATATCATCCAAAGACCAAGCATATCAACCGCAAGTTTCATATAATCCGAGATTATATAGCAGATGGAGATCTGAAGATTAGCAAAGTACATACATATCTGAATGTCGCAGATCCATTGACTAAACCTCTTCCACGTGTAAAACATGATCAGCACCTCAGTGCCATGGGTGTGAGATTGTTGCCAAATGTAAACTAGATTATTGACTCTAGTGCAAGTGGGAGACTGTTGGAATTATTCCCTAGAGGCAATAATAAAGATGTTATTATTATAATTCTTGTTCATGATAATGTTTATATTCCATGCTAGAATTGTATTAAGCGGAAACTTTAATACTTGTGTGGTTTGTGAACAACACCGTGTCCCTAGTATGCCTCTATGGACTAGCTCATTGATTAATGATGGTTAAGGTTTCCTAACCATAGACATGAGTTGTCAATTAATAATGAGATCATATCATTGGGAGAATGATATGATGGGCAAACTAAGCGAAGCAATTAGATCGTGTCATCGTGTTCATCTTTCGAAGCTTTTCTTATGTCAAATATTGTATTCCTTAGACCATGAGATAATACAACTCCACGGTATCGGAAGAAAGCTTTGAGGTCATCAAACGTCATCCTATGAGAGGGTGATCATAAAGGTGTCTCTCAATGGATCGGAAAGTATCATTGGGTTGTATGTATCGAGATGGGATTTGTCCCTCCCAAGTCGAGAGATATACTTGGGCCCACTCGTGTCGATATCAACACCGCTTGCAAGCATGTGGTTAAGGAGTTAATCACAAAGTGTTATCGGATTACGAGCAGTAAAGTACTTCGTGAACAAGATTGAACTAGGTATGACTGATGCAAGCGATCAAATCTCGGGCAAGTAAAATATCGCGAGACGAAGGGAATATATATATGGGATTGATTGAATCCTGGCATCGTGGTTCATCCGATATGATCATCGACAAATGTGTGGGAGTCAATATGGGTTTCCAGACCCCGCGGTTGATTATTGATAGAAGATCATGTCGCATATTCTCGAACCGAAGGTCACACACTTAACGTGTCTCGGCGCTAGGATAGATTGGATAATTGGTTTATGAGTTTTTGTTGAGTCTCGGATGGGATCCGGGACATCACGAGAGGTTCCGAATGGTCGGAGAATACGATTCGTATAAGCGTGCAGTTTTGGAGTTGAATTGTTCGGGTTAATCGGTATTGTCAAGCTTCTAGAACCTTCCGGAAGGGGCCAACGTGGTCCCACATGTCGAGAGGGGCATGGGCCTATGAGGGAGTGCCTGGCGCATTGGGCCAGGGGCACAAGGCCCCATAGGGCCCAGCCGGCCAAGCAAGGGATAAACCCTAATTGGACCTTCTAGAAGGGGGGGTTTCCTTGCCCCCCACTCCTCCCTCCTTTGGCCGCCGGCCTAGGGCTTGGGGGAGGGGTTAGGGCAGGTGCCCACCCCTCTATATATAGAGGGCTGGGGCGCACCACCCCCCCCCACACACACACACACCTCCTCCTCAACCCTAGCCGCCCTGCTGCCCTCCTCTCTCTCTCCCTCCCGACTGCGTGTAGGCGAAGCCCTGCTGCAGAAACTCTCCACCAATTGCACCGCGCCGTTGCGTTGTAGATCCAATCCATCTCTCCACCATACTTGCTGGACCGAGGAAGGAGGAGACGTCGAGGTGCTGCACGTGTGCATCTCACGGAGGCATCGCCACTTACGGTGCTAGATCGGATCGGATCGCGAGGAGGAGAAGCGAGTATGACTACATCACCCACGTTCCGACGAACGTTCCACTGTGCGAATATTCAAGGGTATGAAGATCTAATCCAATCTCTCTCGTTGTTTGCATCTCCTAGATTAGATCTTGGCTTCCCTCTGTTCGCATCCATAGAAAATTTTGATTTACTATGCCGCGAAACCCTTCAGCTACAACCAGATTCAGCTGAAGGTCGAAGATCAGGAGAAAACAGCATTAATCATGCCGTTCAGAGTGTTCTGCTACAACACCGTTCCTTTTGGGCTGAGGAATGCAGGTGCCACGTACCAGAGGTGCATGCAGGCATGCCTGAAAAACCAGATCGGTTGCAACATCCAAGTCTATATCAACGACATAGTCATCAAGACCAAGGAAGCCAAGACATTGATCAACGATCTCCACGAGACGTTCGATAACCTTGATCACTACAAGATCAAGCTGAATCCAGAAAAGTGCGCCTTTGGCATCCCATCTGGCCAATTACTCGGATACTTCATCTCCCAATGAGGGATCGAGGCGAACCCAAATAAAATCTGGGCCATACTAACCATGGAGAAGCCGAAGAACCTCAAAGGTGTCCAACAGCTAGCTGGGCGCTGAGCAGGTTCATCAGCCGCATGGGTGAGAAGGCCCTGCCCTTTTACCAGCTGCTGCGCCAGACGGACAAGTTCGAGTGGACTCCTGAAGCAGACGACGCATTTGAATCACTCAAGCGACTGCTCTCCACCTCGCCTGTCCTGGTCACGCCAATGGAGCGAGAGCCTCTGCTGCTATACATCGCAGCTACGCACCAGGTGGTAAGCACCATACTTGTGGTCGAACAACCTGAAGATGGCAAGACCCATGGGGTCCAACGCCCAATCTACTACCCCAGCGAGGTACTGACACCAACAAAGCAAAGGTACCCTCACTACCAGAAGCTCGCCTACGTCGTATTCATGACGGCTCGTCGGCTGAGCCACTACTTCCAGGAGCATCAGATAATGGTCGTCAATGAGGCGCCACTATCCAACATCCTAAACAACCCCGAAGCCACGGGACGCGTAGCCCTGTGGGGCATCGAGCTATCCCCTCTAGACATAGTCTATGAGTGGCGCAATGCCATCAAATCTCAGGTCCTCCCTGACTTACTCGTCCACTGGATGGAACTCCAGCTACCGGATACTCCGGACATGATGCAATCATGGACGATGCACTTCGACGGATCCAAACATGAGGCCGGAGCAGGAGCTGGTGTCATACTGACATCCCCTCAGGGCGATAAGATGAAATACGTCCTTCGGATGAAATTTCGCGCCTCCAACAACAAGGCCGAATATGAGGCCCTCATCCATGGAATGCGGATGGCCAAGATCTGCGGTGCAACGTGCCTAATCATCTACGGTGACTCGAACCTTGTCTTCCAGCAGACGATGAACAAGTGCGACGCTCATAGCGCCAACATGATCACGTACCGCGTGCTCTACAACTCACTCGAAGGAGACTTTGATGGCTGCGAGCTTCGGCACTTTGGACAGGAAAGCAACGAGGAGCTGATAAGCTCGCCAACATCGTCTCCACCTGCACACGGGTGCCACCAGGTGTGTTCCTAGAACAAATCTGTGTACCCTCTATCAAAAGGAAATTCCCCAAGGGATCGCCCGAAGAAGCAGAGCACTCGGGGGCTGCGCCACCCGAAGGACACGAAGGACCTGAAAAGCTCAATACCGAGGCCGAGCTCGTCAGCCTGATGCAGGTCATGGCGATTGAAGAGACGTGGATGCAGCCGTACCTTCGGTACCTGCTAAACAAAGAACTACCCGACGACCCGACAGATGCCCGGCACATATCTCGCCAGTCCAAAGCGTTCACCCTCCACAATGGCGAGCTGTACAAGCGCAGTATTTCAGGTGTACTCCAAAGATGCGTCACCATCGGTGATGGCAAAACCATCCTCCAAGACATCCACGAGGACATCTGCGGTCATCATGCAGGCAGCCACGCCCTCGTCACCAAATCTTTATGAGTTGGATTCTACTGGCCAACAACCATGAACGATGCTAAGGACATCGTCCGAAGGTGCAATGGCTGCCAGAGGTACGCGGACAAGCCACACGCACCAGGATCGGAGCTCAGGCCCATACCACTGGCATGGCCCTTCGCCCAGGAAAGGAGGCCACGTTTACCTCCTGGTCGTAGTCGACAAGTTCACCAAGTGGATCGAGGCCATGCCCGTCACCAATCAAAGCGGCAAAACTGCCGTCAAGTTCTTCGAGTCCATAGTCTACAAGTTCGGCATGCCACACAACATCATCACGGACAACGGCTTGAACTTTATCTCGAAGGGGTTCCAAGACTTCTGCGAGGGCCTTGGCATCAACATATCATACGCCTCCGTGGCGCACCCGCAGACCAATGGGCAGGTAGAAAAGGCCAACGGCCTCATAGGCAGCAGCATCAAAAAACGCCTGCTCAGCCCCCTCGAACGGCTTGCGGGAGCTTGGGCAGAAGAGCTACCATATGTCCTCTGGAGCCTACGTACAACGCCAAATAGTGCAACTGGCTTCACACCCTTCTTCATGGTGCACGGAGCCGAAGCCGTACTACCTGCCGAGGTATGCCACAAGGCCCCACGGTTCGTCGCCTACAGCGAATCCGAGTCAACGGCCGCACTCGAATATGTCGTTAACACACTCGACGAAGCACGCGACATTGCCACGGCTCGCTCAACGGTCTACCAGCAGATCCTCCGCAACTATCATAGTTGTCGGGTGCACCCAAGTTCCTTCGTCGAAGGAGACCTCATCCTACGACTCAAGCAAGAGCGGCAGATGAAGCTCGAGTCACCCTGGGAAGGACCCTACATCATCACAGAAGTCATCCCAGGCGACGCCTACCGCCTCATGGACATTGCATCAGGAGTCGAATACTCCAACCCATGGAACATCGCACGTCTGCAACGCTTCTACCCCTAGCTACCTCTTTACTTTCAATAAGGCTACTCAGCCAAGGCTATTCGGCCGAACAATGTACCTCTTCGATTATGCTATGAATAAAAGCTAAGTCCCTTGGCCGAAATTCCTTTTTCTTTGCATTACTTTTCGCCATAAATACGCTCGGGGGCTATGCCTCACCTCATGACCTCGTCGACTGAATACAATGCATACAATCTGAGAAGTTGACCACGTCAGGCTAACGAAAAGGACATGCACATAACAAAGCACAACGTGCTAATACAAATAAAATTTACAAAGGGCACAACAAGCCCACTCGAATACATACACATTTTACATCAATTTCTTTTCTTTACAGGACCTACCTATTCTGGAGTATTACACTCGCCCGTTGCTCGAACAGATCAACAATCTATTTGGCATACTGCCTTACAGCCGCATAATGCGGGAGCATATCCCAAAGACTACCATATGGACGAAGGGGTGGCCCAGTCGCCACCGCTGCGAGATCAACATCACGACGATGGAGCCGAACAAGTGAAAGAGCGGCCTTCACCCCAACAACTAGCTGACGCCGCACCAACTCTTTGACGTGGCCGACGTCCCAAAACTTTGCTAGCAGACCCCAAAGATTGGAAGGCGCCTCATCCATGGGAAACATGATGGCCCAAGTGGACGCCAGGGAAATCCTCACCTGCCTAAGCACACGAGAAACCTAGTCCAGGCGATCTTGCACCATTGCAAGGACAATGGCCCGATCACGGTCCATCCAGAAGAAGCCGCCAGCCTCTAAGTCCTGTCGGGTCAGGCAATTCATCCGAACCACAACACGCTCCTTCTCTTCCTTCGGAACAAGATTGACGCCTGCACAAACACAAGCATCAGATGACACACAAGAAAAGTGCGTCCAAAAAGAATAACAGTTCACGAAAACTCACATTGAAGCTGCTCGCTCATCTGCCGCAGCTCCCCCATCAAAAATTCCTCCCTGGTAGTGGCCCGCTCCGCCTTCGATTTCCATACATCCGCATGGCCACGAATGCCGAGGATATCCTTCTCCAGGCTACGAACGTGGTCACGAAGGAATGTGAGTTGTGAAGCATCATCCAACGATGGTCGCGGCTCAGGAGCAGTTGAAGTATCAACGAGAGTCTCACCCGAAGGACCCTAAAGGCAAGTAAGGACATGAACATCACAAACATCGCTGGTGGGAGATCTAAACATAACTTATATACATAAAGGCCACCCCGTGGAAAAAGGTGAGATTGTTCATTAATAATAGCTTACATTACAAAATAAAAAGGATAAACTATCCTAGCTACAACAATCAAGCCTAGGCACCCGCATCCGAAGTGGCCTCAGAGTCGGAATGCCTGCTCTTGGCCTCCTCCTGCTGCTTCGCCGTGTACTCCGCCAGCAGATCAATGAGTTTCGGCCCGTAATGCTTACAACGAGAGGCAAAGAGGGCGAACGCTACCTCTGAGCCATCCGCAGCTGTCGGCATCTGGGAGGTGATGTGCGTGAGATCCAGCTCGGCTCTAGATGCCATGGCCATCGCCAACCCCATGGAGATGCCGATGCCCTTCTGCTTGCGCTTGTACGCAGCTAGAGCGTCCTCCGACAGGGAATCCACCAGAAAATCGACATCCTCAAGAGCAGCGCCCTTGGGAACGACCTCCCTATAGAAGCGTCGGAGCACTTCCTTGGCCTTCGCCAAGGTGACAGCAGCAGTACCACATCAATCTTCGACCGCTGTGGTGGCATCACCCAGTGCATATCCATGCTCCGGCGTACCACAATCAAACACGGTGCCGGACGCATATGAGACAATGAAGAAAAGACCCAAATAAGTTGAAGACAAGAAGCAGCCGAAAAAGTACAAGACCAACATAAGTGAAAGATACTCACTAGAGAAAGCCTTGGCCGCAGCCATCAGCCTATCAACCATCTCCTTTTCACGAGTGGCAGCCGCAGCAGCAAGCTGCTCCTCGCGATCAGCAGACTCCTTCTGCAGGCGCTCTTGAGCTTCAGCAGCGTCATCTACCTCCATCTGCAGGCGCTCTTTCTCCTCCGCAGCATATGCATCTTTCTTCTCTGCACGACCAAGGCTCTTTTCAAGCGCGTCCAGCCAGCGGAGAGCTACATTATTCTCATCTGCAAACATCAAGAACAAAGGATCAATAGAAGCAAAGACGAAGGGGATAGCCTAAGCAAACAAAGGATGACCAAACTATGCACCTTGCAGCTGCCGCATGTTGGCCTCCAGCGCCAAATGCTACTGGATAAGGAGATTAGTGCTATGCACGAAGGGCTGCAAAACAAAGGACAAACAAGCATCAGAAAGGGCTCGGGGGCTACACCCCGCAAAAGCAAAACCGACCAACAGGTCATCCGAAAAAGGGCCTAGGGGCTCCCCTACAAGATAAAGATGCAAATCACTTACGTGCTCAGGCGGAGACTCCGAAGTTCTGTGTGCGGTCTTATGAGTCACAACTACCCAAGCCTCTTGCTTGGATAGATTCGGCTCGTCGTCCTCAGAGTTGGCCACCACCTGAGAAGCCGTTGGCTTTGACTCCCCTACGGCCTCTTGAGTGCCCTCGCTAAGAGAACCCTCTGAGGAGTGGCTGCAAGGAAAATATTGGTCAAGACAAGAATAAACATTGCACACGGAACTTATAGAACAAAGCGCAACCGAAACTACTTACAAGTTAATGTCTAACAAGTTGAAGACCGGTGTTGCCTTCTCCTTCTTCTTCTTCTTGGCTGCGCCCATCGCTCAAGTGGCACAAAGAGGAATCGTACTTGAGGCACCTTCATCCTCACCATGCTGCTCCAGGAAGGAAGGACCCCGGGGATTCGGCGGAGTCGACGCATCCGAAGACTCGCTCCGAGATTGCTTTCGAGTTTTCTCCTCGCTCGGCTCGGGGGCTTCCTGGGTCGGAGATTGCGTCGGCGGAATCTTGGACTCAGAGTCCACAACCTAGTTGTCCGGCGCAATCGAAAATTTCTCAGGCAGCGGAGGCATCATGCCAGCTACCTTGAGATCCTACACACCAAAGAAGACAAAGATCGTAATTAGCAACAATATTCATATGTAAACAACACTCAAAAAAGGCGCAACGCGCATGACGCAATTCTACACCTGAGGAACTGGATTCGAGGCACTGAAGGGGGCGGTCAAGGACTTCTTCGGGAGGTCCTCATCGGCCTTGAACTTCAGCAGCGGCCGAAAATCTCAATCGAGGTCACCCCTGGACAGCTCCTCGGCTAAAACCCTCGTCGGTTCGTTGCGGCCAGTGTAAAGAAACATCGGATGCGCCCTCGCTTAGAGCGGTTGCACCTGACATTTGAGGAAGGTGCGGATGATATCCACACCATTTACCTCCTTCTCAGCAACCATCTGGAGCGCCTCCACCCGACGGTAGATCTCCTCCACTTCCGCCACCTCGCCCTCCAGGATATGGTTCTTCCAGGATCTCTTCAGAATGATTTCCTGGGAGGAGTCGAAGGGAGCGAGGCCAAAATCTTGTCCGTCCACTGTGGAGCCGCGGATATAAAACAACTTCTTCCGCCAGTATTGGACAGACTCGCACATGGAAAAGGAAAAGAAAAGAAAGGAAGATCGAAGGGAGATGATGTAGCCACCGAGCGGATAGACCCTGCCGGTGTCGGACTGCCTCTTCACGGAATAAAGCTTCCGGAAGAGGCCAAAGTGTGGCTCAATACCGAGCCAGCACTCGTAGACAGTGATGAAGCAGGCGATGTGAAGGACCGAATTGGGAGAGAGATGATGAAGTTGGATGCCGTAAAAGAAAAAAAGTCCACACAGAAAATCCTGGACAGGGAGCGAAATACCACGAAGAACAAAGGCGACAAACATCACCCGAAACCCTACAGGTGGACGGTGAGTTACCTCATCACTAGGAAGCTTCACATCCTCCTTGTTCTGCGGGATCAGCCCCGCGTCGTGCAACTTGCGCAGGTCACTGTCACGTGCCTCCGTGCGCCTCCACCCGCCGTTGGTGATGCGAGGGGCAGCAACAACCTTCTTGTCATCGGCGGTGGCACTTGATCTAGGTCCAGCAGCGCCTTTCCTGATTTTCCCATGGCGCGACAGTGAGTGCGGCGATGAGCACGGAGAAATGAAGGAGGAAATGAACGAAGAACGTCCAGTGCACGCAAGAGGGGCAGTGCTCGAGAAAATGGAGGCAATGGCGAAAGCAAATGACAAGGGATAAAACAGAATCACTGTTTTCCCACGGTTATAAATGACGAGGACGACGAACAAGAATCGTTCATCCAGAAGCCCTAGCGCTCAAAACAGATCCAACCGTACACGTGTCAGCACAGTAACGAATCGTCGCCAGCATGTCGTCTACTATGCATGGAAACCGAGGAGACGCCGTAAATCTCGCCAGGTCGCGCATGACTAGTCAACTCCAAGTCAGAAAGTGGGACCCATGTTTGTCCTGTCACGTCATCTCTAGCGCCGTAGACGGTTGAGATCACCGATCGTTAGCACTGACGTCATCAAGACCAACCAAGCAACGGTTGGAAATCTTTGGCTGATAAATCAAGTACTTACTCGAATCTATGATTCGAGCAACTACTCGGGGGCTACTCCTACCAGAAGCGCTGGCCGCGCACCTGAAACATGATTAAGGTACTACACTTCTCACCAAACTTAGAGTCCCACGTCGAGTCTACGACTCTACTAAGGAATCAGCGGCAACTCCCATAGGGTGGATTGTTCAAAGCATCCGAAAAAATTGTGTCCTTCGGACCTAAAGTTAAAAACAACTGAACTAAAGTCTCTGCTCGAGTCTACGACTCGAACAGACACTCGGGGGATACTCCCATAGGGAGCGCTGGCCGCGCACCTTATGGTTTCTTCGATTGCAATCCTTTAGATCAAATACGAAAAAATCTTTTTGGCAACTTTGCCCAAACCAACGCTAAGTGAGAAGAAACCTCCTTGGCCACCCGAAACACCTCCGCGGTGATAAAATTTTGGATGTTGCGTCTGCGACACAAGGATAAGACCTACAGATACCATCTGATGGCCTGGTAACGCACCTGACTGCGCTCTGTCAGTAAAAAACCGTCTCAACAGGCATGATGAAAAATCCTGATGGACGCGTTGGGTACATCACTTGAAAAATATACTGGGATTCAACTCCTATAAGACCTCAACGGCTTGAATCGATTTACACCAGCATTCGTTCCGGATTTGAGTCCGGGGACTCGAGCCTGAAGAAGATCGTGTTGTTTTGTCCTATGACAATTAACTGGCCCTGATCTGTCAGGAGAGTCAGGCACACACATCAATAATCCCTACGAACTAAATTATTTTCTCTTACAAACAGGTCCGACTGCACCCGAAAGAATGAAAGAGTCCCCAGCCGAATCTACGATTCGACTGAACACTCGGGGGCTACTGACATGGTTATACCCACGGGTACACAACGTTAGCATACCTGGTCCAGCCCAAGGGAAGTCCCACAACAGGATACACGGCCTATGGAGATTTCGGATGGCCCAAGCCCATGACGCCTTCGGATCCTTGGAGAACAAGGCTAGAGTAGATAGAATTTCAAAGGGGCAAAACCCTAATCTGTAACCGACTCGACCTACACCCGGGATCTGCCTATCTATATAAAGGCTAGGAGGGCACGACGAGGAGGGCCTTAACTCACCTCATACACACCTCACGCCAGATTGCATCTGCGCACCCCTGTAACCTTCGGTTCCGTCGTAATAAAGAGCAGACAAGCAGGAGTAGGGTTTTCCCTCCGGGGGCCTGAACCTGGGTAAAACTTGTGTCCCCGTGTTGCTTGTCTGTTAACTGTTCCGTGATCTCCAGCATCCCCATCTTCTCCAAAACCCAAGTCCATAACAATGGGCATTGACGAGTCGAAACCTCGTCACTCTTCGCTTATGATTAGTGTCACTAATCATGTCCTTTTATGTCTTTGGTTTGCCGGATCTCAAGGTAGCTGGGATGATGCCCCCTCTGCCTGAGAAGTTTACGTTTGTGCTGGACAACTAAGTTGTGGATTCCGAGTCCGAACTTCCTACGGTACAATCTCCTACAGCGGACGCCCTCGAGCCGAGCGAAGGGCAGACACGAAAGCGCACCCGGAGCGAGTCTTCGGATGCGTCTACCCCTCCAACTCCAAGGGGTCCGTTGTTCCTTGAGCAGCACGGTGAGTATGATGGTGCATCGTCTGCACCTTATCCTGTTGTACCCCTTCGGTCAATGGCTTCGCAGCCGCCGGCCAAGAAGAAGAAGGAGAAGGCAGCTCCCGTCTTCAAATTATCGGACATCGAGTCGTAAGTTACTTCGTCTGGATCCTTTTCCTTTTGTTTGTCTTTGCAGTCGTAATGTGTTGGTAATCAGATTTTTTCTTGCAGCAACTCTTCGAAGGAGTCCCTTGACGGGGGCACTCAAGAGGTTATGGTGGAGTCGAAGCTAATGGCTTCTATTCCCCAGGTGGTGGCCGACTCTGAGGATGATGGTCCGAACTCAAAGCGAGAAGCTCGGGCGGTCATGACTTAGAAAACAACTCGCAAACCTTCGGAGTCCACACCTGAACACGTAAGTGTTATCTTGCATACTCCATGGGGGATCCCCCGGGCCCTTTTCTTTTTGACTTGTTGATCTTTTTTGGTTTGAGGGGGGAGCCCCCGAGCCCTTTATTTATTGACTTGTGTTTCTGTTTCTTCTTAGCCCTTTGTGCATGGCGCCAATCTCCTTATTCAGCAGCACCTCGCGCTGGAGGCTAACCTGCAGCAGCTTCAAGGTACGTGACTTTTTCATCCCGGTTTTTGTTCGTCTGATCCATGGCTTTTCTTGTATTAATCATGTATTGCTTCATGTTGCATATGAAAACAATGATGCACTCCGAAGGCTGAATGCTCTTGAAAAGAGCCTCGGCCAGGCGGAGAAGAGGGCAGCCGATGCTACTGAAGCCAAGGAGCGCCGTATGAGAAGGCTGACATGACGGCAGCTTCGAATGTGGCCGCGAGAAGGAGATGGTGGATAAGCTTATGGCTGCGGCCAAAGCTATTTCTGGAGGGTTTCCCTTTCCTCGTTTGGGTCTTGTGTTCTTTCGACTGCGGCTTGGTTTTTCTCATTCGAGTCATTCTCTTTACTTCTTTCAGATGCTTCAGGCATCACGTTTGATCGTGATGCGCTGGAGCATGGAGATGCTTTGGGTGATGCTGCCGCTGTGGTCAAAGATCGCTGCACCACAGCCGCTGGCTCCTTGGAGAAGGCCAGGAAAGTGCTTGCACACTTCTACAAGAAGGTCGTCCCCAAGGGCGTTGTCCTTGACGATGTCGACGCCCTGGCGGATGCTCTGTCAGAGGAGGCCTCGGCAGAATACAAGGGCAAGCAAAAGGGCCTTGGCGCTTCCATGGGGCTGGCCATGGCAATGGCGTCCGGAGCAGAGCTGGACTTTCCACATATCACGTCTCGGATGCCAACGGCTGCAGATGGCTCTGAGATAGCTTTCACCCTCCTTGCTTCTCGCTGTAAGCGTTACGGGTTGAAGCTCATCGATCTCCTGGCTGACTACGCGGCGAAGCAGCATCAGGAGGTCAAGAGCAGGCAGTTTGGCTCTGAGGCCACCCCGAATGCGGGAGCTTAGGCCTTTGTAATTTAGATGATGTAGTTTCCTCTTTTGCTTCCTTCTGTAACCTTCTACTGATGAACAAATCCAACTATGCCACGAGGTGGCTTTACTGATGTATATAGGTTTGTTTTTCGAGCTGCTGCCAAAAATTCTTGTGATGTTCATGCTTGATTTATTTGCCTTTAGGGTCCTTTGGGTAAGGTTCCGGTTGTCACTCCGACTGCTCCTGAGTTGCGACCATCTTTGGATGATGCGTCGTAGTTGGCTTTTCTTCGTGACTGCGTCCGCTGCCTGGAGAAGGACATCCTTAGCATTCGAGGTCACGCGGATGTGTGGAAGTCCAAAGCTGAGCGTGTCACGACCAGGGAGGAGTTTTTGCTTAGGGAATTGCAGCGGATGGGTGAGCAGCTTCAATGTGAGTCTTCACGAACTAATGTTTTTTCGGGTGTAGTTTTGTATGCGGGCTCATTTCGTGTTTTTCTGATGTGAATCTCATTCCGAGGGAAGAGAAAGAGCGCGTCGCCATTCGGATGAAATGTTTGACGCAGCAAGACCTGGAGGCTAGTGGATTCTTCTGGATGGACCGTGATCGAGCCATCATCCTTGCGACGGTGCAAGATAGCGTGAACCAGGTTCTTCGGGTGCTGAGGCAGGCGAGGTCGTTGTTGGCGTCCATCTGGGCCGTCATGTTTCCCTTGGACGCTGCACCTTCTACCTTCTTGGGTCTTCTTGGTAAATTTCGGGATGTGGGCCATGTCACAGATTTGGTGCGGCATCAGCTAATTGCTGGGGTGAAAGCTGCCTTGTCACCCATTCGGATGCATTGCCATGATGTCAATCTCGCGGAGGTGGTGACTGGGCCGCCCCTTCGGCCTGATGGCAGCTTATGGGACATGCGCCCTCACTATGCGTCTGTGGCGCATCACGCAGAGGAAATTGTAGATTTGTTCGAGCAACGGGCAAATATAATGCTCCAGAACAATTAGGCCTTGTAAAGAGAAATCAGATGATGTAAACTTTGTATTTATTCGAGTGGGGCGCGTAATGCCCTTTGTAAAGTTTTATTATGTATTAGCACGTTGTGCTTTGTGATGTGCATGTCCTTTTCGTTAGCCTGACGTGGTCAGCTACTCAGGTTATATGCATTGTTCTCAGTCGACGAAGTCGTGAGGTGAGGCGTAGCCCCCGAGCATATTTGGCGAGAAATAATGTAAGGTGAAAAGATATTTGGGCCAAGGAACTTAGCTTTTATTTATAGCATAATGAGGAGGTACATTGTTCGGCTGAGTAGCCTTGTCTGAGTAGCCTTATTGAAAGTAAAGGGTAACTAGGGGTAGAAGCGTCGCATACATGCGACATTCCAGGGGTTGGAGTATTCGACTCTTGATGCGATGTCCATGAGACGATGGGCGCCACCTGGGATGACTTCTGTGACGATGTATGGTCCTTCCCAGGGTGACTCAAGCTTCTTGGGCTGTTCTTGCTTTATTCGTAGGACAAGGTCTCCTTCGACGAAGGACCTTAGACGCAGCCGACGGCTGTGGTAGTTGCGGAGGCTCTGTTGATCGACCGCTGAGCGAGCCGTAGTGATATCGCGTGCCGTGTCAAGTGTGTCGACGATGTCTTCGAGTGATACCGATGATTCGGCTTTGCTGTAAGTGATGTCCCGCCGGGCCTTGTGGCGTACCTCGGTAGGTAGCACGGCTTCAGCTCCATGCACCATGAAGAAAGGTGTGTAGCCGATTGAACTGTTCGGCGTTGTACGTAGGCTCCAGAGGACGGAGGGTAGTTCCTCTGCCTAGGCTCCCTCGAGCCTTTCGAGTGGGCATAGCAGGCGCTTCTTGATGTCGTTGCCTATGAGGTTGTTGGCCTTTTCGACTTGTCCGTTGGTCTGCGAGTGCGCCACGAAGGCGTATGATATGTTGATGCCGAGGTTCTCGCAGAAGTCTTGGAATTCCTTCGAGATGAAGTTCGAGCCGTTGTCCGTGATGATGTTGTGTGGCACGCCGAACCTGTAGACGATGGACTCGAAAAACTTGATGACAATTTTGTCGCTTTGGTTTGTGACGGGCATGGCCTCGATCCACTTAGTGAATTTGTCGACTATGGTCAGGAGGAAGATGTGACCTCCTTTTGAGAACTTTGGTAGCTTGCCGATCATGTCGAGGCCCCATTGGGCGAAGGGCCAAGCCAGCAGTATGGGCCTTAGCTCGGATTCTGGTGCGTGTGGCTTGTCCGCGTACCTCTGATAGGCATTCCACCTTTGGACAATGTCTTTGGCGTCATTCATGGCTTGTAGAGCTATGGCGACTAGGGCGCGACTGCCTACACGATGGCCGCATATGCCCTCGTGGATGTCTTGGAGGATGGTTTTGCCGTCACTGATGGTGACGCACCTTTGTAGCACACCTGAAATGTTGCGCTTATACAGCTCACCATTGAGGATGGTGAAAGCTTTTAACCGGCGAGATATGCGTCGAGCATCTGTCGGGTCATCGGGCAGTTCATTGTTTATCAGGTATGGCTATGTCCATGTTTCTTCGATCGCCATGACCTGCATGAGGCTGACCAGCTTGGCCTCGGTGTCGAGCTTTTTGGGTCCTTCCTGTCCTTCGGGTAGCGCAGCCCCCGAGTGCTCTGCTTCTTCGGCTGAGCCTTTTGGGAATTTTATCTTGATAGAGGGTATGCAAATTTGTTCGAGGAACACAGCTGGTGGCACCCGTGCCTAGGTGGAGCCGATGTTGGCGAGCCTGTCGGCTTCTTCATTTCTTTCTCGTCTAACGTGCCGAAGTTCGCAGCCATAAAAGTATCCTTCAAGTGAGTTGTAGAGCGCGTGATACGCGATCATGTTGGCGCTGTGAGCGTCGCACTCGTTCATCGTCTGCTGGACGACAAGATTCAAGTCACTGTAGATGACGAGGCGCGTCGCACCACAGATCTTAGCCATCTTCATGCCGTGGATGAGGGCCTCGTATTCGGCCTCGTTATTGGAGGCGCAAAATTTTATCCGAAGGACATATTTCATCTTGTCGCCCTGAGGGGACATCAGTATGACGCCAGCTCTTGCTCCAGCCTCATGCTTGGACCTGAGTATCCGGCAGCTGGAGTTCCATCCAGTGGACGAGAAATTTAGGGAGGACCTGAGACTTGATGGCGGTGCGCCGATCATAGATTATATCCAGAGGGGACAGTTCGATGCCCAACAAGGCTACGCGTCCCGTGGCTTCGGGGTTGTTCAGGATGTTGGATAGAGGGGCGTCGTTGACGACCATGATCTGATGCTCCTGGAAGTAGTGACTCAGCCGAAGAGCCGTCATGAATACGCCATAGGCGAGCTTCGGGTAGTGAGGGTACCTCTATTTTGTTGGGGTTAGTACCTCGCTGAGGTAGTAGATGGGGCGTTGGACCCCGTGGGTCTTGCCATCTTTGGGTCGTTCGACCACGAGTACGGTGCTTACCACCTG
The DNA here is from genome assembly GCA_023614405.1 of Avena insularis. Lineage (NCBI taxonomy): Eukaryota > Viridiplantae > Streptophyta > Magnoliopsida > Poales > Poaceae > Avena > Avena insularis. The sequence goes on along the minus strand of CM042689.1, from coordinate 228,086,698 downwards.
ATGTGTGGTTGCGATGTATAGCGACATAGGTTCCCATTCCTTTGGAGTGACCAAGACAGGCGAGGTGGAGAGCAGCCGCTTGAGATCCTCGAATGTGTCGTCTGCTTCGGGTGTCCACTTGAACTTGTCTGCCTTGCGCAACATCTGGTAAAAAGGTAGGGCCTTATCGGCCATGCGGCTGATAAATCTACTCAATGCTGCGATTCGCCCAGTCAGCTGCTGGACACCGTTGATGTTCTTCGGCTTCTCCATGGCCAGCATGGCCCTGATTTTCTTTGGATTCGCCTCAATCCCCCGCTGGGAGATGAAGTAGCCGAGCAATTGGCCAGATGCGACGCCGAAGGCGCACTTTTCTGGGTTTAACTTTGATCTTGTAGTGATCAAGATTATCAAACGTCTCACAGAGATCGTCGATCAACGTCTTGGCCTTCCTGGTCTTGATCACTATGTCATCGACATAGACTTGGATGTTACGACCGATCTGGTTTTTTAGGCATGCCTGCATGCACCTTTGGTATGTGGAACCTGCGTTCTTCAGCCCGAAGGGCATAGTGTTGTAGCAGAACACTCTGAACGATGTAATGAATGTCGTTTTCTCCTGATCTTTGACCTTTAGTTGAATCTGGTTGTAGCCTGAGTAGGCATCAAGGAAGGAGAGTTTGTCGCATCCGGTAGTCGAATCGATGATTTGATCGATCCACGGTAGAGGGAAGTGGTCCTTGGGACATTACTTGTTGAGAGATGTGAAGTCCACGCACATCTGCAGGATGTCCGTGTCCTTTTTGGGGACCAGCACGGTGTTGGCCAGCCACTCGCTCTCCTTGATTTCTTTGATGAAGTTGGCGTCGAGTAGTCTATTTACTTTGACTCCAACGGCTTCGGCTCTTGGCTCGGACAGTCATCGGATTGACTGTTTGACGGGCTTTGCATCCGAAAAAACATTGAGTGCATGCTCGGCGAATTCCCTGGGAACTCCTAGCATGTCCACAGGACACCAGGCGAAAATTTCCCAGTGCTCATGGAGGAATTCGACGAGCGTGCTTTCCTATGAGGGACTGAGGTCGTTGGCGATCAACGCCGTCTTGGAAGCGTTCGTCGGATGGACCTGCACCTTCTTCGTGTTAACTGTGGAGTCGAATGACATATCAGGTGTGTTTTTTTGGCGACTGGGGGTGCCCTGTTATCTGTCACCTCTCTGAGCCTTGTGAGCTCCTCCTGCATGCCGAACGAATGGGAAATTCTGTTGAAGTCTCTGTCTCAGTGGTCAGATTGGGTGAAGCTTCCCTGGATGGTGATGACGCCCCTAGGTCCTGGCATCTTGATGGCAGTGCGTGAAAAGCAGATCGCCAAGAATCTTGCGAATGCCACGCGCCCAAGGATGGCGTGGTATTGTGATGGCCAGTCCACTACTTCGAACTACAGCCGCTCGCGCCTGAAGTTTTCGGGCTGGCCGAAGATGACGTCGAGCCATATCTTCCCCAGGGGATATATGTCTTTCCCTAGTACTGTGCCGTGGAACATCGTGTCTAATTGCTCTAGGCTGCACAGCGGGATCCGCATCGCTGCGAGTGTGCTGGTGAACACCAGATTAATGTTGCTGCCGCCATCCATGAAGACGCGGATCATCTCGAATCCTCCGATCTGTGCCTCGAGCACTAGGGCAGCATGACTTGTGCGAGGGATCTGGCGTGGGTGATCCGAACGATCGAACGTGATGCAGGACTCCAAGCCACTGAGGTACTCAGCTATGGCTGGTGGAGAGGTCACGGCCAGACTGACTTGGCGGGTGATCTTCTTTTGCACCATGTTGGTTGGGCGCCCCTTCTGTATCATCAGGGCCCCCTTTGGTGGCGGGTACCCTCCTGCGCCGTTATTTGGCGCTGGTGTGATCGCTGGATTCAACGGTCCAGCGGGTGGTGGTGGAGGAGCTCCGTGGGCGATGTCGCCTGGTACAGGTGTGGGCCCAAATCAAGGGTTCACGGTGCGTCGCACTTGGCCGAGACCCTCGCTGAGTTTCTGAAACTCGCGATAGTCCTTGAGCATGTGGCTAGTCTTCTTCTTACCATCTTGTTTGTCGTTGTAGAAGTGGATGGTGTAGGGACCAGACAACTTGTCGTATGGCAAAGGCTCGTCGTCACGGGTGCGGCATTGCCATGTCTGCGTGGGTCGCCCACCTTCGCGGTAGTTGTTTCCGCGGTATCCGCTGCTGTGGTTGCCGTTGTTGCATCGGTCAGCGTATCCAGCCGCGACCATGTCGACTTCGTTGCGACCGTCGTAGACGCGCGTGTTCGCGTCTGTGGCCGTAGTCGTCCTCGTCATCCGAATGTGCTCGGGTGACGAAATCCTCACCATATGCCCACTGGTTGGCGATGTCCATGAGGTGGTCAAGCATCTTGGGCTTGACGCGCCCAAGCTCTTCCTTGAAATCTGGGCGTCTGGCACCATCCTTGAAGGCGTCGATTGCCCGTTCCTCGGATATGTGTGCGGTGGAGTTCTTGATGTGGGACCAACGAAGTATGTATGAGCGGATGGACTCGTTAGACCGTTGGGTGCAGAACTGTAGCTCTTCGATCGAAACTGGCCTCTTGCTAGTGACCTTGAAGTGGCAGATGAAACTATATGCTAGATCTTCCCAACTTCGGATGGATCTGGAGGATAGGCTGCTGAGCCAGACTCTGGCCACGCCTTTTAGCTATAGCTGAAGGCATTGTACGACGGTGTTCTTGTTTCCGCCGTGGAGCTTGACTAATGACAGGTGATCGTGGAGCCAGGCCTTTGGTTCTTGCGTGTCGTCGAACTTCGGGTTGTCTGAAGGGAGCTTGAAATTTTTTGGCATCCTCGTTCGCCAAACGGATCTGCTGAAGCACCTGGCGTCGCACAACTCTCCATCGTCTTCCTCGTCGGACTCAGTTGAGCACGCGCGCTTGGCACGTGCCTTGTCGATCTTGCGCTGGGTGAGCTTGTTACGAGCGTCGTAGTTGCTACTACGGTGTCGTGGGCTCTTGCGGCATTGGGGCAGGTCGTGCTCATCCTCTTCAGATGATGGCGTAGGGCTGCGATTGAATTTGACCGCATCTTTTTTCTTCGGCTCCGCAGGAGCTTCGTCGTGGAGCACAACTCCGATGAGTCCGAGGCCGGCTAGCGCGGACTTGTGCATGACACTCTTCGGGGTTGCCCACCGGAGGTGGATGGGACGCGAGATATGTAGTGGCTGTCATGATCGCAGCCTGCGGTGTTTTCGACATGACGTTGCCATGTGAGTCCATCGTCATGAAGGACGTGTTGAGGGCCCGGGTGACCTCGCATCGTGTGGCGGGGTCCATGTGCTCCGTGCGGGAGCGGTACTTGTTGGCGTTGTTGCCATGCGAGCTGGAGCCACCGGCGGCGGAGAGCGCAACTCGTCGCGCGCTGGACTCCGCAGCTGCCTTCTTGCGCTTTTCAAGCTCCTCCATCAGCTTCGCCTGTCGGTTATGCTCATCGATGAGGAGGTGGTAGGCCATCAGTAGATCCCATGAAGCATTCACATGTAGGATGATGTTGCCTGCCATGGTTTCGCGTGCTTGGTGCCAGCCTTCCTCGTTGTGGTTGATCTTGTTGTAGGCTTGAGCATCACCTTCGTTGGGCCTGTTAGGAGGATTACACCCGTTTCCTCCGTTCTCAGCTTGCGGGTTGAGAGGAGGGTTGGGTGCACTCGAACTTGGCGGTAGTTTTGTTTCGTTCTGGATGACGACATCGCATAGATAGCGCCCGTAGATTGGATTGCTGCTGCCGCAGCTTTCGGATCCGGAACCATAGGTTCCTTTATATGAGGGAGGGCCGCACAGATCTGAGTTGCAGCTGTCGCTGTCATCTGACTCGTTTGTCAGTGTCGACGCGCGTAACACGCCGATAGGTGGGACCCATGAAGCGGGCCTGATGGATGGTGGAGGCACCCGCTCTGAGAGGCAGAGGGTGCCAGTCTGCCCCACCTGGAAGCAGAAGCTCCTGAATAGCATCTCGAGCCCGTCGCCGACGGACTCGAAATCCCTCAGGGTGGCTGGCGAGTGGGCGGTGAAGTCGAAGGCGCCGAAGAGGAGGTGGCTCTCCTTTGCCGATGAGTTGTAGATCGATTCGGATGGAACCGTCATGACCGCATGATCAGCGTCCCCGTTCCCCACAGACGAGACTTGGGTTTTGGAGAAGATGGGGATGCTGGAGGCCGCGGAACGGTTAAAAGACAAGCAACGCTGAAAGAACATGTGTGCCCCCATGTGTGGTTTTGGTAATTAATGACAATGTTTTATGGACTTATGTTTGCATTGAGTTTTACTTGTAGGTTTTGTCCATAGACAATGTTTTAACCATATGGTGGCTTCAAGGTTGGAATAAGAATAAAGTGAAGAAGATCAAGTGTTGATCAAGGTTTCAAGGAATGATCTGGAGATTGGTCAAGTAGAATTTGATCTTATGGCAAGTGTGTCTTGAATAATAAGATGATATCAAGTGTATCTTGCCATACTTATGGTGATCATGGATATGTGAAGATATGCCTAAAAGAGAGGCTCTTCCATAGTGGAGTATGGGGGAGAAAATTCCAAGTCTTCACCAAGCTAGCTAGTGCAATTAAGAAAGGATTTGATCTTGAGGTGTAGAAGATCGTCATCATCAAGATCAAGTGGAATATACACAAGGAAAAGGTTTGATCTTGATAGGGTTTCTTTCTAACTGGTCTCGTGGTGTTAGTTGGAGAGACCGGTTTATAGGATAGATAACCGTACTATCAAGAGGTGCTCTCAAGTGAGTAACTTGATCATATCCCTTGGTGAGAGCTCAAACCTTTGCATACTTGGCATCATATTTCTTGGTTCTTATTTGGTTATTATCCATGAGAGGATTTAGATATTGTGTCAATCTCTATGACAATCTTAAGTTCATCGAAAACGTATTTCATATGCATTCTCTATTGTGTTTTCGATATTGGAGGTTTTACCGGTTTGTCTTTTATAGATAGGTTAAACATTTCATCATTTGGTTCTATCATACCTTTCTAGACTATGATGGTTCCCTGCATGATCTTGTAGAGTTCGTTACTATCTTCTAAACGAGCCCAAGATCATCAAAATCAGAGTCCGAATGAAAAAGTTATGATGGTTTCAGTTTTGTTGTTCCTGCTAGTTTTCAGGGGGCGGATTATCCGGCCATGGGGGCGGATTATCCGGCCCAATTTTTGGAAAACGGCTAAGGACTTTGAGGCCTGGTTCCCAGTAATGGGGCGGATTATCCGGCCCTTCGGGGGTGGATTATCCGCCCCTATACTGAGGGACGCGCCGCGAAGTCCTTAGCCATTTTTTTGGCCCGGGGAACCCGGAATATCTGGGGGAGGGGCGGATTATCCGGCCTGGAAGGTCCCAAACGGTCATATTTCATTGGGGAGGGGTATAAATAGACCCCTTCTTCCTCCTTAGGCTGGTGGCTTGCATTCTCTCTCCCCTCCATTGTTTTGACCTTCAAGAGTTTGCAAATACTCTTAATCCCTCCCATATTTCTTGAATCTGTTGGGGGGATTTGAAAGGGGAGATCTAAATGTACAACTCCACCAATCCATCTCTCCTCTATGTGAGGAGAACATTTTGAGATCTAGATCTTGGGGTTTCTTTTGTGGATTTCCTCTTGTGTTCTTCCTCTCTTATTCTCGCACTAGCTTTTGTAGCTTTGGTGGAATTTGGGAGATAAGGACTTGAGCATTTCCTGTGTTCTTGCCATTGCATTTGGTGCATCGGTTTGAGTTCTCGTTGAGGATTCGATTGGGTGAAAGGTGAGAAGCTTTTTACTCTTGGGTTCTTGGAACCCTAGAAAGTTTAGTTGTTTTACAGGTTTGTGGATTACTTGGGGCCTCCAATTAAGTTGTGGAGCTTTCCCCGAGCTTGTTTGTTGGGAGCCTCCAATTGAGTTGTGGATAAGTGCCCCAATCTTTGTGAGAGGTTACGGATTGCCACCGACAAGTGCACCGATAGTGAAGAAGTGAACCAGGCCTCCTGTGGAGAGGTTCATAGGAGAATAGGGTGAGGCCTTTTGTGGCGTGGTGGTCTTAGTACCGCCCACCCCTCCAACGAGACGTACTCTCTTTATGGGAGGAACTCGGTAAAAATCATCGTCTCTGCGTGCCTCGGTTATCTCTATACCCGAGCTATTTACTTGTGCACTTTACTTTGTGATAGCCTTCGTGCTTGAATTCTTATATCTAGCTATCACATAGTTGCTTGTTTTGCTTAGCATAAGTTGTTGGTGCACATAGGTGAACCGTAGTTTATATAGGTTTTGTACTTGACAAAGTAAACGCTAGTTTTATTCCGCCTTTATTAAGCCCATCTCGTAAAAGTTTTAAACCACCTATTCACCCCCCTCTAGGCAGCATCTGTATCTCTTGATTACGGCGGGACCGAAGGTTACAGGGGTGCGCAGATGCAATCTGGCATGGAGGTGTGTATGCGATGGTGGAAGAGATCCTTCTCGCCGTACCCTCCTGTCCTTTATATAGATAGGCAGGTCCCGGGCTTAGGTCGAGTTAGTTACAAATTAGGATTGGTACCCGTTGAAATTCTATCTAATCTAGACTTGTCCTCCAAGGAGTCGAAAACGCCATGGCTTGGGCCACCCGAAGTCTTCATGAGCCGCGTGTCTTGACGTGGGCCTTCCTTGGGCTGGACCAGGTATACCAATGTCGTGTACCCGTGAGATATGTCCATGTCACTGTCCTTTTATATTTTAAAAGAGATAAACATGGACACACAAAATATTTTTAAGAAGACTAATACATAAGTTGTAGTACTTATAAAAGTTTAATGATATTTTCTATAAATATCTTTGGTATAGTGGCAACGTACTCAGTTTACGTCTATTTGATTTGATAAAGGTCTTTGAGTTCGAATTTCCTGTGCGCACATATATATACATATATATCTTGGGATTATATTTTTCTTCTAGCAATATCGCATTACGGAGAGGCTGACTTCACGGACCCACCAGCCTGCAGCGTCCGTCGAGTTTAATGGGTTGAACAAAAAGTTAAATACTTGTACAGAGAGGCGTTCATCGGAGACCCACCAGCCAGAACATACAAGGATGCATCAGGGACCCACAAGCCAGAACATACCAGAGAGGCTGACATGGGGACCCCAGTAGCAAGACCATACATGGTTGCCGCATCGAGCAATGTTGTCAAGGTCAAAACAGCGGACGCGACTAAAAAAATCCATCATACAGACATTGCATTTACAAAGACGCTGATATGTGGGACCCAGCAGCGAGACCTTATACAGAGAAGGCATCGAGCAATGTTGCCAAGTTCAAAATAGGGAGGCGCAGGCAAGAAAAAAGTCCAGCATACACAAGTTTCTTCTCATGAGAGACTGTCATATGGGACCCAACAGCGTGACCAAACGGCAGATTCTCAAGAAACGGTATCTAGTTTGGAATAGGATAGTGCTAGAGAAGTAAAAAAGTCAATCATACACACGATTCTTTTAATACGAGGCTGATATAGGGGACCCACCAGCATGAATAAAGGGCTGATACAGCGAGCAACGCTATCAAGTTTGGAACACGGAGGCGCGATCGAGGGCAAAAATTCCATCATACATGTATTTCTTATAATGAGAGGATGATATGTGGGACCTAATAGCTTGATTAAACGTAGATACATCAAGCATCGCTATCAAGTTCGGAACAGCGTAGCGCGAACGAAGAAAAAAATCATCATACACACGATATCTTCTAATTAGAGGCTGCCATGGGGGACCTACCAGTGTGACTAAACGGCAGATAGATCGAGAAATGTTATCGAGTTCAAATCAGGGAGGCACGAGCCAAGGAAAAAATCTCATCATGCACATGTTTCTTCTAATTTGAGGATAATATGTGGGACCCAGCAGCATGATTAAACAGCAGATGCATCGAGCCTGACTAAACAAAAGACGCTTCGAGCAATGTTATCGAGTTCAAATCAGGAAGACACGACCATAAAATATGGTTCACTAGAGACACTAACGTCTAGGACCCACACGTCTCAAAAGACTTCGGCGAGTCAACATCGCGCGAGAAACCGAAAATTTTGCTTTTTCCATGCGCCAGTCGAGCTTTGTCTATATTTTTTGCGGTTCTGTCGTAGTAGAGGGCAGCAAAACCAGAATTTTTCCATCAACCATGGTCAAGCCGAGAAATTCGTCACGGAAAACGCGCCTTCTACATGGACCGACGAGCCATATCGTTGCAGATGGAAACATTTATTGTATCGTACTCTTCTCCCAAGCGTAAGAAAATTAATCGAGTTGATGCATGAACTTATCAGAAAACCACAACACACACACCCACAACAAAGAAGATCATCGTGAACGCCCGCATGAGTGTGAAGCCACATGATGATTGGGGCCTCAACCTCATCGATGTACCCATTGCCTCGTAACTCTTAGAGACCAAGCGGAGCCTTCACAAGATAGAGAAGTATCAGAAGGAAGAACTTCTTCATTGTGAAGTGGTGCGCAAACGCCTCCTAGATTTAGAAGGCAAGAAGAAACTTAATGAGATGCTTGGTAAGGTCACAAATGCTATGTACTCCATGCACTTTGATCTACAGAAGTGCATTCGTCGTATATCTATTCTTGAGGACACAAATAAAAAGCTTTGTGCGGCTGTCTCCAACGCCATGCCTCCACCCAAAAGGGCATCACAGTATCGAATAATCGCAAGGAATTATTTGCTCCCACTGGCTTGATTTCAATCTTGGGAAGATCTATAATACCTTGTAATCTATCTTCCAGCTTTAGCATGTTTATCTTCTTGCATGCATGATAGGTTTTAATTTCAAAGTTTGTATTAGTTGCATTATTATATTCCTTGGTTTAAGGAAATAATTATATCCAGTGAGTTTTGAGACTTTATAATATTTGAGGTGATTTCGGTTTATGATTATTATATTAGATGTATGATTTAGGATGAGTGCTATGATACTTGTACCACTATTATGATTTTAGGATCTTTCACACCAATAAAGTATTGATAAGTTATGAGAATAAAATTTTGATAGCATGTTATAATTATTTGTTTGAACCAACAAGAGCTATAAAGAGTATTAACATGATCCAATGCTATTGGTAAAACAAAAAGAAAAAGCTATGCTATCAAACATTCATAAGAAAAGAAAAGATGCAGATTGATAAGAGATACTTAAGCAATGATCATAAACTATTTATTACTCAGTTAAGTGTTTATCTATATATTAATATTAATATACTTTAGTTTTAGAAAAACATTGTTGCCAAACTAGGCCGAAGTAACTTGTAGTAGGCAGGCGACCCGCTACACCAACGAGCCAAACCGCGCGCAGGCCAGCCCAAACTCCGCACTGATCGGGTCAGACTGCACAGTTCGCCTCGCCCGCCCGCCCGCCCGCACGGACGCAGCCCTTCTCCCTCCTCCTCCGTCCTGGCCTTTGCCTGCATACGACGACGTACCATCCATCACCGCGAGCCCGCGAGCAAACCCACCGCCTCCCATCTACGGCGACGGCACTGCCTTCGGCAACCAATACCGCCATACGGCTCCTCGGTGGCCTCTCCTGGCGGCCCTCTGATTGTCAGGACCCGTTCACCTGTCTCTTCCAGGCTCCTCTGTTCCAAACCCTAACCCTAGCTCCCGGCGCAGGCTTTCTAGGTGCGTCCCCTGCTCAATCGAATGCTCGTCTCGGTACCCTTCTGCCTTGCGCCGTTGCCTAGAGTCGCAATTGAGGTGTATCTGAGTAGGCGTGGTGCTGCGGGAGATGCTCTGAGTGAGTACTGTGCTGTTGCTCTTGAATTGTGCATCATTTATGCTGGGCGTGTAGGGATGCCAATGCTAGTCTTCTATACCAATTCGTTAGTGTGCATAAAATAGCGGCTGGCGTGCCTGTGCGTATAAAGTGTGCCATAGTTTTGAGCTGTAGCCCAAGTGTGAGATGTGTGGACTAGCAAAAACTGCAAATATTTTGTCCGTGTTATGTGGGGTCCGTGTTATTAATGGATACTGGTTATAATCATCACATGATCTGTCGTTATGTTTGCTTTGTTCATTTATGCAAAATGTTGTCATGTTGTCCTTGTGATCGTTTGATCGGGCAACAGAAGGCACATGTCATATTTGGTTGGGCAAATGCTACATTTTCTGTGGTTCTAAAACCCCTTTATTGTTAGTAGGGATTGCTTTTGATGATGTTTACATGTTAATGATTTAATTATTTGCTTGCACCTTCTGTTAGTTTTGTTATTATTGTTTTCTTTAGTCGATGTGTCGTTGATGGCATTCTATCGGTTTATAGGCCATTTTTTTTATCTTGGTTCCTTGTGTGTTCGCGAGGTCGTGCTCCTTAGTGAAATGTGCTTGCAGTGATGTATGGGCAAAGCCTGCTTCTGTGGTCCAGTGGATACTGAGCCGTGCTCTATGGGAGGAATTGTTGAATGTGGTGTGTGTGACACAAAGGATTCCCCTCGCCGTATTGCCATAGAGAAAGCTCAGGAGGAGCTGAGGTACATCGACCACATTTTTATTTTCTACTAGTTTACCCTTTCCATTGATACCTGATACCCCATATACACAAATCCAGGCAGGAATATGACATCCGTGAAGAACGGAGGAGGGAGCTTGAATTTTTAGTGGAGGTATGTGGAAACAACACTATTATGGTTACTGCATTGTCTTCTTCCTCTGGTTTATGTACCTATTATGCAGGGAGGCAATCCATTGGATTTCAAACTTGGACATGTAGCATCACTCAGTTTCACAGATCAGATAGCTGAACAAAATGTGATAAGGTGATAATTAGTTTCTGGTCTGCCATGTGATAACATTGACGTAATTATTGGTTGATTTAAGCCTTTTGTTCTTCTTTGCACCAACTGCAGTGAAGCTAAAGGCAGTTTCGCGTTTGATGCATCACCTCGTGGAGATTCGGTTGAAAGTAGTGGCAAACCAGGAAGTTCATCATGTCGTGAAGCCAACACAGCCGATAATCTAATGCTTTTAGATGGAGATACCAACAACATAGGTGGAGAGAAACTTGTCAAACACGGAACTAAAAGAACTATCACGCCTCAGCCTGAGCTATCTTTATGCAATGATGCTCAAAATAGTGTAAAAGAAGTTGAAGATTCCGGTTTGTTCCGCCTTGGGGCAAAGAGCCAAGCTTATGCTCGACGCAGGTCAAAGTCAGGCAGGGACAATGCAAATTCCATGCCTGTTAGGTCACCACCAGTTCCTCATTTAAGTTCTCAGCGGGGACATGAAACAGGGGTGGTACAGGAAGAAAAAAATGATGATCATGGCGCTTCATCCATTGTGCCCCCAAAACCCAAAAATATAAATGGCAACGATATGTTGAAGAATGCATCATTAAACAATCAGGTGGTAGTGGAGATGGGCGGTGTTCAAGCAATTCATGAAGGCAAGCAAGAAGAAAATCATGAAATGACGGACAACAAAGCTGGCATGCTAGCTCTAGAAATCTCATCAAATAGTGTGTCTGGTAATTCACAGCGTATAGGAGGTGGCCAGATGCATAGTGCAGCTGCTATTGCAGAATCTCCTCATGCTAATCCAAAAGAAGCTTCGTCAAGGACTACTTTGCCATCTAAACACAGTGAAATCTTCAGAGAAATACACTCTCCTGAAAAGGTAGGTAATGTCTGTTCTGACAAAAGCATGGTTGATGCTCATGCAGATGATATGGAAATTGAGTCTTCTGTTCTGCACCCTGCCATACAAACTGCTAGATTTAGTGAAAATGAAGTGGATATAACTCGTACAGATGCCACAAAGATTATTGATCAGCATCCAGGTAAAAATGATATTTTTTTATCAATGAACGTTGGTCAAAGTTCTGATGAAGGATTGAGTAACATTGCACCTGTTCAATTGGAAGGCAGTAGCATGCTGATTGACCGTTCTACTCCTGTACAACAAGAAGTCAGCGCTGCTGTGAAAGATGAAGTTGAAGTTTGTAACAACGTTGTTGACAAAGAAAAGGAGATGGGACGTCTTGCTACTTCTGATTGCAACAAAGTGGATAAAGAGGCAGATTCTGATTTGGGTAGAAATAACAAATGTTCTAGTGCTTTGAGTGGTTCCGATAAGTTGTCTTCGGCTGATGTGCCCCCTGCGCCGTTCACAGAGGATATGCCTAATCCTGTGGCGTCAACAAATTTTTTTGTGCATAACTTGGACAATGATGTTACAAAATGTAGCCAAAATGACACAACATTGGCAAAGAAGGAATGTGAAGATTCTATTATGACAAAGAAGGAATATGAAGATTCCATCCTTAGAAGGGCTCGATTTATAGAGGTACAGCTAGGTTATATAATATGCTCTGCTTTTATGCCAGTGCTCTCGCTTCTGAAAAGGAAGTCATTACTTACAGGTGAACATTAAGAGAGCTGGTGAACAAGCTCTCTGCAATATTTCCTTGGAGAAGAAGCGGAAAAGCCACTGGGAGTTTGTTCTTGAGGAGATGGCTTGGATGGCAAATGACTTCATGCAGGTTTAATTTCTCAAGTGATCTGTCTTTCTTTGCTGACCTGTAAAGTTTCTTACGTTGTGTGACATTCTTGATTGTATTTACGTACTTATAGGAGCGTCTGTGGAGAATTGCAGCTGCAGCCCATGTGTGCTACTGGATTGCCTCCAGTGGCCGAGCAGCATTTGATGAAGCTAGTGTTCACAGGAAGCAGAAATCTGTTGCTAGAATTCTGTCCAAGGGCATCGTGAATTTCTGGCATTCAGCTGAAACTTTACGAACTACTAGCGGTGAGATTCCTAAAGCGTTGCAAGTAGAGAAATCAAAGGGGCTTGAAGAAATGAAGCTGGCTGAAATCGATGCAGAAAAAGAACTGGTATTAAAAATCAGTACAAGATTGATGATCTATCATTTTTGTATTTGTTGGCTCTGATGGTATATGTACTGGCTAGAATGGTTTTAGATTTCATGTCTTCCTATAAGCCTCAGAATCATGTCTTTCTATAAGTCTCAAAATGAAATAGCTTTAAATGTTACTTCATGTCTGGCCATTTTCTACTGAAAGGCTGATGTGATCAATGAATTTGAACAGGGTGGCGAATCCTTTGAACACGAGAAGTCTAAGTGGTCTCACCAATCTCCTATTCAGAGTTACGCTCTTCGGTTTCTGGAGTACAACCGTAATGTGCCCGCTTGTCTTTCATTAGCTGAAGCACCACTAACTCCAGAGAGGCTAAATGATTTTGGCATTTTAGAAGTGCCAGACGAACTTTCAGATGTAATCCATCTGTTTCTTTATGCTTTTGAAATTTTCGTCTTTCCTTACTATATGACCTACTCAATAAAGCCCCGCGCCACTCTTGTTAGTATGCAAAGAACATGCACAAAATTTACGTAAATATTGATCAATGATCCTTTTCCTATTTTCAGATGAATCTCTTTTATGAGGTACCCCCTGGCGCAATGCATGCATACAGAGAGTCTGTGGAGCATCAGTCTGCTTATAATAAGGTAAGGCCATGTTTTCAGTACACCAAAGACCTAGTAATTTGTTTATGCCCCTTTTCCAACTCGGGGGCGTTCTGTTAAAATGTTGAACCGCAGTATACAGCGGAGCATGTAGTTGGGGCTATTGCTATTCCGTGTTTTGCCTTGGCCTTGAATCATGAAAGTGTCAACTTGTCGCATTTAAAGTCAGCATGATGCTGCTTTCAACAATTCAGTTGGCATTGTGGGCTCAGAGGATGGATATGACCAGTTATCATCTCAATGTTAAATCACTAACAAGAAAAAAATATGATTCCCACAAAGCCACACTTCTGTAAGATGTTCTATAAATTGAGGAATCACACATATAGTATCCATCTTTATGTTAACTACTGGCATCATTCTATTTTTATTCCAAAGCTAACTTTTTTGTATCCATGTACTGTCAAATAATTAGAGTTTTGTTAACACTGGGCACAAGGAGGATTATGAGCCATCTACATGCGGTTCTGTTCCAGGTTTAAATATCACCACACCACTATTTTGTAATACCTGTATTATGATGAAATGTTCTTATTATGATCAATGCTTTGTTTTTGTTTAGATGTGCATAGGGAGAATGGGTATGATGATGAAGGCGAGGCCTATACTTATTTATTGCCTGGAACATATGGTTTGGCATCAAAATCAGGTCACAAGAAGAAACAGCAGATGCCTCAGAGGATGAATGGCACAAGACCGCATCATAATGGTGTTGACCCGCCTTATGATCCATCCTTGGAGAGCAAGACAGGAAACCAACCATTTTTATCGAATAGCAAAAGACCTCCAGATTTCCTTTCCATTCCTACAAAACGCGTACGGACAGCTGCTAGACAGAGAGTTGCAAGCCCCTTCTCTCCTGGTGTTTCCGGAACCCCTCAGTTCACAAGTAAAACAGATGCCTCTAGTGGAGACACAAACTCCTGCCAAGATGATCAAAGTTCGTTGCATGGCGGATTTTTCCCCAGGAAGAATGCAGATATTGAATCCACTGTTGATTTTGACAGACAGTTAATGTATGATGGCAGTGAGGTGTCTACTAAGTCTAAAAAGAAGAAAAATCCTAAGCATCCAGGGTACAAGGCACCACAAAGTGCGACCGAGTCATATACCTTGATGGCTGGAAAGGTCAAATTCTCGATGCTAACCCTCTTAATTGTTTTGCTTACTGTATTTGTAGAGGCAGTTCATTCTGCTGATGTTTCAGGGTGTTTGCCCCATGATCCTAGACCTCAAGTTGATTTCATTGCTCAGTATGAGCAGGTATTATGTTTGTCTGTATGTATTTAATCGGACAAAATTCTTATGGTCAATCCACTAAGGCCTGCTTGGAAGTGGAGTATCTCATGGTAAAGTCGAACTAAATGTGGACAATTACCAAGAAGTATCATTCTTCCAAATAGCCTTGTAGTGGCTAGACATACGTTTTCTAGCAATAAAGTAGTGAATATCATTTTAAATGATGTTTGAGGGCACACAAGTGAACTCTGTGGCATAACATAATTTTACTCATCCTTCTACAAGTTATGGGTTTTAATTTATTCTAGTCTTGGAGCAAGAGAGTACTGTAGAGTTTAGTGAACACTACACAACACTGTTGCCTCAAAAGTTCTGACTACCATTGAACATTTCTGAATAGATGCTATTTCTTTTCTATACCAGAAGGATTATTTGAAGAAGAGACCGGAGACTTATCAATTTGGTCCAAATGGGAATATTGGTAACTTTCTTTGACTCTGCTTCCGATATCATATTTCTATTGTCATGTAACACAAGAACAAATACTTCTTATTTGAGAGGACACAAGAATAACTTCTCACATGTTAGATGCTGATTTATCAACAGTGGTAAATGGCCAGCATGCTTCTAAGAAGACTAAATTGTTGCATCAAGCACCTGATATTTCGGTAGAGGCTCTTACACCATTTGGCCCATTGGCATCTCCGGTGGTATCACAAATGAGTAACATGGTAAACCCGACGAAGATTATAAAGATCATCACTAATAGGGACCGCGGAAGAAAATCTAAAGGCCTGAAGGTATCCATATAGTTTGACATTCTGCTAGTATCGTATTTTGCACCTTTATCTGCATATATGCTGTATCTTTTCCTTTACAATCAAAACCATTTTTCTTTACACTATAGCTAAGATGATTATTTAGCACAAAAACACAGCCGTCTCTGGCATTTTGCTCACCAATCACTTCTTGAAATATTCAGATCTTGGTTAGATGGCTGCTGTCCACTCTGGATTGATCCAAAACTTTTAGTCAATCTTTATCCTTATGTTTTCCCACTGTTTTAGTCGAACTAAGATAATTATTTAACATGTAAAAGCACGTCATCTTAGGCATTTTGCCCATCAGCTACTTTCTGTAATGTGGATCTCTTGGTCAGATGGCTGCTGGCCACTCCGATCCTGGATGTCCTTGGTCAAATTTCGAAGATCAGGTTATTCTATGTTTGAAATTACTTTTTTTTCCCTATCTTGCTACATTTTGTGGAAACCAGCTAACATCTTAAAGATACCAGGCTCTTGTTGTTCTTGTACATGATATGGGTCAAAACTGGGAATTAGTTAGCGACGCACTGAACAGCATTGTCCAACTGAAGGTAATAACAGATTACAACTTACATTTTTTTGGCATTATCAACCTTTTAAAATTCTCCCAATGGCATGCAAGTGCTCCTTGCATAATTCATTTTGTCAGAGTCAATGTTACTTTCACTTTGATGTAGCAATTTATACCTATCGGTAAATTTATGTTAATGGCTTTTAGAAGTGCTGGATCTCACTTTCTTCCTTGTACGTGGGTCTTTTGTGGTATGAAATTGTCACCATATTCTGGTGGTTATAGAAAAGATGTTTATTAATTGCTTACTTAATTGTCGGTTCTTCCATCCTGACATTGCAGTGCATATATAGAAGGCCTGATGAGTGTAAAGACCGTCACAAACTTCTGACGGATAAAAGCTCTGGTGATGGTGCTGACAGCGCAGATGACTCAGGCTCATCTCAACACTATAAATCCACATTGCCTGGCATTCCGAAGGTTTATTCTCCCATTTATGTTATACCTATTAGCATGTATACAGAAAGGTTGTTAAATGGTAGATCCTCGTTTTTTTGGCTGTAGTATTTCTGTAAATCTGCTCCAGCTTTAATCAAAATCGGTATAGATTTGAAGAATAAGGCCACCTTTTTTTGATTAATAAAGTGCATGCAGATGCACAACAGATTTCAAATCTTCAAAATTTAACACTATGTACCCCTCATGTGGTACCAGGGCAGCGCTAGACAGCTGTTTCAGCGCCTCCAAGGACCGTTCGAGGAAGAGACTCTTAAGACACATTTTGAGAAAATAATATTCCTTGGGCAGAGATTGCATCCATGTCGCAGAAAGGTTAGTATTATCCTCCTTTCTAAAACCTTGTACTGTCTTGATTTTGAATACGGTATAATGTAGTTGTAATTTTCCTTGCTTGTAGTAGCCATTTTTTTTCCTGTTAATGTGTTGTCTCATCATCTTTCCGATGTTTCCTTTCAATTTGCTGCAATTTTTGTGTTCTGTTTGTTGCCTTTATATAAGGATTTGCTTGTTGACATGATTCCCTTCTCTGATTTTGTGTTTGTATCCCTTTTGGTCATTTAGGGGGAAAACCAAGAGCTTAAGCCGATAAATCCACTTCACACGTCTCACGTTCTTGCACTTTCTCAAGTGTGCCCAAGCAACTCTGCTGGCGTTTTGACGTATGTGCCATACCCTTGAAACCACCCCTTTTGGATATTTCTCGCCTCCTTTGTTATTCAATACGTTCTTATTCATATCCAGCTGCTACTGTTTATTTTATGCTCTGTGCTGCTATCTAATTCATCAAAGCTTTAATAGGCCACTTGATCTTTGTGATACAATAACTTCAAGCCCGGATGCACTTCCTGTTGGTTACCTGGGATCACATACAAATGTGTTAACGTTTCCGAACCATCATGGTTCGCTTGGTCCTAACCTTCCAACTTCAAATATGAATGCTAGGTTGCCTGGTTCTCCTGGCATGGTACTGGGCAGCAGTTTGCCCTCGCCTTCAACATTGAATGCTCCCTCTAGGTAAATGACCAGGTTGTCCTCTTCTGATCTTGAATAAATTTGTCTTATAATGTTTGTTTCTGCAAATATATTTGTTGTAGGGATGCTCAGAGGTATGGTGTGCCTAGGCCCACCTCTTTACAGGGTGATGAACAACAAAGAATTCAGTATAACCATATGCTCAATGGCAAAAATCTTCAGCAACCTGGAGTTTCTGTTCCTGGTGTGTTGCCTGCTGGAGTTGATCGTGGTGCTCGAATGTTGTCTGGTGCTAATGGTATGGGAATGATGACTGGACTAGCTCGATGTGCGCCTGTTGCGAGGCCAGGCTTTCCAAGGCTTGGTTCCCCAGGAATGCTAAATATGGCATCGCCTGGAAACATGCTATCCAGCAATGGTCAGGCCATGCAAAATTCAGCAAGTCTAAACCCTCGTACTGTACCTGGTCCAGGAAATACGATGTTGAGGCCACGTGATCCTATGCAGATGCTTCGGGTATGTATTCTCTTTCATATTGTATTATGATTTTTAGATTTCAGTGTATCTCCTGCTTTGCATTGACTGATGTGGTAGAACCACCGTAGTAAGTATTGTGTATGCCATTTATATTTCTTTCTTACCATATGTATGGGACCATGGTTTAAAATTCCAACATTACAGTAGTTTGTTCCTATGGTGGTATGTCATGCAAAGCTTAATCGCGACTATTGTTTTCGCCAGGAACTGGCTCAAGACATTGCTGATATTAGCCGGGTTGCGATGGTTTGTTTGTGTGAACAAGTGTTTCTTTGTTCCTCTTGCGTTTATAAAACATGTTACAGACGGAGAATAATTTGAAGCTCTGACAGCTTTATGAAGTTGACTATATTTATAGTTGTGCAAAACGGATTGATGAGTGGACTATCTCACCGTGGAAAAGGTTAACCAATTTAGTTCATCGATAGTTGTGATGTTTGGATTCGTATGCTCATGAATGGCCAAACCTATCTTAGTTCTCTTTGCAGGACTAATCCTGGCACACTTCCATGAAAAATGGGCTGGGTGTCACAGTTTCATTTTTTTTTTTGTGAAAATGCAATCCTTTTGTTGTTTATTGCTGTTCAGCCGCTGGTTTGGCTTGGTTTTAACAACTATGGCCATAACTGAGGGTCAACAGGACACAGCTGAAATGCCCAGTAACTATTATTCAAACGAATTGAACATCAAACGACATAATAATATGATGCACCCACACTCAAATGCACCTTTCGGGGTGCTTGCACTGTTAGTTTTATTTTTTCCCCCAAATTATGTGTATCTGCACTCTGCAGAAGTTCATCCAATATTATGACCATCTGTGCCCCCAGAGGGAAAATGTTAGTACTGATATTATGAGAAATGTGCACTCTATTTTTGTATAAAGTTTTCCAGGTACACATACTCTTCCCCTCTATCTCTATGGATTCTTTTGGGAATTTTAGGAAAACCATAGGTTCAAATCCCTGAAGAGGTTGATGATGTGTCAGGGCTTGCCATGGACGAGGAATTTTTCTGTGCTGCTGAGCACTCAGACTGGGGTGCTGCAAACCTGTTTTCTTTTCCTGAAAGGGTGTGAAAAGATATAATTCAATGGGCATAATGAATAGTTGGAAGGTAGGGCACACCTTGGAGTGTTTAGTTCGACGCAGAAGCATCACACATGCCGATCTGGCGAGACCGTGAGACCAACAACTTTGGGAGGCAACAATGTTGATTAATCTTGGATGCAACGATGGTTGGAAGCCCTAGATATTGGATAATGTAACCTCAGAGGAAGTTCAGTAATATAGACTGTGTTGGCTATAAGGAATTGACACGTCCTCTATAGCCAGCTCCATAGCCAATATGTACAATAGTTAGCTACAAAAGTGTATTACTTAATCAATATGTGGCCCACATGTCACTCTCATAACGTGACTAGGAGCACGTGTTAGAGCTGGCTCTTAACTTACAGCCCGCTTACATTGTCTCTCCTCCACCTCACCCAAACTATACTATTTAATTTCTTATAGCCAGCTGACTGTACCCCTCACCTAAACTATACTATTTTATTTCTTATAGCCAGCTGACTGTACCCTATTGTACTTGCTCTCATGTCGCCTGGTCCCATTCCTCCAATCAAATACCTAAATGCAATCGTCCTAGATTACCCCAATCAAACACCCAAGTAGAACCATCTCATTCAGTCATTCTCCCCAAACCAACTAAACCAACACAGAAACGGGGCGTCGTAGGTTATCTCATTATCCCTTGACATTATCTTTTCCTAATAGACACTTCGTTGATATCCCTATTGTGTGCCTGCATCCTGCTCTCCAGACTAAATAACTCACCCCTGAGTTTGAAATCTCATTTTTACAACTATCAATTTTAACAATAATGTGATTGTTGGAAAAGAGAAGAAATATCACTCTCTGACTATTATTCTTGTTCACTGATCCTACAGGATGACGGACAAATAGGTTGCTGAAAAGTAACCGTGGCCACACCAACCTTTTCACATCAAAAACATAATTGATTTTTTTCAAGGCATAAGCATCACATAATCCACGGTATGTAAGCATCACATAAGCTACATGCTGATCAGCGGGCACAAAATTGGATGTATTAGTTAATTGATGATCCTTAACAATTGTCTTGTCATAGACGTCATCTCAGGCAAGTGACAAGTACCAATGTGAAAAAAATGGTTTGTTCTTTTCCACTAGAAATTATGTAGCTTTGTAATCACACTTGCCAAAATTTGGCAGAAACTGGAAGTGTGACTACATATTAGACTCCACAGGGCATGCGTTAACATGTACTACCAAGATTGGTTGGTTTACCTGTAGTCAGATACCTGTCCAAGACTCCATGGAGTACAACTGCTATTGATTAGTTTCTAAAAGCTTTTCATTACCCTTCCATCTGGTGAGAAGCCTGTGGACTTAATGTGCCTGGCGCAGTGGTGAAGTACTCCTCACATGTGCCAAGAGGTCCTGGGTTCGACACAGCCTCTCTGCATTGCACTGTGCAGGGGTAAGGCTTGGCTTCTATAATCCTTCCCCAGACCCCACCCGGTTTGGGAGCTTCTTGCACTGGGTCTGTCCTTTTAAACATATCACTTCCACCCCAACGTCCTCCAAGCTATATGTCTATGCCCTCCTATGTGTCTAAGCATGATAAACCAGCTACATACTATTATAGTTTAAATCTTCATTGACTAGACGACTGCTATGAATGAACTAAAATACTGTATTCATCTCTTTTGATATTTTTCTGGTATAGGAAAAGATATCCCTAGATGTAAGAAGGTAGTAGTCCCAAGATGGTGCATTAAAAATCTGAAAGGATATCTCATTTAGATAGTAAGAATGTAAGATACTGTTGTTTCACTACAATGTGATTGCTTTGGCAACTTATATCTCTTGTTTTTTTTATCTGACCCAGTTAACGATGTTTGTAGCGTAGTTGTGGTGAACTCTTTTTTTGCTACGTGATTGTTGACAGCTAAACCTGTGTTTCTTGCAGCCTGGTCAGAATTTGGAAGAGCATAGGCAGATGACGGTGCAGGAGTTTCAGATGCAAGTCTCACAGGGAAATAGCCAGGCTGTCCATTTTAGTGGCACACCATTTTCCAATACCGGAACATCTTCACCTGTTCAATCATTTCCTGTTCAGCAGTCTCAACCACATCAGATGCACATGTTTGGAAATACACAGCATTCTCATATCCGAGGAGCAAACCAGTCAAGCCCACAGCATCAGGCTTATGCACGGTTGGCTAAAGAGAGATACATTCAACAAAGCATGATGCCCCAACAACAGCACCCACTTTCTGCGTCTGGTGCAGTGCCAACTGTTAAGAATGGTTCACAAATGCAACCACAGTCTGCAGCCAGTGCTATCCCATCTTCACACTCGCATCATAAGAAGCAGAACCCTGCGCAAAACCCACAAGATAGCTCAGTGCTTCCCAATCAGCCTGCCAATAGTATATCAAATAAGCAGAAGAAGCAACAGGCTCAGCAGCAGTCTAGGCAAAACCAACAGCAACGAAATCAAGGTAGCCAGCAAGCTAAGCTTATGAAGAGCTTAGGCCGAGGGAATATGATGCAGCAGAATTCTCTGGTTGATGCTACTCAACCCAGTGGCATTAATGCAACCATAAACAACCAAGTTTGTGATAAAATTATGGTGCAGCAGGGTGCAGCATATTTTGCTGGTAATAAAGGATCGATTCCATCAGTGTCTCAACCTGGGAATCAACCAAAAGTATATGCTGCTCATGTACCGCAGTCACCAATACAATCATCAGATATTAGCGGTCAAGGTACAATACAGGGTTCTCCCAACCAGACCTTGTTAGCTCCCCATCAAGCTCCAATCCATTCACCGCCACAATTGGCTGCTCAGCAGCAGCAACAACAGCGACACATGAATTCATCAC
Organism: Avena insularis; assembly: GCA_023614405.1. Lineage (NCBI taxonomy): Eukaryota > Viridiplantae > Streptophyta > Magnoliopsida > Poales > Poaceae > Avena > Avena insularis. The sequence continues at coordinate 228,064,616 of CM042689.1, read as the reverse complement.
ATAATAATATCCAACGATTGATGATGCAACAGAACCGCCATATGAACACCGATGGTAGGATAGAGTTGCCTGTTGATCAAGTCCAACCTAATCAGGTGATTCCGTCTACATCCATTGCAAGGAGTACAGATTCAGGTAGCCCAGGTGTTTCATCTGTGCAACAGCGGAAACAAGAATCATCTGAGGATCCATGTGCAGTTACCTCGACCTCACAGTTAGCCAGCTTGCCTCAAGATACCTTTATTGGAAATGAAACGTTGTTGTCGGTATCAAACCAAGGCATGCTGCAAAGGCAAATGCCAGAGGGTGTTCCTATGCATGGGCATGTTACTGGTGCCCAGCGGCAGCAACAGCAGTCTCGGCAGCAACTTCAGACTCCGCAGCAGCAGAGACCTGCTGTTCAAGGCAGTGTGAATGCCCACCCTTCAAATTCTGGACCAGGGTGATGATGGAATCACTCGGCTGATAAGTTGTGCAGAACATTGATTTCCCTTGTAAAGTTACTGTACAGGTATCCCTCCTTAAGTTATTCCTTGTTGCTGGTGCAAGTGTGATGCTAGATGTTTTGGTCAATTCCTGAGCATGTTTGGTTCTTTATTCCTTCAATGCAAATGCATGGCATCCAGATGTTTTATTATGAACTGCAGTGCACCATAAGTTTTCTCAACTAGTATGGAACTGATACATCCCACTCTTTCTTTCCCCTCTACCATTATTTTCTGATTTTGGCATTGACAAGTAATAGGTTTAGGCTAGTTTACAAATACCATCTTAAACTGTTTCATTTGGTAATACATTGCCTCAATTATATTATGTAGTTTGCCTAATATAGTTACATAGTTGGTAGTTAGCTGTGAATGAGTTGTGCCTGTGACCAACAGACTGTTTACACCTATGAAAAAAATCCACTAGCAGAATTTGCTCAAAATTTAAAGAAAGATGCGCATATCATTTAACAGTTAGTTTTGGAATGGATAGCAAGGGTCAGGTTAATCATGTTAGTGGGACTGAATGTAAGACATGGTAATGCTGTTGCGATGGCATCTTCTGAATAACCGAAAGTAGTTTCATGGCAAGTTTATCTTAATTTCTTATCATCAGGTTTTGCTTCAATTTTCTAATTCTTGCCTTGTTATGCTTTGCTAGGTGTTTCGTGCTCCCCGCCCCCCCCAGCTTTGAAGCTAACTGGAGTCATCTCAGTGTCAGGTAGATAATTGTTTCTGTTCCATTTTGGTCCCACCTTACAAGCAGCTTGGTTCTAGATTGCTGGAGTTGGCTCTTCTAACTGCAAATATTCCTTTTGTTGTTGAATCGTAACCCTGATTTGGGCCCAGCTGTATATTTTCTTATGGGGGTCCATGTTAGAAACAGTTCACTTTTGTATAAGCCTGTACGTTTATACTTATTTAGCTCACAAGTTAGTGAATGAAAAAGTCCTTTGCATTTTGCATCCAGTTGTATTTTGCATGCCAGACCTGGTGTTCCTTGTTTTAGGTAGCCCTATTGCCTTTCTTTCGACATGACACTTCCTGTGATATTTCTGCTGAGGGTTTGTGGTGCTGCTGTTGTTGACAACTTGTTTTGACAATCCATCCATTGGTAAAGCCTTGTGATTGATTCCAAGTTTGATGTGGCAGGCCAGGGTATCTCTGTGCTGGAGTATGTTTTACTTTTCTCGTGAATACAGATGGCCTTTTTATGGAAAAAATTAGATGACTATTTAATTGGAAAGGCCCACATATTGTGTCTGAAATGAACGACTTTAAATGTTCTGCTGACCTGCGGTGCTAATTCATCCTTTCTACATTGCACGGTTTGCAAACTATGTCAGCACAAAGTGGTCTTTACATTGCTGGGTCAAGTATGTGGTTATTTAAACAAATCTAATGTGCATATGCTGTTCGGTCATGATGAGTTGGTCTCTCCCAAGCCATTGCATTTCCATAACAAAACGCCAGTTTGTGGCCACTTGGTACTAGTTTTCATGTAACCTTGACCTTAGAATTGGAGGCCAATGTAAAGTACTCCCCCCCCCCCCCCTCTCCCCACCATGTATTTTCTTCAAGTTTACATTTTTTTTGTACAGTTTGTTCTCATTTAGTATGAAATTTACACTGTAGGGGTTGAAGTGGTAAAAAAACTATTCTGTGTAACAGTTATGCATTAGTGAGGAGCAGGACATGGTTACTAGAACGTGAACAAAAAGCGAGCCAAGTGAAAAGAGTTATTGTTGGATCAGAGTTTTCTTTACAGTAGGATGGGATTAGCTTGTTTGCGCTATCTTATGTCTAGGCTACCTGTGACATGACCAATAGTCGGCACTATAGTGTAGCTCTGCTCCCACTCTCCCATTTTGAGAGTTGCCCCCGGTTCCGGGTTCCGAGCCCTCTCTGGCGGCGCCTCCGCTCGGAGAGGAGGAAGGAGAGGTGCTTGGCGTGTCCCTAGTAATATTAGGTTTGGCTTCTTGCCGGTAGTTTGAAGCTAGGCGACGGATCTGTGCGGCCGGATCCGAAGCCTCCTAGGGTTCCTCTTGCGCGCTCTGCTCCGCTCTTCGTCCGACCATGGATGTAAAGGGAGGGAGGAGTCAGGGCGGCGGGGAAGACGATGGACCATCGTCTTCGCAAATAAAGTCGTCGCATTTGGCCATCGTCTGTGGTGGAATAGAGGTGCTCGGTGGCGCACTCCGACCGACCATGGAGGCGAGGGGAGTGGTTGTTGTAGGGAGCCATCTGTTCTACAGCGGTGGAAGGAGCTTTTGTTGTTGCTTCGAGCGGAAAACACGTCGGCCATGTTTTCCTCTATGATCCTTGGCCGAAAGGACGACCCTGATTGGCGCCATGTTGGTGCTTCTTAAACCTCCATAGTGGAAGCCCTCTCAGGAACCTTGCACGGGAGCTTTGCATCTCATTGTCGTGGGAATGACCATGGTAGTCTTTACCTGGGGTACGATTGAATCGAAGAGGCAAGGGCAAGTTAGCCATCAGCGGAACGAGATTGGGAGCACACAAGGGATTACCCAAGTTCAGCCTCCCTAAGGATAAAGAGCCTACTTCCTACTAGGAAGTATTGATCTATATATGATTACAAGGGTTGGCGAGCTCGACGGCAAGTGTTGGGATATACTTTCCAGGTATACCCACATGACTCACTGACCAGTGTGTCTCACTAAGGGTTAGTGCTTTGTTCCACGTGCGGCCCAGTCAGGGAAAGAAGACGGAGTCACTTCCGGCTATGTCAAGGCCCAGAAGAATTACCGACTTAGGCCTATAGAATTATTTGTAATCCAAGATATACTTAGTACCGACTCTGTATCGTATTCGAATATGTCTCTCCTGTAAACCCTAGGTGACGAGGTTCGATCTCGTCAATGCCCATTGTTATGGACTTGGGTTTTGGAGAAGACGGATCTTGGAGATCATGAGCAGTTAACGTGCAAGCAACACGGGACACAAGGTTTACCTGTGTTCAGTTCCCCGGAGGGAAAACCCTACTCCGCTTATTTGTTCTTGTTTACTACGGGCAAGAAGATTCTGAAGTCTGTGAGATGCAATCTGGCGTGAGGTGTGTATGCGATGGTGTAAGAGATCCTTCTCGCCGTGCCCTCCTGGCCTTTATATAGATAGGTAGGTCTCGGGCTTAGGTCGAGTCGGTTACAGATTAGGGTTGGTACCCTTTGAGATTCTATCTACTCTAGACTTGTTCTCTAAGGATCTGAAGACATCATGGGCTTGGGCCACCCGAAATCTCCACAGGCTGCATGTCTTGACGTGGGCCTTCCCTTGGACTGGACCAGGTATACCAATGTCGTGTACCCGTGGGGTATAACCATGTCAAGAACCAGTGTTCGGTCAAATCAGAGATTGGTGAGGACTCTTCAATCTTCAGTGATTGAACCTGTTATTTTAAAGAGAAAATGTTTTAGTTCATAGGAATTGTTGATGCGTGTGCCTGACTCTTCCGACGGATCAGGGCCAATTAACTGTCATAGGACAAAACAACACGATCTTCTTCAGACCCAAGTCCCCAGACTCGAATCCGGAGCGAATGCTGGCGTAATTCGACTCAGGCCGTTGAGGTCTTATAGGAGTCAAATCCCAGTGGTTTTCAAGTGATGTACCCAACGCGTCCGTCGGGATTTTCATCGTATCTGTTGATACGGGAGTTTACTAGCAGAGCGCAGTCAGGTGCGTTACCAGGCCATCAGATGATATCTGCAGGACTTATCTTTGTGTCGTAGACACAACATTCGAAATTTGATCACCGCGGAGGTGTTTCGGGTGGCCAAGAAGATTGCATCTCACTTAGCGTTGGTTTGGGCAAAGTTGCCAAAAAGATTTTTATCATATCTGATCCGAAGAATCGCAGTCGAAGAATTCATAGGGTCGTGACGGTATCCTATGGGAGTAACCTGAAGTGTCTGTTCGAGTCGTAGACTCGAGCAGAGACTTTAGTTCAGTTGTTTTTAGCTTAAGTCTGAAGGACACAATTTTTTCAAATATTCAACCAATCCTCCCTATGAGAGTAGCCCCCGAGTCCTTAGTGTAGTTGCATACTCGACGTAGGACTCGAAGATAGTTGAGAGGTGTAGTACCTTAGTCATTTCTCAGGTGCGCGGCCAGCACTCCTGATAGGAGTAGCCCCAGAGTAGTTGCTCGAATCATAGATTTGAGTAAGTACTTGATTGATCAGTCAAAAACTTTCAGCCGTTGCTGGCTTAGCCTTGATGACGTCAGTGCTGACGATTGTCGATCTCAACCGTCTGTGGCGGCAGAGATGATGCGACGGGACGACGTGGGTCCCACCTCCTGACTTGAAGTTGACAAGTCATGCGCAGACGTGGCGAAAATTACGACGTCTCCTCGGTTTCCCTGCGTAGTGGACGGCGTGTTGGCGATGGTTCGTTGCTGTGCTGACACGTGTAGGGTTGGATCTAGGGTGCACTAGGGCTTCTGGATCAGCAGCTCATGTGCGTTGTCTTCCTCCTTTAATACCGTGGGTAAATAGTGATTTTTTACCCTTTGCCATTTGCTCATCGTTCTTGCCTCCATTTTTGCGAGCTTTGCTTTCCTCCAATGCGCACTAGAAGTTCTTCGCACCTTTCCCTCTGCTTTTATCCGCGCACACCGTCGCACTCGACTCCGCACGATAGGCAAGTCGAAGAAGACCACCACCGTAGCTGGTTCGAGCGCCGCCTTCGGCGGCGACCACCCGCATCATCGACGACGGGTGGAGGCGCACAAGATGCGCGGCGGGGATATGCGCAAGCTGCGCCGTTTGTGGGAATTGGGGACGCTGATTGTGCGATCGTGACGGTCCCATCCGGAGCGATCTACAACTCATCAGCGACGGAGAGTCACCTCCTCTTCGGCACCTTCGACTTCACTGCCCACTCGCCGGCCACCCTGAGGGATTTGGTCCGTCGACGGGCACGAGATCTTGTTCGGGAGCTTACGCTTCCAGGTGGGCGACCGCACCTCCGCCTCCAGGCGGTGCCACCACCATCCACCAGGCCCCCTTCGTGGGTCCCACCCATCGGACGCGTTCGCGTCGGTTGATAGGCGAGTCGGATGACGATGGCAACTCCGAATCTGTCGACCCTCCCTCAGATGAAGGAACCTACGGTTCCGGATCCAAAAGCACGGCGGCGATCGATCGCGGCGTTACACAGGCGCCGTGGTCATCCAGAACGAATCAGGACTGCCACCAGGTTCGAGTGCACCCAACCCACCTCCCAACCCGCAAACTAGGAACGGAGGAAATGGGGGAGACCCGCCGCTCAGGCCCAACGAAGGAGACGCTAACGCCTACCAAAAGATCAACCTCGACGACGAAGGACGGCGCTAAGCGCGCGAAGTCGTGGCGGGCAACATAAGAACGATTCAAAGGTGCCCACCAGGCACTTTCGTGCGGGTGGAAAATGAAGTAACACCATTACACATTAGTCCACGATGGAATCCACGGAACAGATATATACAAACAACGACTCAAAGAGTCAAAAAATACAGATATACAATACAAAGACCCAAATCACCTTTAAAACGATACAACGTCTGAGTACGGACAAGATGCAAATTGGGCTAAGAGCCCTGAAGAATAACCAATGGCGTCCATAACCCTGCCCAAGCCAAGCCGCAAGGGTAACCCTGCTAATGATGTCGATCTCAAAACCTGCTAAAACAAAAGGGGTGCCGACAAAGGGCCAAGGAAAAAGAGAGCGGTCTGTAATGAGGCCAGTACACGACGAGACTAGAATTCGGCGGTCCTTGCCTACATAGGTATGGTGGACTGAAGCGATGACGAAGCATGCACTAAACAACCTATAGAGTCTCGATACAACTGTCGGCTATCAGAGAGGGATAAGAAAGACCTATTCGGAGCCAACATGATACTACCACCAAACATACCCATCCTGGTATTCCCCCTCGAGACCAAACGAGGAAGTCAAGCCGAGGAAACTCACACAGTTGGCAATTTTATTCATTCATTCCATGGTGGTTATCCAACTTACTAGTCATATCAGATACAAGTCATATTATAACAGTAAACTTTAGTTATAGTTGTCTATGATCGAGAATTGTGCTCCAAGTCGTCCATAACCGCGGACATGGCTTCTCGAAAAGATTTAACCCTACAGGGGTGCACCAAAGTTTCCACACACACCTACACCCTTGTTGTCAGATCAGGTAGGTACAAGATCACAAAACATACACCCAACGGTATGTCGACGGGGTTTCGGACACGACGTTTCCGGACCAAAGCAAGCACATGGGGGCCACCCACTAAGCTACCCGTCTGAAGTTGGCGGTCTCGAGACGGACCTGTGGTTTGTGTCGACGGTATGAAACGGGAACCGAAAGTGTGGTGGGCTTGTCGTCTGGTAACGTATCACGGGTTCCTAACTTGATCTGGCGCTCCACGCGCAATTATAAATAAAGCAGTAAAGCATGGCATAAGTACATGATAGTAATAAAGTCCCAAACTAGTTTGTGGCCCCAGTACAGTACTTTGAAATCAGGTACTAAATCGATGGGGATGCCCACACACCCCACTTATGGTTAGCGCGCTCGATCTCGGAACAAGTGTCAAGAACTCGGGGTCCTACGGGACACAAGTGGACGGTTAAAAACCAAATGTTGTCTATTACCCACCGGTGCCTCTGCATTATTTACCTACTTGCAATTTTAGTTATTAAACGGTAATTAAATCCATGATCATCTCCACCATTTAGCATGTGCCAACCATCCAACAACGATGGAACATCGACGACGCGAAACAGCACCTGAGCAAGCAAGTACGACGCGCAAGGCCGACTGTCTATCAATCAACAGGCAATAGGAGGTGTCCGTGGCAATATAGAGGCTTCATGAAAGTATAAAGGGGTACGGAATCTATAGCATCACAACACAGATAGCAATAGATCAACAGAAGGAAATAAAGACTAGAAATGTAAAATAGGTAGAAAGAGGGAGAATGCTCGCCTGAAAACATTGCCGGAGGTTCATCCGAAGATCAGGTCGACACTCACATCCACTCATCGGCCTAATCCGTGAAGAAACAAAGCACTAGAAGAAACACCGGATGCACTATTTAATACTACGATAGAAGATCAGGCATGATGCATGTATGATGCGTGACATGGCAAAGATGCGATGCGATTAGGCAATATTAAACGGAACCAGGGTTCTGATATTTACTTAGGTGGTTCAAGTTGTTTAGATACCCCGCAATTTAAATGTTGTCTTATCAAGGCAAAATATGCCATCGGTTCGATGCACAAATTTAAATGGGACCAATATTAGACTAGATTTGCTCGCATATGGTCTCCATATTTAATTATGAGGTGAATCGACAAAGCCCCTAAACCACACGAATATGCATGTGAGTATGAATAATTTAATATGCAACAATTTATATAGATGGCATTTAATAAAAAATAGGTGCTCAGATTTGGGCTCACCCATTGGTGGGGCGAAGGTCTTGGGGTTCGGGAAGGACTCGGTGTTCCGAGAGGAAGAGCTGACGTTCCTTGTCGAAGGCCTTCGGGTTCGGAGTCTTCGGGTCGGCTTCGCCACTCTCGGTTCAAACTTGCCACCGATGGCATGCTTGGAACTGCCGGTAGTTCTCAGTGTCACCTCGAGAGGTCTTGGCGACGATCTTGTGTCACAAGTGGCCCGGAGGTCTTCAGCAGCACACACATGTCACCAACACGCAGATAACCTTGACTTTGCCTTCAATTAAGCAGTAGCACGCCATACTACAACGGTTGCAATAGGCACTAACTGATCATGGTCACAACTGGCTGCGGGAAAACCACTTCTCACACGGGCATTGGGTCGAGCACCCTGCCGACGTGCGCATGCATGTGAACAGAACCACACCGACGTTAACCGAAATAGAGAGGAAGGGGCCTTGTCGACGAGAATAGGGCAGAGACAAGGATGCACATGCAGGCGTCGGGCGCTGGCGAGAAGGGAAGCGCAGGGGCGCCGACTGGATGCGAGCCTGGCCGCGGTACCGAGGATCAGTGCCGCTGGCTTGCTGCAGAAGAGAGGATGCAGGGAGGTCGAAGGGGAGCCTGTCAGGAGACGAGGCGGTGGACTGCGGTGCGCGGAGATAGAGCCCGCGAGGGACATGCAGGGGCACAAGGCGGGGTGGTACACGATGGCAGCAGACACGAACTAGAGATGGGCGAGGCCGGCGGGGAGAGGAGACACTTGGGTGGCGAGGTCATTGCAGGCAGAAAGCACGGCCTGGCCGGGACACGGGCTCGTGGGCAGCGGAGAAGGGCATGGGAAGGTCGCCAGGGCGTCTGAGAGAGGCCTGAGGCTCATTTGGGTGACGTGACAGCAGACGGACGCTGCAGGCGGCGTCATGGCGCTCAAGCGGTGGTGGAGGCCAGAGGCTGGGGCCCGAGGAGCATAGAGGAAGGCGAGATCGAGCACAAACGGCAGCGCTGTGGGTTAGGGAAGGAGACGCGAGGCCAAGAGCGTGCGGGATGGGTGTGTGTGTGCTGCGTTGCGTCTCGCGAATCTGTGTCGCATGGGTCCTTTAGGTCCAGGGTGGGTCGGTCGTGGTGTTTAGTACAGTGTGTGTATGTGTAGCTAGTGTTGGAATTATGTCCTAGATGCAATAATAAAGATGTTATTATTATAATTCTTGTTCATGATAAAGTTTATATTCCATGCTAGAATTGTATTAAGCGGAAACTTTGATACTTGTGTGGTTTATGAACAACACTGTGTCCCTAGTACGCCTCTATGGACCAGCTCATTGATTAATGATGGTTAAGGTTTCCTAACCATAGACATGAGTTGTCGATTAATAATGAGATCATGTCATTAGGAGAATGATATGATGGACATACCCAAATTAATCAGAGCAATTAGATCGTGTCATCGTGTTCATCTTTGCGAAGCTTTTTCCTGTGTCAAGTATTGTATTCCTTAGACCATGAGATAATACAACTCCCTGGTATCGGAAGAAAGCTTTGAGGTCATCAAACGTCATCCTATGTGAGGGTGATCATAAAGGTGTCTCTCAGGTGATCGGAAAGTACTTGTTGGGTTGTATGTATCGAGATGAAATTTGTCCCTCCCGAGTCGAAGAGATATACTTCGGGCCCACTCGGTAATCGATATCAACACCGCTTGCAAGCACGTGGTTAAGGAGTTAATCACAAAGTGATATCGGATTACGGAACGAGTAAAGTACTAACGTGAGCGAGATTGAACTAGGTATGCCGATACCAACGATCGAATCTCGGGCAAGTAAAATACCGCGTGTGAAGGGAATACATATATGGGATTAATTGAATCCTGGCATCGTGGTTCATCCGATATGATCATCGATGAATGTGTGGAGTCAATATGGGTTTCCAGATCCCGCTGTTGATTATTGATAGAAGATCATGTCTGCATATTCTCGAACCCGTAGGGTCACACACTTAACGTGCATCGACGCTAGGATAGAATGGATAATTGGTTTATGAGTTTTTGTTTAGAGTCTCAGATGAGACCCAGGACATCATGAGAGGTTCCAGAATGGTCCGGAGAATAAGATTCATATAAATGAAAGTAGTTTTTGGATTTCGGAATCGTTTTAGAGTTTATCGGTATTGTACCGGAAGGTTCTAGAAGGTTCCGGAGTGGGACCAACGTGGTCCCACTTGTCGTGGGCCTAAGGGGAAGTGCCTTGGCCACTTTGGGCCAGGGCACAAGGCCCTAAGGCCCTGACCAGACCTTACGGAAACCCTAAGGGAACCTTCCGGAAGAGGGAATGACTTGCCCACTCCACCCTTTGGCGCCGCCCTAGCGCTTGGAGGAGGGGTCAGGGGCCGGCCATCCCCTATATAAGGAGGCAGGGCAGCCTCCACTCCAACCCTAGCCGCCGTCAAGCTGCGCCTCCACCTCTCTCTCTCTCCCATTGCGTGGCGAAGCCACGCCGCGAAACTCTCCACCATAAGCACCACGCCATCGTCTGCAGATCCAATCTATCTCTCCACCATACTTGCTGGACCAAGGAAGGAGGATATCGTCGTTGCCGTCGTGTGCATCTCGGGCGCCGCCACTTGCGGCGTAGGATCGAATCAGATCGGATCGCGAGAGGAGGCAGCGAGTACGACTCACGCCTACCACGCTCATTGAGCGTTTCCCGTGCTATTTCTTCAAGGGTATGAAGATTTCATCAATCTCTCGTTGATTACATCTCCTAGATTAGATCTTGGCTTTCTTGTTAGCATTCGTAGATTTTTTTGATTTACTATCTTTGCAAAACCCTTCAGTGGTATCAGAGCTAGATCTATGCGTAGACGTGTTTCACGAGTAGAGCGCAACATGCTTGTTGCGGGCGTTGATGTTTTCTGTTGCAAACCTCTTGTTGTGTATTTCTTATGGCGCGACATAGTGAGATCGAAGCGGTCCAGGCCAACTTTACATGACATCGTTTGCGTGACCGGCTCCGCACTTGACGTGTGGCTTGTTCCACACATGCGACTGGTGGATGCCAGTTTCTCTCACTATAGTAGTCATGGGATTTACAACGGATGTTAGCAACCATAATATCACCGTTGTGGCTTTCCGTACGTAAGAATTGTTCTTAGCTTGTTACTCCCATAAGCCACGTAAAACATGCAACAACAAAGTAGAGACGTCTAACTTGTTTTTGCAGGGAGTGTTTTGTGATATGGTATGGCCCAAGACATGATGTGTATGAATTGAGATGTATGCAATGATCATGTTTTGTAATATTTCACGACTTGTCTGTCGATGAGTTCGCAACCGGCAGGAGCCGTATGGTTGTCTTTATAATTGTATATGACCTGCGTGTCAACTTCTTATACGCCATGTAATAGCTTTACTTTATCGCTAAGTAGTTAGCAATAGTTGTAGTTGCTATTCATGGTGGAGTGATGGAGATCATGCTGGCGCGCACAAGATGGAGATCATTGCGCGGAGATTGGCTATACCATGTCACATAAAATTATATGCATGTGATGTTTATCCTTTTATGTATCTTATTATGCTTAGATTGCGGAGATTGGGCGATGAAAAGGTGTTTATCACACAAAGATGATTATGGAGTGATTAAGAGTACCATGTTGTTTGCTATGGAACCGGAACTTCAAAATCGTTTTGAGGAGTTCAACGGGCCCTTTGAGATACTTGAGGAACTGAAAACCATGTTTCAGACTCAGCCCGTTCTGAGAGATATGAGATCTCTGAAAAGTTCTTTAACTGCAAGATGGAGGAAGGGAGTTCCGTTAGTGAGCACACCATTAAGATGTCGGGCTACACTCAACGTCTTGAGCAACTGAACTGCAAGATTCTAGAAGAGCTCAAGATTGACAGAGTTCTACAATCACTCCCTCCTAGCTACAAAGGTTTTGTATTTACTCACAATCAAATTGGTTCCACTGATACGATCACAAAGCTCTTCACTAAGCTGAAAGCTGCGGAAGTGGATATCAAGAAAGATAATCATGTGTTGATGGTCAACAAGACCACTAGCTTTAAGAAAGCTAAGGGTGCAAAGAAATCCTTCAAGAAAGGCAGCGACAAGCGCGTTGCCCCTGCTGAGAAGAAGCTCAAGTCTGGACCTAAGACGGACACTGAGTGCTTCTATTGCAAGGACAAGGGTCACTGAAAGCGCAACTGTCTGAAGTACTTAGCGGACAAGAAGGCTGGCACCATTAAAGGTATATTTGATATACATGTTATTGATGTTTACCTTACTAGCGCTCGTTGTAGTGCCTGGGTATATGATACTGGTTCAGTTGCTAATATTTGTAACTCGAAACAGGAGCTACGGAATAGACGGGTGCTAGCAAGGGATGAGGTGACGATGCGCGTTAGCAATGGATCAAAAGTTGATGTGATGGCCGTCGGCACGCTCTCCTTAGTTTTACCTTCGGGATTAGTTTTAAACCTTAATAAGTGTTATTATGTGCCTGCGTTGAGCATGAACATTATATCTGGATCGTGTTTATTGCAAGAAGATTATTCATTTAAATCAGAGAATAATGGTTGTTCTATTTATATGAATAACATCTTTTATGGTCATGCACCTATTGTGAATGGTTTATTTCTTCTGAATCTCGAAAGGAATGAAAGGCACATCCATAACATTGAGGCTAAGAGATGCAAAGTAGATAGTGATAATCCAACTTATTTGTGGCACTGCCGTCTAGGTCATATTGGTGTAAAACGCATGAAGAAACTCCATTCTGATGGACTTTTGGAGTCTCTTGATTTTGAATCATTTGACACGTGCGAGCCGTGCCTCATGGGAAAGATGATCAAAACCCCGTTCTCCGGTATAATGGAGCGAGCAACGGACTTATTGGAAATCATACATACCGATGTATGCGGACCAATGAGTGTTTCGACGCGCGGTGGATATCGCTATTTTCTCACTTTTCTCGATGACTTAAGTAGATATGGGTATATCTATTTAATGAAACATAAATCTGAAACGTTTGGAAAGTTCAAAGAATTTCAGAACGAAGTGGAAAACCATCGTAACAGGAAAATTAAATTTCTACGATCCGATCGTGGAGGTGAATATTTGAGTTATGATTTTCTCACGCATCTTAAAGCAAGCGGAATCGTTTCGCAACTCACGCCACCCGGAACACCACGGTGCAATGGTGTGTACGGCGCGAATCGAACTCTATTAGATATGGTGCGATCAATGATGTCTCTTACAGATTTACCGTTATCATTTTGGGGTTATGCATTAGAAACCGTTGCATTCACTTTAAATAGGGCACCATCTAAATCCGTTGAGACGACACCGTATGAACTATGGTTTGGTGCTAAACCTAAGTTGTCATTTCTTAAAGTTTGGGGATGCAAAGCTTACAAGAAGTTGATGCCGGACAAGCTCGAACCCAAAGCGGAGAAATGCGTCTTCATAGGATACCCTAAGGAAACGATTGGGTATACCTTCTACCACAGATCTGAAGGCAAAGTGTTTGTTGCAAAGAACGGATCCTTTCTTGAGAAGGAGTTTCTCTCGAAAGAAGTGAGTGGGAGGAAGGTAGAGCTAGACGAGGTTATTGAACCTTCTCTCGAGTTGGAGAGTAGCGCAGACCTGAAATTGTTCCAAGGTCAAATGCACCAACAAGAGAGGAAGCTAATGATGAGGATCATGAAACTTCGAACGATGCTACTACTTAACTTCGCAGGTCGACAAGGTCACGTGCCACTCCTGAATGGTACGGCAACCCTGTCTTAACCGTCTTTTTGTTAGACAATAGTGAACCTACGAATTATGAGGAAGCAATGATGAGCCCAGACTCTGAGAAATGGCTAGAGGCCATGAAATCCGAATTGGGATCCATGAGCGAAAACCAAGTATGGACTTTGGTGGACCCTCCTAGCGACCGTAAGGCCATTGAGTGCAAATGGATTTTCAAGAAGAAAACGGACGCGAATGGTAATGTTACTGTCTATAAATCTCGGCTTGTCACAAAAGGGTTTCGGCAAGTTCAAGGTGTTGACTACGATGAGACTTTCTCTCCCGTAGCGATGTTTAAGTCCATTCGGATTTTATTAGCAATTGCTGCATTTCATGATTATGAAATATGGCAGATGGATGTCAAGACTGCGTTCCTCAATGGCAACATTGATGAAGAGTTGTATATGATGCAACCCGAAGGTTTTGTCGATCCTAAGGATGCTAATAAGGTGTGCAAACTTCAGCGTTCCATTTATGGACTGAAGCAAGCATCTCGTAGTTGGAACCTTCGTTTTGATCAAGTGATCAAGAGTTTTGGATTTGTTCCAAATTGCTACGAAGCTTGTATCTACAAGAAAGTGAGTGGGAGCTCGGTGACATTTTTAGTACTATATGTGGATGACATATTGATTATTGGAAATGACATTGGTATGCTTAACGATGTGAAGAGTTATTTGAATAAATGTTTTTCTATGAAAGACCTAGGAGAATCTTCTTATATATTAGGCATCAAAATCTATAGAGATAGACAAATACGCCTAATAGCTTTAAGCCAAAGTACATATCTAGACAAAGTTCTGAAAAGGTTCAGAATGGATAAAGCAAAGAAAGGTTCATTGCCCATGTTGTCAGGTAAGATATTGAGCAAGGCTCAGTGTCCAGCTACGGTAAAAGATAGAGATACTATGAGCAAAGTGCCATATGCCTCGACCATAGGTTCTATCATGTATGCCATGCTATGTACTAGACCGGATGTGTCCAATGCTCTTAGTTTAACGAGCAGATACCAAAGTGATCTAGGAGTGGAACACTGGACAACCGTAAAGAACATCCTAAAGTATTTAAATGGGACTAAAGAAATGTTCTTGGTCTATGGAGGTGATGAGCAACTCGTCGTAAAAGGTTACGTAGACGCTAGTTTCGACACCGACCCGGATGATTCTAAATCTCAGACAGGATACGTTTATATTTTGAATGGTGGAGCTGTGAGCTGGAGAAGCTGCAAGCAAAGCGTGATCACGGGATCTACAACAGAAGCGGAATACATGGCTGCTTCAGAAGCGTCAAGTGAAGGAGTTTGGATCAGGAACTTCATCACTGAGCTTGGTGTGGTTCCAAGTGCCTTGTACCCACTGGAGATATTGTGCGACAACACTGGCGCCATAGCACTGGCTAAGGAACCAAGATATCATCCAAAGACCAAGCACATCAACCGCCGTTTTCATATAATTCGAGATTATATAGCAGATGGAGATCTGAAGATTAGCAAAGTACATACGGATCTGAATGTTGTAGATCCGTTGACTAAACCTCTTCCACGAGCAAAACATGATCAACACCTTAATGCCATGGGTGTTAGATTGTTGCCAGATGTAAACTAGATTATTGACTCTAGTGCAAGTGGGAGACTATTGGAATTATGCCCTAGAGGCAATAATAAAGATGTTATTATTATAATTCTTGTTCATGATAAAGTTTATATTCCATGCTAGAATTGTATTAAGCGGAAACTTTGATACTTGTGTGGTTTATGAACAACACTGTGTCCCTAGTACGCCTCTATGGACTAACTCATTGATTAATGATGGTTAAGGTTTCCTAACCATAGACATGAGTTGTCGATTAATAATGAGATCATGTCATTAGGAGAATGATATGATGGACATACCCAAATTAAGCAGAGCAATTAGATCGTGTCATCGTGTTCATCTTTGCGAAGCTTTTTCCTGTGTCAAGTATTATATTCGTTAGACCATAAGATAATACAACTCCCTGGTATCGGAAGAAAGCTTTGAGGTCATCAAACGTCATCCTATGTGAGGGTGATCATAAAGGTGTCTCTCAGGTGATCGGAAAGTACTTGTTGGGTTGTATGTATCGATATGGAATTTCCCCCCCGAGTCGGAGAGATATACTTCGGGCCCACTCGGTAATCGATATCAACACTGCTTGCAAACACGTGGTTAAGGAGTTAATCACAAAGTGATATCGGATTACGGAACGAGTAAAGTACTTGCTGTGAACGAGATTGAACTAGGTATGCCGATACCAACGATCGAATCTCGGGCAAGTAAAATACCGCGTGACGAAGGGAATACATATATGGGATTAATTGAAT
This sequence comes from Avena insularis, assembly GCA_023614405.1. NCBI lineage: Eukaryota > Viridiplantae > Streptophyta > Magnoliopsida > Poales > Poaceae > Avena > Avena insularis. The sequence goes on along the minus strand of CM042689.1, from coordinate 228,048,541 downwards.
CCTGGCATCGTGGTTCATCCGATATGATCATCGATGAATATGTGGGAGTCAATATGGGTTTCCAGATCCCGCTGTTGATTATTGATAGAAGATCATGTCTGCATATTCTCGAACCCGTAGGGTCACACACTTAACGTGCATCGACGCTAGGATAGAATGGATAATTGGTTTATGAGTTTTTGTTTAGAGTCTCAGATGAGACCCAGGACATCATGAGAGGTTCCAGAATGGTCCGGAGAATAAGATTCATATAAATGAAAGTAGTTTTTGGATTTCGGAATCGTTTTAGAGTTTATCGGTATTGTACCGGAAGGTTCTAGAAGGTTCCGGAGTGGGACCAACGTGGTCCCACTTGTCGTGGGCCTAAGGGGAAGTGCCTTGGCCACTTTGGGCCAGGGGCACAAGGCCCCTAAGGCCCAGCCGACCAGCCCTTACGGGAAACCCTAAGGGAACCTTCCAGAAGAGGGGGGAATGACTTGCCCCCCACTCCACCCCTTGGGCCGCCGCCCTAGCGCTTGGAGGAGGGGTCAAGGGGGCCGGCCATCCCCCTATATAAGGAGGGCAGGGGCACAGCCTCCCCCCACTCCAACCCTAGCCGCCGTCCAACTGCTGCCCCTCCACCTCTCTCTCTCCCGACTGCGCGTAGGCGAAGCCCTGCCGCAGAAACTCTCCACCATAAGCACCACGCCATCGTGCTGCAGATCCAATCTATCTCTCCACCATACTTGCTGGACCAAGGAAAGGAGGATACGTCGTTGCACCGTACGTGTGCATCTCTCGGAGGCGCCGCCACTTGCAGCGTAGGATCAGATCAGATCGGATCGCGAGGAGGAGACGGCGAGTACGACTACGTCTACCACGTTCTGTTGAACGTTTCCACTATGCTATTTCTTCAAGGGTATGAAGATTTCATCAATCTCTCTCGTTGATTACATCTCCTAGATTAGATCTTGGCTTTCTTGTTCGCATTCGTAGAATTTTTTTTTGATTTACTATGCTGCAAAACCCTTCAGTGGTATCAGAGCTAGATCTATGCGTAGACGTGTTTCACGAGTAGAGCGCAACATGCTTGTTGCGGGCGTTGATGTTTTCTGTTGCAAACCTCTTGTTGTGTATTTCTTATGGCGCGACATAGTGAGATCGAAGCGGTCCAGGCCAACTTTACATGACATCGTTTGCGTGACCGGCTCCGCACTTGACGTGTGGCTTGTTCCACACATGCGACTGGTGGATGCCAGTTTCTCTCACTATAGTAGTCATGGGATTTACAACGGATGTTAGCAACCATAATATCACCGTTGTGGCTTTCCGTACGTAAGAATTGTTCTTAGCTTGTTACTCCCATAAGCCACGTAAAACATGCAACAACAAAGTAGAGGCGTCTAACTTGTTTTTGCAGGGAGTGTTTTGTGATATGGTATGGCCCAAGACATGATGTGTATGAATTGAGATGTATGCAATGATCATGTTTTGTAATATTTCACGACTTGTCTGTCGATGAGTTCGCAACCGGCAAGAGCCGTATGGTTGTCTTTATAATTGTATATGACCTGCGTGTCAACTTCTTATACGCCATGTAATAGCTTTACTTTATCGCTAAGTAGTTAGCAATAGTTGTAGTTGCTATTCATGGTGGAGTGATGGAGATCATGCTGGCGCGCACAAGATGGAGATCATTGCGCGGAGATTGGCTATACCATGTCACATAAAATTATATGCATGTGATGTTTATCCTTTTATGTATCTTATTATGCTTAGATTGCGACGGAGATTGGCTGATGAAAAAGGTGTTTATCAGTCACACAAAGATGATTATGGAGTGATTAAGAGTACCATGTTGTTTGCTATGGAACCGGAACTTCAAAATCGTTTTGAGGAGTTCAACGGGCCCTTTGAGATACTTGAGGAACTGAAAACCATGTTTCAGACTCAGCCCGTTCTGAGAGATATGAGATCTCTGAAAAGTTCTTTAACTGCAAGATGGAGGAAGGGAGTTCCGTTAGTGAGCACACCATTAAGATGTCGGGCTACACTCAACGTCTTGAGCAACTGAACTGCAAGATTCTAGAAGAGCTCAAGATTGACAGAGTTCTACAATCACTCCCTCCTAGCTACAAAGGTTTTGTATTTACTCACAATCAAATTGGTTCCACTGATACGATCACTAAGCTCTTCACTAAGCTGAAAGCTGCGGAAGTGGATATCAAGAAAGATAATCATGTGTTGATGGTCAACAAGACCACTAGCTTTAAGAAAGCTAAGGGTGCAAAGAAATCCTTCAAGAAAGGCAGCGACAAGCGCGTTACCCCTGCTGAGAAGAAGCTCAAGTCTGGACCTAAGACGGACACTGAGTGCTTCTATTGCAAGGACAAGGGTCACTGAAAGCATAGTATCGTCAAGTACTTAGCGGACAAGAAGGCTGGCACCATTAAAGGTATATTTGATATACATGTTATTGATGTTTACCTTACTAGCGCTCGTTGTAGTGCCTGGGTATATGATACTGGTTCAGTTGCTAATATTTGTAACTCGAAACAGGAGCTACGGAATAGACGGGTGCTAGCAAGGGATGAGGTGACGATGCGCGTTAGCAATGGATCAAAAGTTGATGTGATGGCCGTCGGCACGCTCTCCTTAGTTTTACCTTCGGGATTAGTTTTAAACCTTAATAAGTGTTATTATGTGCCTGCGTTGAGCATGAACATTATATCTGGATCGTGTTTATTGCAAGAAGATTATTCATTTAAATCAGAGAATAATGGTTGTTCTATTTATATGAATAACATCTTTTATGGTCATGCACCTATTGTGAATGGTTTATTTCTTCTGAATCTCGAAAGGAATGAAAGGCACATCCATAACATTGAGGCTAAGAGATGCAAAGTAGATAGTGATAATCCAACTTATTTGTGGCACTGCCGTCTAGGTCATATTGGTGTAAAACGCATGAAGAAACTCCATTCTGATGGACTTTTGGAGTCTCTTGATTTTGAATCATTTGACACGTGCGAGCCGTGCCTCATGGGAAAGATGATCAAAACCCCGTTCTCCGGTATAATGGAGCGAGCAACGGACTTATTGGAAATCATACATACCGATGTATGCGGACCAATGAGTGTTTCGACGCGCGGTGGATATCGCTATTTTCTCACTTTTACTGATGACTTAAGTAGATATGGGTATATCTATTTAATGAAACATAAATCTGAAACGTTTGGAAAGTTCAAAGAATTTCAGAACGAAGTGGAAAACCATCGTAACAGGAAAATTAAATTTCTACGATCCGATCGTGGAGGTGAATATTTGAGTTATGATTTTCTCACGCATCTTAAAGCAAGCGGAATCGTTTCGCAACTCACGCCACCCGGAACACCACGGTGCAATGGTGTGTCTGAGCGCCGGAATTGAACTCTATTAGATATGGTGCGATCAATGATGTCTCTTACAGATTTACCGTTATCATTTTGGGGTTATGCATTAGAAACCGTTGCATTCACTTTAAATAGGGCACCATCTAAATCCGTTGAGACGACACCGTATGAACTATGGTTTGGTGCTAAACCTAAGTTGTCATTTCTTAAAGTTTGGGGATGCAAAGCTTACGTCAAGAAGTTGATGCCGGACAAGCTCGAACCCAAAGCGGAGAAATGCGTCTTCATAGGATACCCTAAGGAAACGATTGGGTATACCTTCTACCACAGATCTGAAGGCAAAGTGTTTGTTGCAAAGAACGGATCCTTTCTTGAGAAGGAGTTTCTCTCGAAAGAAGTGAGTGGGAGGAAGGTAGAGCTAGACGAGGTTATTGAACCTTCTCTCGAGTTGGAGAGTAGCGCAGCACCTGAAATTGTTCCAGTGCCGTCTGCACCAACAAGAGAGGAAGCTAATGATGAGGATCATGAAACTTCGAACGATGCTACTACTTAACTTCGCAGGTCGACAAGGTCACGTGCCACTCCTGAATGGTACGGCAACCCTGTCTTAACCGTATTTTTGTTAGACAATAGTGAACCTACGAATTATGAGGAAGCAATGATGAGCCCAGACTCTGAGAAATGGCTAGAGGCCATGAAATCCGAATTGGGATCCATGAGCGAAAACCAAGTATGGACTTTGGTGGACCCTCCTAGCGACCGTAAGGCCATTGAGTGCAAATGGATTTTCAAGAAGAAAACGGACGCGAATGGTAATGTTACTGTCTATAAATCTCGGCTTGTCACAAAAGGGTTTCGGCAAGTTCAAGGTGTTGACTACGATGAGACTTTCTCTCCCGTAGCGATGTTTAAGTCCATTTGGATTTTATTAGCAATTGCTGCATTTCATGATTATGAAATATGGCAGATGGATGTCAAGACTGCGTTCCTCAATGGCAACATTGATGAAGAGTTGTATATGATGCAACCCGAAGGTTTTGTCGATCCTAAGGATGCTAATAAGGTGTGCAAACTTCAGCGTTCCATTTATGGACTGAAGCAAGCATCTCGTAGTTGGAACCTTCGTTTTGATCAAGTGATCAAGAGTTTTGGATTTGTTCCAAATTGCTACGAAGCTTGTATCTACAAGAAAGTGAGTGGGAGCTCGGTGACATTTTTAGTACTATATGTGGATGACATATTGATTATTGGAAATGACATTGGTATGCTTAACGATGTGAAGAGTTATTTGAATAAATGTTTTTCTATGAAAGACCTAGGAGAATCTTCTTATATATTAGGCATCAAAATCTATAGAGATAGACAAATACGCCTAATAGCTTTAAGCCAAAGTACATATCTAGACAAAGTTCTGAAAAGGTTCAGAATGGATAAAGCAAAGAAAGGTTCATTGCCCATGTTGTCAGGTAAGATATTGAGCAAGGCTCAGTGTCCAGCTACGGTAAAAGATAGAGATACTATGAGCAAAGTGCCATATGCCTCGACCATAGGTTCTATCATGTATGCCATGCTATGTACTAGACCGGATGTGTCCAATGCTCTTAGTTTAACGAGCAGATACCAAAGTGATCTAGGAGTGGAACACTGGACAACCGTAAAGAACATCCTAAAGTATTTAAATGGGACTAAAGAAATGTTCTTGGTCTATGGAGGTGATGAGCAACTCGTCGTAAAAGGTTACGTAGCGCTAGTTTACACCGACGGATGATTCTAAATCTCAGACAGGATACGTTTATATTTTGAATGGTGGAGCTGTGAGCTGGAGAAGCTGCAAGCAAAGCGTGATCACGGGATCTACAACAGAAGCGGAATACATGGCTGCTTTAGAAGCGTCAAGTGAAGGAGTTTGGATCAGGAACTTCATCACTGAGCTTGGTGTGGTTCCAAGTGCCTTGTACCCACTGGAGATATTGTGCGACAACACTGGCGCCATAGCACTGGCTAAGGAACCAAGATATCATCCAAAGACCAAGCACATCAACCGTTTTCATATAATTCGAGATTATATAGCAGATGGAGATCTGAAGATTAGCAAAGTACATACGGATCTGAATGTTGTAGATCCGTTGACTAAACCTCTTCCACGAGCAAAACATGATCAACACCTTAATGCCATGGGTGTTAGATTGTTGCCAGATGTAAACTAGATTATTGACTCTAGTGCAAGTGGGAGACTATTGGAATTATGCCCTAGAGGCAATAATAAAGATGTTATTATTATAATTCTTGTTCATGATAAAGTTTATATTCCATGCTAGAATTGTATTAAGCGGAAACTTTGATACTTGTGTGGTTTATGAACAACACTGTGTCCCTAGTACGCCTCTATGGACTAACTCATTGATTAATGATGGTTAAGGTTTCCTAACCATAGACATGAGTTGTCGATTAATAATGAGATCATGTCATTAGGAGAATGATATGATGGACATACCCAAATTAAGCAGAGCAATTAGATCGTGTCATCGTGTTCATCTTTGCGAAGCTTTTTCCTGTGTCAAGTATTATATTCGTTAGACCATAAGATAATACAACTCCCTGGTATCGGAAGAAAGCTTTGAGGTCATCAAACGTCATCCTATGTGAGGGTGATCATAAAGGTGTCTCTCAGGTGATCGGAAAGTACTTGTTGGGTTGTATGTATCGATATGGAATTTCCCCCCCGAGTCGGAGAGATATACTTCGGGCCCACTCGGTAATCGATATCAACACTGCTTGCAAACACGTGGTTAAGGAGTTAATCACAAAGTGATATCGGATTACGGAACGAGTAAAGTACTTGCTGTGAACGAGATTGAACTAGGTATGCCGATACCAACGATTGAATCTCGGGCAAGTAAAATACCGCGTGACGAAGGGAATACATATATGGGATTAATTGAATCCTGGCATCGTGGTTCATCCGATATGATCATCGATGAATATGTGGGAGTCAATATGGGTTTCCAGATCCCGCTGTTGATTATTGATAGAAGATCATGTCTGCATATTCTCGAACCCGTAGGGTCACACACTTAACGTGCATCGACGCTAGGATAGAATGGATAATTGGTTTATGAGTTTTTGTTCGGAGTCTCGGATGAGACCCAGGACATCATGAGAGGTTCCGGAATGGTCCGGAGAATAAGATTCATATAAAGGAAAGCAGTTTTTGGATTTCGGAATCGTTTCGGAGTTTATCGGTATTGTACCGGAAGGTTCTAGAAGGTTCCAGAGTGGGACCAACGTGGGCCCACTTGTCGGAGGCCTGCGTGGGCCTAAGGGGAAGTGCCCTGGCAATTTTGGGCCAGGGGCACAAGGCCCCTAAGGCCCAGCCGGCCAGCCCTTAGAGGAAACCCTAAGGGAACCTTCCAGAAGAGGGGGGGGGGATGACTTGCCCCCCACTCCACCCCTTGGGCTGCCGCCCTAGGGCTTGGAGGAGGGGTCAAGGGGGCCGGACAGCCCCCTATATAAGGAGGACAGGGGCGCAGCCTCCCCCCACTCCAACCCTAGCCGCCGTCCAACTGCTGCCCCTCCACCTCTCTCTCTCTCCCATTGCAGAGGCGAAGCCCTGTCGCAGAAACTCTCCACCATAAGCACCACGCCGTCGTGCTGCAGATCCAAACTATCTATCCACCATACTTGCTGGACCAAGGAAAGGAGGAGACATCGTTACACCATACGTGTGCATCTCTCGGAGGCGTCGCCACTTGTGGCGTAGGATCGGATCGGATCGCGAGGAGGAGACGGCGAGTACGACTACGTCAACCACGTTCTGTTGAACGTTTCTGCTATGCGAGTTCTTCAAGGGTATGAAGATCTCATCAATCTCTCTCGTTGATTACATCTCCTAGATTAGATCTTGGCTTTCTTGTTCGCATCCGTAGAATTTGTTTTGATTTACTATGCTGCGAAACCCTTCAGCTAGCAGCGCGGCAGGTGTGTACAACGCAACTTAGGTAGGGCTGGGGCGACGGCAGGGGGAGGGAGGTTGGGGTGAGTCTATGGTTAGGGTTTGGTCTAGTTGGGTCCAGCCGGTTGGGCGTTTGGGCCTGGCCGATTTAGGTCTAGTCTTTAGGTTTATTATTTTATTGTTTTTGTTTTGTTTTTAATATTTTTAGCAAATAGTTTTTAGGCAAATAGCTTAGCAGATAAATATATGATTTTGTTTTGTAACAAGAGGAGAGATATTGCAGTAAACAAAAATAGCTTTACTTAAAACATTTTGAGGGGCAAAATAAATGCATGATGCAATGATGGTGCACAGAACATATGACAACATGCGATATTATAATTAGTGTTTACCCGTTGTGCTACATACGCCCTCATCCGACGAGGACGAGCACGATGTGGCTCGACGTCGCAAGAGTCGACGGCGCCGCAACAACAACTACGACGCTCAAAACGATCTCACTCAGCGCAAGATTGACAAGGCACGCGCTAAACGCACGTGTTCATCTGAATCCGACGAGGACGACGACGGAGAGCTATGCAGAGCCATATGCTTTAGCAGATCCATTCGGCGAACGCGGATACCGAAAAATTTCAAGCTCACTTCGGACACTCCGAAGTTCGACGACACGCATGACTCGAAGGCTTGTCTCAGCGATCACCTCTCATCCGTCAAGTTGCACGGCGGCAACAGGAACATCGCCCTACAATGCCTTCAGCTGCAGCTGACAGGCGCAGCTAGGATCTGGCTTAGCAGCCTGTCCTCCGGCTCCATCCGAAGCTGGGAGGAGATGGCATACAACTTCATCCGAAACTTTAAGGGCACCAGCAAGAGGCCAGGCTCGATCGAGGAACTGCGAGCCTGCACCCAACGTACCGGCGAATCCATTCGCTCGTACGTACTACGCTGGTCCCATATCAAGAACTCCGCCGCACATATCTCCGAAGAGAGTGCAATTGATGCCTTCAAGGATGGTGTCAAGCGCCCGGACTTCAAGGAAGAACTTGGGCGCGTCAAGCCCAAGACGCTTGACTACCTGATGGACATCGCCAACAGATGGGCAGATGGCGAGGATTCTATCCATCGAATGCATTCGGATGACGAGGACGACTACGATCACAGGCGAGAGCGCCGCAGCAAACGAAGATCGCGCGTCTACGACGATCGCGACGGAGTCGACACGGTCACGGTTGGATACGCTGACCAACGCAATGATGGCAACTGTAGCAGCGGATACCGCGGAGGCGACTACCGCAATGGAGGGCGACCCACGCAGACGTGGCAACGTCGCAGCCGCGACGACGAGCCTTTGGCATATGACAAGTTGTCTGGTCCTTGCACCATCCACTTCTACATCAACAAATAGTATGGAAAGAAAGAGGCCAGCTACATGCTAAAGGACTGCCGTGAGTTCCAGAAGCTCAGCGAAGGTCTCACCCAAATAAGGTGCCAAATCATGAACCCTGGATTTGGGCATGCACCTGTACCAGGTGACATCGCCCACGGAGCTCCTCCTCCACCACCTGTTGGACCGTCGAATCCAGTAGTTGCACTAGCGCCAAACAACGGTACAAGAGGGTACCCGCCACCAAAGGGGGACCTGATGATCTAGAAGGGGCGCCCAACCAACAGGGTGCAGAAAAAGATCACCCGCCAAGTCAGCCTGGCGGTGACCTCCCCACAGCCATCCCTGAGTACCTAAGTAGATCAGAATCCTGCATCACGTTCAACCGTTCGGATCACCCACGCCAGATCCCTAGCCCAGGTCATGCTGCCCTAGTGCTCGAGGCGTAGATCGAGGGGTTCGAGATGAGCCGTGTTTCCATGGACGGCGACAACGGCATCAATCTGATGTTCGCCAGCACACTCACAGCGATGCGAATCCCGCTGTGCAGCCTAGAGCAATCAGACACGATGTTCCACGACATAGTCCCAGGGAAGAGCATATACCTCCTGGGGAAAATATGGCTCGACGTCATCTTCGGCCAGCCCGAAAACTTCAGGCGCGAGCGGCTAGAGTTCGAAGTGGTGCACTAGCCATCACACTACCACGCCATACTCGGGCGCGTGGCATTCGCAAGATTCCTGGCAGTACCGCACTACGCGTACCTGCTACTGAAGATGCTAGGACCTAGGGGCATCACCATCTAGGGAAGCTTCACCCGATCCGACCACTGTGACAGAGACTTCAACATAATCTCCCAGTCGTTCAACATGCAGGAGGAGCTCACGAGGCTTAGAGAGTTGACAGACAACGGGGCACCCCCAGTCGCCAGACAAAACGCACCTGATATGTCATTCGACTCCACGGTGAACACGAAGAAGGTGCAGGTCCATCCGACGGACGCCTCCAAGACAATGCTGATTGCCAATGACCTCAGCCCCGCATAGGAAAGCGCGCTCATCGAATTCCTTCATGAGCGCTGGGAAATCTTCGCCTGGTGTCCTGCGGACATGCTAGGAGTTCCTAGGGAATTCGCCGAGCATGCACTCAATGTGTTTCCGGATGCAAAGCCCGTCAAACAGTCGATCTGACGACTGTCAGAGCTAAGAGCCAAAGCCGTTGGAGTCAAAGTCAACAGACTACTCGACATCAACTTTGTCAGAGAAATCAAGGAGAGCGAGTGGCTAGCCAACACCGTGCTGGTCCCCAAAAAGGACACGGACATCCTGTGGATGTGCGTGGACTTCACATCTCTCAACAAGTACTTTCCCAAGGACCACTTCCCTCTATCGCGGATCGATCATAGGGATGCAGAAGTGGGACAATTGGGACAAGTGGGATACCATTTTTAGACTACTAGACTAACTCAAAACTAAGTGGGGCAAGTGGGATAAGCTAGATTTGGCATATCCCGCCTATCCCACTTATCCCACCTAAATTAGAGTTAGTCTAATAGTCTAAAAGTGGTATCCCACTTGTCCCAATTGTCCCACCTCTGTATGCCTAATCGATCAAATCATCGATTCAACTATAGGATGCAAGCAACTCTCCTTCCTCGACGCCTACTCAGGCTACAACCAGATTTGGCTGAAGTTCGAAGACCCGGAGAAAACGGCGTTCATCAAACCGTTCGGAGTGTTCTGCTACAACACTATGCCCTTCGGGTTGAAGAACGCAGGTGCCACGTACCAGAGGTGCATGCAGGCGTGCCTGAAAAACCAGATCGGTCACAACATTCAAGTCTATGTCGACGACATAGTAATCAAGACCAGGAAGGCCAAGACGCTGATCGACAATCTCCACGAGACGTTTGATAACCTTGATCACTACAAGATCAAGCCGAACCCAGAAAAGTGCGCCTTCGGCGTCCCATCTGGCCAACTACTTGGCTACTTCATCTATCAACAAGGGATCGAGGCGAATCCAAAGAAAATCAGGGCTATACTGGCCATGAAGAAGCCGAAGAACCTCAAAGGTGTCCAACAACTAGCTGGGTGGATCGCAGCGCTGAGCAGATTCATCAGCCGCATGGGCGAGAAGGCCCTACCTTTTTACCGGCTGCTGCGCCAGGAGGACAAGTTTGAGTGGACACCCGAAGCCGACGATGCATTCGAGGACCTCAAGCGGCTACTCTCCACCTCACCTGTCCTGGTCACACCAAAGGAGTGAGAGCCTTTGCTGCTATACATCGTAGCTACGCATTAGGTGGTAAGCACCGTACTCATGGTCGAGCGACCCAAAGATGGCAAGACCCATGGGGTCCAACGCCCAATCTACTACCTCAGCGAGGTACTGACTCCAACAAAGCAGAGGTACCCTCACTACCAGAAGCTCGCCTATGGCGTATTCATGACGGCTCGTCGGCTGAGCCACTACTTCCAAGAGCACCAGATCATGGTCGTCAACGACGCCCCACTGTCCAACATCCTGAACAATCCCGAGGCCACGGGACGAGTAGCCTTGTGGGGCATCGAGCTGTCTCCCCTAGACATAGTCTACGAGTGACGCAAGGCCATCAAATCTCAGGTCCTTCCTGACTTCCTCGTCCATTGGATGGAGCTCCAGCTTCTAGACACTCCGGACATGTCGCAATCGTGGACGATGCTCTTCGATGGCTCCAAGCGTGAGGCTGGAGCAGGAGCTGGCGTCATACTGACGTCCCCTCAGGGCGACAAGATGAAATACGTCCATCGGAAATTTCGAGCCTCCAACAATGAGGCTGAATATGAGGCCCTCATCCACGGCATGAGGATGGCCAAGATCCGTGGTGCAACGCGCCTCATAATCTACGATGACTCGAACCTTGTCGTCCAGCAGACGATAAATGAGTGCGACGCTCACAACGCCAACATGATCGTGTACCGCACGCTCTAAAACTCACTCGAAGTGGACTTTGACGGCTGCGAGCTTCGGCACATCGGAAGGGAAAGCAATGAAGAAGATGACAGGCTCGCCAACATCGGCTCAACCTGCGCATGGGTACCGCCAGGTGTGTTCCTCGAGCAAATCTGTGTACCCTCTATCAAGAGGAAATTCCCAAAAGGCTCAGCCGAAGAAGCAGAGCACTCGGGGGCTGCGCTACCCGAAGGACAGGAAGGACCCAAAAACTCGACACATAAGTCAAGGTGGTCAACCTAATGCAGGTCATGGCAATCGAAGAAACATGGACGCAGCCGTACCTTTGGTACCTGGTAAAAAATGAATAGCCCGATGACCCGACAGATGCCCGACGCATATCTTGCTGGTCTAAGGCCTTCACCATCCACAATGGCGAGCTGTACAAGCGCAGCATTTTGGGTGTGCTCCAAAGGTGCGTCACCATCGGTGACGGCAAAACCATCCTCCAAGACATCCATGAGGGCATCTGCGGCCATCATGCAGGCAGTCGCGCCCTAGTCGCCAAAGCTCTACGAGCTGGATTCTACTGGCCAACAGCCATGAACGACGCCAAGGACATCGTCCAAAGGTGCAACGCCTGTCAGAGGTACGTTGACAAGCCGCACACACCAGGATCCGAGCTAAGGCCCATACCATTGGCCTGGCCCTTCGCCCAATGGGGCCTCGACATGATCAGCAAACTGCCCAAATCCTCGAAAGGAGGCCACGTCTTCCTCCTGATCGCAGTCGACAAGTTCACCAAGTGGATCGAGGCCATGCCCGTCACCAACCAAAGCGGAAAAACTGCCGTCAAGTTCTTCGAGTCCATTGTCTACAGGTTCGGCGTGCCACACAACATCATCACGGACAACGACTCGAACATCATCTCGAAGGAATTCCAAGACTTCTGCGAGGGCCTTGGCATCATCATATCATACGCCTTTGTGGTGCACCGCAGACCAACGGACAGGTCAAAAAGGCCAACGGCCTCATAGGCAACGGCATCAAGAAACGCCTGCTATGCCCACTCGAAAGGCTTGTGGGAGCCTGGGCAGAGGAGCTACCCTCTGTCCTCTAGAGCCTACGTAAAACGCCGAACAGCTCAACCGGCTTCACGCCCTTCTTCTTGGTGCATGGAGCCGAAGCCGTGCTGCCTGCCGAGGTACGCCACAAGGCCCCATGGGTCATCGGCTATAGCGAAGCCGAATGAATGACCGCACTCGAAGACGCCGTCGATGCACTCGATGAAGCACACGACATCGTTGCAGCTCGCTCAACGGTCTATCAACAAAGGCTCCACAATTATCACAGTCGTCGACTGCGACCAAGGTCCTTCATCGAAGGAGACCTCATCCTATGACTCAAGCAAGTGCGGCCGAAGAAGCTCGAGTCACCCTGGGAAGGACCCTACATCGTCACAGAAGTCATCCCAGGTGGCGCCTACTGCCTCATGGACATCGCATCAGGAGTCGAATACTCCAACCCTTGGAACGTCCCACGTATGCAACGCTTCTACCCCTAGTTACCCTTTACTTTCAATAAGGCTACTCAGCCGAACCATGTACCTCCTCATTACGTTATGAATAAAAGCTAAGTTACTTGGCCCAATTATCTTTTTCACCTTACATTATTTATCGCTCCAATAAGCTCGGGGGCTACGCCTCACCTCACGACTTCGTCGACTGAGAACAATGCATACACCTGAGTAGCTGACCACGTCATGCTAACAAAAAGGACATGCACATAACAAAGCACAACGTGCTCACACATACTAAACTTTACAAAGGGCATTACGTGCCCCAATCGAATAATTAACTAATTTTACATCATCCGTTTTCTCTTTACAGGACCTAATTGTTCTGGAGCATTACATTCTCCCGCTGCTCGAATAGATCTACGATATCTTTAGTATGATGCTCCACAACCACATAATGCGGGCGCATGTCCCATAGGGTGCCATCCGGTCGAAGGGGAGGCCCAGTCGCCACCTCCGCGAGATTGACATCACGGCAATGCAGCCGAACGAGATACAAGGCAGCTTTGACCCCTGCAACCAGCTGATGCCACACCAACTCCTTGACGTGGCCCACATTCCGATATTTAGCAAGAAGACCAAGGAAGGTAGAAGGTGCAGCATCCAAGGGGAACATGACGACCCAAATAGCCGCCAGTGACGACCTCGCCTGCCCCAGCACCCGAAGAACCTGGTTCACGCGATCTTGCACCGTCGCAAGGACGATGGCTCGATCATGATCCATCCAAAAGAAGGCACCAGCCTCCAGGTCCTGTTGCGTCAAACAATTCATCCGGATGGCGACGCGCTCCTTCTCTTTCTCCGGAATGAGATACACAGCTGCAGAACACACGCCGTGAACCAACATACAGAGCTACACCCGAAAGAACAGCATTTCGCGAAGACTCACATTGCAGTTGCTCGCCCATCTGCCGCAACTCCCCCATCAAGAACTCCTCCCGGGCTGTGGCTCGCTCAGCTTTGGACTTCCAAACATCCGCGTGGCCTTGAATGCTACGAATATCCTTCTTCAAGCTGCGGACACAATCACGCAGAAAAACTAACTGCGACGCATCATCCAAGGATGGCCGCGGCTCAGGAGCAGTCGGAGTGACAACCAAAATCTCACCCGAAGGACCCTAAAGGCAAATAAATCAAGCATGAACATCACACGAATTTCTAGCAGCAGCTCGAAAGATAAACTTATATACATAAATAAATCCACCTCGTGGCAAAGTCAAGCTTGTCCATTAGCATGATGTTACAAAAGGAAGCAAAAAATAAGATATTCTAGCTACAACACAAAGGGACTAAGCACCCGCATCCGGAGCAGTCTCGGAGCCTGACTGCCTGCTCTTGGCCTCATGCTGCTGCTTTGCCGCATACTTAGCCAGGAGATCAATGAGCTTAGGCCCATAGTGCTTACAGCGAGAGGCAAAGAGCGCGAAATCTACCTCCGAGCCATCCGCAGCCGTTGGCATCTGGGACGTGATGTGTGGCAGGTCAAGCTCAGCTCCAGACGCCATCGCCATTGCCAGCCCCATGGAGGCGTCGATGCCCTTCTGCTTGCTCTTATATGCCGCCGGGTTTTCCTCTGACAGAGCATCTGCAAGGGCATCGACATCTTGAAGGGAAACGCCCTTGGGGACGACCTCCTTGTAGAAGCGCGTGAGCACTTCTTTGGCCTTCGCCAAGGAACCAGTGGCAGCGGCGCATCGATCTTCGATCGCTGCGGTAGCATCAGCCATCGCATCTCCATGCTCCAACGCACCACGATCAAACGCGATGCCTGAAGCATCTGAAACAAAGAAGAAAAGCACTCCGGTGAAAAAAGACAAGACACAGTCGAAAAACACAACACCCAAACAAGTCAAGGGAAACTCACCAGAAAAGGCTTTGGCTACAGCCATAAGCTTATCCGCCATCTCCTTTTCCCGGGCAGCGGCGATAGCCGTGAGCTGCTCCTCGCGATTAGCGGCCTCTTTCTACAAGCGCTCCTTGGCCTCCGCAGCATCAGCGACCTCCTTTTGAAAGCGGTCCTTGGCCTCCGCAGCATCAGCGGCTTTCTTCTCCGCTCGACCAAGGCTCTTTTAGAGAGTATCCAATCTTCGGAGAGCCACATTGTTTTCATCTACAACATGAAGAAACACCTGATCAATACAAGCAATCCCTTGGGACATACGAACAAAAACAAGGTGGGATTTACGTACCTTGAAGCTGCTGCAAGTTAGCCTCCAGCGCTAGATGCTGCTGAATAAGGAGGTTGGCGCTGTGCACAAAGGGCTGCAGAAGAAACAGAAAGAAAAGATCAAGAAACAATCCAAAAGGTCTCGGGGGATACACCCCGCAAAAGCAAAACGACCAACAAGTCACCCAAAAAAAGGCTCGGGGGCTTCCCCCCAAGGAGTAAAACAGACAAGTAACGTGTTCATGCGTGGACTCCGAAGGTCTTCGTGCTGTCTTCTGAGATACGGCTGCCTGAGCTCCTCGCCTGGAGGAGTTCAGGTCGTAGTCCTTAGAGTCGGCCACCACCTGGGGGAAAGAGGTCATCGACTTCGACTCCCCCATAACCTCCTGGGTGTCCTCGTTTAGGGACCCCTCTGAAGAATGGCTGCAAGTAAAAATTTGATCAACAATAACTCACACTCAGACAGACGACAGGAAAAAGACCGAGGCAAAGTCACTTACGACTCTATGTCCGACAAGTTGAAGACGGGAGCCGCCTTCTTCTTCTTGGTCGGCGGATGAGGAACCACCACCCAAATGGGCAGAGCAGGAAAAGGTGTAGACGACGCACCATTATCCTCACCATGCTGCTCGAGGAAGGACGAACCCCTTGGAGTTGGCGGGGTAGACGCATCTGAAGACTCGCTCTGGGAGCGCTTTCGGGTCCGCCCTGCGCTGGACGAAGCTTGGACTTGGAGTCCACATCCTCATTATCCGACGCCTCCATATCCTTCTCAGGAAGAGGAGGCATAGACCCCGTTACCTTGAGGCCCTGCAAGCGAATGGGAAACAAGATAAATAATAGCAGCAAACAGCAAACACTTGGAACAAGCGCTACCCGCACGGACAAGTATCACCTGGGAAACCACTTTTTTGGCGCTAAAAGGGGTGGTCAACGACTTCCCCAGGAGGTCCTCGTCAGCCTTGGCCTTCAGCAGGGGGCGCAGAGCCCTATCTAGGTCCCCCAAAGACAATTCTTCGGATGAGACCCTCGTCGGATCGCTAAAGCCGGCGTAGAGGAACATCGGATGCACCCTCGCTTAGAGTGGCTGCACCCGACGCTTGAGGAAGGTGCTGTCACATCCCAAAATTCTCCTAATTTTGGAATGTGAAATAAATAAATAAGTTTGATTGATTGTTTGACTATGTTGAAAATTCTCAAAGAGAAGAAACTTTTTGAATAGAAAATCCTCTCAACCATGAATTCAAAATCTTATATTCTTTTGTTAACACCTAAGTAGCCATATAGGAAAAAGGGCATGGATTGATTATGGATTGTTGAATTGGTGTGCAAGATTTCAAAATGAAAATCATGAAGCATTCATAAGCATTTCATTACATCCATGCAAAGTTCTCACAAACTAAATCCAAATCCTGATATCTAAATCCTGTAGTTGATTCGCCCAAATGTTCCTAAGGGTAATTAAATTGACTTATTAAAACCCACTGTTGCTAAGGCATAAATTATTGATAATTGTAGCCTAAAGAGATCCAATTAATACTACAAAATTTTAGAAACAAAATTAAGCTCATTTGGAGCTAGTATGAAAAAGTTATAGAATAAATACAAACAAATAAAGATATAAATAAAATGGAATATACAAGGATTTATAAATCCACTACTTCCAAACTAGTAAAAAGATTACAAATTTGATCCTATAATGATCTATTCGATTTTAGAAAAATTTAGAAACAAGAATCATGTCATTTGGAGTTCGTATGCAAAAGATATAAGGGAAACAAGTAAATAGAAAAAAAAACCCTAAACGGGCCGGCCCACCCGGACCGACCCAACCAGCCATGTACAGGAGGGAGAGGGATCGATCCCATTGGATTGCTTTAAAAAGCGTGCGAAACAGTTTTTAACAAACCTATCTCTATTCAAACTCTTATATCTTTTGATCTACAACTCCGAATTGACTTCCATTTGTTTCTACTTGTTCTCTACTCCAATACCTATCTCCCCACCGTCCTAAACATCTATATAATCTCGTGGAGCCACAGCTGTACGAGTTTCTCTCCTCGAAATCCCGAATCTGCACATACCCGAATCTTATTTCGCTTTTTAACCCATCTAGACTTCGTCGTTTGCCTTCGGTCAAAAAATGAAAGTTGTAGGGATCGTCGAAATATTTCAATCCCGATAAACCTCACCTCTTTTTATCCATCACAGCCAGAGAATTTCGTATCGCAATATTTCAGATCTTACGGTGTAAATCCAAGATGTACTCGCGCTCGTTTCTTCAAATCCAAATTCCTTCGGTGATAAGGTAGGAATAATGATTCCCCACAACTTTCATGTTCTGAGTTTTTCAATTTGACCTATGGATTTGTCTCTCTAACACAGATCTATTTCTTGTCTATTCTGAGCCAAAATCGGGTCAATCTCTTCTTCTAGCCACCGGATCCTATCCCGACGGTCGAGATCCAATCAAACCGGTGCGTGCCATGTCGTTATCCCGGTCATCTTCCTCATCAACGCCACGTCAATGTAAGGTCAACATCTAGTCCCAGTCAGCATGCAAGGTCAACCTGTCCAGTCAGCGGAATATTTCCTGAAATATTACGTTCGAATTTAAAATTGCATATTATAGATCTAACTTGTAAAATTCATTAGAAATTCATACCACGTCCAAAAATTGCGTATAATATATCAAATTGAAGATAATTTTACGTAGAATCATCTTATCAGATTAGATCCAACTTTTACTGTACGTAGTTACTGCAGTAATTTAATTAGTTTTAATGGTCTTTT
Source organism: Avena insularis (assembly GCA_023614405.1). Taxonomy (NCBI): domain Eukaryota; kingdom Viridiplantae; phylum Streptophyta; class Magnoliopsida; order Poales; family Poaceae; genus Avena; species Avena insularis. The sequence goes on along the minus strand of CM042689.1, from coordinate 228,030,364 downwards.
AGGTTAATAAATTCATAGACAATTATCTGTAACTCCGAAAAATATGAACAATATATCAAATGGAAGCTACTGTAATGTACTTTAATAATATCTGGTTGGATCTAGCCTTTGCAGATTATTCAACCCATAGCAATTTAATTAGTTTTGATGGCTTTATAAATCATTAAATTCATAGTAAATTAATTGCTTGTCACAAAAATATAAATGATATACCGATGGAAATCTGGTTCCATGTAGATCATCAATATGCAATTAGTTCAGCATTTTACTGCAAGGTTTTGCCGTGAAGATTTAAATGGTTTAATGGCTTATTTAGAGTAATAAATTCATAAGAAAATAAATGATGCTCAGAAAATTACAAATAATATGTCCCTGGATTCACAATTCCGTGGAGATTACAGATATAATTTTAGTTTGATTTTTAGACAACAGAAACTATATGAATCATTTAAAACCCATTAAACACTATATAAATCATACAAAAAGATCTATAACTCCGATTAGGGTGAATCCAAGTGCTAAGGTTTTGTATTGACAATACATATACAGAGAAATTGCATGACAAATTATTTGGTACTGTTAAAACAGAAATTCATACAGAAATATTTAAACCCATTGAAATAGTGTTTTAATCATAGGAAAATATCTATAACTCCTTTTTAGGTGATTCATATTGCCACTGTCTCTAAATTGCATTACCTATCCAGTAGCATCTAGTTCACAATTTAATATGACATAAACATATTTAATTCAATGAAAGTGGTATACACCATATTAAATCGATACAACTTAGTAATAAAAGCTTTAGTGCATTAAATGACTTTCCACATGCATCATGTAATCTAACTATGTTCATAACACTAAATGCAACTATTGTGACTCATTAAATCATCATGCATGCATCTGTTCATCATTGTTTTCTTGTAATGTTGCACTGTTGTATGTTTGCAATGTTTTGAATGGTGTTTGTTGTGTTTGCTTCAAACGCTAGATTGCGAGGAGTGCAACGCGTGCGATTGCAACTACTATGATTGCAAGTATTGTGGTTATGACGAGTGCAACCATTATATATATGAGGATTGTGAGGATTATCTAATCGACTACATCTACAACAAAGGCAAGTGGTGCTATCTTGGTCATAAATGTCCTACTGTTTTCCTATGCATTATAGATGTTTTTGTAGAATTGCATATGTAGGAATTGATGTGTATATGCTATGCTATATCCCATATTATTCCCCAGTATTCCTTGTTTATGAGCCATCGTATTGGTAGATTGCTTAGCTATGCTATTTAGACGAGGAAGGGAATCACATCATGAAAAGTTATATGTTTTGAAAGGCTTATGTTTTGCTAAATGACAAACCAATATGTTTTAATGAACCACCTGGGCAGAATGGCATTGATTGGGTCATCGAGTGTGGATTTATGGTGGGGAATGCCGCCCAGGACACTGAGAAATGATTGGTTTCTTTGTTTGGAAGCTTTCGTGTGCAACCATGTGCCAATAATGGAATGGGTGGTTGGTTGAACTCAGTAGGTTGTGGTAACTCGAACCCGCGTATCCAAATATGTAGATAGTGTAGGTTGGTCTTGGCGTCGGGATTGGGGAGCTACTTCCCGAACGGTTCCTTCTTGGACTTCTCCCTATCATCACCCAATATGAGAGTGGTGGTACGAGCTGGGCTGGCCAAGTCACATGGGTAAAGTGTACTAACCCCTGCAGGGTGTATAAACTAAGTGCTTAGCCGTGTCCCTGGTTATGGACAATTTGAGCGACCTGATATTGATGCTATGATATTTCTCACTCATCCTTATTTCTTAATTACTTAAAACTTGTTGGGTGAACATAATTGGGTAGGAGCACCTGGGAGTGAACCAGAGTGTCCTATTTATCGTATTGGAAAACTACTTTGTTACAAATGTTAGGATAAAACTGTTGCTTTATGCAAATGAGCCTGAACTCCACTTGGCCAAATAAGCATGTAGTTGATAGATCTGTTGTTAACCACTTTAGCCTACTTTCCATACATTCAATGTATTGACCATTCGTGGCTGCAACGTTTCATGTTGCAGGTTATATCGTATCTGAGTGATCTTTCATAGGTCGCGAGACTCCACTCAACAATTGTTCGCCTGTGGCACATTTGAAGGATGGAGATCTACCTTGTATTCGTTTTCCGCTGTGTACTTGGATAAATAATGTAAATTCTGGATCATATTCGTTGTATTTATGATGCACAGTTATATTTGGTATCTTTTTGTACTGTGTGTGCCAGTGAACCGATCCAGGGATTGGCACTATACACATGAACTCAGCCTTATCAGGCGAGGGTGTTACAGGTGCGGATGATGTCGACACCATTGACCTTTTTGCCTGGCACCAGCTGAAGAGCCTCCACCCATTGGTAGAGCCTCTCCACCTCATTGGATTCACCTTCCAGGATGTGGTTCTTCCACAATCTCTTTCGGATGATCTGCTGGGAGGAATCGAAGGGGCAAGCCCATATTGCTTACCATCCAGCTTAGCATCGCGGATGTAGAACCACTTCCGACGCCATTGCTGTACGGACTCGTAGATAGAAAAGGAGAAAAATTGGACGGAGGAGCGGATGGAAATGATGCAACCGCCGAGCGGATAGACTCCGCCGGTGCCGGACTGCCTCTTCATGGATTAGAGCTTTCGGAAGAGGATGAAGTGCGGTTCGATACCAAGCCAGCACTCGCAAAGAGTGATCAAACAAGCAATGTGGAGAAGAGAATTGGGAGACAGGTGATGCAACTGAATCCCATAGAAGAAGAGGAGTCCACGAAGGAAATCATGGATAGGAAGAGAAAGACCACAAACGGCGCCAATTGACGAGGTTCGATCTCGTCAATGCCCATTGTTATGGACTTGGGTTTTGGAGAAGGTGGAGATGCTGGAGATCGCGGAACGGTTAACAGGCAAGCAACACGGGGACACGAGGTTTACCCAGGTTCAGACCCCCGGAGGGAAAACCCTACTCCTTCTTGTCTGTTCTTGATTACGGTAGAACCGAAGGTTACAGGGGTGCGCAGATGCAATCTGGCGTGAGGTGTGTATGCGATGGTGGAAGAGATCCTTCTCGTTGTGCCCTCCTAGCCTTTATATAGATAGGGAGGACTCGGGCTTAGGCCGAGTCCGTTACAGATTAGGGTTGGTACCCTTTGAAATTCTATATACTCTAGACTTGTTCTCCAAGGATCCGAAGACATCATGGGCTTGGGCCACCCGAAATCTCCATAGGCCGCATGTCTTGACGTGGGCCTTCCCTTGGACTAGACCAGGTATACCAATGTTGTGTACCCGTGGAGTATAACCATGTCACTAGGTCCGATGACTATATAAGCCGTCCTAGGGGCAAGCCTTTAGGGCATAACCACAACCAACTCGCACATGCGAACCACTCTTGTAATCCGCTATAACATCCGGCTCTACCGATATATTATTGGTGAAAGAGCATGTGGTCCCCCATGTGTGGTTTTGGTAATTAATGACAATCTTTATGTACTAATGTGTGTATTAAGTTGCATTTATAGGAATTGTCCATTGGCATCGCTTGGAGCATGTGTTGGCTTCAAGGTCGATGAAATGAAGAAGATGTGTTTTGCGAGCTCAAAATGTGCTATCTCTAGAAGATTTCATGTTTGATGCTCGCCATCCTCGGTGGTCATGGATCGATGAAGAGCAATCAAGAAAGGTGTTCCATATTGAGAAGGTCAAGATTGTCTACATCATGCTCAAGTAGAATGCTCAAGGCAAAGGTATTCTTGATAGGTTTTCCCTTTTTCCGGTCGCATGTTGTTAGTTGGGAGACCGGGTTTAGGATCGATAGCCGTACTATCAAGAGGGGCTATCGAATGACTAACTCAATCGTATCATTTGGAGAGAGCTCGAACCTTTGCATACTTGCATTATCATATTTGGTTGTTATTTGGATCTTATCCTTGTGAGGATATAGAGCTTGTGGTAATATTCATGACAAGCTCTAGTTCATCAAAAACGAATTTCCCTTTTGTATCATATCACATTTTTGATCTTGGCGGTTTTCCGGATTCTCACCAAGGGAGGTATCTCACTATAAAATACATGAAGTATTCTCAATTGGTGATATCCAACATTTTCAACAAAATTGGTTTCGAGTCAATCGGAGTGACTAAACTAAAGTTATCGCCATTTGAATATTGCCTTATTTGATTTTAAAAAGAAAAAAATAGTTTTCTGGGCCAAGAGGTAGTACCGCTAGGTACAACCGCCCGCCCCTGGGCGCTGCGTGCTATCTACTCCCTCGTCTAGTGGCTGCGTCCGTCTCTACCGGCTCGACCCGGTAGTACCGCCTGGTCGGGCCGGTACTACCGGCCAGCCTAGATGCTTCCCCGCTCGCTGCTGCCGCTCGCTCTTTCCAGCCAACGCATGCGCGCACCTCGCTAGCTTGGCCCCGCATAGCTTGCCCCTCTCGCGCCATCTGGCTCCCGCGTGCTCACTTTCCCGTTGATCGCTCGCCCGCGTTGACCAGCCGCCAGCGCTCCTACCCTTTTTCTCCTGGAGCCGCTTGGTTGTGGGCGGTAGTACCGGCCCAATCCGGTACTACCGGCCCACCCAGGTCTTTTGCCCCAACTGGGAGAAATATGGCCCCCTCCTATTTAAGCTTATTTGCTTTTTCATTTAGTGCTACTTCTTCCTCCTTTTGTCTAAGCGTTGCCCCATTTGTTCGACCATCTAAAAGATTGATTACTCTCTTTTCCCCCAATGATTCTTGCTCATATTTGAAGGAAAGATAGAGGAGATCTAGATCTGCAAATTGACCAAGCCATATCATCTCTTTGTGAGTGTATCTTTAGGATCTAGATCTTAGGGGATTTTTTGTTCCTCTTTGATTCTTCCTCTCTTGTTTCCCCAATATCTTTAGTAGTTTTGTTGGAACTTGAGAGTTAAGTATTGGAGCATGTTCGTGGTATTCTTGCCATTTGCATTTGGTGCATCGATTTGAGTTCTTCTCGGAGGATTTGGTTCGTGAATTCATTGAAACTTGTCCCTCTTGGGTTCTTGGAACCCTAGACGGTTGTGTGGCCTTTGTGGTGTGTTCTTGGGGCCTCCAATTAAGTTGTGGAGCTATCCTCAAGTTTGTGGCCTTGGTGGCCTTTATTGGGAGCTTCTAATTAAGTTGTGGAGATTTCCCCAATCTTTGTATGGATTTGGTGACCGCCCAAGTGTCCCATAGTGGATCGGGTGCTTTCCGTGCGGCGGGTGCTCGGGAGAATAGGGTGAGGCCTCTTGTGGCGTTGGTGGTCTCAGTACCGCCCACCCCTCCAATGAGACGTACTTTAATTGTGGAAGGAACTCGGTAAAATATCATCGTCCCTGCGTGCCTAGGTTATCTCTATACTCGAGCTCTTTACTTATGCACTTTACATTGTGATAGCCTTTGTGCTTGAAGTAATCTATATCTTGGCGAACCTTAGTGCATAAGTTTTTGGTGCACATAGGTGAACCTTAGTATATATAGGCTTTATGCTTAACAAAATAAAACGATAGTTTTATTCTGCCTTTGTTAAGCCTATCTCGTAAAAGTTTTTAACCTCCTATTCACCCCCTCTAGGCGGCATCCGTGATCTTTCAACTGGGTTGCTAGCAGGAGTAGGATCCGATAACCACTATCGGATCTGAACCTGGGTAAACTTGTGTGCTCACCATCCTCGGAGCACTGTACATCTCACACCCCACCTTTCTCAACGCCTCTAGGACCCCCTATGGCGTACTTGTCATCAATCCTATGACAGTTGGCGCCCATCGTGGGGCAGGTGAACTTCAGACCTTTGTTCTAGGCAGAATCTGCACGTGCGGGAATCAGCAAAACAATCGCCATCGGTCGCGTTCTCTATGCCAGCGACGTCCCTATCATTCGTCTCGACAAGACTTGGATTCTGGCTAAGGAGTCAGTGGCGATCTACATCATCATGCCAATCGGCGAGATCGATATCTATCTCGGATTTGATGAACCAGCCCAACCCACCCCTGAGGTAACGATAGTGGTGGAAGAATAATCCGGATGTACTCTGTCTGCGGTGATGGAAGAGTTCAAGATCCCAGAAAACCCTAAACCCATCAAACCCACTCCTGAAGTGGAAGTAGTGGTGGAAGAAAGTTCCAAATATGATCTCCTTGATGAGATTGAATCTACGAATGATTAAGACATCATCTCTGGATCTATCTTGCCCGACGCTGGAGCAGGAAAATCACTACTGAGGCATTGGCTAAACCAGATGATGAAACGCCCTTATGTCGACTTTTGAGAAATCTCTGAGAAAAGCCAGAGTTTTGAAGAGGCTGATGCTGAGAGTCGTGCCTATTTCAGACCTCTCAAGAAGAACAAGCATTGCTGTAACATCCCAATTTCAGCAACCCTAATTTTTTGTCAAAAAGGCCAAAAGCAGGGGGAACAAAAACTTTTTCTTGATAAATGTTGCAATTTTTTCTTACTTGTTTACTTATGCTCATGCAGCTGATAGTGTATTAAATGATAGTCCCCTTACCTCAACCCAGTTGACAAAAACTATTTTACAAAAGAATTGCCTTGGCTCATCTATCCTATTCTCAAATGTTCTGGCATTTCAAACCTGAGCCAAGATGTCTTTGCCACAACAAAATATTTTACTAGTTTCTACTAACAAAACTATGGAGACCTATATATACTCTCCTTATGTTTTCAAGACAGAACTTCAACTACTCTCACCTCTAGGTTTTCTAAAACCTTTCCTAAAACCTCTTTACTCTAATCTTGGTAGAAATACCAAGAGGTCCTCACCTTACTTCAAAATACAACCCCTTCAAAACACCCATGCTTACCTCAAGCCAGGCTTGATGGTAATCTTAGTAATAGTTAGATAGGTTGATAAGATGAATTGCCTTGATGTGCTAAATTGCTTGTCTGCTTAAGAACTAGAGTGAGCTAAACTAGTATCTCACCCCTTAGGACCAAACCAATAGTTGAGATCATCAATATCAAACTAAGCGTCCCAATCTAAATCTATCTTGAGTCACTCAAGTGAATCTCCAATCTACTTACCCAGATTCAATCTTGAGCTAATCCTTGGTATTAGCATCCAACTCATCAAAGACCTAATACACGCATGAATCTTATCTACTTAAGCTACCCTTCAATATCATCCACTTGATGAATAGGATAAAACCTTGCCTCTCTCTCAAATGTTTCCCTCTTGCATACTAGTCAAAATCCACAAATCTGCCAATTTGGCTAAGTCTGGAATCTTTATCTAGATTCAAACTTTGGAACTCCACCTACTCTAACCTATATGCATTCCTGAAAATTGTACTTGAACCATCTTGTAGTACATCATTAGTACTACCAAAGCTCATTCTTTCCCTTGGATAAACCATTCTGGTTCCCACTCATCCATGATGGTTTTGTAGTCAAGATAACAATCTTTTCTGCAAATCTTATCAACTTGCCTACTTTGGCAGAAGCTCACATCCTCATGCTACCCTCTTTTGACAAACTCTTTGCATGGTTATGATCTACTAACCATGGTCTATCAATCCACACCTTCCTTGTTTCCAATGGAGCTCTGTGCTTGCTAAACCCACCTGGTTTATGAGGCATCATAACTCATCTGCAATGTCATCCTTTGTTTCAACAAAGTTTTCCATCACTTCTAGACCACCTCAAATGCAACCAAGCAAAAATCCTTATTCCATGATCATCTATATAACTTGTTCTAACCATCCATATATCCCTTGTACCAAGGTGAGCTCTGTCGTGGTATTGCCGATGAGTATACCATGGAGGGGTCCTCACAGTGCGTGTTTAGAGATGTGGGGTAAGGCGGAAGGTTGGCGGGTACGAGGTGACACAGCTTACCCAGGTTTAGATCCCACGACGATGGCGGAATCCTACTCCTGATATAAATCACTATAACAGCAATACGCCGGGTTACAGGGATCGGTTCGCTGTGTGCGATATGAGTTGAGTTATTGACCTAAAGGCTCCTCTAGGTCCGACTTATAAAGACACCAGATCCTAGGGTTACAGGGAAAGTCCTAGCCGAACAGGTTACAGAATCCTACATGGTAGACAATTAGTCTAACGTGCCTTGTACTCCAAGGCTCCGGGTACGTTGAAGACTCCACCGTAGCCTTCCTTCATCCGGCATGGGCCTCCCTTCTAGATCCATCTAACTGGGCCACCCATTAGGCCATAGGCCTTGCTACCAACTATGGGCCACCCGGGTTATCCGGATTAGAGACATGCAATGGTGACACCCATTTAGCATATCCCCAACAGTAGCCCCTAGAGAACTCTGAGATCTTGTGCCGTCTTGCCTCTTCAAATTGAATGCTCCGTCTAGATGAATGTCGGCAAATCGTCAAGCAATATCTTGTAGTCCTCCCAAGAACCCTGGAATGCTCTCCATCTTTGATATGTAAGTCGGAGAATCACTGAGCTTTCCAACGTACTCTTCTCGTAGCCGGACGGGATCCGTCCATGTCGGAATCTTCAGATGGGACTGTTCACCTGCCTATGCCAGTAGAGTGACATAGACCATAGGTCAGCGACGCCTCGTAACTCACACATACAGAGAACGTAATCATAGCCGTTTTTCCTGCGCGAAGGATACGAAACATTGGCGGCGGCGGTGGGAACGTGGCGAAATTTCCGCGTATGCTCACGCATGCGCTGTCCACGCACGCTCGCGCATGCGCAGTCCACGCACCAATCATTCGATCAATTTGCACGAATCTTGACGCCGAGTACTATATATTATAACCGTGGTGACTTTTATCTTTACACATCATTCTTCCTCGCGTCATATTCTTCCTCTAGCCAAACGTCTCCTCGAGCTCCTCGCGGAAACAGAGAAAACCCTAGCTTTTTCTCCAATCCACAGTCATCTCCCATCCGCTCCAATGTCTAGCAGCAGCACTCCATCGATGGCGGCGTCAGGCGAGGCCACGACCAAGCCATCGGGCTCTGTTCATGTCTCGCCGGAGCGCGTGGTGGTGCCGTGTTCCGCGGTGGTTGAATCCACCGGCGACGACCATATTCCAGCGGGGCTGGAGCCGCTGGAGGAGGACGCTGATTCCCACAAAGGGGAGTGGCGCGGCTCGAACATCACCGAGAACGATATCAAGGAAATGCTCACCGAAGGATACCTCCCCGTGACGGAGGGCCTAATCTGGCAGGTGGCGCCGGCCGGCGAGGTCGTCCCTTCTCCCCTAGCCGGAGAAAAGGTATACCTCAAGGCTCAGTTTGTGCGTCGCGTCTCCCTCCCGATCTCCGACTTCTTCATCCAAGTCCTCTAGCACTTCCGGGTTCAACCTCAGAACCTCTCTCCTAATAGCATCCTCGCGCTTAGCAACTACACGGTGCTGTGCAAGGGTTACCTAGGAATTAGGCCTAGGTTAGATCTATTCATTTACTTCTTCACCGTGAAGAGGGAAGCCGGAGTGAGCAAGGAGGACCTTAGGAACCGCGGGACTATTAGCTTCAAGATCCGGCCTGGCTGGCGGTTCCCCAACATTGTAGGTCACGAATCCAGCAAGAATTGGCAGAGGATGTATTTCTATGGCCCAGATATCCCTTTGGCAGGCCGAGAAAGAACGTACCTGAACTTTGTCGATGGAGCCGCTGCTGAAGCCCCGACATGGAGATCCCAAGCCCTCCTCCCCTCCAATGACGAAGCCTCTTGCGCTATAAGGATGATTGACTGGTTCGTAGAGACGGGTTTGACCGGGTTGGACCTAGCCATGTGTTGGTTCATCAGGTGGATCCAGCCTTTGCAGCACCGCGTGAAGCTTATGCACCAGTATACCAAGGATAGGAAGGATATCCTCTGTATATCCAAGGACAACTTTTCCAGTGACTCGGTCAAGCTTTGCCTCAAATACATAGTCAAGGCAAAGGATCGGAAGCGTGGCTTCAGCATCACCTACGACATGTCCGAGGGTGGCACGTGTCCAGAGGTACTCATTTATTTTCCGCGTATGACATATACTCTAGTTCTTTCGTCTTGGATATACCTTTGCATCTAACACTTTTAGGATTCACTTAACAGCTAAATAATCTAGACGAAGGTAGCATAGCTGCCTAAGTCTACGATCCCAAGATGAAGGAAGTCACCGTCGTGTCCGATGACGAGGTCCCGTTGGAGCAAAAACGGAAGAGATCCACCTCTGACGCTGCCAACGGAGGCAAGAAGAAGAAGACAGAGGGTGGAGCCTCCAAGAGATCCACCGCCTCCCTGGAGGCGGAGAAAAGAAGAATGACCGGTATCCTGTTAACCAAGGCACCAACCTTTGTGTAAGCTTCTTATCGCTCGACATTGTATCTTGCTCATCTTATTCCTATACTTATACTTTTGTACGTTTCAGGAAGAAGGCTAGTATGAGTTTGAAGAAGACCTCCAAAACATCGGGGGGTTCTAAAAACATCAAATAAATGTTTGTCCAAGCGTCTCCCTCCATCGCCCCTCCGACTCTGAGCGTCCAACCTTCTGCCGCACCAACAAGTTCTCCGATAAAGGTAGCATTTGAACCTTCCGCCATGGAAGTGGACCCAGCGCTGCAGCTTCTTTAGTTCACATGTTGGAGGCTAGGTTTGTTAACCTTAACCCCATGATGCAAATAGTTTTTCTTAAACTAAAATAAATTGAGGATGCTGAAAAGAGATATTTTATTGTAGAAACTTTGCTAAAAGAGTTCAATGATGTTACTAAGGAAGCAAAAAAGGTTTTTGATCGTTTTAATTTGCTAGTCTCATGTGTAGATGTTATGAGTACATTATAAAAGTTGGATAAAACCAAACCCAATGGAGAGGAAATTAAAATACCCATACCTTTTAAACTTGTAGGAATGCATGAGGCCTTAGAAAAGAATTTTGATTCGATTATTCCTAAAAACCCGTTTGATGAAAGTAGTGAACCCAAGCATGCTGAAAAAGGATCATCTAGAACTTATTTGGATGATATACCTTTCTTGGTTGAAGAAATTTCGAGTATTGATCTTAATGCCTCTTCATTTGAAAATACGTGATTCTTGCTTCTTGTGCCTAACTTAAAGGCGTTAAAGAAAAGTACTTCTTGGGATATAACCCAATAGTTTTCTTGAGTCTTGGAAGTTATTACTTCTGTAATAACCTCTCCTTATCCTTTTTGTTTGATTTTTGTACCAAGAATAACCTCTAATGAGAGGGAAGTAAGATTTGGGGAGTTGCTGCCCCGAAACAGATTTTTGTGCTTCACTGTAAAAATTCATGAACAATCTCTGTATGTCGGATTGAACTGTAATTTTCTGAATACATCCCCCAGGTTGTTATCTAACTTCCATTAGTTCAACACTTTTTGATTTGAGCAACTAAAGGTCTTCTAAAAAATCAGTTTTTACCTGTTGGTCTATTTTGACAGATTTCTGCCATTATTTGCATTTGCCTCTTTATCGATTTCTTTTTGGGTTCTCTTTGGTAAATTGAGATTTTTGAAGGAATTTATACAATAGATTGTGTTTTTAATGAAAGTTTTGCTGTTTTGAAACTAAACTCCAAAGGTTTATTATCTTTCGAATGCACTAATGTTGCTAATGAAGATTGTGTGAAGTTTTGTATGAAGGAAAATTTTCAGGTGTAAGGGAAGAATGACGTAATGAGATGAAGAATGGACAAAAGCTCAATCTTGGGGCTGCCACCCCGTGTCACCCCAAGAAATATTCAAGAGGTACAAGCATCAAAGCTTGGGGATGCCCAAGGCATCCCCTTCTTTATCAATAAAAATCTCAGGTCTTTCTAGACACTTCGTTTTTATTGTTTCATGCACTATTGTGTTGTTCTTGGAGCATCTTAGTTTTCATTTTTGGTTTTTGTTTGCTTATTTTGCTTGAATAAAGTAGTTGGACCCCGCTTTCGCTGTGTTGTTTCAAATAAGTTGATTGGTGTTGGAAAGGAGTAGAAAGTTTCTTGCTTATAGTGGTACAAAGGGAGCTTGTTTTGATTGTGGCCTAGACTCTATCATGTCATGCTAGATGTTGTTTTGACCTTATGCTTAGTGATTATTGCTGTAGCATGACTTGTTCCAAACAATTGAGATTGCTTAATGTGCCTTGAAAGAATCATGCGTTGTTTTAGCATACAAAAACATAGTATTATGATATTCTCCTTTGATGCTTTGTTTGGGTTGACTTGGCACATGCTCACACCATGTTATGACTATGAACCAGTCACCTTAGCCTCTAGGATCATTTAGTTTTTGACTTGTGGTACCACTTTATGCTTTGATTAGTAATGTTTTGTCGCTCTGCATGATTATGGCCATTATTGCTCTCTTAGTTGGTCGCTCCTAGTTTTTTGCTAGCCTCCACTTGTATCGAGTAAGCTCTACTCATGCATCCAACTCCAAAGAAACCAAGTTATTCCAAAGTGTCCACTATAAATTCCTATGCATGGTGTGTTACACCATTCCAACTATATTCTTGTTTTATGTATCTTCCAAATTAAACTTGTTATGTGGAAGTTAGTGATTAAAGCTCTCACAAACTTGATGGAACACTTTATTTTTCTTGCCCCTAATAAACTTGAACCATTGTGTCATCTATGTTGTATATGTTTGCACTTATACGTTGGGAATTAGCAGAACCGTGTTGTCACGGGGAACACTTTGAACACCTGTAAATATCTACCCAGTTGATATCATGCTCTTTTGTTTATGGATGTCGGCGGTGTGAAATAAAAGGGGAGCTTGTAAGTCCATGGAGTTATGTATATGTGTTAGAGAAACGCCTAGGCCGCTAGCCTGATCCATGCCTAATCATGGTGGAAACTTGCAGCATAACCATAGTGAGCAATCTATGAAGCATTCTCCTTATAAAAAAAGAGATATAGAAAAAAGAGAAAAATACAGAAAGAGGAAAGAAGAGAAAAAAGCACCATTTCCCATGGTAAATAAGAAGATTGCTGAGATGCTCATTGTCTGTTGCCTTGTCATTTTGATATGGGATAGCTCCTGTATCATGGGGCAAGGGGTACCCCGTTGGTGGTTCTCTATGATACACATGTACTTACTATGACAAGAAATTACCGCTAACTAAAGTTGAGTAGCATGAGGAACGGCCCTCGTATTCAAGGGACATGATATTGCCAACTTATACTTTGTCAAGCATATACTCCATACTTTGTTCACTTTAACCTTAATCACTTCAAGATGCTTATTATAGGGGCAATGAGAGCTGAAAGCTAACAAGTACCATAATTTTTGGAAGCTCTTTATGAAACTTGAAATCCCTGCTTCCCTTTGAAGGGCCTTTCTTCCACTTTTATATTGAGTCTCCACCTTCTATCCTTAGGCACCAATTAAGATATCATAGTTGTCATTCTTAGTTCTATGTGCATTGTCCCAAAACTTATTGATTGATCCATAATGTTGTTATTTCTTGTTCTTGAACTATTTGTATCTAGTCACCCTTATGAACTTTGAAGGTGTACTATGCATTTATGTTTTGCTACTCCATGAGGGACAAGATGAATGCCACTATGCTATGTTTTCTATATGTGAAACAAACAAACGTCTTTCAATGCATTGTTATTCATGATCTTTGTTTGTATCCTTTCATGTTGTAGCATAGTTGCTATATCTTATTGTTAGAACTTCATCTTTCATGCTCATGTTTAGAGTACTTTGATCCTAGCTTTCAATGCTTGCAAATGGTTTGATCATTATTGTGATGGTGCATGTCACCTCAAAAATTGTTCTTTTTATCACTTACCTACTCGAGGACGAGTAGGAGTTAAGCTTGGGGATGCTTGATAGGTCATAAACGTATCTATAATTTTTGATGTTCCATGCTTGTTTAGTATCCACTTTGCTATGCTTTGTCTACACTTTGAGGTATTTTTATACATTTTCTAGGACTAACCTATTAACAAGATGCCACAGTGCCAGTTGCCTATTTTCTGCCGTTTTTGGTTTCAAAAAAGCTCGTAAGGAAATATTGTCGGAATTGGACGGGACAAAATCCAAAGTCAATATTTCACCGAGACCGAAGGGGCACCACAGGATGGCCACCCCCCCACACACGCGCAGGCCCACCCTGGGTCGCGCCTGGGCAAGGTGTGGCCCCCCTGGCCGCCCTCCTGCCTTTCCTCTTCGCCTATATAATCCCCCGATGCCAAAACCCTAAGCACCCGATCATATCTCCATGAAATAGTCCGTAGCCACCGCCACCATCGTCCCTAGATTGGGGGTATCTGAAGCTCTTCCCGGCACCCTGCCGGAGGGGAGATATCAGCCTCCAGTATGATGCGTGAGTAGTTCACCATTGAACTATGGGGCCATACAATAGCTAGATGGTTGTTTCTCCTCCTTTGTGCTATCATGTTTAGATCTTGTGAGCTCCGTTCATGATCAAGATCATCTATTTGTAATCATGCATGTTGTGTTTGAGGGGATCCGATGGATACTGAGATTACTATGTCAGATTGATTATTGATTCTATCATGTCTTCTTGATTATTGATTCTATCTTGTCTATGTTGTTTGAGATCTTGCATGCTCTTCGTTTCTAGTAGCTATCTTGGCCAAGTAGATGCTAGTGACTCCAAGAGGGAGTATTTATGATCGATAGTGGGTTCATGCCTCTATTGAATCTGGGGAAGTGACAGAAATCTCTAAGGTTGTAGATGTGTTGTTGATACTAGGGAGAAAGCAACAATCTCTTGTTCATGGAACAATTGTATTGTTACTTTACACACATTGCTTAAAGGAATTATCCATTGCTTGCAACTTAATACTGGAGGGGGTTCGGATGATAACCTGAAGGTGGACTACTAGTCATAGATGCAGTTGGATGGCGGTCTATGTATATTGTTCTAATGCCCAATCAAATCTCATATGATCATGAATGTCTAGTATTGCATTGTTATGCCTTGCTCAGTCCTGTCAATTGCCCCACTGTAATTTGTTTACCCAGCATGTTATGTTATTTATCTTAAGGAGAACACCTCTAGTGAACTGTCGACCCTGGTCCAATCTTTACCATTGTTATATCATCCACTGTTACTATTTACTTTCTACAAGCAATCATTACCTTCCACACCATAAGTTTAATCCTTTGTTTTCAGCAAACCGGTGAGATTGACCAGCACACTGTACGTTGGGGCAAAGACATGAGTTTGTGTTGTGCAGGTTCCAAGTTGTTAGCAACACCTTGGAGTCGTTTCCTTCCTCTTACTGGTTCAATAACCTTGGTTTCATAACTGAGGGAAGACTTACTGCTGTGCTCATCATACCTTCCTCTTGGGGTTTCCCAATGAAGCTCTACAGTGATCTGAGCTGCATCAATAAGCAATTCTGCCTAGAGTCTCAATCGAGCAGCTGCACAAACCATCCATCACGCCGTCTCCGGAATCTGACTCCATCATACTTGATGAGGACGCGGGGATGCCGGCTTCGCACACCTAGAGGCTACCACAAACGGTCCAGGGACTGCCACATCAAACCCAGGGGCCCAAGTCAAAGGCCCCGACACCCCGAACCGGCTCCAGTAGCCCGGGGACTGTCGGCTCCGTAACCCCACCCGACAGGCCACCCGACGAGCCAGATCTGGTCGCTCGCGAGGAGATCAAGTTGATCATCCAAACCGTGTACGCCATCCGGGAAACCCTCGCTTGGGCCAAACCCTTCATGGACTAACTGGCCAAGGGTGAGCTCCCCGAAGAAGTGGCAGTGATGTCTATGCATGCTTTTATTCTTGTAGACAGTGTTGGGCCTCCAAGTGCAGAGGTTTGTAGAACAACAACAAGTTTCCCTTAAGTGGATCACCCAAGGTTTATTGAACTCAGGGAGGAAGAGGTCAAAGGTATCCCTCTCAAGGAACCCTTCAATCGAGATACAAGAATTCTCTTGTGTCCCCAACACACCCAATACACTTGTCAGGTGTATACGTGCACTAGTTCGGTGAAAATATAGTGAAATACAAGTAATATGGATGATTATAAGTGGTAATTATAATCTGAAATAAAAATGGCAGCAAGCAAACATGTAATAGAACTGATTGTAAATGGTGTTTCAATGCTTAGAAACAAGGCCTATGGATCATAGTTTCACTAGTGGACACTCTCATATAAATATCTTCTCTTCATTATGCTACTCTGAACTACTCTCCGGTTGGATAACTCCAATCCATGGTAGGGCTACAAAAGCTCTCCTTAAAGTTTGCATTCCCCATCTAGGTAACCCCACACTATCACCTTGAGCGCTAGATGGTTCCAACAAACATCACAATTTCATAGAGACATCCAACTCAAAATATAACTCATGATAAGTATTTTTGTAATCTTTAGCCTAAGTGTCACACGGTGTGCACACTGTCAACTTCACACACGTGGGGATAAGCAGAGATTAATTAAAGCACTTGAGTAGAAGATTAGATCTAGTTATTCAACTAGATTACAAAGCTCATGATCACAATAAGATCACGCATAGAGAGAGAGATGACCACATAGCTACCGGTAGAGCCCTTAGCCTCAAGGGAGAACTACTCCCTCCTCATCATGGGAGTCAGCAACGATGATAAAGATGGCAGTGGAGTCGATGGAGATGGCTCCACGGGCAATTCCCCGTCCCAGCAGGGTGCCGGAATAGAGACTTTTGTCCCCCGAATCTCCTCTTCGGTGGAGGTGGCGCTGCGGAACTTTTCGTGGATTTCTAATCTAGGTAGGGTTTTCATCTCGGGGAGACGTATATATAGGCGAAAGAGCAAGGTCGGTGGATGCCCGAGGGGCCCACACCATAGGGCGGTGCGGCCTAGGGTGGACCCGCGCTAGCCCTAGGTGTGACCACCTCGTGGCTCCACTTTGTCTCTCCTTCGGGCTCCATGTTGCGTCTAGAAAATTAGGAACTTCGTCTTTTGTTTCGTCCAATTCCAAGAATATTTCTTTACTAGATTTTCTGAAACCAAAAACTGCAAAAAACAGGCAACTAGCACTGCAGTATCTTGTCAATAGGTTAGTTCCAGAAAATGTATAAAAATGCTTGAAAGTGTAGAAAAACATAAGATAGTTGATACAAAACAAGCATGGAGCATAAAAAATTATAGATACGTTTATGATGTATCAAGCATCCCCAAGCTTAACTCCTACTCGTCCTCAAGTAGGTAAGTGATAAAAAGAATATTTTTTAGGTGCCATGCACTATCACAATCTTGATCAAGGTATTGCAAAGCATTGATAGCTGGGATCAAAGTACTCTAAACATGATCATGAAAGATATATTTCTAACAATAAGACATAGGAACTATGTTGTAACATGAAAGGTAACACAAACAAAAGATCATGAATAACAATGCATTGAAATACATTTATTTGTTTCACATATAGAAAACATAGCAAAAGTGGTATTCAGCTTATCCTTCATGGTATAGAAAAACATAAATGCATATAACACCTTCAAAGTTCATAAGGGTGACTAGATACAAATAATTAAGAACAAGCAATATCATAGTTATGAATCAATCAACAAGTTTTGGGACAATGCACATTGAACTAAGAATGACAATTATCCTCTCTTAATTTGTGAATAAAGATAGAAGATGGAGACTCAACATAAAAGTAAAAAAGAAAGGCCCTTCATAGAGGGAAGCAGGGATTTCAAGTTTCATAAAGAGCTTCCAAAAATTATGGTACTTACTAGCTTTGATCTCTCATTGCCCCTTTAACTGTCATATTGAAGTGATTAAGGTTAAAATGACACAAATATGAGTATATGCTTGACAGATCATAAGTTGAAAATCTCATGTCCCTCGAGTACGAGGGCCGTTCCTCATGCTACTCAACTTTAGTCACCAGCAAGTTCTTGTCATTGTAAGGATATGTGTATCATAGAGAACCGAAAATGGGGTACCCCTTGCCCCATGACACAGGAACTATCATATAAAAATGACAAGGCAACAACATCTCAGTGATCTTTTTATTTACCATGAGCATGGTGCTTTTTTTCTCTTTTTTTAATATTTTTTTCTGAAGATGCTTCATATATTGCTCACTATGGTTATGTTGGAAGTTTCCACCATGATTAGGCATGGCTTTGGCTAGACGTCCATGCGTTTATCTAACACATATACAATACTCCATGGACTTACAAGATCCCCTTTTATTTCACACCGCCGACATCCATAAAAAAAGATCATGATATCAACTGGATAGATAAGTACAAGTGTTGAAAGCGTTCCCCATGATAGCATGGTTCTGCTAACTCCCAACTTATAATTTGCAAGCATATAAGCAACATAGATGGCACAATGGTTCAAGATTATTAAGTGCAAGAAAATAAAGTGTGCCATCAAGTATGTGAGAGCTTTAATCACTAATTTTCACATAACAAAAGTTTAATTTGGAAGATAAATAAACACATGAATATACTTTGAATGGTGTAACACACCATGCATATGAATTTATAGTGGACTCTTTGGAATAGCTTGTTTTCTTGGGAGTTGGATGCACGAGTAGAGCTCATACTCAGTACAAGTGGAGGCTAGCAAAAGACTAGGAGCGACCAACTAAGAGAGCAATAATGGCCATAATCATGCAAAGCGACAAACAATTATTAATTAAAACATAAAGTGATATCACAAGTCAACAACTAACTGATCGTAGAGGCTAAGGTGACTGGTTCATACATGGTGTAAGCATGTGCCAAGTCAACCCAAATAAAGCATCAAAGGAGAATACCACAATATTATGCTTTTGTATGCTAAAACAACGCATGATTCTTTTAAGGCACATTAAGAAATCTCAATTGTTTGGAACAAGTCATGCTACAGGAATAATCACTAAGCATATGGTCAAAGCAACATCTAACATGACATGATAAAGTCTAAGCCACAGTGAAAACAAGCTTCGCTTTGTACCACTATAAGCATGAAACATTCTACTCTTTTCCAACACCAATCAACTTTTTTGAAACAACTCACAAAGATAATAATCAATAAAGACCAGTGATCTTGTCTCACAAATATACAAATAAGAACTACAAAGTTCTAAGCACAAAGCATAATAAAACTAAAGCTAAACGCAGTGCTAGCAAAAGTGAACACTCATAGAATAATAAGAGTTAAAACTAGAGTGTTCTAAATAATGAAAACAGAGCATGTCTCTCTCCAAAAGAAGTGTGCTGGGATCCAGACAACTTATTGCAGCAAAAAACACAAAAGAAAACTAAAACAAAAAAATACGCTCCAAGAACAACACATAGTGCATGAAGCAAAAAATAAAGTATCTTGAAAGAAGACCTGAGATTTTTGTTGATGAAGAAGGGGATGCCTTGGGAATCCCCAATATTTGATGCTTGTACTTCTTGAATGTTTCTTGGGGTGACACGGGTGGCATCCCCAAGCTTGAGATTTTGTCCATACTTCATCCCATCACATCATTCTCTCCCTACACTTGAAAATTCCTTCATACAAAACTTCACACAATCTTTATTAGCAACGTTAGTGTATTTAAGATAATAGGCTTTTGGGTTAGTTTCAACTCAAGTAAAAATGCCATTAAAACATAAGCTACTGTAGCAACTCCTTTTACAAGCTCAAGGGATCAAAGAGAACTCAAAAGAAACCGATTAAGAGGCAAATGCAAATAATGGCAGAAATCTGTCAAAACGGACCAGCAGGTAAAGACCCATTTTTTCGAAGACCTTCTGTTGCTCAAATCGAAAAGTTCTAAACTAACGAAAGTTAGGTAAATACCAGGGGCATGCACACAAAATATTACAAATCAGTACGATGTTCTGGTATTTTTCACGATGTTTTACAACAAAGCACATAAATCTATTTCGGGACAGCAACTTCCCCAAACCTTACTTCCCTGCCATTAGAGGCTATTCTTGGCACAAAAACCAAACGAAAATGATAAGGAGAGGTTATTACAGAGGCAATAACTTCCAAGAATCAAAGAAACAAAAATAAACTGAAAGAAAAAATATAATGGGTTGTCTCCTGAAAGCTCTTTCTTTATAGCCATTAAGATAGGCATGATAATTTCGATGATGCTCACATAAGAAATATGAATTGAAGTAAAAGAGCGAATCAAGAAGCAAATATAAAACAAATTTAAGTCTAACCCATTTCCTATGAAAATAATCTTGTAAAGAAACAAGTCATGAAAGCACAAAGAAACAAGCATAGGAAAGCAAAACAAGTGCAACTTCAAAATTTTCAACATATAGAGGGGAAACTTAATATTGTTGAGATACATAAAACCATGTTTCCCTCTCTCATAATAACTTTTAGTAGCATCATGAATAAAATTTATAATATAACTATCACATAAAACATTCTTATCATGAGCCACATGCATAAAATAATTATTACTCTCCACATAAGCATAGTCATTCTTATTAATTGTAGTGGGAGCAAATTCAACAAAATGGCTATCATTATTATTCTCATCACCATAGTCATCAAATATAGGAGGCATACTGTAATCATAATTAATTTTCTCCTTAATAGTAGGTGGAATGAAAATATCATATTCATCATTGTAATCATCATACATTGGAGGTATAGTATCATCATAGAAAATTTTATCCTCTAAGCTGGGGAACTAAAAAGATCATTTTCATAAAAACTAGCTTCCCCAAGCTTAGACATTTCCATAGCATTAGCACTAATGGTGTTCAAAGAATTCATACTAATAACATTGCTATTAGCATGCAAATAAAGTTCCATAGGTTTTTTAATTTTCTCTTCAAACACTTCATGTCCTAACTCAAGATAAATACTATAAAGCTCTCTAATTTTTTTGTTGTTTTCCATTAAGCCTAACTAGTGAAAATAAAAACAAGAAACAAAAATATATAATTGCAAAATCTAAAGGAAATAACTTCGAGCACTCACACACCAGCAACAGTACTAGAAGATAGCTTAGTAGCCATAGGATGTGAGTACCTTTAACCTCACCTCACCGGCAACAGCGCCAGAAAATACCTTGATGTCTACGCACGCTTCTATTCTTGTAGACAGTGTTAGGCCTCCAAGTGCAGAGGTTTGCAGAATAGCAGCAAGTTTCCCTTAAGTGGATCACCCAAGGTTTATCGAACTCAGGGAGGAAGAGGTTAAATGTATCCCTCTCAAGCAACCCTACAATCAAGATACAAGAAGTCTCTTGTGTCCCCAACACACCCAATACACTTGTTAGGTGTATAGGTGCACTAGTTTGGCGAAGAGATAGTGAAATACAAGTAATATGGATGATTATAAGTGGTAATTGCAATCTGAAATAAAAATGGCAGCAAGCAAACATGTAACAGAACTGATTGTAAACAATGTTTCAATGCTTAGAAACAAGGCCTAGGGATCATACTTTCACTAGTGGACACTCTCATATAAATATCTTCTATTTATTATGCTACTATGAAATACTCTCCTATTGGATAACTCCAATCCATGGTAGGGATACAAAAGCTCTCCTTAAAGTTCGCATTCCCCATCTAGGTAACCCCCACACTATCACAATGAGCACTAGATGGTTCCAACAAACACCACAATTTCATAGATACATCCAACTCAAAATATAACTCATGATAAGTATTTTTGTAATCTTTAGCCTAAGTGCCACACGGTGTGCACACTGTTAACTTCACATACGTGGGGATAAGCGGAGATTAATTAAAGCGCTTGAGTATAAGAGTAGATCTACTAATTAAACTTGATTACAAAACTCATGATCACAATAATATCACGCATAGAGAGATAGATGAACACATAGCTACCGGTAGATCCCTTAGCCTCGAGGGAGAACTACTCCCTCCACATCATGGGAGTCAGCAACGACGATGAAGATGGCGGTGGATTCGATGGAGATGGCTCCGGGGGTAATTCCCCATCTCGGTAGGGTGCCGGAACAGAGACTTCTGTCCCCCGAATCTCCTCTTCGGTGGTGGCGGCGCTGTGGAACTTTTCGTGGATTTCTGATCTGGGTAGGGTTTCGTCTCGGGGAGACGTATATATAGGCAAAAGGGAAAGGTCGGTGGATGCCCGAGGGGCCCACACCATAGGGCGGCGTGGCCTAGGGTGGACCCGTGCCAGCCCTAGGTGTGGCCACCTCATGGCTCCACTTCGTCTCTCCTTCGGGCTCCGTGTTGCGTCTGGAAAAAAAGGAACTTCGGCTTTTGTTTCATGCAATTCTGAGAATATTTCTTTACTAGCTTTTCTGAAACCAAAAACCGCAGAAAATAGGAAATTGGCACTGCAGCATCTTGTCAATAGGTTAGTTCTAGAAAATGTATAAAAATGCCTCAAAGTGTAGACAAAAAATAAGATAGTTGATACAAAACAAGAATGGAGCATCAAAAATTATAGAGACGTTTACGACGTATCAGACAGCACGACAAGTCAAGCGTAGAGCAAGTGTGAAAGGACATTTACTGTCTTAATCAGTTTTGGTGTTCGTTAACAACTCGTAGATTATTTTACAGTATGCTAATGTCTACATGTTGATATAATGAAAAGTGCAAAAGACCTTGGACCGCAGAATTGTCCCTGCAAAATATGCAGGTTTTTGGGGAACTCCAGACAAGAGTCTCCGGTATGAGCGGTCCGGAGTCTCCAGTGTGGCTAGACCGGAGTCTTTGGTGCGCAGAGACCGGAAACTATGAAGAGTCCCCTAAGGATATTTTCCCAGGGGTGCTGGGACATTCAGAATGGTGGTCCGGAGATTGGTCGGAGTCTCTGGTGTAGGCTAGAGTCTCCGGTCTGCACACCGGAGTATCCAGTTTGACAAGTTCTCTAATGGTTAGAAAACGGTTCAGTGAGTGGTGGCCTATAAATAGGGGACCTTACCCCCCTCCTCCAGCTGCTTGACCCACTCATGAACTCCAACACCATTTGACCCACCAAATCAACAAGATCTCTTCATCCAACCATCCAAAGTCATTGATCTTTGGAGAATCAAAGGAGGAGGCCTTGATCTATAGCTTCACCAAGAGAGATCTTCATTTCCACCTCATTCACTTGAGGGCCCCTTGCTCTAGTGTTTCTTTGGAAACCCTAGCTTTTGATTTGGTTCTTACAAGCTTGTATTTGATTGTTTGATAGCTTGCTCGTATTCGGGAGCCTCCAATTAGGTTGTGGATGTGTGCCTCGAACTTTTTGTAAAGTTGCTGGCTTCCACCGCCTGATGGTAAATGGGTGGCAAAGGGGATGAGGTAGGGGATGATGCTAGTACCACGGTGTCCATGGAGGACCTCAAGAATTTGGAAAAAAACTTGATCTCCACCTTGGGCAATGATATCAAACAATTGAACGATCCATTCGAGCAATTTGTTAAAGCCTCATCTCCTCCCTCACCTCAAGAGGGACTACCACCACCTCCAAAGGTGAATGCCTCGTCATCACCCGCAGTTGTGGTGGTGGGGGAAAATGAAAACACTAATCCCTCCACCAAAAAGGTTGGTGGGAAGGGAGAGCACCACGAGGCTCAAGGATGGTACTGTCCCGACCCTCCAATTCCTCACCCTCATATAAACAATAGAGGAGACCCACCTAAGCTTGCTGCATCTACTTTTTCTCAATGGCAATCACTAATGAAACCTCATGTGTGCAACTCTTGTATTGAGTTATGGAATATCATTGAAGAAGGACTCCGTATTGTGGACCAACCAACTTGACAAGAAGAGAAGTTTTCAATAGTCAAATCAATGCCACCTCTGTGCACATGATTCAACAAGGTTTCGGTACAAAATATTACCCTCACATTGAACACCTCAACACCGCCAAGGAAGGTTGGGATTCTCTCACGGAGTTATATGTTGGAAATGAGAGCATGAGAAGGAACCGGTATGATGCACTAAGCAATGAAGCCGAAGGCTTCTATATGAAGGATGGTGAAGATCATGAAGACATGTATCGAAGGCTCAAGTCCACTGCCACCACCTTTAGGAATGTGGGTGCCTCACATGTGGATGATGCTTGGAAAAAAAGTAAATATGTGAGTGCACTCATGCCCTTTGAGCCCACCGACTTGAAGATCCTACAAGGAAGACACAACTAGCATCTCATGACCTCCAATGAAGTTATGCAAGACATGGAATCTTTCAAGGTTGGTGCCAAGAATGCCAAAGATGCCCGTGCTCGGGCCCTTGGAATGAGCAATGGTGTCAACCTTTCCTTAAAGGCCAAAGTTGTGGAGTATGTGGATGAATATGAAAGTGATGAAGACATATCTATGAGCCACCCCAATTATGTCAAGATTTCCCATGGTGAATATATGTCCTTCTACGCAAAAAAAAACTTTTGGAAAGATCCCGCCAAGGCCAATATGTAATGCAACAAAGAAGCAACCCAAATGGGAGAAGAGACAATGTCACGAAATTGAGAACTTGCTTCAATTGTGGTGACCGCTATCATTTTGTGGCGGGTAGTCCCTATGAGAAAAGAGAAGATCATGGGGGTAAAATTGTGTTGAAGAAAACCTACAAAGCCCCTTTCAAGAAACCCTTCATCAAGAAGAATCCCATCAACAAGAAGTTGGGTGAAATTGTATTGATCACTCATGAAGAATTCTCCTCCGACAATGAAGATGATGAAGAGTAAACATCAAGTGGTGTGGATGTTCTTGCCACTACTTCTACACCCACATTCTCCCTCTTCGACTCTCCAAATGAGAATATCTCCAACAAGAACATCACTTGCCTTATGGAAAGAGGAACAAAGGTATTATCATCATCACACCCCTCGTCCTTGGTTAATGATGAAATTGATGATGATATATCTCTTGAGGTCAAAAACAAAATAATTTCTTTTGATGAGTTCATGAATAACTTGCAAGGGGAACACAAGAGACATTTTGTGGACCTCTTAGATCAAATTTATCACACACAAGAGCTTCTTCATGAGAGATGTAAACTAGGGAGAGAGCACATGATTGAGGTAGAAGCTCTAAATAATGCACTAGAAGAACAAGAGTCTAGGATGTCTCTTGAACTAAAACTTGAAGGGCTTGATGGGGATAATGACATAATTGTTAATAGACTCATCAAGGAACGATACCATGCTATTGCTAAATATAAAAAGGCTAAAAAGGACAAGATTAAGTTTGGTGTTGTTAATGAAAAACTTGTCAAGGACTTTAGGATGCTTGGCAAGGCTCACAAGGCCTTGGAGAGTGAACTCTTGTCACTCAAAAAGTCTCGTGAAAAGCTTCAAACTCAATTGACCATTACTCCTTCACCTAGTACTTTCATTCCTTCTAGTTGTACAAGTATACTTGAAGAAAATGCTAGGTTGAAGGGGGATGTAGCTAAGGCCACCTTTCCAAAAGGAAACAAGTCTATTGATGACCTCTTGAGTAAGCAGAGGCCAAATGGTGAGAAAGGGGGCATTGGATTTATCTCCGAAGCCAAGAAGAATAACAACAAGAAGAAGAAGGCCAAGCCTGCACAAGAAAAGGAGAAGGTCATTATGGGTAGTAAGACCACAAGTGGCAAAACTATGTCTCATGATGATTTTGCGGGAAGTGCTAACCCTCACTATGTTTTAATGCGTGATTATTATGGTGATGTGTATGAACAATATGTTGGCCCATTTGATGGTTATATTGCTTGGTCTCTTTGGGTTTACAAGATCCTTGCTGCTAACAAAAGAGGACCCATTGAAAAATGGGTACATAAAAACTAGTTTGATCTTTTGTAGACCTATGCTTCTAGAGGGTCAAAGTGGGTGCTTGATAGTGTATGCACAAGTCATATGATCGGAAGCACATATATTATCAAGGAGTTGAGACCAAATGATGATTAAATATCCGTGACATATGCCGACAAGTCTAAGTCTAAGGTAATGGGTTTTAGCAAGGTTGTGGTTACCCACGACATTACACTCATGGACGTCATGCTTGTTGAGACCCTTGGATATAATTTACTTTCAGTCCATGCTCTTGGAAATATGGGCTTTTACGTCTTTATTGATAATTATATTGTGGTCCTCATGTGGAGCAAGTATCTAAAGGTCGCTTTCATTGGGTATGTCGAAAATGACTTATATGTGGTGGACTTTTCGGGAAAAACCACTACAAGTGCGATGTGCTTATTTGGAAAGGCCGATGTGGGTTGGTTATGGCATCGTCGTCTATCCCATGGAAACATGAGAATTTTGCAAAGTCTCCACAAGGATGGCCATATTGTTGGACTAAAAGAAAATGTTTGTTTTGCCAAATATCGTGTTTGCAGATCTTGTGTTGAAGGAAAGATGCATGATTCTCCCCACAAGCCGAAGAAATACATCAAGTCCAAAAGGATCTTGGAGCTCCTACATGTGGATCTCTTTGGTCCTCCATCTCATGCAAGTCTTGGTGGGAAGAAATATTATTTGGTGATTGTTGATGACTACTCAAGAAACACATGGGTATATTTCTTCAAGTAGAAAAGTGAGACCCAAGAAAACTTTATTGACTTCATCAACATGGCTTAACGTCAACACAATGTCCCCGTGTTGATAATAAGGAGTGACAACGGCATCGAGTTCAAGAACTACACCTTAAATGGATTTCTTAGTGATGAGGGGATAAAACATCAATATTCCGCTGCATATACCCCTCAACAAAATGGTGTAGCCGAGAGGAAGAATCAGACTCTTATTGATATGGCAAGGACCATGTTGGCGGAGTTTAAATCTCCATACAATTTTTGGGCCGAAGCAATCTCCACCGCATGCCATGCATCGAGATGGCTCTACCTCCGCAAAGAATTGATCAAGACTCCATATGAAATTCTTACAGGTAACAAGCCCAACGTGTCATACTTCCGGGTGTTCGGTTGTAAGTGTTTCTATCGCATAAAGGCTTTTCGTTTGTCCAAATTCGATTCCAAAGCATTAGAGGGTATTTATGTTGGCTATGGTCTCGAATCCCACACTTATAGAGTCTATGATAAGCTCTCCGAAACTGTCATAGAATCGTGTAGTGTGGTTTTCGAAGAATATGATGGTCCCCAAGGGGGGGCATGTTGATGTTTGTGATGTAGATGATGAAATGCCCCAGGATGCCATAGGAAGAATGGGTGCGGGATTCATACGTCCCGTTGAGGAACCCCTTATGGCGGATCAAGAAGAACTATGATCTACTCAAGTGGAGCCCTCATCTTCACAACATCAACAAGCTCCTTCTATCGAGGAGGACAATGACCCAAGTAAAATACAAGCTGTGGACCCTCAACAAGTTGATGAGGAAGAAACCACTATCCATGAGGAGCTTGAGTCTCCATTCTCCAGGATGTCCAATGCTTCTCTGTCTATCACACAAGGAAGATTTGTACAATCTGCCATAAGATCAGCTCAACTCCAGTCTAGAAGTGCGCCTGATCACGACCAAGGTAAATCTTTACCTCTTGATGAAGAGAATGATTCCGATGATGATCAAGGTAAAGTTAATGGTCAAGAGGAGGACCAAAATGATGAAGAGATCTGTAACATCCCTAAAATCATGTTTCAAAACTCATGCATATCATCCATGCATCCATGATCATGTAGAGTTTCATTTCAAAAAAAATCAATTCAATAACAGGAGCATATGAGCTCATTATTTTATGTGATCAGCATTGAATCAAATGCTACTCTCCAATGAGAGATTGTTGTTCATGAATCAAACCTTGTTACTCTCAGATTGTCTTGCTTGATTGCTAGAGTATAAACCAAAATTTACAAAACAAATATGGATTTTGAAACCAAATTCAAAGCTTGATCAAACTAAGTGCAATGTCACTGTTTATTTTATTTGATCAAAAGAACCAAGCTTGTACTGAGAGACAACATGTTTTTATGCCCAGAATTATGAATGTTGCACTCTACAAAAATCCTGAAAAGGTTTGAATTCAAATAGTTTTTGAAATCATTTGAAAATGATTTCTGAAAATGCAAATAGAAAAAGAAAAAGATTAAGGAAATAAGAAAAGGCCGGTGCCAGAATTGTGGCCCATCAGCAGAAGCAGCCCACTAGCTAGCCCACCCGGGATTTCCCTCTCCTCCCGTTTTTCTCACCGCACCCGCGCTACCCAATGAGTCACTGACCGGTGGACCCTCGCCAGCTCACCACCGTCTTCCCCAAATCACGCCCACGACCACGTCGCCGGCTGTTTCCTCCACCATCACTGCCGCATTTTAAAACCCGAGTTATTGCCAGCGTTTCCTCGCGTGATTCTTGCCCCCGCTCTGGCTATAAGACCCCCTCCCCTCGCCGCTCATTTCCCCTCACTTAGCACAGACGCCACGCCACCAGGATGCCCATAATTCGCCGAACTCTGCCGCGGTACCGACGAACTCCGGCAGCAAATTCCGGTGAGCTCCCTGCGCCCCTTGACTCCTATCTTCTCCAGAACAATCACTGCATATTGCACTTCGATTGACACCGCTGCTGTATGCTAGGACAACCCTAAGCGTCGGCAACATCGACGACTGAGCAAACCCGACGAGGCACTCAACTCCGGCGAGCAAATCTGGTTAGTCTCGAGCGCGCCTTGCCCTCTCTCTGATACTCACATGACCAGTATCACTCCCACATCTAATGCACCACTTGTTTGACTCTGGCATGATCTACAACGTAGGCAACGACGATGAACAGCCATGCCCGACGACAGGCTCTGCTCTAATGAGAAATCCCCACCGTGTCCGTGCGCCCCTTGACAAGCCACTGCCACGTTGACCTTCAGCACACCTCTACGAGTCTGGTAAGCATCTCCAATCACTTCCTCGCTTCCTGTAGCCGCCGCGACGCCGTAGACCGAGCGCGCCGCCGCTCACCGTCGCCGCGCGCCGCCAGTTAGTGGTCGCTTGACCAGCGACCGTTAGATCTGGATCCATCGGCTGCGTTAGATTCATTTAGCGAAGGGGTACGCGTTAGATCTGACCGTGCATCTTCATTTAGATCGTGTGGCTCTCGTTGATCGATCTGCCCGAACCGGTACCAACCAATAGGAACACGCCGCGTGTCTATTAGTTCGTTTTAAATTTCTGATTTGAATCTATTAGATGTTTAAACTTGTTTTAATCATAACTTTTGATTCCCACGTTCAAATTTGACAAATTTTATATCAATGGAATCAGGAGAGAAAGCCCTTTCCATTTATGCAATGTGTTTGAAGTTTTGTTTCTGTTAAAATGATTTTATTTACAGAAACATATGTAGGTCTATTTTGTGTATATAAATTATTTGAGAAATGTTTTAATGTTCAAATAAAGTTTGTTTGGCAAGTTTTGAACTTGTTTATAAATCAGTACTGTGCACTTGTCATGTTTGGTATAGAAAATCATCACATATCACATTGCATGCATTCATATATTTTTGCTTGTATCTATTTTGTATGTGATTTGGTGCTATCATTTTATGTGTAGATTTTGGTGCAAATAGTGATTGTGATTGTGAGGATTGTAGCTACTCTCCAAACTACCAAGGAAAGTGGTGCTTCATGATTTTATCCCTATGTTTTTCAACTATGCATTAGAAATATTTTTCTAGTTTTGCATGGTTATATTTTTGCTTATATGCTATGCTTGGGAAATCCTAGTAGTTGTAGAATTGCTAGAAATATCTAAGTTAAGATGCTTATCTATGCCATGCTTAGCCTAGCTAATATCAACCAAGGGTGGCTATATGTTCATGCTATGAATAAATGTATCTAAGTCTTTGGACTATGTTTTGCTTAATAAAACAACTAAGTGAATGAAACACCTGGGTGGAATGGAAGGAATGGCTTATGTTGAGTGGTTACACAAGGCCCATTTCTATGGTTTACCTTGTGTATCTCACTTGTGGAAAGCCACCCAGGAACAAAGGGATTTGAGAGGCCAAATGTTAAGAAGCTTCTAGTGCAGCCACTTGGCAATATGGGCTCTGCCTGGATCACATAGGTTGCAATAACTTAGCCATTTGGACAGTTGGTGGTAGTGGGATGATAGGTTGGAACGCGTCCATTTGGTCTAAGGGAAGGCTTCTGAAAGGTCCTTTCTTGGTGAAAATCAAGTCTTGTGGGGAAAGTGCACAACCTCTGCAGATGGAAGAATCTAAGTACTTAGCCATATCCCTGGAAAAGGACAACTTGAGCATCAAGACATGGAAGCTATCAAGAATCTCCTCATCCCAATTTCTAAGTAAAACTTGTGGTTGAACAAGGGTGAAGGACCCCAATGTCTATTGGTGATTCCTTGGGAAAAGATTTTGACAAACAAAAACTTAGTGTTTTCAACTGATAGGCAAAACCTGTTTTGAACAAAGCAAGCCTAAGCTACACTTAGCCAAAATGCACATAGTATTTAGTCCACCAATATTATACTAAGGTATCACTTGCCAATACTATTCCAATGTATTGACCCACTGTGGCTATAACTTGTGATGTTGCAGGATATTCTGATGATGATTAGGAGTCATGAGTCTACACTCAACATGCTTGCCTGTGGCACATGAAGATGAAGACTTATTTATCTTATTATAATTTGAACTCTTGTATTAGGCCTGTGGCCATGGAGTTTGTAAAAGACTATGTTTGTCTCTGGAATGATATGTAATAATGACCTTTGTTTCTGTGTACTTCATCTTAAACTATGGATGCTAGCATTGATCCAGGGACTAGCATTGCAATCACAGGGATCCTTTCCTTTACAAAGGAGGGATCTTACAAGATCCCCACAAGAAAGAACAAGGAGATCAAAACTGGTCGCCAAGCTAGAGTGGATAAAATGTTCGAATTAAGAGATCACATTCTAGAGAATGTGTTTGGGGATCTAAGAATAGGGATGTCCACTAGATCTCAATTGAATAGGTTTAGTGAACACCAAGCACACATTTCCATGATAGAACCCAAGAAAGTATGGGAAGCTCTTGAAGATTCGGATTGGTTGGAAGCAATGCACACAGAACTCAACAACTTTGAGAGAAACGAAGTGTGGAAGTTAGTTGAAAAGACAAAATATTGACGCAATGTTATAGGAACCAAGTGGATATTCAAGAACAAGCAAGTTGAGAATGGAATTGTTGTAAGGAACAAGGCAAGATTGGTTGCACAAGGGTTCTCTCAAATTGAAGGCATTGATTATGGAGAGACATATGCACCCGTGGCTCTCCTTGAGTCCATCCGTATCCTTCTTGCTTTTGCGACACATCATAACTTTAAATTACAACAAATGGATGTCGAAAGTGAATTTCTTAATGGTCCATTGCATAAGTTGGTATATGTAAAGCAACCCCCGGGGTTCGAGGATCCCAACTTCCCAAACCATGTCTACAAACTTGATAAGGCACTCTATGGGCTCAAACAAGCCCCACGCACGTGGTATGAGCACCTTAGAGAGTTGTTGTTAGGCCGTGGGTTTGAGGTTGGGAAAATTGATCCCACTCTTTTTACTAAGAAGGTCAATGGGGAGCTTTTTGTATGCCAAATATATGTTGATGATATTTTATTTGGCTCATCTAACAAAGCTTTTAATGATGAATTCTCAAAGCTTATGACTAATACGTCCCGGATGTCTATGATGGGGGAATTGAGAGTATTCCTTGGTTTTGAGGTCAAGCAAGTTAGAGGAGGAACATTCTTCAACCAAGCCAAGTATACTCAAGATATGCTCAAGAGATTCAACATGAAAGATTTAAATGGAGCACCTACTCCCATGGCAACAAATACTTGTCTTTAACTAAACCCAAATGGTAAGATGTGGATCAAAAGGTATATCGGTCTATGATTGGTTCTTTGATTTACCTTTGTGCATCTAGACCCGATATTGTGTTGAGTGTAGGAGTATGTGCAAGATATCAAGAGGCTCCTAAAGAAGTCCATTTGATGGCGGTCAAGAGAATCTTTCAATATTTTGTTCATACCCCAAACTATGGTATTTGGTATCCTCGGGGCTCAACATTCTCTCTTTGTGGATACACGAACGCGGATTGGGCTGGTGATAAGGATGATAGAAAATCAACCTCCGGGGTTTGCCAATTCCTTGGTAGGTCCTTGGTGTGTTGGTCTTCTAAGAAGCAAAATTGTATATCTCCACCACCAAAGCCGAGTATGTGGCAGATGCTAGTGCTTGTACTCAATTGTGATGGATGAGGAAAACTTTAAAGTAATATGGTGTCCATTGTGACAAAGTTCCTCTTCTATCTGACAATGAAAGTGCTATCAAGATTGCCTACAACCCGGTGGATCACACAAGGACTAAGCATATTGAGATTCGTCATCACTTCATTAGAGATCATGTTGCTCGAGGTGATATTGAACTATCCTATGTGTCAACCAAAGACCAACTTACGACATTTTCACGAAGCCACTTGATGAAGCAAGATTTTGCTATTTGAGGAATGAACTAAATATTATAGATTTAAGGAGCTTGACTTGATCACCTTGCATACTCACCTATGTCTTGACTCTTTTTGGTTTAGGTGCAGGAATGGGGATAGGGGGAGTGCGGTCCTAATACTTTGGGCTATCCCTCCCCCCATAATGCCAACATTAAGAAATTCAATTCTCTTAATATCATTTTTTGATATGTCAGCTTCATTGATGGGTAGTGGCTATGAACCCAAGGATAATTCTTTGCGGTGTCATGCCACAAACTCTTACATGGTGGCCTCGGCCACCGCCCTATTCTTATTGGAAGAGTTGGTTCTTGGTTCGTTTTGTTTGGAGGTATATTGAACATTCTAATGGATTTGTATGGTTTTTCTTGATTCTTCACATTGCGACATCTTAACCGAAGCCTATCCCTTGTCTTAAACACTCTATCTCTTATGTATGTCCACAAACAATCAAACCTGGCATTTTTGGTCGAGGAGGACCGGAGTCTCTGGTGTGCTCTCACCGGAGTCTTCGGTGTAGGCCAGAGTTTCCGGTGAAGACCAGAGTCTCCGGTCTAGACAGTTTTCGGGCTCCACTTAAGGGAGGCTAGGGTGAACTGAAATAGACAGTTTCATTCTTCCACCCCTGACCTCTCCTCTCATACCGGTCGCCTGCCCTTCCAAATCTCTGCCCCGGAGGTCATGATGCCCCCGAGATCCACCGTGTCACCGGCCAACATCTTCCCCTCCACCTTTGGGCCCTTCCCACCGGTGGAATCGATAAGATGGGCATATCTGGTACCTCTCCTCCTCTTTTTGCACTTAGGGTTCATCCCTTGCTATATTTTGAGGATTTGTACTGATTTTTTCCACTGGAATCACTTGTATGAGTGCACACTATCACATTAGCCTTGTTTCCTTTCCCGATCTATTAGATTAACTACCTCCCGAGGCCTCCATGTGCATGCCCGACTCTCCCGACAAGGAGACTCCGGTCCCTCGGCCCGGAGACTCCGGTCCAGGCCGGAGACTCCAGTCCTACGGGCCGAAGACTCCGGTCCTATGGGTCGAATACTCCGTCCTGAGCCGGAAACTCCGGTGTGCACCGCGGAGACTCCCGTGTGGAGTGACTCTAACTCATCCAACAAAGACTCAAGGCTCTTGTGTTGCATTTCTGGGACATATATGCTCACCTCCATGCTATCTCTCTCATTGCTGTTCACAGGTGGCTCTGGTTCTCGTCGTCCCCCTCGCACCAAGGCCAAGTCAAGAGGACTGATTCATGATATGATGAGTCAGAGGGTTAGTTCATTGTGCCCACGTCCAACCGGAGGCAGCAGGTTTGTGATGCAGAATTTATGAGGAGGGAGCATGAACGTATTGAGGAAGAGACTCGAGCCAAGAGGGCAAAGTACGACAATCTCCAATCTATGGCCCACATGTCAAAGAAGGAGTACTGTGAGCTGCGCAAGACACCATTGTATGACTTGCCACAGACCAGCGATGACCCATGCTATTGGAGGAAGGAGCAAGCTCACCAAGTCACCTGTGTGCCCCAGAAGTACATGTGTGTTGAGTAGATGCGGGCCAGCTCATATTTCACTAATGCACTATGGATTTCTGAGAATCTAGGGCTATTCAGACTGATGGAGCTCCATCACGATTACAACATCACTCTTGTGCAGCAGTTCTATGCCATAGTGGTGTTTGGGTCTGACCAAGCAAGGACAATGACTTGGATGACTGGAAATCACCGCTGCACTGCGAATTTATATGACTTTGCTGATGCCATCTTCGAGACTTGTGTCCTCTCATGTTGGGCATCGTATGCACTCAGCAGCACTTGGGGAGAACAAGAACAAGCTTGCACCTTTGTATGGCAGCTTAGGAGTTGTGGGCGGGTCCAAGGGCCTCAAGCACCTTTACAATCTGATGTTGAGGATCTTCCGCCACACCATTTTCCCCAGTGCTAGAAATGATGATGCCATCAGATGTGGGTTGGTCAACCTACTATACCATACCCACAAATTCACCTAGCTGGCCTCGAGGAAGACGCGGCTCCTATTGACATCATGGATTTCATATTTGAGGAGATGTATCATGCCATATTGTAGTCTCCTCCCTATGCACCACTTGTCATGAGGCTCATAAACACCCAGGCTCATGGTTCTCCGCTTGCTATGTCTCCTAACCTCATGAGCATACTATTGTGTCTATCTAGTAGAAATGACGCATGGGGCCAACCCCTAGACGCTCAATGGCTCGGGAAGAGTAGGATGATATTTCTGAGGCCGAGAGGACCCCCTCTCCACCTAGGGCTCAGAGGAAGAATGCCTCCAATGCACCCATGCCTCCCATGACTCGTGAGTATGTGCAGGACAAGGTTAAGAAGGCGTCCTTCTGGGAGAGGACTCTTTGTTTCATGAACGTGGATATCCGCAAGCAACAACATGCCTCCTACAAGAGCAACCGCCGAATAGAGAAACTTCTCAAGGAGATCAAGGCTCAGGGATAAGCAGAGGATGAGGAAGGATAGGATGAGTACACTGATGAGAATGGCGCTCACCCTTCCATAGAGTCTGACTATACACTCTGTTTTGGGGCATGGAATGCCCAACAGGATAGCTTGGTTGATTGGCAGACATTTTCTGAGGTGACTTCAGGCTTTGGGTATTGATGACCCACAAGTATAGGGGGTGTATCGTAGTACTTTTGATAAATAAGAGTGTCGAACCCAGCGAGGAGCAGAAGGTGTTGACAAGTGGTTTGGATCAGGAATTCACTATAAATACTAGCAAACGGATTTTTAGGGGTTTTTGATAATGCAGGTAAATAAAGTGCGAGTAAATAAAAGACAATAATAATAATTGCAGCAAGTGGCCCAATCCTTTCTTCAGCAAAGGACAAGCTGGTTGTATTACTTAAGATGACCAAACGTTCTCGAGGACACATGGGAATAATGTCAAGTGCTTTCGCTTCATATAGTTGATTAATCTTCTTTGGTTGGATAAGTGTTATGTGGGTGAACCTATGCTAATGTACCGACCTTGCTTGGACTAATACATACTTGTGATTATACCCCTTGCAAGCATCCGCAACTACAATAAAGTAATTAAGATAAAAACCTAACCACAACATTAAACTCTAAGATCCTACACTCCCTTGTGCAAAGGTTTCCTAACAGAGGTTTAGGTTTCTGTCACTTCGGCAACCCCACAATTAGTAGCCAAATACACAATGCATTCCCCTAGGCCCATAAAGGTGAATAATCATGTAGTCGACGTTCACATGACACCACTAGAAGAATAACACCACAACTTAAATATCAAACCATTGAATATTTCTCAACACAATTCCACTACTAACAACATGACTTCTCCCATGTCATCAAGAACTAAATGAACTACTCACGAGACATCTTATGAATCAAGATCAGAGGTGATATAATGATAAGTAACAATATGAACATGAATAATAATTCAATGGTTCCACTCAATAGCATCAACTACAACAAGTAATCAACACTGAGAAAGTTTCCCCTAAGAACTATGCAAGATTCAACCCAATTGTTACAGCGGGATGGAGTGATGGTGATGGTGCTGGTATATATGATGGTGAATATGATGATGATGATCCCAATGAAGTCTATCTTGTTGACGGTGTTGATGGCGACGATCTCCCCTCTCCAGGAAGGAATTTCCACAGCAGAATTCTGCCTGCCGGAGACCTCTTTCTCTCGATGTAGTTTCTGCCCCATAGAGGCGGCGGAATCTTTCTATGGTCGCTCCCCCAGTCTTAGGGTTTCGGGGGGATGATAAAGGCGAAAGGGCGATGCCAAAGGTGGGCCAGGGTGGCCACACCACCTGGTGGCACGACCCAAGGGGGGAGTGCCAGGGGGTGGTGTGGGCCCCCTTTGGCCCATCTCCACTTCCCCTTCTGGCTTCCTTCGTCTTCTGGAAAAATAGGGATTTCCATATATTTACTGGAATTTTATGATATTCGCGAATATTGCATCTGGACACCGCTTTTTCCATCAGAATCCTGACTCCGGCAGTTCATCCTCCAAAAGTCATCCAACATGAAAAATAGATGAAATAACATAAGTATCATCTCTTAATATGAAATATATCAATGAATAATAGTAAATTATGATATAAAATAGTGATGCAAAATGGACGTATCAACTCCCCCCAAGCTTAGACCTTGCTTGTCCCCAAGCAAAAACTGAGCTCAGTAAACATGACCACATGTTTATGGAGTGAAGTGTCGCTAAAAAGAATATGGACAAGAAGCATCACATTTATTAATACACAAGTCATAATAGAAAACAACTCACTCTTATATAACTTAACTTGCAATAAGTAAGGGAGTCAGAATAAATATGCACAAAGTAAATCATAATTGGTAATGGCAAACTTTGTTCTTGGTAAGAGAACAATTGAAAATCATACTTAGTTTTAAGCAAAGCTTTTATAATGGAGTTTATAAAGCAGAAATCTCTTGCTCAAACATAATGGGCTTTTTACAATGATAGCTTTGAAAGTAGTATTCGTTCAGATAAGAGCATTGTGCAAAACAAGGAACATAAGAAACAAGATTGAATAAATCAACACATGGATGATTGAATCACAACAACTCAAATGTTTCATGGAGATAGAAGGGAATAGGTTTACTAACTCAACTTAAAAGTAAAAGATAGACCCTTCGCAGAGGGAAGCAGTGATTTCAAGTTTCATAAAGATCTTCCAAAAAATGGTACTTACTAGCTTTAAGCTCTCATTTACCCTATCATAAGCATCTTGAGGTGATTAAGGTTAAAGTGAGACAAATATGAAGTATATGCTTGACAAATCATAAGTTGGAAATCTCATGTACCTTGAGTATCAGGGTCGTTCCTCATGCTACTCAAATTTAGTCACAAGCAAGTCCTTTTCATTGTAAGTACATGTGTATCATAGAGAACAGCCAACGGGGTACCCCTTGCCCCATGACACAGGAGCTATCCCATATCAAAATGACAAGGCAACAGACAGCGAGCATATTAGCGATATTTTTATTTACCATGAGCATGGTGCTTGTTTTTTTCTATATTTTTTCCGAAGATGATTCATAGATTGCTCACTATGGTTATGCTGCAAGTTTCCACCATGATTAGGCATGGATTAGGCTAGTCGCCTAGGCATTTCTCTAACACATATATAATACTCCATGGAATTACAAGTTCCCCTTTTATTTCACACCGCCGACATCCATAAACAAAATATCATGATATCAACTGGATAATATGTACAGGTGTTGAAAGCGTTCCCCATGACAACATGGTTCTGCTAACTCCCTGTAACACCCTCGGATCGGCCCTATGCAAGTCTTAGCGATTCCCGCCAAACCCGCATAGAAACGATCCAAAGGCGCCCACCAGGCACTTTCCTGCAGATGGAAAACGAAGTAATACCATTACACATTAGTCCAGGATGGAACCCATAGAACATATATACACAAGAACAACTCAAAGAGTCAAGAATATAGGTATATGGTACCAAGATCCAAATCACCTTGAAACGATACACATCCGAGTACGGATAAGATGCAAATTGGGCTAAGAGCCCTGAAGAATAACCAATGGCGTCCATAACCCTGCCCAGGACAAGCTGAAAGGGTAACCCTGCTAACAACGTCGATCTCAAACCTGCTTAAACAAGAAGGGGCGCCGACAAAGGGCAAAGGAAAAAGAGAGCGGTCAGTACTGAGGCTAGTACACAACGAGTCTTAGAATTCGGTGGTCCTCGCCTACATAGGTATGGTGGACTGAAGCGGCAGCATAGCATGCACTAAACAACCTATAGAGACTCGATACAACTGGCGGCTATCAGAGAGGGATAAGAAAGACCTATTCGGAACCAACCTGATACTAACACCAAACATACCCATCCTGGCGTTTCCCCCTCGAGACCAAACAAGGAAGTCGGACCTAGAAACTCACACAGTTGGCAGTTTTATTCATTCCATTATAGTTGCAGCAATTACTACTCAGATGGTACAACCTTCGGACAAACTTGTCACTGGGGAAAACGTGGAACTGTAGGTACTGCTTCTGGAGGGCGAAGTGCTCGCTCTGCCCGTGAATACCACCTAGCAGCAGCAACAAAGTCGTGCTCGCAGCAGGAGGAAGACGGCCAAGGTGGCGGCAGGACTTAGGGCATGGTGGCGGTCGATGGAGGAGCACGGCCAGCAACGGCCAGAGCTCGCAGCACTTGGCAATGGAGGGCCAGGCGGCGGCGGAGGCGGCACCATGAGGCTCGGGGAGGCACGCGTCCGCATGTAGGGGGAGGTGAGGAGAGCGAGGCCGCCGTGGTGGCGGGGCACTGTGGCCTCCTGGCGGTGGTAGGGAGGTTGGGGAGAGGGCGCCCCAAAGCACGAGAGGAGCCCGACGGCGGTGGGTCGCGGACGAGCAGTCGGGCATGGAGACGAAGAGGCGTAGGCGGACAAAGGAAGACGGGGTGAGGGAGTCGTTGGGGGGAAGTTGAGGCCGAGTGACAGCAAGGAGAGGAGGCCGGACGCTGGAGCGGTGGCGCTTGGGCCGGCACGAGGGAGAGGCTCGGGAGAGGGAGGTAGGTGGGGGCGCGCAGGAGCCGGGGGCTCTGGCGGTGGGGGATCCCGATCAGGGGAGGGTGATAGGAGGAGGACGGCGCAGGGTGTAGGGCCGGGGTGGAGCGGGGTTGACCGCGTGGCCTCGAGGAGAGCAGCGAGGCAGGGTTGCACGCACTAGGAAAAAACGTGTCACGGGGCGCTGGGGTCGCGTGCAGCATGGGAGCGTGCGTGCGTGAGTTGTGTGCTGTGTGGGTCGACGTGGTGGGGTGGGGTGTGGCAATGATTTGGATTGTACTAGGGGGTGGCGGCGGCTGGTAGGGATGAGGGAGGTTAGGGTTTAGGTGTGGGGTGGTAGGTGGCCTACGGCTAGGCCTTTGGGCCTGGCCGTTTGGCTGCCTCTCCCATACAAAAATGTTTTATTTTCATTATCGTTCCTTTTTTTATTTTAAAGTCCTTTTGTAAATAATTTTAGATAAAACAAGATATTTGGAAGAGACTGAGATTTCGATTTGAAATAGAGAAGGGGATAATTAGAAAACAATATAGGCTTTTGAGAAATAGTTTTAGGCAAACACATGCATGATGATGCGCAACGTACAAACAACCGCAATTTTCTAGTAATGGTTTTCCCGGGGTGCTACACTCCCAACCTATAACTTGCAAGCATATAGGCAACATAGATGACACAATGGTTCAAGTTTATTAAGTGCAAGAAAATAAAGTGTTCCATCAAGTTTGTGAGATCTTTAATCACTAGTTTTCACATAACAAATAATTTTAATTTGGAAGATAGATAAAACTCGAGAATTTACTTGGAATAGCAACAATGCTAATAGGTAGATATAGTGAACACAAATGGCATAGGTTTTAGTTCAAGGATTTGATGCACGAGAAGCATTCCCTCTCAGTACAGGTTTTTGGCTAGCAAGGCTGGGTAGCAAGCATAAGAGTTGAAGGAAACAAACAAAAAACATACAAGTGATAGAAACAATCATGCAATCTTCCTTGAAAACACAAACGAACTTAACTTGGGAATACTAAGCTTATGAGCCAATCAAGAAAGAAAGGAAATTGAATAAAATATCTATAAGTACTTTTCTCTTTTCCATTCAATTATCAAGTAGTGTTGCTACTGACCAAAGCTAGGTTTGCCAAAACCAACTAAATTTACTTGATGCTCCCAAAGTGATACCAATACTAACAACAAGATCAATCATATAATAGAAATTCAAAACTAAACTAAGATGTGCAAAAAGTAAATGATGAAACTTCTTATTAATATTCCATAAAGGCACTCACACCAAGGGATACATAGATAACCAACTAGAGGAGAGATACTTCCACAATGCAAACCATCCTATATGATAACTTCTCTATTCATGATATGAATCTATAAAAAGGTAAAAAGATGAAAGATAATGATGTGATACCGCGGCACTCCCCCAAGCTTGGAACAAACCAAGGGGATGCCAAAACCTGATGACGAATTACTCCTTCGATGGTGGTGGTGTTTCCTTGTCATCATCAGACTTCCAAGGTAAAGTATCCCCATCAACAAAGGACGTCTTGGTTTCCAATATCCTGAAACTAGCAGCAGAACTTATGCGTTTAAACCTAGTCTCACACTCACAGTTTTGATTTTGCATGTCGTAGAGTTGTTCTTGTAATTGGTTGGTGGTCTGATGGAGCAAGAGGATTTCATCCCAAAGCTTTGCAGTCTCCTTCTTGTGCTTGGCGACGAGTTCTGAACTTATCTTATGGATGACATCCACTTCGTGTTCTGCCATCTTCTTATACCTAAAAACTTCTTGCTGCAAAGCTTCCATCCTATCTTCCAGACTGCCTTCTCCTTTACGGCCCTAAACCTCTTTTATCTGTACCTTCCCATCCTTGACCAACAACTCCTTGGGGTGAATATTCAGCTCATACATGTACGGGTTGATGATGTCCGCGGAGGAATCCTCCTTGGGTGATCTAGAAGAAGACATTGTGGCTCCATAACTAAGAATCTGCCTGACAGAAATAGATTGAAACAAAAACACGACGAGAACACGATATTCGGACCCTGGGGGGTCCGGGGGATTATATATCAAGAAGTTTAACGACAAAAGGAAGGTACTGGGAGAAAACATGACTGATATGGGCTCCGTGGTGGTCACACTACCTGGCGGCGCGACCAGGTGGGCCCGCGCCACAGGGTGGTGTGAGCCACCCGGGCTCCGTTTCGTTCCCTCTTTCGACTCATTATGTCCCATATTAAATAAAAACTACAAAAAAATATAAATTGGAAAGTATTTCGTGAATCTTTTCTTACCAGAACTGTTACCTATTCGAAAATGGACTCTGCAGATTCCTGACTTTGGTCTTTAATAAATTATTTTGGAGTCACCACTTGAATAATATCAATATCTTCATTATA
The DNA here is from genome assembly GCA_023614405.1 of Avena insularis. Lineage (NCBI taxonomy): Eukaryota > Viridiplantae > Streptophyta > Magnoliopsida > Poales > Poaceae > Avena > Avena insularis. Next base: position 227,989,035 of record CM042689.1, on the reverse strand, counting down.
TGAATCTCCAGAAATATAATGTTTGAACTTTTGACCATTCACCACTTGCGTAGTGTTGTCTCTTAACGAAGCGATTTTAATTGCGCCTGAACGATACACCCTTCAATGATAAAGGGCCCTTCCCATTTCGAGAGTAGTTTTCCTGCAAAACATCTAAGACGAGACCTATACGACATAACTTTCTCATCAACACGGAACTCCCTCTTGAGAATTCACCTATCATACCATTTTTTACCTTTTCTTTAAAGAGTCTACCATTTTCATAAGCTTTACTTCTCCACTCATCTAAAGAGCTCAGGTTGAGCAGTCTTTTCTTACCAGCAAGTTTAAAATCTCTATTCAGTTCTTTCAGTGCCCAGTAAGCTTTGTGTTCTAATTCTAAAGGCAAGTAACAAGCTTTCCCATAAACCATTTTGTAAGGAGACATTCCCATAGGATTTTTATAAGTAGTTCTATAAGCCCATAAAGCATCATTCATATTTTTTGCCTAGTTTTTTCTAGATCTATTAACATTCTTTTGCAAGATAGATTTAGTTTGTCTATTTGACAGTTCTACCTACCCACTGGTTTGGGGATGATAGGCTGAAGCAATTCTATGATTAACATCATATTTATCAAGGGTCTTCCTAAAACCACCATGAATAAAATGAGAACCTCCATCAGTCATAAGATATCTAGGCACACCAAACCTAGGAAAAATAACATCTTTAAGCATTTTTAAAGAGATCTCACCATCGGCACTTTTTGTAGGTATGGCTTCTACCCACTTAGTAACATAATCAATAGCAACAAGGATATGAGTATAACCTTTTAAAGGAGGAAAATGACCCATAAAGTAGAATCTTCAACAATCAAATGGTTCAATAATAAGAGAATAATTCATAGGCATTTCACTGCGTATAGAAATATTACCAACTGTTTGACAATCATCACATGATAAAATAAACTTTATTGCATCTTTAAAAAGAGTAGGCCAATAAAAACCTGATTGTAGAACCTTTTGTGCGGTTCTATCTCCAGCATGATGCCCTCCATAAGCACTACCATGACATTTTCTCAATATCTCATTTTATTCATATTCCGGAACACATATTCGCATAATACCATCCACTCCTTTATATAAATATGGGTCATCCCAAAAATAATGCCTGAAATCATAAAAGAATTTCCTTCTTTGCTGAGCTGTAAAGGTTGGAGGCAAATACTTGAAAACAATAAAGTTAGCATAATCAACATACCAGGGACTCTCGCGAGCTCACCTTTATTTCAACAAACTATTCATTTGGAAAACTATCATTAACAGGCATATGATCAAAAGAAATGTTTTCCAATCGATATAAATTATCAGCAACAGGATTTTCAGCACCTTTCCTATCTACAATATGTAGATCGAACTCTTGTAAAAGTAACACCCATCTAATAAGCCTAGGCTTAGCATCTTTATTTGTCATAAGGTATTTAATAGCAGCATGATCAATATGAATGGTAACTTTTGAATCAACAATATAAGGTCTAAACTTATCACAAGCAAAGACTATAGCTAAGAACTCTTTTTCAGTAGTAGCATAATTATTTTGAGCAGCATCAAGGGTCTTACTATCATAATGGATATCATTCAACTTTTTATCTATTCGTTGTCCAAGAATAGCACCTACAACAAAATCACTAGCATCGCACATAATTTCAAAGGGTAAATTCCAATCAGGTGGTTGTACAATAGGAGCAGTAGTTAAAGCTTTCTTTAGAGTTTCAAAAGCTTCCTTACAATCATCATCAAAAAAGGTACATCTTTTTGGAGAATATTAGTAAGAGGTTTTGATATCTTGGAGAAATCTTTAATAAACCATCTATAAAAACCAGCATGACCAAGGATACCACAAATACCTTTAACATCCCTAGGACAGGGCATTTTATCAATTGCTTCTACTTTGGCTTTGTCAACTTCAATACCTCTTTCGGAAATTTTATGTCCAAGGACAATTCCTTCATTAACCACAAAGTAGCATTTCTCCCAATTAATAACAAGATTAGTTTCTTCACATCTCTGCAAAACTTTATCAAGAATGTGCACACAATTATCAAAAGAAGTTACATAAATGGAGAAATCGTCCACGAACACTTCCACAATTTCTTCACAAAAACCATGAAAGATAGCAGACATAGATCTCTGAAAAGTAGCAGGAGCATTACCCAAACCAAAAGGCATACACCTATACGCATAGGTTCCATAAGGACACATAAAAGTAGTTTTCTCTTGCTCTTGCGCTCTAACAGCAATCTGAGAAAACCCAGAATACCATCAAGAAAACAAAAATGAGTCTTCTTGGACAACCTTTCTAGCATTTGATCAATAAAAGGTAGAGGATAATGATCTTTCTTAGTAACTTTGTTCACCTTTCTAAAATCAATGCACATCCTATAACCAACTACTACTCTTTGAGGTATAAGCTCACTATTTTCATTTGGCACAACTGTAATTACTCCTTTCTTAGGGACACAATGAACAGTACTAACCCAATTACTACCAGCAATAGGAAAAATAATACCAGCATCAAGAAGTTTTAATACCTCATTTCTTACCACTTCCTTCATCTTAGGATTTAAACATCATTGATGTTCAACAACTGTCTTTGCATCAGGTTCTATATTAATAGCATGCTGAGATATAGTGTGAGAAATCCCTTTTAAATCATCAAGAGTATAACCCATGGCTCCTCGATGTTTCTTCAATACTTCCAATAATCTTTCCTCTTCCTTTCCTAAATGTTTAGGACTAATAATAACAGAATATATTTTCTTATCATCTAGATAAGCATATTTAAGATCATCAACTAGAGGTTTTAGATCGAAGACAGGATCCTCTTTAGGTGGTAATTTGGTACCCAAATCTTCTACAAGTAGGTTATGCTTAAGCATCTTAGGTTGACAAAGAAAAATCTCGTCGATCTCATTTCTTTCTTCCATGAAGATCTCACTTTCATGATCTTCCATATATTGCTGCAAAACATTGTTAGGAGCAAGAGAGATATAATAAAGTTGTTCAACTCTAAAATCCTCAAGGCAATTCATTTTCATAGATATATTTAGAAAAATTGGAAATATTAAACCCATAAGATTCTCCATCAAATTTAGTTAAAATCTTCTCCTTGTTACAATCTATAATAGCTCCACAAGTGTTCAAGAAAGGTCTACCAAAAATGATAGGACAAGTTTTACTAGCATCTTTACCAAGTACTAGAAATTCATCAGGATATTTAGTCTTACCACAAAGAACTTCCACATCTATTACAATACCAATTGGACAAACGGTCTCTCTATTTGTGAGGTGAATAACCACATCAATTTCTTCAAGTTCACAAGGACCAATTTCATGCATAATTTCTTTGTAAAGCTTATAAGGAATAGCACTTGAACTTGCACCGATATCACAAAACCATAATAGCAATGATCACCAATTCTAACAGAAAGCACATGGACACTAGCTTTCCTAGTTATACTAGGATGTGAAACAATATTAGAACATCTTCACAGAAGATAATGTGTCCATCTTATACATTTTTAGTGACAAGGTCTTTCACAATTGCTATTGTAGGTTCAACATTTATTTGTTCATCAGGTTCTATAGCTTTCTTTGTACTTTTGTTCACCACACTAGCTATCATAGATTGTTCCTTTACCATAGTAGGGAAAGGTATTTTAACAATATAAGGTTCATGCAAAATATGATAAACAATATAAACTTCAGTATTTCTAGCTGGAATACTACTAACAATATCTTTATATGGTGCATGATACTTGTTCCACTCCTTTTTGGGAATTTCAATATAAGAGGCAAAGGCCTTAAAACAATTTGCAAGAACTTGAGAATCAAGACCATACTCAGTACTAATATTATGAAAGTCATCAGTTCCCATAAAAGATTTAATGCATTCATAATCATAATTTATACCTGACTTTCTTCCTTTGTCATTCCCCCATGCTTCAGCATTTTCTTGAATACGATCTAGAAGATCCCATTTAGCTTCTTATTTTATACTATGAATGATCCAACACAAGAAGCATCTAATAAATCATTATCATGAAGAGAAAGCCTTGCATAAAAGTTATTAATAATAATATTATTAGGGAGCTCATGAATAGGACATTTGAGCATTAGTAACTTCAATCTCCCCCAAGCTTGGGTTGTACTCTCTCCATCACAAGGACAAAAGTTATATATTTGATTCCGGTCTTTATGAATCTCACTAGGAGGATAGAATTTAGAATAAAAGAGAGGTACAATTTCCTCCCATTCCATAGATTGGCCATTCTTCAGCAGCTTATACCGTTCCTCCGCTCTACCTTTCAATGATATAGAGAGTAACTTTTTTTAACTTGTTCCGTTGTAATACCTGCACACTTGAACAATCCGCATAAATCATGTATAAAGAGCAAATGATCACGAGGATGGACAGTTCCATCTCCAATATAGTAGTTATCTATAACTCGATCAACAAATTTTGTAGGTATTTTAAAAGGATCTAATTCAGTAGGTGGTGGGTCATCTACTACCCTAGTAGTGGTAGTAGTTTATCGAAACAGGAAACTAAGTGAATTATCCATATTGAAAACAAAATAGTGAACAGAAATAAAAACAATACTCACAGTAGAAATTTCCTTTACCAGTTCCACTCTTCAATAGCGCTTCACTCCTCGGCAACGGCGCCAGAAAATAGTCTTGATGACCCACAAGTATAGGGGGTGTATTGTAGTACTTTTGATAAATAAGAGTGTCGAACCCAACGAGGAGCAGAAGGTGTTGACAAGTGGTTTGGATCAGGAATTCACTGTAAATACTAGCAAAATGATTTTTAGGGGTTTTTGATAATGCGGATAAATAAAGTGCGAGTAAGACAATAATAATAATTGCAGCAAGTGGCCTAATCCTTTCTTCAGCAAAGGACAAGCCGGTTGTATTACTTAAATTACCAAACATTCTCGAGAACACATGGGAATACTGTCAAGTGCTTTCACTTCATATATTTGATTAATCTTATTTGGTTGGATAAGTGTTGTGTGGGTAAACCTATGCTAATGTATCGACCTTACTTGGACAAATACATACTTGTGATTATACCCCTTGCAAGCATCCGCAACTACAAGAAAGTAATTAAGATAAAAACCTAACCACAACATTAAACTCTAAGATCCTACACTCCCTTGTGCAAAGGTTTCCTAATGGGGGTTTAGGTTTCTGTCACTCTGGCAACCCCACAATTAGTATCCAAATACACAATGCATTCCCCTAGGCCCATAAAGGTGAAGTATCATGTAGTCGATGTTCACATGACACCACTAGAAGAATAAAACCACAACTTAAATATCAAACCATTGAATATTTGTCAACACAATTCCACTACTAACAGCATGACTTCTCCCATGTCCTCAAGAACTAAACGAACTACTCACGAGACATCATACTGATCAAGCTCAGAGATGATATAATGATAAGTAACAATCTGAACATGAACAATAATTCAATGGTTCCACTCAATAGCATCAACTACAACAAGTAATCAACACCGGGAAAGTTTCCCCTAAGAACTATGCAAGATTCAACTCAATTGTTACAGTGGGATGGAGTGGTGGTGATGGTTCTGGTGGAGATGATGGTGAAGAAGATGATCATGATGATCCTGATGAAGTTTAGCATGATGACGATGTTGATGGCGATGATCTCCCCTCTCCGGAAGGAATTTCCTTGGCATAATTCTGCTTGCCGGAGACCTCTTTCTCTCTCTATAGTTTCCGCCCCGCAGAGGCGACGGAATCTTTCTGTGGTCGCTCCCCCAGTCTTCGGGTTTCGGGGGGATGATATAGGAGAAAGGGCGATGCGAGAGGTGGGTAGGGTGGCCACACCACCTGGTGGCGCGTCCAAGGAGGGCGTGCCCGGGGGTGGTGTGGGGCCCCTGTGGCCCATCTCCACTTCCCCTTCTGTCTTCCTTCGTCTTTTGGAAAAATAGGGATTTCCATATTTTCTAGAATTTTCTGATCTTCGTGAATATTGCATCTGGATACCGCTTTTTCCATCAGAATCCTGACTCGGCAGTTCCTCCAAAAGTCATCCAACATGCAAAATAGATGAAAGAACATAGGTATGATCTCTTAATATGAAATATATCAATGAATAACAGTAAATTATGATATAAAATAGTGATGTAAAATGGACGTATCGGGTACCAGGGTACGTCCTCTTCTCGCCCTCACGGCAAAGGGCCTGTAACTACAGATAGTGATGATGACTATGAGGAGGAGGATGACGAGGATCAAGACATGGATGAGGATGATGACGACGAGGACTACTGATCCTTTGGAGCGCTAGCTTAGGTCTTTTCCCTTTTTTGGCGTTTCTATGCCAAAGGGGGAGAAGACATTGTCATCGAGATTTGCATGGGCTTGGATTGGATTTAGCCTTTTATGCTTGTTATTGGAATCTCTCGAACTTTATTTGCTTTATGTTGCCTTGGTTTGTGAGATACTATGTGTGTGAGGACATGTTTGCTCCTATATTATTGTAACTCGTGTGATAACTACGTTTAGTATCTATTACCTATCATGCATGTTTACTTGTTTATCCTAGTTCACATAGTCAGGGGGAGCATTGTTAATCACTATCATATCTCATTGCAAAAAATTCCATGCAAATCACTTATTGTCATCGAACACCAAAAAGGGGTAGATTGAAAGGACATTAACTGTCTTAATTAGTATTGGTGTTCGTTAACAACTCATAGACCATTTTACAGTATGTTAATGTGTACGGGTTGATATAATGAAAAGTTCAAAAGACCTTGGACTGTGGAATTGTCCCTGCAAAATATGCAGGTTTTTGGGGAACTCCAGACCAGATTCTCCGGTCTGACCGGTCGGAGTCTCCGGTGTGGCTAGACCGGAGTCTCCGGTGCATAGGGACCAGAAACTATGAAGAGTCCCCGGAGGATATTTTCCCAGGGGCGCTGGGACATTCATAATGGTGGTACAAAGGTCGGTCCGGAGATTGTCCGGAGTCTCCGGTGTAGGCCAGAGGCTCCGGTCTGCACACCGGAGTCTCCGGTCTGACAAGTTCTCCAACGGTTAAAAAATGGTTCAGTGAGTGGTGGCCTATAAATAGGGGACCTTATCCCCTTCCTCCAGCTGCTCGACCCACTCATGAACTCCAACACCATTTGAGCCACCAAATCAACAAGATCTCTTCATCCAACCATCCAAAGTCATTGATCTTTGGAGAATCAAAGGAGGAGGCCTTGATCTATAGCTTCACCAAGAGAGATCTTCATTTCCCCTTCATTCACTTGAGGGACCCTTGCTCTAGTGTTTCTTTGGAAACCCTAGCTTTTGATTTGGTTCTTACAATCTTGTATTTGATTATTTGATAGCTTGGTCATATTCGGGAGCCTCCAATTATGTTGTGGATGTGTGCCTCGAACTTTTTGTAAAGGTGCCGTCTTCCACCTTGAAGGTTGCCTACATAGTGGAAGAGGTGAATCGAACCCTTTGGGGTGAGGTTCATTAGAGAACAAGGAAGGCCTCTCGTGGCGTTGGTGGTTTGAAACCACCCCCTCTCCAAGCGTAGACGTACTTCCCATCAAAAGGAAGGAACTATGGGAAACAAACCCTTGTGTCTCCGTGTGATCCTCTTTGGTTACTTCTATCCTTTACCGCACTTTACTTAACTTGTTCTTATTTAGTGTATGTGCTAGTTTGACATATAGGTAAATTTACCTTAGTTGCATAATCTAGAGAATTTACCTTTTGTGTCAAACCCTAATTTGAAAAAGAGTAAAATTTGAACTAGCACCTATTCACACCCCCCTCTAGGTGCCCATACGATCCTTTCAAAGTGCATACACCATCATAAACAATGAGCTATACAAGCATAGCATCAAAGGAATTTACCAGCGCTGCATAAGCCAAGACGAAGGAATCCAGCTCCTATTGGAAATCCACCAAGGCGAGTGTGGTCACCACGCGTCATCGAGGGCCATAGTGGCCATGGCATTTCGCCATGTTTTTTACTAGCTGACTGCGCTACAGGACATCGAGGAAATAGTGAAAGCTTACAATGGTTGCCAGCATTTCAGCCAACAAAAGCACACCCCGGTGGAAGCACTCAAAACGATCCCCATCACCTGGACATTCGCCGTCTGGGGGATGGACATGGTATACCCCTTCAGGACAACCCAATCCGGCATGACACATCTGCTGGTAGCGGTGGACAAGTTCACCAAGTGGATCGAGGCAAAGCCTATCAAGAAGCTGGATCGAGCAACAATGATAAAGTTCTTCACGGACATCATCACATGCTTTGGCTACCCGCACAGCATCATCACCGATAATGGCACAAACTTCGCCAAAGGGGCCTTCGCATGTTTCTATGGAGAGAAGGGCATCCACCTATACTGGCGTCCACCCCCAGTAAAACGGGCAGTTTGAGCAGGCAAAATGGCATGGTCCTAGCCGGAATCAAACCAAGACTGATCGAGCCGCTGATAAGGTCTCCTAGATGCTGGATAGAAGAGCTGCCGGATGTGCTATGGAGCCTGCGCACCACGCCCAACCAGTCGACTGGCTTCACCCCATTCTTCCTTGTCTACGGTGCAAAGGCAATCCTCCCGACTGATATCCAGTTTGATGCACCCCACAAGCTTCTATACACAGAGAAAGAAGCTAAGGAGGCACGCAAGGATAGCTTTTACCTACTTGAATAAGCGCTTCAGCTAACCTTGTCCAGATCCGACATCTACCAGCAAAACCTAGACCGCTACCACGCCAGCCGGATTCGACTCGTCTCGCTCCGCGAGGGCGACTTGGTGCTACGACTGGTGCAAAACACCAAGGGAATGCACAAGTTTTCTCCCCATGGGAAGGCCCGTTAATCATCAGTCGGGCGCTGCACAACAACTCATACTACCTCATCGATGCCCAACAGCCGACGAAGAATAAGACATATAGCTCTGATGAAGAAACCGAGCGCCCCTGGAACGCGAATCTACTTCATCCTTTTTACACTTGGGCAAGAAGTGTATGTGTCTTACTTTTATGTAATGAATAAACAAGCTGATGAGCCTCGACATAGCCTCGGGGACTCTATCATCATTGGGCATTTTCGTTTGTCTTCTAGCCCTGGCAGTCTCTCCAGGGGACTCGCCGGCTGGTCCACACGCCCGTGTTTTCAAACGACCAAGTACTTTACGCGGTACCAAGGGCCCACTCTTCGGTTCCGGCTGCAGACTGCAACCCGGCTGCCATCCTAGCAAGATAAAAAGCTTGAGGACCCCTACACAAAAAATCTCAAGGAAGACAAAGACGCCTGGACATTCCAACTGCGCTTGCTCACCCAACACTGATAAAAAAAACCCGAAGTATCATGCAGTACACTCGCTAGCTACCCCTTCGGTCCCGACTGCAGATCTCAACCCGGCTCGCAGCTGGCAAGGACACATCTTGAATAGCCAATGCTCACTGAGAAAAGGACAAAGTTATCGGTCTAGTGCAAACCGGAAAATTTCCTAACACTTCAAGTAACTACAAGCTACATCCCACATGAGCATATATAACATACACACTACTACTTGTGTTTGTTCTTTGCATGAGGCAAAAACTTCACCAAGTGCCCGAGCCGGACGCTGGTCACAACCGGCAGAAGAAGGTAGAAAAGAAGCTTCAACCTGACTGGATACTCTAGCCGGCTGGAACCTCAGAGACTACAACCAGTGGGCGCGCTCCCGCGCCCCCACACAAAGGCCCACAGACAAAAAAGAAGAAGCACAAAAATAACAAGTCTCAAACGCAAAATAGCAAAAGGCATATGTCATAATCCTAGGAAGACGAAGCTTATATCATAGTTTGGCGTCACAACAGTTGTTCACAAACAATAACAAAATAAAAGACGAGTTTTCAGCAACACAAATACACTCGGCATTCCGAGGAGTCAAGCTTGGGGCCCAGTCGAGGAACCAGGAGCATCAGCAGCAGTGCGGCTGGAGGAGGCAATGTCGGTGATAGCAGGATCGGATGTCGTTCGTGGAGGCAACTGCAGTTCCGGAGGCACCGGGACAAATTCATATGACTCACTTATAATCCCATGGACCCTATGCTCTAAATCACAAGCCGATATAACCAAAAAGTGCATAAGATGGAGCTACCTTAGGCCCTAAGGCCACCCACGTGCAGGCCCGTCTAAGAGGAGCAGGGCATAGTACCGGCCAACCACCCTACCCACTTCTCGTGGTTATAGCTTCAAGTGCGAGAGACGTAGCCAACTGGACTGCGAGTCAAGCATACACAAATGAGTATGTATACCAAAGACATACAAGAGTACATCTAAGCCAAACCATCTAAAGGAAATATATGCCATATGGCAAGATCTAAAATACTAGGTAACTAGTGGTTAGGATACATACTCATACATCACACAACAGAGTATCAAGCAGAAGCGGAAGACAATATCTGAATGCGGATAAGAAGGAAATTGGCGTAAGACACCCCTGCAAATAAGCACATCCCGCCCGCAGATCTCACGGATTTCCATGCCCCGGAATCTCTAAACCTGACGGTCATTGCCACCATAATTGGCCTTTTTAAACCAGTAACCTTTCTCAGAGTATACCTGTCCATCTGAACCAATATTTTATTGTGTGAGACCCTAAGGGACTTAGCAAGTCTTTATGAATCTAAAGAGAACAACCAGAGGGTGACGCAATTGCAGCGAAAACCGAAGTCTAGCAGTTCTATAGAGACATGATACAACATCTGCCTAACCAATACTAGACGTACCCTCGTTAATTAAACAACAGTTAATTACCCAACAAATATATATCAACATAAGTAAATATTGCTCGCCCACCTCCCCGTTCCCAAACGCGAAGGCAGAAGAACATCTCATCCGTTGACAGTTCTATTACTCATTCCATAAATATTACACTATTACAAGTGAGGTTTTAGTCAATTTAAAAGCGATCCTTCAGTTATGCTTGTATATAATCGAGAAACTATGCTCCAAGTCGTCCATAACCGCGATCATGGCTTTCAGAAATATTTACCCTATAGGGGTGCACAAATAGCAACACACGCACGATCAACCTCGGAAAAACCAAATGAAAACCCAACGAGGCATCACGATAAAGTATTCGCGAGATTCATAAATGATTTTAGGGGGCCACCCCGCTAAGCTACCCACTACGAAGTTGGCTAACTCCATGACGGACCGAGAGGTTTGTGCCAATGGCTGTAAACGATTGGGAACTCGAAAGTGTGACTGGGCTTGTCGATACTGCGAAAACATTCCACATTCCTAAACAGTATAGTAGTAAATGCTCTTCGAGCAACACTAGTAAATGAGCAGTAAAGCATGGTATAATTACAGGATAGTAATAACGCCCCGAACTACTTGTCGCCCAAGAAATTAGATATGACTTAAGCTAGGACTAAAAGGATTCATGGTCCCATATGCACATAGTGCGATAGTGAAGGAACAAGAATCAAGTACTCGGGGTCCTATGGGACACAAGTGAGCTTAAAGAACCAAATAGCAGATAATGTCCACCGGTGCCTCTTTCTTTAGTTATCCCATTACTACTCAGTTCAGTTGTTTAGATACCTCATTGCTCAAAGACACTCACAAACCCTACACATGCAATTCTACGCTCGCATGACTCAGATAAATCATATAGTAATGTCTCATAGGATTGAGGGAACAAGCTTTAGTGGGGTTTAAAAATAAAGGCTATGCAATACTTGGAATTAAATTTTATTCGAACTGTGACATATGATGCAAGAATAAGATAGATACAATAGGTACTATATGTAGTTCAATCATAGGGAATTGCTTTCCTTAAAGTTCAGTTGCAGAATAATATGGATCCGAGTAATACTCCCGAGGCTCCTGATATTTTTCTTACTTGGCGTCTATCCGAATAAAAATCAAAAACACAAGGGACCAAAATAAATACATTGCACAAATATAGAGAGCATATGCAATGAGTAAACAAGCATGCCACGATGGAATGATGCATAATTTACATGGCATATCATAGCATGGCTTGGGTGAGGTGTAGGATACAAGAATAAAGCATTTGATTAGATTTTTAGTCATATTTTGCTCCCATAAACATTGTTGTATACTTAATATTTATGTGATGAATGCTTCAATTCATAACATGGAATGTATAGTTAGAACGGGCTCATCGAGCTAATTGATTTAGACATATCATTTATCGAATTCGGAGTTACAGATTTAAAGTTATCCAATTATTAAGAATTGGGCATTTATTAATATTTAATAATTCGAAAATTTTAATTTGCTCAAATAGTATTATAAATAGCATAAACAGATTCCTCACATTTTTCTTATTCAAAAACATATATTATTCAAACTATTTAAAATTATGAATTTAAAACAATTTTTAAATTCAAAATTAGACAAATATGGTCAAATGTCAAAGGTTTGACTAGATAGAGTCAACTCTGGTCAAATATGAAAATATGGTTGAATTCACATTTAAAAATGATCCATTTTTCGTTTTGCAAGTTTTTCCCAAATTCAAAATATTCAAAACATATGAATTATTTTGTATTTAAATTGATGTAAAAGAAAAAAAAACATTTCCGAAAAAGAAAAGAGAGAGGCTGAGGGCCAGAACTGGGCCGGGACAAGGGTTATCTGCCGCGCGCCTGGCCAGAGGGAAAGAACTGGGCTGGCCCATGAACTCTATGGTGCCAGGGGCCTGGTGAAGGAAAAAATTCTGCCAGGGGACGTGATGCAAAGGAAGCATGAGCACGGGTTGTTGCTGAAGCGATTCTGAAAAGATTTAATACTCCGTACCAAAATCGGTTAGCTCGGTCAATCTTCTCGAGATGAATTCGAGCTCGTCTTTGGCCCGTTTTGAACACCGTTAAAACCAGGAGTTAAGAGAGACATAGGACTCCAGAATTTGTAAAGGAAGATTCATCTGATCTGGGTTGTGCTGGTCGAGATCTTACTGAGAACAGGCCATCTTCAGTTGGTGCAAAACTGAAAAACGCGACCAGACTTGAGAACTGTGGTGCTCCGTTTTGAATGATTGTTTTTGAGATGTGAAGCTGGTAGAACGGGAACAATAAGGACGTGCATAGAGGCGCCGGAGACGAGCGGATGCGTCAGGAAAGCTTGCGGTTTCAGAGGCTGCGGGACGCTGCAGGGCTGCAGAGACGGGAAAACTGGGATATTCAGATAGCAACAACAAAGACGCGTCGGTTAACTGTCGAACTCGCCGGGTTTACAGAGGCAAAGCAGCAGCTTTGGCAGAGGATTCCCGGAGCTGTTGGTAGTTGATTGGTGCGTATTTGGACTTGTTATAAAGTGGTCATCACCCTCTTTGAATTCCATTGCTGGTCGGTGCCGGAGAAGACCCGAACTGGCCGGAAAATGCGTGGGAACAGGTGCCCCCGGAAGGTTGTTGCTGCTAGGCGCGACTGCTGCGCTACTGTCGGCGCGCGGTACAGAGCGGCTGGCGAGGCAGGAAGAGAGGCACAGGTAACATGTTAGGGACGTCGGGAGCTCACTGAGAGGGTGTGGTGTAGGTGGTGAAGCTCGGAACGGAGGCGATCAGCTGCGAGGCACGCGGACACCTGACTCGTGCTTGCTCCGGTCCATGGCGACTGCGGCTTCTTCAGCGAGATCCTGGTACGGGGTGAGGGAAAAGAGAGGGGAGGCTCGTGGTACAGCTGTCCACCTTTTCCAAAGGTAGACCGAGGGAAGAGAGGGATTGAGGACCAAGCTTGCTGCTTTTGCATAAAGCTAAAGAGAGGGAAGGAAATAGGGGGTGGTGGCGTGGGTGGTGATCGGGCTAGAGCATCTTGACCCCGTTAGCCGTTTTCAGACCCAAATCTATACGGAACTATCGTCACGAAACTAGTTTTTTTTTCTTGGGAACGCTAAGTTTCTCACCCACGTTTTTAGGCCGAGTTCTCGCGTTTGAAAAATTTAACAAAACTGACAAATTTTAACGAGTAGTTTTTTATTAATAAAGGGCGAATACATAAATATTAATTGAATTCAGGCGAACACCCAAATTTTAACTGCATTTTGGCTAATAATAACTAAAAAACTTAAAAAGTCCATCGCTGATGCCGATGATGCCGGATGCCGTTTCTACATGCCGGGTTCTTTGTAGAAGCGGTGTGTAGCGGTCGGCCTTGTTGTTAATCGGCATTGCGGTGCAGTGGGAGCTTCACGACCGCCGCGCCTCTAGGGCTAGTGAAAGTGTCGCCGTCATCGTCATCGTCGAGGATGACAAGCGGTGCGCCCCGATAGGCGAACTCGTGGCGGGCCCTGGCCTGGCGCTCGGCCTCCTCCTGTTGGAGCTGGACGCGACGTAGCTCTGTCTGCTCCCAGTCTACCCTGGACCAGGCGAGGATGTCCGGCTCCGGCATCGACGGCGACACGGCGTCGTGAAGGGACCGCTCCATCGCCATCTTCATGGCGAAGGTGTCCTCGTCGATGGCACCGCCAGATCACGACTCCGTCTTTGGTGGCGAAGGAAAAAAACGGCGATGGTAGCTGACGGCAGCGAGGGCTCGTTGATGACGATGCCTGCAATCTTGTCCGTGACAGCGAGCGAACCAGCATGTCCGCTGTAGCACCCCGGATAAAACCACTACTAGAAAATCGCTTGTTGTTTTTGTTTTGTGCATCATCATGATATCATGCTCATGTCATCATGCCACCTTGCATTTGAGCATCATACCATGCTTGCATTGGTTTCATATTCCTTGTATTAATAGTATCACCCATACCTCCCTCTCCGTCTTTGTTATCTCTATTTTGTATTCTATAATGTGGGAACCCATTGCTAGGGTTCCATATTTTATCAAATGCTTTTATTCTTTTTCTAAACCCCTACATCCTCTAATCTAGTAAAGTGCCCAAATTGACACATACACATCGTGTATGTGGGCATCCTCTCTTTCCTATATGCTAATTCCCTCTAGTCTATTTTGTTGCCTAGACACCTTTGTTCAAAAATCCCTGCAAAGATTCAAAATAGTTTGAATAAGTTGCTTTCTTAAAACTGGCTAAATATAAACATAAAACAAAACAATTGAACTAACAAAAAAATAGAAAATAAATAAAAGGAAAGCTAAGAACCTACTTGGCCGCAGCCCAAGAGAGAGCAGCAGCCTACCAGCGCGTCACCCTCCTCCGGCCCACCTTCCTCCACGTCCTGGTACCCCTTCGCTCCCCGACGCCGTCCTACTGTTTGTCTTCCTCCGTCCCCGACGCTTCTCTCTACAGACTAACGGCAGAGCAGGTGGTCGTCGTTCCCCCGTGATCCGCGTCACCACCCACCACGGTCGCTCCCTTCTTATCCCCAAGCCCTGCATCTCTCCCATCGAACCCTAGATCCCCTTCATGTCTCGCATCGCAGTCGGCCTCCATCTGCCACCTTGGTTTTCTGCCCCCACCTTAAACCATCGAGAGCTTCACCAAGTTCTTCAGGTTGGCCAAGACCTTGTTCGGGGCACCCTCTAAGCTTGGCTGGCTGCGGGAATTGAACCGCGCCGCCTTCCTCGTCATCCTCGCAGAAGATCGGAGCCGGACCTGCCGCGTACTCCCTCCCCTCCACCTGGAACACCCCTCCTCGCCGTCGCTGCATACCTCGTCGCCGCGCTCTTCCGCAGTCCACGTCTCACCGTCGTCGCGCAAGGCGTGCAACCTCGCCTCCGACTTCCCCTCGGTGAGCCTCTTCTTACCCCACCTCTCTGGTCTCGCCTTGCTTCGGCGCCGCTCGCCGCAGTCGCCGTCCGCTCGCCACGCACGGCCGCTCGCCGCGCGCAGACAGACAACAGCAGCAGCTCCACGACTCCCTATTCCCCCATTTTTTTCCGGTGAACCCAGACCTCCTCCGACAAATCTCCTAACACGATATATGTCCCTGGATGTCCCAAAAACAAGCAAGATCAAACGGATTCGAAAACGATGCTGTAGGTCACCCGCCATCTTCCTCCAAAGTCCGTCCAGATCCTGGCGTCTTTGCAAGTTTTTCCGTCAGTCCTAACTTGTGGATCTGTCCATGTTCATCGATGATTAACCGGCATTCCACTCCTTTTTCTGTGATGGTCCCTTAATGAGAAATAGGTATAGAACCTCCCTCTACAACTTCTGTTTTTACAGCGTCTCAAGATCTGGACTCATTCGCTCACCATCTTCCTCCGATCATCGGCTTCAGCTAGCAGTTTTTGCGAAGTTGAATTGCAGTTTCGTCAGACTAAACCGATCCATCTGGAAGCATTTCTACAAAGGCCCCTGAAAGTTTTCCCTCTCAACCCGCGGTACCCCTTTCCGCCCACGTGTCGCCTCCTCACCTGCTCGTGCGCGCGTGGACCCGCTGGCTTCCCGGTCCCACCCGTCATTGACTGCGTGTAAACCAATCCCATGTAACAAAAGTTTAGGACCCCTCCAGATTTCAAATTCAAACCAAATTCCCAAATCCAATCAAATATAAATCTCTTCATAACTTTAAAATAAATTTGAATTTGACTAAAACTTTAATATGAAATGTGTTTAGTTTTAAGTTGTGAATCCATATGCTCATTCAAATGTTTTCAAATCTGATTCAAACCAGTCAAACCTTTGACTTTGACCCCTTTTTAATAATTTTGACTTTAAAATAAATTTAAATTCATAATTCTAAATAATGTAAATAATATATGTTTTTGAATCAGAAAAATGTGAGGAATTTGTTTATGCTATTTATAATGTCATTTGAGCAATTTAAATTTTTTGAATTAATAAATGTCATTTATTAAATATTATATAACTTTAAATCCGTAACTCCGAATTCGACAAATGATATGTCCAAATCGATTAGCGCGACGAGACCTCTCCAACCATGATATCCATGTTATCATTTGCGTCATGCATTAAGAGCAGTTTTATAATCAGTACTGTTTATGCAAGGAAAACATGATAAATAAAATTGGGGACTAATCGTTTTTTATTAATAATGTCTCACAAGTGCTACTTCATCAATGTGCTATGCTCCTAATACCTTTTCAACATAGTTTGCATCATTAACTTGCCATATCGTGCGTCATATCATGATCATGCCGAATCTTCTGCATTAGTTGTAATTGTTGCATCGCTTGTTCCTTTTAGTGTTTTGCTTCTTCCCGGATAGGACGATGAGATGTTATGAGCTTCGACAAGTTCTTCGGTTATGAAACTTCGGCAATGTTTTTCAGGCGAGCATTCTCCCCCTTTCTACCTATTTTATTTTTTCCTGTTGATCTATTGCTATCTATGATGCGATGCTCTAGTTTTCGTACCCGTGATATCCCTTGCAGCCATTAAATTGCCTTGGACACATCCTATTACCTGTTGTTTGGTAGATAGTCAGCCTTGCGAGTCGTAATTGCTTGCGCAGGTGTTGCGTCGCGCCGTCGATGTTCCACAGTTGTTGGAGTAATGCCTTATGTTTAATGTTGGAGATGATTATAACTTTAATTAGCGTTTAACAACTAAAATTGAAGTAGGTAAATAATGCCTTATGTTTAATGTGGACAATAGATGTTATTTGGTTTTTAACCGTCCACTTGTGTCCCGTAGGACCCCGAGTACTTGATACCTGTTCTTTGAATATTCGCACTATCCGCATGTGGGACCATGAATCCCCCTAGCCAGAGCTTGAGTCATATTTATTTCTTGGGGCCACAAAGTAGTTTGGGGCTTTATTATTATCTTGTACTTATACCATGCTTTACTGCTTTATTTACGATTGCGCGTGGAGCGCCTGTACTGTTTAGGTAAGCGGAGTGTTTTCGCGGTATCGACAAGCCCAGTCACACTTTTGGGTTCCCAGTCGTTTACAACCATTGATGCAAACCTCTGGGTCCGTTCCGAAGCTTGGTAGGGTGGCCCCCTGAAACTTCGTCGTGGGTAGCTTGGTAGGGTGCCCCCCTGAAATTTATATGAATCTTGCAATTTCTCTGTCGTGATGCCTTGTTGGGTTTTTATTGGTTTTTCTCGAGGTTGATCGTGCGTGTGTTTCTATTTGTGCCCCCTGCAGGGTAAAACTTTCTAAAAGCCGTGTCCGCGGTTATGCACGACTTTGAGCACAGTATCTCGATCATAGACAACTATAACTAAAGTAGTGCTATAAATTTGACTTTATAATGACTAGTACTTAGCTTCACTATAATGGAATGGCTAAATAAAAGTGCCAACAATTGCTGGTTTGGGTTGTTGCCTGTTACCATTATACCTGACTAGTAAGTATTGTAACTACAATGGAATGGCTAAATAAAAGTGCCAACAACTGCTGGGTTTTGGGATGCCTCATGCTATATGTATCTGACTAGTAAGTACTATAACTACAACGGAATGGTTATTTAAGACTGCCCACTGCTTATTATATCAGGATGACTCATGCTATCTATATCTGACTAGTAATTGCCGCAACTATGACGAATGAATAAAACTGCCAACTGTGTGAGTTTCTCGGTTGACTTCCTCGGTTGGTATCGAGGGGGGAATACCAGGATGGGTATGCTTGGTGATAGTCTCAGGTTGGATCCGAATAGGTTTTTCCTATCCCTATCTGATAGCCGCCAGTTGTATTGAGTCTCTATAGGTTGTTAGTGCATGCTACGCTGCCGCTTCAGTCCACCATACCTATGTAGGCGAGGACCGCCGAATTCTAGTCTCGAGTCTTGGCCTCAAGATCGACCACTCTCTCTTTTTCCTTTGCCCTTTGTCGGCACCCCTTTTGTTTAAGCAGGTTTTGAGATCGACGTCGTTAGCAGGGTTACCCTTCCGGCTTGGCCTAGGCAGGGTTATGGACGCCATTGGTTATTCTTCAAGGCTCTTAGCTCAATTTGCATCTTGTCCGTACTCGAATGCTGTATCGTTTTCCAGGTGATTTTGATCTTTATACTGTATATCTGTATTCTTGACTCATTGAGTCGCTGTTGTATATATATGTTTTGTGGGTTCCATCGAGGACTATTGTGTAATGATATTACTTCGTTTTCCACCCGCACGCAAGTGCCTGGTGGGCACCTTTGAATCGTTTCTATGTGGGTTTGGCGGGAAGCGCTAAAACTTGCATAGGGCCGATTCTGAGGGTGTTACATCCACCTCCCGCTTGACCGGTCGAAGAGGCGGCGACTGCGCCGGTGCGAACCTGGACGAGTGGGAGGCCGAGGCAGCAGAGGAGGAGGAGCTGAGGCTGGACATCGTCCTCGGCAACCAGTTGGCCAGAGGATGCCGCCTCTCCCTCGCCGCTGGCGCCGGAGAGTGTGGGAAGACGAGTCTCTGGTTGTTGCCGGCGTGGATGTGCTCCAGAACGGTTGCGAGCGTCCGCCCGGGAGCTCTCCACCATCGCCATCGCGCCGCCGCGTTGTTATGCTTCGGCGGTGAGCCTGGCGGCCCCTCGTGGTGGGCGAGCTCACGGAGCCGGCGGTCGATGAAGAACTGATCCTAGTACAGGAGGTTTCCGGGGTCCTTGGCAAGATCCGGGTCGTCCATGTCCACGATAGTGGCCAAAATCTCCTCGACCATCTCTTCGTCGGCCGGCATCGGTGGCACGGGGATACCGCCGGCGCTGAGCTTCCAACCGGGCAGGTTCCGGGTGTCCGGCGGCTCCATGTACCCGACATCGTGGAGCATCCTAGCCTCCTAGGGCTGGAGCGTGCGGCGGCTGAAGCCGTTCGCCGCCGCAGGATCACCGGGGAACCTCTCGGACATGGTTATCTTCTCGCCAGGGAACCTAGCTGTGAGAGTGTGTGAGGTAAGCGGCGAGGTCGCCGGCTTTTATTGCCCGTCGGTCCATTGCGGGAGCCGAGGCGGCGGTGGCGCGCCATTACGGTGATGTGTGGCCGACGAGATGGGCAGTTATTGCCTGGCGGTCCGTTGCGGGGTTCTGAGGCGAAAGGATGACGACGACTCGGCCTCTGTCGCTGAGTGGGCGGGTCCATGCACCGAGCGTTTTTTTCTCGCCGAATTCGCTTCGTCCGGCGTTTCCAGGGCATTCCCGGTACCTCGAGATCGGCATGGGAAGTCCAGACCAAAGTTGGCCCAAATCCGGACGAAACCGGGGTCCTGTGAACGCGACTAGGCCAATTCGGTGTTCGGACAAAAATACGCCCTGGGAATGGCCTGCTGGTACTTGAGTGGGGATGCTCTTAGGGAGAAAGGGGTTGGTCTAGGACCATAAGAAGAGAGAGGGAAAGAATAGCTAGGTGGTAGCTTAGGGTTTAGGTGGTTGAGAAGAAGGATAAGCCAAACCACATGTAATTATAGGGATAGCATTTAAAGTTGATCAAACAAATATGATTATGGTGGTGATATGGCAAGAAGAAATGTGGAAACCACATATACATGTAGAATTTAGATTGATTAGATATAGGAGGGTGGTTGTAGATAGGTTTGATTAATTTAGAACCAAGCCAAAATATTGAAAAGCTTTTAGGAAAAAAATACCAACAAGAACTAGAAGGAAACATAGGAGAAGAGAGAGAGAGAGTGTCATAATTTTATGTGAGATTTAGTTGATGACCCAGAACTCACATGCATAATCTTTCCCAAAAAGAAAAGTGGAGAAGATATGCACTTGGCACATAAAGATTGGCAGCATTGGCCATGAGAAGAGGAAAAAAGAATCCATATTATGTATATATGAGATTCATTTGAAAATACCAAAAGAGTACAATGCTCACATATATAAGTATGGTTGGATTTTATATAGATGGTATCAAAAGAAATATGATGTAGTCAAGTAAGTTGGTGGAAGGATTTCAAGAGAGATGCCCGCAAATTAAATTGGGCATAAAAGATTTTATCAATAAGCAAATACAATATATCAAGAGACAAATACAAGTAATACAATATAAATACATATGTAATAATAACCAAATGAAAAGGTTTTATATGATACTCAAATATAAGGTGGCATGATGACATAAGCATGATATAATGAAGATGCAATAAATGACAAGTATGAAATAGCATATATAGACTCGGCAAGTATCATTGTAATTGTTAGACAATTGGGATGCTACATCGCCCCCAACAGGGTTGCTGAAGTCTCGATCCACTTGCACGCAACTTCCGATCGTGACTTCGCACGAGCGAATCTCGGGGATCTCCTAGCGAAGGCTTACTTAGCTGGTCCCTTGGCAAAAGCTGCAAGCAAGGCTCCGGAGATCCGCACTCGGGTACTAGGACTTCAGCAAGGCCAACGCCATCTCCATGTCCCAGTGCGCTGCCCACTCCCGCGATGTGTCCATCAAGTCGACGGTTGTCCCGAGTCTAGTAGCCAATTCGTCGATGTTGGCGAGCAAGGGGACGAGCTGCCAGAGGTACATGAAGATATCAAGGTTGGCCTGGCGTAGCCGGTCAGCTTCCTCAGCCATGACGGTTACCTCCACAGGCAGGCGAGCGTTGGCCTGGTCGGTCGACTCGGGATAATGAGTTTCAGATGGCAGCAAAAGCAAGGTTACAGCCGGCTGAGGCAGGCGAAAAGGATGGTGCAAAGGAGAAACACTTACTAACGACCAGTTTGGCAATGCGCTCCAGCTGCACCGCCGCCTCCTTCTCGCGGGCCTAGAACCGTTTCAGCAACTCCTCCTTCTTGGCGTATGCATCCTCAAGGTTCTTGTAGGCGTCAGCGAGGGTTTCCGATGTCGTCTTGGTTTGCTCCACCGAGGCCTTTATTTTTCGCTTCAACGCGGCCAGCTTGTCAATCTGACCCTGGCGTACATTGTTGGATTTCTCCAGCCAGGCAACCTTCGCTTTCAACCTTTCCACTTCCTTCTCCTGGTCAACTATCATGGCTGCAAGATTGTACCCGATGGTGGGAAAAATTATGTAATCGCCGAGATATGTTCGAGGAAGCAATTTTATGCCCCAAGTCCTGTGTCCTCTTCGCGACTTTAGAAAAAGCTTTATGCTGAAAGAAGAAAGTAAGGAAAGAACAGCTGAAAAAACGATTGAGAAAATCAACCAAAGAATGGGGGAGAAAAACTTACCTCCAAAGAAACAGACAAGCTCCTCGCCTCGCCGATCCCTCGCTCCATCACCTCCACCAGGTGGCGAGCCTGGTCGAGGGAGACGGGTACCTGATGACGGTAAAATGGGACGGAAACGCGTCATAGAGATAGATATGATATAGATTTATATATGCGTGTATATAAATAATAAATATTAAATATTGCGATTCATACTTCCGAAACTCATACATTTATATAGAAATTCCGTTAATTACATGTCCAACCGAAGAGTAAACCCCTGATTAAAAATTCCAACAATATCTATTACATAGTATTACAACACATGACTATCACGAAAATGGAAGCTCCTCCTCGTTGTTGTCATCGTCGCCGCCGTGCTTGAAAAGAATTCCAAATATTTTAGAGTAATCATATGATTTCATACATCATATTTTGAGCTTGCACTAATATTAGAATTACAAGCAACATGTATATCGTTGGATACCATTATTTAATCGGCTTGGTGATCGCAAATCAAACTGTTTAACTATTTGTGGGGTTGAACGTTTCATTCGCCCAATAAGAAAAGCATCCAAGATGGTGTATGCAATTTGGCCATAGACCATGCACGAGAGCCATCTCTACGCTACCATATTTATCTTGTCCTATATATTTAGAAAAATGATACTGTTCTCTTGGAATCCTGTGACTCGATCCCTCGGGTCATCGCGTGAAAGCAGCGTACAAAAACATGGTGGGATCCTTCGTTTCTTATCCCTTTCTAACTTTTTCTTGTTTCTTCTCGCGTGAACCAGGGCCGCTCGCGCCGCCGGCTGTTTGCACAGCAGCTGCCCAGCCCCACCGCCGGCACACCGTCGGGCTGCCGCACAGCTCGCCCACAAGCTCTCGTTGCCGCCGCAGCCTGTCTCCACACATGCCGGGCTGCCGACTACATCTCGCCGGAGCACCAGCCGTATCGCTCCACCTCGCCGGAGCGCCACACCGCCGTCCTGCTCCACCTCATCGGAGCGCCGTGCGCCATCCCGCTCCACCGCACCAAGCCCCGCGTCACAGCGCCGCGCCGTCGCCGGCACCTCTTCGGAGCCTGCCTGCACGTCTTGCGGAGCACAGCCTGCCTGCACACGCCGGAGCAGCCATGGCTGCTACGAGCATGACGCGGTGACACGCATCCATGTCCTCAGTGACGGCAATGCTACGTAGGTGTCCGACTGGTGCTACCACTGTCTAGATCACTTGCTACTCTAGTTGGCCGACGTCGCTATTTTTGTGTCTGTTTTTTGTTTTTTTGCTACGAGCGTAACCTTAGCATATTATTTTTGCTATACATTTATATATTTTTTGCTACTTTCGTACAATTTTTTTGCTACAACCAATCTATACAGTTTTGCTACGAGGTCTTCGGCTAGAGTCTCTGGCGATGTTTCCTTTTGCTAATTAGAAAAAGTATTTTGGTACAAACCGTTTTGTGGTTTTGCTACATTAAGGGGCATGTATAGTTTAATCTCTAACTTACATGCATCGTTGTTTAAGGGGCATGTATAGTTTAATCTCTAACTTACATGCATCATTGTATAATTTTAGTCTTACATACACGCTTAAGTACGTGCAAGAGGGTATTGTCAGGAGGCTGCTGATCTAAACAGCGGCGAAACATGGGACATGTTCTTTGAGAATATTACATTATAGCTCGTATAAAACTTTTCTTTCATTTATATTCTAGACTAGATTCATCATTTATAGAGAATCGGCTAGCTAGACTTGTTGCACATAAACAGTGTATTATGATTTAATATTTGGTAGTTTAGTATTTAATTCAAACAATTATTGGATAATATATGGCTCATGCTTGTTAGACTGTGTATAGCTTCTGTAATTGTGTACGTGTATTGTACCAATTATAACACATGCATTATATATATGTGATAGGCTATCCCTTTGAGGGTCGAGCCGGTTTCCCTAATTCTGTTGTTTCACATGGTATCAGACTTGGTTACGTCCTACGCTTCCGTCGCCTCCACCAAACCCTAGCCGCGCCGCCACACCCGCTGCCGTCGCCGATCGCATCACCGATCAATGCCGCCTCCATGACGAGCGCCGCGCACGCCTAACGCTGGCTACCTGCCCGCCTCCTCTCCCTTCCTCCCGCGCCATCGACGCCGCCATCCGTCCGCTTGGGCGAGGCGTCGACTCCTTCTCCAACCATCCCCCGACCTCTTCGTCGCCGGGGCACTCGCTGACGGTCCACTCGTCCAGCGCCTCCTCGCTGCCCTCACTCGCCGCCGTCTCGCCCGCTTCGCATTTCGCACACGCGGCCTCCCTGAGAGGGTCTCACCCCGCGTCGCACGTGGGTTTTCCCCCGGCACCAACGGCCGCGCCGCCCGTCTCTGCCCCTATGGCGTACGCACCTCTAGCAGTCTTCTCGACAGGATCGCTGCCTCCGCCGTTTCACTTCGACAACCTCATCACCGTCAAGTTATCGCCGGATAACTACATCTTCTGGCGCGCGCAGGTCCTTCCACTCCTTGGGAGTCACTACCTGCTCGGCTACATTGACGACACTCTTCCTTGCCCCCCCCGCGCTGGTGGACAGCGTGAACAGTCCGGTTTATAATCCGGCGCACCGTGTGTGGACGGGGCTGGACCAGGCGAATCTCCCCTCCATCCAGGGGTCGCTCACCCCGGCTGTTGCCGGACTTATCGTCTTTGCCAAGACGTCTCATGAGGCATGGACAATCCTTGAGCGCTCCTTCGCATCGCAGTCGCAGGCCTTTGCCAGTGCTCTCCGTCGTCATCTAGGTGAGTGTGAGAAGCTCGACACCACCGCCATGGAGTTCTACAACAAGGTCAAGGCCCTCGCTGACACGCTGGCGTCCATTGGATAGCCGCTCACCGACTCCGAGTTCAACTCCTTCATCGTCAATGGCCTCGACGAGGAGTACGATGGCTTGGTAGAGATCATCAATGAGCGGGGCAACTCGATGCCCATGATGGCACACGAGGTCTACTCCTGCCTTCTCCTCACCGAGCAGCGCGTCGAGGCGCGCCGCGCCAACCGCAGCCGTGGAGGGGGCTCCTCCGCGAATGCTGTTTACAGGGGCAGCCGACCCTTCTCGGGGGCCCCGTCATCCGCTCGGGCAAGGGGCCTGCACCGTCGACCCCATCTCTGACCGGCCCCCCTTCGACGCTGTCTTCCAGCGGGGGTCGACGCTGCTAGGTGTTTGTTATTGAGGGGCAATGGGCCTCCAAGTGCCACCGCCGCTTCCAGAAAAGTTTCCTCGGTCTCGGTAATGACGGCAAGGATGCACGTAATAATGCGCGTCAAGCGGCTATGGACGATCGTCCGGTGCCGCCTCTAAAGCCCCAGGAGAACCTTGGACAAACTCAGTCCTACTCCGTTGACCCATATTGGTACATGGACTCGGGGGCAACAGAGCACATGACGAATGAGATGGGGAAGCTCCACACCCACGAGCCATATCATGGGTCTGACAAGGTCTACACTGCCAACGGAGCATGTATGCACATCTCCCATATTGGTCAAGCATCTCTTCTCACTAGTCATGCCAATAGGAGTCTCCAACTTCGCAATATTCTTCGAGTACCATATGTGATGCGTAATCTTGTTTCAATTCCTAGACTCACCCATGACAATAATGTGTTTTGTGAATTTCACCTGTTTGATCTTGTTATTAAGGATCGGGACACGAGGAACGTGCTCCTTAGTGGGCGTCTATATCAGGGCCTCTATCGTCTGGAGCATCCTAGAGTCTCTCGCATTTTCAGTGGAGTTCGTGTTTCGTCGTCACAGTGGCATGCTCGCCTTGGTCATCCTGCGACTCCTATCCTTCGTCATGTTTTGCGTCGTCATGAGCTTCCTATCATGCCTAGTAATAAAGATGTAGCAGTGTGTGATGCTTGTCAGCAGAGGAAGAGTCATCAACTTCCTTTTTTGGAGTCTACTCGTGAGGTGACACATCCTCTAGAACTTGTGTTTTGCAATGTCTAGGGCCCTGTCCAAACCTCTGTTAATGGTCATAATTATTATATCAGTTTCGTTGATGCTTACAGTCGCTTTACCTGGCTTTATCTTATTAAGCGTAAATCTGATGTGTTTGATATTTTTGTTCAGTTTCAAAAACATGTTGAACGCCTTCTCAAGCATAAAATTGTCCATGTTCAATCGGATTGGGGTGGTGAATATCGCAACCTCAACTCCTTTTTCCAGTCGTTTGGGATCGCTCACCGTTTAGCATGTCCACATACACATCAGCAGAATGGCTCCGTAGAATGTAAGCATCATCATATCGTTGAAACTGGTCTTACTCTTTTAGACCATGCATTGGTTCTGTTTTGGTTTTGGAGTGATGCCTTTACCACTGCATGTTTTCTCATCAATCGTACTCCCACACGTGTTCTAGACATGAAGACTCCTATTGAACTCCTTCGTAATGAACAATCTGATTATACCTTTTTTAAAGTGTTTGGGTGCGCTTGCTGGCCGCATCTTCACCCATACAATAAACGCAAGCGGGAATTTTAGTCCAAAAAGTGTGTCTTTCTTGGCTATAGTTGCCTTCATAAAGGCTACAAATGTCTTCATGTTCCCACTAATCGTGTCTATATATCTCGGGATGTCGTGTTTGATGAGCATGTTTTTCCCTTTGCCAAACTACCTGTGTCTACTGATGAACCTCCATCCATGCATTTATCCTCCATTGCCTCTGACCAATTTGATGATGTTTCATATTATCCTGTATTGTTGCCTAACCATGGTGCAGTCACTTAATACGGGGCTCGTTTGGAAATTTTGGAGACACCGGCACCTCCATCACTAGCATCATCTGATACGCACGTCGATCCACCAGTGCTCCTGCATGGCCTTGGACATCGTGCCCATGCATGCCCCGGCCGGCTCCTTCGCCACCGGCCGGCCTCGCCGCCTTGTTGTGCTAGCCTCGCCTCGCCTGTTGTGCTAGCCTCGCCGAGTTTTCGACCGTCCACCTAGCCCTGCGACTCCCTTGGCGGGCTACGACTCGGCTTCCTCGACGCCCAACGCGTCACCGGCCTTCCCGACGCCCAGCACATCGCCTTGCAGCGTGTCGCCTGGTCCCTCAATGATTGGGCCACTGCTGTTACCATCACCCATCCCTTCGCCTACTGGGCCCTCTTCATCACAGTCACCCATCCCCTCGTTGGCTGCACCTTTGACCTCTACAACTCCTGTACTGCGCCCCCATACGCGCAGTCGCAGTGGCACTCATCGCCCCAAGGAGCGCATTGATGGCACAGTTTCCTGGCATGTTGTGTGTATGGCTGCTGCCATTGCGGATCCATCCTTCGAGCCCAGCACGTACCAGGCTGCTATGAGTATTCCTCATTGGAGAGAGGCTATGGAGTAGGAATATCACACTCTTATTCGCAATGAGACGTGGACTCTTGTTCCTCCACCACCGCGAGTTAATGTGATTGATTCTAAATGGGTATTCAAAGTGAAGAAGCATTCTGATGGGTCTATTGAGCGCTACAAAGCACATCTTGTTGCTAGAGGATTTCAGCAACATTATAGTCTTGACTATGAAGACACCTTCAGTCCAGTGGTCAAGCCTACTACCATCAGGCTTCTTCTATCTATTGCCGTCACTCGAGGTTGGTATCTTTGTCATCTTGCTGTGCAGAATGCCTTCCTTCATGGTGTGTTGGAGGAGGAAGTTTATATGCGACAGCCGCCTGGGTTTTCTGATCCTGATCGTCCTGATCATATCTGTCGTCTTACCAAAGCACTATATGGCTTGAAGCAAGCTCCTCGTGCCTAGCATGCCCGTCTTTCTACAGCTCTTTGTGCTCATGGTTTTGCACCGTCCACTGCTGATTCATCGTTGTTTCTTCTGCAGAAGCCTGAGGTCACTATGTACTTGTTGGTCTATGTGGATGATATTATTTTGGTTAGCTCCTCTCAGTCAGCTGCCGATGCTCTTGTTCGCTCTCTTGGTACTGATTTTGCTGTCAAGGATCTTGGAAAGCTCCATTATTTTCTTGGTGTGGAGGTTGCTTCTCGTATTGATGGACTTATTCTGACGCAAAAGAAGTATTCATTGGACTTGTTGTAGCGGGACGGTATGCTTAAGTGCAAGACGACTACTACACCTATGTCTACCACTGACAAGATCACTGCTGTTGATGGTGAGCTTCTATCTTCTGCTGATGCGACGGAGTACATAAGTATTGTTGGTGGTCTCCAGTATTTGACGATCACGAGACTAGATATATCTTATGCTGTCGACGGAGTTTGTCAGTATCTTCAGACGCCTCGTGACACTCATTGGTTAGCTGTTAAGCGTATCTTACGCTATGTTCGTTTGACAGTGTCTCATGGGCTGCATATACGACCGAACCCCTCTGGGGTCCTCTCGGTGTATTCTGATGCGGACTGGGCTGGCAGTCCGGATGACAGGCGATCCACGGGGGGCTATGCTGTTTTCTTTGGCTCTAATTTGATCGCCTGGAGTGCTCGGAAACAGACTATTGTCTCACGTAGCAGTACCAAAGCCGAGTATAAGGCTGTGGCTTGCTACTGCAGAGATTATTTGGGTACAGTATTTGCTTCAGGAGTTGAGTATATCTCAACCGCAGCCTCCTATCCTTTGGTGTGATAACATCGGTGCTACATACCTTTCTGCAAATCCGGTATTCCATGTCCGAACGAAACACATCGAAGTTGACTATCACTTTGTGCGGGAACGTGTGTCACAGAAGCAACTACAAATCAGGTTCATCTCCTCTAAGGATCAACTTGCAGACATCTTCACCAAGTCGTTGTCTCTACCACAGTTTAAGACCTGTAGGCGCAACCTTACCCTTCTAGATTCTTTAGGAAGTGGCTAAGATTGAGGGAGGGTGTTAGACTGTGTATAGCTTCTGTAATTGTGTACATGTATTGTACCAATTGTAACACACCCATTATATATATATGTGATAGGCCACCCCTTTGAGGGTTGAGAAGGTTCCCCAGTTCTGTTGTTTCACAATGCTATATATTCTGAACATGCGACGAGTTTACTTTGTTTCCAAAATGCATGTTGATTTTGGTCAGGCATGATTTTACACTACATTTCTCGCATATGCATGAGAATTTTGTCAACTTTGGCTCCACTTGTATTATAGCTAACGCCGTGTAGCAATATGCCCACGTATATCATAACCGAATGAAGTGTAGTAATTTCTCTTTGCTTGTATTATCACTAACATAGCATAGATTATATGCTTGTCGTGTAACCAAACAAGAGTATAGATCGATTTATACATATCTTATATTGAGGACATGCATGCAAATTGAAGGTGTAATATAATCTCAACACCTATATTAATACACTAGTTTTCTATCATCCATTAGATCATATGTGAGTAGGTGATTAAAAAGACTAGTGACATGACTCTATATGCACACGTTTAATTTAGTTTTCACTTTACTTGTATTATTACTAGTGCTGTGTAGCAATATGCCCACGTGTAGCATAACCAAGTGTCGTGTGATTATGTCTCTTTGCTTGTATTATCACTTAGTATATAATTATATGCTTTTAGTGTAACCGAGCAAGAGTATATTTCTCAATTTATATTTTACACGAGTATGATGAAAACTTGATTAGTTTAGCTATATGAGGCTAAACTATATGTGCATAAAGTAATACTAGGTTTGGGCACTTCCTCGGATTTACGCCCAGCTTTATAAATAAAGCAAATCCAACCAGTACATAAGCAAGGAATCGGCGGCCAGGCGTCAACCGAAAGAGAGAAAAAAAGTCTGCTGGGGCACAACACATCATGCCCAATACAAAAAAAGAAAAACACAAAGGGGCGAGGCAAAGCTCCCCCTACGAAGACGCAGAGGCAGACGCAGGTGCCGTGAAGCGCTGCACAGATGTCCTGAGCGCCTGCAGGATGCCGTCCACGCTCACCCAGTCTCGCTGTCTAGATAGGGGGTACCACTGCTGGAGGTAAGCAAGCAAAGAGAACATAGAGTCAGAAGCCTGCAGAGGAAAGATCCGCTGAATCACCATCTTATTCCGAATATTCCAAAGCGTCCAGGTAATGGCCACGAACACCAACCAGAAGAGGTGGCGTCTCCCTCAAGTACGGTTTGCCTCTGTTTCTAGGAACTCACCGAGGTCCTGGGTCTGCCACGCAGGCCCAAGTGCCTCTCGAATGAAGCTCCACAGAAACTGAACCACGGGGAAAGTGAACATAATGTGGGTGCATGTCTTCGGCGTCCCACATAGTGGCCATCGCCCAGACCATTGCGTTTTGACACCTCCACCCCCGAAGGCAAGCGATCGCATAGCAGTTGCCACACGAAGATCCGCAGGCTCAGGGCGACTTCCAAAGATGAGACGTCCACGGTAATTCCGAGCCCTGGAAGAGGGTCAGGTAATCCGAACTAACAGAGAAGGATCCCAAAGGAGACTAGCCCCAAGATATCTTATATCTCTCCTTTGAGAGAGATAAGGGCAAGGAGCCCCGCAGCCTCAAGAAGTCAGTAGACTCAACATCGTTGAAGGACCTCCGGAACGGGATGTTCCAAAGGCCTTCCCAGATAGCCTCGGCTACTAGCATCGAGGGGTTTGTGCAGAGAGCGAACAACGTAGGGAAGGACTGGCGGAGGGGGACACCCTGAAGCCAGGGATCAAGCCAAAACAGAACATCCCGACCATCCCGCACCAAGAAGAGGGCGCCCTAGCGAATGAAGTGTTTAATGTCTTGGATAGCCCTCTAGAACTAGGAACCCTCTCGACGTTCACATGCCAACAGCAGACGCCCTCGAAGGTACTTTGCCTTGATGAGTTGAAGCTAGAGCCCTCCATCGTCCTGGAGGATCCGCCAAACCCACTTTAGGAGAAGGGCCATGTTGAAGTGGCATGAGTCGAGGACTCCCAATCCCCCAGAATTTTGGGGGTGCAGATATCTGTCCACTTCACCATATGATACTTCTGGCAGCCATCTCTAGCCACCCAGAAGAACCTGGATAACTCTTTTGCAAAGTTTGCATGGGTTCCTTCCGGGAGTAGGTATAGGCCCATCTGATACATGGTGAGACTAGACAGACAGGAGTCGATCAGAATCGTCTTGCTACCCTTGGACGTGAGGCGCGCCCGCCAAGGTTCAACTTTGGTCCGAACCTTGGCGACCATGGGAGCAAGATCCCCGATCAACACTCGGGAGTCCCGCATGGGCATGCCCAGGTAGGTAATAGGGAATTCCGCCAAGCAGCAATTCAGGTGATCAGCGATACGTTGACTATCCTCCTTAGGAAACCCAAGGATCATCACCTCGCTCTTGTCAAAGTTGATCTTGAGTCCTGACATGGATTCAAAGAACATAAAAAGGAACTTGAGGTTAATGATGTCAACTGACCCCTGGACCATGATCATAGTATCTTCCACATAATGGAGGTGAGAGATACCACCTCTGAGGATTAGATGCCCTACCACCCCCGTGATGTGGCCAGCACTCTTGGCTTTATCCAAGAGCCCTGCCAGGTCATCCACCGCAGAGTTGAAGAGGAGGGGAGATAGCGGATCCCCTTGTCTAACTCCACGGGAGGGTCGAAAATATGTACCCACTTCCCCATTAACATTAATCGATGTGCTATCACCCATGACAAATTGCATAATCCAAGAGATCACCCTCCCATCAAATCCTTGGTGCTCGAGGACTTGTCTAAGGAACTCCCAGTCCAGTTTATCATATGCCTTCTAGAAGTCGAGCATCAGGAATGCCCCTTTCTGATAGCGAACCTTCACTTCATGAATGATTTCATGCAGTACTAGGACAACATCATGAATGAGGCATCCATTTAAGAAGGCAGGCTGCAATAGGTGGGTTAGGCGTTCCATGACAGGGGCGATACAGATAGCATAGACTTTGGCAAAAATCCGCTGGATGATGTTGATCATAGGGATTGGTCAAAATTGGCGGATATTTGTGGTCCCCACTAGCTTGGGGATCAAGGTGGCCACGCCAAAGTTCAACCGAGACATGACAAGGGTCCCCATGTAGATCTCCTAAAACATCTGCATAATCACCGGATGAAGCTGGTCCCAAAATGACTGGAAGAAAACAACCAGTAGCCTGTCCGGCCAGGCGCCGAGTTAGACTTCATGGCTTTGATTGCCGTAGAAACCTCGGTATGGAGAAACGGTAGTGTCATATCCATGTTCTCATCCACGGTTAGCCTGGCCTCCTCCGGCCAAAAGTCCAAACTCAACGCCAACCCCGACCTCGGGGCCGTCGAGAAGAGATCCTGGTAGAACACATAAATATGGGACAAGATCTCCCTCTGGTCCTCCAGCAGAGAGTCCGCGTGCCAGAGGCAAGGGATCGAGCATTTCCTACACCTGCCATTAGCAATGGCATGGAAGTAGGCCGTGTTCGACTCCCCCTAGATGGTCCAGTTCTGGCGACTCCGCTGTTGCTAGAAAGCCTCCTCGCCCTTATAGATATCCATAATTGAGGTCTCCAGGGAATACCCATGGGAACAGGCCTTAGCCAAAATCCCCACCAGGTCCGTGTCAACACCCGGATTTTTAATCCCACATGCCTGTTATGCCATACATCGCAATCCCAGGATTACCATTTTTGCGAGACATAACAGATTGGTACCATAGTTCATCATCCATTACAAACCATAATAAAGGTCTTATAAATAAAGGATCTCATGATCTAGTCTTAATACAATCAACGCAGGGGAATATATAATAATGGTAGCATGGTCGAAGCTCCATCTTCATGGTCACAAGCAATGCTGATGACGGGAGATGATCGTAGTTGTCATAGAGTTCCTGTTGTCCATCATCCTGGTAGTCCTCCTCATAGTCTGGCCATAGGAATAGCCAGGGACAAAGCCATGAGTACTCTTTAAATACTCGCAAACTATCACTAACAAGTAAGGTAGTTTGAGTAGGAATCCTCAGCTCTAGGTTTATTTGCAAAAATCCAGGTTTATCTCTAACTGAGTTTAGAAGTAAAGAAAGCTAGTTTAATGTTTTACAACACCTAAGTAGGAACTTAGTTTTCATGTTCACAACCCTATTGTGGTCAAGTGAATGTCATAGTTCATTTCACAAGTCATTTTGAAAACATATGATGACGGAACAGTATGGCCAGTCCAACTGTCCATAACCACGAACGCGGCTATTCGAATAGTTTGACACTCTGCAGAGGTGGTACACTTTTACCACAACATTCGGTACATCCGCCAGGAACAATCCTGAATCATCATACTTAGTATGCAGATAATCAATCCTAACCTTTCAATTACACACCCTAGTATAGGCACCTCCCCTATGAGTTTGGCCTCCCAACCATGACCATCTGTCATCTTGGGAACTGCATAGGTGGACAATCATCACGAGGTATCCTCAGCTCAAACCTCTTCCGCAAGGGAACCCATACTAAGACATATAAACTTCCAGTCAAGCCCTACCCAAATTCGGGTATTGTGGTTGTACGGTAAAATTGGAATGATATCGCATCCGAACCCAACCATCAAGTTTTTTAAAAGGGATAAGGCTCATGCCTCAACATTTTCATCCTCGAATCATTTTGTGTTCATAACACATGTCAAAACATTTCAATAGAATGAATCTTCATTCCAAGTTTTTCATAATCATTTTCACCAAGTATTCCCATCTAAAGTGATCACATTTTATTATTAGCACTAGCAACTAAAGTTGAGGGTATTCACTAATGAGGGGTGCTAATCAAGTGTGGCTATCCAATCTAGTCTCATGCCTCAGTATGACATCTAGTTCTAACTAACTTAGGCCTAGTTTTATGCTCTTTATGCTATCTATACTATCTTTACAAATTCACAAGTTACTAAGGGAAGGTAAAGAACTTTGGTAAAGGAATAAAAGAATAAAGCTTGCAAGTAAAAAACTGGGAATTTGTATAATCAAGGTTGCATAACCAAGGCATGCCTAATGCATTGCATAGGTTATCTTGTAGTGTTAGGCTTGCAAGTAGGACTTGCATGGTTTAGCTTAGCTTGCCTTGATTGGTGCAGTGGTTGAAGTTTTGTTCTTCTTCTTCTTCGTAGTACTCCTCCTCCTTGTAGCCTTGGTCGGTACTAGCGTTTATAAATAAATACGAGGTACACAATCACCAAACAATACTTAACTACTTCTATTTGGCACACAAAGGTTCACACTAGATGATCTAGCATCATCACAATCATCACATGAAATAAATACCTAGTCTTATTTATTTTATTTTAGAAAAGTAATTTCTACTCATTGAAAACAAGTTAAGATTTAATATTCTCCAATTAAAATATGGGATCATGTTGACACATATCATCACCACATATTATAATACATGGGAATGTGATTTAAAGTAGTGGTAATATTTTATAAAGTTTAAAATTACTATTTTATATAATTAAAGTGACTAGAAATGCCTATATAGCATTCTTTTATTACTAGTCCAAGATCACTGCATGTAAACCTAAATATTTTTACATATTCAGAAATATCTGGTCAAATGTGATTTTTGAGAGAATCAACTCAAAAGCATTTATGGCTGATTTTTGAAAAATGTTTGAATGTTGAAAAGTTTCTGTATTGTTATTTTTACTATAGGTGATCTATAATTTCAAATGGTTTGAATCCAACGGGCTTGGATTGATAATTTCAGTACCTTTCTAGCAAAATTTGAATCATGCAATTTGGTTTAGTACATCTCCTTGAATTGATTGTTGAATCTACTAACAGACATAGGGTTTGAATAAAATGGAAAAAGATTATTTGAATCTACGGCTGCAGGGAATACTGGCTGGCTCAGCAATTGGCAGCGGGCTGCTAACAGGGGGCCCCATGCGTCAGCGTCTCAGTCTTAGCGAAGGGGTACGTTTCAATCTCAACCATACGATTAGACTACGATCTACGGCTCACGTTCGTTGTCTCCGTCGAACAGCTCCGATGAGACCGAACCCTAACAGCCACGGTGGGGGTACGCGGTGGCTCACCTGGGCTCCAGCTAGGGTCGGCAATGGGGGCGAACGATGTTGTTGACGATGGTGGTTCGAACGGTGGTCGCGGCGGCTCCTGGGTGGCTCCAATCAACGGCTCCGCTCCTCCTCTACAGCGGCGGACTCTGGTGAAATTCTGGTGGGTTGGATCTCGCCTTGCTCTAGGTAAGGGTCAGGGGTGGTTCTGAGAGAGAGGGGAGTGAGATGGTGTGGAGAATGAGGGATGGGGTGGCCTCTATTTATACACCGGCGAGAGGGGCAGTGCGGCATGGGCAGGCTCCTCCGGCGATGTCAGTACAGCAAGCTAAATGCATGGCGAAGGGTGTACGATGGTGCGGTGTCTCCTGGCGATCATCACTGGCTTGATGGCATGACACGGGGCGGTCGAGAATGGTCGGAACGGGTCGACGCTCTGGGTGGCACCGATAGCGTTTTATACGACGTATAGGGGCTTCGTGTTGAGCGAGGGCGAACATGCATGTCTGGGGGGTAGCTAGGGGCATGGCGAGTGTAGTTATGCGCGGCGAGGGAGAGGCACGGCGTGTGCGCGCGTGTCGGCTGTGGCGCTCTGGCGTGCTATAGGCATGGTAGAGAGAAAATGGGTGCGGTGTTCCTTGGTGGTCCAGGGCTTTGGCTGCGCTCGAGGGTTGGACATGGTGTGGCGGTGGCCTGCCTCCTGGACATCGTGGACAGGCGCGATGCTTCCTCCTGCGTGCTGTCCACGGTCGACCAGCGAGTGAGCTTCGAGCGGCATGGCACTGGTGCAAAGGGTAGAGGGGTAGCTTGTTCAATGCGATGCTGGGTGCTAGGGGTGACAAGGGGAGTAAGTTGGGGACAATGGTTTGATCAAACACTGCTCAAAATAGTAGAAGTTAGGAAGTTGTTACTATGCTCACCAAGTGTTTAATGAAATGGCCGCATGGAATTTAAATTTGAAATTTTGGCTGAGTTTTGGTGAGTGATCTGGTCACAAGCTTGATAGTCTGAGGTTGCTTGGGTTTATCAAGGTGAACTGGTTTGGTTGGATTTTGAGAAATGGTGATCTTAGTATCTATTAAGAATTCAATTTTGAATTGTCCTTGAAGTAGATTTGGAATTTGTTTCCGTTGGTTTGTAAAGTGGGATTGGGTTCATTGTCACTTGGTCTAGCAAGGGGTGAAAATAATTGGATTTGTTTCTGTTAGAAACCTTGGACCAGGAACACTCAAACTGGTCTAGTGGTTAACTTTGGTCAAAATGACCATTTGCTTATATTGCTTATATTTGATTTTCTCTTCATTTTATTCTTCTTGGAAATGATCTAGATATTGTTTTCATCTTTAAACCAATCCTTAACATTCATAGCAATCAAACATGGCGATTTCAATCACTCATGCATTCATCACACACACATGCATTCATATTAATTTTAATAACAAAAGTTTTGTTAACCCTAAACTTGGGTGATTAGAACTTGATAATATTGTTTAATATTTTTGGGGTGTTACAAACCTTCCCTCCTTTAAAAAAATCTCATCCCGAGATTTGAGAAAATAAAACTAGGAACTAAAGAGATCTAGAAACTCAGTTTTAATGTAATCTTCTCGCTCCCAAGTAGCTTCTTCTTCAGTATGGTTGCTCCACTAGATCTTGAGAAACTTGATACTCCGGGTCCTGGTGGTTCTGAAGGCTTCTTCCAAAATACGAATGGGTACTTCACGATAAGTTAGGTTTTGGTTGATCTCTATGGTTCTGTGATCAATATTCTTGAAAACTTCGGTCTTCTTCGGGACTTCTAGACATTTGCGAAGTAACGAGATATGGAACACATCATGCACGGTTGCCATCTCCTCCGGCAGTTCCAGTTGATATGATACTTCTCCTCGGCGATTCAAAACCTTGAAGGGTACAATATATCTGGGGGCTAACTTTCCTTTAGTTGGAAACGTTGCATTCCTCTCAAGAGTGATACTTTCAGATACACAAAATCTCCGATAGCGAAGTCTAGATCTCAACGTCTCTTGTCGGCATAACTCTTCTATCTGGATTGGGCGGTCTTAAGGTGCTCACGGATCTTGTGAACTTTCTCTTCAACTTCTCTTAAGATGTCAGGTTCGAAAATCCGACTCTCTCCTACTTCCGACCAATTCAGTGGGGGTACGACACTTCCTTCCATACATAAACTCAAATGGGGCCATTTGCAAACTGGCTTTGTAACTGTTGTTGTATGAGAATTCTGTGAAAGGAAGACAATCTTCCCATTTAGATCCATATTCCAACACACAAGCTCTCAACATATCTTTGAGTATTTTGTTTACTCGCTCCGTTTGTCCATCAGTCTGCGGGTGATAAGCTGTGCTGAAATCCAGTCTGGTTCCCAATCCTTCTTGGACTTTCTTCCAAAATCTTGAGGTAAACTGGGTTACTCGATCCGACACAATGTTCTTGGGGACTCCATGGAAACTGACTATCCTAGCAATGTACAACTCTACTAGCTTCGAACTCTGGTAAGTGGTCTTGGCAGGTAAGAAATGGGCTACTTTGGACAGTCTATCCACTATGACCCAAATAGAGTCATTTCCCCTACTAGCTGTAGGCAAACCGGTGATAAAATCCATTCCTACTGAATCCCATTTCCATTCTGGAATCTGCAATGGTTGCAAAAGTCATGTGGGTCTCTGATGTCCCGCTTTGACTCTCGGACAGATATCACATTTGGATATCTAGCTTCCAATTTCTCGCTTCATCTTATGCCACCAAAATTGCTCCTTCAAATCCTGATACATCTTCATTCCTCCGGGGTGGATAGAATAAGAGTATCATGGGCCTCTTACAAAATAGCTTGTTTCAACCCTGAATCTGATGGTACACAGATACGTCCTTTGTACCACAAAACTCCTTCTTCATATTCCGTGAATTCGGGTACGTTCCCTGTACCGATACGACGTTTGGTTCTGTCGATACTAGCATTTCCTTTCTGTGCCTCCTTGATCTGACTGATCAAAGTGGATTGAAGTTCTATGCTATCCAAAAATCCTTCACTAACTAGCTCCACTCTGAAATTTTCCATCTCCTCATACAAACTTGGATGGGCTTCTTTTATCATGGTGTTCAATCGACACGACAATCTACTAAGAGCATCTGCTACCACATTGGCTTTGCCGGGGTGATAGTGAATGTCAAGATCATAGTCCTTGATTAACTCTATCCATATACTTTGCCTCATATTTAGCTCCTTCTAGGTGAAAATATACTTCAGACTCTTGTGATCCGAATAACTCTCACAACGGTTACCCATGAGGTAATGCCGCCATGTTTTCAAGTCTAAAACTATGGCTGCTTGTTCGAGGTCAGGGGTAGGGTAATTCTGCTCATGTTGCTTCAGTTGTCGGGATAGATAGGATATGACTTTGCCTTCTTACATTAACACGCATCCAAGACCAACCTTGGATGCGTCACAATTCACATCAAAAGGCTTCTGGATATCCGACATAATCAAGATTGGGGCTGAGACCAATCTCTTATTGAGCTCCTAAAAACATGCTTCACATTTGTCCGTCCATTCAAACTTCTTATCTTTCTTCAACAACTGGGTCATGGGTCTTGCGATGCTCGATAATCCTTCTAAGAACTTGCGGTAATATCCCGCTAATCCAAGAAATGTACGAACTTGGGTTTGAGTGGTTGCAGCTTGCCATTCTTCAACATCCTTAACTTTGGCGGGATCGACAGCAATTCCTCCTGCCAACACGATATGTCCTAGGAATCCTACTTCCTTTAACCAGAACTCACATTTGCTAAACTTGGAATACAACTAATGCTCTCTAAGGGTTTCTAGGATGGTCCTCAGGTGTAGCTCATGGTCTTCTTCTGATTTGGAATAGATCAGAATATCGTCGATAAAAAGAACAACAAACTTATCCAGGAAGTTCATAAAAATCTTATTCATGAGGTTCATGAAATAAGCGGGGTCATTGGTTAATCCAAAAGACATGACAATGTACTCATATAATCCATATCTGGTGGTAAAGGCAGTCTTTGGAATATCCGTTGTGCGAACCTTGAGTTGATGATTACCAGTTCTAAGATCAATCTTAGAAAACACTTTGGCACCGGTCAACTGGTCAAACGGATCTTCTATCTTCGGCAGTGGGTACTTGTTCTTAATGGTGACATCATTCATCTTCCGATAATCCGTGCACAAACGGTTACCTGCATCTTTCTTATCCACAAACAAAATAGGGGATCTCCATGGCGATGCACTTGGTTGAATCAAACCTATCTCCAGCATAGCATCTAGTTGCTTCTTTAGCTCCACTAATTCAGACGGGTTCATACTATAAGGTCTCTGAGCTATGGGTCCAGTTCCAGGGATTAGTTCAATGATAAACTCAATATCCCGATCTAGGGGCATACCGGGCAATACTTCTGGGAATACGTCGGGGTATTCACAGACTACTCTGACTTGGTCAATGGCTGGTTGGGCTAGACTCTTGTTGCACTTGAATTGACGGGGCAAAGTTTCAGATACATGCTCTACTGATACTCCAGTGGTACTAGTCATGCTTATGGCTTTCTTGGCACAGTCGATTAATCCTTTATGTTTCGACATCCAATCCATTCCTAGTATTACTTCCAAACCTTTGGTTCCAAGAACTATTAGATTAGCATAAAAATCTATTCCATGGATTCTGATAGGTACGGCCTTGCAAATTTTCCTAGCTTTGGTGGTTGAACGAGGTATTTGAACTATCATAACATGCTTCAATTTTGTTGGTTGAATCTTTCTAGTGCATGCAAATTCTTATGTAACAAACGAGTGCGATGCTCCAGAATCAAACAACACTCTTGCAACTACCGAGTTAATAGAAAACATACCCAACACAACATCTGGCGCTTCCTGAGCTTCTTCAGCATTCATGTGAAACAGACGGCCGTTGCGGTTGAGTGAGTTCCCTGGGGCATACCTCCTTCCAGGCTGAACACGGCGTTGCTGCTGAGCTGGGGCATTCACATTGGCTGCTGCAAGCTTCTTGGGGCACTCTTTGGATTAGTGACCCTTGACTCTGCATTCAAAACAAGTAACCTGAGACTTGTGTTTTCCTGCAACAGGCACGACATTGTTTCCCATCCTTGGGGCAGTATTGGTGTTGTTGGTGTTTTTATTGGTCTTGGGAGTTGCACGGTTGAAATGGTTGGAGTTGCTTGGATTGTTGTTGTTGTTGTGGTTTCCTCCGGGCCTTGGGGTTCCTCCTCCACAGTTGGGATAGTTAGGACGGGTCATAGGGGGTCTATTGTTTCTCGGGGCATATCCTCCAGACGGGTTGGGGTAATACTTCGGGGTATGGTGGGATCCTGGTTGATGCAACATTGGACGATTGCGATTCTCATTGGCTTGGTTGATCTTGCCTTCCATCTGGATTGCTGAATCCACTAAATCTTCAAGGTCAGCGAATGGAATGTTGACCAGCACTGTCTGCATCTCATCATGCAGACCGTTCAAGAATCTCTCCTTCTTCTTGGCTTCAGTACTAATCTCATCAGGGCATACCTAGACAGAGACAGAAATCTGTCATGGTACTCTACCACAGTCATTCTTCCCTGCTTTAGCTCCTTGAATTCATCCCTCGTCCGTATAATCAAACCCGGTGGCACATGGGTTCGGCTTAACTTGAGTTTGAATTCATCCCAAGCCATCATCTGTCCTCTATTCATGGTGCGAACGCTATTCCACCAAGCTCTTGCATCACCTTCCAGATAATGGGTGACAAACAGTACTTTCTCATTGGCCTCCACTCCCGCGACTTCTAAGTTGTTCTCCATGGTCTGCAGCCAGTCATCAGCATCTAATGGATCTTCAGACTTACTAAATATGGGGGGATTTTGTTTTGAAAGTTCTTGAGCTTGGATCCATGGTTGTCCTGGTTTCCATGGCCTTGATTATTATTGGCCATCTGAGCTATCTTCTGAAGGGTGGCTAAGTTAGCTTGACGTTCAAATCTTCCATCTTCACGGTCAGCAACCAACATTTGTAAGATTTGCAGCATCGGGTCTTGAGATGAGCTGCTCCCTCTGCGAGGCATCTAAAGATTGAGATAGATCATGAGACAAGAGGGAATTTTCTAAGGTTCATGGATTTGTTTTTGAAATGCTTTTAAACTTTGAGTTTGACTCTGGTTTTGCCAACTAGCAACTTGCTTTTCGTTCATTCATTCATTCATAGAACCCAATTCAAAAACACACCACACTAAGGTAACAAATGGTTTTAGGAACCATTCTGTGAAACTACGATATAGTGGGACCGGATACAACTTACACCTACGATAGTGCTCAAGTGCTACTACTCATTAGAACTGGTGGCTTCATCATCATCAATGAAGGCAGAATCATCATCATCGCTGTGGAAGTCCATGTCGAGGTACTCCAGGTGGTCATCATCATCACTGAGGTAGGAGTAGGGATCTCCACGGATATTTCCCCTTCATTCTCCCTCTCCTCAAGCTGCATGTCCCGCTCATGGATGGTCTCCTCCAAGTCTGACACTTTGTGACAAAGGAAGGCAATGATGTGATCCTTCTTGTCACGCAGACGGCAAAGTGACTTGAGCTCCTTTACAAGGATGGAGAGGGTCTAGTCCTTCTTGACTGCAATGGCATATTTGTTGTTGGAGTAGGCGCGGGCGTTGTCCAACTCCTTCTTCCTATCATACATCATGAAGTCAAGATGATCCACCTGATGCTTTAGATTCGGATGACCTAGCACCTCCAATGGATGTCCCATAGCATCACGCCTTGCATAGTACTCAAAGCGAGTGCCCTCGATCTGGTTGATGCTTTGCCCACACAAACGGGAAAGAGCCTCCTGCATAGCCCTGGCGAGTCCGTCTAGCCAGTTGTTCTCCCTTAAGCTGAATTGGATCCCCTCTGAGGTGGGTGCCTCCATCTTGCCTCTGAGATTTGCAAAGATTAGCCATTGTAGTTCTCCTACTTGCTGATCATTGAGCTATGCTCCGAAGAACTCAGGGTGTGGGTGCTCAAGAAGTTCCGATTTGGTTTAAATCGCGCTCGAAGATGAGATCTCCTCCATTGCCCAACTAGTATAACTTGCTATACTTGACTTCCATCTATAAGAATGTAGGATGAGTAAGTTAGCGAGGTGATCAAGTGTGTCCAATTTTATGTAGGTTTGCAAGAATTTTTGAGGCACATAAATTTTCTTGAAATAATCTAAATGATAAGAATGAGAATAGGTTTTCATAAATACTCACTTCTTTTGTTTTTGAAACTAAGTTTTTGATTCGAGCGTCCATTCTAGCTAGGGTCTCCTATGGTCAGGATGCTCTGATACCAACTTGTCAACACCCGAATTTTAATCCCAGATGCCTGTTATGCCATACATCGCAATCCCAGGATTACCATTTTTGCGAGACATAACAGATTTGTACCATAGTTCATAATCCATTACAAAGCATAATAAAGGTCTTACAAATAAAGGATCTCATGATCCAGTCTTAATACAATCAATGCAGGGGAATATATAATAATGGTAGCATGGTCGAAGCTCCATATTCATGGTTATAGGCAATGCTGACGATGGGAGATGATCCTAGTTGTCATAGACTTCCTGCTGTCCATCATCGTGGTAGTCCTCCTCATAGTCTGGCCATAGGAATAGCCAGGGACAAATCCATGAGTACTCTTTAAGTACTTGCAAACTATCACTAACAAGTAAGGTAGTTTGAGTAGGAATCCTAAGCTCTAGGTTTGTTTGTAAAAAGTCAGGTTTATCTCTAACTGGGTTTAGAAGTAAAGAAAGCTAGTTTAATCTTTTACAACACGTAAGTGGGAACTTAGTTTTCATGTTCACAACCCTATTGTGGTCAAGTGAAAGTCAAAGTTCATTTCACAAGTCATTTTGAAAACATCTGATGACGGAACAGTATGGCCACTTCAACTTTCCATAACCACGGACACGGCTATTCGAATAGTTTGACACTCTGCAGAGGTGGTACACTTTCACCACAACATTCGATAAATCCGTCAGGAACAATCCTGAATCATCATACTTAGTATGCGGATAATCAATCCTAACCTTTCAATTACTCACCCTAGTATAGGAACCTCCCCTATGAGTTTGGCCTCCCAACCATGACCATCTGTCATCTTTTTTTTGAGGGTAAAACAGTAGGGTAAAACCCCACTGCATTTTTTATCAATCATAATGAGTTACATAAGTAATATTTACAAATCCAAGGCCACCTCAGAGAGGAAAAAAACAAGGATAACTATCTCCTATCCAAATTGTTGTTGATCCAGGCTTTGAGATCCTGGAAGTACTTTTTCTTGATTCTAAACAGGACCCATCTTAATTCTTGAGAAACA
This sequence comes from Avena insularis, assembly GCA_023614405.1. NCBI lineage: Eukaryota > Viridiplantae > Streptophyta > Magnoliopsida > Poales > Poaceae > Avena > Avena insularis. The sequence goes on along the minus strand of CM042689.1, from coordinate 227,945,622 downwards.
ATAGCCCTCCATTCATCAAGGGAAGCACGCTTGTTGTTAAAGATTTCAATGTTTCTGCACATCCAGATGCCCCAAGCCCCCATAATAATTATCTCCATTGCAAAGGGGACTTTTAATCTGCGCTTTATATTAGCCAACGCCTCAAAGAGATTTAAATCATTGTCTCTGACAGGGCAGATATCATCCCAACAAGCTTTTGCGAAAGGGCAGTCCCAAAATAAATGATTTAATGTTTCCTCACTAATGCAACCAGAGAACACACAATCATATGTGGTCAGAGAGAATCTTTTCCTCTTCAGAAGGTTTCTGGTGTTTAGTCTATCAAGGAGCAAAAGCCAGAAGAAGAACTTGTGTTTTTGCTGGCAAGAAGACTTCCATAACCAGGAGAAATGAGGCTGAACTGTCAGATGCCCAGATAATGATGAATAGGCCTTTTTAACTGAGAAAAAAATCACTTCCCCAAATGTAGCTCCAATTGTCTGTTTCTCCCTGTATCCCTTCACTGATAATTTTCTCCAGGCATTGATAGTCAAAATAAGCTTGCTGAGATAGAGGAAGAAAGAAATGGTCTTGCATGTTGGGTGTTTGAATAAACTCACTGACAGAGATATGTGGATTTTTTGCATAAGACAGTAAGTGAGGAAACTTATGCTGTAAGCATTCATATTTCCACATATCAGTACACAAGAGGGTGTATTTTCCATCTCCCACCGAGCATTTTGCAATTCCTTTAAAGATGTCAACTAGTTTCAGGTGAGCCTTCCACCAAAAGGACCCCTCAAAACTTCTTCCATGCAATTTTCCATTGCTATAGTAAGTGTTCCTGACAAGATGAACCCAGGGGATATCTTTGTGATTATAGAATTTATCCAAATTTTTCAAAAGAAGAGCTGAGTTTTGAATGTTAAGATCAAGAACACCCAAACCTCCATGATCCTTTAGTCTACAAACTTTGTTCCAGGCCACTAGAGCTTGTCCTCTAGCTTGGACATCAGTGGTTTTTTCCTCCACAGGCATTGCCTCATGTACTTGATCAGCTGATCTTTATTAGTGACAGGAAGTTCAAAGCAGCTCATATAATAAATGGGAAGGGAAGATAAGACAGATTTGACCAATTGTAGCTTTCCCCCATAGTTTAGGAAATCAGCAATCCCACATAATCTTCTCTCCACTCTCTGAACAATAGGTAGAAAATGTTCCACTGCAGGCTTGTTGATGCTTAAAGGCAATCCAAGATAAGTGAAGGGTAGTGATCCAGTGAGGCAGGAAATTGTACTAGCAAAATGTCTTAGCCTATCAGAATCCATGTTGATTGGCATCATACTAGATTTAGAATAATTAACCTTGAGTCCAGTGGAAAGAGCAAAAGTATGAAGTAGAGCTTTAAGGCACATCAATTGTTTTGAGTCAGCCTTAAGGACCAATAAGGTGTCATTTGCATACTGAATTACAGGGAAATCTGGGAAGAAAACACCTTCTAAGGGAAGAGATAGAAGCCCAAGGCACATTGCTTTGTTGAGAATGCACTGGAGGAGATCAGCAGCAATAACAAACAGAAGGGGGGATAAGGGATCCCCTTGCCTTACACCTCTTCTACAGTAGAATTTTTCCCAGGCACTCCATTTAACAGTACAGCAGATGAAGCAGATCTAAAAATCAACTGAATCCAATTAATCCATTTCTCACCAAAACCTTTGGCTTTGAGAATATTGATGATGGTGGAATGCTCAATTTTATCAAAAGCCTTTTCAAAGTCAAGCTTCAAAATTAAAATTTCTTCCTTGGACTTGTGACATTGATAAAGGAATTCAAAGGCCCATCCTAAGCAGTCCTGAATAGATCTTTGTTTCAAGAATCCATATTGATTTTTGTGGACAAGCTTAAGAATAATTTTTTGAAGTCTGTTGGCCAGGAATTTGGTTTTAATCTTGAAGACACTGTTTAGCAGAGAAATAGGCCTGGAATCTACAGGTGTCAAAGGAGTCTCATTTTTTTGGAATGAGGGTGATAAAAGAAGCATTAATGCTTTCCAAAGAAGTCTTGCCTTCAAAGAAATCCAAAAGAAGTTGTTTAACATCATCCTTAATAATAGGCCAACAGTGCTTAATGAATTCATTATTAAAACCATCAGGGCCAGGGGACTTGTCATTAGGTAGTTCTTTAATCACACCTTCAATTTCTATATCAGATAATGGCTCTTCTAAAGCATCTCTTTCCTCATGGCTCAGACATTCACCTGCCAACTCACTAAGGTTAAAGTGCATTTCAGGCTTATCTGAAGTGCCCATTCTATCCTTAAAAGCATGCCAAAGGAGGTCAGCTTTACCAGAATGAGCATGAATCTCCTCATTGGATTCATCTTTGAGCATGGAGATGTAGTTATGCCTAAAACTGATGGTAGCTTTTGAATGAATTTTTTTGTGTTCTCATCACCCAACTTGACCCATTTGACCTTTCCTCTTTTCTTCCAATAAGCATTCTGATCTTGTAGCAGTGTGATTACAAGAGTTTTCAGCAAGTCCCTGAGATTCCATTCCAGTACCGTAAGAGTTCTCATTTCCTCCAAGACATACAAGAGATCAATAGTTGCATTGACATTACTAATTTGAGCTTTCAAACAAGGCAAATTCTTTGCCCAGATCTTTAGCCCTCTTCTGACATTTTTGAATTTAGCATTAATTTTTTTAGCAGAGTCAGGGAAACCAAATGGAATGTTCCAAGCATTTTGAACAATTAATTTAAAATCATTGTGATGCATCTAGTAGTACTTAAATCCGAAAACCTGGGATTTTGGAATCATTGTGCCAATAGAGATGACACAAGGCAGATGATCATAGGTTGTCTTGGTAAGAGGGACAATAAAAGTTGAAGGATAGCTTTGTGTCCAGGAAGCAGATGTAAAAAACCAGTCCAATCTCTCCAGGAGGGGTTCCTTTTGCATGTTGCTCCAAGTGAATTGTCTACCTTTAAGGGGTAACTCTATGAGCCCCAGGTTGCCAGTGGCTTCATTAAAAAGGAGCATGTCATTCACATCACCCCCCTGCCTATTTTTGTCAGAGGGTTTTCTAATAAAGTTGAAATCACCCACAATGAGCCAATCCATATCATCAGGCATATCAATATTTGCAAACCATTCTAAGAATTCTGCTTTTTTCAGTTAAGCAGGGCCCATAAATATTGGTGAGAATCCAGGTTTCATTGGACAAAAGGGAGGTCAAGGTAATAGAGATGGAGAACTCATTTTGAAAAGAGAGTTGCCCAGAAAACGAAGTCCTATTCCAAATGATAATCAGACCCCCAGAAGCCCCCTGGAAGGAAGGAATTCAAATTTGTCAAATTTGGAGGGACAAAATTTTCTGATGTAAGAAATATCAAAATCTTCCCTCTTAGTTTCCTGGAGACAAATAATGTCACAACTAGATTCATCAATCTTATTTCTGAGAGCAACCCATTTTTTATCAGAATTAATGCCCCTGATGTTCCAATTCAAAATCTTCCATATTCTTTTATTATCCATAAAAAACATATTGGGGGTTTGATTAAGGGGTGATACAACCAATGTCATCACCCAACTGAAGAGATCACAACCAAATAAGCAAAAGGCATTCCACAACTTAATCCCACTGACAGATTCAACATCCATAACCACAACAGGTAGCAAACACAGCAGGTGACCACTATTAAAAGGTTCAGGACAGGGAACCAACAAGGTTCTAGCAAAAGACAGTTTGTGATACATTAGACACCTAAATAGAGGGCTTCTTCTTGGCTTGTTGTCCATAAGTACCAGCAGCCCCAGATTTCTTCTTGCCCCCAAGATTTAAGGTTGAGGAGCCATTCCCTTTGTTGGTGCCTTTGGTAGGAGCCTTGATTGCAACTTCAGTGGATTTCCCTTTCTTGAGCAGCCTTTTATCCAGGTCACCATCCTTGACCTTGCATAAATAAGCAACAAGGTTTTTAACCACTTTAGGATTTAAACATGGTGGAGCAGCGTTACATGTTAGACATTCAGATATTGAGCAGTTTATATGACTTTTGAAACCCCCATTTAATTCAACAATTCGAGGACTTCTTCTCACCTCAGACTCAACCAGAGGTTCCTTGCCCTTTCTCTTTCTGGAAGGAGTGGAAGGAGAGCAAGAAGATTGCTTGGCCTCAATGCCCAGACAAGGAGGATCCATCTATGAAATGCTTTCATTAGGGATGATGAAAGAGATTGAATTCTCCTCAACAATAGGTTCTTTAATAATTTCCCATAGGGGGAGGTAAGAAAGCTTCTAACCCAATTGAACTTTTCAGGAGTAGAAAGCATGAGAGTAATAAAATTAAACCAACTTACAGGAATGTCACACATGAGTGAGCCCCTTGATGATGAATCCTTTTGAATATGGGGGGCAAAGTAACTTTCCCAAAGATCTAATCCTTGTTGGGATATCCCTACTTTGCAGCATGTTCATCAGGGATGGAAACGAAAGTTTTGACCATTCCAACCTGTAGATGAGATTCATTAGGGGAGAGGAGGTGCTGATCTTCCAACATCCAATCATTGTTTTCTCCAGCCTCAGCACCAGTGTCCATTGGACTCTCAACCCTCCCTTCCTCATCAGAGTTGAAATCATCCTCCTCCAGGTAATTTTGAAGGATGTTCTGCAGGCCTTCCCCAATACCAACTCCCTGAGGCTCCTCATTAACTGCATGCTCCTCAACAGCTGCAGGATCAACATTAATAGAGTCCTCATCATCTGACTCCCAATCATTTACAAGTATAACACTAGTAACTTCACTGTTAACATCCTGAGGGGGGAGATTGTGATCATCCACAAGCATATCTTCACCAGGAGCAACCACAGGGCCCTGGACTGGGGCAGCAGCTGCTTCCCATGGGTCCCATCCCTTATTGTCGTCACCACCAGGAGCAACCACAGGGCCCTGCACTGGCGCCAACCACTGACCCCAACCACCAGCCTCACCAACAGGAACGGGTGGGGGAGGTGGAGGAGGAGGGATCTGGGGCCCAAAGACAGGAAGGGGATGTGGGTCCTCATTATCAGCAGGCAGTGGGTCCTCCTTAGGTGGGCCCCCCAAGCAAGGCATTCTGTAAAACTTGAATAGAAAAGGTCCAAGATTCAGTCTCCACCAAGTCACCAATAGTGAACTTCACACTCTTGGGGATCTCCATCAAGTCAGTAACATATATTTTCGCCAGAATTCTTCCCTTATGATCCTGGTCCCGCTCCCAAAGAAGGACCTTCCCAATATCAGGAAAAACAACATTCAGATCTTCAGTGTGCCAGTGGTCCAAAGGGGTCCAACTAGCATCACCCAGCACTCATTGTTGAATTGGGTCCTTCTCCAATTTCCCCCTCATTGTGCTTAACGAAAGAGACATGCACATCTCGGAAAGGAATGGCACTGGCCGTGATGAGCCGGTCCCTATCACTAACATGGTGAAATTGCAAATAGGCAGCCCCAAAAGGACAAGCCTGGACATCCCGAAAATTCACCCGAACTTCATTATTGAGGAAGTCAAGCAGAACATCTCGAATATTCGCGAAAGGGACCTGACCAGGGGGAGGTGATTAATGGAAGTGGTAGCATATTGTTCATGCGCCTTAGACCGACGTGGAACCACCACCCTCTTGACGCGGGTTCTTCCAGCCACTTGCAGAACTTGAAAGCCGTCCATCAAGAATGGCGCAGGGTCAATCGGAATGTTGGCCATTGTACCAGACTTCGCCCACGACGAGCAAGGCAAGGTTGGGGTTTCCGCAGGCGAGGGAGTTGAGGAGACAGGGATTATGGCAGTTGTTTTTGCAAGCAAATGGAGAATTCCTTAAAACCGTTGTACACAGTGGGCTGAAAGAAAGATGGATTTTGCTGGGCCTTGAACCACCCAAGGTAAGAGTTATCAGGACACAAACGTTTTGGGAAGGTTGGGAATTTCAAAAAAGGAATAAGACCAGGGAGCTTAATTGCCGCCCGATTTTTGCCACCTTTGGGGCCGACAGGCGTTACCATAGGTTTAATTCCGCCATCAGCGAGAACCTGAGCGTAAGACCGGTTTTGATTACTCGAGATATTGTCACACTTACTGCTCCCACCGAGACCAGGCGAGGAATCCGCAGCCGCAACCGGGAATTTGAGCCGTTGGAAAACCGACTGCACATTTTTGACATGCTTGATCAAAGGGGATTTTTTGGGACATTTCTTTTTGTACGTGACAACCTTCCAATCTCTAGCAGATTCCTTGTAAAATTCCTTTTCTTCAAAGATCCAATTTGGGCCACCATTACCCCAAATATTAATATGAACCACAAAAGAATCACAAGAAAATTTTGAAATATTATAGATTTCAAAACCCACAGCTCTTGAAGCAACCGAGAAGTGAATAGTTCTATCTTGAAGTAATCTCACTTGGAATTTAGAAGCCAAACCAACAAAACAAGCTTGGAGTGCAAGACCAACCGTATGGGTATCCAATTTAAAATTTTCTCTTCCAACAGAACAAACAGATAGAAAGGCTTCTTTCTGAAGACACCAAGAAAATTAACTTGATGCCTGAACTTATTGAAAAGCTTCTTCTCAAATTCCTTCCCTAATGAGAAATCCAGGGCAGGTCTCTTCGTCGATGCATCCCCCTGAAGAATCTCCTTAGGAAAATCATTGGTGAAATCCAGGGTTTTTGGCACAATCTTCTTAGAGTTGAGAGAATTTTCCATAACCGAAGAGCTAGGCAAGATCTAAGTACCAACAACAACCCTTTTGACTTGAAGGTCAATAGAAACACCAGCTGCCACAACCTCACCTTGGATCAAATTTCTAGCATCAATGACCACCTCATTATGGTTGAGAAGAACTAATCTGTTTGCACTAGGGAAAAGCATAAAAAACCCTTAGTAGGCTCCAGATCATCATCCAGCAAGGAGGAGCAAAGAGCATGCCATTTAAAACCAGTGTCCTCATCTGTTCCAGAGATGGTAGGAGATCTACCATGAAATCCATATGTAGGCACCAAAAAATCATTGACACGAGAGAGGTGAGAGGGCAACCTCAAAACAGATCCAATAGAAATCTTCTCCCCATTTTCCAAACATATGCCCTCAAGTGGAGAGCCTTTGGCATTGAGAAGAACCAGCCAAGAGTCAGCCGAGAGAACAAGTGATCCCTCAAAAAACTTACCACCCGTGGTCACACCCGAGTAGGAGATCTTCCAACAACCCCCTGAGGAGTCCATGCAGATCCCACGCTAGTGAGAGGCCGGCGAAAGCCGGAGGCCGACCAACGGTCTCCTTATAGGAGCCTCATGCCTCAAAAATCATGCGGGTGGCTTGTGCCTTAGTGCAACATCAATTCCACCATCTGTCATCTTGGGAACTGCATAGGTGGACAGTCATCACGAGGTAGCCTCAGCTCAAACCTCTTTTGCAAGGGAACCCATACTAAGACATATAAACTTCCAGTCAAGCCCTACCCAAATTTAGGTATTGTGGTTGTACAGTAAAATTCGAATGGTATCACATCCGAACCCAGCCATCAAGTTTTATAAAAGGGCTAAGGCTCATGCCTCAACATTTTCATCATCGAATCATCTTGTGTTCATAACACATGTCAAAACATTTCAATAGAATGAATCTTCATTCCAAGGTATTCATAATCATTTTCACCAAGTATTCCCATCTAAAATGATCACATTTTATGCTTAGCACTAGCCACTCAAGTTGAGGGTATTCACTAATGAGGGGTGCTAATCAAGTGTGACTATCCAATTTAGTCTCATGCCTCAATATGACATCTATTTCTAACTAACTTAGGCCTAGTTTTATGCTCTTTATGCTATCTATACTATCTTTCCAAAATTCAAAAGTTACTAAGGGAAGGTAAAGAACTTTGGTAAAGGAATAAAAGAATAAAGCTTGCAAGTAAAAAACTGGAAATTTCTATAATCAAGGTTGCATAACCAAGGCATGCCTAATGCATTGCATAGGTTATCTTGTAGTGTTGGGCTTGCAAGTAGGACTTGCATGGTTTAGCTTAGCTTGCCTTGATTGTTGTAGTGGTTGAAGTTTTCTTCTTCTTCTTCTTCTTCTTCTTCTTCTTCTTCTTTGTAGTACTCCTCCTCCTCGTAGCCTTGGTCGGTACTAGCGTCTATAAATAAATACGAGGTACGCAATCACCAAACAGTACTTAACTACTTCTATTTGGCACACAAAGGTTCACACTAGATGATCTAGAATCATCACAATCATCACATGAAATAAAGACCTAGTCTTATTTATTTTATTTTAGAAAAGTAATTTCTACTCATTGAAAACTACTTAAGATTTAATAATCTCCAATTAAAATATGGGATCATGTTGACACATGTCATCACCACATATTCTAATACATGTGAATGTGATTTAAAGTGGTGGTCATATTTTATAAAGTTTAAAATTACTATTTTATATAATAAAAGTGACTAGAAATGCCTATATAGCATCTTTTATGACTAGTCCAAGATCACTGCATATAAACCTAAAAAATTTTACATATTCAAAAAGATCTGGTCAGATGTGATTTTTGAGAGTTGGAATCAACTCAAAAGCATTTATGGTTGATTTTTGAAAAATGTTTGAATGTGGAGAAGTCTCTGTCTTGTCATACTATATGTGATCTATAATTTCAAATGGTTTGAATCCAACGGGCTTGGATTGATAATTTTAGTACATTTCTAGCAAAATTGGAATCATGCAATTTGGTTCAGTACATCTCCTGAAATTGATTTTTGAATCTACTGACAGAACTAGGGTTTGAATAAAATGGAAAAAGATTATTTGAATCTCTGGCTACGTGCGGGAATGTTAATGGGCCGGCCCAACTGCACAGCGCGTGCGCAGCGGGCTGCTAACAGGGGGCCCCATACGTCAGCGGCTCAGTCTAAGCGAAGGGGTACGTTTCAATCTCAGCCCTACGATTAGACTATGATCTACGGCTCATGTTCGTCGTCTCCGTCGAACAACTCCGACGAGACCGAACCCTAACGGCGACGATGGGGGTACGCGGTGGCTCACCTGGGCTCCAGCTAGGGTCGGCGATGGGGGCGAATGATGTTGTCGATGACGGCGGTTTGAACGGTGGTCGCGGCGGCTCCTAGGGTGGCTCCAATCAACGGCTCCGATCCTCCTCTACAGCGGCGGACTCCGGTGAAATTCCGGCGGGCTGGAGCTCGCCTTGCTCCAGGGAAGGGTCATGGGTGGTTCTGAGAGAGAGGGGAGTGAGATGGTGTGGAGAATGAGGGATGGGGTGGCCTCTATTTATACACCGGTGATCAGGGTAGTGCGGCATGGGCAGGCTCCTCCGGCGACGTCAGTACAACAAGATAAAGGCAAGGCGAAGGGTTTAGGACAGTGCGGTGTCTCCTGGCAATCATCACTGGCTTGATGGCACAACACGGGGCGGTCAAGAATGGTCGGAATGGGTCGACGCTCTGCGTGGCACCGACGGTGTTTTAGACGACGTACAGGGGCTTCGTGTCACATGGAAGAAAACGGGCATGTATGGGGGTAGCTAGGGGCATGGCGAGTGTAGTTATGCACGGCGAGGGCGAGGCGCGGTTTGTGCGCACGTGTCGGCTGCGGCGCTCTGGCGCGCTCTCGACATGGCAGAGAGAAAATGGGCGCGCGTTCCTTGGTGGTCCAGGGCTTGGCTGCGCTCGAGGCTTGGACATGGGGTGGCGGTGGATAGTGGCCTGCTTCCTGGACATCGTGGACGGGCGCGACACTTCCTCCTGTGTGCTATCCATGGTCGGCCGGCGAGTGAGCTTCGGGCGGCATGGCACTGGTGCAAAGGGTAGAGGGGTAGCTTGTTCAATGCATTTCTGGGTGCTGGGGGTGACAAGGGGAGTAAGTTGGGGACAATGGTTTGATCAAACACTGCTCAAAACAATAGAAGTTAGGCAGTTGTTACTGTGCTCACCAAGTGTTTAATGAAATAGCCGCATGAAATTTAAATTTGAATTTTTGGCTGAATTTTGGTGAGTGGTCTGGTCACAAGCTTGGTAGTCTGAGGTTGCTTGGTTTGTCAAGGTGAACTGGTTTGGTTGGGTTTTAAGAAATGATGATCTTAGTACCTATTAAGGATTCAATTTTTAATTGTCCTTTAAATAGATTTGGAATTTGTTTTTGTTGGTTTGTAAAGTGGGCTTTGGTTCATTGTCACTTGGTCTAGCAAGGGGTGAAAATAATTGGATTTGTTTCTGTTAGAAACCTTGGACTAGGAACACTCAAAGTGGTCTAGTGGTTAACTTTGGTCAAAATGAAAATTTGCTTATATTGCTTATATTTTATTGTCTCTTCATTTGATTCTGCTTGGAAATGATCTAGATGATATTGTTTCATCTTTAATCCAATCCTTAACATTCATAGAAATCAAACATGGCAATTTCAATCATTCATGCATTCATCACACACACATGCATTCATATTAATTTTAATAACAAAAGTTTTTGTTAACCCTAAACTTGGGTGATTAGAACTTGATAATCTTGTTTAATATTTTTGGGGTGTTACAGTCCGTCTCCTGGTCTAGGGCCTAGATCTCCTAAAGAATAGCATCCTTCTGCCATCTAATCATAGCACCCAGGTTCGCCCCAGCCCCGCATAAGCTTTCGCAACATCAGGGCGCAATGATGCTAGACATCAACAACACATAAAGAGCGGGGGAGAGGCCTACGCCTCTATCCACCTTGCCCAGACCGCATCCACGAACCGCCGCTGTGTGAGACAGAAGTTCTCAAAGTGTAAGCGGTTTATTCTTGATGGAGCCCCTCCACTCAACGACGGGAGGAGGGGGGTATGGTCAGAGCCAACCCTGGTGACCGCACGAAGCGAGTTCAAGGGGAAGGCCACCTCGCATTCCACAGAGACAAACTCCCGGTTAAGAACCCTGAAAATCGAGTCCAGTTACTGTTGGGAATATGCCCTAGAGGCAATCATGTATGATGATATTTCCCATTGTATTCATAAAGTTATTAAGTTGTCCTTGTATAAACATCTGATGTATATCATTGAATATGTGATTCGGTTGTGGAACTATACATTCATGTTGTTTGTACTAAATATCCTTGGTCATTGAGGTTGTGCTGGACACACAACTTAGACCAATGTGACAGTCGGATTGATGAATCGGTTCCACTTGTCATGGGCATGGTGATTCTATTCTGACTTACACAGATTCGGCTAAAGAGTTTAGCGAGTCGGATTGACCCATATTGAGGTACAACGAACAAGTTGTCATTTGTATATCTCAATCAATGTAATCCTTAGACCTGAGGTTGTTGCATAGTCCGAGTTGAGGATCATCGACTTAGGTTCTATCAAATGCTGATCTGTAACTGGGCAGTCATAAAGGCAGAGTTCAGGTCGACTGAGAATCAAGCTGCGTGATGTGAATAACCAAGATGGGATTTTGCCCCTCCACTTGGAGAGATATTCTCAGGCCCTCTCGGATGATATGATTCGGAAAGCATGGCCATGCATGACTCGGTTAAGTGTTAACCGAGGCGATCGACTAAGAGTTAGTCGGGTGAATCACTTATCTCGAACCGAGAAGAGAGTCGGACTATTTAAGGGATGACAAATATTATCCTATAGTCTGACAAGGTATATCGTGAGGCAAAAGGGACTCGGACACAAGTCGCATTGGAAAGGCAAGTCGTCATGACTCTTTGGTACTTGGGAGTCTGCACATTCTGCTAGGAGCTGGTACCGACTGATCGATTGAGAGTCGGGCTCCAATCGTGTCCAAGTAGCCATGAGCCTGCGGGGTCACACACTTAAGAACGGAAGCAAGTTCGGATTGGATCTGAACTGGAAATCTGGTTGGGTTGGACTGAAGCCGGATTAGGACTGAGTCAGTGAGTCGGACTCGCGGTGACTAGTGTTATATGGGCTTTAGTGAATGGGCCACAAGAGTGGAGCCCATGTTCACTCCCTATATATAGTGGAGCACAGTAACCCAGAAGGGTTAATCGTTGATCGGTTAGGTCATTCCATGTGTTGGAAACCCTAGCTCCACAGCAGTCCTACCAACGTACCGAACCTAACAGTTCGCCGCCGGTCCTCCTCCGTGTACGTGTGGATACTAGCAGAGGTGCTGTACGATTAGCACCAGGACAATCGGATCGCTAAGGACTGCACTGCATCAATTGACGCGCTACATCAGTAATCCGCAACTGCGCGTCTAGTGGTAAACCTCGTGGCCTTTTACCTTCGATGGATCATGGGATCACCACGTTAGAGGGAAACAGTTTTGTTTTATCACTACGTGGCCCAACAGTGGTATCACAGCGATAGCTTCTAGTTTTAGGCTCGAGATCTCGCATATGTGATATGCAGTTGGCTGTAGATGAGATCTATGTGATGTTTTGGTGGTTGATCTATGAGATAGATCGGTTTTGTACGAGGTTGATTGGATCAACTGTACTCGGGGAATGGTAGATCTGATTTCCGTGATCATACTGCTGAGGTCGTGGAATGACATATCCCTACCGGTCGGCTTCCGCCATCGAGGTAGACTGTGACACATAAATCTAGAAGCGGTGATCGAAGATCAAAGAGTTTGATCGAATCAGAACAATGGTCGGAATCCATGTCCAGATCGTAGATGGGACCGCCGGCTTCACCCTGTCGTAGTGCCTTAGATGTCGTTGCAAGTTTCACAACGCCGGTAGATAGCTTACCTATGCATAACTTATTTTTGTAGGAAGTTGTGAATGGTATGGTTCATGTGCATGTGATGTATGTGTGTAATCCATACGTGATCTGCGAATCACGGTTTTGTTAGCCGGCTGGAGCCTAGGTGCTGTCATATTATTGTATAATGACCTACGTGTCGGATTCTCCTTGTAATTTACTTTACTAAGCTAGTGTAGCTGTTTGGAGAACCCAGAAGGCATGCAAGGCGTTGTACATATCGGCGACATGGAGTAAGATGGCAAGTGACAAGAGTTGGCACGAGTCGGATTACAGGCTTTGTGGAGATGGAGATCGCCATGAAGGGAGCCATACCATTTCAAATTATAATTGCTTTATTTTGTGTTACTGTTATGTCTCTGTTTTACCTCTATTAGATAGTCGGTAAAATTTAATCCCTCAAAGAAGGTCTAGTCGGTTTTCCCGCCAATGTTTGCACCATCACAAGTCGGACATTTTTGGTAGTGGGATCATAAAATTGAGGTGCTGCCAATTCTTTCCGACTAGGTGGGTTCGAGTCAGACTCTTACTGCGGAAACACTCGGTAAGCTAGACGGGTCTATCACAACGGTTGTGGGGCTCGGGGAAAAGTCAGACGGGAGCCAGGGCATGTGATGCCACCCGTCCAACAGGAGTCGTATGAGATGCGATTGACAAGGAGTTGTCTACCTAGATCACTTGGCGGCTAGCGGTGATGCTAAAGCTCACTAGCCGACTTGCTTATTTAGGATCCTGAATCACTAAGCAACCATCGGAGGGGTGTTGGTTCTATTGCAAGCATAAAATATTAAAGTGTTTAATATGCTTGCTCTTTATGAATACATGTCTTAAGTGTTTTTCATATTTTCTGTTGTAGATCATGGCACCAAGTAGCAGTCACTCTCAGATATCCGGTTTTGCGTTGAGAACCATTCTTGAGAAAGATAAACCGAATGACACTAATTTTACCAACTGGTATCGAAATTTGAGAATTGTTCTCAAACAAGAAAAGAAGGACCATGTCCTAGACAACCCACTTCCAGATGAGCCAAATGAGAATCCGACTATCGCTGCTACCAATGCCTACCGTCAGGCTAAGGATGAGTCCACGGATATTTGCTGTCTTATGCTTGCTCACATGGAACCGGACTTGCAAAAGTAGTTCGAGAATGTTGAGGCCTGCGATATGATCGAAAGCCTCAAAAGTATGTTCCAGGCTCAGGAAAAGACTGAGAGGTATCAAGTCTCTCAGGCTTTGCTGAGTTGCAAGCTTAAGGATGGTGATCCACTGAGTCCGCATGTGATCAAAATGGTTGGTTATTTTTTTGAGGGTAAAACAGTAGGGCAAAAAGACCCCACTGCAATTTTTATATATTGTAGAGAGTTACAAAAGAATATTTACAAGACTCATTCCACCTCAAAGAAGAGGGATAAATTCTAATCAGCTATCTCCTGTCTAAATTGGTTTCAATCCAAACCTTAAGGCTCTGATAATACTTCTTCTTAATTCTAAAAAGGACCCATCTTAATTCCTGGGCTACAATAGCCTTCCAGGTCTCAATCGATGCATGCTGATTATTGAAAATTTCATTATTCCTGCAAATCCAAATGCCCCAAGTTCCAAGTAGCAGAATTTCCATTGCAAAAGGGACATTGAGGTATTTTTAATCTTGACTAACACTTCAAAGATAGTTGGATCAGCCAAATTGACTGAGAAATTTAGCCCAATGAGCTCTTGCAAAAGAACATTCCCAAAAGAAATGTAGGCTGGTTTCTTCACTATTGCAGCCCTGGAAGACACAGGTCATAAGATGCCCGAGAAACATTTCCTTTTGAAGGTTTCTAGTGTTGAGTCTATCAAGCGATGAAGAGCCGAAGAAGAATTTGTGTTTTTGACAAGAAGATTTCCATAACCAAGAGAAATGTGGTGAACGGTGGTAACCAGCTAAGGAGCGATAAGCCTTTTCACCGAATAATTACTGCCCCAAATGTAAGACCAACAATCAGAATCCCCTTCCCTGCCAGAATTGAGAATTTGTTCAAGACTTTGATATTCTTGATAAGCTTGCTGTGACAAAGGAAGGTAAAAAAGGTCCTGAGTATTTGGGGTATGCAGGAACTCACTGACAGAGATGTGAGGTTTTTTTGCATAAGATAGGAGGTGAGGAAGCTTATGTTGGAGGCAGCTATCATTCCACATATCAGACCAGAAAAGTGTGGTTTTCCCATTTCCAACCAAGAACTTTGCAAGTCCTTTAAAAATGTCAATCAGTTTGAGGTGAGCTTTCCACCAAAAGGATCCCTCAAGACTTCTTCCAGGGAGCTTATCATTACAATAGTAAGTGTTCCAAATTAGATGAACCCAAGGAATATCCTTATGATTATAAAATTTATCCAAATTCTTCAAAAGAAGAGCAGAATTTTGAACATTAAGATCAAGAACACCCAAACCTCCCTGGTTCTTGGGTTTACAAACTTTCTCCCATGCTACAAGAAAATGGTTGGTTATGTGCAGTCTCTAGAGAGGCTTGGCTACCCCATTAGCGAAGAGTTCTCTACAGATATAATTCTGAACTCTCTTCCTAGTGCATATGGGCAGTTCATTTCGAACTACCACATGCATGGTATGGATAAGAAGCTCACTGAATTGCATGGGATGCTCAAGCAGGCAGAGGAGGATCTCAAGAAGGGCACCAGTCAAGTGTTGATGGTGCAGAATAAGGCTAAGTTCAAGAAGAGTTCTTGGACTAAGAAGAAGGCTAAGTCGGGAGGAAAGCAGGCTCAGGACCCGGTTCCAAGCGCTTCCTTAGGGACTAAGCCATCTCCTTCAGCCGGATCCACTTGCTTCTATTGCAAGACGGATGGCCACTCGAAGAGGAACTACAGCAAGTATTTGGCTGATAAAGCCAAGAGTGGAGGTATGACTTCCGACTCAGGTACACTTGTTTGAAATGTTATAGACATATATCTTGCTGATGCACCTAATAGTTCTTGGGTATATGATACCGGATCAGTTATTCACATCTATAACTCGTTGTAGGGACTGGTAAGAACTAGGAGCTTAGCAAGAGGCGAGGTTGATATTAGAGTCAACAACAAAGCAAGAGTTGTTGCGTTGGAAGTCGGCACAATGCAACTTCATTTACCTTCCAGATTCATTATCGAACTGAATAATTGTTATTATGTTCCAGTGCTCAGTCGAAACATTATTTCTGCTTCATGTTTGATGAGGCAAGGCTATGAGTCGAATATCAAGAATAATGGTTGTTCTTTGTATTTGAATTATATGTTTCACGGCTTTGCACCCGTCCAGGACGGGTTATTTATTTTGAATCTTGATGGTGAGTCAGTTTATAACATAAATGTTAAAAGGTTGAAACCAAATGATCTGAATATGACTTACTTTTTGGCACTGTCGGCTTGGTCCTATAAGTTGGAAACGCATGAAGAAGCTCCATGATGATGGACTCCTAACTTCGTTCGACTTGGAGTCGTTCGAGACATGCGAATCTTGCCTACTCGGCAAAATGACCAAGACACCTTTTGCAAAGAGTTGTGATAGGGCGTCCGACTTGTTGGGACTAGTACATAGTGATGTATGTGGACCAATGAGCACGACAGCCAGGGGTGGTTATGAGTAATTCATTACCTTCACTGATGATTTGAGTCGGTATGGATATATCTACTTGATGAAACATAAGTTGGAAGCCTTTGAAAAGTTCAAAGAATTCCAGAATGAAGCACAAAATCAACTCGGCAAGAAAATAAAGTTTCTTTGGTCGGACCGAGGAGGCGAGTACATGAGCCATAAGTTTGATGACCATCTAAAAAGTTGTGGAATAGTTGCTCAACTTACTCCGCCAAGAACGCCGCAAAGGAACGGTGTTTCGGAAAGGCGGAATGGGACCTTTTTGGACATGGTACGATCAATGATGAGTCAAAAAGATCTGCCTTTATCATTTTGGGGTTATTGTCTAGAAACAGCGGCATTCACACTAAACAAAGTACCATCCAAGTCAGTAGAGAAGACACCACATGAGATGTGGACAGGCAAAAAGCCGAGTTTGTCTTTTCTTAAGATTTGGGGTTCTGAAGCATTTGTCAAGCGACTTCAGTCGGACAAGCTTACGGCCAAGTCGGATAAGTGTATTTTCATCGGGTATCCGAGGGAAACCTTGGGTTACTACTTCTACAACCGAGAAGAGGGCAAAGTGTTTGCTGCTCGGAACGGTGTCTTCCTTGAGAAAGAGTTTCTCAGTCGGGGAGTCGGTGGGAGCACGGTGCATCTCGAACAAATTCGAGAGCAACCGGCTAGTAGCGAGTCGGCAAAAACCTTGGAGGTTGAGCCGGTCGTGGTAGCTGAGCCGGCAGCAGCACCTGTACTACGAAGATCGGTGAGATTACGAAGTGTTCGTGATGTGTTACTGTTAGACAGTGATGAGCCGGGAAATTATTCGGAAGCGTTGGTGGGATCTGATTCCGAGTCATGGCTTGGAGCCATGAGATCCAAGTTAAAGTCCATGGATGAAAATCAAGTTTGGAACTTGGTTGATCTACCAGACGGTGCAAGACCCGTCGAGTGCAAATGGGTCTTTAAGAAGAAAACTGATATGGATGGAAATGTTTCCATCTATAAAGCACGTCTTGTCGCGAAGGAGTTCCAACAAGTTCAAGGAGTTGATTACGACGAGACTTTCTCGCCCGTAGCAATGCTTAAATTAGTTCGGATCATGTTAGCTATAGCAGCCTATTTCGACTATGAGATATGGCAGATGGATGTCAAAACGGCTTTCCTTAACGGAAATTTAACCGAGGACGTGTATATGATACAGCCCGAGGGTTTTGTTGATCCGGCTAATGCTGACAAAGTGTGCAAACTTCAGAAATCCATTTATGGGTTGAAGCAAGCATCTCGGAGTTAGAATATTCGCTTTGATGAGGTTGTCAAATTATTTGGCTTCATCAAGAGTGATCATGATTCTTGTTTATACAAGAAGTTTAGTGGGAGCAAAGTAAACTTTCTAATCTTATATGTGGATGACATATTATTGATTGAAAATGATGTCCAGATGTTGCAAGAAACCAAGGAATCATTTGAAAGGAGTTTGACGAGGTTTAATCTTGTCAATGCCCATTGTTATGAGCTTGGGTTTTGAAGAAGATGGGGATGCTGGAGATCGCGGAATGGTTAGCAAACAAGCAACACGGGGACACAAGGTTTACCCAGGTTCAGGCCCCCGAAGGGAAAACCCTACTCCTGCTTGTCTGCTCTTGATTACATCGGAACCGAAAAGTACAGGGGTGCGCAGATGCAATATGGCGTGGAGGTGTGTATGCGGTGGTATGAAGTGCCCTCCTCGTCGTGCCGTCCTAGCCTTTATATAGAGATAGGCATGTCCCTGGAACAGATCGAGTCTGTTACAGGTTTTAGGGTTTGCCCCTTTGAATATTCTATCTACTCTAGTCTTGTTCTCCAAGGATCTGAAGGCGTCATGGTCCCTGGCCACCCAAAAGTCTTCATGGGCTGGCGCATATTCTCGTGGGCCTTCCTTGGGCTGGACTAGGTATGCTAAGATCGTGTACCCGTAGGGTATAACCATGTCAGTAGCCCCTGAGTGTTCAGTCAATCGTAGATTCGGCTGAGGACTCCTCAATCTTTTGGGTGCGGCTATCTTTGTTCGTTTAGAGAACGATTTGAGTATGTAGGGATTGTTGATGCGCGTGCCTGACTCTCCCGATGGATCAGGGTCAGTTAACTGTCTTAGGACAAAACAAAATGATCTTCTTCAGATTCGAGTCCCTCGACTCGAACCCGGAACATATGCTGGCGTAATTCGACTCAGGCCGCCGAGGACTTACAGGAGTGGAATTCAAGTAAATTTTAAATGATGTACCCAACGCGACCGTCGGGATTTTTCATCGCGCCTGCTTGCACGGATTCTCACTAGCAGAGCGCAGTCGTGTGCGTTTCCAGTCCATCAGATGATATCTGTAGGTCTTATCTTTGTGTCGCAGACACAACATCCGAACGGTTATCACCACGGAGGTGTTTCAGGTGGCCAAGGAGGATGTTACTCACTTATCATTTAATTGGGGCAGAGTTGCCAAAAAGTTTTTCCATGCTGATCCGAAGGATCGCAGTCGAAGAATTCATAGGGTGCGCGACCAGCGCTCCCTATGGGAGTAGCCCCCGAGTGTCTGTTCGAGTCATAGACTCGAGCAGAGACTTTAATTCAGTCTTTTTTGACTTTTAGGTCTGTAGGACACAAATTTTTCGGATGCTTGAATCCATCCTCCCTATGGGAGTAGCCCCCGAGTCCGTAGTGGAGTCGTACACTCGACGTAGCACTCGAAGAATAGTTTAATGGTGTAGTACTTTGATTGTTTTTCGGGTGCGTGGCCAGTGCTCCTGATAGGAGTAGCCCCCGAGTAGTAACTTTAATCATAGATTCGGGTGAATACTTTAGCTGTGTAGCCAAAGGTTTGTAGCCGTTGCTAGTATAGCTTTGGTGACGTCAATGCTGACGATCGGTGATCTCAAGCGTCTGCGGCGCCAGAGATGATGTGACTGGACGAACATGGCTCCCACCTTCTGACTTTGAGTTGACTGGTCACGCGCGGCGTGGAGATAATTACGGCGTCGCCTCGATTTCCATGCGTAGTGGACGGCCTGTGAGCGACAGTTCGCTGCTGTGCCGACACGTGGATGGTTGGATTTGGATGTTGGCTTTAGGTCTTCCCGATGAACGGTCGTTGTGCATCGTCCTCGTCCTTATAATCATTAGGGAAAAGTTAGTTTGTTTTTCACCGCACCCATTCTCGTTTAACTGCTCCCATCTTCTTTGATCTTTTCTCGCTGCATGCTGGAATTTCTTCGAAACTTTCCATCTTTGTTTCTACGTTCACATCATCGTCATCGCCGCACTGTGATGGGGAAGTCCAAGAAGGCCTCCACCGCAGTTGGTACTAGCACTGCCGGCGGCAGCAAGAAAGGTTTCGCCGCTACTCGCGTCACCGATGGTGGCTGGCGATGATCGGAGACGCGCGAGGGCGATCTCCGGAAGGTCCGTGAGCGGGGTCTGATTCCGTAGGATAGGGAAGCCGTCAGGGTTCCCGGTGACGAGGTAATTCCCCGTCCTCCCGCTGGGTTTCGGGTCATGTTCATCGCTTTTGTCCTTCGGGGCCTTTCTTTCCTGATTCACGATTTTCTCCGTGGATTGCTTTTCTTTTATGGCATCTAGATCCATTATCTTTCACCAAACTCTCTTCTTCATATCGCCTGCTTCATCACCTTCTCCGAGTGCTGGCTTGGTTTCGAGACGCACTTTGGCCTCTTTCGGAAGCTCTATTCTTTGAAGAGGCAATCTGGCTCTGATGGCGTTTATCCCATCGGCGACTGCATCATTTCCCTTAAATCCAACTTTCTCTTCTTCTCTTTTTCTATGTCTAAATCTATCCAGTACTGGCGGAGGCGATGGTTTTACATCCGCGACTCCACAGTGGCCGGGCAGAACTTTGGCATTGCTCCTTTCGACCCCTCCCAGAAAATCTAGCCAAAGATGTCCTGGAAGAACCACATCTTGGATGGTGAGGTGGCGGAGATAGATGGGCTCTACCGTCGGGTGAAGGATCTCTAGTTGATTCCGGATAAAGAGGTGAACGGTGTGGATATCATCCGCACCTTCCTCTAACGTCGGGTGTAGCCACTCTAGGCTAGGGCGTACCCGATGTTCCTTTATTCTGGTTGCCACGATCCGACTAGGGTTTCGACTAAGGAGCTCTCCAGGGGGATCTCGTCAGGATTCTTTGGCCACTGCTGAAGTACAAAGCTGAAGAAGATCTCCCGGGGAAGTCGCTGACTCCTCCGTTCGCCGCCTCTCGTCTGGTTCCGCAGGTGTAGATCTAGGGCATGCGCGTAGCGCTTTTTTCGACTACGTTTTCCTTGCACTTGCTTGTGTTCTGAAAGTTTGTTTCTTTTGCGCAGGAGTTCAAGGTACCGGGCATGTCGCCTCCACTACCCGAACTGTTTCCGGATGCACCAGACAATGAGGTAGTGGATTCCATGTCTGAGCTTTCCTCGGTGCGATCACCAGCGGAAGAAACTTTTGAGTATAGCGAGGAGCATACTCGAAAGCGGACACGGAGCTCGAGCGACGCGTCGGATGCTTCGAATCCGCCGACCCCTAGGAACCCGTCATGCCTTGAGCGTCACAGTGGGGGTCATGGTGGCTCTTCCTCTCCTATTCCGGCCGTGCCCGTGCGGGCTGTGGCGCCGCAGCCGCCGGCGAAGCGGAAGAAGGAAGAGAAGAAAGGCAGGAGGGCTCCGCCTATCTTCGACTTGAGCGATTTCGACTCGTAAGTATCTACCATTGCTTTTGCGCTCTCTCATCTTCTTGCTTGTACTTGTCTGATTTTTTCGTTTGTAGCCACTCCTCCGATGGCTCCTTCAGCGATGGCGCTCGAGAGATGGTGGGGGAGTCGAAGGTTGCTCCTCCTCCTCAGACGGTGGCCACCTCTGAGGGCGCTGCTCTGAACCCTTCTCCGCAGGAGGCTCGGGTGGTTGTCCCCCAGAAGACTACAGCCGGACCTTCAGAGACGCCGTCTAACCACGTAAGTGTTTTCGTTCTTGCCATGGGGGGAGCCTCTGAGCATTTTTCGGATGATCTGCTGATCATTTTTGTTTTGTGTCTCGGGGGGAGCCCCCGAGCATCTGTCAGATGATCTGCTGATCATGCCATTTTTTGTACGTATCTTGGGGGGAGCCCCCGAGCATTTTTGTATGCGTGATTTGCTTTGCTCGTTTTCTTGGGCGCAGCCCCCGAGCCTTTTTCTTGACAAGTTGCGTCTTCTCGCAGCCTTTTATTCAAGGTGCCAACCGGCTGGTGAAGCAGCATCTGGCATTGGAGGCCAGCCTTCAGCGGCTCCAAGGTTCGTGTGTCTTTTATCAATATTCTCTTTCTTTGGTTGCTTGCTTACTCACGAATCTCATGCTTGTTCTTTGTTGTAGAGGAGAACAACACTGCCCTCCGCGAGCTTGATGCTCTCAAAAAGAGCCTCGGGCAAGCGGAGAAAAAAGCTGAAGATGCCGTTGGCGCTAAGGAGCGCCTTGAGCAGGAGTTTGCCGACGCGGCTTCGGCCAAGGAGCGCCTGCAGCAGGAGACCACGTATCGCGAGGAGTAACTCGCCACCGCTGCGGCCTCGCGCGAGAAGGAGGTAGCCGGCAAGCTGATGGCTGCCGCGAAGGCTATTTCGGGTGAGCAGTTTCGTCTATTCCTTTTCGGCTTCCTTGTCTTTCTAGTTTTGTTTTGGTTTTCACTTTGCCTCTTCCGTTTATCTAGATGCCGCGGGCATCAAGTTTGACCGTGGTGCCCTGGAGCATGGAAGTGCTCTGGATGATGCCACTGCGGCGGTCGAAGACCGCTACAGTACCGTGGTCGGCTCGCTTGCCAAGGCCAAGGTGGTTCTCGGGCGCTTCTACAAGGAGCTCGTCCCCAAGGGTGTCGCCCTCGAGGATGTCGAATTGTTGGCGGACGCACTGTTAGCCGAGGCTCCCACGGCGTACACGCGCAAGCAGAAGGGTATCGGTGCGTCCATGGGGCTCGCGATGGCCATGGCATCTGGAGTGGAGCTGGATCTTCATCAGGTAACCTCCCAAATGCCGACAGCTGCCGATGGATCTGAGGTAGCCTTCGCACTCTATGCTGCCCGTTGTAAACTCTATGGGACAAAGCTGATTGACTTGCTAGTGGAGTACGCGGTGAGGCAGCAGGGAGAGGCCAAGAGCAGGCAGTCCGGCTCCGAGGCTACTCAGGATGCAACTTCTTAGGCCTTGTAGTTGTAGGATAGCTTTTGTTTCTTTTGTTGTAATGTATCTATGAACACTCCTTGTGCCATGAAGTGGCTTTTGCTGTATATAATGAATCTCCGAGTTGTTTGCTTATTCGTGCGTTCGTTCATATCCTTGCTTTCTTTTCCTCTAGGGACCTTCGGGTGATGATCCCATTGATACTTCTCCTGCGCTGCAGCGGCGACCATCCTTGGATGATGCGTCGCAGCTTGTATTTCTTCATGACCGCATCCGTAGTCTTGAGAAAGAGTTGCTTGGTGTTCGAGGCCACGCAGATGTTTGGAAATCAAAGGCGGAGTGGGGCGCCGCCAGGGAGGAGTATCTGATGTGGGAGTTGCGGCGTTTGGCCGAACAGCTTCAATGTGAGTTTCTTCGAGCTGCTGCTCATTTTCCGGATGCACATGTTGGCTTGTCATCTTACTTTGCAGTTTTTGCAGGTGATAACCTTGTTCCCAGGGAGGAAAAAGAGCGTGTTGCTGTTCTGAATAATTGCCTGACCCAGCAGGACATGGAGGCCGGCGGCTTTTTCTGGATGGACCGTGATCGTGCTATGGTTCTTGCGACTGTGCAGGATCGTGTTCACCAGGTGTCGCGGGTGCTGCGGCAAGCGAAGACTTCCTTGGCGTCAATTCTGCACGTGATGTTTCCCCTGGATGAGGCACCATCAACTCTATGGGGCCTGCTGGCGAAGTTTTAGGATGTGCATCATGTCAGGGAGCTGGTGTGGCATCAGCTCGTTGCAGGGGTGAAGGCTGCGCCTTCCCTCGTGTGGTTGCATCGCCCTGATGTAGATCTTGCTGCTGTGGCGGCTAGGCCGCCTCTTCTGACGGATGGTGTCATGTGGGACATGCATCCACATTATGCGGCTGTAAGGCAGTATGTCGAACAAATTGTAGATCTCTTTGAGCAGCGTGCGCAGGTGATTCTTCAGAATAGGTAGGACCTGTAAAAATATAGATGTAAAATTTGTATGTATTTGACTGGGCGTGTTATGCCCTTTGCTGTAAAGGTTGATTGTTTTTAGCACGTGGTTCTTTGTTTGTATGCGTGTCCTTTTCGTTATCCTGATGTGGTCAACTACTCAGGTGTACACGCGTTATCCTCAGTCGACGAAGTCATGAGGTGAGGGGAGCCCCTGAGTGTGTTGTAACATGAAGAAAATGCAAATAATAGACAAATTTTTGGGGCGAGACACTTAGCTTTATTCATATCGTAAGGAGGAGGTACACTATTCGGCTGAGTAGCCTTGGTTGAATAGCCTTATTGAAAGTAAAAGGAGGGCGGTAGCTAGGGGTAGAAGCATCGCAGTTGTGCGACGTTCCATGGGTTAGAGTATTCTACTCCAGACTCCACGTGCTTGAGGCGATAGTCGCCACCTGGGATGACTTCGGTGACGACGTAGGGTCCTTCCCAGGGCGACTCAAGCTTCTTCGATTGCTCTTGCTTGAGTCTTAAGACTAGGTCTCCTTCGACGAAGGACCTTGGGCGCAGCCGACGGCTGTGGTAGTTGCGGAGGCTCGGTTGATAGACCGCTGATCGAGCTGCGGCTATGTCGCGTGCCTCGTCGAGTGTGTCGACGACGTCTTCGAGTGCAGCCGTCGATTCGACTTCGCTGTAGGCGACGACCCGTGGGGCCTTGTGGCGTACCTCTGCAGGCAGCACGACTTCGGCTCCGTGTACCATGAAGAAAGGCGTGTAGCCAGTTGAGCTGTTTGGCGTCATGCGCAAGCTCTAGAGGACGGAGGGCAGATCTTGTGTCCAGGCTGCTGCGAGTCGCTGGAGTGGGCTCATTAGGCACTTCTTGATGCTGCCACCGACGAGGCCGTTGGCCTTTTCGACCTGTCCGTTTGTTTGCGGGTGCGCCACGGAGGCGTATGTGATGTTGATTCCGAGGTCTTCGCAGAAGTCCTGGAATTCCTTGGAGATGAAGTTCGACCCATTGTCGGTGATGATGCTGTGCGGCACGCCGAACCTGTAAACAATGGATTCAAAGAACTTGATGGCCATTTTGCCCTTTTGGTTAGTAACAGGCATGGCCTCGATCCACTTGGTGAATTTGTCGATTGCGACCAGGAGGTAGACGTGGCCTCCTTTTGAGGACTTGGGCAGTTTTCCGATCATGTCGAGGCCCCAATGGGCGAAGGGCCAGGCCAGGGGTATGGTCCTGAGCTCCGATCCTGGTGCGTGTGGTTTATCTGCGAACCTCTGGCACCTGTTGCACCTTCGGACGATGTCCTTGGCGTCGTTCATGGCCGTTGGCCAATAGAAGCCAGCTCGTAGAGCTTTGGTGACAAGGGCACGACTGCTCGCGTGATGGCTGCAGATACCCTCATGGATGTCTTGGAGGATGGTTTTGCCGTCACCGATGGTGACACACCTTTGGAGTACACCCGAAATGTTGCGCTTGTACAACTTGCCATTGATGATGGTGAAGGCCTTGGACCAGTGAGATATGTGTTGGGCATCTGTCGGGCTGTCAGGAAGCTCCCCATCTATCAGATATCAGAGGTATGGCTGTGTCCGTGTTTATTCAACTGCCAGGACCTGCAACAGGTTGACCACTGCGACCTCTGTGTCGAGTATTTCTGGTCCTTCTTGTCCTTCGGGTAGCGCAGCCCCCGAGTGCTCTGCTTCTTCGGGTTATACCTTTGGGAATTTCCTTTTGATGGATGGCATGCAGATCTATTCGAGGAACACACCTGGTGGCACCCGTGCGCAGGTGCATCCGATGTTGGCGAGTCTGTTGGCCTCTTCGTTGCTTTCTCTCCCAACGTGCCGAAGTTCGCAGCTGTCGAAGTCTCCTTCGAGTGCGTTGTAGAGTGCACGGTACGCAATCATGTTGGCCTCATGTGCGTCGCACTCGTTCATTGTCTGCTGGACGATGAGGTTCGAGACGCCGTAGATGACCAGGCGCATCGCGCCGCAGATCTTGGCCATCCTCATGCCATGGATGAGGGCCTCATACTCGGCCTCGTTGTTGGAAGCTCGAAATTTCATCCGGAGGACGTACTTCATCTTGTCGCCCTGTGGGGAGGTCAGTATGACCCTGTCTCCTGCTCCGGCCTCGTGCTTGGAGCCGTCGAAGTGCATCGTCCATGACTGTGTCATGTCCGGTGTGTCTGGCAGCTGCAGTTCCATCCAGTGGACGAGGAAGTCCGGAAGGACCTGAGACTTGATCGCGTGGCGCTTCTCATAGACGATGTCTAGAGGTGACAGCTCGATGCCCCATAGGGCCACACGTTCTGTGGCCTCCGGGTTGTTCAGGATGCTGTTCAGGGGTGCTTCATTGACGACCATCACCTGATGCTCCTGGAAGTAGTGGCTCAGCCGACGAGCCATCATGAATACGCCGTATGCGAGTTTCTGGTAGTGAGGGTACCTCTGCTTTGTCGGTGTCAATACCTCGCTGAGGTAGTAGATTGGGCGTTGGACCCCATGGGTCTTGCCATCTTCGGGTCTTTCGACCACAAGCACGGTGCTTACCACCTAGTGTGTAGCTGCTATGTATAGCAGTAGAGGCTCGTGCTCTTTTGGCGTGACCAAAACGGGTGAGGTAGAGAGCAGCCGCTTTAGATCTTCGAATGCGTCGTCCGCTTCGGGTGTCCACTCGAATTTGTCTGCCTTGCGTAGCAGCTGATAGAAAGGCAGGGCTTTTTCGCCCATGCGGCTGATGAACCTGCTTAACGCCGCGATTCGCCCAGCAAGCTATTGGACGCCCTTGAGGTTCTTCGGCTTCTCCATGGCCATTATGGCCCGGATTTTCTTCGGGTTTGCTTCGATCCCTCGCTGGGAGATGAAGTAGCCTAGCAGCTGACCAGATGGGATGCCGAAGGCGCACTTTTCTGGCTTTAGCATGATCTTGTATCGATCAAGGTTGTCAAACGTCTCGCGTTGATCGTCTATCAGTGTCTTGGCCTCCCTTGTTTTGATTACTATGTCGTCGACATAGACTTGGATGTTGCGGCCGATCTGGTCCTTCAGGCATGGCTGCATGCACCGTTGGTATGTGGCGCCTGTGTTCTTCAGCCCGAAGGGCATTCTGTTGTAGCAGAACACCCCGAACGGCGTGATGAACGCCATTTTCTCCTGATCTTCGACCTTTAGTAGAATCTGATTGTAGCCTGAGTAGGCGTCGAGGAAGGAGAGCTTCTCGCATCCTGCAGTCTAATCGATAATCTGATCGATCCGAGGGAGAGGGAAGTGATCCTTCAGGCAGTGCTTGTTCAGTGATGTGAAGTCCACGCACATCCGCAAGATGTCCGTGTCCTTTTTGGGGATCATCACGGTGTTGGCGAGCCACTCGCTTTCCTTGATCTCCCTGATAAAGTTTGCGTCGAGTAGTCTGTTGACTTCGACTCCGATGGCTTCAGCCCGTGGTTCGGACAGTCGTCAGATGGACTGTTTGACGGGCTTGGCGTTTGGAAAGATGTTGAGTGCGTGCTTGGCAAATTCCCTGGGGACTCCTGGCATGTCCGCAGGACACCAGGCAAAGATTTCCCAGCGCTCATGGAATTCGAAGAGCACGCTTTCCTATGTAGAGCTGAGGTTGTTGGCGATCAGTGTCGTCTTGGAGGCGTCCATCGGGTGGACCTGCACCTTCTTTGTGTTGACGGTGGAGTCAAAAGACATGTCGGGTGCGTTCTGTCTTGCAACTGGGGGTGCCCCGTTGTCTGTCACCTCTCGAAGCCTTATGAGCTCCTCCTGCATGCCGAATGACTGGGAGATTCTGTTGAAGTCCCTGTCATAGTGGTCCGATCGGGTGAAGCTCCCGTGGACCGTGATGACGCCCTTCGGTCCTGGCATCTTGAGTAGCAGGTACACGTAGTGCGGTACTACCAGGAACCGTGCGAATGTCACACGCCCGAGGATGGCGTGGTATTGTGATGGCCAGTCCACCACGTCAAACTCGAGTCGCTCGCACCAAAAGTTGTCGGGCTTACCGAAGATGACGTCAAGCCATATCTTTCCTAGGGGGAATATGCCCTTCCCTGGGACGATGCCATGGAACGTTGTATCGGATTGTTCCAGGCTACGCAGCGGGATCCGCATTGCTGCTAAGGTACTGGCGAACATCAGAGTGATGCTGCTGCCTCCATCCATGAAGACGCGGCTCATGTCGAACCCTCCGATCTGCGCCTCAAGCACCAGGGCAGCATGACCTAGGCGAGGGACCTGGCAAGGGTGATCCAAACGGCTGAACGTGATGCATGACTCCGATCCGCTAAGGTACTCAGGGATGGCGGGTGGAGCGGTAACAACCAGATTGATCTGATGGGTAATTTTCTTTTGCACCCTGTTCGTTGGGCGTCCTTTTTGGATCATTAGTGATCCTTTTGGCACGGGGTACCCGTTTCCGCCGTTGTTCTGCGCGGGTGCGATTGGATGATTCGAAGGTCCCAGGGGTGGTGGTGGAGGAGCTCCGTGGGCGATGTCTCCTGGTGCGGGCGCGTTCCCGTACCCGGGGTTCGGGGATTGTTGCCTCATCTGGGACATGCTCTCGCTGCATTTCTGGAACTCGCGGCAATCCTTGAGCATGTGGCTTGCCTTCTTTTTACCATCATGCTTGTCGATGTAGAAGTGGATGGTGCATGGACCCGATAGTTTGTCATATGCTGAGGGTCCATCGTCGCGGCCGCGATGTTGCCATGACTGCACTGGGCGTTCTCCATCGCGGAAGTTGTTTCCGTGGTATCAGCCGCTGCTGCGGTTGCCGTCGCTGTGGCGGTCGGTGTAGCCAGCCACGACCATGTCAGGTACGTCACGATCGTCGTAGACGCGTGATCTTCTCTTGCTACGGCGTTCATGTCGATGGCCGTAGTCATCTTCCTCCTCCGAGTGCGCTCGGTGGATGGAGTCCTCACCGTCTGCCCACCTGTTGGCGATGTCCATGAGGTGGTCAAGTGTCTTGGGCTTGACGCGCCCAAGTTCTTCCTTGAAGTCCTGGCGCTTGACGCCATCTTTGAAGGCGTCGATCGCTCTCTCCTCAGAGATGTGCGCCGTGGAGTTCTTGGTGTTGGACCAGTGTAATATGTACGAGCGAATGGATTCGCCCGTTCGTTAGGTGCAGGCCCATAGCTCTTCGATCGAGGCTGGCCTCTTGCTAGTGCCTTTGAAGTTTCGGATGAAACTGTACGCCAGTTCCTCCCAACTTCGGATGGATCCCAAGGATAGGCTGCTGAGCCAGATCCGGGTTGTGCCTGTCAGCTGCAGCTGAAGGCATTGCAGGGCGGTGTCTTTGTTTCCACCATGTATCTTGACGGACGATAGGTGGTCGCTGAGCCACGCCTTAGGGTCCTGTGTACCATCAAACTTCGGAGTATCCGAAGGAAGCTTGAAGTTCCGCGGCATCCGTGTCCGCTAGAAGGATCTGCTGAAGCATCGGGCTCCGCAGAGTTCTCCTTCGTCGTCGTCCTCCTCAGATTCGGACGAGCATACGCGCTTGGCACGCACTTTATCGATCTTGCGTTGGGTGAGCTCGCTTCGAGCGTCGTAATCGTGGCTATGATGGCGCGAGCTCTTGTGCCTTCGAGGTAGGTCGTGCTTTTCCTCATTGGATGAAGGTGTGGGGCTGCGGTTGAACCTGACCGCAGGCTTCTTCTTGGGCTCCGCAGGAGCTTCTCCGTGGAGCGCAGCTCCAATGAGTTCGAGTCCGGTAAGTGCGGACTTGTGCATGGCCCTTTTCGGGTCCCCCACCGGAGGTGGACGGGACACGAGGTATGTGGTGGCTGCCATGATCGCAGCTTGCAGTGTCTTCGGGATGACGTTGCCGTCAGCATCCATCTCCATGAAGGACGTGTTGAGGGTCCGAGTCACATCGCGATGTGCTTTGGGGTCCATGTTCTCTGTGCGAGAACGGTGCTTGTTGCCATGGTTGCCGTGCGATCTAGAGCCTCCCATGGTGGAGAGCGCAGCTCGCCGCGCACTGGACTCTAAGGCCGCTTGCTTGCGCTTGTCAAGCACTTCTTGCATCTTCACCTGCTTCTTGTGCTCTTCGACTAGGAGCAGGTGGTACGCCATCAGTAGGTCCCGTGAGGCACCCACAGGCATGATCTTGTTGCCTGCCACGGCTTCGCGTGCTTGAGCGCATCCTTCCTCGCTGAGGTGGATGATCCGATTAGGATCGGTGTCCTCCTCGCTGGGCGGGGGGAGGGGGACTGGTTTCTCCTGTTCTCGCCGTTTCTACCCTGCGGGTTGGGTGGAGGGTTGTGCTCCTGATCCACGTCGCTCTGGATGACTGTGGAACATTGGTAGCGTTCGTAGATTGGATCACTGCTGCCGCAGCTTTTGGATCCGGAACCGTAGGTCCCTTTCTCCGATGGTGGATCGCACGGATCTGAGTTGCAGCAGCTGCTGTCATAGGACACATCTATTAATGTCGATGCGCATAGCACGGGGTGTGGAGCCCATGAAGCGGGCCTGATCGATGGCAGGGGCACCCTCTCTGTGATATGGAGAGTGCCGGTCTGCCCTACCTAGAAGCAGAAGCTCCCGAACAGGATCTCGAGCCCGTCGCCAACGGGCTCGAAGTCCTTCAGGGTGGCTGGCGAGTGGGCGGTGAAGTTGAAAGCGCCAAAGAGGAGACGACTCTCCGTCGCTGCGGAGTTGTAGATCGCTTTGGTTGGGACCGTCACGATCTCACAATCAGCGTCCCCAGTTCCCACAGACGGCGCCAATTGATGAGGTTTAATCTCGTCAATGCCCATTGTTATGAGCTTGGATTTTGGAGAAGATGGAGATGCTGGAGATCGCGGAACGGTTAGCAAACAAGCAACACGGGGACACGAGGTTTACCCAGGTTCAGGCCCCCGGAGGGAAAACCCTACTCCTGCTTGTCTGCTCTTGATTATGGCGGAACCGAAAAGTACAGGGGTGCGCATATGCAATATGGCGTGGAGGTGTGTATGCGGTGGTATGAAGTGCCCTCCTCGTCGTGCCCTCCTAGCCTTTATATAGAGATAGGCAGGTCCCTGGCACAGATCGAGTCGGTTACAGGTTTTAGGGTTTGCCCCTTTGAATATTCTATCTACTATAGTCTTGTTCTCCAAGGATCGGAAGGCGTCATGGGCCCTAGCCACCCGAAAGTCTTCATGGGCTGGCGAATATTCTCGTCGGCCTTCCTTGGGCTGGACTAGGTATGCTAAGATCGTGTACCCGTAGGGTGTAACCATGTCAGTAGCCCCCGAGTGTTTAGTCGAATCGTAGATTCGGCTGAGGACTCCTCAATCTTTTGGGTGCGGCTATCTTTGTTCGTTTAGAGAACGATTTGAGTGTGTAGGGATTGTTTATGCGCGTGTCTGAGTCTCCCGACGGATCAGGGTTAGTTAACTGTCTTAGGACAAAACAACACGATCTTCATCAGATTCGAGTCCCTCGACTCGAACCCGGAACATATGCTGGCGTAATTCGACTCAGGCCGCGGAGGACTTACAGGATTGGAATTCCAGTAAATTTTAAATGATGTACCCAACGCGTCCGTCAGGATTTTTCATCGCGCCTGCTAGCACGGATTCTCACTAGCAGAGCGCAGTCGTGTGCATTTCCAGGCCATCAGATGATATCTGTAGGTCTTATCTTTGTGTCGCAGACACAACATACGAATGTTTATCACCACGGAGGTGTTTCGGGTGGCCAAGGAGGATGTTTCTCACTTAGCGTTTAATTGTGGCAGAGTTGCCGAAAAGTTTTTGCATGCTGATCCGAAGGATCGCAGTCGAAGAATTCATAGGGTGCACGACCTGCGCTCCCTATGGGAGTAGCCCCTGAGTGTCTGTTCGAGTCGTAGACTCGAGCAGATACTTTAATTCAGTCTTTGTTGACTTTTAGCTCCGTAGGACACAAATTTTTCGGATGCTTGAATCCATCCTCCCTATGGGAGTAGCCCCCAAGTCCGTAGTGGAGTCGTACACTCGACGTAGCACTCGAAGAATAGTTTAATGGTGTAGTACTTTGATCGTTTTTCGGGTGCGCGGCCAGTGCTCCTGATAGGAGTAGCCCCGAGTAGTTACTCGAATCATAGATTCAGGTGAATACTTTAGCTGTGTAGCCGTTGCTAGTATAGCTTTGGTGATGTCAATGCTGACGATCGATGATCTCAAGCGTCTGCGGCGCCAGAGATGATTTGACTGGACGAACATGGGTCCCACCTTCTGACTTTGACTTGACTGGTCACGCACGGCGTGGAGATAATTACGGCGTCGCCTCAATTTCCGTGCATAGTGGACGGCGTGTGAGCGACGATTCGCTGCTGTGCCGACACGTGGACGGTTAGATTTGGATGTTGGCTTTAGGTCTTCCCGATGAACGGTCATCGTGCATCGTCCTCGTCCTTATAATCATTAGGGAAAAGTTAGTTTGTTTTTCACCGCAGCCATTCTCGTTTAACTGCTCCCATCTTCTTTGAGTTTTTCTCGCTGCGCGCTGGAATTTCTTCGAACCTTTCCATCTTTGTTTCTGCGTTCACATCGTCGTCATCGCCGCACTGTGATGGGGAAGTCCAAGAAGGCCTCCACCGCAGTTGGTACTAGCGCTGCCGCCGGCGGCAAGAAAGGTTTCGCCGCTACTCGCATCACCGATGGTGGCTGGTGACGATCGGAGACGCGCGAGGGCGATCTCTGCAAGCTCCATGAGCGGGGTCTGATCCCGCAGGATAGGGAGGCCGTCAGGGTTCTGGGTGACGAGGTAATTCCCCGTCCTCCCGCTGGGTTTCGGGTTATGTTCATCGCTTTTGTCCTTCGCGACCTTTCTTTACCGATCCACGATTTTCTCCGTGGATTGCTTTTCTTTTATGGCATCCAGCTCCATCATCTTTCACCGAACTCTCTTCTTCATATTGCCTGCTTCATCACCTTCTGCGAGTGCTGGCTTGGTGTCGAGCCACACTTTGGCCTCTTCCGGAAGCTCTATTCCGTGAAGAGGCAATCTGGCTCTAATGGCATTTATCCCATTGACGGCTGCATCATTTCCCTTAAATACAACTTTCTCTTCTTCTCTTTTTCTATGTATGAATCTGTCTAGTACTGGCTGAGGCGATGGTTTTACATCCGCGACTCCACCGTGGCCGGGCAGAACCTTGGCCTTGCTCCTTTCGACCCCTCCCAGAAAATCCAGCCGAAGAGGTCCTGGAAGAACCACATCTTGGATGGTGAGGTGGCGGAGATAGAGGGGCTCTACCGTCGGGTGAAGGATCTCCAGTTGATTCCGGATAAAGAGGTGAACGGTGTGGATATCATCCACACCTTCCTCAAACGTCGGGTTCTTGCATGGAAGAGGCTAAGAAGGGGATCTTGCCCATCTCTCATGGCATAAAACTCAGCAAGACTCAGTGTCCTTCGACTACTGATGAGCGTGAGCACATGAGCAGGATTCCATATGCTTCGGCTATTAGATCCATCATGTATGCAATGATATGTACTCGCCCAGATGTTTCCTATGCTCTAAGTGTTACGAGAAGATACCAGGCTGATCCAGGTGAAGGTCACTGGACAGCGGTAAAGAACATCCTTAAGTACTTGAAAAGGACTAAGGATATGTTCCTATTTTATGGAGGTGAGGATGAACTCAGTGTAAAGGGTTACACAGATGCGAGTTACCTTAACGACTCAGATAATTCGAATTCGCAATCAGGTTATGTGTTTGTCTTGAATGGTGGTGCTGTGAGCTGGAAAAGTTCCAAGCAAGATACGGTGACCTCCTCTTCAACAGAAGTTGAATATATTGCTGCGTCGGAGGCCGTAAAGCAAGTTGTTTGGATTAGGAATTTCCTGATCGATCTCGGTGTGGTTCAGGGCGCGTCCAATCCCTTGGTCGTTTATTGTGACAACAATGGTACTATTGCACAAGCCAAGGAACCTAGACTGCACCAGAAAAACAAACATATTCGCATGCGTTACCATCAGATTCATGAGTTCGTTGAGGATGGTAGTGTCATGATATGCAAAATACATACGGACTCAAATGTTGCTGATCCCTTGACTAAGCCTCTCCCTAAGCCCGCGCATGAAGCGCACACAAGAGCAATTCGTATTAGATACATTTTAGATTGACTCTAGTGCAAGTGGGAGACTGAAAGAAATATGCCCTAGAGGCAATCATAGAGATGATTATATTTCATATGTATCCATTAGTTATTGTAATGTTCCTTGAATATCCATATCAGGCAACTTGTATTGATTGGCAATTATGTGAATTGTTTGTGAAACTCTTTAGTTGTATGGTTATTTGATAGTTGTCCCTAGTCGGAGTTCATGTGAGGACACACGTGAATATTAGACTAGCACATCGATTGGTTGATGACTATGTTTCACAAGTCATAGACATGGAGATGTCAAACTAATGATGTGGATACATGTTATGAACATGGGGTTAGACTGACCCAACATGAGACTGGAAATTAGACTTGCAGCTCTCTCTACACATCGTGTACGTTTTGTCCTTAGACCTGAGATTATCGCATGTACTTGAGATGTGGATCGACCTACTTTGGGGCTATCAGACGATACTCCGTAACTGGGTAGTTATAAAGGTAGCTTTCGGGTTTGTCCTGAAGCATGCTGCAAGGCATGGTCAATCAAGATGGGATTTGCCTCTCTCTACTTGAGAGAGATATCTCTGGGCCCCTCGAGTGATCGGATCCAGAAATGCATGGCCGTGCTACATAAGGTTAAGAGTTAACCTAGCAAATGGATTCCGAATCACGGTATTGAGAAAGGGAGGTCAGCTTGGAGCTAGACCAAATATCGTGAGGCAAAGGGAAAGACATGTACTAAACCTTGTGATGGTTCGTCCGGTATGATCTTTGTATGCGTTTAGGAGTTGGCACGTCTTGCTAGAGGCCACTACCAACTATTGGCAGAATAAGTGTATTCGTGTCATGTCTATACGTATATGAACCTATAGGGTCACACACTTAAGGGGCTGGAAGCCTAATGAGGATTGGATCCGAATTAGACCAGGCTTAGGCTACTAATGTGCTCCTAATGTAGAAGCCCACTAGGGACGCCTATATAAGGGAGGGAGGGGCGAGCTGACCAGGGTTAGACATTTCCACCCAGCCGCCACACCTCATGCCTGTGTTGCACGCGTAGACCTAGCAGTCCGGCGTCTGACGCTTCCACCCCGCACGTGAGGATACCTCGGAGGTGCTGCATCTGTGGCACTTGGACGAGCTGCGCAAGGGGGGCTTCTCGTGGGACGAGGACAAGGAGGAGACATGGAACATCTGCACTGCCTCAACGTGCTTCATCAATTCTGCAACTGCGCGTCTAGTGGTAATCCCGTGATCCATGTCAACAGTATTCCTGGTTTACGCGGTAGAAAATTTTGTTTTGCGCTAGTGTAGCCTACCCATATCCCTTCAGTGGTATCAGAGCCGATGATGTTCAGCTATAGGTTCGGGATGTTTGCATATGGTGATATGCAGATTGATATGAATGATGTGATCGTTTATATGGCGGTGGTTCAGGATTGATCTATTGTCACATCCCAAGATTTTACAAATCTTGTAATGTGAAAAATAAATAAACAAAATAAATAATTGTTGAAATTTAGGGTGAGAAGAAACTTTTTTATTCCAATTGGAAACATCAAAACCTATTTTGATCAAATAAAGTTATAATAGTTGGAGTCACTATTTTTGGATCTTTTAATAAAAAGATAAAGGTTTTCAAAAGCAAAGGTAGAAATATAAATAAGGACTATTTTAAATGGCCAAATTAAATCTTGGCTAAACAAATGAAATAAAATATTTCTATTTGATAAAGAGAGTAAAGGATTATTTGAATAAAATAATAGGGATTTATTATACCCAATTATATTTGAGTAAAGGCTTTTTCCATTTTAAAATAAACATTAAAAACTTATTAAAGTTTTTTAAATAAAATTCCAAAGTGTTTTATAATTTCAATTAAAACCTACTGAAAAAGGTTTTGGAAAAATTTAGAAAGTCAAATAGAGTTTTTAAACATATTTGAATCCTATTTTGAATTAAAGACTACAGTCTATTTAATTATTCATTTTAAATAAATAATAAACCCTAAAAATAATTGTTCTATTTTGGACTTTGAAATATGTTGATAAAAAGAATTAAAATTCACCCAAAGTTTGGTTGAGATTTCAATTCAAATGGAGATTGAAAAATATTATTAAATCTTATTTAATTAATACTAGAGCCTATTTTAAATAATTAAAAGACCCTAAAAAGAATAAATATATTATTCTAAATTTGACTTTGGAATGTGTTATTAATCAGTATTTGAATCTACACAAATTTTGGTTGAGGTTTGAAATCAATTGATGTTTGAAATAATTAAAAAAATCAAAACAGAAATTAGAAATGGAAAAATAGAAAAACATTCAGAACAAAAATAAATAAACAAAAGCAGCCCAGCCCAGCTAAGCCCATCTAGTCCAGCAGCCCACCACACACCCCTCCCCCGAAGCGTTTTCTTTTACTCGCGAACTAACCCACAGAGTCAATGACTAGCTGGACCCACCCCCACTCTCTCTCACTCGCTGTCAAACAGGCCCCACAGCCACGTCACCATCTTCAACGGCGCGACCAGTTCTTCCTCCCTCTCTATCCCGTTTCTGCCGTTTGATTCGCGTGGTAAATTCACATCAATGCCGCGTGATTCTCGCCCCCTGACCACACTCACTTAAGCGCTCGTTTCCCCGCTTCCTTTCCCCCAAACATCACACCTCGAGAGCCACCAGGCTGCTCGGAATCATCTCTGAACCCCCACTGCTCCGGCGAGCTCGCCGACAAATTCCGATGAACACGTCCCACCCCACCGTCCCTGCTTCAGACTATCTTGCGCACCAGAACCTTGCGCACCTACTCGTATCATCTACTCGGCCGCGCTTGCCCCAGAGCGTTGGCAAGGACGACCTCTACACGCCGCCGTCGTCTGCTACCTCTCCGGCGAAACCGACTGGTAATTCCTGGCCGCCCCATTCCCTTTGGATGATACTCCCGTATTCGCCTTTCTCTCGCGAACCTAATGGCATTGCTTGTTTGGTTTGGCGTGAACCATAGACTTGCCTCTGACGACAAACAGACAAACCCGATGCCAGGCAGACCTCCGGTGAGCAATCCACGTCACCACCATGCGCCCCTCGACGAGCTACCACCACCTTGAGCATCCCCACTCCATGGCGAACTCGGTGAGCATCTCCCTTCGCTCTCTCGCTTCCTGTAATGTCGACACCGCCACCGTCTGACCGCGCGTCGCCTTCTGCTGCCGCCAGCGCCGCCACTTGATGGCTAGCGTGCTGTGCACCGTAGGATGTAGATCCAAGCTCCACGATAGAACATGATCAAAGGGGTACGCTTGCTCCTGAGCCGCATGATCTGTTTAAAATCTAACGCTCCTCGTTGCATGATCCGCACGAAGCGGTACAGACGAATAGCAACATGCCACATGGCCCTGTCTGTTCTAATAAAAACAGATTTGATCTATTTGTTGCTCAATTTTGTAAAATTCATAAATTTCAAACCACACGTCCAAATTTTTCAAATTTTATATCAATAGAATCAGCAAGAAAAATCCTACCCAACGATGCCCTTTGTTTAGTAAATTATTTCTGATAAAATGGTTGTTTTTGCAGAAACTTGTGTAGGTATATTTTGGATATAAAATTTGTTCTAAAATTATTTTGGTGATAAAATCTTTGGCAAATGGTTTGTTTTGAACCTACTGACAATATAAATAAATTTCTGGTGTAAAAAACATATTTTGTGAAACAAAAGAATAAATCTTTGATTTAAACCATTTCTAGTCAAATAAAAATAATGCTTATGTGTTAAAAATGTTTTTGGAGGAAAATCTTTGGGAAATGTTTTGACTTAAACTCTCTGACGCTAAACACAAAGTTTTATGATTTGAAAACATATTTGGTGAACCCTATAAAGATTGTTGCCTTGCTAAAAGCATTTTTCAACCACATAAAATAATGCTTTGGTTTAAATTGGTTTATAATAAATTCTTTTGCAAATGGTTTTGCCACTATTCTAAAATGACCAATAAGTGTTTTAGAATGTCTATAACCTATTATAAACCACTTTTGTAAATAAAACAAAGTTTGGCATGCTTGCGTGCATTATTTTGTTTCTATTATTTTATGTGATGTTTGCTTGAATGGTAGATTGAAATTGTGCCTTGCTTGATTGAATTGTAGTGATTTGAAGAGTGTGATCATTTCAAAGACAAGGGGTGAACTTATACTCTCTACCAAAAAGGCAAGTGATGCTTCATACTTTTGTCCCATTATTTTCACTATGCATTAGTGATATTTCCAAAGTAGGACTTGCATGGAATTTTGCTAAGTGTAAACTATGCCATGGGAAATCGTAGTAGATGAAACCTTAGTAGAAATTTCCTAAGTTAAGATTCCTACTACTATCATGCTTAGCTTAGCTAGTAGAAAACAAGGGTGGATTATTTTCATACTATGGAAAGTTTCTAAGTCAAGGACTTATGTTTTGTTTAATAAAACAACTAAGTGAACGAATCACCTGGGTGGAATGGAAGGAATGGTTTGTGTAGAGTGGTTCACAAGGCCCATTTCTATGGTTTACCTTGTGTATCTCACTTGTGGATGGCCACCCAGGAACAAAGAGATTTGAGATGTCAAATGTTGAGAAGCTTCAAGTGCAGCCACTTGGCATTATGGGTTCTGCCTGGATCATATAGGTTGCAATAACTTAGCCAAATGGACAGTTGGTGGTAGGGGATTGATAGGTTGGAACGCGTCCATTCTGGTCTAAGGGAAGGCTTCTGAAATATCTTGTCTTGGTGAAACCAAGTCTTGTGGCGAAAGTGCACCACCTTTGCAGAGTTTAAAATCTAAGTACTTAGCCATGTCCCTGGTAAAGGACAATTTGAGCATCAAGACATGGAAGCTATCAAGAATCTCCTCATCCCAATTTCTAAGTTAAAATTTTGTGGTTGAACAAGGGTTGAAGGATCACCAATTTCTATTGGGAGATGCCTTGGGTGATTTTTGTCAAGCAAAAACTTAGTGTTTTCAAAATATAAGGAAAATCTATTTTGAGCAAAGCAAGCCTAAGCTCCACTTAGCCAAATGCATATAGATGATAGATACCACTATACTACCATAGTATCACTTGCCAATACAATTCAAATGATTGACCCTTGTGGCTGTAACTTATTATGTAGCAGGTTTGTTTGATGTTAGTGAAGTTTATTGATTAGGATTACAAGTCTACAACCAACATGACTGCCTATGGCACTTTGAAGATGAAGGACCCCATGCTATTGTTATATTCTGCTGCATTGTAATGAAATAGCCAAATGAGCTATGTAAGATGTAATAAATTATTTTATTCCTGGTTATAAAGTTGTATTATGACCTTTGTTTCTTGATATTACATCTTAACTATGGATGCTAGCTATTGATCCAGGGACTAGCATTGCAATCACAGGGATCTCTACCTTATTAAAGGTTGGGAACCTAACAGATGGTATCAGAGCATTGTGTTGCCTGTAGGATTGTAACCCTAGGATTGGACAAAACCCCTTAGAAAAATAGGAGTTGTATTTGTTCCAAAAATTATTTACAAACAATCTTGTATACTCTTTCCTCAACCTTTTTGGTTTTGATTCTACACCTTTTCTACTTCAACTTAATGGACAAAGTCTACCCCATGTCCAAAGACTTCAACATGAGCAAAGGACCTCACCAACTCAAGTGATTTCAACCTTATTCTCAACAAGAATTCAACTTGAATATCACTAAGACCTACAAGTGAGACAAGTAATGTTGCTCAAGAATTGAAGACTAAGGAAACACAACTTAGAAGGAAACATCATCACCTTTGAAGTTTTGTGACCAAGATGCAAGAAATTCTCCAAGGAGACAAAGACCATGTTCAAGAAGAATCAACTAAGAAGGATGGAATGATCTCAAGTGAACCAAATAGTTGGACCACCATATTTAGTTTAAGTTAAACCCACCAAACTTATGTGGTGTAGAAAAAATATTTTTTGTTGTCTAAAAATGTGTTTGAATCTTGGTTGTTTGATTGGAATGCTTGTTTGTGATTGCTTACACATTGCCTGTGTGAATTGTGTTATGTGTGATTAGAATTATTTTCTTAGAAATATCTTGCCTATTCTAATCCCAATCCAACCCAAACACATGCCTACTCCAAGAAACTCCAACATCAAGGATGGTGACCACAACAACAACCAAGAGGCCAACATGAGAGAACTCATAGTAACTCAAACCCAGTTGAACCAAGTGATAGCTCAATTTTTAGCCAACACCAGTGAGTTAGATCCAACCATGCAAAGGTTTTTGGAAACCCAAACCCAATTGTTGCATAAGGTGACAAATCAAATGATCAACATGGGAGACAACTCTTCCCAAGGTGTTTGTGACAACAAGGATGTCAAGGATGATATTCTAGAAGGAACCCAAGCCTGTAATACTTGTGGAGACAAGGATCACACTTCCAAAGAGCATGAAGATCAATGCCCCAATTGTGAAGAGAAACATCCAAATAATCAATGCCTCACATCTCAAGCTACTTGTTTCCTATGTGAAGGAAATAATCATGTCCCTATCCAATGCCCCATCTATTCCATAATTCAACAAAGGAAACAAGGTGGAGTGCATCAACAGTTTGTAAACCCTCATGAAGGAAAAACTTCTGCCAAGAAAGATGAAGGCAAAGTCAAAACCATGCATCATAAGGACAAATCCAAAGTGACCACAAAGTGTTGCTACTCTTGTGGAGAAGAAGGTCATATCTCTAGTAACTGTCCCAAGAAGAGATAAAGATTTCCCACCTATGTGGTGAAGTATGAAGAGCATGAACTAGAAGAAATCCTAGCTTTAGAGAGACCCAAAAAGAAGAAGAAGGACAAAAGCCAGTTGCAATGTTACAATTGCAAAGAGATGGGACACTATGCCAGTGATTGCCCAAAAAAGAAGAAGAACCAAGGAAACAAACAAAAGGCAATGATACCAAAGGAAAAGAAAGATATCAGCCAAGTGATGTGTTTCAAATGCAAAGAACCAGACCATTATGCAAACAAGTGCCCAGAGAAGTATCATCAAGATTCCAAGCAATCCAAGATGTAAACTAGTTGGAAATTTTTTAAGGGTGGTAGTACCCTAGTTGTTTGAGCCAACTTGTAACCCCTAGCCTCCCCAAATCTCGGGACGAGATTTATTTTAAGGGTGGTAGCCTGTCACATCCCAAGATTTTCCAAATCCTGTAATGTGAAAAATAAATAAACAAAATAAATAATTGTTGAAATTTAGGGTGAGAAGAAACTTTTTGATTCCAATTGGAAACATCAAAACCTATTTTGATCAAATAAAAATCCTAAAGAGATTTAAAAAGATAAACAAGTAATAAATAAAGTTATAATAGTTGGAGTCACTATTTTTGGATCTTTTAATAAAAAGATATGGTTTTCAAAAGCAAAGTAGAAATATAAATAAGGACTATTTTAAAGGGCCAAATTAAATCTTGGCTAAATATTTCTATTTGATAAAGAGAGTAAAGGATTATTTGAATAAAATAATAGGGATTTATTATACCCAATTATATTTGAGTAAAGGCTTTTTCCATTTTAAAATAAACATTAAAAACTTATTAAAGTGTTTTAAATAAAATTCCAAAGTGTTTTATAGTTTCAATTAAAACCTACTGAAAAAGGTTTTGGAAAAATTTAGAAAGTCAAATAGAGTTTTTAAACATATTTGAATCCTATTTTGAATTAAAGACTAAAGTCTATTTAATTATTCATGTTAAATAAATAATAAATCCTAAAAATAATTGTTCTATTTTGGACTTTGAAATATGTTGATAAACAGAATTAAAATTCACCCAAAGTTTGGTGGAGATTTGAATTCAAATGGAGATTGAAAAATATTATTAAATCTTATTTAATTAATACTAGAGCATATTTTAAATAATTAAAAGACCCTAAAAAGAATAAATATATTATTCTAAATTTGACTTTGGAATGTGTTATTAATTAGTATTTGAATCTACACAAATTTTGATTGAGGTTGGAAATCAATTGATGTTTAAAATAATTAAACAAAATCAAAACATAAATTAGATATGGAAAAAGAGAAAAACATTCAGAACAAAAAAATAAACAAAAGCAGCCATCCATTAAGCCTATCTGCCCAAAGTGACCCCACCACACACCCTCCCAAGGCGTTTTCTTTTACTCGCGAACTAACCCATAGAGTCAATGACTAGCTGGACCCACCCCCACTCTCTCTCACTCGCAGTCAAACAGGCCCCATAGCCACGTCACCGTCTTCAACCGTGCGACCAGTTCTTCCTGCCTCTCTCTCCCATTTCTGCCGTTTGATTCGCGTGGTAAATTCACATCAATGCCGCGTGATTCTCGCCCCCTGACCACACTCACTTAAGCGCCCGTTTCCCTTCTTCCTTGCCCCCAAACATCACGCCTCGAGAGCCACCAGGCTGCTCGGAATCATCTCCGAACCCCCACTGCTCCGGCGAGCTCGCCGACAAATTCCAACAAACACGTCCCACCCCACCGTCCCTGCTTCACACTATCTTGCTCACCAGAACCTTGCGCACCTACTCGTATCATCTGCTCGGCCGCGCTTGCCCCAAAGCATCGGCAAGGACGACCTCTGCACGCCGCCGTCGTCTGCTACCTCTCCGGCAAAACCCCCTGGTAATTCCTGGCCGCCCCATTCCCTCTGGCTGATACTCCCGTATTCGCCTTTCTCTCGCGAACCTAATGGCGTTGCTTGTTTGGTTTGGCGTGAACCGTAGACTTGCCTCCGACGACGAACAGACAAACCCGACGCCAAGCAGACCTCCAGTGAGCAATCCATGTCACCACCGTGCGCCACTCGATAAGCTACCACCACCTTGAGCATCCCCATGCCACGGCGAACTCGGTGAGCATCTCCCTTCGTTCTCTCGCTTCCTGTAACGTCGACACCGCCACCGTCTGACCGCACGCCGCCACCTGCCGCCGCCAGCGCCGCCACTCGATGAACCGTCCCTGCTTCACAATATCTTGCTCACCAGAACCTTGTGTACCTACTCGTATCATCTGCTCGGCCGCGCTTGCCCCAGAGCGTCGGCAAGGACGACCTCTGCACGCCGCCGTCGTCTGCTACCTCTCCGGCAAAACCCCTGGTAATTCCTGGCCGCTCCATTCCCTCTGGCTGATACTCCCGTATTCGCCTTTCTCTCGCGAACCTAATGGCGTTGCTTGTTTGGATTGGCGTGAACCGTAGACTTGCCTCCGACGACGAACAGACAAACCCGACGCCAGGCAGACCTCCGGTGAGCAATCCACGTCACCACCGTGCGCCCCTCGACGAGCTACCACCACCTTGAGCATCCCCACGCCAAGGCGAACTCGGTGAGCATCTCCCTTCGCTCTCTCACTTCCTGTGACATCGACACCGCCAACGTCTGACCGTGCACCGCCACCTGCCGCCGCCAGCGCCGCCACTCGATGGCTAGCGTGATGTGCACCGTAGGATGTAGATCCAAGCGCCAAGATAGAACATGATCGAAGGGGTACGCTTGCTCCTGAGCCGCACGATCTGTTTAAAATCTAACACTCCTCGTTGCACGATCTGCACGAAGCGGTACAGACGAATAGCAACACGCCACGTGGCCCTGTCTGTTCTAATAAAAACAGATTTGATCTATTTGTTTCTCAATTTTGTAAAATTCATAACTTTCAAACCACACGTCCAAATTTTGCAAGTTTTATATCAATAGAAAAATAAGACAAATCCTACCCAACCATGCCCTTTGTTTAGTAAATTGTTTCTGATAAAATGGTTGTTTTTGCAGAAACTTGTGTAGGTATATTTTGGATATAAAATTTGTTCTAAAATTATTTTGGTGATAAAATCTTTGGCAAATGGTTTTTTGAACCTACTGACCATATAAATCAATTTGTAGTGTCAAAAACATATTTGGTGAAACAAAAGAATAAATCTTTGATTTAAACCATTTCTAGTCAAATAAAAATAATGCTTATGTGTTAAAAATGTTTTTGGAGGAAAATCTTTGGGAAATGTTTTGTCCTAAACTCTCTGACCCTAAACACAAAGAGTTTTATGATTTGAAAACATATTTGGTGAACCCTATAAAGATTGTTGCCTTTCTAAAAGCATTTTTCAACC
Source organism: Avena insularis (assembly GCA_023614405.1). Taxonomy (NCBI): domain Eukaryota; kingdom Viridiplantae; phylum Streptophyta; class Magnoliopsida; order Poales; family Poaceae; genus Avena; species Avena insularis. The sequence continues at coordinate 227,901,891 of CM042689.1, read as the reverse complement.
ACATAAAATAATGCTTTGGTTTAAATTGGTTTATAGTAAAATATTTTGCAAATGGTTTTGCCAGTATTATATAATGACCAGTAAGTGTTTTAGAATGTCTATAACCTATTATAAACCATTTTTGTAAATAAAACAAATTTTGGCATGCTTGCATGCATTATTTTGTTTCTATTATTTTATGTGAGGTTTGCTTGAATGGTAGATTGAAATTGTGCCTTGCTTGATTGAATTGTAGTGAATTGAAGAGTGTGATCATTGCAAAGACAAGGGGTGAACTTATACTCTCTACCAAAAAGGGAAGTGATGATTCATACTTTTGTCCCATTATTTTCACTATGCATTAGTGATATTTCCAAAGTAGGACTTGCATGGAATTTTGCTAAGTGTAAACTATGCCATGGGAAATCCTAGTAGATGAAACCTTAGTAGAAATTTCCTAAGTGAAGATTCCTACTACTATCATGCTTAGCTTAGCTAGTAGAAAACAAGGGTGGATTATTTTCATACTATGGAAAGTGTCTAAGTCAAGGACTTGTGTTTTGTTTAATAAAACAACTAAGTGAATGAATTACCTAGGTGGAATGTAAGGAATGGTTTGTGTTGAGTGGTTCACAAGGCCCATTTCTATGGTTTACCTTGTGTATCTCACTTGTGTATGGCCACCCAGGAACAAAGAGATTTGAGATGTCAAATGTTGAGAAGCTTCAAGTGCAGCCACTTGGCATTATGGGCTCTGCCTAGATCATATAGGTTGAAATAACTTAGCCAAATGGACAGTTGGTGGTAGGGGATTGATAGGTTGGAACGCGTCCATTCTGGTCTAAGGGAAGGCTTCTGAAAGATCTTGTCTTGGTGAAACCAAGTCTTGTGGGGAAAGTGCACCACCTCTACAGAGTGTAAAATCTAAGTACTTAGCCATGTCCCTGGTAAAGGACAATTTGAGCATCAAGACATGGAAGCTATCAAGAATCTCCTCATCCCAATTTCTAAGTTAAAATTTTGTGGTTGAACAAGGGTTGAAGGATCACCAATTTCTATTGGGAGATGCCTTGGGTGATTTTTGTCAAGCAAAAACTTAGTGTTTTCAAAAGATAAGGAAAATCTATTTTGAGCAAAGCAAGCCTAAGCTCCACTTAGCCAAATGCATATAGATGATAGATACCACTATACTACCATAGTATCACTTGCCAATACAATTCAAATGTATTGACCCTTGTGGCTGTAACTTATTATGTTGCAGGTTTGTTTGATGTTAGTGAAGTTTATTGATTAGGATTACAAGTCTACAACCAACATGACTGCCTATGGCACTTTGAAGATGAAGGACCCCATGTTATTGTTATATTCTCCTGCATTGTAATGAAATAGCCAAATGAGCTATGTAAGATGTAATAAATTATTTTATTCCTGGTTATAAAGTTGTATTATGACCTTTGTTTCTTGATATTACATCTTAACTGTGGATGCTAGCTATTGATCCAGGGACTAGCATTGCAATCACAGGGATCTCTACCTTATTAAAGGTTGGGAACCTAACATCTATGATCTTGCTTTCCGTGATCGTGATTCTGAGGTTGTCGAACGACTTACCCCTACCAGTTGGTTTCCGCCATCGGGGTAGACAGTGACACATAAATCCTATTGAATCACGCGAAGATCAATATGATTGATCGAATCGGAACCTAGATCTAAAATCGATATACCGTGATCAAAGGAGTTTGATTGAATCGGGACAGGAGTCGGTTCATGGTAAATTTGATTTGCCGATCAAAATCCTTAAAGAAAATTGTGAAGATTCGATCTCTCATATTTCATGGTTTTTTGATACCGCGAGGGGCGCTGCCCCTTCGAACCCTGCAGGGGGAGAACCCCTAGACCGCCCTTAACAGTAGCCCCTTTTGTATCGCGTTAAGGTAACTAGGTGCTGCGATGTCACATGATCCGGTAGAATGCGATTCTATGCATAACTTGTTTTTGCAGGATGTATGTGATCAGTATGGCCCATATATGTATGTGATGCATGTATGAAATTTTGCATGACCTGCGTGTCGTGAGTAGGGCAACACGGATGGAGCCATATGTGTTGTCAATTATTGTAATGGCCTGCGTGCCATCTTGTGATGATCCCAATACTATGTAATTTTGATTACTAGCTGTTAGGAGTAATAGCTTGTATTAGTTACTGGTGGACTCATCACTTGGAGGATGGCTCACATGGAACATGAAGATGGAGATCATCATGGTGGACAGGTTCTATGGCGATGGAGATCACCATGAGAAAATGGGCCATACTGTGTCACAATTATCTGAATGCTATTCTTATGCATTTTACTACTATGCATGCTTAGATGATAGAAGTAGAACGATCCCTCACAAAGTTTAAGTTAAACCATGCCCTCCCAACCAAACCTTGCACCATCCTATGCCCTGTAGAATCGTTGGTGGGCCTAAGAAATTAGGGTGCCGCGGTTTTCCTTGGCTGGATGGGTTTGTATCGGATACCTACATGCATAAGGGTTGGTGAGCTTGACAAGGTCATCTTAACAGTTAAGGACCTTGGGGCATAAAGGTTGGGCGCCTAGTTTTGACATAGAGATGTCACCCAACAACAAGAGTCATACGTGATATGATTAGCAAGTGTTGCTTACCGATTTACCCTGTCTTCTAGCAGTGATGCTAAAGCTCACTAGTCGACTTGTTAATTGTGGATCTTGAATCACTTAGTATCAATAGAGAGATATTGATTTAAGTGGGAGTATATGCTATTAAATTGTTTAATATGTTTTACTCTTTCATGGTTACATGGCTTAGTATTTTGCATGTTTTATGTTGTAGATCAATGGCACCAAACACTACATCACCTTTTTATTTGCGTTCGATTTGTGACAAAGATAAACTTAATGGAACGAACTATATGGACTGGGTCCGTAACTTGAGAATTGTTCTCAGGTCTGATAAAAAGGAAACGGTTCTGGATACCCCAATTCCCAATGAACCTGTTGATAATGCATCTGCTGCCCTAAAGAATGCCTACAAGAGAGCATGTGATGATTCTATTGAGGTTAGCTGCCTTATGCTTGCATGCATGGAACCTGAACTCCAAAAGAAGTTTGAGGATCAGGATGCGTACGATATGATCGTGGAGCTTAAGGACATGTTCCAAGATCAAGCAAGGACTGAGAGGTACAATGTTGCCAAGTCCTTTATCGAATGCAAGCTAGCGGAGGGAGCAGCTGTAGGCCCCCATGTGATCAAAATGGTTGGTTACAGTCAGACTTTGGAAAAGCTTGGTTTTCCACTAGGCCAAGAGTTGGCCACTGACTTCATTTTGGCGTCTCTTCCATCCAGCTATTGGCAGTTCATTTGGAACTACCATATGCATGGGGTGGAGAAGGGCTTAATGAGTTATGCGGGATGCTTAAAATAGCATAAAGTGACATGAAGAAGTGTGCAGGGCATAGAAATGTGATGGCTGTGCAGAACAAGCCTAGCTTCAAGAAAAAGGATACTTCTTGGAAGAAGAAGGGCAAGGCTAAGGATACGATCCCTAAGCATGCACCCAAGCAAAAGGTTGGACCTGTAGAAGACACTGAGTGCTTCTTTTGTCATGAACATGGCCACTGGAAGAGAAACTGCAGCAAGTACTAGGCTTCTTTGAAGAAGAGTGGAAGTAAGAGTACTTCCCACTCAGGTACGCTTGTTGTAAATGTTGTGGACATTCTTATCGCTGATTCCTATGTTAACTCTTGGGTATTTGATACCGAATCGGTTGCTCATATTTGCAATTCGATGCAGGGGCTAATAAGGACTAGAGAAGTGCAGAAAGGCGAAGTGGATTTTCGCGTCGGAAATAAAGCAAGGGTTGCTGCATTGTTCGTCGGCGTCATGCAACTTCACCTTCCGTCAGGATTTATTATGGAGTTAAATAATTGTTATTACATTCCTTGTATGGGTCGAAACATTTTATCACCTTCATGTTTGATGAGGGATGGTTATTCATTCACGAGTGCAAACAATGGTTGTGTAATCTCTAAGAATGCTATGTTTATGGCTGATGCTCCCGTTGTGAATGGGTTATTTATCTTAAATCTTGATGATGCATCTGTTTACAATGTTAGTGCTAAAAGGCATTGGCCTAATGATTTGAGTCCTACCTATTTATGGCATTGTCATTTGGGGCATATAAGTGAAAAGCGCAGGAAGAAGCTCCATGGTGATGGTATTCTAACTTCGTTTAATTTGAATCATACGAGACATGTCAGGCTTGTCTACTTGGAAAGATGACCAAGTCGCCTTTTTTGGGTTTACCCGAGAGAGTGACAGAATTGTTGGAACTCATACATACTGATGTATGTGGACCAATGATCACGACAGCCAGAGGAGGATATCACTAATTCATTACTTTCACTAATGATTTTAGTAGATATGGTTATGTCTACTTGATGAGGCAAAAGGCTGAAACTTTTGAAAAGTTCAAGGAGTTTCAGAGTGGAGTAGAGAATCAACGTGGCAAGAAAATAAAGGCCTTGTGATCTGATCGTGGAGGCGAATATTTGAGTCACGAATTTTGCGATCATCTTAAGAGTTGCGGAATTGTTCCACAACTTACGCCGCCCGGAACGCCTCAAAGAAATGGGGTCTCCGAACAGCGTAATCGAACTTTGTTGGACATGGTTCGGTCGATGACGAGTCAGTCGGATTTGCCATTGTCATTTTGGGGTTACGCTCTAGAAACGACAGCTTTCACACTTAATAGGGTACCATCTAAATCCATAGTTAAGACACCATATGAGATATGGACTGGAAAGAATCCCAGTTTGTCTTTTCTGAAGATTTGGGGTTGTGATGCATTTGTCAAGCGACTTCAGTCAGACAACCTAACACCAAAATCGGATAAGTGCATTTTCGTGGGATATCCGAGGGAAACCTTAGGGTATTACTTCTACAACCAAGAGGAGGGCAAAGTGTTTGTCGCTCGTAGCGGTGTTTTCCTAGAGAAAGAGTTTCTCACAAAGGGAACAAGTGGAAGGTCGATGCGACTTGAAGAAGTTCAAGATGAGCCAGTTGGGGATGCTTCTACGAGTGATGTTATTGTAGCTGAGCAAGTTGAGGAACCCGTGGCAACAGAAGCACCACAACCACGAAGGTCGGCGAGGCTCCGCGAAGCACGATAATTATTATTGTTAGATAATGATGAGCCTGCGACCTATGCAGAAGCAATGGTGGACCCAGACTCTGAGAAATGGCTGATCGCCATGAGATCCGAGATAGAGTCCATGGGAGACAATCAAGTTTGGAACTTGGTTGACCTGCCTGATGGTTTTAAAGCCATCGAGTGCAAATGGATCTATAAGAAGAAGATTGATATGGATGGAAATGTTCACATACATAGAGCTCGACTTGTTGCAAAAGGTTTTCGACAAGTTCAAGGAGTTGACTACGATGAGACTTTCTCGCCCGTAGCGATGCTTAAATCTATACGGATAATTCTAGCCATTGCTGCACATTTCGACTATGAAATATGGCAGATGGATGTCAAGACGGCTTTCCTAAATGGAATCCTAACTGAGGACGTGTATATGATGCAGCCTGAAGGTTTTGTCGATCCAAACAATGCTGGAAAGGTATGCAAACTTCTGAAGTCCATTTATGGGCTGAAGAAAGCATCTCGGAGTTGGAACATTCGATTTGATGAAGTTGTAAAGGAGTTTGGCTTCATAAAAAACGAACAAGAACATTGTGTTTACAAGAAGGAAAGTGGGAGAGCGCTGGTATTTCTAATCTTATATGTAGATGACATATTGCTGATTGGAAATGACATTCCTATGCTCGAGTCTGTTAAGACCTCATTGAAAAATAGTTTTTCGATGAAGGACTTGGGAGAAGCAGCATATATTCTGGGCATCAAGATCGATAGAGATAGATCAAGGAGGCTAATTGGATTAAGCCAGAGTACATACATTGACAAAGTGTTGAAACGGTTCAGCATGGAAGAGGCTAATAAGGGGTTCTTTCCCATGTCTCATGGCATAAAACTCAGCAAGACTCACTGTCCTTCGACTACTGATGAGCGTGAGCGCATGAGCAGGATTCCATATGATTCGGCTATTGGATCCATCATGTATGCAATGATATGTACTCGCCCAGATGTTTCCTATGCTCTAAGTGTTACGAACAGATACCAGGCTGATCCAGGTGAAGGTCACTGGATAGCGGTAAAGAACATCCTTAAGTACTTGAAAAGGACTAAGGATATGTTCCTAGTTTATGGAGGTGAGGATGAACTCAGTGTAAAGGGTTACACAGATGCAAGTTACCTTAATGACTCAGATGATTCGAAATTGCAATCAGGTTATGTGTTTGTCTTGAATGGTGGTGCTGTGAGCTGGAAAAGTTCCAAGCAAGATACGGTGACCTCCTCTTCAACAAAAGATGAATATATTGCTACCTCGGAGGCCATAAAGGAAGCTGTTTGGATTAGGAATTTCCTGATCGCTCTCGGTGTGGTTCAGGGCGCGTTCAATCCCTTGGACGTTTATTGTGACAACAATGGTGCTATTGCACAAGCCAAGGAACCTAGACTGCACCAGAAGAACAAACATATTCGCATGCGTTACCATCAGATTCGTGAGTTCGTTGAGGATGGTAGTGTCATGATATGCAAAATACATATGGACTCTAATGTTGCTGATCCCTTGACTAAGCCTCTCCCGCAGCTCGCGCATGAAGCGCACACAAGAGCAATTGGTATTAGATACATTTTAGATTGACTCTAGTGCAAGTGGGAGACTGAAGGAAATATGCCCTAGAGGCAATCATAGAGATGATTATATTTCATATGTATCCATGAATTATTGTAATGTTCCTTGAATATCCATATCAGGCAACTTGTATTGATTGCCAATTATGTGAATTGTTTGTGAAACTCTTTACTTGTATGGTTATTTAATAGTTGTCCCTAGTCGGAGTTCATGTGAGTACACACGTTAATATTAGACTAGCACATCAATTGGTTGATGACTATGTTTCGCAAGTCATAGACATGGAGATGTAAAACCAATGATGTGGACACATGTTATGAACATGGGGTTGGACTGACCCAACATGAGACTGGGAATTAGACTTGTAGCTCTCTCTACACATCGTGTACGTTTTGTCCTTAGACCTGAGATTGTCGCATGTACTTGAGATGTGGATCGACCTACTTTGGGGCTATCAGACGCTACTCCGTAACTGGGTAGTTATAAAGGTAGCTTTCGGGTTTGTCTTGAAGCATGCTGCAAGGCATGGTCAATCAAGATGGGATTTGCCTCTCTCTACTTGAGAGAGATATCTCTGGGCCCCTCGAGTGATCGGATCCAGAAATGCATGGTCGTGCTACATAAGGTTAAGAGTTAACCTAGTAAAGGGATTCCGAATCACAGTATTGAGAAAGGGAGGTCATCTTGGAGCTAGACCAAATATCGTGAGGCAAAGGGAAAGACATGTACTAAACCTTGTGATGGTTCGTCCGATATGATCTTTGTATGCGTTTAGGAGTTGGCACGTCCTGCTAGAGGCCACTACCAACTATTAGAAGAATAAGTGTATTCGTGTCATGTCTATACGTATATGAACCTATAGGGTCACACACTTAAGGGGCTAGAAGCCTAATGAGGATTGGATCCGAATTAGACCAGGCTTAGCCTACTTATGGGATCCTAATGTAGAAGCCCACTAGGGACGCCTATATAAGGGAGGGTGGGGCGAGCTGACCAGGGTTAGACCATTCCACCCAGCCGCCACACCTCACGCCTGTGTTGCACGCGCGGACTAGCAGTCCGACGTCTGACGCTTCCACCCCGCACGTGTGGATACCTCGGAGGTGCTGCATCTATGGCACTTGGACGAGCCGCGTAAGGGGAGCTTCTCGTGGGACGAGGACAAGGAGGAGACATGGAACGCTCAGACCTCGACGCCGCTTCATCAATTCCAGAATCAAGGCGGCCTAGTGGTAATCCCGTGATCCATGACAACAGTATTCCTAGTTTACACGGTAGAAAATTTTGTTTTGCGCTAGTGTAGCCTACCCGTATCCCTTCAGATATGTTTTTGGTTTATGGTGGTGAAAATGAACTCAGTGTAAAGGGCTACACGGATGCGAGTTATCTTACCGACTCTGATGATTCTCGTCCGCAATCCGGATACGTGTTTATTATAAACGGAGGTGCTGTGAGCTGGAAGAATTCCAAGCAAGAGACCGTGCCTGCATCTACAACAGAGGCTGAGTATATTGCCGCCTCGAAGACAGCAAAGGAAGCTGTTTGGATGAGGAATTTCAACATGGATCTTGGTCTGGTTCAGGGCTCGTCCAATCCGTTAGACGTGTATTGTGACAACAATGGTGCTATTGTACAAGCCAAGGAACCTAGACAATACCAGAAGAACAAGCACATACTCATCCAGTACTGTAACATCCCAAAAATATAACACAAGGATCATCAAACTCTAATCACTAAAATTAGGGTTAACAAAAACTTTTATTAATTTAAAAACATATGAATGCATGTGTGAATGAGATGATTTGATAAATGCATGAATGAACTTGTGTGATTAACCTAAATAGCAAGAAATAGTTTAAATATGAAAATAACATCATATAAAACATTTCCATGCAGAAACAAAACAAGAGAAAATAAAAAAACAAATAAAATAAAGCAAATGGTCATTTTTGCCAATCTTGCTCACTAGGCCACTTTGAGTGTTTCTAGTTCAAGATTTCAAACAGAAACTTTTCCAACTCTTTTCACCCCTTGCTAGAACAGGTAAATGTAAATCAAAGCCCACCTTTCAAACTTATAGAAACATTTGGTAACCTCATTCAAATCACAATTCAAAATTGAATCTTTATCATATGTGAAGATCACCCATTTTCAAAACCCAACCAAACCAGTGCCCCTTGACTAATCCAACTAACCAGACACTCCCTAGTATGTGACTATAAAACCCACCAAGTTTGAATCCAAAATTCTAATTTAAAGTTCTTGCGGCCATTTTATCAAACACCTTGCAGATACAAATCCAACAAACATCAAACACTATAGTGTGTAGTAAAATTTGGCCTAACTTGTTCCCTATCTAGCTCACACTACACCCTTAGTATATCATCTAACTAGTTTTACCCCTCTAGCTCACTGTAAACCAGACCATGCCATCACTGGCAAGCAGGCCGAGCCTCACCTTGCCACCCCATTATCGACAGCAAGCTACGAGCAACACTAAGCCTAGCCAGCATGTCTAGCAAGCACCCCACCGTCCACCACCACTCTCTATCCCAGCCCCGAGTAATGCCAGCCCCTGTACCACACGACACGCCCATGCCAAACCTCTCTGTGCGCGAGCCGAGAGAGCGCCATTGTGCCATGCTCGACCAGCACCCACAGACCGCGTGCCGCCCTCGCTGCTTGCAGGGATGATCACCAGCACCCGCACGACATGCCCGTTCGCCGCCGCGCAGACCACGCGTGTTGTGCAACTTTAAAATCGCTGTAGGACCCGCTCAGAGCACCGCGATGTTCCGATCGATCAGCACCGCCCCACTCCGCAAGACCACGCCGTTGAGCTTTGCTAGGGAGCACCGCACCGCCCCCTATAGTCTCCCATGCCAGTAGCCCTCTGTACCATCGACCACAACGAGCTCAGCCCGCGCCCGTCGGTCCCCTTCAGCCACTATAAATAGAGGCCTCCACCGCTCGCTTTCTTCACACCAGTTCACTCCCCTCTCACCCAGAACCACCCCACCTCACTCCCGGATCAAGGCGAGCAGCGCTTCGCCGGAATTTGGCCAGAGCCCGCCGCTGCTAGAGAAGAAGGGAGCCGTCCATTGGAGCCGCCCTAGGAGAAGCTTCCCGTACCAGGAGAACCGCCGTCGTCGACTTCGTCGTTCGCCTCCCTCGCCGACCATCACCTGAGCCCCGGTGGGCCTCCCACGACCCCCACCTGCCGCATTAGGGTTCTGTCTCACCGGCGCTGCCCGACGTGGACGATGAACCATAGCCGTTCGATTAGAGTTAGATCATGCGGTTCACATTGCCCCGTACCGCTTCGCCCCTCCCCGTCTCACTGACGCGTGGGGACAGCCAATTAACCAGCCCGCGTACGCGCTGTGTGTAGTGGGCCGGCCCAGTAAAACATCATGCGCGACCCAACAATTCAAATTAAGCTTTATTCATTTAATTTCAAACATAATTCTGTACCTAGATTGAAAAATCAACCCAGCTTCATTCACTAAACCAAAATGCATGAAACCAATTTTGTTAGAAAGGTATTGAAATGCTTAATACAAGCCCGTTGGATTCAAACCAGTTGGATTTGTAGATCAACCATGGTAAAAATAACAAGGCATAACCTTTTCTGCATTCAAACATTTTTCAAAATTCAACCATAAGAGCTTTTGAGTTGATTCCAACTCTCAAAAATCACATTTGATCATACCTTTCAGAATATATAAAAACATATGGGTTTAGTTTCAGAAAGAATGTTCAAGTAATAAAATAATGCTACATAGGCATTTCTAGTCACTTTATTTAATTAAAATAAAAAGATTAAACCTTATTAAATTGTGACACCACTTTAAATCACATTCCCATGTACTGAAATATGTGGTGGTGACATGTGTCAACATGATCCCATGTTTGAGTTAGATGATATTAAATCTTAAATAGTTTTTCAATGAGTAGAAATTATTTTTCTCAAATAAAATAAATAAGACACGTGGTTTAATCCTTGTGATAATAGTTATGATGCTAGATCATCTAGTGTGAATATTTGTGTGATGTTTAAAAATAGTTAAGTATTGTTTGGTGATTGTGTACCTCGTATTTATTTATAGACGCTAGTACCGACCAAGGATACGAGGAGGAAGGAGGATACTATGAGGAAGAAGCCGAGGAGAACTTCAACCACTTCTCTGCACAAGGCAAACTTATACTAATATCCTAGCAAGACAATACTTGAAACCTTGCAAGCTAACCCTTGCACCTATGAAAGTTAGAGAACCTATGCATTGCATTAAGCATGCTTGGTTAGATACATTTGATAATGCCCAATCCTAGTTTCTACTTGCATGCTTAAGTACTTTATTTTCTTTATCAAATCTTTCTCTTAGAGTTTACATGGTGACTTGTAGATTCTAGAAGGATAACTAAAGGTAGCATAAAGAGCATAAAATTTGGCCTAAGTTAGATAATATTGATGTCATCCTAAGGCATGAGATTGAACTTAGCAAATCCCCACCTGTTTACCACCCCTCATTAGTATTTACCACCACTTGTAGATGCTAGTGCTAAGTATAAAACTTGATCAACTTTAGATGGGAATACTTCGTGAAAATGGTTATGAAAACCTTAGAATGATGAGTCATTCTACTGAAATGTTTTGACATGTGTTTCTGAACACCAGATGATTTTGATGATGAAAATGTTGAGGCATGAGCCTTACCCCCCTTATAAAACTGATGGTTGTCTGGATGCGATACCATTCCAATATTACCGTACAACCACAATACCCAAAATTTGGGTAGGGCTTGACTAGAAATTTATATACCTTAGTATGGGTTCCCTCGTGGCCAAGGTCTAAGCTGAGGCTACCTTGTGAAGATTGTCCACCTGTGCAGTACCCAAGATGACAGTTGGTCATGGTTGGGAGGCCAAACTCGCAGGAGAGGTGCCTATACTAGGGTGTGTAATTGAAAGCTTAGGGTTGATTATCCGCATACTGAGTATGGTGAATTCAGGATTGTTCCTGACGGATGTATCTAATGTTGTGGTGAAAATGTACAATCTCTGCAGAGTGTCAAACTATTCGAATAGTCGCGTCCACGGTTATGGAAAGTTGGAGTGGCCATATTGTTCCCCCGTCAGATGTTTTCAAAATGACTTGTGAAATGAATTATGACTTTGACTTGACCACAACAGAGTTGTGATATGAAATTCTAATTCCCACTTAGGTGTTATAAAACTTTCAACTAGTTTTCTTTGCTTCTGAACTTAGTAGAGGTAAATCTGGCTTTTTGCAAAACAACCTTAGAGCCTAGTATCCTACTCCAACCCCTCCCCCTTAACTTGTTAGTATTTGTTTGCGAGTACTTAAAGAGTACTCATGGCTTTGTCCCTGGCTATTACCGTGGCCAGACTATGAAGAGGAGTATCAGGATGATGGACCGCAGGAAGGTTACAACAACTAGGATCATATCCCATCGTCAGCATTGCCTGTGACCCTGAAGATGGAGCTTCGCCTATGCTATCGTTACTATTACGTTATTCCGCTGCTTGAGTTGTATTAAGAACTGGATCATGAGATCCTTATTGGTGTAAGAACTTATGTATGGTTTGTAATGGATGATGTACTGTGATATCCAAATCTGTTATGTCTCGCAAAAATGGTAATCCCGAGATTGTGATGTATGGCATAAGAGGCATCTGGGATTAAAAATCCGGGTGTTGACAAGTTGGTATCAGAGCCATCCTGACCATAGGAGACCCTAGTTAGAATGGACGTTTGAATCAAAAACTTAGTTTTAAAACCAAAGTAAGTGAGTATTTACAAAAACTTATTCCCATTCTTACTACTTGGATTCTTTCCTGAAAATTCATGTTCCTCAAAAATTCTTGCCAAGTAAATAAAATTTGACACACTTGATCACTCTACTAACTTACTCATCCTATATTCTAATAGATGGACGTGAAGTACATCAAGTTTTATCAGTTGGGGAATGGAGGAGACCTCATCTTTGAGCATGACTTGGACCAGCTTTCGGAACATCTGGAGCATCCCCATCCCGAGTTCTTCGGAGCTCAGCTCAATGATCAGGAAGGAGAAGATCTGCAGTGGCTAGTTGTTCCAAGTCTCCAAGGAAATATTGAACCTCCCACTGCAGAGGGAATTCAGTTCACCTTAAGAGAGAACAACTGGCTCGATGGACTGGCCAGGGCCATGCAGGAAGCTCCTACCCGTCTGTGTGGGCAGAGTATCAATCAGATCAAGGGTACCCGTTTTGAGTTCTACCCAAGGCGTGATGTTATGGGACAGCCACTAGAGGCCCCATACCACCACGAGCTGAAGAGTCAATTGGACCACCTCAGCTTCATGATGTACGACCGTCAGAAGGAGTTGGACAATGCCCGTGTCTACGCCAACCACAAGTACGCCATTGCCAATAAGAAGGATCAGACCCTCGCCATGCTAGTGAAGGATCGCAAGTCTCGTCGCTGTTAGCTCGACAAGAAGGAGCGCATCATTGCCCGTCTTTGCCACCGAATCATGGATTTGGAGGAGACCATCCACGAGAGAGACATGCAGTTGGAGGAGAGGGAGAATGCCGGAGAAGACCTTCGTGGAGACCCCTACTCCTATCTCAGCGATGATGATGAGTTTCTGGAGGATCAGGCCATCGACTTCTTCACCGATGAGGATGACTTCTCCTTCATCGATGATGATGATGAGGATGAGGATGATGAGTACACTGACTCCAAAGAGTAGTAGAACTTGAGCACTAGCATTAGTAAAGTGTATTCGGTCCCACTGTATCGTAGCTTCATAGAATGGTTCTTAAAACCATCTGTTTTTTTTGTTGTGGTGTGTGTTGTATTGTGTGCTATGAATGAATGAATGAAAAGCAAGTTGCTAGAAAAATATGAGTCACACTTTAACAACTTTACGAAACAACCCTGAACCTTAGAAATTTCCCTCTTTTCTCATGATCCATCTGAATCTTCAGATGCCTCGCGGAGGAAGCAACTCAGCCCCGGACCCGATGTTGCAACTCTTGCAAATGGTGGTTTCGGACCGCGAAGCCGAAAAAGTCGAACGTCAATCCAACTTAGCCACCCTTCAACACATCGCCCAGATGGCCAACAACAATCAAGGCCATGGAAATCAGGACAACCATGGATCTAAGCTGAAGAATTTCCAGAACACCAATCCACCTGTTTTCACTAAGTCAGAAGAACCCCTAGATGCAGATGATTGGCTGCAAACAATGGAGAACAATCTAGAAGTCGCAGGAGTGGAAGATAATGAGAAAGTTCTGTTCGCCACCCACTATCTAGCCGGATATGCAAGAGCATGGTGGAACAACGTTCGTGCAATGACCGAAGGACAGATGATGACTTGGGAGGAATTCAAGGTCAATTTCAACAGAACCCATGTGCCACCGGGTTTGAGCAAGAGGATGAGAGATGAATTCAGAGAACTGAAGAAAGGAAGGATGACTGTAGTGGAATACCGTGACAAATTCTTGTCATTAGCTAGGTATGCCGCGGGTGAGATCGACACTGAATCCAAGAAGAAAGAGAGATTCCTGAATGGTCTGCACGATGAGATGCAGACGCTGTTAGTCAATATCCCGTTTGCTGATATTGATGCCCTAGTCGACTCTACCATTCAGATGGAAGGAAAGATCAACCAAGCCAATGAGAACCACAAGCGACGCATGATGCATCAACTAGGAACCCACCAGACACCAAAGTATTGCCCCAACCCATCTCCAGGATTTGCCCCGAGAACCAACAGACCCCTGATGAACCGTCCGACCTATCCCAACTGTGGAAACCCAAGGCCCGGAGGAAACCACAACAACCCCAGAAACTCTAGCAATTTCAACTGTGCACCACCCAAGTTCAACAACAACAATGCCGCCACCAACACCAACATTGCCCCAAGGACTGGAAGCAATGTTGTGCCTGTTGCAGCAAAGGACAAGTCACAAGTGACTTGTTATGAATGTGGAACCAAGGGTCACTATTACAGTGAGATCCCCAAGAAGATTGCCACAACCCCCAATGCAAATGCCCCAGCTCAGCAACAGCGTCATGTTCATCCCGGAAGAAGGTTTGCCCCAGGGAGCTCGCTCAACCGCAACGGCCGTCTTTTTCTCATGCATGCTGAAGAAGCCCAGGGGGCACCATATATTGTGCTGGGTATGTTTTCTGTTAACTCAGTAGTTGCAACTGTGTTGTTTGATTCTGGAGCATCACACTCATTTGTCACTGAAGAATTTGCATGCACTAGTAAGATTCGACCAACCAAATTGAAGCATGTTATGATTGTTCAAATACCCGGTTCAACCACCAAAGATAGGCAAATTTTTATGCTAATCTAATAGTACACGGAACTAAAGGTTTGGAAGTAGTACTAGGAATGGATTGGATGTCCAAACACAAAGGATTAATTGACTGTGCCAAGAAAGCCATAACCATGACCAGTACAGCCGGAATACCAGTCGAGCATGTGTCTGAAACCTTGCCTCGTCAATTCAAGTGCAATAAGTGATGGGGATATGCCTACCGGGGTATACCCAGCAGGACGTTTCCTACTGGCCCAAGCCGTCAGCGAGTGGGCCTGCAGGATGGCGACTGGATCAAGACTAGGCGTGGACTCATGCGACTGGAAGCTGAAGGCCCAAAAGCGTAGCTAGGTCTAGTCGGACTAGGTCACGGAATCTATGAATCCTTAACTAATTCGGTTGTAATCTGTAAACCCTAGCGAGGCGAGTCTATATAAACCTCCCTGGGGGACGCATAGAGGATACGTTCCATCATACACTCAAGCGACTCGCCGCCTAGCCATCGAGCTTGCCTCATTGTACTCTCACCATAATACAATCTAGAAGGAATAGGTCTTTATCCTCCGGGGGGCCAAACCTGGGTAAAACCTTGTGTCTCAGCCCTCATCTCGCACCGTAGATGGCTGGCCGCCCTTGCCCCATGTTCTACTACTCGCTGTCGATTGCAGCATCTGCCGTGGTCATTCCCACGACAGTAGCGCCCACCTTGGGGCCTGGCCGGTCAGGCCGATGTTCTGCGGCGAGATCCAATCTGCCCATCAACGAGTCGATCGCAACTAGCCGCATGATCGCGATCGGCGAGATGCTCCAGATCTTGCCGAGCAACTACGTCCCGGCGGCGTGACCCATCACACATAGCGTGATCCTGCCGATCAGCACGATCATCCTCTTCGTTGGCCTCACCGACGTCATCATCTCGGAGGACTCGGCTCGCATCCGCGAGTCGCCGCCACGCGACCGGATCTTTGAGAGCCAGGTCCACACGATTCACCGCCTCGCCTCCGAGTACGACTCGGCCCATAGCAACGTGGCGGAAACCACCGTGGTCGCGGACGACGCGGCCCTCAATGACGACGCTGATTCGGCAACCCCAGCGTCACATGCCGGATCCATTGATGCCGCATCACACGCGGGCTCCATCACCCAGGTCTCCAATGTCGGCGACTTCGAGGATCCCTCTATCCTCGGGATCTTCGACTTCGACTCCGGGTCGGAGAACTCCACCGACCTCCGCGACGGAACCGGTCACCACGCCGCGTCCTACATGGCGACTGGCACCGACCCGCCGGAGGACCCATTCTCCTCGCTGATCCCACCAAACGCGACGGCAACGGAGGTCGAGGAACTCCGCCTGAAGCTGGCAGAGGCAGTCCGCAAGGAACAAGCCAAGCGTGAATTTTTTTGCCTCAAGCAGGTGACAACGCAGGAGCTGTCACACTACCACCAACTCCGAATCAGGTCGCTCCTGAACCCTACCGTCCAAGGGCGCGCCCTGAACTTCGATGACGAGAATGACCCGGCCCGCGCGGCCGAGCGTGCGATCTGTGAGAACGCGCCGCCAGGAGGAAGCACTCGACCCCCACCAGGGGTAACGGCCAATGGTGCGCCACCACCACCCAACCGCGCACCCCCCAGGGACCAGCCAAGGATCGTGGTCTCCTCACGAGAGCCAGACGCGAACGGCCTCCTGTTGTTCTCCACCCCAATGGACAACCTCGTCACGGGCCGAGCAGCAGTCGACAACATTGAAGCCACTGGGGAACGCGCCCTAGAGATCCAGTACGCCAGGGCTCTGCTCGCCAAAGCGGTCGAGCAACAAAACGCAGGCGTCAACTCACAGGGTCGAATGTACTCGCATTCATTAGGCAGCAGAGCGGCCTCGAGCGGCCGCCCCATGGCGGCGAACACTCTCAACTGCCCGCCACCCGAACCCCTACAGCTCCAACACCGACCCACGAACGCGGCACTCTCCACCAACGACCCTCGGCCGGCAAACAACTTCGTCGCCGCCAACGGAAAACCTGTCGACACCCGCACCCACATCATCAACAACCAGAGCTGGCGCGCACGCCATCCTGACGACCTGCGGCACACCCTCACCAACCGCCGCGACGGCGAACCAAGGGGATCGCTGAGCCGAGTGGGGCCCCCGTGCTTCGGACCGATGATCCGAGGCGAGAGATACTCGGCGAACTTCAAAGCGCCGAAGGAAATTGAAAAGTATGACCCCCCCGTACGATCCCTCCGTGTGGCTGGATACCTACCTCATGGCGATGGGGATCGCCGGACACACCGATCTACTCGCCGCCCGCTACCTCCACCTGATGATGGAGGGGGCGTGCAGGCAGTGGATTAACACCCTCCCCGCGGATAGCATTGACTCCTGGGAGGAGTTGCGCGATGCCTTCGTCAGGCACTTCGAGGGTTCATACACGCCCGCCACCACCATCGAGGACCTGGAGCGGTGCGTCTAGGGACCCCGCGAGTCGACCCGTAGCTGGGTCCAACAGTGGCAAGATCTGTGGTATATCGCGGCTAGGATCCACCCGGACACCGCGATCCACTGCTTCAAGACCTCGTGACGCAACGAGCCCCTAGTCGCCAAGCTCAAACGAGTGTACCGCACACTCGACAACATACCGGACCTCCTAGAGATCGCAAAGAAGTACGTGGAGGAACACCCAAACCAAGAAACCGACAACGAGTCGGGAGGACATCGCCGCACGAGCGACCACGACAACGGGAGGCGACGCGAATTACGCTACAGCAACACTCGCCTCACCGGCAAGCGCCACAGTGACGGGCGAGTCGACTTCGTCGCCAACGCTGGATACACGCAGCGCGAGCCCAAGAGCTTCCGCCGCGACAGGGGACAGCGCCGCGATGGTGGCAACTACAAGAGTATAGCCCAGCCTACCATTGACCAAGTCCGGATAGTCTGTGAAGACCCCAATGTATTTCCGGATGTTTTTCTCGGTATGCCCCCAGATCGGGATATAGATTTTATCATTGAACTAATCCCTGGAACCGGACCCATAGCCAAGAGACCCTGTAGTATGAACCCATCTGAACTAGCAGAACTGAAGAAGCAATTGTACGCCATGCAGGAAATTGGATTGATTCAACCAAGTGCGTCACCATGGAGATCACCTGTTTTGTTCGTGGACAAGAAAGATGGAGGTAACCATTTGTGTACAGATTACCAAAAGTTGAATGATTTCACTATCAAAAACAAGTACCCGTTGCCGAAGATAGAAGACCTGTTTGACCAGTTGACTGGTGCCAAAGTGTTCTCTAAGATTGATCTTAGAACTGGCTATCATCAACTCAAGATTCGCGCAGAGGATATTCCAAAGACTACCTTTACCACCAGATTTGGATTATACGAGTATACCGTCATGTATTTTGGACTGACCAATGCCCCCGCTTATTTCATGAATCTCATGAATAAGATTTTTATGGACTTCCTGGATAAGTTTGTCGTTGTTTTCATCGATGACATTCTGATTTATTCCAAATCAGAAGAAGAACATGAGCTACACCTAAGGACCATTCTTGGAACCCTTAGAGATCATCAGTTGTATGCCAAGTTTAGCAAATGTGAATTCTGGTAACAGGAGGTAGGATTCCTCGGACACATCGTATCAGCCGGAGGAATTGTCGTTGACCCCGCGAAGGTGAAAGATGTCGAAGTTTGGCAAGCCCCAACCATTCAAACCCAAGTTCGTGCATTTCTCAGAATGGCGGGATACTACCGCAAGTTCATAGAAGGATTCTCGAGTATCGCCAGACCCATGACCCAATTGCTGAAGAAGAAGCTACCTGGGAGCGCGAAGATCACATCAGGACGGAGTTTCCCGATCTCTTTAAATCCTAGGTAATCTTTTTTCTTCCTTTTTCAAATCTCGAGACGAGATTTTGTTTACGGGGGAAGGTTTGTAACATCCCAAAAATATAACACAAGGATCATCAAACTCTAATCACTAAAATTAGGGTTAACAAAAACTTTGATTAATTTAAAAACATATGAATGCATGTGTGAATGAGATGATTTGATAAATGCATGAATGAACTTGTGTGATTAACCTAAATAGCAAGAAATGGTTTAAAGATGAAAATAACATCATATAAAACATTTCCATGCAGAAACAAAACAAGAGAAAATCAGAAACAAATAAAATAAAGCAAATGGTCATTTTTGCAAATCTTGCTCACTAAGCCACTTTGAGTGTTTCTAGTTCAAGATTTCAAACAGAAAATTTTCCAACTCTTTTCACCCCTTGCTAGAACAGGTAAAAGTAAATCAAAGCCCACCTTTCAAACTTGCAGAAACATTTGGCAACCTCATTCAAATCACAATTCAAAATTGAATCTTTATCATATGTGAAGATCACCCATTTTCAAAACCCAACCAAACCAGTGCCCCTTGACTAATCCAACTAACCAGACACTCCCTATTATGTGCCTAGCAAACCCACCAAGTTTGAATCCAAAATTCAAATTTAAAGTTCTTGCGGCCATTTTATCAAACACCTTGTAGATACAAATCAAACAAACATCAAACACTATAGTGTGCAGTAAAATTTGGCCTAACTTGTTCCCTATCTAGCTCACACTACACCCTCAGTAGATGATCTAACTAGTTTAACCCCTCTAGCTCATTGTAAACCAGACCATGCCATCAATGGCAAGCAGGCCGAGCCTCACCATGCCACCCCATTATCGATAGCAAGCTACGAGCAACACTAAGCCTAGCCAGCATGTCTAGCAAGCACCCCACCGTCCACCACCACTCTTTGTCCCAGCCCCGAGCAATGCCAGCCCCTGGACCACATGACACGCCCATGCCAAACCTCTCTGCGCGAGCCGAGAGGGCGCCAGTGCGCCATGCTCGACCAGTACCCACAGACTGCGAGCCGCCCTTGCCGCTTGCAGGGATGATCACCAGCACCCCAGCAGCCCGCCAGACATGCCCGTTCGGCGCCGCACGGACCACGAGCGCTGTGCAACTTTAAAATCACTGTCGGACCCGCTCAGAGCACCGCGACGTTCCGACCGATCAGCATCGCCCCACGCCGCAAGACCACGTCGTTGAGCTTCGCCAGGGAGCACCGCACCGCCCCCTACAGTCTCCCATGCTAGTAGCCCTCTGTGCCGTCGACCACGACGAGCTCAGCACACGCTCGTCGGTCCCTTTCAGCCACTATAAATAGAGGCCTCCACCGCTCGCTTTCTTCACACCAGTTCACTCCCCTCTCACTCAGAACCACCAAACCTCACTCCCGGAGCAAGGCGAGCAAAGCATCACCAGAATTTGGCCGGAGCCCGCCGCTGCTGGAGAAGAAGGGAGCCGTCCATTGGAGCCGCCCCAGGAGAAGTTGTTGGTACCAGGAGAACCGCCATCGTCGACTTCGTCGTTCGCCCCCGTCGCCAACCATCGCCTAAGCCCCGGTGAGCCTCCCACGACCCACACCTGCCGCGTTAGGGTTCTGTCTCGCCAGCGCTGCCCGACGTGGACGATGAACCGTAGCGGTTCGATTAGAGTTAGATCGTGCAGTTCACATTGCCCCGTACCGCTTCGCTCCTCCCTGTCTCACTGATGCGTGGGGACAACCACTTAACCAGCCCGCGTATGCGCTATGTGTAGTGGGCCGGCCTAGTAAAACATCCCGCGTGACCCAACAATTCAAATTAAGCTTTATTCATTTAATTTCAAACATGGTTCTATACCTAGATTTAAAAATCAACCCAGCTCGATTCACTAAACCAAAATGCATGAAACCAATTTTGTTACAAAGGTACTAAAATACTTAATCCAAGCCCGTTGGATTCAAACCATCTGGATTTGTAGATCAACCATGGTAAAAATAGCAAGGCAGAAGCTTTTATGCATTCAAACATTTTTCAAAATTCAACCATAAGAGCTTTTGAGTTGATTCCAACTCTCAAAGATCACATCTGATCATACCTTTCAGAATATATAAAAACATATGGGTTTACTTGCAGAAATAATGTTCAAGTAATAAAAGAATGCTACATAGGCATTTCTAGTCACTTTATTTAATTAAAATAAAAAGATTAAACCTTATTAAATTGTGACACCACTTTAAATCACATTCCCATGTACTGAAATATGTGGTGATGACATGTGTCAACATGATCCCATGTTTGAGTTGGAGTATATTAAATCTTAAATACTTTTCAATGAGTAGAAATTACTTTTCTCAAATAAAATAAATAAGACAAGTGCTTTAATCCTTGTGATAATAGTGATGATGTTGGATCATCCAGTGTGACTTTTTGTGTGATGTTTAAAAATAGTTAAGTATTGTTTGGTGATTGTGTACCTCGTATTTATTTATAGACGCTAGTACCGACCAAGGATATGAGGAGTAAGGAGGATACTACGAGGAAGAAGCCGAGGAGAACTTCAACCACTGCTCTGCAGAAGGCAAGCTTATACTAATATCCTAGCAAGCCAATACTTGAAACCTTGCAAGCTAACCCTTGCACCTATGAAAGTTAGAGAACCTATGCATTGCATTAAGCATGCTTGGTTAGATACATTTGATAATTCCCAATCCTAGTTTTACTTGCAAGCTTAAGTGCTTTATTTTCTTTATTAAAGCTTTCTCTTAGAGTTTACATGGTGACTTGTAGATTCTAGAAGGATAACTAAAGATAGCATAAAGAGCATAAAATTTCGCCTAAGTTAGATAATCTTGATGTCATCCTAAGGCATGAGATTGAACATATCAAATCCCCACTTGTTTACCACCCCTCATTAGTATTTACCACCACTTGTAGATGCTAGTGCTAAGTATAAAACTTGATCAACTTTAGATGGGAATACTTGGAGAAAATGGTTATGAAAACCTTAGAATGATGAGTCATTCTACTGAAATGTTTTGACATGTGTTTCCGAACACCAGATGATTTTGATGATCAAAATGTTGAGGCATGAGCCTTAGCCCCCTTATAAAACTTATGGTTGTCTGGATGCGATACCATTCCAATATTACTGTACAACCACAATACCCGAAATTTGGGTAGGGCTTGACTGGAAATTTATATACCTTAGTATGGGTTCCCTCGCGGCCAAGGTCTGAGTTGAGGCTACCTTGTGAAGATTGTCCACCTGTGCAGTACCCAAGATGACAGTTGTTCATGGTTGGGAGGCCAAACTCACAGGAGAGGTGCCTATATTAGGGCGTGTAATTGAAAGGTTAGGATTGATTATCTGCATACTAAGTATGGTGAATTCAGGTTTGTTCCTAAAGGATGTATTGAATGTTTTGGTGAAAGTGTACAATCTATGCAGAGTGTCAAACTATTCGAATAGCTGCGTCCGCAGTTATGGACAGTTGGAGTGGCCATACTGTTCCTCCGTCAGATGTTTTCAAAATGACTTGTGAAATGAATTATGACTTTGACTTGACCACAACAAAGTTGTGATATGAAATTCAATTTCCCACTTAGGTGTTATAAAACTTTCAACTAGTTTTCTTTGCTTCTAAACTTAGTAGAGGTAAATTTGGCTTTTTGCAAAACAACCTTAGAGCCTAGTATCCTACTCCAAACCCCCCCTTAACTTGTTAGTATTAGTTTGCGAGTACTTAAAGAGTACTCATGGCTTTGTCCCTGGCTATTCCCGTGGCCATACTATGAAGAGGAGTATCAGGATGACGGACCGCAGGAAGGTTACAACAACTAGGATAATCTCCCATCGTCATCATTGCCTGTGACCCTGAATATGTAGCTTCGCCTATGCTATCGTTACTATTACGTTATTCCGCTGCTTGAGTTGTATTAAGAACTGGATCATGAGATCCTTATTGGTGTAAGACCATATGTATGGTTTGTAAAAGATGATGTACTGTGATATCCAAATCTGTTATGTCTCGCAAAAATGGTAATCCTGGGATTGCGATGTATGGCATAACAGGCATCTGGGATTAAAAATCCGGGTGTTGACAAGTACCATCTGATTCGCCAGTTTGTGGATCAGGGTGATATCAAGTTATGCAAGGTACACATGGATGCAAATATTGCGGATCCGTTGATAAAGCCGTTACCATAGCCGAAGCATGAGGCGCACCTGAGAGCCATGGGCATTAGATGCTTAGACATGTGGTGTCGGAAGATTGACTCTAGTGCAAGTGGGAGACTGTTGGGAATATGCCCTAGAGGCAATCATGTATGATGATATTTCCCATTGTATTCATAAAGTTATTAAGTTGTCCTTGTATAAACATCTGATGTGTATCATTGAATATGTGATTCGGTTGTGGAACTATACATTCATGTTGTTTGTACTAAATATCCTTGGTCATTGAGGTTGTGCTGGACACACAACTTAGACCAATGTGAAAGTCGGCTTGATGACTCGGTTCCACTTGTCATGGGCATGATGATGCTATTCCGACTTGCACAGATTCAGATAAAGAGTTTAGCGAGTCGGATTGACCCATATTGAGGTACAACGAACAAGTTGTCATTTGTATATCTCAATCAATGTAATCCTTATACCTGAGGTTGTTGCATAGTCCGAGTTGAGGATCACTGACTTAGGTTCTGTCAAACACTGATCCGTAACTGGGCAGTCATAAAGGCAGATTTCGGGTCGACTGAGAATCAAGCTGCGTGATGTGAATAACCAAGATGGGATTTTGCCCCTCCACTTGGAGAGATATTCTTTGGGCCCTCTCGGATGATATGATTCAAAAGCATGGCCATGCATGACTCGGTTAAGTGTTAACCGAGGCGATCGACTAAGAGTTAGTCAGGTGAATCACTTCTCTCGAATCGAGAAGAGAGTCGGACTATTTAAGGGATGATAAATATTTGCCTATAGTCTGACAAGGTATATCGTGAGGCAAAAGGGTCTCAGACGCAAGTCGCATTGGAAAGGCAAGTCATCATGACTATTTGGTACTTTGGAGTCGGCACGTTCTGCTAGGATCCACTACCGACTGATCGATTGAGAGTAGGACTCCAATCGTTTCCAAGTAGCCATGAGCCTACAGCGTCACACACTTAAGAGCGGGAGCAAGTTCGGATTGGATCTGAACCAGAAATCTGATTGGGTTGGACCGAAGCCGGATTAGGACTGAGTCAGTGAGTCGGACTCGCGGTGACTAGTGTTATATGGGCTTTAGTGAATGGGCCATGAGAGTGGAGCCCATGTTCACTCCCTATATATAGTGGAGCACAGTAACCCAGAAGGGTTAATCGTTGATCGGTTAGGTCATTCCATGTGTTAGAAACCTCGCGGGACGATGCATCAACCTAGCGCCACGCCGGTGCTCCTCCTTGTACGTGTGGATACCAGTAGAGGTGTTGTATGATCAACAACAGGACGATCGGATCGCTAAGGACTGCACTGCATCAACTAACGCGCTACATCAGTAATCCGCAACTACACGTCTAGTGGTAAACCTCGTGGCCTTCTACCTTAGCTGGATCTTGGGATCACCATGTTAGAGGGAAAAAGTTTTGTTTTATCTCTACGTGGCCCAACAGTTGCTTGTTGGTCTAAGTAAATCTAGCACCAACCCTAGTAATCTCTCTGAGAGAGAGGTTAGCAATGCAATCGTTGAATAGGAGAATCCTATGGAGGTCCACGTTCGCCGAGCTCTTGTCTTTGGGGGAGCGGATGAGGTTGAAGTCCCCTGCAACAATGACAGTGGTCTCCGTATGCTCCACCTTTGACTTGAGCTCAAGCATAAAGTCCCGGTACCTCCGGTGGTCCGTGGGGCCATAGACAATACTCACCTCCCATCTGAGATTAGATTGTTTATGGGTAAGAGCCATGCTCACAAATAATTTCCCATGGTCCATATCCTCCACATCAAAGGTATCATCCTTCACACCAAGAAGGATGCCTCCTGAATGGCCATTGGTCGGGAGCCGGGTCCAAGAAAACTTGTGCCTAGAGAGGGCCTCTAGCTCGACCATCGAGAAGTCATGGCGAATCTTCTCTTGAAGGCCAACAATGTCCACATCTTTTTGACGTAAATATTCCTTGATCTGGTGGCACCGTCCATCCTGACCGAACCCCTGGATGTTCCAAATGAACGCCCGGACGGCTCGAATAAAGTTCATAAGCACAATCACTCAAGCGCGGCACGTCCTTACTGGGGGATGAGCGGGCACGTCCTGACGGGGGGATGAGCTGGGGACTTTAGAGGTCTCCCGCGAGGTTTCCCTGGAACGGGAGTCCTCACTGGAGGACCGCCACTATCAGGCTCGGGAGGTGGATCTATTCTAGAGCCCGAGGCAACTGCCCTAGTTCCTGCCAGACTGAGGGCATGTTCCCGCTCCCTAGGCACTTGGGCACGAGCAACGGCAATCTGGACCCCGTACACCTCTCTAGCCTTAATGGCAGCGATCTGCTCCATCCTAGGGCCCTTCTCACCGTGGAATATGATGCCTCTTTTGACATGGTTATTGTAGGGTTCGCAGCATAGAAAACAAAAAATTTCCTACGATGGGAACTATGTACCAAGATCTATCTACTAGATATAAACAACGGGCGGATGTATATCCTTAGAGAACATACCCTTGAAGACCGACAAAGCTTAACGAGTTCAACTCGTGGTTGATGTAGACGATCTCTTGCCGATCTCAAGACCGAGAGGAAGTCCTAGCGCAAGCAGCAAGCAGCGATCCGTTTCGCACACACGTACAAGACACCGGGCAACCTCCGCCTCCTCGCTCCAGCGATGCAGCGTAAGCACAACCCTTTCTTGCCGAATAGACACCGGGAACATGTATCTCGCTAGTCCGAGACCATGGGGGATAAATTCTAGAGGGGGAGAGAGATCCTTCACGAGTAGGTGTGAGTGAGAAGTGAGGAGGGGGGCTCCTTTTATAGGAGGAGGGGGCACCCAAGGGGGTGGCCGCCATGGGCTGCCCTCCCTCCTTCATTCATGTGGGTGGACACTCCACTCACAAAATGGCCCTTCAATTTTCTCCACTCAAAAATCCACTCAAATTCCCATTAAATTTCCACCAAATTTAATGCAAACTCTCATTAAATAAAACTCTTTTATTTTATTCAGAATTTTGTCAATTACTTTAATGACAAACATTCACAAATAACCCCTTGCTAGAATTCCATTTCACATGCATAACCACTTTATGCAATTTCACCCGAAAACCTGTTTCGGATTCTAGTGAAATAAATTCGCGCTTGTTTATTCTTTTGGCATGAAACATTTGCTCCAACTGGCTGCCAGTGTCCCTTAAGTGTGTCACCCTACGGTTCGCGAATAATGCGGACATGATCGAGACCCTTCTCCGATCAATAATCAGTAGCGGGACCTAGAGATCCATACTGACTCCCACACATTCAACGATGACTTTTCCTGTTTATCGTCGGAACCTTTTACGCTTGTATCTTAATCCCTTTGTTTCACGATATATTACATGTCCGAGATTCGATCATCGGTATCTCCATACCTAGTTTGATCTCATCGACATGCACTCTTTTCTCGTTCCCGTGATATAACATTCTAGTGATCAAATCACTTGCTTGCAAGCTAACCAATGTGATATCACCGAGAGGGCCCAGAGCATATCTATCCGTCATCGGGATGAACAAATTCCACTCTTGATCCATGATTCTCAACATAACACTTTAGTAGCTTTGAAGCCATCTTTATAATCACCCCACGGAGTGACGTTTGATGTCAACAAGAAACTCTTCCGGTGTTAGTGATTGGCATGATCTCATGGTCTAAGGATTAGGATTACTTCGTAGTTTGTTTATAGCAATATAAACTCAATGACTTTGATCGTAATGCTATACTTCAGATGAATGTTCATCACACCATTACACTAATGTTGTGATCTCGTTATTAACAACATCCAATGTTTATGATCAGGAAACTGTGATCATCTTGTTAATCAACGAACTAGTTTATGAGAGAGGCATAACTAGGAACTTTCTGTTTGTTTATTAAACACACATGTATTAACATTTCCGTATTAATAAAATTATAGCATGCAAAATAAACATCTATCATATACTTGGAATACACATAATAAACATTTTATTATTGCCTCTCAGGGAATATTCCCTTCAGTCTCCCACTTGCACTAGAGACAATAATCTAGTTACATTGTGATGTATCTAACACCCATGGAGTTCTGGTGTAGATCATGTTTTGCTCTAGGGAGAGTTTTAGTCAACGGATCTGCTACATTGAGATCCGTATGTACTTTACAAATCTTTATATCTCCATCCTTGACATGCTCGCGGATGGAGTGAAACCGCGCTAATATGCTTGGAATGCTTGTGAGACCTTGGCTCTTTGGCATTGGCAATGGCACCATTGTTGTCACAATAGATCACCATTGGGTCCAACGCGTTTGCAACCACACCTAGTGCGGATATGAACTCCTTCATCCAAACCGCTTCCTGAGCCGCTTCTGAAGCAGCAACATATTCAGCCTCCGTTGTTGATCCCGCCACCACAGGTTGTTTGGAGCTCCTCCAACTAACCGCTCCGCCATTCATGAGAAATACGATTCGTATTGAGACTTAGAGTCATCCGGATCGGTGTCAAAGCTAGCGACATAACACTTAGCGACGAGCTCTTCTTCACCTCAGATACAAGAAACATATCCTTAGGTCTTCGCAAGGACTTAAGGATATTCTTTACCGCTGTCCAGTGTTCTGAACCTGGATCCGATTGGTACCTACTAGTCAAACTAATAGCATGTGCCACATCCGGTCTTGTACATAGCATGGCGTACATTATAGAGCCTATGGCTGAAGCATAGGGGACCTTGTCCATTATCTCTTTCTTCCCAAGCCGGACTTTAAGTCTTACTCAATGTCGTGCCTTGTGTCATAGGTAAGAACCCCTTCTTACTATCTTCCATTTTAAACTTCTTTAAAATGTTATCAAGGTATGTACTTTGTGATAGCCCCCTATTAGGCGCCTAGATCTATCTCTATAGATCTTTATGCCTAATATGTATGACGCTTCACCTAGGTCCTTCATTGAAAATTTGCTGTTTAGATAACTTTTAACACTGTTTAAAAGATCTATATCATTTCCGATCAATAATATGTCATCCACATATAATATCAGAAATGCCACATTTCTCCCACTCACTTTCTTGTAAATACAAGCTTCTCCATAAGTTTGGACAAATCCAAACTCTTTGATCACCTCATCAAAGCGGAGATTCCAACTTCGTGATGCTTGCTTCAATCCATAGATGGATTGCTGAAGCTTGCACACCTTGTTAGCATCCTTAGGATCGACAAAACCCTTTGGTTGTATCATATACAACTCTTCTTCAATATTACCATTGAGAAACTCGGTTTTGACATCCATCTGCCATATCTCATAATCAAAATATGCAGCAATTGCTAACATAATCCTAACTGACTTTAGCATCGCTACGGGAGAGAATGTCTCATCGTAGTCAACTCCTTGAATTTGTCCAAACCCCTTTGCGACAAGTCGAGATTTATAGACGGTTATATTACCATCAGCATCAGTTTTCCTTTTGAAAATCCATTTGTTCTCCACGGCCTTTCGGTCGTGAGGTAAGTCCACCAAGTTTCAAACTTGATTTTCATACATGGATTCCATTTCAGATTTCATGGCTTCTAACCATTTGTTGGAATCCGGGCTCATCATCGCTTCTTCATACGTCATAGGGTCATCATTTTAATCAACCATGAAATTCATGACAGGATTTCCGTACAGCTCGGGAGCTGCACGCGTCCTGCTTGACCTGCGAGGTTCGGTAGTACTCTCATTCGGAGTTTCATGATCATTATCATTAGTTCCCTCTTCAACAGGTGGAGCCAACTCCGGAACAACTTCCGGCGCTGCGCTACTCGCCATACTTTGAAGAGAAGGTTCCATAACCTCTTCGAGTTCTACCTTCACACCTTTCGCGAGAAACTCTTTCTCTAGAAAGGCTCCATTCTTGGCAACAAAAACCATGCCCTCGGATCTATGATAGAAGGAATACCCAATAGTTTCCTTAGGGTATCCTATGAAGACGCATTTTTCCGCTTTGGGTTCGAGTTTATCCGGTTGAAGTTTCTTCACATAAACATCGCATCCCCAAACTTTAAGAAATGACAGCTTAGGTTTGTTTCCAAACCACAATTCATACGGTGTCTTTTCAACGGATTTAGATGGTTCCCGATTTAAAGTGAATGCAGCAGTTTCTAGTGTATAGCCCCAAAATGACAATGGCAAGTCCGTCAGAGACATCATAGATCGAACCATATCTAATAAAGTACGATTACGACGTTCCGACACACCATTTCGCTGTGGTGTTCCGGCAGGTGTGAGTTGTGAAACAATTCCACACTCTTTCATGTGAGTGCTAAACTCGTAACTTAGATACTCACCTCCACGGTCGGACCATAGAAATTTGATCTTTCTATTACGATGATTTTCCACTTCATTCTGCAATTCCTTGAACTTTTCAAAGGTTTCAGACTTGTGTTTCATCAAGTAGATATAACCGTATCTACTCAAATCATCCGTGAAAGTAACAAAATAATGATATCCACCTCGCGCCGACACAGTCATTGAACCACATACATCAGAATGTATGATTTCCAATAAATCTGTCGCCCGTTCCATTGAACCGGAAAACGGCGTTCTAGTCATCTTGCCCATAAGACATGGCTCACATGTATCAAATGATTCATAATCAAGTGATTCCAAAAGTCCATCTGAATGGAGCTTCTTGATGCGTTTAACGCCAATATGACCTAGACGACAGTGCCACATATATGTGGATATATCATCATTTAGTTTAATCCTTTTAGCATCAACATTATGAATATGTGTAACATTATTATCGAGATCCAAAAGAAATAAACCATTCATCATTGGTGCATGACCATAAAAGATTTCATTCATATAAATGGAACAACCATTGTTCTCGGATTTAAATGAATAACCACTTCGCATCAAACACGATCCAGATACAATGTTCATGCTTAGTGCAGGCACCAGATAACAATTATTCAAGTTTATAACTAATCCCGACGGCAAGTGGAGAGGCAGCGTTCTGACGGCGATCACATCAACGCTTGATCCATTGCCGACACGCATCTTGACCTCACCCCTTACTAGCGGTCGCTTGTTCCGCAGCCCCTGATTCGAGTTACAAATATTAGCAACTGAACCGGTATCAAATACCCAGGTGCTACTGCGAGCACTAGTCAAGTACACATCAATAACATGTATATCATATATACCTTTGTTTTCCTTGTCGGCTTTCTTGTCTGCCAAATACTTGGGGCAGTTGCGCTTCTAGTGGCCAGTCCCCTTACAATAGTAGCACTCAGTATCAGACTTAGGTCCAACTCGGGGTTTCTTTTCAAGCACGGCAACAGACTTTCCGCCCTTACTTTCCTTCCGTTTCCCTTCTTGTCTTTCTTGAAACCAGTGTTCCTATTGATCATCAACACTTGATGTTCCTTTTGATCTCCACTTCTGTAGTTTTAAGCATGGACAAAAGCTCGGGGAGAGACTTCTTCATGCCTTGCATATTATAGTTCATCACGAAGCTCTTATAGCTAGGTGGCAGAGACTGCAGAACATGATGGATGCCTAAGTCAATGGGAATCGATATTCCCAAGGACACAAGCTTATCGGCGTAACCCGACATCTTGAGTACATGCTCACTAACGGAGCTGTGCTCTTCCATCATGCATCTAAAGAACTTTTCTGAAGCGTTGTAGCTCTCTACAGCAGCATGTGTGTTGAAAATCATTTTCAACTCACCCATTGTATCAAAAGCATTGCCATTTTCGAAACGCTTTCGAAGTTCCGGCTCTAGCCCATACAATATGCCGCAATGAACTAAGTTGTGGTCCTCCTGACGAGTCTGATAGACATTCTTCTCCTCGTCAGGGGCTTCCTCAAAAGGTGGGGGGCCTAACGGCGCTTCTAGCACATATTGCTTTTGTGCAGCAGAGAGGAGAATCCTCAAATTCATGGCCCATTCGGTAAAGTTGCTACCGTTCGTTGCAAGTTTCTCTTTCTCCATGAATACATTGAAATTAAAAGCAGGTGGTGCCATCTACAACAGAATTTGTAAAGTTTAGACTAAGTGTGTGATAGATTGAGTTCAACTAATCCATATGACGAATGAACTCCCACTCAAAAACGACATCCCTCGTGCCTTTTTGGTGATTACATGAACCAAATCCACTACACCAAGTCCGATCATCACGTGAGTCGGTGTAGCTTCAAAGGCGAGCATCAAATGGGCATCATATCTACTATATGACTCATGCTTAACCTTTCGGTCCGTGTTTCGAGGCCATGTCTGTACATGCTAGGCTCGCCAAGTTAGAACCTTAGTATTCGCGTGTGTAACTGTTTTACACCCGAAATATGGTCGTGGATCCAAGAACACCCGATCATCACGTGATGTCTTGGAGCGACGAAAACATAATCGGTGCATCTAAAGGAAGAACACATTCCTATCTTGATATTTAAAAGAGGGATCATCTTATTATGCTAACAAAGCGCTAAACAAGCAATATAAGATGCAATCAAACATCACATGTTTATTAGTGAAATGATATGGTTCCCGCATATGATCTCTATCATGTGCACCTTGGTATGATCACTATCATACCTATATGTGTAAGTCCAAGGTCTATGGAGATTACACGTTATGTATGTTGTAAGAGTATCATCTCATACTTCTACTTACAACATCACCATATCATAACACTAGCCCAGCAACAATCTAAACTAGACGCCTCTAATTTATCCATTGCAAGTTTTACGTGGCTTAGGGCTTTCGAGATAGAACCGTTCTTACCTACGAACATGAACCACAACGAGGATAACCAAATTGTTGACAACTCGTTGCAAAATAGATATTGACTATAGTAGGAGAGACAGACACCCGCTAGCCACTTATGCAAACTAGTTGCATGTCAAGCGTGGAACAGGTCTCATGTGTGAGGACATGTAAAGTTTGTCCGGGCCGCTTCATCCCACTATGCCACCAATATCCAAAATTACAACTAAGGAGCAACAACATGATCATCATCGCCCACATACTCATATGTGTACTACCCGTGTAAAGTATCTACGCATAGATCCGGCTCTGAAACCACTGTAGGGTTCGCAGCATAGAAAACAAAAAATTTCCTACGATGGGAACTATGTACCAAGATCTATCTACTAGATATAAACAACGGGTGGATGTATATCCTTAGAGAACGTACCCTTGAAGACCGACAAATCTTAACGAGTTCAACTCGTGGTTGATGTAGACGATCTCTTGCCGATCTCAAGACCGAGAGGAAGTCCTAGCGCCGCAAAGCAGCAGCATCCGTGCTCGCACACACGTACAAGACACCGGGAAACCTCCGCCTCCTCGCTCCAGCGATGCAGCGGAAGCACAACCCTTTCTTGCCGAATATCCACCGGGAACATGTATCTCGCTAGTCCGAGACCATGGGGGATAAATTCTAGAGGGGGAGAGAGATCCTTCACGAGGAGGTGTGAGTGAGAAGTGAGGAGGGGGGCTCCTTTTATAGGAGGAGGGGGGCACCCAAGGGGGTGGCCGCCGGCCATGGGGCTGCCCCCTCCCCTCCTTCATTCATGTGGGTGGACACTCCACTCACAAAATGGCCCTTCAATTTTCTCCACTCAAAAATCCACTCAAATTCCCATTAAATTTCCACCAAATTTAATGCAAACTCTCATTAAATAAAACTCTTTTATTTTATTCAGAATTTTGTCAATTACTTTAATGACAAACATTCACAAATAACCCCTTGCTAGAATTCCATTTCACATGCATAACCACTTTATGCAATTTCACCCGAAAACCTGTTTCGGTATCTAGTGAAATAAATTCCTGCGCTTGTTTATTCTTTTGGCATGAAACATTTGCTCCAACTGGCTGCCAGTGTCCCTTAAGTGTGTCACCCTACGGTTCGCGAATAATGCGGACATGATCGAGACCCTTCTCCGATCAATAATCAGTAGCGGGACCTAGAGATCCATACTGACTCCACACATTCAACGATGACTTTTCCTGTGATCGTCGGAACCTTTTACGCTTGTATCTTAATCCCTTTGTTTCACGATATATTACATGTCCGAGATTCGATCATCGGTATCTCCATACCTAGTTTGATCTTGTTACTGACATGCACTCTTTTCTCGTTCCCGTGATATAACATTCTAGTGATCAAATCACTTGCTTGCAAGCTAACCAATGTGATATCACCGAGAGGGCCCAGAGCATATCTATCCGTCATCGGGATGAACAAATTCCACTCTTGATCCATGATTCTCAACATAACACTTTAGTAGCTTTGAAGCCATCTTTATAATCACCCAGTTACGGAGTGACGTTTGATGTCAACAAGAAACTCTTCCGGTGTTAGTGATTGGCATGATCTCATGGTCTAAGGATTAGGATTACTTCGTAGTTTGTTTATAGCAATATAAACTCAATGACTTTGATCGTAATGCTATACTTTGGATGAATGTTCATCACACCATTACACTAATGTTGTGATCTCGTTATTAACAACATCCAATGTCTATGATCAGGAAACTGTGATCATCTTGTTAATCAACGAACTAGTTTATGAGAGAGGCATAACTAGGAACTTTCTGTTTGTTTATTAAACACACATGTATTAACGTTTCCGTATTAATACAATTATAGCATGCAAAATAAACATCTATCATATACTTGGAATACACATAATAAACATTTTATTATTGCCTCTCAGGGCATATTCCCTTCAGTTATACCCCGCGGGGTTACACAATGTTAGCATACCTGGTTCAGCCCAAGGAAAGGCCACGATAGGATACACGGCCCGTGGAGATTTCGGGTGGCCCAAGCCCATGATGCCTTCGGATCCTAGGAGAACAAGACTAGAATAGATAGAACTTCAAAGGGGCAAACCCTAATCTGTAACCGACTCGACCTGTGCCCGAGACCTTCCTATCTATATAAAGGCTAGGAGGACACGGCGAGGAGGACCTCAAAACACCTCATACACACCTCACGCCATATTGCATCTGCGCACCCCTGTAACCTTCGGTTCCGCCGTAATCAAGAGCAGACAAGCAGGAGTAGGGTTTTCCCTCCGGGGGCCTGAACCTAGGTAAACTTCATGTCCCTGTGTTGCTTGTTTGCTAACCGTTCCGCAATCTCCATCATCCCCATCTTCTCCAAAACCCATGTCCATAACAATGGGCATTGACGAGATTAAACCTTGTCAATTGGCGCCGTCTGTGGGAATTGGGGGCGCTGATTGTGCGATCATGACAGTCCCATCCGAAGTGATCTACAACTCATTGGCGACAGAGAGACATCTCCTCTTCGGCACCTTCAACTTCACCGCCCACTCCCCAGCCACCATGAGGGATTTCGAGTCCGTAGGCGACAGGCTCGAGATTCTGTTCGGGAGCTTCTGCTTCCAGGTGGGGCAGACCGGCACCCTCCGCCTCCCAGAGCGGGTGCCACCACCATACATCTGGCCCGCTTCGTGGGTCCCACCAATCGGCATGTTACGCACGTCG
This sequence comes from Avena insularis, assembly GCA_023614405.1. Taxonomy (NCBI): domain Eukaryota; kingdom Viridiplantae; phylum Streptophyta; class Magnoliopsida; order Poales; family Poaceae; genus Avena; species Avena insularis. Next base: position 227,867,220 of record CM042689.1, on the reverse strand, counting down.
ACATTGACAGATGAGTCATACGACAGCAGCAGCTGCAACTTAGTTCTATGCGGCCCTCCCTCAGATGAAGGAACCTACGGTTCCGGATCCGAAAGCTGCGGCAGCAGCAACCCAATCCGTGGGCACTACCAGTGCACCATGATCATCCAGGGCGAATCGGAACTACCACCAGGTTCGAGTACCCCCAACCCCACACCCGACCCGTAGGTCAGGAATGGGGGAAACAGAGGAAATCCTCCCGTCCAGCCCAACGAAGGCGACGCTAACTCCTACCAGAAGATCAACCTCAACGAGGATGGATGGCACCAGGCACATGAAGCCATGGCGGGCAACAAGATCCTACCTATGAATGCTTCACGGGATATGATGATGGCATACCACCTCCTTCTCATTGGTGAGCATAACCGACAAGTAAAACTGCAGGAGGAACTCGACAAACGCAAACACGCAGCTTCAGAGTCTAGCACGCAGCAAGCTGCGCTCTCCGCCGCTGGTGGCTCCAGCTCTCAAGGCAACAACACCAACAAGCATCGCTCCCGCATGGAGAACATGTACCACACTGCACGTCGCGAAGCAACAAGGACCCTCAACGTGTCCTTCAGGACAATGGACGTGAACGACAATGTCATGCCGAAGACGCCTCAGGCTGCAATCATGGCAGCCACCACGTACCTCGCATCCCATCCACCTCCGGTGGGGGACCCGAAAAGTGCCATGCACAAGTACACACTAGCCGGTCTTGGCCTTGTCGGAGATGCGCTCCACGAGGAGGCTCCTGTGGAGCCGAAAAATAAATCCGCGGTCAGATTAAACCGCAGCCCCACACCCTCATCCGACGAGGACGAGCACGATCTACCTCGACGTCGCAAGAGCCCAAGGCGTTGCAGCAGCGACTACGATGCTCGAAACAACCTCGCCCAGCGCAAGGTCGACAAGGCACGCGCCAAACGCGCGTGTTCAACTGAATCCGATGAGGATGACGATGGAGAGTTTTGTGGAGCACGATGCTTCAACAGATCCGTTCGGCGGACGCGGATGCAGAAAATTTTCAAGCTCCCTTCGGACACTCCGAAGTTCGACGGCACGCAGGACCCGAAGCCCTGGCTCAGAGACCACCTCTCGTCTGTCAAGCTATACAGCGGTAACAAAAACACCGCGCTACAATGCCTTCAGCTGTAGCTGACAGGTGTAGCTCGAATCTGGGAAGAGCTGGCATACAGTTTCATCCGAAGATGGGAAGAGTTGGCGTACAGTTTCATTCGAAACTTCAAGGGAACCAGCAAAAGGCCAGCCTCGATCGAGGAACTGCGCGCATGCACCCAACTTATCGGCGAATCCATTCACTCGTACATCCTACACTGGTCCAAACATCAAGAAATCAGCCGCGCACATCTCCGAGGAAAGGACAATCAATGCCTTAAATGATGGTGTCAAGCGCCTAGACTTCGAGGAAGAACTTGGGCGCGTCAATCCCAAGACGCTCGAGCACCTCATGGACATCGCCAACAGGTGGGCAGATGGCGAGGATTCCTTCCACCAAATGCATTCGGATGATGAGGACGACTATGGCCGCAGGCGAGAACGCCGTAGCAAGCGAAGATCGCGCATCTACGACGACCGCGACGGAGCGACATGGTTGCGGCTGGCTACGCCGATCGACGCAATGATGGCAACCGCAACAGCGGAGGATACCGAGGAGGCAACTTCCGCGACGGAGGACGCCCGACGCAAACATGGCAACGCCGCAGCCGTGACGATGAGCCCTCAGCATACGACAAGTTGTCTGGCCCTTGCACCATCCACTTCTACATCGACAAGCAAGATGGCAAAAAGAAGGCTTGCCACATGCTAAAGGACTGCCGTGAGTTCCAGAAGCTCAGCGAGGATCTCACACAAATGCAATGCCAGATCGTGAACCCTGGGTTTGGACCCGCACCTACACCAGGTGACATCGCCAACGAAGCTCCTCCACCACCACCTATGGGACCGTTGAATCAGGCAATCCCACCTACACCAAACAACGGTACAGGAGGATACCCACCGCCAAAGGGGGCCCTAATGATCCAGAAGGGACGCCCTACCAACAAGGTGCAAAAGAAGATCACTCGACAGGTCAGCCTGGCCGTGACCGCTCCACCTGCTATCCCTGAGTACCTCAGTGGTTTGGAGTCCCGCATCATGTTCGATCGCTCGGATCAGCCCCGCCAGATCCCTCGCCTAGGCCATGTCACCCTGGTGCTCGAGGCGCAGATCGATGATTCGAGATGAGCCGCGTCTTCATGGACGGCGGTAGCAGCATCCACCTGATGTTCACCAGCACCCTCGCAGCAATACGGATCCCGTTGTGTAGCCTGGAACAATCCGACACGACGTTCCACAACATAGTCCTAGGGAAGGTCATCTACCCCTGGGAAATATATGGCTCGACGTCATCTTTGGCAAGCCCGAGAACTTCTGATGCGAGCGGCTGGAGTTCGAAGTGGTGGACTGGCCATCACAGTACCACGCCATCCTTGGGCGCATGGCGTTCGCAAGATCCTGGCAGTACCGCACTACGCGTACCTGCTTCTCAAGATGCCAAGGCCCAGGGGCGTTATCACAGTCCAGGGAAGCTTCAGTCGATCGGACCACAGTGATAGAGATTTCAACATAGTCTCCCAATCGTTCAGCATACAAGAAGTGATCACAAGGGTCCGAGAGGTGACAGACAAAGGGGCTCCCCCGGTCGCCAGGCAAAACTCACCCGATATGTCATTCGACTCTACGGTCAACACGGAAAAGGTACAGGTCCACCCAATGGATGCCTCTAAGATGGCGCTGATCGCCAACGACCTCAGCCCCGCATAGGAAAGTGCGCTCGTCAAATTCCTCCGTGAGCGCTGGGAAATCTTCGCCTGGTGTCCTGCGGACATGCCAGGAGTGCCTAGGGAATTCGCCGAGCACGCACTCAATGTGTTCCCCGACACAAGGCTAGTCAAGCAGTCAATCCGACGACTGTCCGAACCACGAGGCGAAGCAGTTGGAATCAAAGTGTAGCACCCGGGGAAAATCCACTACTAGAAAATTGCGTGTTAAATAATACTCTGTGCATCATCATGACACCATCATGCATCTTTTAACCTAAAAACTATTTCTCCAAAAACTTATTTTTCTATTTACCTCCCTCTTTATTTCAACTGTAAAATCCGGTCCGTCCGAATATTTTGTTTTGTCTAAAAATTAATTACAAAAGAATATCTACAACTAAATATATAATAAAAACTATTTTTGTGGAGAGGCAGCCCAGTCGGCCAGGACCAAAGGCCCAACCAACAGGCCACCTACAACCCACTATACCAAAACCTAGCCTAACCCTAATTCTAACACCCCAACACCCCCCGCCGCCACTTAACCTGACCATCCGACCGAACCCTCACAACCTAAACCTAACCATACCCGACCGACCCACCCAGCAGCAAACACACGCAGCAACACACACGCCTCGCAGCACGCAAACACCACGCACGCACACAACACCCCGCACCTCTGCCTCCACCCCCGCAGCGAGATCCCACCCGGGCCCCACCATCCCGATCCCTAATCCCTGTTCCTCTCTTTGTCGACCCACCCCTCGATCCCGTATCACCCGGAACCGCCGCCACCGTTGGTTCCCTCCCAAGCTCGGCCCTGTCCGCTGCCGACCCTGAGCGTCCTCGCCGGCCTTCCTCTCCCAATGTTCCCCCTCCCCCAAGCCTTCGCCTCCCTGCTGCAAGAGCCACAACCGGCGACCCTGCCCGGATCCCTCTACCCGCCGACCCTCTTCTCATCTCTACGGCCACCTGGACTCAAGCTACCTCGCTGTGTCGGCCTTCCTCCTTCACGGGCCCTGCCGTGCTGCCGCCCTAGCATACCTGCAAGCTCCGTCGCCACACCAACCTTGCGCCGTCGCCAGCGGGCTCTGGCCCGAGCTCTACCTCCGGTCACCGCCCCTCCTCCCAGCAACCGCCGCCTCCCCGTCGACCCAAGAGATCACCGCGTCTCTAGGGACGCCACCGGCCTCCTTCCCTAGCTCCCCCAGGACCGCGCGTCCTCCTTGATCCGCCAAGGTCACAGCCGTCTGCCGTGGAACCCTCTGTGGTGCCGCCGAATAACCGTATCAGAGCGCTTCACCCCATCCGCGAAGCTACAGCACCACTACGCCGTGTCCTCTACTTCCTGCGGTGTGCCAAGACCCGAGTTGGAGTTTACCTTGTTGTGGATTTTTGACCGGTTTCTAACTGTGTGAGTCTGCAGTTGTGCTAGGATGGAGTGGCTTCTGCCGCCAAACACCAAGATCTTCCGTGCGGATCCGAAGACCCCGACCCTGAAGTTGGAAGATTCAAAGAGTGAACCGCGAAGCCGAGACCTACCCGTCAAACCCCAAGACCCCCTCGGATCCGATGGTCGAGACCCCATCGAGCCCGAACCTCAAACCAAGATCGTCGATGCCCAATGTGTGGACCTTTTCCGAGACCCCTATTTTTATGAATGATATAAATTGTTGAATTTAAATTATTATGATTGCATTCCTAACATGTGGTTTGGGGGAATTATGCCGATTCACCTCATAACTAAATACGGAGACCATATGCGGGCGAATCTAGTCTAATATGGTCTCATTTAAATTTGTGCATCGAACCGGTAATATAATTTTTCCTAGTTAAGACAACATTTAAATTGTGGGGTATCTAAACAACATGAACTTAATAATTAATTGTCGGGACCCCGGTTCCGCTTAATATGGCCTAATTGCATTGCATCTTTGCCATATCATACATCATACATGCATCATGCCTGATATTTTGCCGTAGTATTAAATATTGCATCCGGTGTTTCTTCTAGTGCTTAGCTTCTTCACGGATTAGGCCGATGAGTTGATGCGAGTGTCGACCCGATCTTTGGATGAACCTTCGGCAATGTTTTTCAGGAGAGCATTCTCCCCCTTTCTACCTATCTTACTTTTAGTCTTTATTTCCTCTTGTTGATCTATTGCTACCTATATTGCGATGCTCTAGTTTTCGTACCCGTGATATCCCTCGCAGCCATTATATTGCCTTGGACACATCCAATTACCTGTTGTTTGGTAGATAGTCAGCCTTGCGAGTCGTAGTTGCTTGCGCAGGTTTTGTTTCGCGCCGTCGATGATCCACAGTTGTTGAAGAAATGCCTTATGCTTAATGTTGGAGATGATCATGGTTTTAATTACAGTTTAATAACTAAAATTGAAAGTAGGTAAATAATGTAGAGGCACAGGTGGGCAATAGATGTTATTTGGTTTTTAACCATCCACTTGTGTCCCGTAGGACCACAAGTACTTGATACCTGTTCCTTGAATATTCATACTATCCGCATGTGGGCCCATGAATCCCCTTAGCATGAGCTTGAGTCATATCATATTTCTTGGGGCCACCAACTAGTTTGGGGCTTTATTACTATCCTGTACTTATGCCATGTTTATGCCATGCTTTACCGCTTTATTTACTATTGCACGTGGAGCGCCTATACTATTTTGGAACCCCGTGCCACGTTTTCGCGGTATCGACAAGCCTAGTAACACTTTTTGGTTCCCAGTCGTTTACAGCCATCGTCACAAACCTCTGGGTCCGTCTCGGAGCCGGCCAACTTCCTAGTGGGTAGCTTGGTGGGGTGGCCCCTGAAAATATGAATCTTGCGATTTCTTTGTCGTGAGGACTCGTTGGGTTTTCATTTAGTTTCTTCGAGGTTGATCGTGTGTGTGTTGCTATTTGTGCCCCCTGCAGGGTAAAACTTTCTGAAAGCCCTGTCCGCGGTTATGGACGACTTGGAGCACAGTATCTCGATCATAGACAACCATAACTAAAGTAGTACTTTAAATTGACTTTGAAATGATTAGTAATCAGCTTCACTATAATGGAATGGCTAAATAAAAGTGCAAACAACTGCTGGATTTGGGTTGTCACATGTTACAATTGTATCTGACTAGTAAGTATTATAACTACAATGGAATGGTAAACTAAAAGTGACCACTGCTTATTATATCAGGATGACTCACATTATCTATATTTGACTAGTAATTGCGGCAACTATAATGGAATGAATAAAACTGCCAACTGTGTGAGTTTCTCGGTCTGACTTCCTCGTTTGGTATCGAGGGGGAAACGCCAGGATTGGTATGTTTGGTGTTATTATCAGGTTGGGTACGAATAGGTCTTTCTTATCCCTCTCTTATAGTCGACAGTTGTATCGATTCTCTATAGGTTGTTTAGTGTATGCTTCGCGGCCGCTTAAGTCCACCATACCTAGGTAGGCGAGGACCGCTGAATTCTAGTCTCGCCATGTAGTGGCCTCAGTACTGACCGCTCCTCTTTTTCCTTTGCCCTTTGTCGACACCCTGTGTTTGACAGGTTTTGAGATCGACGTCGTTAGCAGGGTTACCCTTCCGGCTTGGCCTGTGCAGGGTTATGGATGCCATTGATTATTCTTCAGGGCTCTTAGCTCAATTTGCATCTTGTCCGTACTTGGACGTTGTACCGTTTCAAGGTGATTTGGATCTTTGTACTGTATATCTGTATTCTTGACTTATTGAGTCGCTGTCAAATATATTTGTTTTGTGGGTTCCATCGAGGACTATTGTGTAATGATATTACTTTGTTTTCCACCCGCACGCAAGTGCCTAGTGGGCACCTTTGAATCTTTTCTATGCGGGTTTGGTGGGAATCGCTAAAACTTGCATAGGGCCAATCCGATGGTGTTACAGAGTGGTATCAGAGCTCAGCAGTTGTGATACCCCACTGGTCTAGCCTGTAGGATAACCTAGCTAACGGTCGATGTAGAATGTCAAAACTATTTAGGTAAATCGGTTGGATAGATCTGATTAGGTCTGCTTTTACTCCTTACCCCTTTGTTATGCTCCTCTTACCTCTGCGTGTTTTGAATCTGCTCTCTTATCTTATGTGCGAGTCTAGGATTTCTTGTGGTTGGGTTGCTGTCATACCTTTAGGGTTTCGCTTCCTTCCTCCTATAATGGTGCTTCGACATCCGGTCTTCATGCCATCCGATGTAGTTTTCATCTGTTGTACCTTTAAGTGGACCAAACATTCACTAAAAATTTTCTTCGTATCTTCCGATGTTTTCAACGCGATGACCTCATCTCCATCAGATCAGATAAATTCTCTACATCACTTCTTGCTCCCAAACCTCATTTGTCGAGATCTTCAGTATGAATCCCGAGGGTTGGTTGCATAACATGTCTGTTCGTGTATAGAGTAATGCTTTGAGTGCGGGATGGAGTCGCGACCATACCACTACTCTTATCATTCACTTTTGTTCATTCAATGGTGGATCTATGCAATTCTTACTTCTTCCATGGAAGTTAGAGGTGGCCTTACCTTTAACTTCGTCTGTTGTTTATCCGGAGCGTTCTCTCGAGAACGAGAGAAAAGACCCCTTGTTGGTGGTGTCACCGATTTCAAGATGAAGAAAGAACCCTTGTTAGTGGTGTCGCGAGGATCTACACGAAACGAGAAGATTCAGAACATCGGCCTTCTTCCCCGTACCATGAGGCGGATCTCGAGGGCAAGATCCATTGTTAGTGGTGTCGAATTGTAGCACTCGGGGAAAATCCACTACTAGAAAATCACGTGTTAAATAATAATTTGTGCATCATCATGACACCATCATGCATCTTTTAACCTAAAAACTATTTCTCCAAAAACCTATTTTTTCTATTTACCTCCCTCTTTATTTCAACTGTAAAATTCGGTCCGTCTGAATATTTTGTTTTGTCTAAAAATTAATTACAAAAGAATATCTACAACTAAATATATAATAAAAACTATTTTTTTGGAGAGGCAGCCCAGTCGGCCAGGCCCAAAGGCCCAGCCAACATGCCACCTACAACCCACTATACCAAACCCTAGCCTAACCCTAATTCGAACACCCCAACACCCCCCCCCCCGCCGCCACTTAACCTGACCACCAGACCGAACCCACATAGCCTAAACCTAACTATACCCGACCGACCCACCCAGTAGCGAACACACGCAGCAACACACACGCCTCGCAGCATGCAAACACCACACAGGCACACAACACCATGCACCTCTGCCTCCACCCCTGCAGCGAGATCCCACCCGGGCCCCACCATCCCGATCCCCAATCCCTGTTCCTCTCTTCGTCGACCCACCCCTCGATCCCGTATCACCCGGAACCGCCGCCACCGTTGGTTCCCTCCCTAGCTCGGCCCTGTCCGCCGCTGACCCTACGCGTCCTCGCCGGACTTCCTCTCCCCAACGGCGCCCCTCCCCCAAGAATATCGCCTACTTGATGCAAGAGCCACAACCGGCGACCCTTCCTGGATCCCTGTACCCTTCGACCCTCCTCTCATCTATGCGGCCGCCCGGACTCAAGCTACCTCGCCGTGCCGGCCTTCCTCCTCCACGAGCCCTGTCGTGCTACCGCTCGAGCATACCTGCAAGATCCGTCGCCACACCAACCCTGCGCCGTTGCTAGCGGGCTCTAGCCTGAGCTATGCCTCTGGTCACCACCCCGCCTCCCAGCAACCGCCGCCTCCCCGTCGACCCCTGAGCTCGCCGCGTCTCCAGGGACGCCACCGGCCTCCTTCCCTAGCTCCCCCCAGGACCGCATGTCCTCCTTGATCCGCCAAGGTTGCCGTCGTCTGCCGTGGAACCCTCTGTGGTGCCGCCGAATAACTGTCTCAGAGCGCTTCACCCCGTCCACGAAGCTACATCACCACTATGCCGTGTCCTCTGCTTCCTGTGGTGTGCCAAGTCCCAAGTTCGAGTTTACCATTGTTGTGGATGTTTGACCGGTTTCTAACTGTCTAAGTCTACAATTGTGCTAGGATGGAGTGGCTTCTGCCGCCCAACGCCAAGATCTTTGGCGTAGATCCGAAGACCCCGACCCCAAAGTCCAAAGATTCGAAGAGTGAACCGCAAAGCCGAGACCTACCCGTCAAACCCCAAGACCCCGCTGGATCCGATGGTCGAGACCCCATCGAGCCTGAACCTCAAACCAAGATCGTCGATGCCCAATGTGTGGACCTTTTCCGAGACCCCTATTTTTATGAATGATATAAATTGTTGCATATTAAATTATTATGATTGCATTCCTAACATGTGGTTTGGGGGAATTATGCCGATTCACCTCATAACTAAATACGGAGACCATATGCGGGCGAATCTAGTCTAATATGGTCTCATTTAAATTTGTGCATCGAACCGGTAATATAATTTTGCCTTGTTAAGACAACATTTAAATTGTGGGGTATCTCAACAAAATGAACTTAATATTTAATTGTCAGGACCCCGGTTCCGCTTAATATGGCCTAATTTCATTGCATCTTTGCCATGTCATACATCATACATGCATCATGCCCGATCTTTTGTCGTAGTATTAAATAGTGCATCCGGTGTTTCTTCTAGTGCTTTGCTTCTTCATGGATTAGGCCGATGAGTTGATGCGAGTGTCGACCCAATCATCGGATGAACCTTCGGCAATGTTTTTCAGGCGAGCATTCTCCCACTTTCTACCTATCTTACTTTTAGTCTTTATTTCCTCTTGTTGATCTATTACTACTTGTATTGCGATGCTCTAGTTTTTGTACCCGTGATATCCCTCGCAGCCATTATATTGCCTTGGACACATCCTATTACCTGTTGTTTGCTAGATAGTCAGCCTTGCGAGTCGTAGTTTCTTGCGCAGGTGTTGTTTTGCACCGTCGATGATCCACAGTTGTTGAAGAAATGCCTCATGCTTAATGTTGGAGATGATCATGGTTTTAATTACAATTTAATAACTAAAATTGAAAGTAGGTAAATATTGCAGAGGCACAGGTGGGCAATAGATGTTATTTGGTTTTTAACCGTCCACTTGTGTCCCGTAGGACCCCGAGTACTTGATACCTGTTCCTTGAATATTCGCACTATCCACATGTGGGCCCATGAATCCCCTTAGCATGAGCTTGAGTCATATCTTATTTCTTGGGGCCACAAAGTAGTTTGGGCATTGATTGCTATCATGTTCTTATGCCATGATTATGCCATGCTTTACCTCTTTATTTACTATTGCGCGTGGAGCGCCTGTACTGTTTTGGAACCCCGTGCCACGTTTTCATGGTATCGACAAGCCCAGTCACACTTTCGGGTTCCCAGTCGTTTACAGCCGTCGTCACAAATCTCTGAGTCCGTCTCGGAGCCGGCCAACTTCGTAGCGGGTAGCTTGGTGGGGTGGCCCCCTGAAATATTATATGAATCTTGCGATTTCTTTGTCATGAGGCCTCGTTGGGTTTTCATTTGGTTTTCCAAGGTTGATCATGCGTGTGTTGCTATTGGTGCCCCCTGCAGGGTAAAACTTTCTGAAAGCCATGTCCACGGTTATGGACGACTTGGAGCACAGTATCTCGATCATAGACAACCATAACTAAAGTAGTACTTTAAATTGACTTTGAAATGATTAGTCATCAGCTTCACTATAATGGAATGGCTAAATAAAAGTGCCAACAACTGCTGCATTTGGGTTGTCACATGTTACAATTGTAGCTGACTAGTAAGTATTATAACTACAATGGAATGGTGAACTAAAAGTGCCCACTGCTTATTATATCAGGATGACTCACGTTATCTATATCTGACTAGTAATTGCTGCAACTATAATGGAATGAATAAAACTTCCAACTGTGTGAGTTCCTCGGTCTGACTTCCTCATTTGGTCTCGAGGGGGAAACGCCAGGATGGGTATGTTTGGTGTTAGTATCAGGTTGGGTCCGAATAGGTCTTTCTTATCCCTCTCTGATAGTCGACAGTTGTATCGAGTCTCTATAGGTTGTTTAGTGTATGCTTCGCGGCTGCTTAAGTCCACCATACCTATGTAGGCAAGGACCGCCGAATTCTAGTCTCGCCGTGTACTGGCCTCAGTACTGACCGCTCCTCTTTTTCCTTTTCCCTTTGTCGACACCCCTTTGTGTTTGACAGGTTTTGAGATCGACGTTGTTAGCAGAGTTACCCTTCCGGCTTGGCCTGGGCAGGGTTATGGATGCCATTGATTATTCTTCAGGTCTCTTAGCACAATTTGCATCTTGTCCATACTCGGATATTGTATCGTTTCAAGGTGATTTGGATCTTTGTACTGTATATCTATATTCTTGACTCATTGAGTCACTGTCGAATATATCTGTTTTGTGGGTTCCATCGAGGACTATTGTGTAATGATATTACTTCGTTTTCCACCCGCACGCAAGTGCCTGGTGGGCACCTTTGAATCGTTTCTATGCGGGTTTGGCAGGAATCACTAAAACTTGCATAGGGCCGATCCGAGGGTGTTACACAAAGTGAACAGACTGCTGGATGCCAACTTCATCCGAGAAATCAAGGAGAGCGAGTGGCTGGCCAATACTGTACTGGTCCCCAAAAAGGACACGGACATCCTGCAGATGTGCGTAGACTTCACGTCACTCAACAAGCACTACCCCAAGGACCACTTCAATCTTCCTTGGATCGATCAGATCATCGATTCGACTGCAGGATGCGAGAAACTCTCCTTCCTCGAGGCCTACTCGGGCTACAATCAGATTCGGCTAAAGGTCGAAGATCAGGAGAAAACAGCATTCATCACGCCGTTCGGAGTGTTCTGCTACAACACCATGCCTTTCGGGCTGAAGAACGTAGGTGCCACGTACCAGAGGTTCATGTAGGCGTGTCTGAAAAACTAGATTGGTCGAAACATCCAAGTCTATGTCAACGATATATTCATCAAGACCAAAGAAGCCAAGACATTGATCGACGATCTCCGCGAGATGTTCGATAACCTTCATCACTACAAGATCAAGTTGAATCCAGAAAAGTGCACCTTCGGCGTCCTATCTGGACAACTACTTGGCTACTTAATCTCCCAACGAGGGATCGAGGCGAATCCGAAGAAAATCCGGGCCATACTAACCATGGAGAAGACGAAGAACCTCAAAGGTGTCCAGCAGCTAGCTGGGCGCCTCGCGGCGCTGAGCAGATTCATCAGCCGCATGGGTGAGAAGTCCCTTGCCTTTTACCAACTGCTGCGCAAGACGGACAAATTCGAGTGGATAACCAAATCAGACGATGCATTCGAAGCACTCAAGCGGATGCTCTCCACCTCGCCTTTCCTGGTCACGCCAAAAGAGTGAGATCCTCTGCTACTATACATCGCAACTACACACCAGGTGGTAAGCACCGTACTCGTGTTTGAACGACCCGAAGATTGCAAGACCCATGGAGTCCAACACCCAATCTACTACCCCAACGAGGTACTGACACCAACAAAGAAGAGGTACCCTCACTACTAGAAGCTCGCCTACGGCGTATTCATGATGGATCGTCGGCTGAGCCACTACTTGCAGGAACATCGGATAATGGTAGTCAACGAGGCGCCACTGTCCAACATCCTAAACAACCCTGAAGCCACGGGACGCGTAGCCCTGTGGGGGCATCGAGCTATTGCCTCTAGACATAGTCTATGAGCGGCGCAAGGCCATCAAATCTCAGGTCCTCCCTGACTTCCTCGTTCACTGGATGGAACTCCAGCTGTCGGATAGTCCGGACATGACGCAATCATGGACGATGCACTTCGATGGATCCAAACGTGAGGCCGGAGCAGGAGCTGGTGTCATACTGACATCCCCCCAGGGCGACAAGATGAAATACGTCCTTCAGATGAAATTTCGTTCCTCCAACAATGAGGCCGAATATGAGGCCCTCATCCATGGAATGCGGATGGAAAAGATCTGCGGCACAACGCGCCTAATCATCTATGGTGACTCGAACCTTGTCGTTCAGCAGACGATGAACGAGTGCAACGCTCATAGCGCCAACATGATCGCGTATCGCATGCTCTACAACTCACTCGAAGGGGACTTTGACTGCTGCAAACTTCAGCATGTTGGACGAGAAAGCAACAAGGAAGCCGATAGGCTCGCCAACATTGGCACCACATGCGCACGGGTGCCACCAGGTGTGTTCCTCGAACAAATCTGCGTACCCTCTATCAAAAGGAAATTCCCCAAGGGATCACCCGAAGAAGCAGAACACTCGGGGGCTGCACCACCCGAAGGACACGAAGGGCCCGAAATGCTCGACAAAGAGGCCGAGCTCGTCATCCTGATGCAGGTCATGGAAATCGAGGAGACATGGACGTAGCCGTACCTTTGGTACCTGCTAAACAAAGAACTGCCCGACGACCCGACAGATGCTCGGCACATATCTCGCCGATCCAAAGCGTACACCCTCCACAATGGCGAGTTGTACAAGCGCAGTATTTCGGGTGTACTCCAAAGATGCGTCACCATTGGTGATGGAAAAACCATCCTCCAAGACATCCATGAGGGCATCTGCGGTCATCATGCAGGAAGTCGCGCCCTCATCGCCAAAGCTTTACGAGCTGGATTCTACTGGCCAACGGCCATGAACGATGCTAAGGACATCGTCCAAAGGTGCAATGGCTGCCAAAGATTCGCAGACAAGCCACACGCACCAGGATCGGAGCTCAGGCCCATACCACTGGTCTGGCCCTTTGCCCAATGGGGCCTCGACATGATCGACAAACTTCCCAAATCTTCTAAAGGAGGCCACGTCTACCTCCTGGTCGCAGTCGACAAGTTCACCAAGTGGATCGAGGCCATGCCCGTCACCAACCAAAGCGGAAAAACGACCGTCAAGTTCTTCGAGTCCATCGTCTACAGGTTATGCGTACCGCACAGCACCATCACGAACAATGGCTCGAAATTCATCTCGAAGGAATTCCAGAACTTCTGCGAGCGCCTTGGCAATAACATATCATATGCCTCGGGGCGCACCCGCAGACCAATGGGCAGGCCGAAAAGGCCAATGGCCTCATAGGCGGCGGCATCAAGAAACGCCTGCTCAACCCACTTGAACGACTTGCGGGAGCCTGGAAAAAGGAGCCACCCTTCGTCTTTTGGAGTCTACGCACAACGCCGAACAGTGCAACTGGCTTCACACCTTTATTCATGGTGCACGGAGCCAAAGCCGTACTACCTGCCGAGGTACACCACAAGGCCCCATGGATCGTCGCCTACAACGAAGCCGAATCAATGTCCGCACTCGAAGATGCCGTTGACACACTCGACGAGGAACGCGACATCGCCGCGGCTCGCTTAGTGGTCTACCAGCAGAGCCTCCGCAACTACCACAGCCGTCGGCTGCGTCCAAGGTCCTTCGTCGAAGGAGACCTCGTCCTACAACTCAAGCAAGAGCGGCCGAAAAATCTCGAGTCGCGCTGGGAAGGACCCTACATCGTCACAGAAGTCATGCCAGGCGGCGCCTACCGCCTCATGGACATCACGTCAGGAGTCGAATAATCCAACCCCTGGAATATCGCACGTCTGCGACGCTTCTACCCCTAGATACCTCTTTACTTTCAATACGGCTATTCAGCCGAACAATGTACCACTTCGATTATGCTATGAATAAAAGCTAAGTACCTTGGCCGAAATTTCTTTTTCTTCGCGTTACTTTTCGCCATAAATATGCTCGAGGGATACACCTCACCTCACGACCTCGTCGACTGAATAGAATGCATACAATCTGAGTAGCTGACCATGTCAGGATAACGAAAAGGACATGCACATAACAAAGCACAACGTGCTAATACAAATAAACTTTACAAAGGGCACAAAAATCCCACTCGAATACATACACATTTTACATCAATTTGTTTTCTTTACAGGACCTACCTATTCTGGAGTATTAAACTCGCCCGCTGCTCGAACAAATCAACAATTTCTTCGGCATACTGCCTTACAGCCGCATAATGCAGAAGCATATCCCAAAGACTACCATCTGGCCGAAGGGGTGGCCTAGTCGCCACCGTCGCGAGATCGACATCATGATGATGCAGCCAAACAAGTCAAAGAGCGGCCTTCACCCCAGCAACCAGCTGACGCCGCACCAATTCCTTGACGTGACCCATGTTGACATGGTTATACCCCGTGGGTACACGATATCAGCATACCTGGTCCAGTCCAAGGAAGGACCACGGAAAGTATACGCCGTCCCATGAACACTTTCGGGTGGCCAAGGCCCATGACGCCTTCGGATCCTTGGAGAGCAAGACTAGAGTAGATAGAAAATTCAAAGGGGTAAACCCTAAAACCTGTAATCGACTCGGTCTGTGCCTGGGACCTGCCTAACTCTATATCAAGGCTAGGACGGCACGACTTAGATCTCTGACCTCATACTTTCGCATAGACACCTCCACGCCAGATTGCATCTGCGCACCCCTGTAACCTTCGGTTCCGCCATAATCAGAGCAGACAAGCAGGAGTAGGGTTTTCCCTTCGGGGGCCTGAACTTGGGTAAACCTCGTGTCCCCATGTTGCTTGTTTGCTAACCGTTCTGCGATCTCCAGCATCCCCATCTTCTCCAAAACCCAAGTCCATAACAATGGGCATTGACGAGATTAAACCTCGTCACACGTCTCGAAACTTCGCCAGCAGGCCCCAAAGGTTGGAAGGTGCCTTATCTAGGGAAACATAATGGCCCAGATGGACGCCAAGGAAATACTCGCCTGCCTTAGCACCCGAGAAACCTGATGCGCGTGATCTTGCACCGTCACAAGGACAATGGCCCGATCGCGGTCCATCCAAAAGAAGCCACCAACCTCCAAGTCCTGTTGGGTCAGGCAATTCATCCGAACAGGAACGCGCTCCTTCTCCTCCTTCAGAACGAGATTGGCGCCTGCACCAAACAGAAGAAGAAGATGACACGTAAGAAAGGTGCATCCGAAAAGAACAACAGTTCACGGAGACTCACATTGAAGCTGCTCGCTGATCTTCCATAGCTCCCCAATCAAAAATTGCTCCCTAGCAGTGGCTCGCTCAGCCTTCGACTTCCACACGTCTGCATGGCCTCGAATGCCGAGAATATCCTTCTCTAGGCTGCGGACGCGGTCACGAAGAAAAACAAGTTGCGACGCATCATCCAACGATGGTCGTGGCTCAGGAGTAGTCGAAGTACCTACGGGAATCTCACCCGAAGGATCCTAAAGGCAAACAAGTAAGGAAATGAACATCACAAACATCGTTGGTGGGAGATCAAAACATAACTTATATACATAAAGGCCACCCCGTGGCATAAGTCAAGATTGTTCATCAACAAAAGCTTACAACAAAAGGAATAAGATAAACTATCCTAAGCTACAACATTTGGACTTAGGCACCCGCATCTAGGGTGGCCTCAGAGCCAGATTGCCTGCTCTTGGCCTCTCCCTGCTTCTTCACCGTATAGTCCGCCAACAGTTCAATGAGCTTCGGCCCATAAGGCTAACAGCGAGAGGAGAAGAGAGCAAAGGCTACCTGTGAGCCGCATGGTGCTGTCGACATCTGGGAGGTGACGTGCGGAAGATTGATGACTGTTTATGCAGAGCATGTTGGGAACCCCAAGAGCAAGGTGTGAAGCAGCAAGCATCAAGTCTTCCCTTAGTAGAGACCGAGGTTATCGAACCAGAAGGAGGAAGGAAACATCACACAGGTGTTTCAAGCAACGCGGAGACCTGCACAACACAAAATCAAGACTTTGCCCCAACGAACAGTGAGGTTGTCAAGCTCACCGGTTTGCTGTAACAAAGGATTAAACGTATGGTATGGAAGGTAATGGTTTGCAGCAAGTAAACACGTAACATTGGAAGATGTATCAATGGTAAAGTTTGGACCGGGGTCCATAGTTCACTAGAGGTGCTCTCCTTAGATAAACAACATGGCATGAAGGGTAAACAAATTATAGCAGGGCAATTGACAGGAACTGAGCAAGGCATAACAATGCAATTACTAGTCAGAAAGATCCTATGAGATTCGATTGGGCAATACAACAAGATACATAGACCGCCATCCAACTGCATCTATGACTAGGATTCCACCTTCAGGTTATCATCTGAACCCCCTCCAGTATTAAGTTGCAAGCAACAAACAACTGCTTTAAGAAAAGTGTGTAAGGTAAAAAGTCCACATGTTCCATGAACAAGAGACAGTTGTTATCTCCCTAGTAGCAACATCACATCTACAACCGAAGATATTATTGTCACTTCCCTTGGAAACTAGAGGCATGAACCCACTATCGAGCATAAATACCCCCTCTTGGAGTCAATAGCAACTACTTGGCCAAGATAGCTACTAACAACGGAGAGCATGCAAGATCACAAACAACATAGACATGATAGAATCATAAAGACAAAACCATTAATCAAACCAACATAATAATCTCAATATCCATCGGATCCCCGCAAACACAACATTTATGATTACAAATAGATTAGATCTTGATCATGAACAGAGCTCACAAGATCTATACATGAATGCACAAAGAAGGAGATACAACCATCTAGCTACTACATGGACCCATAGTCCAAGGTGGAACTATTCACGCATCATACCGGAGATAAGGCCTCCGGGATGATCTCCCCTCCGGCAGGGTGTCGGGAATAACTTCAGATCCCCCCGATCTAGGGACGATGGTGGAGGCGGCTATAGACGGTTTCATGGAGATTTGATCGAGTGCTTAGGGTTTTTGCATCAGGGGCTTCTTATAGGCGAAGGGGGAGGCCGAGGCGGCGGCCAGAGGGGGCAAACCCTACCCAGACGCCGGGTAGGGCCCACCCACGCCTAGGGGGGTTTAGCCGCCCTGGCACGCCTCCTCGTCTCCCCTCTAGACTTCTGGTTCCCCATGGAAAGTAATTGACTTTGACGTTTGTCCCTTCCAATTACGAGAATATTTCTTTACTAACTTTTCTAAAACCAAAAACAGCAGAAAACAGGCATCTGGCACTGTTGCAAGTTGTTAGTAGGTTAGTACCAAAAAACATGTAAAAATCACCTCAAAGTGTGGACAAGTAAAGTAGAGTAGATACTAAACAAGCATGGAGCATCAAAAATTATAGATACGTTTCCGACGTATCAACATCCCCAAGCTTAACTCCTGCTCGTCCTCGAGTAGGTAAGTGATAAAAAGAATAATTTTTGAGGTGACATGCACCCTCACAATAAAGATCTAACCATTTGCAAGCACTGAAAGCTGGGATCAAAGAACTCTAAACATGTGCATGGAAGATGGAGTTCTAACAATAGGACATAGTAGCTATGCATGCAACATGATAAGCTACAAACAAAGATCATGAATAACATGCATTGAAAAACATTTGTTTGTTTCACATACAGAAAACATAGCACAGTGGCAATCATCTTGTCCCTCATAGAGTAGCAAATATATGTATAGGACACCTTCAAAGTTCACAAGGGTGACTAGAAACAAATAGCACAAGAATAAGTAATATCACAATATGCATCAATTAATAAGCTTTGGAACACTGCACACAGAATGACAACTATGCTCTCTTAATGGTGCCTAAAGGTAGAAGGTGGATACTAAATATAATAGTGGAAGAAAGGCCTTTCATAAAGGAAGCAGGGATTTAAAGTTTCAAAAAGAGCTTCCAAAAATTATGGTACTTGTTAGCTTTCAGCCCTCATTGCCCCTATCATAACCATCTTGAAGTGCCCTCAATGTGTCTCTTTTTTATAAGAAGAATGCTTCATAGATGTCACTATGGTGATGCTGCAAGTTTCCACCATGATTAGGCATGGCTTAGGCTAGAGGCCCACGCGTTTCTCTAACACAGGATACAAACTCCATGGACTTACAAGTTCCCTCTTTATTTCACACCGGTGACATCCATTGACAAAAGAACATGATATCAACTGAGTACAAAGTACAAGTGCAATGTTGAAAACGTTCCCCGTGACAGCACGGTTCTGCTAATTCCAACTTATAAGTGAAAGAATATACAACAAAGTTGTCACAATGATTCAAGTTTATTAGGGGCAAAGAATATAAAGTGTGCCATCAAGTTCGTGAGGGCTTTAATCACAAATTTTTCACATAACAAAATAGTTTTTAATTGGAAGATAGTTGAAAACAAGAATATACTTGGAATGGTGTAACCCACCATGCATAGGAGTTTATAGTGGACACTTTGGAATAACTTGGTTACTTGGGAGTTGGAAACATGAGTAGATCTTGCTCATACAAGTGGAGGCTAGCAAAATACTGTGAGCAACCAACTAAGAGAACATAATGGCCAAAAACATGTAGTGCAACTACAAGTCAAGGACTAAATGATCACGGAGGCTAATGGTGACTTGTCATATACATAACATGGTGTGAGCATGTGCCAAGTCAACCCAAGCAAAGCATCAAAGGAGAATACCACAATACTATGTTTTTGCATGCTAAAACAACGCATAATTTCTTCAAGGCACACTAAGCAATCCCAATTGTTTGGAACAAGACATGCTACAGCAATAATCACTAAGCATAATGCTAAAACAACACCTAGCATGTCATGCTAAAGTCTAAGTCACAGTTAATGCAAGCTCCTCTTGCACTTCAAGCAAGAACTTACTACTCCTTTCCAACACCAAGCAACTTATTTGTAACACAACACAACGAGAACAGGGTCCAAACTACTTTATTCAAGAAAACTAAACAACCTAAGCAAAGCAAATGAAAACTAAGACGCTCCAAGAACAACACAACTGTGCATGAAACAATAAAAACAAAGTGTCTAGACAGACCTGAGCTTTTTATTGATGAAGAAGGAGATGCCTTGGGCATCCCCAAGCTTTGACGCTTGTATCTCTTGTATATTTCTTGGGGTGACACCATGGTGGCATCCCCAAGCTTGAGCTTTTGTCCATTATTCATCTCATTGCATTATTCTCTCTTTACACCTGCAATTTTTCCTTCATACAAAACTTCACACAATCTTCATTAGCAACATTAGTGTATTGAAAGATATTAGACCTCTGGAAAAGCTTTGGAACATCAAGGAGTTTCACTAAAAACACAAGCTACTGTAGTAATTCCTTCAAAAAGCTCAATTCACCTAAAGAGAACTCAAAAAGGAATCAATAAGAAGCAAATGCAAATAATGGCAGAAATCTGTCAAAACAGACCAGCAGGTAGAAACCCATTTTTTCGAACATCTTCTGTTGCTCAAATCAAAAAGTGTTGAACTAACAAAAGTTATTTAACATACTTGGGGATTTATTCGCAAATTCTCAGCCAATCCACTCCTCACGAATATTTTTGGTGGAGGACAGAAATATGTTTCGGGACAGGAACTCCCCAAATCTTACTTCCCTCTCATTATAGGTCATTCTTGGCACAAAAAGCAAACAAAAAGGATAAGGAGAGGTCATTACAGAAGTAATAACTTCCAAGACTCAAGGAAACTCTTGGGTTATATCCCAACAAGTACTTTTCTTTAATGCCTTTAAGTTAGGCTTGATAGCTTGAGAAGATGCTCCCATAAGAACTATGAGTTGAAGTAAAAGAGAGCATCAAGAAGAAAATTCAAAACACCTTTAAGTCTAACCCACTTCCTATGCATAGGAATCTTGTACACAAATAAGTTCACAAAGAACAAAGTGACATGCATAGGAAGAGAAAACAAGAGTAACATCAAAACTTTCAGCACAAAGAGAGGTGTTTTAGTACCATGAAAACTTCTACAACCATATTTTCCTCTCTCATAATAATTTTTAGTAGCCTCATGAATAAACTAAACAATATAGCTATCACATAAAGCATGTTTTTCATGATCTACAAACACATAATTTCTATCAAGCTCAAGAATAATGGGATTAAAACCTTCACAAGTTTTACCCAAAGTAGATATTTCAAAAGGATCCAAAGGAACATAGCATTCATCCTCCTTTGTTAAGCATGGGGGACAATCAAATAATATAAGAGGTAAAGAGTTACTCTCATTAGAAGGTAGGCATTGGTAGATCCATTCTTCCTCCTTTGGTTCATCACTCTTCTCCTCTTTTTCATCTAATGAGCTTCCAGTTTCAACAATTTCTTCTTCCATAGGCTCCTTCAAGGCATTAGTCTCTTCCAAATGTGGAAAACGCCTATTAAAATATTCAAGAA
The DNA here is from genome assembly GCA_023614405.1 of Avena insularis. Lineage (NCBI taxonomy): Eukaryota > Viridiplantae > Streptophyta > Magnoliopsida > Poales > Poaceae > Avena > Avena insularis. Next base: position 227,846,230 of record CM042689.1, on the reverse strand, counting down.
TATATCCTTGCTTCCTTGTAATTATCAAACAAAAAATTTAAGTATCTCATAAACCTCATGTTCATAAGGTGCATCATCAGTATTTTCAAGCAAACTGGCAAATTCAAATGCCGCCTTGAAGGCAATAAATTCTTCAATCTGTTCCACATCAAAAGTCACAATTTCCTTTAACATAAGAGGATATGGTAACATTATCATTATACTCGCATTGGAAAGGGAGATGTTTGTACCTCCTACAGCAACAAGCTTTATCAAAGCAATAAGTAACATTATAAGTAGAGCACACGTCTCTAGCAATAGTATTCAACTTATTAATTTGTTCCCATAAGTGTTTCTCTTTTTGTGACAACAGTGTTCCTTATAATAATACTTTTGTTCTTCCGTGAACCCACCTTGCCAATAAGAACTAGTTTCAAAGAAACCATCCATTGATAGAAAGCATGACCAAGAAAGGCAATAACAGACCAGCAACCAGAGTGGGAACTAATTTTTTTGTGCTTTTGAATAAAGAAAGTAAACCAAACTAGATTAAAAAAAAATTGGGCTTTTTTGAAAAGAGGCAAACAAAACCAAGAAAAAGAGACAAAGCAAACTAAAAACAAAGTAAAGAGAAAGGAAGTGAAGGACTCCCCTTGTGAAGACGTCCTTAGCCTCCCCGACAACGGCGCCAGAAAAGCTTGATGGCTGTTTACGCAGAGCCTGTTGGGAACCCCAAGAGCAAGGTGTGAAGCAGCAAGTCTTCCCTCACTACATACCGAGGTTATCGAACCAGAAGGAGGAAGGAAACGTCACACAGGTGTTGCAAGCAACGCGGAGACCTGCACAACACAAACTCAAGACTTTGCCCCAACGAACAGTGAGGTTGTCAAGCTCACCGGTTTGCTGTAACAAAGGATTAAACGTATGGTGTGGAAGGTAATGGTTTGCAGCAAGTAAACCAGTAATAGTGGAAGATGTATTAATGGTAAAGATTGGACCGGGGTCCATAGTTCACTAGAGGTCCTCTCCTTAGATAAACAACATGGCATGAAGGGTAAACAAATTACAGCAGGGCAATTGACATGAACTGAGCAAGGCATAACAATGCAATTACTAGTCAAAAAGATCCTATGAGATTCGATTGGGCAATACATCAAGATACATAGACCGCCATCCAACTGCATCTATGACTAGAAGTCCACCTTCAGGTTATCATCCGAACCCCCTCCAGTATTAAGTTGCAAGCAACAAACAACTACTTTAAGAAAAGTGTGTAAGGTAAACAGTCCACATGTTCCATGAACAAGAGACCATTGTTTTCTCCCTAGTAGCAACAACACATCTACAACCGAAGATATTATTGTCACTTCCCTTGGAAACTAGAGGCATGAACCCACTATCGAGCATAAATACCCCCTCTTGGAGTCACTAGCAACTACTTGGCCAAGATAGCTACTAACAACGGAGAGCATGCAAGATCACAAACAACACAGACATGATAGAATCATAAAGACAAAACCATTAATCAAACCAACATAATAATCTCAATATCCATCGGATCCCCGCAAACACAACATGCATGATTACAAATAGATTAGATCTTGATCATGAACGGAGCTCACAAGATCTATACATGAAAGCACAAAGGAGGAGATACAACCATCTAGCTACTACATGGACCCATAGTCCAAGGTGGAACTAATCACGCATCATACCAGAGAGAAGGCATCCGGGATGATCTCCCCTCCGGCAGGGTGCCGGGAAGAACTTTAGATCCCCCCGATCTAGGGACGATGGTGGCGGTGGATATAGACGGTTTCATGGAGATTTGATCAGGTGCTTAGGGTTTTTGCATCGGGGGCTTCTTATAGGCGAAGGGGGAGGCCGAGGCGGCAGCCAGAGGGGGCAAACCCTACCCAGGCGCGGGGTAGGGCCCACCCGCACCTAGGGGGTTTATCTGCCCTGGCTCGCCTCCTCGTCTCCCCTCTGGACTTCTTGTTCCCCACGAAAAATAATTGACTTTGAAGTTTGTCCCGTCCAATTCTGAGAATATTTCTTTACTAACTTTTCTAAAACCAAAAACAGTAGAAAACAGGCATCTGGCACTGTTGCAACTTGTTAGTAGGTTAGTACTAGAAAACATGTAAAAATCACCTCAAAGTGTGGACAAGTAAAGCAAAGTAGATACTAAACAAGCATGGAGCATCAAAAATTATACTCCCTCCGATCCATATTAATTGTCATTGGATTGGATGTATCTAGCACTAAAATATGTCGAGATACATCCATTTTCACGACAAGTAATATGGATCGGAGGGAGTAGATACATTTCCGACGTATCAAAGGTCGAGCTCCGCTCCGGATGCCATGGCCATGGCCAGCCCCATCGAGGCACTGATTCCCTTCTGCTTGCGCTTGTAGGCTGCCGGAGCGTCCTCCGACAGGGCATCCGCCAACGCGTCAACATCCTCAAGAGTAGTGCCCTTGGAGACGATCTCCTTGTAGAAGTGTCAGAGCACCCACCTTGGCCTTTGCCAAGGCGCCAGCAGCAGTACTGCAGCGGTCTTCGACCGCTGCAGTGGCATCATCCAGAGAATTTTCGTGCTCCAGCACACTGCGATCAAACGCAATGCCTGACGTATCTAAAGACAATGAAGAAAGGACCCAAATAAGAACAGGGCAAGGAACAACCGAAAAAGTACAAGACCAGGGCAAGTACAAGATACTCACCAGAAAAAGCCTTGGCAGCAGCCATCATCCTATCGGCCATCTCCCTCTCGCGAGTAGCAACCATAGCAGCAAGCTGCTCATCACGATCAACAGACTCCTTCCACAGGCGCTCCTGAGCTTTGGCAGCGTGAACTACCTCCTTTTGTAGGCGCTCCTTTGCCTCTGCGGCATCTGCAGCTTGCTTCTCCGCGTGACCAAGACTATTTTCAAGAGAGTCCAGCCAACGGAGAGCCGCATTATTTTCATCTACAAACGTCAAGAACAAAGGATCAATAGAATAAGAAATGAAGGAGACAGCCGTAGCAAGCAACAGATGATCAAACTACACACCTTGCAGCTGCCGCATGTTGGCCTCCAGCGCCAAATGCTGCTGGATAAGGATATTAGCGCTATGCACGAAGGGGTACAAAACAAAAACACAACCAAGCGTCATAAAGGGCTCGAGGGATAAGCCCCACAAGAGCAAAACTAGACCAACAGATCATCCGAAAAGGGCTCGGGGGCTCCCCCTACAAGACAAAGGAGCAAACAACTTACATGCTCAGACAGAGACTGCGAAGTTCCGCGCGCGGTCTTCTGAGTAACAACTTCGACTCCCCTATAGCCTCTTGAGCGCCCTCACTAAGAGAACCCTCCGAGGAGTGGCTGCAAGGACAGTATCAATCAAGACAAGAAGAAACATTGTGCACAAAATGAAGCACAGCCGAAACTACTTACGAGTCAATGTCTGACAAGTTGAAGACGGGTGGTGCCTTCTACTTCTTCTTCTTCTTGGCCGGCGGATGCGGCGCCATCGCTCGAACGGGCACAGCCAAAAACAATATGGAAGAAGCACCATCATCCTCTCCATGCCGCTCAAGGAAGGGCGGGGCCCTCAGAGTTGGAGGGGTACACGCGTCCGATGATTCGCTCCGCGATCGCTTTCAGGTCTGCCCCATAACCTAGAGGTGCTGCAAGCAAAAATGGTCATAACATGATAATCTGCAACAAACAAAAAACGCATGGAAAATCGCAACGCGCACGAACAAACTTCACCTTCGAAGCCCATTTACTAGCGCTAAGAGGGAGAGTCTACGACTCCCCTAGAAGGTCCTCACCGGCCTTGAACTTCAGCAGAGGACGGAGGGGCCTATCAAGATGACCCGAAGATAACTCTTCGGATGACACTCTAGTTGGATCACTAGGGCCGGCATAGAGAAACATCGGGTGCGCCCTGGCCTGGAGCGGCTGCACCCGACGTTTGAGGAAGGTGCGGATGATGTCGACAATGTTGACCTCCTTGCCTGGCACCAGCTGAAGAGCCTCCACTCGCTTGTAGAGCCTCTCCACCTCTGCAACTTCGCCCTCCAAGATATGGTTTTTCCACGATCTCTTTGGGACAATCTTCTGCTCAGAGTCGAAGGGGGCAAGACCAAATTGCTAACCGTCTAGCTTGACATCGCGGATGTAAAACCACTTACGACGCCAATACTGGACGGAATCGCAAATAGAGAAGGAGAAAAATTGGACAAAAGGACGAAGGGAGATGATGCAGCCGCCAACCGGATAGACTCTGCCGGTGCCGGACTACCTCTTCACAGAATAGAGCTTCTGGAAGAGGCCAAAGTGTGGCTTGATTCCGAGCCAGCACTCACAAAGCGTGATGAAGCACGTGATGTTAAGAAGAGAATTGGGAGACAGATGATGAATCTGAATCCCATAGAAAAAAAGGAGCCCACGAAGGAAATCGTGGGTAGGAAGCGAAAAAACGCGAAGAATGAAGACAAAAAAATCACCCGAAACCCTACTAGTGGGCGGGGGATTACCTCATCACCGGGGATCCTGACGTCCTCCTTGTTCTGCGATACTAATCCCGCATCGCGCAGCTTGCGCAAATCGGTGGCACACACCTCAGAGCGCCTCCACTTGCCATCAGTGTTGCGCGCAGGAGCGACAACTTTCTTGCCGCCGGCAGCGGCACTCGAGCCAGCCCTAGCAGCACCCTTCCTTGACTTGCCCATGGTGCGGCGGTGAGTGCGGCGATGGGCGTGGAGAAACGATGAAGGAAATGACCGAAGAACGTCCAGTGCACAAGGGCGAGGGATGTGGTGCTCGAGAAAATGGAGGCAATGGGGAAAGCAAATGGCAAGGGTGAAACAAAATCACTGTTTCCCCACGGTTATAAAAGATGAGGACGACGAACAAGAACCGTCCATCCAGAAGCCCTAACGTCCAAGATAAATCCAACCGTACACGTGTCAACACAGCAAGAAATCGTCACCACCACGCCGTCCACTATGCACGGAAGCCGAGGAGACGCCATAATTCTTGCCACGTCGCGCATGACTAGTCAACTCCAAGTTAGAAAGTGGGACCCACGTTCGTCCTTTCACGTCATCTCAGGCGCCGCAGACGGTTGAGATCATCGATCGTCAGCAATGACGTCATCAAGACCAACATAGCAACGGTTGGAAATCTTCGGCTAATGAATAAAGAACTCACTCGAATCTACGATTCGAGCAATTTCTCGGGGGCTACTCCTATTAGGAGCACTGGCCGTGCACCTTAAACATGATCAAGGTACTACACTTCTAACCATTCTTCGAGTCCTACGTCAATTCTACGACTCCACTAAGGACTCGGGGGCTACTCCCATAGGGAGGATTGTTCAAAGCATCCAAAAAAATTGTGTCCTTCGGACCTAAAGTTAAAATAGCTAAACTAAAGTCTTTGCTCGAGTCTACGACTCGAACAGACACTAGGAGGTTACTCACATAGGGAATGCTGGAGGCGCACCCTATGATTTCTTTGACTATGGTCCTTCGGATCAAAATACAAAACTTTTTCTGGCAAATTTTCCCAAATATACGCTAAGTGAGAGACCTACTCCTTGGCCACCCGAAACACCTCCATGGTGATAGCATTTTTAGATGCTGTGTCTATGAAGCAAGGATAAGACCTACAGATATCATCTGAGGGCCTGGTAACGCACCTGACTGCGCTCTTCCAGTAAGATACCGTGTCAACTGGCACGATGAAAAATCCTGACGGACGCATTGGGTACATCACTTGAAAACCACTGGGATTCAGCTCCTGTAATACCACAACGACTTGAGTCGAATTACGCCAGCATCTGTTCTAGATTCGAGTCTAGGGACTCGAATCTGAAGAAGATCGTGTTGTTTTGTCCTATGATAGTTAACTGACCTTGATCCGTCAGGAGAGTCAGGCACACGCATCAACAATCCCTACGAACTTAATTATTTCCTCTTACAAACAGGTCCAAGCTACACCCGAAAGAATGAAAGAGTCCTCAGCCGAATCTACAATTCGACTGAACACTCGGGGGCTACTAACATGGTTATACCCCGCGGGTACACAATGTTAGCATATCTGGTTCAGCCCAAGCGAAGGCCCATGATAGGATACACTGCCCGTGGAGATTTCGGGTGGCCCAAGCCCATGATGCGTTCGGATCCTTGGAGAACAAGACTAGAATAGATAGAATTTCAAAGGGGCAAACCCTAATCTGTAACCGACTCGACCTGTGCCTAGGACCTGCCTATCTATATAAAGGCTAGGAGGACACGGCGAGGAGGACCTCAACTCACCACATACACACCTCACGCCAGATTGCATCTGCGCACTCCTGTAACCTTCTGTTCCGCCATAATCAAGAGCAGACAAGCATGAGTAGGGTTTTCCCTCCGGGCGCCTGAACCCGGGTAAACTTCGTGTCCCCGTGTTGCTTGTTTTCTAACTATTCCGTGATCTCCAGCATCCCCATCTTCTCCAAAACCCAAGTCCATAACAATGGGCATTGACGAGATTAAACCTCGTCATCTGTCGAGTGCGACCACACTCAAGTGCTCCAAGGAGACCTCCGCAAGGATAGAAAAACTCAAACCCGAATAGGAGGAAGGAGGAGGAGGGGGAGTACCTGAAAACTCGTCACGGGCAGCGACGCACTAGGAGGCCCTCTCGGCCACGGTGGGCTCTGGTCCCTAACCTTTGACCCGAGCACCCGCTAGACGCTCGATGTGACACGACGGAGGAAGAGGAGACTAGAGAGGACCCTAAGCCCGACGCCCATGGATCCAGGCACGGTAGGAGTGGAAACATTAACTGACCCGCCGTCATCAAGGTTAGGAGTATCCGGGAGGAGGTAGTAGCACACCACCCCAGGAGAGCGCGGTGAAGGCTGGGGGAACACGTCCAAGCCCACACTCCCCGAGGAGGCCTCACACAAGGGCACTAGGGCGGTTGGAGAGCTAGACCCGCCCTCCCCCTTGGCCAACAGAGTATCCATGAACGGCAGGGACTTGTCGAAGTTGGTACCGTACTGCACGATGTCAAACTCGATCGGGGTCTGCACGATGGTGCGGGAACAACGGGGAAAGTCCACCGGGATCAGCTTAGCGGGCACACTTTGGGAGAGTGGCCGTCGGTCAGAGAAGAAGGGGCCCTCTCCATAGCAGTGAGGCCCGCAGACGTCTGGGACGATCCTCCTCCCGTGCCTTGAGGGGCCGACTAAGAGGGGGCTATTGTCGCCGGGGCGCCTAGGGGCTTTATCATCCACAGGCTCAGCACCTAACGATTCCTCCTCCAAAGCACCCCCGCCACTGTCGGGGTCCTCAGCCTCGGGAGGTGAGGGGGAGGGTGAGACAGAGTCAGGCGGAGTCAGGGAGTCCTCGAGCTCCATCAGCAAGTCGAAGTCGGTGCGGTCAAAGAAGAAGTGGGGGATCATCACGGGGAAGACATCCAGATCCGAGCAGAGGATGCGGATATGGATCGGACCATGGACCGAGAGGGAGCGGGTGTCGACCTCCAAGAACTTACCCATAATCTAGGAGATAAGGGCGACAACCCCCTCACGTATCTCCTCAGAGGGCACCCCCAGCAGACGGATCCATACCTCGGAGAGCGACGCCGACGAGCCCTCGTCGGTGGAGCAAGGCTTGATCAGGACCTTCAGCTGGTGGATTGGCAGGGTGAAGGAGGCGCACATGTGCAGCGTCGCCACCGATGGGAACAACACCGCGAACTCAGTGGCCGAGACCCTCCGCATCGGCCAATCGTGGCCCGGGAGGACATCACACAGCTCCTGGTGGATCAGCTGCTCCGTCACCTCAATCTGCAACGGCTGGTCCTGCTTCAGCAGAGTCACCATGGCGAGTCTTAGGGACCGTCATCTGGATGCCTCCCATGTCGATGAAGTAAAAACCCCCGTTGACCCCATGGCCATAATACTCGAGGCACTCATGGCCAAGCCGGGTCCCAGGGGGAGTCACAGTGGCCTTCTTCTTCTTCTTCTTGTTCTTAGGCTTCTTCTTCTTTTTCACGCCGGAAGGGCTTGTCACTGCCGCCCCTGGCATGGCCGAGGAGAGTGGCGCCTTCCAGGCACCCTGGCCATTGTACCAGTTGGCCGAGTCGGACCTCCCTGGATCCCTTATGGCCTCCTGTCTGGCTTCCCGAACCGCCAGTGCCTGTTGCCAGAGAGAAGCCTCTAGACGGGTGGCCCTGGGCAAGGTAGAGCGGCCCTGCCATCGTCGGGTAGGGTCCTTCTCGTGCCGTTGCTGCCTGGGGGGCTGATGAGTGCATATTTTCATCATGTTTTAGATTATTATTTTGCATTGTAGACGTAGGATCTTGGTATTTTACGGTGTTTTCACGCACTTTTTATGTTTATTTTTACCAGGATCAGGACAGATGATGGATTCGATGGACACAATTCTTGGATCAGTTATATTGGAGTGAAAAGAATCCAAAAACTACGTAAATTGCTTATTTGGGAAATATTAATAATACTAGAGGAAAACCTTAAGTGAGCAAAGGAGACAGAAGGTTTAACGACCAACTATACGGGTCGCCGCTGTATAGTTGCGGCCATATAGTTGGCGCCGCCTCTGCCTCCTCAAATAGTTTCACCCCGTGCAACTGGATGGGAGAAAAGACATATAGAGCACCCGGAAATCGCCGAAACCTAACCTCCGGAAGGCATTTGGAGGGGGAACTTGCCCTAGGGATCCATCTTCTCCCTAAGCAGATCTGGGAGGCCAAGGCATCTATCTCCATCTTCATCAACCGCTGCATCTTCATCACCACCATCATGTCCATCCATCCCATCTAGATCTTGTTGTAATTCTTGCACTAGTTGTGGATTTATACAAGTACTATTCATTGATAATCGTTTCCATTACCATTGCCATGATGTTGTTTTGCCTCCATGTCTGAGTAGATCATTAGTTCTTGGGGAGATGGAGAAACCCTAGCATGATATTGAAATAAGATAAAGTTTATTATGATATTCATCGCTGTGACCATGTGTTCGATTGTCTACATCTTGATGTTGGGTGAAGTCGACCTCTCGATATTTGCCTCTTGTGGGGACTTGATGTAGGGAACTACTTGTTGGTAGACGGAGGGACGTTAAGACTTACAATGACTATAAAGCTATTTGGCACCCCTTACATATCAACTTGGGAATCGAGGAAACTCATAAAACACTATCCATGCCATGGGATACGTAATGCAGGATTATGTCCCTTAATAGCGCAGTAATTCAGTTGATGTTGATTGATGTCTACTGTGATTATGAGGATGATTTGAGCAGTGGTTGCTGCCTCTTTGTCTAAATACGGAGTTCCTCCCACACATACATAGTTGAGAATGTTGATGATAATAATATTTACCTTAGCCCTTTATAATGCTAGTGGTGTATCCGCTAATCCCTGAGAACGCTTTTCCCCACTAAAGTTTCACATCTCTCTTACATACGCGATATTTATTTTCTGTATTAAGTTTTATTTTCTTTACTCATTGTTCTCTTATACCAAAACCCCCAAAACACCTTTTTATGCAATTCTTGCATTTTATCTTGTTACTTAGAACTTTATTTAGCATTTCTAGTTTCAGTATTTATTTCAAGAATTCTTAGACTTCAGACTCCTACTCCATGTGGGATCGATATCTTTATTTCAAAACTAGCTACAAACGATCTGTGCACTTGCAGTCGTCAAGCTATTTTCTGGTGCCGTTGCCGAGGATCTAAGTGCTATAGGTCTTTTAGTTTTTTGCTTATTTACTTTAGTTTTGTTTTGAGTTACAGGTTTCCACCAACATGATGGAGTTTGAGTATATGACTAGTGCTAACCCACTCAACCACTTTGGGAAGCCCTATGATATTTATGAAAGAGACAACTCCAAGATAAGACAAGGGGGATTGAAATAAATCCTCTACTACTTGGTATTTTACACAAGAAGCAATTTACTAGAGATCAAGAAGATCCGGATCCATATGAGCATATTGCATGTTTCAAAGATATATGTGGCACGTTCCAATTAATGGGGCATACCGCCGATGAGGTAAGGGTTAAAAATTTGAGTCAAACTTTTACAAGTACAACTCTCTCGTGGTATAGATCTCTACCCTCAGAAGCCACTACTACTTGGGATAATTTAGCTTGCAAATTCCTATCTAAATATTACCCATTATCAAAATCATTTGGAATCAGGCGTCTTATAATGACTTGGAGAAACCGTCCTAATGAAGGACTAGTAAGATCTTATATAAGATATAAAATTTTACTTAGTCAATTTCCTCACCATGATTTGCCTGAATGGTATTTATTGCATATCTTTTATGGCGGTTTAATCGAACCTAATAAAATGGAACTCGACTCTTCTGTGAGAGGAGCTTTTATGGATTTACCTATAACTAAAGCTTGGGCTTTACTTAATAGAATTCACAATCATAGAGTTTCATGGAATTTTGGTCTAGGAAGTGAAGGAGGCACATAAATAGATCATGAATGTATTCACGACTATAATAAAAAGGCCATGTTAATGAATTATCTAAAGAGCTTTATTTAGATTCAAATCTTGTGTTGTAAGTTGTTAAAGCATTTATAGAACAAAACAACGCTCCAAAAGAGGGTTCGGCCAGGTATGATCCACCACCCGAACCTAAGAAGAAAAGAGAAGTTAAAGAAACATTGGCCTCCCTAGAACCAATGTATGAGATACCTTTGCCTAACACTGCACAAAAGCATATTTTGTAATATGAACAGGTCAAGGCAGTATAGGAGGTGAAAGAAGGGGAAAGTGTGCCAATAATTGAAGAACATCTAGATGAAACCAAAGATGAAGAGGTAACCAAGGAAGCAATCATGGCTATGTATGCACATTGTAACATAGTTGAACTTGATGAAGAGACTTCTATATTGGTTGAAGATAAAATTAAGGTAAAAGATGTGGGTAAGCCTATTCTTCCCTGCATATTTAAGGAAACCCCGCATTACGGTTTATGTGAACTTGGAACCGAAGTTAATGTTATATCCTATGGATTTTATTTAGAAATAAAAGAAGATATAGCACCGGCTATAATAGAAAATACTGATATGATAATCATGTTAGCCAATAAAAATCTTAGAATTCCAATGAGAGTAGTAGAATATGCAACTATCACAATTGTCAATAAAAATTTCCCTATTGATTTTGTAGTTGTTGATATGCCAATTGACACTCTTTGCCGAATCATATATGGAAGAAACTTTTTGAGTGATATAGGTGCCACGGTCGACTTCAAAAAGGAGGTTGTATCCCTTAAGCTTGGAAAAGCAGAAAAGAATTCCACTTTTCCAAATTTAAATACAAACCTATACATATACAAGAAGAAGAGAAAGAGAAGACTATCGAGGAGATGGCAGCTCTTTTCTTAAAAAATCAAGATGAAGAAATGAATGAAGACCCAAATTGTGAAGAAATAATTATGGAGGACAGAACTTTAGAAGAATTAGAAAGTGAATTTGATTCATTTCCCGTTGAAGAACCTCCAACTGATGAAGCTTTTGAAGAGCCAGAAAAGAGAGGGGATGAAGAATTACCACCCCCAGAATTAAAAACTCTACCAGATAATCTTAAGTATAGATTCTTAGATGATACTAATAAATTCCCTATTATTATGAGTGCAAAAACTTTCAAGGGAAGAAGAAGAAGAACTCATGAAGGTAATAAAAGAGCACCGCAAGGCCTTTGGGTACTCAATGGAAGACTTGAAGAGTATTAGTCCCATGATAGCCTCCCATCGAATATTCATGGAGGAAGTGCTAAACCAGTTGCGGAATTTAATAGAAGACTAAAGCCTTAAATGAAGGAAGTGTTAAGAAAAGAAATAGTACGCCTACTTGATGCAGGTATAATCTATCCTATAAAATAAAGTGAATGGGTAAGTCATGTTCATTGTATTCCTAAGAATGGTGGCTTTTCTTTTGTTTCTAATGAAAACAATGAGTTGATACCTACTAGAACTATTGTTGACCATACGATGTGCATAGATTTTAGGAAATTAAATAAGGAAACAAGGAAAGATCACTATCCTTTATCGTTCAGAGATCAAAATTTAGAGAGGTTAGAAAAGCACACTCATTTTTGCTACTTGGACGGATATTCTGGGTTTTTCCAAATAATTGTTCATCCTGATGACCAACTTAAAACAACTTTCATTAGTCCTTATGGTTTACATGCTTACCGACACATGCCTTTTGGGTTATGTAATGCTCCAGCTAATTTTCAAAGATGCATGACTGCTATTTTCGTAGATTTTATAGAACTAATAATGGAATTATTTATGGATGATTTTTCCGTCTATGGAACTTTGTTTACTAGTTGCTTGGATAATCTCAATAGAATCTTGCAGCGTTGCAAAGAAACCAATCTTGTCTTAAACTGTGAGAAGTGCCATTTTATGGTCAATGAAGGCATAGTCCTTGGATATAAAGTATAAGGTAAGGGTATTGAAGTAGATAGGGCTAAAGTTGAAGCAATAGAGAGAATGCCACAACCAAGGGATGTAAAAGGTATAAGAAGTTTTCTTGGTCATGTAGGCTTTTATAGAAGGTTCATTAGGAACTTTTTTGTAATTTCTAAACCTTTGACTAATCTATTGCAAAAAGGAGTAAGATTCAATTTTGAAGATAAGTGCCTTATTGCCTTTGATAAACTTAAATATGCTTTATCTCGTGCTCCCATCATTAAACAACCTATATGGGATATGACTTTTGATTTAATATGTGAAGCTAGTGATGATGCTGTAGGAGTAACTCTAGGACAACACATAGGTCGCAGATTTAATATTATACATCATGCTAGTAGAACTCTCAATAGTTCTCAAAAGAATTATCCTAAGGAAGAAAGAGAACTTTTTGCTGTATTTTTCTCTTGTGATAAGTTTCATTCTTATATTGTTGATGCAAAAGTAAGAGTTCATACGTATCGTGATGGTCTAAAAGAACTCCTCGAGAGGAAGATTCATAAGACAAGTCATCATCTGTTGGATCCTTTTACTTCAAGAATTTGAGTTGCAGATTATGCAGAGTCAAGAAGCAAAGGTAGTGGATGCAACATCTATATTTGTCCAGCAAGACATTGATCTTATTGAGAGAAGCTTTGGTCTTGGTGATTTTTGTTTTTGAGAATTATTATACGAACTAAGGTCAAATCCTCCCAATAAAATGAAGTCCTTGTTGTTCCAGGAGCTCGTCACTCGCGACTAAATAAATGGTAAGAGGAAGGTAAGTTTTCTAACTTAAATAAGTGCTTTGTTTTCACAGTTTTTGCTTTTAAAAATTCCACCTTTCAATTCCTCTTGTTTTTCTAAAGTTCTTGAGGGGTTTATGTAACTATACGACCGGAGAAAAATCTCCCGCTATATAGTTGGTCGTCAAAGCTTCTGTATCCCCCTCGCAAAATAATTTCAAGGTGCAGTATCTATACGGTCGCAACTATACGGCCGGAGAAAATTCTCCCACCATATAGTTGGTCATCAAAGATTCAGTACCCTCGACCCATTTTTTTTATTATTATTATCTAAAAAACACTTTGTCGGTTCCTAGTTGGTCATATAACTGACATGGGATCGAGATATTTGGAAATATCTATCCGGAACCAACTATACGGGCCGCGACCATATAGTTCGTCGTTACGGAGCAGGACTCCTCCAAATTCGCGATTTATTTTTCTGGTCGGTTTGGATTGTTTTCTTGGGCGTAAATTTGGTGTTTTTTGCTAGTTTTACTGACCTCTGGCCCCTCTTATATACTGCCCTTGTGCCTCTCTCTAATCACAATCACTAGGAACAAATCTACCTCTTGTTCATACAAGAGGACACACCACGTAGAGCCATCAATATCCAAGAGGCCAAGGGGAGGCGTTCCTATGGAGATCGTAAGCAATAGAGAGCAAGGCAAGGAGATCAAGATCACCCCTTTGGAGTTCTTTGATGATGACAAAGAACGCCGAAAGAGGGAATTGAAGGCCGTCAACTTAAAGATTGAAGAAATAAATAAGGAGGCGTCGGGATGCCCGGGCATCTTTGATGGCTACGAGTTTATCTTGATAAACTTGATGAAGATATCAAGAAAACCACCAAAGTAGGTTTCACCATGAGTCTCAAGGCGATACAAACCCTACAAAACAACAATGAGATCATTAAGAACAAGTGAAAGTGATGGAGAAGAATAATCTTCTCTACAAGCTGCATATTAAAGAACTGGAGGCCATCAATCAGTCCCTACGTCTTAGGCTAGACCATGAAGAGAAGTACCACGTGCCATGGCGCCATAGTGACCTTCAATAAAACACGGTATCAAATAATCGCAGGGATTATTTGATCCTACCTGGCTTGATTCCAAGCTTGGGGGGATCTTAAGACCTTGTAATCTCTCTAACAAGTTTTTATTTCTGTTCTAGTTTTGCATTAGTTCAAGCTTATAAATAAAGTTTGCATCATTAGAATTCCCTTCAGGAATAGTTGATCCCTCTTATGAAATTATGAGTCTATTATAATATATGGAGCATTATTGAGTTTGAGTTTGTCTTATTGGATATATGAATGACTTGAGTATGATTTTACTTGCACTTGATGATAGCAATAGGAGTCTTCCACACCATTGGTATTAATGGAACATATAAAGATAATTTGATTAGTATGTTGTAGGTCAATGGTTTGATTTACAAAAAGGAGAAATTATCTTATTAATTAAGATGAACAAGAAAAACCTTGAACAAAGGAGAAATTATAAGTTCTATCAAATAGAGTGAGAACAAGTTTGAGGTAGAATATTCAAGTTATAAAGATGCTTCATATATATTTGGAATTTGATAATTGAGATTGTTAAACTTTGAAATTCCTACATGAAGTGAATATATGGCTAGCTCCTTTGAAAAACACTTAGACAAGTGTGAGCACAAATATATATAGAAAAGGAAGAAAAAGAAAGATGAAGAAAAAGAGCGAATGTGCAAAGTGAAAATAGGCATATACCACTATATTGTAGTAATACAAAGAGACGTTTGATATTTTGAATCCCAAGTGAATATGTTAATCCTAAAAACACTTGGGACTAACTCACTAACTCATTCGGTTGAACCGAATACCTTTACATCATGTTGAAAATAATCTTTTGTGAACTATTAATTGCTAAGGTGTGGAAGCCTGCTAATATTATTCGAATTGTTCAAGTAAGGTACTATTTATGAACCTATTTATGTGTATCCTTTATGATAAATACATGCTACAACTGCCTCATTTATTTTATCGACTCAGCTTCAAGAACATGAGGATCACATCCATTAAGATAAACTTGCTCGGGATGAGCAAGAGTCTAAGCTTGGGGAAGTTGATGAGTGCATATTTGCATCATGTTTTAGATTATTATTTTGCATTATAGATGAAGGATCTTGGTATTTTAAAGTGTTTGCACGCACTTTTTATGTTTATTTTCACCAGGATCAGGACATATGGTAGATTCGATGGACACAATTCTTGGACCAGTTATATTGGAGTGAAAAGGAGCCAAAAACTACGTAAATTGCTTATTTGGGAAATATTAATAATACCAGAAGAAAATCTGAAGCAAGCAAAGTACACAGAAGGTTTAACGACCAACTATATGGGCGGCCGCCGTATAGTTGCGGTCATATAGTTGGCGCCGCCTCCGCCTCCTCCTCCTCAAATAGTTTCAGACCGTGCAACTGGATGGGAGAGAAGACATACAGAACACCCAGAAATCGCCGAAACCTAACCTCCGGAAGGCATTTGGAGGGGGAACTTGCCCTAGGGATCCATCTTCTCCCTAAGCAGATCTGGGAGGCCAAGGCATCTATCTCCATCTTCATCAACCGCTGTATCTTCATCGCCACCATCATGTCCATCCATCCCATCTAGAAATCACCGACAACCTCCGCGCCCTCACTCCAGCAAAGCAGTGGAAGCAACAAATCCTTCCAGAAAAAGCCACCAGGAACATGTATCTCAATGATCCGAGACCATGGGGAAATTATAAAGGGGGAGAGAGATACTTCATGAGGAGGTGTGGCAGCCCCCTCCCATGGCGTGGCAGCCATGGAGGTTCCCCCACCTTTTCCACATTCATGTGGGTGGAGCTCCCACTCACATAAATAGCCACCCACTCAAAATTCCACTCACCTCCATTAAATTTCCACAAAATTTAATGCAATCTCTCATTAAATAAAACTATTTTGTTTATTTATTCAGAATTTTGTTAATTACTTTAATTAACAAACATTCAAATAAAACCCCTTCCAGCATTTCAATTTCACATGCAGAACCAGTTTCAGCAATTTCAACTAAAACGATTCCGGTGTCTAGTGAAATAAATTCATGTGCTTTCTTTTTATTTCTATGGCATATTGTTTGCTCCAAATGGTGTCAGAATCCCTTAAGTATGTCACCCTACGGTTCGCAAATAATGTAGACATGATCGAGACCCTCTCCGATCAATAATCAGCAGCGGGACCTGGAGATCCGTACTGACTCCCACACATTGAGCGATGACTTCTGTGATTGTGTCAACCTTATACGCATGTAACTCAATCCCTTTGTCCCGCGATATGTTACATGTCCGAGATTTGATCATTGGTATCTCCATACCTAGTTTGATCTCGTTACCGACATGTACTCTTTTCTTGTTCCCGTGATATAACATTCTAGTGATCAAATCACTTGCTTGCAAGCTAACTAATGTTATATCACCGAGAGGGCCCAGAGTATATCTATCTGTCATCGGGGTGGTCAAATTCCACTCTTGATCCATGAGCCTCAACATAACACCTTCGTAGTACTGAACCCACATTTATAGTCACCCTGTTACGGTGTGACGTTTGATGTTATCAAGATACTCTTCAGGTGTTAGTGATTGACATGATATCATGGTCTAAGGATTAAGATTACTTCGTATGATGTTATAGCAATATAAACACAATGACCTTGATCGTAATGCTATACTTACGATGAATGTTCATCACTTTATTCCAACAATGTTGTGACCTTGTTATTAACAAAATCCAATGTCCATGATCAGGAAACCTTTGATCATCTTGTTAATCAACGAGCTAGTTTATAAGAGAGGCATATCTAGGAACTTTCTTTTTGTTTATTAAACACACATGTATTAACGTTTCCGTATTAATTCAATTATAGCATGCAAAATAAACATTTATCATAAATAAGGAATACCATAATAACCACTTTATTATTGCCTCTTGGGCATATTCTCTCCAGTCTACCACTTGCACTAGAGACAATAATCTAGTTTAGAAACTTTGCGCATTGAACACCTATGGCTTTCTAGTGTTCCATATAGGTGATTGCAAGTGGTTAACATAATATACGGATCTAACGCTTTCAGGTCCGTGTGTATTTGCATGTCTTTGCGTCTTCACGCATCACTCATTCTCCAATGAGTAGGCATTGTATAAATTTGGTCTTTTGGTGAGACCTTTAGTTCCTTGGGGTTAGATCATGTTGATACTATTGTCATACAATATATCTTTAGTGTTAGCCCGTTGCGAACCACACCTTAGTTTGAGAACAAACTACTTGACACAAATGCCCTCCTTTGGTGCTATTGTAGCAGTCATATATTTAGCCTTTTGTTGTAGTATCCGTCACAATGTCTTAACTTTGTAATTCATCCAAATCCGTCATGGAAACTCCTTTCTATTTCATTGTGCCACCCATATTTTAAATTGAGATAAACTTAATTTGTATCTTGTGACAAAACTAGTATCATTTTTAGTGAACTATTTGTCTCTTATACAAATGGAATATATTCTGAATTCTTCCCAAAGATTATAAGAATATCCTTACTATCATCCAATTATCATTTTATGATTCATTCTGGTATATGCTCATAAAACTTAGAGAATAGGAGATATCTGGATGTGTACATATCATGGTATGATTGATCAAAAAATTCTTGTGATTTCACTCATCAAGTGTCAAAGCACATGAATCGTGTTTCACTTATCAAGTGTCGATACGATTGAATCTTGATTTAATTCTTTTCTATGCAACAAGATCCTTTTCTTGTCATTTCTATATTGAAACCCTTTAATATATCATATATGTACATTTGGCACGACCATATTAGCGTCACAGTCTATCCATGTAGACATTCATGCTAAATATTCGGGTTTTGCCTAAGTCTTTCATCGAAATGAAATTCTTAACCTTTGTCAAAAAAAGATACATCATTTCCAATCAACAAGATGTCCTCCACATAATGTATTAGAAATATGTTTGAGCACTCTCACTTAATTTCTTGCAAATGCAAGCATCTTCATCGTCTCCTGATGAAAACTCTTTTACCAGTTTCATCACGGTGAAGATACCAACTCCGCGATGCTTACTTCAACTATTGAAGTTTGCATGCCCTTTTAGCATCCTTTGAATTTAACAAAACCCTTTGGATCATGTCATACACATGTCCTAGGTAACCATTCTATTAGAAGAACTTTGTTTCGTTTATTCATCTACCATATACAAAGTTATATGTAGTGGTTGCTACTTTAATCCGTCCAGACTAAATATCGCATATGAAAGATAAAATCTTGTCATAGTCAACTCCTTGAACATTGTCGTAAAAACTTTATCGACATGTCGACTATTTCGTAGATGTGAAACATCCATGTCTGTTTCTTTATAGATCCAAATACGACCGCTAGGTTTTTACACCTTTCCGGAGGGTCTTGCAAGTTCAAAAAACATGATTTCCCGTGTATGGAACTATCACTGATTTTATGGCTTCAAACCATTTGACGGAGTCAGGGCCCATCATTGCTTCTTTGCATGTAGTCGGTTCATCATTGTCAAACAATAATGATTTACTCTCAAATCTCAGCATTTGATTTTTTATCCGACCTACTTGATTCAATAGGAACTTAGACCTCCGTGACCACATCCTTTGAGGAACGTGAGCCATGGGCATTGTGGATCCCTCCGGAACGTTTCCGGCGCTGCGCAACTCAGCACATATAGCTAAGGTTCGTTAACCTTATCAAAGTTCTATTGTCCTCCCACTTAACTTTTGAGAAAAATTTATTTTTCAAGCTAATTCATGTTTCAAGCGACAAACCCTTTTGTCCTCGGTGTTATGGAGGAATATCCAATGGTTATTCGAAATAACCTACAAAGACATGCTCATCCGACTTTGGTTGTAAACATCTTACTTATGCTTAGCATACCAAAATTTAAGGACAACTTGGGTTTTATCCCAAACCATAACTTACATGGTGTCATTTAAACGGATCAATATGGAGCTCTTTTTAGTGTAAAAGTGGTAGTCTCTAAAGCTTTTAATCTTTTAAAACATAATGGTACATTTATAAATAACACCTTTGATCCAACCATGTCAGACAAGGTTTCATTACAAATCTCAAACACTCCATATTCCTATGGTGTTTCAGGAGATGCAAATCTAGGTGTTTTGCTAAACTTGCAACTCAAATAAATCCATTTATGATAAAATCATAAATTATTTATTTTCTTGTTACAATGATTTTCCACTTCATCTTGAAAGTCTTTGAAAGTTTTCAAATATTTCATACTTCTTTCTCATTAATTGAATATTCACTCAAATTTCTGGAGAAAGCATATGAAGTTGAAGTCCATCGCTTACGAATATACATAATGGACTACATACATCGATATGTATAAATTACAATATTCTAGTCGTTCGTTCTTCTTTGGCCTTTGAGAGAAGTTTTAATTATTCCGAGAAAAGTCTCACAAGCGTCATTTGATCAAATCAAAGACTCCAAAAATCCATGAAAATGGAGTTTCTTCATGTTTTGTTTCCAATATAATTTAAACGGCGATGTCACTTTGTAAGTGATCTTTCAATCATTTGTCTTTCTACATTTTATCATTAGTTTTATGGATGTGATTTCTCCAACTAGATTTGTAAATCATCCATCTTATATGGATAGGTAATTATTTGAACAATCTTTGTTCTCATAATACCTGATTTAAATAACTATTATTAAAACAAATCTTGAAGGCAAGCTTTGATGTCAACGAGAAATACAAACAACTGTTTTGTTTGTTTTCGATGAACAACATCACATATTCTCTTACTAGTAACTTAGGCCATTGTAGTTCATGAATTGTGTTGTTCTGTATGATATTTCATACCAACCAATTCGGTATCCAATACTCAAGAACTATATTGTTTAACAAGCAAAGAATACAACCATAACATGTATATCATCTATATACCTAAACTGGATATTTCCAGTCTTTTATTTTCTGCCAAATATATTTTATAGATTCTCTTTCAGCATTTCCTTTCCTTTTAAAAGAATCTATCAACATCAAAATTGGCGCCATATACATGACACATAGTTCAAAGCGTGTATATTTAAATACTAATAACTTTGGACTTGCACTTTGAAGTAGATCACCATCATCAAAAGAATGGCGTTCTTTCAAAAATCCATTCTTTAGTAATCTTTTAGTGTAGTAAACACTTTACATACATCTTCTATTCATCCTTATCTTGACGAATTTCATGATCAAGCTAATGTAGCTTATAAAGGCGAATCGTGAGTATAACATTACTTTCCAAAACCCTTTTAGATGATTAGGATGTCTAACATCTCCAACCTTTGCAAATTCTCATCTAATATGAGAACATATATTATACTCTATCATATTGCAACCACAACATTGTCACAGATATCGTTATATCTGCCACACATGATGGTTTCTGAAACAATTCTTTCAGTTCCTAGATAATCTCGATATTTAAATCAAGAATCATGCAGGCAGACATGATACTTTAGATACTAACACTGGAATTGTCACTCTCAATTTAATACTAATTATTAAACTTCATGGAATAAACAGAGTTTGTTAAAAGTTTGCAATAGGACTTTAAACTTTAGATTGATACTCAACACAATACGATACCAGTTCGTAAATTAAATATCTAGAATTCTATAGTTCTATTATCTCAACTACAACTAAGCATAAGGTGGTGAACGAATGCCAATGACTATAACAAATTATGCAAATTCACTTTGATTTAATTTATGATAAATTGAGTTCTACTAATCCAAATTAGAAATGAACTCCCACTCAAAAACGACATCCCTCGTGTCTTTTTGGTGATTACATGAACCAAATCCACTACACCAAGTCCGATCATCACGTGAGTCGGTGTAGCTTCAAAGGCGAGCATCTACATGGTCATCATATCAAGCATATGACTCATGCTTAACCTTTTGGTCCGTGTTCCGAGGCCATGTCTATACATGCTAGGCTCGCCAAGTAAGAACCTTAGTATTCGTGCGTGTAAAATTGTCTTACACCCGAGATATGCTCGTGGATTCAAGTACACCCCATCATCACGTGATGTCTTGAAGCGGCGAAACATTGTCAGTGCATACTTAAGGAAGAATACATTTTTATCTTGATATCTAAATGAGGGATCATCTTATAATGCTAATAAAACACCAAACAAGCAATATAAGATGCAACAAACATCACATGTGAAAAATGAAATGATTTGGTCCTTGCACTTGATCGTTATCATGTGCATCGTGGTAGGATATTCATCATTACTTTATGTGTAAGGCCAAGGTCTATGGAACTAACACGTTATGTGTGTTGTAAGAGTATCGACTTATAATTTTACTTACAACATCACCATATCATGACACTAGCCCAGCGACAATCTAAACTAGACGTTTCTAATTTATCCATTGCAAGCTTTATGTGGCTTAGGGCTTTCAAGATAGAACCATTCTTACCTACGAACATGGAACCACAACGAGGATAACCAAATTATTGACAACTCGTTGTAAATTAGATATTGACTACAGTAGGAGAGACAAATACCCGCTAGCCAATGCAAAACTAGTTGCATGTCAAGCGTGGAACGGGTCTCATGTGCGAGGACATGTAAAGTTTGTCCGGGTCGCTTCATCCCACTACGCCACCAATATCCAAAGTACAAGGAAGAAGTAATAACATGACCATCAGCGCCCACATATTCATATGTGTACTTCCCGTGCAAAGCATCTAGGCATAGATCCGGCTCTGATACCACTGTAGGGTTCGCAGCATGGAAAACAAAAAAATTCCTACGATGGGAACAACTATGTACCAAGATCTATCTACTAGATACAAGCAACGGGTGGATATACATCCGTAGAATACAAACCGATTAGTGTTAACGAGGTTGTACTCGTGGATAATGTAGTTGAACTCTTGCCGATCTCAAGATCGTGATAAAGTCCATCTGGACCAGCCGGTCCAGCACCATCAAGTCCAGCACCACAAAGCAGTGGTGCATCCGTGATGGCACACATGTTCGGGTACCCCGAAAACATCCGCGCCCTCGCTCCAGCGAAGCAGTGGATGCAACAAATACTTCCAGAAAAAGCCAGTGGGAACATGTATCTCGCTGATCCGAGACCATGGGAAAATTCTGAAGGGGGAGAGATCCTTCACGAGGAGGTGTGAGATGAGAGGAGGGAGTGGGGTGCCTTTTATAGGGAGAGGGGGGCAGCCCCCTCCCATGACGTGGAAGCCATGGAGGTACCCCCACCTCTTCCACATTCATGTCGGTGGAGCTCTCACTCACATAAATAACCACCCACTCAAAATTCCACTCACCTCCATTAAATTTCCGCCAAATTTAATGCAATCTCTCATTAAATAAAACTCTTTTATCTATTTATTCATAATTTTCTTCATTACTTTATTTAAAAAACATTCACATAAAACCCCTTACAACATTTCAATTTCACATGCAAAACCAGTTTCAGCAATTTCAACGAAACGATTCCGGTGTCTAGTGAAATAAATTCCTGCGCTTTCTTTTTCTTTCTTTGGCATATTATTTTCTCCAAATGGTTTCGGTATTCCTTAAGTGTGTCACCCTACAGTTTGCGAACAATGTAGACATGATCGAGACCCTCTCCGATCAATAATCAGCAGCGAGACTTGGAGATCCGTACTGACTCCCACACATTCAGCGATGACTTCTATGATCGTGTGAACCTTATACGCATGTAACTCAATCCCTTTGTCTCGCGATATATTACATATCAGAGATTCGATCATCGGTATCTCCATACCTAGTTTGATCTCGTTACCGACATGTACTCTTTTCTTGTTCCCGTGATATAACATTCTAGTGATCAACTCACTTGCTTGCAAGCTAACTAATGTTATGTCACCGAGAGGGCCCATAGTATATCTCTCCGTTATCGGGATGGACAAATTCCACTCTTGATCCATGAGCCTCAACATAACACCTTCGTAGCACTGAACCCATGTTTATAGTCACCCTGTTACGGTGTGACGTTTGATGTTATCAAGATAATCTTCCGGTGTTAGTAACTGACATGATCTCATGGTCTAAGGATTAAGATTACTTCGTATGATATTATAGAAATATAAACACAATGACCTTGATCGTAATGCTATACTTCGGATGAATGTTTATCACATCATTCCAACAATGTTGTGGCCTCGTTATTAACAATGTCCAATGTCCATGATCACGAAACCTTTGATCATCTCGTTATAAGAGAGGCATATCTAGGAACTTTCTTTTTGTTTATTAAACACACATGTATTGAAGTTTCCGTATTAATACAATTATATCATGCAAAATAAACATTTATCATAAATAAGGAATACGATAATAACCACTTTATTATTTCCTCTTGGGCATATTCCCTTCATCCGACGGGCAAGGGAGTTCTGGCGGCGGGGGAAAGATGCTCTCCGGTGCAGGGAATGCGCCCTGGGGGGCTCCGCGGCCGCTTGGGGGTCATGAGAACCTCCTTGAAAGAGCGTGGTTGTGGCATGAGAAGCAGCGGCTGGTGGGGGAGGCGGCGGGGGGGATGGGAGACCACAGAACGGTATGGGGGAGGGTTTCGGGGGCGAGCAGCAACTGCTCCCTAGGCAAGACACCCCGAATCGACACGAGCGTGGGCCAGGCCATGGGCCCAGCCTCCAGCCGCGGCCCAGCAAGGGCCTGGGGGGCCCTAATAGGCCTATGCCCATCAGAGGCCCACCGGCCCCAAGCAAGACATCCCACACACGGTGAGAAGGAAGCGACCTGTCCCGGGGGCGCCGCCGTTGACGCCGACCGGCGCGAAGCCAGCGAGCAGGGGCCTCTAGCCGTCGAGCAACGGGACGACCACGCCTCGCCCCGCGCAGGCCGCGCCAGGGAAATAAAAATCCCCCAACAACAAATGGCGGAGGACCGATCTGCAGCAGGGGGTGGCCACCCTGCGCGCCGGCGTGGCGAGGTCCCACGCCGCAGGCACCAGAGTAGACTGCTCGAGCGGCGGGGTGGCAACCACAACCCCCTTCTCGGCCTCCTTCTCAACATCCCCAAAGCGGGCGCCCTCGAGATTTCCCAGGACCGCCATCTCCGCCTGAGATAAAGGCCGCTCCGGAGGCGGCGGCGGTGGAGGCAAAGGCGACGACTTGTCCGTCTCTGACCTGCACAGGGGAGCGCCCGGGTTAGAGCGTACTTGCTGCCCGACGCGGACCTGGTGGGCGGGGAAGGCGACATCGACGCTGGACCTGACAAACTCGTCGCGCGCGCGAGCAGCCGAGCATCGATCACGACCCCGCGAGCGTTGAGGAGAACTAGCCGCTGGTCGGCGCGGCGAAGGAGAACGGAGGCCCGTTCGGCGACTGCCGGCACCCAGTGAAGACTGAGGCGGCCGAGGCCAGCCACTAAAGCGAGGGGGAGCCGGCGTGGGGGGGGGGGAGACGCCATGGGGGGGTCGAACAGGGGAGGGGATCTAGAGGAGGCACGACAGGGGGAACCCGAAGCGGCCCTGGCCCCTCTAGCAGTCGGCGGCGACCATGGCTAGCACGGCGACGGTGGTGGCGCAGGAGGATTCAAAATCACCATTCTCACCGATCGCTTTCGTTGAAATCTCAGGTTTGGGTACTTATGCACTCATATGAGAGAAGGCATAATTTAATGACATAGCATGAAGCACGACACAATATTAAGCTAAGTTTGATTTATTTCAGATCAAGCCAGTACAGATGGCATGCATCGTTTAATAGCCTAGGCCTTGTTTTATATGCATGTGTCCACTAGCATATGACCAGTAGCTATACGTATGAGATTTGGTTTTACCCAGCAAGGCTAGATTATATTTTGATCATGGCTATTAGCTCGGCCAGTAACATGCAAATTTTATTTTTATTTAATCTTTGCTTCACACCTATATGGCTAGCACGAAAATAATGCAAACAGTAAATTTTATTTAATCTTTCCATTTAAGACACGAGACTGGGTACTTGCCTGTTGAGCATAGGTAGAGCTTTATAAGGCAAAAGCAACATGAGTTTTATTTTCTACTTCTGTCCTTTGTTCGTATCAACATGAGACTAAGATCACCATGTGAACAAACTAAACACGATTTTATCATATGCACCTAATTTGTATCAACATAGGACCAGTGATCACTATGAGACCAAATTAAGGATTTGGTTCATTGTCTTGACTAGCACATGTACCTGTGCATTGCTACGGGTTGATATCCGTTGAAAATTCTAAAGTTACTATAAAAGCATATTATTATTTTGGAACAAACAGCTAACAAATATTGTCTAATTTGAACACCTAACTAAATATTGTCTAATTTGAACCCATACATACAAACGACATTAATTCAGCCTTGCCCATTTTTTCTTTAATGGCAAAGACCGTAAGGAAAACCTCCACAATATCTTGATAAGTTGTTAGCTAGAAATTATGTTGATTTGAAGAACAGCATTTTTAAAATGCCCCTCCCTATTTACATACGTCGCTTGAAAACAAATACTCCTTGACCATAGTAAAATCAAACCGAAGATAATAATCATGAATGTTGTTTCTATGCTCTGTCGGCGAAAGGAGTGTCCGATAGAGTTCAGCGCAGTCGATAGAATGGCGAGAGACGACAAACTGAGTTGGATGAAGAGTTCCAGCAGAATGGTGAGACGGCGAAGAAATGTTCTGCTTGATGCCCAGCTGTATGGCTCTTTTACGTGTTACACAGTACAATAGATCTACATGTGTGTGTGTCATGGATGTCAAAAGTGGTTTCTTTGAGGCTGCATACATGATCAGGCTGTTCACCACTGTTTAGAGTTGC
Organism: Avena insularis; assembly: GCA_023614405.1. Lineage (NCBI taxonomy): Eukaryota > Viridiplantae > Streptophyta > Magnoliopsida > Poales > Poaceae > Avena > Avena insularis. The sequence goes on along the minus strand of CM042689.1, from coordinate 227,820,058 downwards.
ATTCCCCCACGGTTCTGGTTCCATTCTGGAGTTACCCCATCACATTCTCCCATGTTTCGTTCCTCCTTGCCTAGCCAAAGTCAGCCCACGCGTGGCCCTTGCCCGGTAGAAATCCAGTCCTCACCACACACATGGCCCTCGTAGTCCATGGCCGTCGGCTACACCTCGGCGTTGAAGGAATCCCTGCCAAGGTCTTCGTCGCCGACATTCACGTGACCGCTGCCAATGGCAAGGGGATCCTCCTAGACCACTCCACCGTTGTGAATCACGTGCGGACATGGAAGACAAGCAAAAAGGGGCAGAGAGATTTCTCACAAATTTTTGGCCTGCTCGAGCAAGCTTCCGTAACTAAAGTAGAATAAGAGGTTCTAGATGCCATCAGCTTAGACTCGGATCGTACAGTTCTTGATCCCATCGCCCCATTGCTGGTGGCCTTGTTCGCCACATCAACGTCCACTTCGGCCTCCTTCCACCCCTCGTCTTCTTCTTGTGAGTAATGCGACGCCAGCCTAGCCGCCTTAGCCTTTGGACCGTCGGACTGAGAGGGATGCAGAGGAGGGTGGGGCGCCAACGATGCGGGATGCAGAAGAAGCCGCAAGCGGCACTATAGGGTGGAGAATCTGGCGGTGGCTCAGTAAATCAGCAGATCAAAGAAGTAGTTCTCCGTCGGGAGTCCGGGAACAAGTAGCTGCAATTCTGCACTAATCATTCACCACAGAGCATCCCATTTTCTATATCAAAGTCGATCGGTAAAATCTGTGGTCCAACGTACACGAGCACGCACTCTGACATGCTTACATCTAGCGGCCACTTGGCCAAGCAATGTGCCCGTCCTCCCGTGCGGTCAGGCCGGCCTGGAAACTCCCTAAGGACATCCACAGTGTATGGCCAAAAGTAGTTCCAAATTAACTTTTTAGCTTTTAAAACTAGTTTCTCACATTGTAGAGGTGGTTCCAAATTGGAGAAAATTGGGAATCGGCGCACCTTGCTGCTCCGATGCTAAATCCACTTTGCTAAATAAAATATTAGATCATGTGTCAGAGGTTATAGGAATTCATGTGAGATGCTTTAGCTGAGGAGAGAGACATGCATATTCTATACAGTTTTAATCTGCAGTGGGTCCTCCATGTGCAGGAATTGGGAACTACCTATGCTGGAGCATGCAAGATAATTTAGCATCGATGCCAAAAAGTACTGGCTTGGCAAATTTGGCAGCTTACACGCTGTGGCTGCTCTAACGGAGCATCTCCCCGTCCACTTGCTCACTCCCGCGGCTGCCGCCCCTGCTCTTCGTGATGTTTCTGCCCCTGCTCCAGCGAGCCTCCTGCGCGTGACCCAAGGAGGTCGGCGGTGGTGTGGGATATCCAGAGGAATCACTGGTGTGGGGATTCGGGGAAATAGCCGGTCGGTGGAGGAAGGGGAATATTTTGCGGATGACGGCAGACGTGGGTAATTTAGTGTTAGGTGGAAGGGCAAAACCGTTTAAAAAAGTTGGTTGACAGAAGCGTTGCTGCTGTTATTATTGTATCGTCATGGGATCAAGATCACCATAAGACCGAATCAAGAGTTCATTAATTTTAACAACTAGACAGATGGTATGCAACATATTTTATTTGGTATTTGCTTCATATCTACGCAATTACCGGATGCAACACTAGCTTATACATTTAGTGGACTAGCATATAATACTAATTTCTACTAACATGTATGGAATATGTCAGAGCAAGATCATGTGAATCTTATTTTTATTCTTGCTATATTAACAGGGATTATGCTTCCAGCCAAGGTAATTTGCTATTTGTAATCTTGAATTGTATGAACATGGGCTCAAAGACCATCATGTGACCAAACAATTGTTGAAAAATAGAGCAATTTACCAAGCGAATTACCCATAATAAACGCTAGAAAAAACATGATTAGAATAGAAGACAAAATACTAATCATGTGAAATAGTGAAAACCTATTAAGACAGGTAACCAAACAGACTGCAAGACATAAGTCTTGAGATGCGATCAGAACAAGATTGATAAAAAAACATCCCCAAGAACAACACAATAGTGCATGAAACAATAAAAACGAAGTGTCTAGACAGACCTGAGCTTTTTATTTATGAAGAAGGGGATTCCTTGGGCATCCCCAAGCTTTGACGCTTGTACCTCTTGGATATTTCTTGGGGTGACACCAGGGTGGCATCCCCAAGCTTGAGCTTTTGTCCATTCTTCATCTCATTACATCATTCTCTCTCTACACCTGAAATTTTTCCTTCATACAAAACTTCACACAATCTTCATTAGCAATATTAGTGTATTCAAAAGATAATAGACCCTTAGGTAAAGCTTTGGAACAGCAAGACTTTTCACTAAAAACACAAGCTACTGTAGCAACTCCTTCAAAAATCCCAATTCCCAAAAGAGAACTCAAAAAGGAATCAATAAGAAGCAAATGCAAATAATGGCAGAAATCTGTCAAAACAGACCATCAGGTACAAACCGATTTTTTCGAAGACCTTCTGTTGCTCAAATCAAAAGTGTTGATCTAACTAAAGTTATCTAACATACTGGGGGATTTATTCGTAAATTTTTAGCTCAATCCGACTTACAGAGACTCCTCACGAATTTTTTTGGTGGAGGACAGAAATTTGTTTCGGGACAACAACTCCCCAAATCTTACTTCCCTCTCATTAGAGGTCATTCATGGCACAAAAAGCAAACAAAAAGGATAAGGAGAGGTCATTACTGTATTAATAACTTCCAATACTGAAGGAAACTCTTGGGTTATCTCCCAAAAAGTACTTTTCTTTAACGCCTTTAAGTTAGACACAAGAAGCAAGAAGAATCAAGTATTTTCAAATGAAGAAGCATTAACATCAAACCTTGCTTTCAAAGGAGGAGAAAAAAACAACTTCTCTCTCCTCATAGGGAAGTGTTCAATACCTTTCTTGAATGGAAATTGATATTTAATGGTGCCTTCTTTCATATCAATGATGGCTCCAACAGTTCTAAGAAAAGGTCTTCCCAAAGTAATAGGAAAAGAAGCATTGTATTCAAAATCCAAAACATAGAAATCCACAGGGACATAAGCATTGTTAACCATAATGTGAACATCATTAATACTCCCCATGAGTTTCTTTTTAGCATTATCATTGAGTGGGACATCCAAATAACAATCTTCCAAAGGTGGCAAATCAAGTATTTCATAAATCTTTCTAGGCATAATAGAGACACTAGAACCAAGATCACATGAAGCTTTGAGATCAAAGTCATTCACTTGCATATTAATAATGGGTTCCCAACTAACTTCTACTTTCCTAGGAATAGAAACTTTCTGTTTTAGCTTCTCTTCCTTAATTTTCACAAGAGCATCTGTAATGTGTTTGGTGAAAGCAACATGCATATCAGTAGCATCAGGACTACTAGCAAGCTTTTGCAAAAAACAAAATCACTTCAAAAACATTGCAACCATCTATATCAAAATCAAACTTAGCATCACTAGTAGTAGGCTCATTAGGCTTAGGCATTGTAGGAGGATAAATAGGGACTTCTTGTGGTTTAGTGGTATCCATTCTAGTGATGGTGCATGCACTATTGTTTCTATCAATTTCAGCTTCCCTTTCCCACTTAGCATGAAGTTGAGCCAACAACCTAACATTTTCATCAATAGTAACTTGTATGGCATGAGAAGTAGCAAAGGTATTTTCCATGGTTTCAGGTTTAGCAGCCATTTTATTAATCAAGGACGAATGTGCTTCAGACAAAGAGGAAATATTCTTCTCAATAGTTAAAAGCTTTTCCTCCATAGTCTTGTTGAAAGCAGTTTGTTTACTAATAAAGTCTTTGAGCGTGACTTCAAGTTCAGAGGGGGCACTTCTAGCATTGTTGTAGGAGTTTCGATAGGTATTGCTATTATTAGGAGGATAAGGCCTATAATTGTTGTTACCACCAAAATTATTCCTATAGGCATTGTTGTTGAAATTGTTGTTTCTAATGAAGTTCACATCAACTTGCTCTTCTTGAGCAACCATAGAGGCTAAGGGAACACTATTCAGATCTAGAGGAGCTTTCCCATTAACAAGCATAGCCATAATAACATCAATCTTATCGCTCAAAGAGGAGGTTTCTTCAATAGAATTTACCTTCTTACCATGTGGAGCTCTCTCAGTATGCCATTCAGAGTAATTAACCATCATATTGTCAAGGAGCTTTGTTGCAGTACCCAAAGTGAGGCCCATAAAAGTACCTCCAGCAGCTGAATCCAACATGTTTCTTGAAGAGAAGTTCAAACCTGCATAAAAGGTCTGGATAATCATCCCAGCAGTGAGTCCATGAGTGGGACAATTCTTAACCAAAGATTTCATTCTTTCCCAAGCTTGAGCAACATGTTCATTATCAAGTTGTTTAAATTTTCATAATGTCACTTCTCATAGATATAATCTTAGCAGGAGGATAGTACTTTCCAATAAAAGCATCTTTGCACTTAGTCCAAGAATCAATACTATTTCTAGGCAAGGATAGCAACCATTCTTTAGCTTTCTCTCTCAAGGATAAAGTAAACAACTTGAGCTTAATAATATCTCCATCTACATAATTATACTTCTGCATCTCACAAAGTTCAACAAAGTTATTGAGATTGGCAGCAGCATCATCAGAACTAGCACCAGAAAATTGCTCTCTCATCACAAGATTCAACAAAGCAGGCTTAATTTCATAAAAGGTAGCATCAGGAGCAGGTGGAGAAATAGGAGTGCTAAGGAAATCATTGTTGTTTGTGCTAGGGAAGTCACACAACTTGGTGTTCTCAGCAGAGTTCATTTTGGAAAAGGTGGGCAAGCCAAAAACAACAGCAGCTAGAGCAGGAACTAATTTTTTTTGTGTTTTTTAATAAAGAAAGCAAACCAAACTAAACTAATTTTTTTTGAGTTTTTGAAAAGAGGCAAACAAAACCAAGCAAAAGAAACTAAGAAAACTAAAAACAAAGTAAAGAGAAAGGAAGTGGAGGACTCCCCTTGTGAAGACGTCCTTAGCCTCCCCGGCAACGGCGCTAGAAAACTTGTTGATGATTCCTTGGTGGCACCAGAGAACTTGGTGCTTGACGTGGAGTCTGTTGGGAACCCCAAGAGCAAGGTGTGAAGCAGCACAGCGACAAGTCTTCCCTCAGTAAGAAACCGAGGTTATCGAACCAGTAGGGGGAAGGAAACGTCACACAGGTGTTGCAAGCAAAACGGAGACCTGCACAACACAAACTCAAGACTTTGCCCCAACTAACATTGAGGTTGTCAATCTCACTGGTTGCTATAACAAAGGATTAAACGTATGGTGTGGAAGGTAATGGTTTGCAGCAAGTAACAGGTAACAGTGGAAGATGTATCAATGGTAAAGATTGGACTGGGGTCCTTAGTTTACTAGAGGTGCTCTCCTTAGATAAACAACATGGCATGAAGGGTAAACAAATTACAGCAGGGCAATTGACAGGAACTGAGCAAAGCATAACAATGCAATACCAGACAAAAATATCCTATGAGATTCGATTGGGCAATACAACAATATACATAGACCGCCATATAACTGCATCTATGACTAGAAGTCCACCTTCAGGTTATCATCTGAACCCCCTCCAGTATTAAGTTGCAAGCAACAGACAACTGCTTTAAGCAAAGTGTGTAAGGTAAACAATCCACTTGTTCCATGAACAAGAGACTGTTTTTTTCTCCCTAGTGGCAATAGCACATCTACAACCGAAGATATTTCTATCACTTCCCTTGGAAACTAGAGGCATGAACCCACTATCGAGCATAAATACCCCCTCTTGGAGGCACTAGCAACTACTTGGCCAAGATAGCTACTAACGATGGAGAGCATGCAAGATCACAAACAACACATACATGATAGTATCATAAATACAAAACCATTAATCTATCTGACATAGTAAACTCAATATCCATCGGATCGCCGCAAACACAACATGCATGATTACAAATAGATTAGATCTTGATCATGAATGGAGATCACAAGATCTAGACATGAAAGCAAAAGGAGGAGATACAACCATCTAGCTACTACATGGACCCATAGTCCAAGGTGGAACTACTCACGCATCATACTGGAGGCTGGCATGATGAAGAAGAAGGCCTCCGGGATGATCTCCCCTTCGGCAGGGTGCCGGGAAGAACTTTAGATCCCCTTGATCTAGGGACGACGGTGGCGGCGGCTACAGAAGGTTTCATGGAGTTTTGATCGGGTGCCTAGGGTTTCTGCATCGGGGGCTTCTTATAGGAAAAGAGGCGAGGCTGGGAGGCGGCCAGGGGCCCGACACCCTACCTAGGCACGGGGTGGGCCCACCCGCGCCTAGGGGTGTCTGGCCACCCTTGTTCGCGTCTCCGTCTCTTCTCTAGACTTCGTGTCCCCCACGGTAAACTATTGACTTTGGCTTTTGTCCCGTCCAATTCCGAGAATATTGATTTTCTGCCTTTCTGGAACCAAAAACAGAAGAAAACAGGCAACTGGCACTGTGGCCACTTGTTAATAGGTTAGTTCCAGAAAACATATAAAAACACCTCAAAGTGGAAAAAAAGCAAAACAAAGTAGATACTAAACAAGCATGGAGCATCAAAAATTATAGATACGTTTTTGACGTATCACCAGGACAACGTGATGTCCCAGGCGGTGAGCCGCTCCATTGCCACCATCGCCTCCACCCGGGCGAACATCCAGTCGATGTCTGCCTTGGCACCCAGCCCCTTCGTGGTCCAGCCCTTTCAGGTAGAAGGGAGTTTGGCGAAGACCGGAAGACGGATCCAGTCGATGTCTGTGGCATTGCTCACATAAAAATATGAGCGTTGCCACAACTTCACCATGTCCGAAAGGTCGAACCGCGACATCGGTGAGGTTGGCCACGGATAGATGGCGCAGCAGCCGATCTCCACCAGCGGCCCATCCCAGCGCACTATCTGCGTCTTGAAATTGAAGAACTTGAGGAAGTTCGTTGCGTCAGGGCAAACCCCCAAGTAAGATTCATAGCAAGCCGCATGATGCGATACATGCATGATGACATTGGCCCCGAGGTGGTGAAGCTGGAGGTCGAAGAAGGAGAAGATCTCCAAGAGTAAGTCGCTCACCGGTAGCCCGAATCCACAAGTGAAGTGGGCAAGGAAAACGACGGCCTCGCCCTCCCGAGGTTGTGAGACACGCTCCCCCTCCGGCGCCAGCTGATGCTTTACCAGCCGCAAGGAAGGGAGGAACTTTCCGCGGTGGTACTTGGAGATGAGGTCTTCGGTGATGAACGAGCCACACCATCCCTCTCGCATCTTGGGAACCATGTCGGCGGGCGCGAAAGCCATGGCGGAAATTCGAGGCCCCGTTGTTGGAAAGGACCGCGGTGGCTCCCGTGACCTAAAACTGGCGGCGCTAAGTGCAGACGAGAGAAAGAATACAAGAGCGCAAGGAAGATGAAGGAAAAACGAGGAGGAAGACGAAGTGGGGAAGTCCCGGCCCCCGCGACCCTATTTATCGCCACAAGATAGGCGCACCTCCTACGCTCCCCTTCGCCATGTGGTAGGCGACGCTTCCCTTCCTTGTGATGGTTCGGCCACATATCCCATGTGCCGGCGCAATCCCGCGCAAAAGATCCACGGGAGTTACTGTAGGAGGCAAAGCATGCACGCACTTCCCAATGAACCGTAGCGGCAAGACATGCACGCGGTTACCAAAAACTGGCGCTGCAGCGTGAATGGTCAAATTGATGCGACATGCGTCAGAAACACTGGTCGTGGCTGATGTAGGAGCTTCCCTCAGCAGCCAGATGTTTCATCTCTAGCTCCGGCTGCGCCGGCTGGTCGCCGCCTTCGCTGTTTACACCTTCCCCTCAAGGAGACCGAGGCATTGTGCGCCTCTAGCTACCTATGCCCGCCGGGCTACTGGCTGCTCGCCGACTAGATGCTGAGCCCTAAGGGGTTCATGTCCCTCCTATGCCTCAAGGTTCCGCCCGCCAGGCGGCCATCACGAACCACTTCTACCTCGAGCTCACGCTAGAGCAGCTGATGGATCCTCATTGGGATCCCAACAACTATGATACCTGGAATGCCTTCTTTGCTAATTGGCAGGAAAGGGAGATTGCCAGGTAAAAGGGTGACGGATCGCCCCCGGTGAACCACAACGAAGCCGGTCGCCGCCTGTGGTGGGCAAACCGGACTATCACCGGCGTGATTTGCTACATCGCCGAGGGATATCATCCTTGCATGTGGTACCTGCACCCGTCGTAGAGCCACAAGAAGGATGGCGGTGGTGAAGGCCGCGAGCGCAGCGTCGTCGTCATCCGGGAGCCCCCTCCCCCACGCGTCATGAATCCGAGGATCCAGCCGCATGCGCCTAGCGACGACAATGATGACGATGACGGAGACGACCCTGAAGCTATGTATTATAGGGCTAGACATTACTATGACTAATTTTTATTTTTTAATATTAATAAATGTCTTGAGTGTTAGTCTCTGTTTGTGGCTGGATCGGGACTAAGGGGGGCTTTAGTCCTGATTCCATAGTTCCTGTTTGAAAATCGGGACTAAAGTCCCTTACGAACCAGGACTAATGGACCGTTTCCTACTAGTATTAGGCTCTCTACAACCTTCCCTAACTACGAAAATGTTGTTGTATTCTTGTGAGTTCGCTCAAGTGCTTATTTTTAATATTAATAAATGTCTTAAGTGTTGGCCACAACATCCCATGATCACATCATCCAAAATCAAGGCACACCTATAGTGGCACCATAGAATTTTAATCATCGGCCATTGCAACAAAAATAAGAACCAAAACTATGAAGATCAAGTACTATAGAGCCTCATACTTATGTTGGACACAAAAATGACAGGGACAGAGTGAGCGAGCCAAGTAGGATGCCCAATATATTTCCTTGTGCATATCACAAGGCCCACTCACACCGCCCCCAGGATCACATCCGAAATGAAGGAACACATGTATAGTGGCGGTCTAGCATTTTAATCATCGTCCATTGCAACAAAAATAAGAACCAAAACTATGAAGATCAAGTACTATAGGGCCCCATACTTATGTTGGACGTAAAAATCACAGGGATTGATTGAGCGAGCCAAGTAGGATGCCCAACATATGTCCTTGTGCATATCACAAGGCTCGCTCGCACCACCCTCAGGATCACATGCAAAATTAAGGCACACATGCGGCGCCCTAGCATTTTAATCATCGGCCGTTGCAACAAATAAGAACCAAAAACTTGAACACGCCGAGGATCTAACAAATTTCACATATTAGGGAGTGCCTCTATGGTGAGATCCTCGAAGATGTCTGAGGACGGGATCCTAAGACATCTTTAAGAAGCTCCGCCGTAGTGGTTTCCCTGCTCTCGCACACCATCTTGCAGTTTATAACTTGTCTATCTAGATCAATATGCAAGGAAGCTAAATAATTCACATATTAGGGAGTGCCTCTATGGCGAGCTCCTTGAAGATGTCTAAGGACTAATGTCTATGCACTTCTATTCTTGTAGACAGTTTTTGGGCCTCCAAGTGCAGAGGTTTGTAGAACAGCAACAAGTTTCCCTTAAGTGGATCACCCAAGGTTTATCAAACTCAGGGAGGAAGTGGTCAAAGGTATTCCCTCTCAAGCAACCCTGCAATCAAGATACAAGAAGTCTCTTGTGTCCCCAACACACCCAATACACTTGTTAGGTGTATAGGTGCACTAGTTCGGCGAAGAGATAGTGAAATATAAGTGGTAACGGTGCCAGAAAAGAGCTTGATGGTGAGGTAAAGACTACAGCAAGCAAACATGCAACAGATCTAGTAGCAAACAGTGTTTCAATGCTTAGAAACAAGGACTAGGGATCATACTTTCACTAGTGCACACTCTCTCATATAAATATCCTCTCTTCATGATACTACTCTTAACTACTCTCTGGTTGGACACTCTAATCCATGGCAGGGCTATAACAGCACACCTCAAAGTCCGCCTTTCCCAATCTAGATAACCCCACACTGTCACCTTGAGTGCTAGATGGGTCCAACAAACACCACAATTTCATTGAGATAACCAACTCAAAATATACTCATAACAAATATTCAATCTAGCCAAAGTGCCACACATGGTATGCACGCTGTCACTTTCACACACGTGGGGAAAAGCACAAATCTATTAAAGCACAAAGATTATTTATGTAGACTCAAACCTAGGTGCCACCATGGCGTGCACGCTGTCACTTTCACACACATGGGAAGAGTAGAGATCTATTGAAACACTTGAGTAGCAAGGTAGATCTACTTTATTACAAAGCTCATGACCACAACAAGATCATGCATAGAGAGAGAGAGAGAGATGAACACATAGCTACCCTTAGCCTCGACGAATAACTACTCCCTCCTTATCATGGGAATCAGCAATGGTGATGGAAATGGTGGTGGAGATCTATGGAGATGGCTCTGGGGCACTTCCCCATCCCGACAGGGTACCGGAACAGAGACTTTCTGTACCCCGAATCTCCCCTTTGGTGGCGGCGGCGCTGTGTAACTTTTTCTAGAAGTATGATGGATTATTTAGGGTTTTCTCCCCGGGGGCTTTTTTACAGGCGAAGGGGGCAAGTTCGGTGGATGTCCAGGGGGCTCACACCCCCTGTGGGTGTGGCCTAGGGTGGGCCCGCGCCCACCTAGGGTGTGGCCACCCTGGTGTCCTCCTGTCACGTCTTCGATATTCCGTATCGTTCAGGAAAAAATATGAAGTTCGGCTTTTGTCCCGTCCAATTCCAAGAATTTTCATTTTTTAGCTTTTTGAAACCAAAAACAGCAGAAAACATGCAACTGGCACTGTGGCATCTTGTCAATAGGTTAGTTCTAGAAAGTGTATAAAAATACCTCAAAGTGTAGACAAAGCAAAGCAAAGTAGATACTAAACAAGCATGGAGCATCAAAAATTATAGATACGTTTCCGATGTATCAAGCATCCCCAAGCTTAACTCCTGCTCATCCTTGAGTAGGTAAGTGATAAAAATAATACTTTTTTAGGTGATATGCACCATCAAAACCAAGATCAAACCATTTGCAAGCATTGAAAGTTGGGATCAAAGAACTCTAAACATGTGCATGAAAGATAGAGTTCTAATAGTAAGACAAAGTAACTATGCATGCAACATGAAATGTTACAAAAAAAGATCATGAATAACATGCATTGAAAAACGTTTGTTTGTTTCACATATAGAAAACACGGCATAGTGGCATTCAGCTTTTCCCTCATAGAGAAGCAAGTAGATGCATAGGACACCTTCAAAGTTCATAAGAGTGACTAGATACAAATAGCACAAGAACAAGCAATAACACAATATGCATCAATCAATAAGTTTTGGGACACTGCACACAGAATGACAACTATGCTCTCTTAATGGTGCCTAAAGGTAGAAGGTGGAGACTCAAATAATGGTGGAATAAAGGCCTTTCATAAAGGAAGCAGGGATTTCAAGTTTCAAAAAGAGCTTCCAAAAATTATGGTACTTGTTAGCTTTTAGCCCTCATTGCCCCTATCATAAGCATCTTGAAGTGATTAAGGTTAAAGTGAAATACTATGGAGTATATGCTTGACAAAGTATAAGTTGGCAATCTCAATTCCCTTGAATACGAGGGCCACACCTAATGCTACTCAACTTCAGTCACCTATAAGTTCTTGTCATTGTAAGTACATGCATATCATAGAGAACCACCAACAAGGTACCCCTTGCACATGGTACATGAGCTATCCCATAACCAAATGACAAGGAAAGCAGACAATGAGCATCTCAGTGATCTTTTTATTTACTATATGAATAGCTTTTTATTGAGGATGCTTCATAGATAGCTCACTATGGTGATGCTGCAAGTTTCCACCATGATTAGGCATAGCTTAGGCTAGCGGCCCAGGCGTTTCTCTAACACAAAATACAAACTCCATGGACTTACAAGTTCCCTCTTTATTTCACACCGCTGACATTCACAGACAAAAGAGCATGATATCAACTGAGTACAAAGTACAAGTGCAATGTTGAAAATGTTCCCCGTGATAGCACGATTATGCTAATTCCAATGTATAAGTGCAAGCATATACAACATAGATGACACAATGGTTCATGTTTATTAGGGGCAAAGAATATAAAGTGTGCCATCAAGTTTGTGAGGGCTTTAATCACTAAGTTTTCACATAACAAAATAGTTTTTAATTGGAAGATAGCTGAAAACAAGAATATACTTGGAATGGTGTAACACACCATGCATAGGAGTTTATAGTGGACACTTTGGCAAAACTTGGTTTCTTGGGAATTGAAAGCATGAGTAGAACTTACTCATACAAGTGGAGGCTAGCAAAAGACTGGGAGCAACCAACTAAGAGAGCAATAATGGCCATAATCATGCAGAGCAACAAAACATTACCAATCAAAGCATAAAGTGGTACTACAAGTCAAGGACTAAATGATCATAAAGGCTATGGTGACTTGTTCATATTCATAACATGGTGTGATCATGTGCCAAGTCAACCCAAACAAAGAATCAAAGGAGAATACCACAATACTATGCTTTTGTATGCTAAAACAACGCATGATTCCTTCAAGGCACATTAAGCAATCCTAATTGTTTGGAGCAAGTCATGCTACAGCAATAATCACTAAGCATAAGGTCAAAACAACATCTAGCATGACATGATAAAGTCTAAGTCACAGTCAAAGCAAGCTCCTTCTTGTACCACTATAAGCATGAAGCTTCCTACTCTTTTTCAACATCAATCAACTTATTTGAAACAACTCACAAAGATAATAATCAATAAAGATCAGTCAGCTTGTCTCACAAATCTACAAATAAGAACTAAAAAGTTCTAAGGTGAAAGCACAAGAAAACTAAGGCTGAACGTAGTGCTAGCAAAAGTGAACACTCACAAAACAATAAGAGTGAAAACTAGAGTGTTCTAGGCAATGGAAACAGAGTGTGTCTCTCTCCAAAATAAGTGTGGTGTAACCAACCAATTTACTCAAGCAAACTAAGCAAACGAAAACCAAAAACAAAAACTAAGACGCTCCAAGAACAACACAACAATGCAGAAACAATAAAAAACGAAGTGTCTAGAAAGACCTGGGATTTTTATTGATGAAGAAGGGGATGCCTTGGGCATCCCCAAGCTTTGACGCTTGTACCTCTTGAATATTTCTTGGGGTGACACGGGGTGGCATCCCCAAGCTTGAGCTTTTCTCCATTCTTCATCTAATTACATCATTCTTTCTCTACACCTGCAAATTTTCCTTCATACAAAACTTCACACAATCTTCATTAGCAACATTAGTGTATTCAAAAGATAATAGACCCTTAGGTAAAGCTTTGGAACAGCGAGAATTTTCACTAAAAACACATGGTAATTTATCAACTCCTTCAAAAAGATCAATTACCCTAAACATAACTCAAAAAGGAATTAATAAGAAGCAAATGCAAATAGTGGCAGAAATCTGTCAAAACAGACCAGCAGGTAGAAACCGATTTTTTCGAACATCTTCTGTTTCTCAAATCAAAAAGTGATAAACTAAAGAAAGTTAGATAACATACTGGGGGATTTATTTGTAAATTTTCAGCTCAATCCGAGTTACATAGACTCCTCACGAATGTTTTTGGTGGAGGACAGAAATCTGTTTCAGGACAACAACTCCCCAAATCTTACTTCCCTCTCATTAGAGGTCATTCTTGGCACAAAAAGCAAACAAAATGGATAAGGAGAGGTTATTACAGAAGTAATAACTTCCAAGACTCAAGAAAACTCTTGGGTTATCTCACTACAAGTACTTTTCTTTAACGCCTTTAAGTTTGGCACGATAGTTTGAGAAGATGCTCACATAAGAAATATGAATTGAAGTAAAAGAGAGCATCAAGAAGAAAATTCAAAACACCTTTAAGTCTAACCCACTTCCTGTGCATAGGAATCTTGTAAAGAAACAAGTCATGAAAGCATAAAGCAACACGCATAGGAAAGAAAAACAAGTGCAACTTCAAGATTTTCAACATAAAGAGGGGAAACTTAATATCGTTGAGATACATAAGACCGTGTTTCCCTCTCTCATAATAACTTTCAGTAGCAACATGAATAAAATTAACAATATAACTATCACATAAAACATTCTTATCATGAGACATAATTATTACTCTCCACATAAGCATAGTCATCCTTATTGATCATAGTGGGAGCAAATTCAACAAAATAGCTATCATTAATATTCTCATCGCCATAATCATCAAATATAGGAGGCATATTGTAATCACAATTAATTTCCTCCTCAATAGTAGGTGGACTGAAAATATCATATTCATCATTGTAATCATCATATATTGGAGGTTTGGTATCATCATAAGCAATAGAATAGCTATCTTCCAAAGCTGGGGGACTAAAAAGATCATTTTCATAAAAAATAGCTTCCCCAAGCTTAGACTCTTCCATAGCATTACCAATAATGGTGTCCAAAGAATTCATACTAATAACATTGCTATTAGCATGCAAATAAAGTTCCATAGGTTTTTTAATTTTCTCTCCAAACACTTGATGTCATAACTCAAGATAAATACTATAAAGCTCTCTAATTTTTTTTGTTTTCCATTAAGCCTAACTAGTGAAAACAAGAAACAAAAAGAAAAAATTGCATAATCTAAAGGAAATAACTTTGAGCACTCACACACGAGGATATGAGTACCTTTTACCTTACCTCCCCGGCAACAGCGCCAAAAAATAGCTTGATGTCTACGCACTTCTATTTTTGTAGACAGTTGTTGGGCCTCCAAGTGCAGAGGTTTGTAGAACAGCAGCGAGTTTCCCTTAAGTGGATCACCCAAGGTTTATCGAACTCAGGGAGGAAGTGGTCAAAGGTATTCCCTCTCAAGCAACCCTACAATCAAGATACGAGAAGTCTCTTGTGCCCCCAACACACCCAATACACTTGTCAGGTGTATAGGTGCACTAGTTCGGCGAAGAGATAGTGAAATACAAGTGGTAACGGTGCCAGAAAAGAGCTTGACGGTGAGGTAAATACTACAACAAGCAAACATGCAACAGATCTAGTAGCAAACAGTGTTTCAATGCTTAGAAACAAGGCCTAGGGATCATACTTTCACTAGTGAACACACTCTCATATAAATATCCTCTCTTCATGATACTACTCTTAACTACTCTCCGATTGGACACTCTAATCCATGGCAGGGCTATAACAGCACACCTCAAAGTCCGCCTTTCCCAATCTAGATAACCCCACACTGTCACCTTGAGCGCTAGATGGGTCCAACAAACCGAAGGGAATATGCCCTTAGAGGCTATAAAGTGTTTATTATGTGTATTCCAAGTATATGATAGATGTTTATTTTGCATGCTATAATTGTATTAATACGGAAACGTTAATACATGTGTGTTTAATAAACAAACAGAAAGTTCCAAGTTATGCCTCTCTCTTAAACTAGCTCGTTGATTAACAAGATGATCAAGGTTTCCTGATCATGGACATTGGATGTTGTTAATAATGGGATCACAACATTAGTGTAATGCTGTGATGAACATTCATCCGAAGTATAGCATTACGATCAAAGTCATTGAGTTTATATTGCTATAACAACTTACGAAGTGATCCTAATCCTTAGACCATGAGATCATGTCAATCACTAACACCGGAAGAGTTTCTTGATAACATCAAACGTCACACCGTAACAGGGTGATTATAAAGATGGGTTCAGAACTAATAAAGTGTTATGCTGAGGTCCATGGATCGAGAGTGGAATTTGTTCATCCCGATGACGGATAGATATACTCTGGACCCTTTCGGTGATATCACATTGGTTAGCTTGCAAGCAAGTGATTTGATCACTAGAATGTTATATCACGGGAACGAGAAAAGAGTGCATGTTAGTAACGAGATCAAACTAGGTATGGAGATAGCGATGATCGAATCTCGGACATGTAATATATCACGAAACAAAGGGATTAATATACTAACGTAAAAGGTTCCGACGATCACAAGAAAGTCATCGTTAAATGTGTGGGAGTCAGTATGGGTCTCCAGATCCCGCTTCTGATTATTGATCCGAGAGGGGTCTCGATCATGACCGCATTATTCGCGAACCGTAGGGTGACACACTTAAGAGACACCGACATCCAATTGGAGCAAAAGTTTCATGTCGGAAAGAATAACAAGCGCAGGAATTTATTTCACTAGATACCGAAACATGTTTTCAGGTGAAATTGCAGAAAGTGTTTTTGCATGTGAAATGGAATTCTAGAAAGGGGTTATATGTGAATGTTTTCATTAAAGTAATTGACAAAATTCTCAATAAATAAAAGGAGTTTTATTTAATGAGAGTTTGCGTTAAATTTGGTGAAAATTTAATAGCAATTTTGAGTGGGATTTTGAGTGGAGGGAATGAAGAGGTTTTTGTGAGTGGAGTGTCCACCCACATGAATTAAGGAGAGGATGGGGAAGCCCCATGGCCGGTGGCCATCCCCCTTGGGTGCCCCCCTCCTCCTATAAAAGGCACCCCTCTCCCTCTCTCTCACTCACACCTCCTCGTGAAGGATCTCTCCCCCCTCTAGAATTTATCCCCCATGGTCTCAGACTAGCAAGATACATGTTCCCGGTGGATATTCGGCAAGAAAGAGTTGTGCTTCCGCTGCATCGCTGGAGCGAGGAGGCAGAGGTTGCTCGGTGCCTCGGACGTGTGTGCGAGCACGGATGCTGCTGATTTTCGGCGCTCGGACTTCCTCTCGATCTTGAGATCGGCAAGAGATCGTCTACATCAACCACGAGTTTCACTCGTTAAGCTTTGTCGGTCTTCAAGGGTATGTTCTCTACGGATATACATCTGCCCGTTGTTTGTATCTAGTAGATAGATCTTGGTACATAGTTGTTCCTATCGTAGGAAATTTTTTGTTTTCTATGTTGCGAACCCTACAGTGGTATCAGAGCCGGATCTATGCATAGATGCTTTACACGGGTAGTACACATATGAGTATGTGGGCGATGATGATCATGTTGTTGCTTCTTAGTTGTAATTTTGTATATTGGTGGCATAGTGGGATGAAGCGGCCCAGACAAACTTTACATGTCCTCGCACATGAGACATGTTCCACGCTTGACATGCAACTAGTTTGCATAAGTGGCTAGCGGGTGTCTGGCTCTCCTACTATAGTCAATATCTATTTTGCAATGAGTTGTCAACAATTTGGTTATCCTCGTTGTGGTTCATGTTCGTAGGTATGAACGGTTCTATCTTCAAAAGCCCTAAGCCACGTAAAATTTGCAATAGATAAATTAGAGGCGTCTAGTTTAGATTGTTGCTGGGCTAGTGTTATGATATGGTGATGTTGTAAATAGAAGTATGAGATGATACTCTTACAACACACATAATGTGTAAGTTCCATAGACCTTGTCCTTACACATAAAGGTATGATAGTGATCATACCACGATGCACATGATAGAGATCATATGCGGGAACCATATCATTTCACTTATAAACATGTGATGTTTGATAGCATATTATATTGCTTGTTTGGCGTTTTATTAGCATAATAAGATGATCCCTCAATTAAATATCAAGATAAGAATGTGTTCTTCCTTTAGGATGCACCGATTATGTTTTCGTCACTCCAAGACATCACGTGATGATCGGGTGTTCTTGGGTCCACAACCATATTTTGGGTGTAAGACAGTTACACACGCGAATACTAAGGTTCTTACTTGGCGAGCCTAGCATGTAAATACATGGCCTCGGAACACGTACCGAAAGGTTAAGCATGAGTCATATAGTATATATGACGCCCATTTGATGCTCGCCTTTGAAGCTACACTGACTCACGTGATGATCGGACTTGGTGTAGTGGATTTGGTTCATGTAATCACCAAAAAGACAGGAGGGATGTCGTTTTTGAGTGGGAGTTCATTCGTAATGCGGATTAGTTGAACTCAATATATCATAAACTTAGTCTAAACTTTACAAATTCTGTTGTAGATGGCACTACCTGCTTTTAATTTCAATGTGTTCATAGAGAAATAGAAACTTGCAATGAACGGTAGCAACTTTACCGAATGGGCCATGAATTTGAGGATTCTCCTCTCTACTGCACAAAAGCAATATGTGCTAGAAGCGCCACTAGGCCCCCCACCTTTTGAGGATGCCCCTGACGAGAATAATAATGTCTATCAGACTCGTCAGGAGGACCACAACTTAGTTCATTATGGCATATTGTATGGGCTAGAGCCAGAACTTCGAAAGCATTTCGAAAATGGCAATGCATTTGATACAATGGGTGAGTTGAAAATGATTTTCGACACAGATGCTGCTGTAGAGAGATACAATGCTTCATAAAAGTTCTTTAGCTGCATGATGGAAGAGCACAACTCCATTAGTGAGCATGTACTCAAGATGTCGGGTTACACTGATAAGCTTGTGTCCTTGGGAATATTGATTCCCATTGACTTAGGAATCCATCGTGTTCTGCAGTCTCTGCCACCTAGCTATAAGAGCTTTGTGATGAACTATAATATGCAAGGCATGAAGAAGTCTCTCCCCGAGCTTCTATTAATGCTTAAAACTGCAGAAGTGGAGATCAAGAAGGAACATCAAGTGTTGATGATCAATAATAACACTGGTTTCAAGAAAGACAAGAAAGGGAAATGGAAGGGAAGTAAGTCCGGTAAGCCGGTTGCCGTGCCTGAAAAGAAACCTCGAGTTGGCCCTAAGTCTGATAGCGAGTGCTACTATTGTAAAGGGACTGGCCATTGGAAGCGCAACTGCCCCAAATATTTCGCAGACAAGAAGGCCGACAAGGCAAACAAAGGTATATATTATATACATGTTATTGATGTGTACTTGACTAGTGCTCGCAGTAGCACCTGGGTATTTGATACCGGTTCAGTTGCTAATATTTGTAACTCGAATCAAGGCTGCGGAACAAGTGACTGCTAGCAAGGGGTGAGGGCAAGATGCGTCTCGGCAATAGATCAAGTTTTGATGTGATCGCCGTCGGAACGCTACCTCTCCACTTGCCATCGGGATTAGTAATAAACTTGAATAATTGTTATCTAGTGCCAGCACTAAGCATGAACATTGTATCTGGATCGTGTTTGATGCGAAGTGGTTATTCATTTAAATCTGAGAACAATGGTTGTTCTATTTATATGAATGAAATCTTTTATGGTCATGCACCGATGATGAATGGTTTATTTCTATTGGATCTCGATAATAATGTTACACATATTCATAATGTTGATGCTAAAAGGACTAAACTTAATGATGATATATCCGCATATTTGTGGCACTGCCGTCTAGGTCATATTGGCGTTAAACGCATGAAGAAGCTCCATTCGGATGGACTTTTGGAATCACTTGATTTTGAATCATTTGATACATGTGAGCCATGCCTTATGGGCAAGATGAATAGAATGCCGTTTTTCGGTTCAATGGAACGGGCGACAGATTTATTGGAAATCATACATTCTGATGTATGTGGTCCAATGAGTGTGTCAGCGCGAGGTGGATATCGTTATTTTTGTTACTTTCATGGATGGTTTGAGTAGATACGGTTATATCTACTTGATGAAACACAATTCTGAAACCTTTGAAAAGTTCAAGGAATTTCAGAATGAAGTGGAAAATCATCGTAATAGAAAGATCAAATTTCTATGGTCCGACTGTGGAGGTGAGTATCTAAGTTACGAGTTTAGCACTCACATGAAAGAGTGTGGAATTGTTTCACAACTCACGGATGATTCAGATGAACACCACAGCGAAATGGTGTGTCAAAACATCGTAATCATACTTTATTGGATATGGTTCGATCTATGATGTCTCTGATGGACTTGCCGTTGTCATTTTGGGGTTATGCACTAGAAACTGCTACATTCACTTTAAATCGGGCACCATCCAAATCCGTTGAAAAGACACCATATGAATTGTGGTTTGGAAACAAACCTAAGTTGTCATTTCTTAAAGTTTGCGGATGCGATGTTTATGTGAAGAAACTTCAACTGGATAAACTCGAACCCAAAGCGGAAAATGCATCTTCATGGGATACCCTAAGAAAACTATTGGGTATTCCTTCTATCACAGATCCGAGGGCAAGGTTTTAGTTGCTAAGAATGGATCCTTTCTAGAGAAAGAGTTCCTCGCGAAAGGTGTGAGTAGTCGGAAGGTAGAACTCGAAGAGGTTATTGAACCTTCTCTTCAAAGTATGGCGAGTAGCACAACACCGGAAGTCGTTCTGGAGTTGGATTCACCAGTTGAAGAGGGAATGCATGATAATGATCATGAAACTCCAAAAGAGAGTACTACCAAACCTCACAGGTCTAGCAGGACGCGTGCAACTCCCGAGCTGTACGGAAACCCTATTATGAATTTCATGCTTGATGAAATTGATGACCCTGCGACGTATGAAGAAGCGATGATGAGCCCGTATTAAAACAAATGGTTAGAAGCCATGAAATCCGAGATGGAATCCATGTATGCAAATCAAGTTTGGAACTTGGTGGACTTACCTCACGACCGAAAGGCCGTGGAGAACAAATGGATTTTCAAAAGGAAAACTGATGCTGATGATAATGTGACCGTCTATAAATCTCGACTTGTCACAAAGGGGTTTCGACAAATTCATGGAGTTGACGACGACGAGACATTCGCTCCCGTAGCAATGCTAAAGTCAGTTAGGATTATGTTAGCAATTGCTGCATATTTCGATTATGAGATATGGAAGATGGATGTCAAAATCGCGTTTCTCAATGGTAATATTGAAGAAGAGTTGTATATGATACAACCAAACGGTTTTGTCGATCCTAAGGATGCTAACAAGGTGTGCAAGCTTCAGCGATCCATCTATGGACTGAAGCAAGCATCACGAAGTTGGAATCTTCGCTTTGATGAGGTGATCAAAGAGTTTGGATTTGTCCAAACTTATGGATAAGCTTGTATTTACAAGAAAGTGAGTGGGAGCAATGTGGCATTTCTGATATTATATGTGGATGACATATTATTGATCGGAAATGATATAGATCTTTTAAACAGTGTTAAAAGTTATCTAAACAGCAAATTTTCAATGAAGGACCTAGGTGAAGCGTCATACATATTAGGCATAAAGATCTATAGAGATAGATCTAGGCGCCTAATAGGGGTATCGCAAAGTACATACCTTGATAAGATTTTAAAGAAGTTTAAAATGGACGGAAGTAAGAAGGGGTTCTTACCTATGTTGCAAGGCAATACATTGAGTAAGACTCAACGTCCGGCTATGGCGGAAGAAAGAGAGATAATGGACAAAGTCCCCTATGCTTCAGCCGTAGGCTCTATAATGTATGCCATGCTATATACAAGACCGGATGTGGCACATGCTATTAGTTTGACTAGTAGGTACCAATCGGATCCAGGTTCGAAACACTGGATAGTAGTCAAGAATATCCTTAAGTACTTGCGAAGAACTAAGGATATGTTTCTTGTGTACGGAGGTGAAGAAGATCTCGTTGCTAAGTTTTATGTTGACGCAAGCTTTGACACTGATCCAGATGACTCTAAGTCTCAATCCGGATAAGTATTTCTCATGAATGGCGGAGCGGTTAGTTGGAGGAGGTCCAAACAACCTGTGGTGGCGGGATCAACAACGGAGGCTGAATATGTTGCTGCTTCATAAGCGGCTCAGGAAGCAGTTTGGATGAAGGAGTTCATATCCGAACTAGGTGTGGTTGCGACTTGCGAGCGTGTTGGACCCAATGGTGATCTATTGTGACAACAATGGTGCCATTTCCAATGCCAAAGAACCAAGGTCTCACAAGAATTCCAAGCATATTAAGCACCGGTTTCACTCCATCCGCAAGCATGTCAAGGATGGAGATATAAAGATTTGTAAAGTACACACGGATCTCAATGTAGTAGATCCTTGACTAAAACTCTCCCTAGAGCAAAACATGCTCAACACCAGAACTCCATGGGTGTTAGATTCATCACTATGTAACTAGATTATTGTCTCTAGTGCAAGTCGGAGACTGTAGGGAATATGCCCTGAGAGGCAATAATAAAGTGTTTATTATCTGTATTCGAAGTAGGGTGGGCCTGCTCCAACCTAGGGTGTGGACACCCTGGTGTCCTCCTCTGTCTCGACTTTGATTTTCCGTATCGTTCAGGAAAAAATATGAACTTTGGCTTTTTCCCGTCCAATTCCGAGAATTTTCATTTTTTAGCTTTCTGAAACAAGAAACAGTAGAAAACAGGCAACTGGGCACTATGGCATCTTGTCAATAGGTTAGTTCCAGAAAGTGTATAAAAATACCTCAAAGTGTAGACAAAGCAAAGCAAAGTAGATACTAAACAAGCATGGAGCATAAAAAATTATAGATACGTTTTCGACGTATCAAGGACAGGATCCTAAGACATCTTTGAGAAGATCCGCCGTAGTGGTGTCCCTGCTCTCGCACACCATCTTGCTTGCAGTTGATAACTTCACAAGGATGCCTATTTATAAATTAAGCAGCACAACATAGTATCGACACTCATGACATAATATCGACACTCACCCCTTTCATATTGTTGCCACCCATCGAAATAGTGTCTCCACTCACCGGCATAGTGTCGCCACTCACTGGCATAGTGCCTCCACCCACCAAAATATTGTCACCACCCATGTTGAGTCCCTATTGGTAAACATGGTTCTCGCTGGCCCTAGTCTGCCGCAATCCCTTAAGTCTCGGTTGGTGTCTCCAACCGGGACTAGAGGTTCATATTTAGTACCGGTTGGAGACACCATCCGGGACTAAATGGGCTCACGCCGTCCCCAACCTGCCGTAACCCCTTAATTCATGGTTGGTGTCTTCAACCGGGACTAAAGGTGATATGGGGTGGCCTGATCTTCTCAGCAAGCACTTGTCGATGATGATGATGGATGGATGATAACTAGCCTGTAGCTATGAACTCTCTCGCTCGAACCCTGATGCCAATGGAATAGGTCTCGAACCATGTGGGATATTCACAACACCATGCTCTTGCGCACGCAGCCGTCGACCACGGACGGTAGTTTGCAATCTACTAATTCCCAATGGAACAACATATCACACTCAATGTAGAAGTATAACTCGATTATAGGTAATTCCATAGGTTCTTAAAAGAATCAACTCCAAAATATTTTAACGTGGTCTAACTTTTCTAGAGACGGCGCCCCATCTATTTAAGAGTCAAAGGGGGCGGTTAGGCTAAGAGTTGTAAACGCACACGACTTAAACTAAGATACATGCCGACCCCATGTGGGCCAGCCCTTAGGCGCGCATGCCACCTGTGTCGCGGCAGAAATATGCGCTGTTTATGTGCCGCGGCAGAACTCCTGCCGTGGCAGAGTTTCAGCCAATTTCTGTGCCGCGGAAGCCCGTTTCTCTGCCGCGGCAGAGACTCTGCCTAGTGTTGATCTTCTCCTTTGCAACTCCTTGCGCTTCCTCCCTATCCTCCCTCACGCTTGCTTCATTGATCAACACGCCATGCTCCATTTGCTTCAGCTTCTCGCTCCGTGCTATGCCTTCTTTTCCCATGTACCTGATCATACAATGATACAAAGACTTAGGCAGTAAAAATTCTCATTAAGTAAAACATCAGGCTCATTAAGAAACAAATTCACTTGTTGTTCTAGTATCTTAGCACGGGCTCTTTTAATTGCTCGAATTCTAATCTCATTGGACTGATTCTTGTTAGCAGCAGCTGAAACATCATCAGTAGTAACTGGGGAAGGTGTAAGTATAGGTATGTCTTCATCAAAAGGTGGAGTAGAAAGTTTGTGATAGCGTGTCCATACGGTACAGAATCGCGACATAGTTTATAATACTATGCCCATATTGTGCATGTATGTGCATCTTGGGATGACGAACAATGTTGCAAGATTCCTTTTCATCGCACGGAAAAGCTATTTTCTATTTTTCGAGCGCCAAAAACTAGGCGTTTTGTGAAGCAAACACCAAAAGGGCTAATTCAAAATGATACCATCCAATTTTTTAAAACTACTGGACCACTTTACATAGACGACGTCGCAACTGGGGTATCTCAAACCTTTTCGTCTATCCCGGGTAAAAAAGACAAATGTCTGCTGAATCTCAAACCTTTTTAGAAAATCATTTTTAGATTCACAATATGATGTTTCTTCAAAGATCCAATGCATGTTTTAATGAGGCTCATCCCCTATCTTCATGCCCACCATTTTGACCATAGTTTGAAACAGGCATAAGAAATTCAAAAACAGTCCGAACAATATAAATCCTTCGCTTGGTGTCATATTATGTGATACTTGGTATATTGATTGTATCTCGAAAAGTCCTTCTCAAAATGATCTATCATGTTCGAGATTTCATGGTTTTCGGTCCAAATGACCAATGTATTGTCTAGAATCGCGGCATAGTTTGTGATATTGTGCCCATATTGTGCATGTATGTGCATCTTGCGATGGCTTACAATGTTACAGGAGAAAGTTTTGCTTTTTGTCGCACGGAAAAGCTATTTTCTGAGCGCCAAAAAGCAGGTTGTTTTGTGAAGCAACTACCAAAGGCTAATTCAAAATGATACCACCCCATTTTTCAAAAAATACTAGACCACCTTACATGGACGATGTCTCAATCGGAATATCTCAAACCTTATCGTCCACACCGGGTAAAAAGAAAAATGTCTGCCGAATCGGTAAGAAGTGGGTCCAGTTTGAATTACATGTACATGATCTAATGCTCATGATTTTTTGAAAAAAAATATTTTCAGACTCACAATTTGATGTTTCTTCAAAGATCTAATACAAGTTTTAAAGAGGCTCATCCCCTATCCTCATGCCCGTCGTTTTGACCACAGTTTGAAACGAGAAGATTTTGAAACGGGCATAAGAAATTTAAAAACAGTCCAAACAATGTAAATCCTTCACGTGATGTCATATTATGTGACATAGTTGCAAGGAAAAAATCAATGTTTAGAAAATCGGCAATCGTTAACTGCTCGGTCGGCTTGAGTTTTCTGATTAATCAAAAATCGGCCTATTAACTTATTTAATCGGCCGACCATTAATCGACGGGGATTTTTTCAAAGTCAAAGGTTCCAAACACTATAATATGGTGGACAAGTAAAAGTTGCAAGAGCCTAAAATCAATTTCTATTGAAGTATTAGTGTATTCCCATTAATGCTTGAAGTGAACGTGATAAGGCTACAAAATGGAAAGTAACGATATGTGTTCTAACTTCTAAGCCTGTAAGTTGGAAAATAAAAATCATTGGACAATCGAACCTGGTTAGCCAGCAATAAAAAATAATCATAGAATAGCATAGCTTCTCTATATGTGAGGAATGCACAAATCAATATAGATCAGCATCACAGCTGTATATATCAGGAATGCACAAATCAATATAAAACAGCATCAATGCAGTACATATTACTAACCAGGTGCACACATATACGTGTAGATGTAGCATAACGGCAGTCCATAGTACATAACCAGATCCAACTAATAAATCTTAGTTCTCTCACAATCAAAATAAAATAGATAGAAATAGGATTGTTAACTCCCCAATATTCAAGGCTGCCTCACGTCCTCCTCATCTTCATTGTAGCTGGTTTTGATGACCCCATCATCTTCGGACTCAAACTCTATGTCCTCCTCCATGACAACATCATGTTTAAAAAAATTCTCCGATGCATATTAGTTGACTCAAATTTATCTAAAAACAGGTGTATCTAGCACTAAACTTGACTATATATATTTATATCTAGATGAATCTAATCAATTAATATGGGTCCGGAGTACTTCATAGAGTTCACTCACCCTTGCACTCTCCATTCAGAAGCACCAGCAACAGCCATCTAATATAATTGGCGGTAACAGTATCATGTACTGCAAAAAGTGACAGAAATTCAACATAACAAACCATGCTCTTTTCAACACGAAAATATATTTGCAGCAGACATCTACAAACTACTCCTGGAATACAAACACTTCAAGTCCATGAGGAATAAAATACTAACACTTCTTGAATAGTTTAGAAGAAATCTAGTTCAGTAGACTAGTAGTCCACGTAAACTAGACAAACTACTGGCTCAATTCATAATCACGAGACCCAAAAGACTAACGCATGAATATTTTAGAAGAAATCTAGTTCTGTAGACTGAATTGCACGGATCTTCAGAGAATCAATAATTAAATAATCACATAAAAGGAGAGGATCAGGGGAATAAGATGGGCATCGTACCTTAGATTGGATTCAAGGGGAAGAGTTCTTGAGCACATGAGCGGGTAGAATGAAGTGGCGCTAAGAGTCCATAGTCAAGAGAGCGGCAGGAAGCGGATGGCTGATGGAGAGCAATCGCGTACGTGAGGCCTCAATCGCATCTGCGGCGGCGGCTGTTCAATCACATCTGCGACGGAGAAACGGGAGCGCGGGACAAGATCGTGACATTTATCGAGGCAGGGAAGCGCGCGTCAGGCGGTGGGTCGGGCGGAGGTGCCAATTTTTTTTTTTTGATGCTTCGTCTTCGGCAGATCCCGTTTAATCGCTTGTCAGACCAAGTAAGCTGTCCGTGAGGAATTCGTTCGGTGGATTTTTTGAATATTGGGAAAATATTAAATTGGTATATTCGGACACCTAGCGATTAGAGATTAAATGGCGTCTAATAAGTGGATTTTTTAAATATTGGGAAAATATTAAATTGGTATATTGATTGAATCTCGAAAAGTCCTTCTTAAAATAAGCTATTATGTTCAAGATTTTATT
Organism: Avena insularis; assembly: GCA_023614405.1. Taxonomy (NCBI): domain Eukaryota; kingdom Viridiplantae; phylum Streptophyta; class Magnoliopsida; order Poales; family Poaceae; genus Avena; species Avena insularis. The sequence continues at coordinate 227,793,311 of CM042689.1, read as the reverse complement.
ACTTTTGTTCTAAGTGACCAATGTTATGAGTAGAATTATGGCATAGTTTGTGATACTGTGTCCATACTGTGCATGTATTTGTATTTTAGAATGATGAACAATGTTGTAGGAGGAAGTTTTTATTTTTGTCGCATGGAAAAGCCATTTTCTGAACGCCAAAAAAGGGGATATTTTATGAAGCTACCACCAAAGAGCTAATTCAAAATGATACCACCCTATTTTTCAAAAATATTATGTCCCAACCGGGATATCTCAAACATTTCCGTCCACCCCGGATAAGAAAGACAAATGTCTGCCGAATCGGTAGGAAGTGAGTCCGGTTTAAACTACAGGTATATGATCTAATGCTAATGATTTTTTGAAAAATTCATTTTTACTCTCACAATATGATATTTGTTCAGAGATTCAATACAAGTTTTAACTTGGTATATTGATTGCATCTTAAAAACTACAAAAGGCAAAATTTAGAATAAATATTGTCAATTGTTTCCTAAAATGCTTTGCTTATGATTGCGTCGTCCATAACCATAAAGTATCTTCATCATTTAATAGGATGATTGGGTCAGTGTTTATTGTGAAGGGTGAAATTTTATAAAACTTATTATAATTTTCTAACATATATCTGTCTTGTCCTTCACTCCCACGATGTTTCTTTTCCTTAAAAGAACTATGTGGCGCTTTGGCTCATCGTATCGTATGATGTATTCATTTGCTTATTTTTCTTTTTTTTGGGTTTGGTAGACATGTCCTTCACATAGAAAACCTGAGCCATATCGTTGGCTAGGACGAAAGGTTCTCTGTATACCCAAAATTGTTGAGATCCATTATGTCATTATGTACTTCTTGTCTACCTCAACCCCCCTCCTATCAACTTGACTCATTTGCATCGAAACAAATGGACCTTAAAATAAGGTCCATGGTCAAGTTTCTATATCTCCTCTATGTAATCATAATATGTGTTCTTTTTTCCATTGTTGTTTATTGAATCAATGCGGATACCACTGTTTTTGTTGGTGCTCTTTTTTTCTTGGGCGATTGTGTAAAATATATTCTCATTTATCTCGTACCCTTGGAAAGTTAATACAGTCGAAGATGGTGTCCTGACCAATAGGTATAGCTGATCTCCAATAGTGGTGTTATTCATGAGATGTGTTTCTAACCAACCGCCCAAACTCGCCATGTGTGCACGTGTAATCGAGTCATTAGACTGCCCTGGGTATTTAGAGCATAAAATATTCTTGTGTTCATTGATATACGGGGCCACCAAGGTGGAACTTTGTAAAACTGTATAGTGTGCTTGAGTGAAAGAATGTCCATCTCTACTTATTATTGTTTTCCTTCCTAGCGTGCCTTTTGCACTCAGTCTCCCGTTGTGCCGCGATTGAGGAACACCAATCGGCTTAAGGTCAAGAATAAAGTCAACACAGAACTCAATGACCTCCTCTGTTACATAGCCCTTGGAGATGCTTCCTTCTGGTCTAGCACGGTTATGGACATATTTCTTTAAGACTCCCATGAACCTCTCAAAGGGGAACATATTATGAAGAAATACATGACCAAGAATGGCAATCTCTTCGACTAGGTGAATGAGGAGATGCGTCATAATATTAAAGAAGAACGGTGGGAACACCAACTCAAAACTAATAAGACTTTGGACCACATCATTCTATAACTTTGGTAAAATTTCTGGATCGATTACCTTATGAGAAATTGCATTGAAGACTGCACATAACTTCACAATGGGTAGTCGAACATTTTCCAGTAGAAGCCCCCTCAATGCAATCGGAAGCAATTGCATCATAATCACGTGGTAGTCATGAGACTTCAGGTTTTAGAATTTTTTCTCTGCCATATTTATTATTTCCTTTATATTCGATAAGAAGACAGACGAGACTTTGATACTGCTCAGGCATTCAAAAAAGATTTTCTTCTCTTCTTTGGTAAGAGCATAGCTGGAAGGAAGACGTCCTTTATCCGTCTCATTCTCTCGATGCATGTTGTGTGGTTCTTTTATATGTTGTTGGTCCTGCCGAGCTTCCGGTGTATATTTTGTCTTCCCATACACTTCCAGGAATCCTAGCAGGTTCACGCAAAGATTCTTCGTCATGTGCATCACGTCGATTGAAGAGGGACCTCTAGAAATTTCTAATAGGGCAGCTCTCAAAATATAGATTTCTTCTTTCACATGGGCACGTGTCCGGCAGCGCCATTCAGAATAGATTAATCGCCAGGATCCTTTCCTGTAACATCCCTAAAATCATATTTCAAAACTCATGCATATCATCCATGCATCCATCATCATTTAGGGTTTCATCTCAAAATCATTTCAAAAACAGGAACAATGTTGCTCATTATTTTATGTATGAAAACCCTGGACTTTGTGCTACATGCTAATGAGAAAGGTGCTATTATTTAATCAGGATGTGAATTCAAACTTAAGTGATTTTAAGAGCTTGAGCAAAGTTTCAAAACAAAATATGGAATAGAACCAAAGTTATGCCTATTATTATATTTCCTAAAAGGCTTGGTTTTATTGTATTATTTTCAAATAACCCAAGTAGGTCTGAGTGAACAGAGGTGTTTTACACTTATTTGGATGCAAGGAACACTGTACAAAAGGCTAGAGAAGATTTGAATTCAAAATTATTTGAAATAGGATTTGAAAACCATTCCTAGAAATTCATTCAGAAAAAGAAAAGGAATAAAGGAGAAAAAAAATAGACAGCCAATCAAAATGACCGACCCAGCCCAACACGGCCCAGCTAGCCCAGCAGCTCCCACCCCGTGAAACGTTTTCTTTCACCCGCCCCCGCACCCACCAGCTCACTGACAGGCAGGACCCACTCTCCCTCCTCCTCTCTCGCTGACAGCCGCGGCCCACACGGGTACCATCGTCTCCACCCCCACGACTGGTTCATCCCCAAATTGACGCCGGCCGTTTCCTGTTGATTTGCGCTGCTTCAACTCGCGTAATTGCTCGAGTAAATCTCGCTCGTATCCTGGCTACTTAAACCCCTCTGCCCCCTCTCCATTCTCCCCCAAACCCCAAGCCCAGAGCGCCCCCAGGCTGCACGAATTGCTCACTGCAACCCCGCTGTCTCCGACGAGCTGCAGCCACCATTCCGGCCAACTCCGACCACCCCTCTGCTCCTGGTTCACACAAACAGACTCCACCTGACCTCGCGCATCTCCCAGTACCACCAGCTCGCTGCTGCGTGACCGAACGTCAAGCATAACGCAAACGACTGAGCGCCATCGTCTTCGGCTTCAACTCCGTCGAGCTCCCCCGGTAAGACCAGACCGCCCCAAGCTTTCCCCTTCACGCACGCGTCTTCTCCGTGATCTTCTGCATCTGACCACATCCTCCGTTTGCCTCCTCTTGATCGACAGTGTCGCGTACGACCTCGAACAGAGCCACCCGTCGCCAGATCCTACTCCGGCGAGCAATCCACCGCAACCCTGAGCGCCCCTTGCCGAACCGTTTGCACGTTGAGCATCACCGCGTCCTTGCGATCACGGTGAGTACTTTCCTTGTCCATCTAGCTCCCTGTATCGCCGGCGCCGCCACTATCTGGCCGTCGCTGCCGCGCGCAGCCGTTAAGCGCCGCCAGTTAATAGCTTGCTGTCTGAGTCCGTTGGATCCGTATCGTAGGGCTAGGATAGATCATAATCGAAGAGGTATCGTATGTCTCTGCGCCGTTAGATCTAAGTTAGATCCTGTGATCTGCGTCTGCCGATCAGCGCGAATCGGTACGCGCCAGTGATACTGCGACACGTGTCTAGGGTTAATTCAAAAATAGAATTCAAAAACAGATTTAGATCCAGATTTCAATTGGCTATAACTTGAGTTTTCCACGTTAGAATTTTGTAAACTTTATACCGTTGGAATCAGTGAATCAAGGCCTTTCTGAATATGCAATGTGTTTAACAAATAGGAACTGTTAAAATGACTTTGTATGCAGAAACAAGTTTAGGTCCATTTTGATTATAGTTTTTGTTTAGCAAATTGTTTTAGGGCTAAATAAGTTTAGTTAGCAAACTTTGTGACTTGTTATGTTTCTGTATTATACACTTGCTGGGCAGAATTTTCAAAATCATCACTTAGTAAATCCTTGCATGCATGCATTCATATAAGACTATGTTTTATCTCTGGAATGAATGTAATAAACGACCTTTGTATCTGTGTACTTCATCTTAAACTCTGGATGCTAGCATTGATCCAGGGACTAGCATTGCAATCACAGGGATCCTTTCCTTTACAAAGGAGGGATCTTACAGATGGTATCAGAGCATCGTGGTTGCCTGAGGATTATGACCCTAGGATTGGAAACCACTAAGGAAAATTTTTAACTACTTCTACACTTGTCTATTCTTCTCAGAACTTTTCTAATCTTCTCATTCTCCTCTCTATTTGTAGATGAACTCCATCAACGAAGCCGTGAAGAAAGGACCACTCATGACCATGACCTTGGAGTGTGAAACTGAGTTTCCCAAAATTCTCAAGGACCTCATGGTGGCAATGGAATCACATGGTGCAGCTGTGTACAAAGGCTTTCCAGTGATGGATGAAGGAGTGGAGTATTGGTGGGTGCAACTTCACTTGTACAAAAACAAGGAAGACAACCACAAAGAAAGAGGCTTCTGCATGTACACCAACACTGTAATGCACACCACATTCTTTGAGTCAGCCAGAGAAGCAGCTTGGAGGACTATCAAAGAACTAAGTGCAAGAGTCAAGTGCAGAATGCTCAACCTCCAAAAAGACTTAGAGAAAGAGAAGGAACTTACCCAAGAGTTGGAAGCCACCAACCAAACTTTAAGGCGAGATATTATAGACTTAGTGATGGAATCATGTGAAAAAGATAGGTGGATTGCCTCTAGGAACATTGTGTTAGCCAACAGATCCAGTGAGATAGGATTGTGAACGCACTTCGTTAGTTGGACCACCACCTATCACCTTATTTTCCAAAATGATACCTTAAATAAGTTTGGACCTTGATTGATGTAATGGAATTATGTATGCATGACTTGTGTGATTTTTGTGATCCATGGATGTGTATGAGATATTTGTCCTATTTTAAATTGTGTTGTCCTAACTTTTCTATCTTATAAATAGATGCCTATTACCATCAGCACCGTTGAGGAGTTCCAGGGTACCCGTTTTGGTCCGCGTATCGTTGAGCTTACCACTTTGCTCAATCTCCCTCTTCCTACCATTATGGTGCACCCACTCACCAAGTTCGAGAGGAAGGACCTCTGGGGCTTCAAGGTGAACCAGCCCGGACGCCAGACGGAGCCCACTACGGAGGCCATCGTCTTCAAGCTTATGCACGATGACAGGGAGAGAGGCATGGAGGTTGTCATGCAGGACCTGATAGGACGTTTGTTAGGCCGTCATTCCCGACAGGTTAGGGGCACCCACTTCCACGTCTTCGGAAGACGTGATGACGATGGAGAGTCCATTGACTTTGAGGACGACTCGAGGGACGCAGCAGAGCCGATACGTCTCTATCTCCAGGACTTAGAGTCTCTTATTAGGCACGTGGACACGGACAGGACCAACGTCATGCTCAACAATGACGAGCTCCAGGTGCAGCTTCACGAGAAGGACAAGCTTTTCGCACAGCAGGACGAGATAGTCAAGGAAATGGAGGCGAAGTTCGAGACCCAGGACCGCAAGTTCAAGAGTCAGGAGAAACGCGTCCAGGATAGGAACAAGAGGATCCGGGACATGACCGAGGAGCTGAAGTCCAAGGATTTCGAGCTAGAGCAGAAGATGGTGATTGAGAGGCTTCTCCTAAGAGGGCTCTCAAGACCAAGATCGAGTCCTTGACCACTACCATTGAGGAGAACAAGACCGCGATGGAGAACACAGGTCTTACTTTTGTCGAGGAGGAGATTGATGCTGATGAGTAGACTTGACTACTCGGTTATCTTTTATTATCATACTTGTTATTTGTGAACTTATTATTGGACCATCCGACATGTGGATGTCTTGCCACTTGTGTGTTTTACGTGAGACTTCGTTATCTTGTTGTTGAGTTTTTATCCTTGTGTTGCATGCTATGTGTTTGCTTATGTGATGTAATGTGCATGAATCATGTATGGGTATCTCATTCTTATTTCTATTTGAACAAATCACAGATGCCTCCCCGTCGCGCAAACCCCAACCCCAACAACATCACCTCGGAAATGCAACAAATGATGAATGCGCAAACACAGCTTATGCAAATGATGACAACATTCATCCAAAACCAGAATAACAACAACAACAACCCCAACAACAACAACAACAACCCTCCGGGTTTTGATATGCTCACCAGATTTCTGCGTTTGAGGCCAGCTAAGTTCTCGGGGACGACTGATCCCATGGTGGCCAATGACTGGCTACGTTCGGTAAACAAGGACTTAGTGACCGTGGGCTGCACGGATGCTGAAAAAGTCAGATTTGCAGCACATCTGTTGGAAGGGCCAGCCGCCACATGGTGGGATAACTTCCAAATCACCACTCCTATTGATGGGGTGACTTGGGCTATCTTTGAGGATGGCTTTCGCACTGCTCATATCTCATCAGGAATGATGAGCCTGAAAAAGAAGGAGTTTCACAACCTGAAGCAGCGCCACCGCAGCGTGGCTGAATATATAGAAGAGTTCAACAATCTGGCGTGCTATGCACCGGATGAGGTTGACACAGATGCGAAAAGGAAGGAAAAGTTTCTGGAGGGCTTGAATGATGAGCTAAACTTACAGTTGTCTGTGGCATATGTTCCAACTTATCAGTCTCTGTGTGACAAGGCTGCTATTTTGGAGAGTAAAATGAAGCAAGTCGAGAGTAGGAAGAGGAAACACTCCGACAAGCACAACTCAGGATCGTCTCACAAGCGATCTCACTATGATGACAGTGGCAGCTCGGGATCCCATAAGCATGGGAAATTTAACAAGCACCACAACCACAACCACAACCGTCATGACAACAAGCATCACCGCAGTCATGACAACGACAAGTATAAAAACCACAAGAGTGGACATAAGAGCCACCACAGTGGAAATGGAAGTGGAAGTCAGCCTGCAAAAAAGGACATCAGTCAGGTTGAGTGCTTCAAATGCAAGAAGCTGGGGCATTATGCTAATGAGTGCCCTGAGAAGAAAGTTGAAGGACCTAACAAGCCCAATCCTTTTCAGAAAGGACAAGTTAACCACATTAATGTGGAGGAGGTCTATGAGGAGCCTGATGCTGTTGCTGGTAAGTTCAGACTCAATTCCATTCCAGCATTTGTACTCTTTGATACTGGTGCATCTCATTCATTCATATCAAAAGCATTTGTTGATAGAAATGGGTTTGCATCTGAAAACATTGGGTGTCCAATAAAAGTTAGTTCTCCGGGTGGAGATATGATAGTAAGTCTTGGATGCCGGGATCTTGTCATAGAGTTTGGAAAGCATAAGTTTCCAGTGAGCCTGATAATTCTAGATTCCCAAGGACTGGATGTAATTCTAGGAATGGATTGGATGGATAAGTATGAAGGAGTGCTTGATTGTGCTAATCGTACTGTTTCACTCACAACCCCAGAAGGGAAAAGAATAAAGTTCAGGTCAAACTTTGAATCCAAAGGAAGTAAGCTTAATTCTCTTAAGGGGGTTAGCTTGGGCAGTGTGCCAATTGTGTGTGAGTATCCGGATGTATTTCCGGAAGAATTACCAGGAATGCCACCAGATAGAGATGTGGAGTTTCTGATAGATTTGTTACCAGGTTCTGGACCAATAGCAAAGAGACCATACAAAATGGCAGCTGAAGAACTAAAAGAGCTCAAGAAACAACTAGGAGAACAGTTGCAGAAGGGATTTATCCAACCAAGTTCTTCATCTTGGGGAGCCCCAGTATTGTTCGTGGAGAAGAAAGATAGAAGCCAAAGGTTATGCATAGATTACCGTTCACTCAACGAGGTAACTATCAAGAACAAATATCCTTTGCCCAGAATCAATGACTTGTTTGATCAGCTAGAGGGAGCTTGTGTGTTCTCGAAAATTGATCTCCGGTCGGGCTATTTTCAACTCAAGATAAGAGAGCAAGACATACCTAAACCGGCATTTACCACAAGGTATGGATTGTATGAATATACCGTAATGCCTTTCGGCTTAACCAATGCACCAGCATACTTCATGAATATGATGAACAAGGTGTTCATGGAATTTCTTGACAAGTTCGTTGTCGTCTTCATCGATGACATCTTAGTCTACTCCAAGAGCAAGGAAGAACATGAAGGACACTTGCGCTTGATACTTGAGAAGTTGAGAGGGCATAAACTTTATGCCAAATTCAGCAAGTGTGAGTTCTGGTTAGAAGAAGTTGGATTTCTTGGTCATGTTATGACAAAAGATGGTGTAGCAGTTGATCCTGCTAAGGTTTCAGCTGTGACAGAATGGGAATCTCCCAAGAATGTGAAAGAAGTTCGCAGTTTCCTTGGTTTAGCAGGTTACTACAGAAGGTTCATTGAGAATTTCTCAAAAGTTGCTAAACCCATGACTGAATTGTTAAAGAAAGATAAAAAGTTTGTTTGGTCGGAAGGTTGTGAAGTCAGCTTTCAAGAATTGAAGAAGAGACTTGTGACAGCACCGGTTTTATGTCTACCAGATTTGGAAAAGAATTTCCAAGTATATTGTGACGCGTCTCACCAAGGTTTGGGTGCCGTACTTATGCAAGACGGTAAAGTTGTGTCCTATGCCTCGAGACAACTCAAAACTCATGAAGTAAACTATCCTACTCATGATTTGGAGTTAGCCTCTGTCGTCCATGCACTCAAAACATGGAGACATTACCTTTTGGGAAAGCGCCAGAAGTGTTCACGATCACAAGAGTTTGAAATATATCTTCACCCAGAAGGAAATCAATATGAGACAAAGAAGATGGTTAGAGCTTATCAAGGATTACGACTTAAGTTTGCAATACCACCCCGGTAAAGCAAACGTTGTAGCGGATGCTCTAAGTCGTAAGGTATTTGTGAATGGCCTTACCAAGGGCGAATTGCCAGATGATTTGTGTAAGCAATTCAAAGAACTCAGATTGGAGATTGTACCTGAAGGACATCTCATGTCTTTAGATGTTCAACCCACTTTGTTGGACAAAATTCGAGAAGCTCAAAGGACTGATAAGGAGATTGAAGAGATTAAGAAAAATATTGACCAAGGGAAAGCTAAAAGTTTCCATGTAGATGAACAAGGTACTTTATGGCATGGGAAACGTATTTGTGTTCCGCAAGATCCGGAAATGCGGAAAATGATTTTGCAAGAAGCCCACAACTCTCCGTATTCTATTCATCCGAGTAACACCAAAATGTATATGGACATGAAAGAAAGATTTTGGTGGAACAATTTCAAGAGGGACATAGCCGAGCATATTGCTTTGTGTGATGTGTGTAGTAGAGTAAAAGCGGAGAATCAAAAACCAGCCGGTTTACTTCAACCACTACCTATTCCTGATTGGAAATGGGACAAAATTGGAATGGATTTCATCACCGGATTACCAAGGACCAGATCAGGATATGATTCCATATGGGTAGTAGTGGATCGCTTAACTAAAGTGGCCCATTTCATACCCGTGAAGACAACTTATACAAGTGCTAAGTTAGCCAAAATCTACATGAGTAGAATTGTATGCCTTCACGGTGTACCTAAAAGTATTGTGTCTGATAGGGGAACCCAATTCACTTCCCATTTTTGGAGACAGTTACACGAGTCATTAGGAACGAGGTTGGAATTCAGTACTGCTTTTCATCCTCAAACCGATGGACAAACGGAAAGGACTAACCAAATTCTGGAAGACATGTTGAGGGCATGTGCCCTAGATTATGGAGCAAGTTGGGATGAAAGTCTGCCTTACGCAGAATTTTCTTATAATAACAGCTATCAGGCCAGCATTGAGATGGCACCGTTTGAGTTTCTCTACGGAAGAAAATGTACCACCCCGTTGTTATGGAATGGTGTGGGAGAAAGAAGTTTATTTGGGCCAGATCTTATCAAAGAAGCCGAAGAGAAGGTCAAATTGGTTAAAGACAGGTTGAAGGTAGCACAGTCCGATGTAAAAGCTACGCAGATCCTAAGCGTAGAGAAGTCACCTACGAAGTTGGTGATAGAGCCTATCTTAGAGTATCACCACTCCGTGGAGTGAAAAGATTCGGAGTCAAAGGAAAGTTGGCGCCAAGATATGTTGGGCCATTCAAGATTCTGAGTCGCAAAGGCGAAGTTGCTTATGAAATTGAACTGCCAGCATCTTTATCAGCAGTCCATAATGTATTTCATGTGAGTCAGCTTAAGAAATGCCACCCATAAATGGAAGAATCTTCTTTGAAGGATACCATACCTTTGGAAGAAGTTCAACTAGAAAGTGATCTCACTTATGAAGAAAAGCCTATCAAGATTCTTGAGACCACAGAAAGAGTCACGAGAACAAAGACTATCAAGTTTTGCAAAGTGCAATGGAACCATCATACCGAAGAGGAAGCAACATGGGAGAGAGAAGATGATCTTCGGAAAGACCACCCTCACCTATTTGCTAGCCAATCCGAATCTCGAGGGCGAGATTCATCTTAAGGGGGTTAGATTTGTAACATCCCTAAAATCATATTTCAAAACTCATGCATATCATCCATGCATCCATCATCATTTAGGGTTTCATCTCAAAATCATTTCAAAAACAGGAACAATGTTGCTCATTATTTTATGTATGAAAACCCTGGCCTTTGTGCTACATGCTAATGAGAAAGGTGCTATTATTTAATCAGGATGTGAATTCAAACTTAAGTGATTTTAAGAGCTTGAGCAAAGTTTCAAAACAAAATATGGAATAGAACCAAAGTTATGCCTATTATTATATTTCCTAAAAGGTTTGGTTTTATTGTATTATTTTCAAATAACCCAAGTAGGTCTGAGTGAACAGAGGTGTTTTACACTTATTTGGATGCAAGGAACACTGTACAAAAGGCTAGAGAAGATTTGAATTCAAAATTATTTGAAATAGGATTTGAAAACCATTCCTAGAAATTCATTCAGAAAAAGAAAAGGAATAAAGGAGAAAAAAAATAGACAGCCAGTCAAAATGACCGACCTAGCCCAACACGGCCCAGCAGCTCCCACCCCGCGAAACGTTTTCTTTCACCCGCCCCCGCACCCACCAGCTCACTGACAGGCAGGACCCACTCTCCCTCCTCCTCTCTCGCTGACAGCCGCGGCCCACACGGGTACCATCGTCTCCACCCCACGATCGGGTTCATCCCCAAATTGACGCCGCCGCTTCGTTGATTTGCGCTGCTTCAATTCGCGTAATTGCTCGAGTAAATCTCGCTCGTATCCTGGCTACTTAAACCCCCTCTGCCCCCTCTCCATTCTCCCCCAAACCCCAAGCCCAGAGCGCCCCCAGGCTGCACGAATTGCTCACCGCAACCCCGCTGTCTCCGACGAGCTGCAGCCACGATTCTGGCCAACTCCGACCACCCCTCTGCTCCTGGTTCACACAAACAGACTCCACCTGACCTCAGATCTCCCAAGACCACCAGCTCGCCCACAGGACTGAACGTCAAGAACGCAACGACTGAGCGCCACCGTCTTCGGCTTCAACTCCGTCGAGCTCCCCCGGTAAGACCAGACCGCCCCAAGCTTTCCCCTTCACGCACGCGTCTTCTCCGTGATCTTCTGCATCTGACCACATCCTCCGTTTGCCTCCTCTTGATCGACAGCGTCGCCTACGACCTCGAACAGAGCCACCCGTCGCCAGATCCTACTCCGGCGAGCAATCCACCGCAACCCTGAGCGCCCCTTGCCGAACCGTTTGCACGTTGAGCATCACCGCGTCCTTGCAATCACGGTGAGTACTTTCCTTGTCCATCTAGCTCCCTGTATCGCCGGCGCCGCCACTATTTGGCCGTCGCTGCCGCACGCAGCCGTTAAGCGCCGCCAGTTAATAGCTTGCTGTCTGAGTCTGTTGGATCCGTATCGTAGGGCTAGGATAGATCATAATCGAAGAGGTATCATATGTCTCTGCGCCGTTAGATCTAAGTTAGATCCTGCGGTCTGCGTCTGCCGATCCGCGCGAATCGGTACGCGCCAGTGATACTGCGACACGTGTCTAGGGTTAATTCAAAAACAGAATTCAAAAACAGATTTAGATCCAGATTTCAATTGGCTATAACTTGAGTTTTCCACGTTAGAATTTTGTAAACTTTATACCGTTGGAATCAGTGAATCAAGGCCTTTCTGGATATGCAATGTGTTTAACAAATAGCAACTGTTAAAATGACTTTGTATGCAGAAACAAGTTTAGGTCCATTTTGATTATAGTTTTTGTTTAGCAAATTGTTTTAGGGCTAAATAAGTTTAGTTAGCAAACTTTGTGACTTGTTATGTTTCTGTATTATACACTTGCTGGGCAGAATTTTCAAAATCATCACTTAGTAAATCCTTGCATGCATGCATTCATATTTTTGATTGTATATGAGTTGTGTGTAATTGTATGCTACAAATTTTTGTGTAGATTTTGCTAGTGACTGTGATTGTGAAGAGTGCTGCCCTCCCCATTACCAAGGCAAGTGATACTTCATGATATTTCCACCCTTTATTTTGATTAAGCATTAGAATTATTTTTGCTAAGTCTTGCATGCTACTTTTGCCAAATGCTAAGTGGGAAATCCTATGTAGTTGTAGAATTGTAGAATTGCTAGGGAATTTTCCTAAGTTAAGATACTATGCTATGCTTAGCCTAGCTAATAGAAAACAAGGGTTGGCAAAGTATGTAAATGCTATGGTAAAATAATTCTAAGTCCTTTGGGACTCATGCTTTTCTTAATAAAACAACTAAGTCAATGAACTTCCTGGGTGGAATGGGACTTGAATGGTGGTTTTTGGTTGAGTGGTTACACAAGGCCATGGATTTGGCTTGTGTATCTCACTTGTGGTATGCCACCCAGGCACAAAGGGATTTGGAGGCCAAATGTTGAGAAAGCTTAAAGGCAACCACTTGGCAATATGGGCTCGCCATGATCATATAGGTTGCTAGAACTTAGTCACTTGGACAGTTGGTGGTAGTGGGAATGATAGGTTGGAGCGTCCATTTGACTAAGGAAAGGCTTCTGAAAGGTCCTGTCTTGGGAAACCAAGTCTGGTGGGGAAAGTGCACAACCTCTGCAGATGGAAAATCTAAGTACTTAGCCAAGTCCATGGCAATAGACAAATTGAGCATCAAGACATGGAAGCTACAAGAATCTCATCACTCCAACTTCTAAGTAAAACTTGTGGGTGAACAAGGGTGAAGAACCCCAATGTCTATTGGTGGTTTCTTGGGAAGTTTTTGAAAAAGAAAAACTTAGTGATTTCAACTAATAGGAAAAACCTATTTTGAGCAAAGCAAGCCAAGCTACACTTAGCCAAAATGCATATAGTAAGATAGTCCACTTAAAATTTACTAAGGTATCACTTGCCAATACTATTCCAAAGTATTGACCCTCTGTGGCTGTAACTTGTGATGTTGCAGGTTACTCCGATGATGAGTAGGAGTCATGAGTCTACACTCAACATGCTTGCCTGTGGCACATGAAGATGAGGACTTATGTTTATTTACTTATTCCATAAACTCTTGTATTAGGCCTTTGGCCCTGAGTTGTATAATACTATGTTTTATCTCTGGAATGAATGTAATAAACGACCTTTGTATCTATGTACTTCATCTTAAACTGTGGATGCTAGCATTGATCCAGGGACTAGCATTGCAATCACAGGGATCCTTTCCTTTATAAAGGAGGGATCTTACATTTCCATAGATTACTTCTAGATCCTTGACCGTACCTAATATATCATCACCAGTACGGTGGACATGCTTCTTCCGGTGATCTACCTCAACTTTGAAATGCTTTCCTTTCTTTCATACGGGATGCTTGGTCACAAGAGATCGACGATGCCCCATGTACACAACCTTTTTACAATTATCCAAATATACACTTTCAATCTCATCTAAACAGTGTGTACATGCATTGTATTCCTTGTTTGTTTGTCTTGAAAGTTTATTAAGAGCAGTCTAATCATTGATTTCTATGAAAATCAATGCTCGTAGGTCAAATTCCTCCTGTTTGTGCTCATCCCACACACGTATGCCGGATTCGTGCCACAGCTATAAAAGTTCTTCAACAAATGGCCTTAGGTACATGATAACCCCCAAGTGCAGGGGATCACCGTAGTACAATTCGATAAGTATTTGAGTGTCGAACCCACGAGGAGCTAAAGGTAAACTATCTATTCTCTAAAGCCCTATTACCCACTTATATGGCCTTCTATGCAAAGCTAGGATTTCAAGTGTGTGTGGTATTATGTAGAAAATAGTAAACTTTTGCAAGTAAAAAGAACTACTCCCTCTGTTCGGAAATATAAGACGTTTTATCTTTGTGAATCGAATGTATCTAGACATCTTTTAGTGTATAGGTTCATAGAGGTTCGGAGTGAACCTATACCCTAAAAGGTGTCTAGATACATTCGTTTCACAAAGCTAGAATGTCTTATATTTCCGAACGGAGGGAGTATGTGTGAACTAGTGCAAGTAAAGTGGGTGAAGTGGAGTGGATGTGGATAATATTATGGGAGAAAATGTTTAGGCAAATTGATATTTCATTTGTTTGGTTGTCACAATTAGTGAAGCACATAGATAGTCTTTTATAGTTTCTTCTAGGAGGAGCCATAACTAGGTGTAGCCATAGATACATGAGCAAATACACCACTAATGATTGATTCCAAGGCCAATTGAGAACAAACAAGGGAATATTAAGACATAAAGTCCAACCACCGCATTTAGATCTAAGGTCCCCATGATAATACCCCCGTTGATTAACCATGAATTAATACAAAACCTGCATATCTAAGAATTGGGATTCAGTTTCTGTCAAACTCTGTTTATCCCACCTCCTATCATCATGCAACGGTGACAACCTTGTGCATCCCCAAACATATGTGTGCACTCATATGCTAGTACATCAAGATCATCATAGAAGATATCATAAACTTGTATGCAACCATCAACAAACTATTTCACAATTTACATAAACAATTCACTACTCAAACAAAGACATGGTGACACAATAGATCAAGGGAAAATAATAAATTGCATCATACATCATGTTTGCCAACAGATTATAGTAGGTATATGACTGGATCTTGGTGGAGATGATTATGGAGAAGAGCCTCCCCAAGGGGGAGAGGCGGCGCTGGCGTGGAGGAGGCAGTGCCTGGCATAGGGATGCGCCGGCGCCCTCCTATGGGTGGCGGCTGCCCATGGGGGCAGCCTATCTATTCTTGGTGTTTTCTATCTCCTCCTCCTCTGTGTCGAGGATGCCCCGGGGGGTCCTTGTATAGTGATTTTAGGTCAAAATAGGTCGGTGCATGAAAGATTGAAGCAAATCAGACGGCAGAGGGCAAAAAGAGCATGTAGGGCGCACCCCCTTGCTAGGCGCACCCTATGGGCTCTTTGGCCCTTAGGGACCCAATTTAGGTGTTTCTTCGTGCCTCAGGTGGTTCTCGTGGATAAAAAAATGATGTTCCTAGAAGATGAGATCTTTTTGACTCTGTTTAGGTCCTGAACAATCAAAAACATGAAAAACAAGGTTTTTCTGCCCTGCACGGTTATAACCCAAATAAGGGGGATCATTGGTAAATCCCTATAACTCAATGTAAAACATGGATATAACATAATATATGATGCAAACATGTGGGTAAACATGTTAACAAAGTGCAAAGTTCATGTATGCATTTTACATGCATCAACATCCCCAAGGTTGACCTATGCTCGTCCTCGAGCATAAAGGTGACAAAAATAAACATGAACTTTGAAATTTGTTACTCTACTTATATTAATATCATGCAAAGTTCATAAATACAAATATTTTAAATGAAATATAATATTCAACTGTACTATCAAGTCATACCTTTTACTCCTCCATAAGCATGTTGAACAATAAGTAATGGAGTAATAAAATAAATGAAAGGCACAACAAACTTTCAAGCACACTTTAGATGAACCTATAGAATTGGAGACACTTTGGCAAGGTATATTTGCTTCATTGCTTTTTTGGTGGTATTTTGGGTCCACTTCTTGAGTTTAGTACCTGACGGAAGAACATGCCTCTTGGCTTAGGTTGTCTTCCCTTGAGATGTTTTGCATCCCGAACCAAACGTAAGTATTTGCAATATATATGTTAAACCTCCAATGAAAAAGTTTTAAGTAATACAGTTCATGTCAACAATACTAACAAGGATGGGGTTTCAAGTATCATTTATTTCAAAACTTCATATGGTTTAGGTTTCTCACACCTTATAAGTTGCTGCCCATGAAAACCAAAAATATGAGGTGCACTCCACTGTTACCCAACTTATGCCCTTCATAATAGGCGTCGGTCATCATACAATGTCTAGTAGGGGTACCTCTTGTCCAAGTTTTGAAGCACACTCCCCCTTGTAGTACCTTTTGGTAAATGACCAAGATGATGGTTGGTTGCCCTTTATCTCTTGTATTTGTCACAATTCAAAGAGATGAAGTGGACCCGCTACTTATACATAACAAGAATACTCATAGGAATCATGCTCAGTCCATTTATGTTAGGACTTATCATCGTGTGAAGCCTCCACCATGGCATCATGGGTTTGGCTGGCGTCCCCGTTACAATCATCAGACTTATCCTACTCCAGCTTGTACACTTTATTTCGCAGTAATGCAATCCATAACTTGAACATTCACGTGATCAATATTCAAGGATGATCATGATGATCATCATTAAATACTGAGAGCTTGTACCATGAGGCATGATTTGGTTAGCAATACAAAATGCAAGGTGTGAAAAACAAAAAGTTCCATAGTGATATCACCCCAAAACTTACTTTATTATGAGCTTTAAAATACAAAAAAAATGAAGGTTTTAATTGTTTGGAGGATTAACATACATATTATACTTGGAAATAGCTTTTGCTATAATAAGTGGATGTGCCTAAACTATGTTTTAGGAATGGAATCTCGAACCGAAAAGGCTTAGCAAAAAGAGATCTAAGGAAAGTGTGCACTCCAGTTCATAATACCAATACATTTAATTTCTCACTTTGATCCTTAAAGTTAAACATGAATAAGCATGAGAAAAATGTACAATTTAATAGACACAAACAAATTATACTTTATAGAAGGTACTTGATTTTAATAACTAGGCACAACACAAATTTTACCTTTTTTGCTTTTAAACCCCCTTTTCTATTTCCTTGGCATATATTCAATTTTAATATCAATCATTCATGGATAGTTTTTTTCAGTAGATATTTTATAAGAATGCAAAACTATCATGGTGGTTTCATTTTATTCTCAAGGCAACATGAAAAACAAGATATAAAACTAGATAAAGACGCTCTAGGTTTCTACGATAGTCTTATGTTGCTCAAAAAACAAAGTTTAGAGGTGCTCAAAAAACAAAGTTTAGAGGTTTGCAAACAGAGAGTTTAATAAGTACAGTGGGGTGCCTTCGGAATCCCCAAGATTATGGTTTTAACCATCCTTGGATTACTATTAGTGTGGTGTTCCTCTATTCCCTGTCAAAAAACTTCAACTGAAAACTTTTTCTCCATCTCGTTTCTGAGAGGTGACATTAGTGGCACAAAGGTATAATAGTTGATGCTTATATATCAAAGAAAAAATTCTTTTAAAATGTTATAGAAAGCATATAATGTTTCTACACATCCCTAGCATATAATATGGCTCATAGCAATCATTTGAAAGCACTTGGGAGTGGTTAATACAAAACATGGCAGAATATGTCCAGATTTTTAGCATCAGCAAAACAAATTTATTTCGGCCACTTATACATGTCAAAAAATTAAGCCAATTTAGATGAATAAATAGGATGAAAATTTATAAATGGTGTGTAAATATTAGCGTAAAAGGAGTTACAGAAAAAATTAGAGAACTTTTCTACTGAAAACTGTTCTACACAAATTTGCTATTACATATGTTTTAACAACTTTTAACATCCAAGATGGGTTCAACTTGGTACTTTATTACTAACCTACAACAAAATCACTAAAAAGGACTCTTTAACTATAGCAATAAAATAAGAAAATAAAATATTTATGTTGTTTTTGCTTTATGAAAGATGAAAACAAAAGACAAGGAAGAACTAAATGAAAAAGTATAAACCTTTTTTGTGTTTTGGCTTTATAAAACAAGAAATATATAAGAACCAAATAAACATAAACTCTTTTTGGTATTTTAATTTTATAAATAAGATTCAAAATAATATACAAACTGAACAAAAGGAAAATATAACATGGTTTCCTCACACATACGAACATGAAGGTGAAACTAAAACATGAGTTTGCAATGATATTACTTGAAATACTTGAAAGAAGTGGGGGATGCATGGGCATCCCCAAGCTTGTGATATTGCTAGTTCTTGTCCACTACTTATTCCTCATAATATGATGTCACTCATCTCAAACAAAGAAATATTTTCATCTCCATGTTGCCTACAAAATGGTTAGTACTCCAAGCAGATGATATAATAGTTTCCACCAAGATGCAAACTCAAGTGATTATTGGAAACTATTTTATTCAAGAAGAAAATATATTACAAAATAAACAATCTCTTTATTTTGTTTTTATGTGGGGAAAGTTTTAATGATCTAGACTTTGCAATGGTTCCATTGGCATGAACAACACATGCTCAAGGTCGACCCAACTTCTCCATTGCTAATCTTTCTAATTTTCTTTCCCAAATTTTATATTTAGTTAAAATCTTAAACAAATTGTTATGTAACAGTACCTGAAGTTATTTTACATGTTACATGGATATCAAGGTTTGCAAAAACTAAATAGTATTTGAAAGCATATGGAGCACACCACAAAGCACATAGACATTAAAATTTAAGTCTAACTTTCTTCCTATACATTGGAATTTTATATATGAATAAATAGCAGCAAGTTTGTGGTATCCAATGCATATAATTTTCAGTAGCTTGCATTTTAAATATAGTAGCAACATAAAGAGGGCTCTTATCACTATCTCTTCTATAGTGTTTGCAAGCATCATAAGTAAACTTAACAACATAGTTTTGAATAGATTCACCATATAAAGAAAAGTCATCCAATGAGCATAGTGGATCATCAAACTCAATTATATCACTTTCATCCTCCCATATACTAGACATATTTGTTCCACATATAGGACTACTAGGCAAATCATTATCATTATAAGAAGAGTTGTTCATGGGAATTTGTGTGTTACCTTTGTTGGGAGTAGTAGATGGGTAGCTACTCCATTCTTCCTCCACCTTTTCTTCTTTATCTTCTGTCCCCTTTTCTTTGGGATGCATGGGCATCCCCAAGGTTTGGATTTTTTCATCTTCTTCCTTGACACTTTCAACATGATTTCCTGCATTCAAAGAGTTAGTGCCCAAGGGAATACTCAAGCTTTTAACACATTTCATAAACGCCTCATAAAGATCTTTGTGCTGAGGCTCGTAAGGAGAATCCATAACATATTTCATTATCTAATTTTTGAGTTTTTAGTTTTATAAACAAAGGTACTAAAAGTAAACTATCAATGCAAACAAGAATAGAAGCCTAGCGCTATGCTCCCCAGTAACAGCGCCAGAAATGTATCTTGATCACCCCCAAGTGCAGGGGATCACCGTAGTACAATTCGATAAGTATTTGAGTGTCGAACTGATACGTCGAAAACATATCTACTTTCCCGAACACTTTTTCTATTCTTTCTCCTCTAAACTTGTGTGATTTGGATACAACTAACACGGACTGACGCTGTTTTCAGCATAATTACCTTGGTGTCTAGTTTTTGTGCAGAAAATCAACTATCAGGATAAATCCCAGAAAATATGCCAAAAATCCTATTTCACGAGAAGATCCACGGAGCCAGAGTACGAGACGGAGGGGAGCCCTGGGTGGCCCACACCCCTGCCGCACGGGTGGGCCCACCCCACGCTTGGGAGGGGTGTGGCCAGCCCAGGCACCCCCTCGGCCTCTCTCTTTGCCTATAAGATGCATTCTGACCTCAAAACTCAGGGGGGTTCGACGTTTTTCTAGAAAGAGTTCTGTTGCGCCGCCACCACCAGAAACCGCGATTCGGATCTAGAAACTCTGTTCTGGCACCCTGCCGGGACGGAGAATTTGGAGAGGATCATCGCCATCGTCATCACCAACGCCTCTCCATCAACCATCCATGTTTCCCTCATCCATGAGTGAGTAATTCCCCGCTATAGGCTATGGGGATGGTAGGGATTGGATGAGTTCTATAATGTAATCGAATAAGATTGTTAGGGCATGGTTCCTAGTATCTCTATTAGTGCTATTTGACTTTGTTGTAACTTGTTGTGCTTAATGCTTGTCACTAGGGCCAGAGTGCCATGATCTCAGATATGAACTTATTATTGAATCATTATGATAGTATTGTGTGTGATCTTATCTGCAAGTTGTGTACACATATCATTGTCTGGATCTAAAGGCCCCGAAGTGACAAAAATTGGGACAATCGGAGGGGATGACTGTGATATGAGGATCACATGTGTTCATGAAGTGTTAATGCTTTCCTCCGGTGCTCTATTAAAAGGAGCACCTTAATTTCCAGTAGTTCCCTTGAGGCCCCGCTGCCATGGGCTGGCGGGACAAAAGATGTTGTGCAAGTTCTCATTGCGAGCAAGCATGACTATATATGGAGCACATGCCTATGATTGTTTAGTACATGGATGCTTATTCTTATTTATCTGTAATTTACCTAGATCTTGAAGTTACATGTTTAGTCTCGTCCATGCAACACCCGTCCATCCATCCCTATGCCTACCGCACTCATATCCTACTGTTTGCTACTACTGTTACTATTCCTCCCGTTTTACAGATGATGTTGCTACTAATAAACTTCTATGAGCAAGAACTATTTCCAGGTGCAGCTGAATTGACAACTCAGTTGTTAAGGCTTGCAAGTATTCTTTGGATCCCCTTGTGTCGAATCAATAAATTGGGTAATACTACCCTCAAAGACTTTTGCGATCCCCTATACTTGTGGGTCATCAGGACTATTTTTTGGCGCCGTTGCCGGGGAGCATAGTTTTATTTGTAAGTTCACTTGGATCTACTATTGTTCACTGCTTCTTCTTTCATCATGGGGAAGTCTCGTGATGGAAAGTTTCCTATTTTACCATCCACTACAAGAAGAGGTATAGTCCTAAACACCTCTGCTGCTCTTGATTCACCTTCTGTTATAAGTAAGCTTGTTACACCACCACCACATGATCATGCTACACACACTTCTACTACTGCTGAATCTGAAACTGCTTTTGATACTCATGATGTTATGATACGTCGGAAACATATCTATAATTTTTTATGCTCCATGCTTGTTTAGTATCTACTTTGCGTTGCTTTGTCTACACTTTGAGGTGTTTTTATATCTTTTCTGGAACTAACCTATTAACAAGTTGCCACGGTGCCAGTTGCTTGTTTTCTTCTATTTTTCGTTCCAGAAAGGCAGAAAATCAATATTCTCGGAATTGGACGGGACAAAATCCAAAGTCAATATTTTACCATGGGGGACACGAATCCAGAAGACGAGACGGAGAAGCAAACCAGGGCAGCCAAACCCCCTAGGTGCGGCCAGGGGTGGGCCCGCGCCTGGGCAGGGTGTGTCCCCCCTGGTCGCCTCCCGGCCTTGCCTCTTCGCCTATAAGAAGCCCCTGATGCAGAAACCCTAAGTACCCGATAAAAACTCCACGAAACCTTCTATAGCCACCATCACCGTCGTCCCTAGATTGGGGGGATCTGAAGATCTTCCCGGCACCCTGCTGGAGGGGAGATCATCCTGGAGGCCTTCTCTCCGGTATGATGTGTGAGTAGTTCCACCTTGGACTATGGGTCCATGTAGTAGCTAGATGGTTATATCTCCTCCTTGTGCTTTCATGTATAGATCTTGTGAGCTCCGTTCATGATCAAGATCTAATCTATTTGTAATCATGCATGTTGTGTTTGCGGGGATCTGATGGATATTGAGATTACTATTTCAGATTGATTAATGGTTTTATCTTTATGATTCTATCATGTCTGTGTTGGTTGTGATCTTGTATGCTCTCCATTGTTAGTAGCTATCTTGGCCAAGTAGTTGCTAGTGACTCCAAGAGAGGGTATTTATGCTCGATAGTGAGTTCATGCCTCTAGTTTCCAAGGGAAGTGATAGAAATCTCTTTGGTTGTAGATGTGTTGTTCATACTAGGGAGAAAACAACGGTCTCTTGTTCATGGAACAAGTGGATTGTTTACCTTACACACTTTGGTTAAAGCAGTTGTCTGTTGCTTGCAACTTAATATTGGAGGGGGTTCGGATGATAACCTGAAGGTGGACTTCTAGTCATAGATGCAGTTGGATGGCGGTCTCTATATATTGTTGTATTGCCCAATCAAATCTCATAGGATCTTTTTGTCTGGTATTGCATTGTTATGCCTTTCTCAGTTCCTGTCAATTGCCCTGCTGTAATTTGTTTACCCTTGATGCCATGTTGTTTATCTAAGGAGAGCACCTCTAGTGAACTATGGACCCCGGTCCAATCTTTACCATTGATACATTCTCCACTATTACTTGTTTACTTGATGCAAGCCATTACCTTCCACTCCATACGTTTAATCCTTTGTTACAGGAAACCGGTGAGCTTGACAACCTCACTAATTCGTTGGGGCAAAGTCTTGAGTTTGTGTTGTGCAGGTCTTCGCGTTTCTTGCAACACCTGTGTGACGTTTGCTTCATCCTTCTGGTTCGATAAACTCGGTCTCTACTGAGGGAAACTTGCTGCTGTGCTCGTCACACTTATCTCTTGGGGTTTCCAACGAAGCGCCCCACGACAACACTGGGTACACGCCATCATGTTACTTCTACTATGGTTGATGCGAGTGGTTCATTAGGTCCTTTCCTAGATGCTACTATGGCGAGTCTAGGAAATACTGAACTCCTATTGAAGACACTATTACACCTGTTAGCTCACCTGAGTCTAGAGAGAGATTCGATATTAATGATGGTTACATTGAGTTTACTGATGAATTTGTTGAGGAGTGCCGAAACACACATGGTGCTTATGCTATTAAGAGTCTCCTTGAGAGACACCATTATTCCTTAACTGTCCTCCGATCCTAAATTTGCCACCTCTCCCATAGATATTAAAGATAAAGATTATGATTTCTCTCTTGATTTATCCTATTTGCACATTGTTGAGAAAGAACCTTTTTGTGGGACTGAAAATGAGAGTGTTGTGGCTCATACGAATGAGCTTTCTACGAGTGCTTTATTCTCTGATGATTTTAAGATGCGCAAGTACTTTGTTACTAAGATATTCCCTTTTTCACTAAAAGGAGAAGCTAAGGATTGGTTTAATATATTACCTCTTGGTTCCATTGATAGCCCTGATTGCTTGATTGCTTCCTTCTTCCAGAAATATTTTCCTCCCACTGCTAGACATGCTTCTTTGTAGAGACTTTTTGATTTTAAACAGGAAGAAGAAGAGAAATTGCCTGAGTCATGGACAAGGTTTTGTGCCTTGATTCATGCACATCCTGGATGTCCATTACCTAAAGCTTCTTGATATTTATTATAATGGACTAACTGATGATTCTGGTACATACATAGATGGCTTTGCTGATTGTGTTTTCAGGAAAAGAACTCCTATAGATGCTGAAGAATTGATGGCTAAAATAAGCAAGAATTATGATGATTGGACTTCAACTGAGCTAAATACACCTGAGCCTATTACTCCTGAATCAGTTGTGCCTGAACCAGTTCCAATACCAACACCAAAGAAGAGAGGAGTAATTGCATTAAATGATGAAGTGATGAATGAAGCTCAGAAATGTCTAAAGGAGAAAGGTATTAGAGCTGAAGATGTGAAGAATCTACCTCCTATAGAAGAATTATGTAAGACAATTCCCCACTCATCTACTATTGAGGTACACTCTCTCCACTTTGATGAAGGTGATATTCCTTATAGTAAGACTCATGATAAATTCTTAGAGGAACTTGACACATTTATTGTTAAACAAGGTAATTTTAATAAACAAGTTCAAAATCATTTATTGGAAAACTCCAGAGCTATTAATGAGTTGAAAGATATTGTGGAAATAAGTGCTAATGATATTAAAATGCTTTGTAAACACTTTCAAATGGTTCAAACCCAACTTGGTCAACTTGCTAAGGTACAAAAATATATGCTAGTTAATGCCTCAGGAGATAAACATGCTTATGGAATTAGAACTAGGAGTGGTATAGCTACTCAGGATCCTTTATATCCTGAAGGACACCCTAAAAGAATTGAGCAGGATTCTCAACAAGGTGAAAGTAGTGGTAGTCCTTGTAAGAGAAAGAAAAAGAAACATAAAATAGTTGAGGAACCACTTGAACCTGTTGTAGATCCTAATAGTATATCTGTCTCTGATGCTGAAACTGAGAGTGGTACTGATAAGGAGGAAGTTGAGGAAGAACCTGAGAAGCACACTAAGAACACTAGGTACACTAAGGAAGATTTTATTGCTAATAAACATGTTAAAGAGAGAGAACCTTGGGTGCAGAAACCTATGCCTTTTCCAGGTAAGAAACATAAGTCAAAGGAGGAAGAACACTACAACAAGTTTTGTGAGTGGATGAAACCTTTATTTTTGCAAATTCCTTTGACTGATGCTATTAAGTTGCCTCCTTATTCAAAGTATATGAAGGATATTGTCTCTAATAAAGAGAAGATTCCTAATGAGGAAATTCCTACTCTGCTTGCTAATTATTCCTTCAATGGTAAGGTTCCAAAGAAACTTGGTGATCCAGGTATACCAACTATTCCTTGCTCTATTAAGAACAATTATGTTAGAACGACTTTATGTGATTTGGGAGCTAGAGTTAGTGTTATGCCGTTTTCTCTCTACAAGAGACTCTAGTTAGAAAAGTTGATACCAACTGATATATCTTTGCAAATGGCTGATAAGTCAACTACTATTCCTGTTGGTATATGTGAGGATGTTCCTGTTCAAGTGGCTCATAATTTCTTGGTGTTAACTGATTTTGTTGTGCTTGAAATGCCTGAAGATGATAATATGTCTATTATTCTTGGGAGACCTTTTCTTAATACTGCAGGTGCTATCATTAATTGTAATCAAGGGAAAGTAAGTTTCAATATTAATGACAAAGAGCATACTGTCTATTTCCCCAAGAAGGTTGCTAAGAGCTATTGCCTGAATTCCATTAAAAATATTGAGAGCATCAAGGTTGGAGAAATATAATGTCCCATTCCACAAGAAAATTTTGAAACTATTATGATTGGGACCATTGTTATCAAGTTTGAGGTAACATAATCACCTTGTGTAATGCAAAGTTTTGTTTCATATAATATTGTTTTGGTAACAAGACTTGACCAACCTTGTTAACGAAAGGATTTTAATGAACAAAATAATGCTTTCACTGTGGTTATTCTTTCTTTCTTTTACTTTTCTCCTTCCTAGTTTCTTGTTAGCTTTGGTTTTTCTAGTTGTTTGCTTGTTAGAGTGTCTTAGAACTTCTGTAGCTTTGGTTTTGGTTTGCTTTTGCTTCTTCTAAAAAAATCTTTCCTGCGAGAAAATCAATTTTCATACCCTGAAAATTGGCCAAAAATAAAGTTTCCCGAAAAATTCCAGAAAATTCAAAATAATTTTTTCCTCAAAAATAGGGGCAGAGGGACACCTGGAGTGGCCCAGGGGGCCACCTTCGGCTAGCACACCCCTGGGTGGCTCGGCTAGCCCCCAGGTGGTGCCTAGCAGGGGTGTGGCCCACCTGTGGCCCTCCAAAGTGCCTCCTCCTAGCCATCTTCTTTCTCTCCCCCGAAAAACACAAGAAAACTTTCTCAAGCTCGAGTTCTTGTTGTTCTTGATCCTGATTTTCGATCTCCTTGCTCAGCCCATCTTTGCTGCTGATTTTTTGAGGGATTGCTCCTTGGTATGTGCCTCCTCCGCTTGTCCAATTAGATTTGTGATTGGTAGATTGTATCTTGAGTATTTTTTTGCTATAGGTGTCAGGTTGTGTGAGCTTTCATGCTTGTTCTATGCTTAGAGATTTCATTTTGATGCATGTGTAGCCCTCTAGCAAGTTCCTATAGTAGTTTCTCATCATTTATCAACTTGGAAATCACTTGGTTTGATGTTTTTCTAAAAATTTCAGAAAGGAAGATGAGTTCATATCCACTGAATCAATATGATTTGATGGTACCTGAGCCAATGAAAGTTCATCATGAGGAAGGAGTCTTCCCTTCCATTTATCCATGCCCTGAATTTATGAGAGCCGTGGGGATCTTCCAAGATTTTCAAATTATGATTACCAATGCAGGGTTGGAACACTTTGTTGAAGGTGAACCTTTTCAATATGTTAAGCTAACCATGGCTGTGGTGCAGGACTTCCGGTTTACTTGGTATTCATCTAACCCCATGGTCCATTATAAAATATACAATCTAGCTGTCGACCTGCCTTTTGCTGACTTCTATGTAGCAATTAGAGTACCTCATTGGGGATCTTGTGAGAAGATCAAGGAGAGGCCTAAGTCACTTATGGATTTATATGCTGAAATTTGCCAAGGTTTCGACTTCTCGAAGGAAATTGGTAAAATTTGGAACATTTAATTCCCATCCATTAGATATTTTGCCTATTTCGTTACCAAGTATTTTCTTGCTAGAAAGATTGCTAGAAAGTTATCTTCTTTTGATCTAGCTTTTATCTCAGCTGCTTTGTATAGGGATAGATCTTCTAACCTGGGTGCTTTGATAGCTTACCGTCTTACCACTAACCGCGAGAAGGGTGGAATTTGTGGAGGTCTTATTGCCTCTAGGTTGCTAGATTTCCATGGTTTAGCGCCTCACCATTCAGATTATCGGTTCCCCATAGAGAGGCTCGATCTTGATTCCATGGTTCAGCATAACTTTGTTTCTCTAGGGGCTACTGTGAGAAGTTTACTGTACGAATTATCCTTTGTCAAGCGTGGTTGGAGAGGGGGTAGGACTGAGAAAGTAGTTTATTTGCCTGCACCTGCTTTGTTTAATTTTGATAACAGGCAAGGATGGTCGCTCACGGAGGAGGAGTTTGACACATATGTGGCGGAGCTCTCCCAGCAAGAGAATGTTGGAGAGGATGCCGAAGATGATTCGGTTCAGTCCTCCAACTTGGGAGAGTCTTCATACCAGCAGCCCTCCTATGATTGGGGCGCGTCTTCTTCTTCATCCCAAGCGCCGGACTATGATCATTCCTATGATGACCCACCAGCTTGGGGTTACTACCCGCGCTATTAAGCCCCACTTATGCCAAAATCCTAAGCTTGGGGGGAGGTATACCGACATCACACTCATCTATATATCATGTTCGTCGGTCCTTTGTATATCCATTGTTTCGCTTTATTTTTGGTTTTTTTTTCTGTTTTCTAAAAACACAAAATACCAAAAATATTTTTGTTGTTTCTCTTGGTTTGTTTCTTTTCTTTTTAGCTTTGGTTTGCCTTAAAGAAAAATCCAAAAAGATTTTGCTTTGTTTGTTTTTGCTTTGTTTTGCTTGCTTTAAAAAATAAAAAAAAACACCAAAAATATTTGCTGTTCTTCTTTGGTTTTGTGAGTTCTTTGCAGGGTTCAGACGTCCTCAGCGGAGCTTGGTTTTATGTTATTATTCAAGTCACACAAGTGAAGGGAAATAATGAAGATTAAGACAACTTGAGGTGTGGTAAGAGGCTGGTAACGAACTCTATTTGTTTTCATTTTTGTACATATACTCATCATGGTGAGCATGCTTAGTCTGTTCATGTAAGGTGTATGTTATTGATGGAAGCTTAGTAGTTCTTGCTTTCTTGTGATTAGCTCCAGCTTGCTAATAGTTTGTAGCATGTCATATGAATGTTTGCTTGCATTGTTTTATTCATAACTTGGTATGATATTGTGGTATCCTCCTCTGAATGTTTCATGTGAATCGACTTGGCACATGCTCACGCATGCATATTACTAAACAATAGTCAGTAAGCCTCGATGATTTATTTTTCCTCAGAGTTCTTGTATCACTTTCATGCCGTAATTAGTCTTGTTTTGTTGCAAGCATGATTATGACAGTTATTGCTCTCTCGTTTGTCGCTCCCTCTCTATTGCTAGCCTTCACCTGCACTAAGTATGAGCTCTACTTGTGCATCCAACTCCCCAAAACCAATATTGCCAACAGTGTCCACCATACCTACCTATTAGCATCATTTTCTATTCAGTGCATATTCATTATGCCTTGTTTTCTTCCAAATAAAATGTTTGACTGTTTTGAGAAAGTTAGTTAGTAAAGCTCTCACAAACTTGATGGCACACTTTATTTCTTGCGCTTAATAAACCTAAACCATTGTGACTGTCCATGAAAGTTATATGCTTGCAAATTAAAGGCTGGGAGTTAGCATAACCGTGCTGTCATGGGGAATGCTTTCAACACGTATGGATACATATCCTGTTGATACCATGCTCTTTTGTTTGCGGATGTCGTCGGTGTGAAATAAAAGGGGAGTTTGTGAGTTCATGGAGTTATATATATGTGTTAGAGAAACGCCTGGGCCACTAGCCTAAGCCATGCCTAATCAAGGTGGAAACTTGCAACATCATCATAATGAGCATCTGTGAAGCATCCTCAATAAAAACCTATGCAAATAGCAAATAAAAAAATCGCTGAGATGCTCATTGTCTTCTTGCTTGGTCATTTTGATTATGGGATAGCTCCTGTATCATGTGCAAGGGGTACCCCATTGGTGGTTCTCTATGATATGCATGTATTTACAATGACAAGAACTTACAGGTAACTAAAGTTGAGTAGCACGAGGAGAGGCCCTCGTACTCAAGGGACTTGGGATTTCCAGTTTATGGTCTATCAAGCATATAACTCATATTGGACCTCACTTTCACCATTAACCACATAAATATGCCTATGATAGGGTCAATGAGAGCTCAAAGCTAATGAGTACCTTACTTTAATCATTTGGAAGCCTTTCAAACTTTCCAAAACCTTTTCACTTCCTTGTTGAGTCACCACTTATTCTATGAGCACCTTCTTGAGAGCAGAATTGTCATTCTTGTGTTTGTCTCAAAACTTGGTTAATTATGTCATGACTTTGATGCTTGTATCTCTGATATCTTTACTTCTAGTCTTCACTTGAACTTTAGAGGTGCCTTGGCATTTACATTGTGCTCGAAAAACAAAGGAAGCGAGATACCACTCTATCATACCTTCTTATGAGCATTGCAGTGTTGCTTATGTTTATGTCCCATGCTACTTATTATTATTGAGTTGGTTTCTCTTCATAGCTTGCAATGACTATTGAGTAGAGTTAGTTGCATACTTCTTATTATGAATGGTTGTAAGTATCTACTCTTGTGCTGAGAATATATACATCATATGAAGAAAATGTGTTCGTGAAAGTTCTTTTATCGCACTCAGTTTTCAACTGAATTGCTTGAGGACAAGCAATAAGATAAGCTTGGGTGGAGTTGATATGTCCAAAACATATCTACTTCCCGAACACCTTTGCTATTGTTTCTCCTCTAAACTTGTGTGATTTGGATATAACTAACACGGAGTGACGCTGTTTTTAGCAGAATTACCTCGGTGTCTAGTTTTTGTGCATAAAATCAACTATCAAGAAAAATCCCGGAAAATATGCCAAAAATACTATTTCACTAGAAGATCCACGGAGCCAGAGTACGAGACGGAGGGATCCCTAGGTGGCCCACACACCCTATCGCGCGGGTGGGCCCACCCCACGCCTAGGAGGGGTGTGGCTAGCCCAGGCACCCCCTCGGCCTATCTCTTCGCCTATAAGATGCCTTCTGACCTAAAAACTAAGGGGGGGTTCGACATTTTTCCAGAAAGAGTTCCGCTGCACCGCCACCACCAGAAACCGCGATTCGGATCCAGAAACTCCGTTCTGGCACCCTGCCCGGACAGGAATTTGGAGAGGATCATCGCCATCATCATCACCAACGCCTCTCCATCAACCATCCATGTTTCCCTCATCCATGAGTGAGTAATCCCCTACTGTAGGCTATGGGGATGGTAGGTATTGGATGAGTTCTATCATGTAATCGAATAAGATTGTTAGGGCATGGTGCCTAGTATCTCTATTAGTGCTATTTGACTTTGTTGCGACTTGTTGTGCTTAATTCTTGTCACTAGGGCCCGAGTGCCATGATCTTAGATCTGAACTTATTATTGAATCATTATGATAGTACTGTTTGTGATCTTATCTACAAGTTGTGTACACATATCATTGTCCGGATTCAAAGGCCCCGAAGTGACAGAAATTGGGACAACAGGAGGGGAAGGTTGTGATGTGAGGATCACATGTGTTCACGGAGTGTTAATGCTTTTCTCCGGTGCTCTATTAAAAGGATCACCTTAATTGCCAGTAGTTCCCTTGAGGCCCCACTGCCACGGGCTGGCAGGACAAAAGATGTTGTGCAAGTTCTCATTGTGAGCACGCATGACTATATATGGAGCACATGCCTATGATTATTTAGTACTTGGATGCTTATTCTTATTTATCTGCAATTTCCCTAGATCTTGAAGTTACATGTTTAGTCTTGTCCATGCAAATCCCGTCCATCCATCCCTATGCCTACCGCACTCATATCCTACTGTTTGCTACTACTGTTACTATTGATCCTGTTTTACTACTGTTGTTGCTTTGTTGTTGCTACTACAAACTATTGCTACTGATAAACTTCTACGAGCAAGAACTATTTCTAGGTGCAGCTGAATTGACAACTTAGTTGTTAAGGCTTGCAAGTATTCTTTGGCTCCCCTTGTGTCGAATCAATAAATTAGGTAATACTAACCTCGAAGACTGTTGTGATCCCCTATACTTGCAGGTCATCACGAACCCACGAGGAGCTGCAGGTAAACTATCTATTCTCTAAAGCCCTATAACCCACTTATATGAACTTTTATGCAAAGCTAGGATTTTAAGTGTGTGTGGTTGTGTGTGGTATTATGTAGAAAATAGTAAAGTTCCGTAAGAAAAAAGAACTATATGTAAACTAGTGCAAGTAAAGTAGGTGAAGTGGAGTGATGGAGTGGATGTTGATAATCTTATGGGAGCAAATGTTTAGGCAAATTGATATTTAATTTGTTTGGTTGTCACAATTTGTTTTAGGAACAGGTGGAGCAATAGGTGTGCAAATGAAATCATTGTTGTTTGTGTTTGTGAATTCACACAACTTAGTGTTTTTAGGAGTAGTCATTTTTGCAAGATTAAAGCAAGCCAACAGAAACAGAAACTAAAGTAGAAACTAATTTTTTTTGTTTTTGATAAGAAGAAACAAACCAAAAAAACTAAAGAAACAAAAACAAAGTAAAGAGATTGGTTGTGAGAGACTCCCCTTGCAGGAACTATCCTTTGTCTCCCTGGCAATGGCGCCAGAAAATTGCTTGATGGCTCAAATGATGTAGAGCTCGTTGGGGAACCCCAAGTGGAAGGTATGATGAGCACAACAACAAGTTTCCCTTAGTTATGAAACCAAGATTATCGAACCAGTAAGAGAAATAACCAACTCCCAAGGTGTTGCTAGCAACTTGGAACCTGCACAACACAACCATAATACTTTGCCCCAACTTA
Source organism: Avena insularis (assembly GCA_023614405.1). Taxonomy (NCBI): domain Eukaryota; kingdom Viridiplantae; phylum Streptophyta; class Magnoliopsida; order Poales; family Poaceae; genus Avena; species Avena insularis. The sequence continues at coordinate 227,761,638 of CM042689.1, read as the reverse complement.
CAGTTAGGTTGCCAATCTCACCGGTTTGCTTAAAACAAAGGATTAAACGTATAGTGTGGAAGAAAGTAGTTGCTTTGTAGGAATTTCAGAAAGTAAACAGTAGATAGTAGATTGAATATTAGTGGGAAGAATGGACCGGGGTCCACAGTTCACTAGACGTGTTTTTCCATAAGATAAATAGCATGTTGGGTAAACAAATTACAGTTGGGCAATTGACAGGATAGAGAAAGCATAACAATGCATATACATGTCATGATGATCGCTATGAGATTCGTTTGGGAATTACAACAAAATACATAGACCGTAATCCAACTGCATCTATGACTAATAATCCACCTTCAGTTTATCATCTGAACCCCCTCCAGTATTAAGTTGCAAGCAACCGATAATTACATTAAGCAAAGGTGTAAAGTAAACAATACAATTGCCCCATGGATGAAGGATTGTTGTTTTCTCCCTAGTAGCAACATCACATCTACAACCTTAGATATTTTTATCACTTCCCCAAATTACTAGAGGCATGAACCTACTATCGAGCATAAATACTCCCTCTTGGAGTCACAAGCATGTACTTGGCCAGAGTAGCTACTAGTAACGGAGAGCATGCAAGATCACAAACGACATAGACATGATAGAATCAATAATCAATCTTGACTTAGTACTCAATATCCATCGGATCCCAACAAACACAACATATAGGATTACAAATAGATGATCTTGATCATGAACGGAGCTCACGAGATCTAAACATGATAGCACAAAGGAGGAGAAACTACCATCTAGCTACTCCTATGGACCCATAGTCCAAGTATGAACTACTCACGCATCACTCCGGAGGCTGGCATGGTGATGAAGAAGGCCTCCAGGGTGATCTCCCCTCTCCGGCAGGGTGCCGGGAAGAGCTTTGGATCCCTCCCGATCTAGGTACGATGATGGCGGCAGCTACGAACTTTTTCGTGGATTTCTGATCGGGTGCTTAGGGTTTATGCCTCGAGGGTCTTATATAGGTTAAGGGGCAAGGTCGGTGGCTGCCCGAGGGGCCCACACCATGCCTAGGCACGACCAGGGGTGGGCCCGCGCCTAGGGTGGTGCGTCCGTCTCGTGGCTCTCCTCCGTCTACGCTTTGGACTCCGTCTTGTGTCAGGAAAAAAATAGGAACTTCTGCTTTTGTTCCGTCCAACTCCGAGAATATTTCTTTACTAGCTTTTCTGAAACCAAAAATAACAAAAAACAGGCAACTAGCACTATGGCATATTGTTAATAGGTTAGTTCTAGAAAATGTATAAAAATGCCTCAAAGTGTAGACACAACATAAGATAATTGATACAAAACAAGCACGGATCATCAAAAATTATAGATACGTTTACGACATATCAGCGGCTGCCCATGTGGGTAGCCTCTCTGTTCTTGGTGTTTTCTATCTCTGCCTCCTCTATGTCTAGGACGCCCCGGGTGTCCTTATATAGTGATTTTTAGGTCAAGATAGGTCGATGCGTGAAATATTGAAGCGAATTGGATGTCAGAGGGCGAAAAGAGCATGTAGGGCGCGCCCCCCCTTGCTTGGCACGCCCTATGGGCTCTTTTGCCCTCCGGGGCCCAGTTTAGGTGTTTCTTCGTTCCTCAGGTGGTTATCATGGATAAAAAATGATGCTCCCAGAAGATGAGATCTTTTTGACTCCGTTTAGGTCCTGAAACATCAAAAACGTGAAAACATGGTCTTTCTGCCCTGCAGGGTTATAACCACAATAAGGGGGATCATTGGTAAATCCCTATAAATCAATGTAAAACATGGGTATAACATAATATATGATGCAAATATGTGGGTAAACATGTTAATAAAGTGCAAAGTTCACGTACGCATTTTACATTCATCAGTACACATCAATGTTGTTACCGGGTTGCTTTGGGCATTGGATGAGCACTGACATTATAATGAACTTCCGCTTCATGCAGAACCAAGGAGAAAGGTTGTAGATACATAGAGTTACAGGCTAGGTTCTATGACTATAGCTCTGCTCCCCAAAAGGATTTATGCCATCTATACTTATACCAAACCTTAAGTTCCTTGCACCATCTATAAAGCCCGGGTACTCCCTCTCGATTTTTCTCCATTACGACCCATCAGCGCGATGTCTCAACATCGAGTCTTTCTTGCGGTCTTCTTTATGCCATCGCATCAAATTGGCATGCTCTTTGTTTCTGAACAAACATTTCAACCGTGGTATTATAGGAGCATACAACATAACCTTGGAAGGAACCCTCTTTCTAGGGCGCTTGCCCTCAACATCACCAGGGTCATCTCGTCTGATCTTATACCTCAATGCACCGCATAAAGAGTATTCATTCTTATTCTGGTACTCCTCACCGCGGTAGAGGATGCAGTCATTATGCATGCATGTATCTTCTGCACCTATAATCCTAGCGGGCAAACAACTCTCCTTGCTTCGTACGTACTGGCAGACAATTCATTATCGTTTGGAAGATTCTTCTTCATTATTTTTAGTAGCTTATCAAATCCTTTATTATATAAACCATTCTCTACCTTCCATTGCAGCAATTCCAGTGTGGTACCGAGCTTTGTGTTGTCATCTTTGTAATTTGGGTACAATAATTTTTGTGATCCTCTAACATGCGCTTCAACTTTAACTTCTCATTTTCACTTTTGCATTCTCTCTATGCATCAAAAATGGTCCGGTGAAGATCATCAACAAGATCATCTGGTGCCTCTTCATCTTCAGCTTCACCCGTTGTATCACCATATTCTCTCTGTGTATCACCATATTCAGGAAAAACCATATTCAGGAAACATAGGATAGTTGTCATCATCCTCTTCTTCTTCATTGTCTTCCATCATAACCCCTTTTTCTTCGTGCTTGGTATAACAATTGTAGCTGGGTATGAAACATGACCGAAGTAGGTGGATGTGAAGGCTTCTCGACAAAGAGTAATCCTTCTAATTCTGACATACAACACATAAAACCATTATGTCTGTTTGCCTTAGGCGCACCAATAAAATTATGAAGGCACGTAATGAACTCGCTAGTGCGTCGGTCACCGTATATCTATTGACGACTCATCTACGTTATATAATTAATTTTATGAAAAACCATTACAAAACATCTAGAGAAATAACCATTGTACATCAACACATGCATTATATCAATGGCATATGAAAGGATGAAGTTGCATGCTATCCTCTATCGAGGAGGAAAGAAAGAGGAGAAAGCTTAAGTGTGGTTCATACACTTCATATCATTTTTGGTTTGGGTGAACTCAAGTGGCATCATGCTCTCACACATTTCATCAAGCGCCTCTTGTGTTAGAGGGGAAAAACTAAGGGGAAAAACAAACCAGCTCACATAAGCATGTGGAGCTCAGGATATATATATATATATATATAGGTACATGGACCTTTAGTCTCGGCTCCTACCAAAAACCGGGACTAAATGTGTGCGGCAGCTGGCACGTGTGGAGAAACCATTTTAGTCTTGGTTCCTCCTACGAATTGGGATTAAAGGTCCCTCATGAACTAGGACCAATCGTTGCCCTGCCCCATGCATTGTCCTAGCCTTACGAACCGGGACTAATGTGAGCCTTATTACTGGTTCGTGAAACAACCGGGACTAGTATCTCCGGGTGGCATCGAAGGAAGCCCTGTTTTTTACTAGTGTTTTTACTACTGTAAAGTAATTTTCTTCTATGAAGATGTAGAAAACATACGTTCTATTTTTCGAATGCAATCTCTCTTTTTTTGGTTTCCTTGATTTGCATTTCGTTGTACTTAATTTAGCCATGACATTATTCATCCAATGATTCGTATTTCCATATTACACTTCAAGACAACAAGGATGCCATGCATGTTAAGACATATGAAATTGAGGGCAAAGAATTTGTTGAAAGTTCTTGATCTCAGAATAATTTAGAAAACACATCTAAAAACAATTTAGACAAAAGTTCCCGTCTGATAGTACTTGTATCATGAGGTGGTGTCATAATAATTGATAATAATTGGTGAGGACACAAAGTTTACTAGAGTTCTGCAACATTTAAAGCTCTATCAATAACAATAAATCAAGTAAGACTCTTCCTTCTTTGTTGGTAGCTATGCTTTTGTGCTTTGGCCTGTACCATTATTTGTGTACAACCATTTCATTCTGGTAATACTCCATAATGATGAAGTACTTGATACTACATCATTTCTTGTGCAGTCTATCATTGGAGCTATTGGGCGGGTTGACCCATATGGTTCCCGCTATTTATATGGAGATAATACTGGCGCTCTACATTAACTTGTAATTACCCATTAACGGGCTAGGTATCCATGTAGTTTATTTTCATTTTGAAACAAGAAGGTTCTAGACTCTAGTAGTACTAAACTAATCGCCTCTTGAATATCTCTTTTCCATGTTATGGTGGCATCTAGAGTGACTGATATAAAAATTCACTACATGGGAGGTACTTCAATTGCATCAACAAATATCATATAATTTTCGAAAGGGGGAAGATCACTTCTGCATTCAAGAGATGCACACAGCCTTTTTATTAGAATATTCTCAAACCTTATAAGAGAGATTGCAAAGATCAAACCGAAGCCCACAAAAACAATCGACATCTCGTTGTTCCTACAACATTTATGAAGGGGGCGTGTCCATGAACAAGACCAATATCCCTAGCATATCACCAACGCACGACATCTAAAAAACGAAGGTCTCGACAAGCCTCTCAATGGCGAGCAAGTGGCACAACCGGTCCGGCAGACCCTCGGTGCGTACCAGCATACACCCTTCAGAAAGTCCTCTTCGCCACCGTCTTCCGCATACCCATATTCAAGAGAGATCGAAGCAATGACCTTGTGAAGTCTACTGTCAATGTCACCATGATGGCAAATAACACCTCCACCATGTGCACTTCCAACACGCACGCGTAGCCGACATCGAGAACCCTTGGCACCATGTCACTGAGTCCCTTCATTCGACGCCTATAGAAACCACCAAGAAATCCATCGTGCGTAGCACCTACCGAATAAGGCATGACTAGGAGTAGCACCCGGCGGTTAGGCATGACTTGACATCTCCACCGGCGTCTCCGTTCTAGAAGAAGACGCTCCGCCTCCTGCCTCTGACGCCCAACGCTACTCCACAAATGATGCTCCCAAGAGAGAACACGGCACCGATGTGCTGCCATCATCCATTCCGGAAGACAGCATCTTAGGGTTTACCCCGAAGCAGCACGAGCGCAGAAGACATAGGCTTCTATGACGATGCCTTCAACAATGTAATGACGCCGCATCATCTCCATCGTCTGTGTCAACACCGGGATTTTTAATCCCAGATGCCTGTTATGCCATACATCGCAATCCCAGGATTACCATTTTTGCGAGACATAACATATTGGATATCACAGTACATCATCCATTACAAACCATACATAAGTTCTTACACAAATAAGGATCTCATGATCCAGTCTTAATACAATTCAAGCAGCGGAATAATGTAAAGATAATGATAGCCTGGGCGAAGCTTCATCTTCATGGTCATAAGCAATGCTGACGATGGGAGATGATCCTAGTTGTCATAACCTTCCTACTGTCCATCTTCCTAATACTCCTCTTCATAGTCTGGCCACGGGAATAGCCAGGGACAAAGCCATGAGTACTCTTTAAGTACTCGCAAAACTAATACTAACAAGTGAAGTGGGTTTGAGTAGGATACTAATCTCTAAGGTTGTTTTGCAAAAATCCAGATTTACCTCTACTAAGTTCAGAAGCAAAGAAAGCTAGTTGAAAGTTTTATAACACCTAAGTGGGAACTTGAATTTCATATCACAACTCTGTTGTGGCCAAGTTAAAGTCATAAATCATTTCGTAAGTCATTTGGAAAACATCTGATGACGGAACAGTATGGCCACTCCAATTGTCCATAACCACGGACGTGGCTATTCGAATAGTTTGACACTCTGCAGAGATTGTACACTTTCACCACAACATTCGATACATCCATCAGGAACAAATCCTGAATTCACCATACTCAGTATGTGGATAATCAATCCTAACTTTTCAATGACATGCCCTAGTATAGGCACCTCTCCTGTGAGTTTGGCCTCCCAACCATGACCAACTGTCATCTTGGGTACTGCACAGGTGGACAATCTTCACAAGGTAGCCTCAGCTCAAACCTTGGCCGCAAGGGAACCCATACTAAGGTATATAAATTTATAGTCAAGCCCTACCCAAATTTCGGGTACTGTGGTTGTACAGTAAAATTGGAATGGTATCGCATCCAGACAACCATCAGTTTTATAAAGGGCTAAGGCTCACGCCTTAACATTTTCATCATCAAAATCATCTGGTGTTCAAGAACACATGTCAAAACATTTCAGTAGAATGACTCATAATTCTAAGGTTTTCATAACCATTTTCACCAAGTATTCCCATCTAATGTTGATCAACTTTTATGCTTAGCACTAGCATCTACAAATGGGGATAAATACTAATGAGGGGTGATAAGCAATTGGATCTTATCTAAGTTCAATCTCATGTCTCAGGATGACATCAAGATTTAGCTAACTTAGGCCAAGTTTTATGCGCTTTATGCTACCTTCATTTATCTTCCTAGGATCTACAAGTCACTAAGTAAACTCTAAGAGAAAGCCTTGATAAAGAAATAAAGTACTAAGCTTGCAAGTAAAACTAGGATTGGGTATCATCAATGGGTATAAGCTTGCTAAGTGGCAATTGTTTAGCTTGCTCAGTTAATAGCTTGCTAAGTCAAATGGTAGTATTAGGCTTGCCTTGTGCAGAGTAGTGGTTGAAGTTCTCCTCGGCTTCTTCCTCGTAGTATCCTCCTTCCTCCTCGTATCCTTGGTCGGTACTATCGTCTATAAATAAATATGAGGTACACAATCACCACACAATTCTTAACTACTCTATTTAGCACACAAAGGTTCACACTAGATGATCTAGCATCATCACTATTATCACCAAGATTAAAGCACTTGTCTTTTTTATTTTATTTTAGAAAATTAATTTCTACTCATTGAAGAACTACTTAAGATTTAACATTCTCTAACTAAAACATGGGATCATGTTGACACATGTCATCACCATATTTTTCAGTACTTGGGAATGTGATTTAAAGTGGTTGCACAATTTAATAAGGTTTAACCTTTTTATTTTAATTAAATAAAATGACTTGAATGGCCTATGAGGAATTCTTTTATTACTTGATCATTATTTCTGCAAGTAACCCTATATATTTTTAGATAATCTGAAAGGTAAGATTAAATGTGATTTTTGAGAGTTGGAATCAACTCAAAAGCTTTCATGGTTGAATTTTGAAAAATGTTTGAATCCAGAAAAGCTTCTTCCTTGTTATTTTTACCATGGGTGATCTAAAAATATAAATGGTTTGAATCCAATGGGCTTGGATTAAGCACTCCAGTTCCTTTCTAACAAAATTGGTTTCATGCATTTTGGTTTGGTGAATCGAGCTGGGTTGATTTTTGAATCTAGGTACAGAACCGAGTTTGAAACTAAATGAATAAATCTAAGTTTGAATTGCTGGGTCACGTGGGAGGTTGAACTGGGCTGGCGCACTATGCACAGCGCGCGCTTGGGCTGGTTAAGTGAATGACCCCACTCGTCAGTGAGACAACGAGTGGCGAAAGGGTACGGGGCGATCTAGGCCGTGCGATCTAGTTCTAATCCTACGGCTGTGGTCCATCGTCCACGCCTTAACAGGACGCAACGAGGTTGAACCCTAGCGTGGCCAGTGGGGTCAGTGGGGGCTCACCGGGGCTCCGACGATGGTCGGTGACGGGGGCGAACGACGAAGTCGACGATAGTGATTCTCCTGGTACCGACAACTCCTCCTGGTGCGGCTCCAATCGATGGTGCCTCTCCTTCTCTGCAGCGGCAAACTCCGGTGCAATTCCGGCCACCTGGTGCTTGCCTTGCTCCGGGAGTGAGTGGGTGTGATCAGTGAGAGGTGTGGAGTGAGGTGGTGTGCTCAAATCGAACCGGGAAGGGCCTCCTTTTATAGTTCCAGAAGGGGACCGACGGGCGTGGGTGGAGCTCGTCGTGGTCGTCGGCACAGTGTACTAATGGCATGGGAGACGATAGGGGGCGGTGCGTTGCCTCCTGGCGATGCTCAACGGCTTGATGGCGAGGCGGGGGCGGTGCTGAACGGTCGGAACGTGGCGACGCTCTGGGCGGGTCCGACGAGAATTTTAATGGCGCACAACATGCGTGGTACACGCAGCAGCGAACGGGGTTGTCTGGCGGGTTGATGGGGTGCTGGCGATCACGTACGCAAGCGGAAAGGGCGGTGCACGGTCTGTGGGCTGGTGTCGCATCGGCGCACTGGCGCGTTCTCGGCTCGCACACAGAGAAACTTGGCATGCTCGGGCAGTGTGATCTAGGGGCTGGCAATGCTCAAGGCTTGGACAGGGGGTGGAGGTGGATGGTGGTCAGTGCTCCAGACATGCTTGCTAGGATTGATGCTTCTCCTAGCTCGCTGTCGACTTGGGGGTGGCAAGTTAGGTTCGGCATGCTCACCATTGATGGCCCTTGCATGCTCAAAATGGTGCTGAAGATTGTTAAAGGTGCTAGATGATCTACTAAGAGCTTGTTGCAAACCAGAGAGGGAACAAGGTTGGCCAAAATCAATGCTACAAATAGTGTTTGATGTTTTTTTGTTTGTTTGCTGCAAACAAGGTGTTTGATGAAATGGCCAAAAGAAATTCAAATTTGAATTTTGGATTCAAACTTGGTGGGTTTGCTAGTTACATACTTAGGAGTCTTGGGTTAGTTGGATTGGTCAAGGGGAACTAGTTTGGTTGGGTTTTAAAAATGTGGGATCTTGACATATGTTAAAGATTCAATTTTAAATTGTCATTTGAATGGGGTTGCCAAATGTTTCTGCAAGTTTGAAAGGTGGGCTTTGATTCACTTTTACTTGGTCTCGCAAGGGGTTGCCAAATGTTTCTGCAAGTTTGGAAGGTGGGATTTGATTCACTTTTACTTGGTCAGGTCATCGTTGATCTCTATGGTCTGGTGATCAATGTTCTTGAAAACTTCATTCTTCTCTGGGACTTCAAGGCATTTGCGAAGTAACGATATATTGAACACATTGTGCATGGCAGACATCTCCTCTGGCAGTTCTAGTTGATATGATACTTCTCCTCGACGGTACAGAATCTTGAAAGGTCCAATATATCTGGGGGCTAACTTCCCTTTGAGCTGGAAACTATGCATTCCCTTCAAAGGAGACACTTTGAGATACACAAAATCTCCGATATTGAAAGCGAGGTCTCGACGTCTCTTGCCGGCATAATTCTTCTGTCTTGACTGGGCGGTCTTGAGGTGCTCACGGATCTTGTGAACTTTCTCTTCTTCTTCTCGTAGGATGTCGGGTCTGAAAATCTGAATTTCTCCTACTTCCGACCAGTTCAAAGGGGTACGCCACTTCCCTCCATACATGAACTCAAACGGGGCCATTTGCAAACTAGCTTGATAACTGTTGTTGTATGAAAATTCTGCAAAAGGCAGACATTCTTCCCATTTAGATCCATACTCTAGAACACATGCTCTCAACATATCTTCAAGTATTTGATTTACTCGTTCCCTTTGTCCATCAGTCTAAGGGTACGCTGTGCTGAAATCCAGTCGGGTTACTAAACCTTCTTATACTTTTTTCCAGAATATCGAGGTAAATTGAGTTCCTCGATCTGATACAATGTTCTTGGGAACTCCGTACAAACTGACGATCCTAGCGATGTATAACTCCGCTAGTTTCGAACTCTGGTAGGTGGTCTTGACCGGTAAGAAATGGGCTACTTTGGACAATCTGTCAACTATGACCCAAATAAAGTCATTTGCCCTACTAGAAGTAGGCAATCCGGTGATAAAGTCCATTCCTACGGAATCCCATTGCCATTCCGGAATCTGCAATGATTGCAATAGTCATGCGGGTCTTTGATGTCCCGCCTTGACTCTCTGACAAATGTCACACTTGGCGATAGAGCTTCCGATTTCTGTCTTCATCTTATACCACCAAAATTGTTCCTTCAAATCCTGATACATCTTCAATCCGGTGATAGAGTAAAGAGTATCATGGGCTTCCTTCAGAATAACTTCCTTCAACTCTGAATCTGCTGGTACACAGAGACGTCCTTTGTACCACAACACTCCTTCTTCATACCCGGTAAATTTCGGTACTTTGCCTGTACCAATACGACGTTTGATTCCGTTGATACTAGCATTTCCTTTCTGCGCCTCCTTGATCTGATTGATCAAAGTGGGTTGAAGTTTGATGCTAGACAAAAATCCTTCACTCACTAATTCCATTCTAAAATCTTCCATCTCTTTGTGCAAACTTGGTTGCTCCTTCAAAATCATGGAGTTCAAGCGGCACGGTAATCTGCTAAGGGCATCTGCTACCACATTGGCTTTACCGGGGTGATAGTGAATGTCCAGGTCATAGTCCTTGATTAGCTCAATCCATCTTCTCTGCCTCATATTCAACTCCTTCTGAGTGAATATATACTTCAGGCTCTTGTGAGCCGAATAAATCTCACAACGATTTCCCATCAGGTAATGCCTCCATATCTTCAGGGCTAAAACTACGGCTGCTACTTCAAGATCATGGTTAGGATAATTCTGTTCATGCTATTTCAGTTGTCGTGATAGATAAGATATAACTTTGCCTTCTTGCATTAGCACAAATCCGAGACCAATCTTGGATGCATCACAATACACATCAAAGGGCTTCGTGATATCCGGCATGATAAAGGTTAGGGCTGAAATCAATCTCCTCTTGAGTTCCGGAAAACTCGCTTCACATTTGTCTGTCCATTCAAACTTCTTGTCCTTCTTCAGCAATTGGGTCATGGGTCTTGCCATACTTGAGAATCCTTCTATGAACTTGCGGTAGTATCCCGCTAATCCAAGAAATGCACGAACTTGGGTTTGAGTGGTTGGGGCTTGCCAATATTCAACATCCTTTAACTTTGCAGGATCAACGGCAATTCCTCCGGCTGATACAATATGTCCGAGGAATCCTACCTCCTATAACCAGAATTCACATTTTCTAAACTTGGCATACAACTGATGATCTCTAAGGGTTCCAAGAATGGTCCTTAGGTGTAGCTCATGTTCTTCTTCTGATTTAGAATAAATCAGAATGTCATCAATGAAAACAACGACAAACTTATCCAGGAAGTCCATAAAAATCTTATCCATGAGGTTCATGAAATAAGTGGGGGCATTGGTTAATCCAAAAGACATGACAGTATACTCGTATAATCCATATCGGGTGGTAAAGGCAGTCTTTGGAATATCCTCTGCGCGAATCTTCAGTTGATGATAGCCAGTTCAAAGATCAATCTTAGAAAACACTTTGCCACCGGTCAACTGGTCAAACAGGTCTTCTATCTTGGGCAACATGTACTTGTTCTTGATGGTGACATCATTCAATTTCCGATAATCCGTACACAAACGGTTATCTCCATCCTTCTTGTCCACAAATAAGACAAGTGATCTCCATGGTGACGCACTTGGTTGAATCAATCCAATTTCTAGCATGGCATCCAGTTGTTTCTTCAGCTCCACTAGTTCAGCTGGGTTCATACTATAAGGTCTCTGGGCTATGGGTCCGGTTCCAGGTATTAGTTCAATGATAAACTCAACATTCGGATCTGGGGGCATACCGGGAAAAACATCTGGAAATACATCGGGTTATTCACAGACTATCCGGACTTGGTCAATGGTGGGTTGGGCTATACTCTTGTTGCACTTGAATTGATGGGGCAAGGTTTTAGATACATGCTCGACTGATATTCCAGCTGTACTGGTCATGGTTATGGCTTTCTTGGCACATTCGATTAATCCTTTATGTTTGGACATCCAATCCATTCCTAGTACTACTTCCAAACCTTTAGTTCCGAGTACTATTAGATTAGCATAAAAATTGCAAATCTGTCTAGCTTTGGTGGTGGAACCAGGTATTTGAACAATCATAACATGCTTCAATTTGGTGGGTTGAATCTTACTAGTGCATGCAAATTCTTCAGTAACAAATGAGTGTGATGCTCCAGAATCAAACAACACTCTTGCAAGTACTGAGTTAATAGAAAACATACCCAACACAACATCTGGCGCTTCTTGGGCTTCTTCAGCATGCATGAGAAAGAGACGGCCGTTGCGGTTGAGCGAATTCCCTAGGGCAAACCTTCTTCCGGGCTCAACACGATGCTGCTGCTGAGCTGGGGCATTTGCATTGGGGGCTGCAGAAATATTCTTGGGGCACTTATTGGAATTGTGACCCTTGGTTCCACATTCATAACAAGTCACTTGCGAATTGTCTTTTTCTGCAACAGGCACAACATTGCTTCCAGTCCTTGGGGTAGTGTTGGTGTTGGTGGCGGCATTGTTGTTGTTGAACATGGGCGGTGCACGGTTGAAATTGCTGGGGTTGCCAGGGTTGTTGTGGTTTCCTCAGGGCCTTGGGTTTCCACGGTTGGGATAGGTTGGACGGTTCATCGGGGGTTTGTTGGTTCTTGGGGCAAATCCTGGAGATGGGTTGGGGCGATACTTTGGTGTATGGTGGGTTCCTGGTTGATGCATCATACGACGCTTGCGGTTCTCATTAGCTTGGTTGATCTTTCCTTCCATTTGAATGGCGGAATCCACTGAGGCTTCAATATCAGCAAATGGGATATTGACTAACACCGTCTACATCTCATCATGCAGACCATTCAGGAATCTCTCCTTCTTCTTGCCCTCAGTGCTGATCTCATCAGGGGCATACCTTGACAGACATAAGAATCTGTCACGGTACTCCACCACAGTCATTCTTCCTTGCTTAAGCTCCTTGAATTCATCTCCCATCCGTAGAATTGAACCTGGTGGCACATGGGTTCAGCTAAACTTGAGTTTGAATTCATCCCAAGCCATCATTTGTCCTCTATTCATGGTGCGAACGCTGTTCCACCATGCTCTTGCATCTCCGGCCAGATAGTGGGTAGCAAACAGAACTTTCTTGTTAGCTTCCACTCCTGCAACTTCTAGGTTGTTCTCCATGGTTTGCAGCCAATCATCAGCATCTAGGGGCTCTTCAGACTTACTGAAAATGGGTGGGTTGGTGTTCTGGAGATTCTTGAGCTTAGATCCATGGTTGTCCTGATTTCCATGGCCATGATTGTTATTGGCCATCTGAGCTATCTGTTGAAGGGTGGCTAAATTGGCTTGATGTTAGGCTCTTTCGGCTTCGCAGTAAGAAACCAAAATTTGCAAGAGTTGCAACATTGGGTCTAGAGACGAAGTGCTTCCTCCTCAAGGCATGTGAAGATTGAGATAGATCATGAGAAAAGAGGGAAATTTCTAAGGTCAGGTGTTTTGGAAAGTTTTTAAAGTTTGACTCAGATTTTTCTAGCAACTTGCTTTTCATTCATTCATTCATGGCACACGATACAAACACACACCACAACAAAGAAAAATAGATGGTTTTAAGAACCATTTTGGGAAACTACGATACAGTGGGACCGAATACAACTAACTACGCTAGTGCTCAAGTGTTACTACTCCTTGGAGTCGGTGTCCTCGTCATCCTCATCATCATCATCAGTGAAGGCAAAGTCATCCTCATCGGTGAAGAAGTCCATGGCCTGATCCTCCAGAAAGTCATCATCATCACTAAGATAGGAGTAGGGGTCTCCACGAAGGTCTTCCCCTGCATTCTCCTTCTCCTCCAGCTGCATGTCCCTCTCGTGGATGGTATCCTCCAAACCTGTGATCCGGTGGTGAAGACGGGCAATGATGCGCTCCTTCTTGTCGAGCTGACGACGACGAGACTAGCAATCCTTCACTAGCATGGCAATGGTCTGATCCTTCTGGGCGGCGATGGCATACTTGTGGTTGGCGTAGGAGCGGGCATTGTCTAACTCCTCGTGACGGTCATACATCATGAAGCCGAGGTGGTCCAATTGACTCTTCAACTCTGGTGGTATGGTGCCTCCAGTGGTAGTCCCATAACATCACGCCTTGGGTAGAACTCAAAGCGGGTACCCTTGATTTGATTGATACTCTACCCACACAGACGGGCAAGAGCTTCCTGCATGGCCCTGGTGTAGGGTTTACAAAATAGAAAACAAAAAAATTCCTACGATGGGAACAACTATGTACTAAGATCTATCTACTAGATACAAGCAATAGGAGGATATACATCCGTAGAGAACATACCCTTGAAGACCGACAAAGCTTAACGAGTCCAAACTCATGGTTGATGTAGATGATCTCTTGCTAATCTCAAGATCGAGAGGAAGTCCCAGCGCCACAAAACAGCGGCGCATACGTGCTCGCACACATGTTCGAGGCACTGAGCAACCTCCGCCTCCTCGCTCCAGCGATGCAGCGGAAGCACAACTCTTTCTTGCTGAATAGCCACCGGGAACATGTATCTCGCTAGTCCGAGACAATGGGGGTTAAATACTAGAGGGGGAGAGAGATCCTTCACGAGGAGGTGTGCTTTGAGAGGATGAGAGGGGGGCCTTTTATAGGGGAGAGGGGGCACCCAAGGGGCATGGCGCCCAGCCATGGGGGCTGCCCTCCACCTCTTCCACATTCATGTGGGTGGACACTCCACTCACTCAAATGCCTTTCAATTCCCTCCACTCAAAAACCCACTCAAATTCCCATTAAATTTCCACCAAATTTAATGCAAATTCTCATTAAATAAAACTCCTTTTATTTATTCAGAATTTTGTCAATTACTTCAATGATAAACATTCTCATATAACCCCTTGATAGTATTTCATTTCACATGCAAAAACACCTTCTGCAATTTCACCCGAAAAACCGTTTTGGTATCTAGTGAAGTAAATTCCTGCGCTTGTTATTCTTTTCGGCATGAAACTTTTGCTCCAAATGGATGTCGGTGTCTCTTAAGTGTGTCACCCTACGGTTCATGAATAACATGGACATGATCGAGACTCCTCTCGGATCAATAATCAGAAGCGGGATCTGGAGACCCATACTGACTCCCACACATTCAACGATGACTTTCTTGTGATTGCGAGAACCTTTTACGCTAGTATCCTAATCCTTTTGTTTCGCGATATATTACATGTTCGAGATTCGATCATCGGTATCCTCATACCTAGTTTGATCTCGTTACTGACATGCACTCTTTTCTCGTTCCCATGATTTAACATTCTAGTGATCAAATCACTTGCTTGCAAGCTAATCAATGTGATATCACCGAGAGGGCCCAGAGTATATCTATCCGTCATCGAGATGAACAAATTCCACTCTCGATCCATGAGCCTCAACATAACACTTTAGTAGTTCTGAAGCCATCTTTATAATCACCCAGTTACGGTGTGACGTTTGATGTCATCAAGAAATCTTCTGGTGTTAGTGATTGACATGATCTCACGGTCTAAGGATTAGGATCACTTTGTAAGTTGTTATAGCAATATAAACTCAATGACTTTGATCGTAATTCTATACTTAGGATGAATGTTCATCACATCATTACACTAATGTTGTGATCTCGTTATTAACAACATCCAATGTCCATGATCACGAAACCTTGATCATCTTGTTAATCAACGAGCTAGTTTATGACAGAGGCATAACTAGGAACTTCCTTTTTGTTTATTAAACACACATGTATTAACGTTTACGTATTAATACAATTATAGCATGCAAAATAAACATTTATCATAAATAAGGAATACGATAATAACCACTTTATAATTGCCTCTCGGGTATATTCCCTTCAGTCTCCCACTTGCACTAGAGACAATAATCTAGTTTAGAAACTTTGCGTATTGGACACCAATGGCTTTCTGGTGTTCCATATACGCAACTACAAGTGGTTAACATAATCTACGGATCTGACACTTTCAGGTCCGTGTGTATTTGCATGCCTTTGCGTTTTCACGCATCACTCATTCTCCAATGAGATGGCATTATATAAATTTGGTCTTTTGGTGAGACCTTTAGTTCCTTGGGGTTAAAACATGTCGATACTATTGTCATACAATATATCTCTAGTGTTATCCCATTACGAACCACACCTTAGTTTGATAACAAACTACTTGACACAAATTCCCTCCTTTCCTGCTACTATGGAAGTCATATACTTAGCCTCTTTGTTGTAGTATCTGTTACAATGTCTTAACTTTGGAATTCATCCAAATCCATCATGGAATCTCCTTTCCATTACATTTTGCCACCCATAGTTTAAATTGAGATAAACTTAATTTGTATTTTGTGACAAAACTAGTATCAATGTAACGCTTTACAATAAACTATTTGTAATTGTTTGTCACCTCTACACAAATATATTCTTAGTTCTTCCAAAAGATCATAAGAATATCCTTACTATCATCCAATGATCACTTTATGATTCATTCTAGTATATGCTCATAACACTTAGAGCATAGGACATATCTGGATGTGTACATATCATGGTATGATTGATCAAAACATTCTTGTGATTTCACTCATCAAGTGTCAAAGCACTTGAATCTTGTTTCACTTATCAAGTGTCGATACACTTGAATCTTGGTTCAATTCCTTTCCATGCGAAAAGAACCGTTTCTTGTCGTTTCTATATTGAACTACTTCAATATCTCATATATGTATGTTTGGCACAACCATA
This sequence comes from Avena insularis, assembly GCA_023614405.1. NCBI lineage: Eukaryota > Viridiplantae > Streptophyta > Magnoliopsida > Poales > Poaceae > Avena > Avena insularis. Next base: position 227,744,974 of record CM042689.1, on the reverse strand, counting down.
TTAGCGTCATAGTCTATCCACTATAGACATTCATGCTAAATATTTGGGTTTTGCCTTAGTCTTTCATCAAAATGAAATTCTTAACCTTTGTCAATAAAAAATACATCATTTCTAATCAATAAGATGTCCTCCACATAATTTATTAGAAATATGTCTTAGCTCTCCCACTTAATTTCTTGCAAATGCAAGCATCTTCATCGTCTCCTGATGAAAACTCCTTTTCATCACGGTGAAGATTCCAACTCCGCGATGCTTACTTCAACCATTGAAGTTTGCATGCCCTTTTAGCATCCTTTGAATTAACAAAACCCTTTGGACCGTGTCATGTACACGTCCTAGGTAACCATTCTATTAGAAGAAATTTGTTTTGTTTATTCATCTATCATATACCAAATTATATCTAGTGGTTGCTATTTTAATCAGTCCAGACTAAATATCGCTATGAAAGATCAAATCTTGGCATACTCAAATCCTTGAACATTGTCATAAAATACTTTACGACATGTCGACTATTTCATAGATGTGAAACATCCATGTGTGTTTCTTTATAGATCCAAATACGACCGATAGGTTTTTACACCTTTCCGGAGGGTCTTCCAAGTTCAAAACTTGATTTCTCGTGTATGGAACTATCACAGATTTTATGGCTTCAAGCCATTTGACGGAGTCAGGGCCCATCATCGCTTCTTTGCATGTAGTCAGTTCATCATTGTCAAACAATAATGAGTTACTCTCAAATCTCAGCATTTGATTGTTTATCCGACCGACTTGGTTCAATAAGAACTTAGATCTCCGTGACCACAACCTTTGAGGCACATAAGCTATGAGCATTATGGCAGCCTCCGGAACGATTTCCGGCGCTGTGCAACTCAGCACATTTAGCTAAGGTTTGTTAACCTTATCAAAGTTCTATTGTCCTCCCACTTAACTTTTATGAAAAATTCCCTTTTCAAGAAACTTCACATTTCAAGCGACAAACCCTTTTGTCCTCAGTGTTATGGAGGAATAACCAATTTTTATTCGAAATAATCTACAAAGACATGCTCATCCGACTTTGGTTGTAACCATCTTACTTACGTTAAGCATACCAACATTTAAGAAATGACAACTTGGGTTTTACCCCAAACCATAACTCATATGGTGTCATTTCAACGGATCAAGATGGAGCTCTTTTTAGTGTAAAAGCAGTAGTCTCTAAAGCTTTAATCTTTTAAAACATAATGGCAGTTTTATAAATAACACCTTTGATCCAACCATGCCACACAAGGTTTCATTACAAATCTCAAACACTCCATATTCCTATGGTGTTTCGTGAGATGCAAATCTAGGTGTTTTGCTAAACCTGCAACTCAAATAAATCCCTTTATGATAAAATCATAATTCATTTATTTTCTTGTTACACTTGTAACTCAAATAAATCCCTTTTATGATAAAATCATAAATCATTTTTTCTTGTTACAATGATTTTCCACTTCATCTTGAAAGTCTTTGAAACCTTTTCAGATATTTCATACTTCTTTCTAATTAAGTGAATATTCACTCAAATTTCCGGAGAAAGCATATGAAGTTGAAGTCCATCGCTTACGACTACACATAATGGACTACATACATCGATATGTATAAATTCCAATAATTTAGTCGTTCGTTCTTCTTTGGCCTTTGAACGAAGTTTCAATTATCCCGAGGAAAGTCTCAGAAGCGTCACTTGATCAAATCAAAGACTCCAAAAATCCATGAATATGGAGATTCTTCATGTTTTCTTTCCAACATAATTTAAATAGCGATGTCACTTCGTAAGTGATCTTTCAATCATTTGTCTTGCGACATTTTAGCATTAGCTTTATGGATGTGATTTCTCCAACTAGATTTGTAAATCATCCATCTTATATGGAATACGGTAATTATTTGAACAACCTTTGTTCTTATAATACCTGATTTAAATAAAAATTATTAAAACAAATCTTGAAGTCAAGCTTTGATGTCAACGAGAAATACAAACAACGGTTTGTTTGTTTTCGATGCACATCATCACATATTCTCTTGCTAGTTACTTAGGCCATTGTGGTTCATGAATTGCATCATTCCGTATGAAATTTCATACCAACCAATTCGGTATCCAATACCCAAGAAGCACATTGTTTAACAAGAAAAGAATATAACCATAACATGTATATCATCTATATACCTAAATTGGATATTTCCAATCTTTTCTTTTCTGCCAAAGATATTTTATAGATTCTCTTCAGCATTTTTTTCCTTTTAAAAGAATCTATACATCAAAAGTGGCGGCATATGCATGTCACATAGTCCAAAGCGTGTATATTCAAATAATAATACCTTTGGACTTGCACTTTGAAGTAGATCACCATCATCAAAATGATCGACATTCTTTCAAAATCCAATCTTTAGTAATATTTTAGTGTAGTAAACACTTTACATACATCTTCCATTCATCCTTATCATGACGACTTCCATGATCAAGCTAATGTATCTTATAAAGACGAATCGTCAGTATAACGTTACTTTCCAAAACCCTATTGGATGATTAGGATGTCTAGCATCTCCATCCTTTGTAAATTCTCATCCAATATGAGAACATACATTATACTCTATCATATTACAACCAAAATATTGTTTCAGATATCATTATATCTGTCACACATGATGGTTTCTGAAACAATTATTTCAGCTCCTAGATAACCTTGATATTTAAAAACAATCAAGAATCATAGAGGCAAACATGATACTTAAGATACTAACACTGGAATTGTTACTCTCGATTTAATACCAATTATTAAATTTCACGGAGTAAACAGAGTTTGCTGAAAGTTTGCAATAGGACTTTAAACTTTAGATTGACAATCAACACAATACGATACCAGTTCGTAAAGTAAATATCCAGAATTCTATAGTTCTATTATCTCAATTACAACTAAGCATAAGGTGGTGAACGAAGGCCAATGACTACAACAAATTATGAAAATTCACTTTGATTTAATTTATGATAAATTGAGTTCTACTAATCCAAATTAGAAATGAACTCCCACTTAAAAATGACATCCCTCGTGCCTTTTTGGTGATTACATGAACCAAATCTACTACACCAAGTCCGATGATCACGTGAGTCGGTGTAGCTTCAAAGGCGAGCATCCATATGGTCATCATATCAAAACATATGACTCATGCTTAACCTTTCGGTCCGTGTTCCGAGGCCATGTATGTACATTCTAGGCTCGCCAAGTAAGAACCTTAGTATTCGTGTGTAATCTTTTACACGAGATATGCTCGTGGATTCAAGTACACCCGATCATCACGTGATGTCTTGAAGCGACGAAACATTGTCGGTGCATACTTAAGGAAGAACACATTTTTATCTTGATATCTAAATGAGGGATCATCTTATTATGCTAATAAAACATCAAACAAGCAATATAAGATGCAATCAAACATCTCATGTTTGTAAGTGAAATGATATGGTTCCCGCATATGATCTCCATCATGTGCACCGTGGTATGATCTCTATCATACCTCTATGTGTAAGGCCAAGGTATATGGAACCTACACGTTATGTGTGTTGTAAGAGTATCATCTTATACTTCTGCTTACAACATCACCATATCGTAACACTAGCCCAGCAACAATCTAAACTAGACGCCTCTAATTTATCCATTGCAAGTTTTCGTGGTTTAGGGCTTTCTAAGAAAGAACCGTTCTTACCTACGAACATGAACCACAACTATGATAACCAAATTGTTGACAACTCGTTGCAAATTAGATATTGACTATAGTAGGAGAGACAGACACCCGCTAGCCACTTATGCAAAACTAGTTGCATGTCAAGCGTGGAACAGGTCTCATGTGCGAGGACATGTAAAGTTTCTCCGGGCCGCTTCATCTCACTATTCCACCAATATTCAAAGTACAACTAAGAAGCAATAAAATGATCATCATTGCCCACATACTCATATGTGTACTACCCGTGCAAAGCATCTACACATAGATCCGGATTTGATACCACTGTAGAGTTCGCAGCATAGAAAACAAAAAATTTCCTACGATGGGAACAACTATGTACCAAGATCTATCTACTAGATACAAGCAACAGGCGGATATACATCCATAGAGAACATACCCTTGAAGACCGACAAATCTTAACGAGTCCAAACTCGTGGTTGATGTAGACGATCTCTTGTCGATCTCAAGATCGAGAGGAAGTCCTAGCGCCGCAAAACAGCGACGCATCCGTGCTCGCACACACGTCCGAGACACCGAGCAACCTCCGCCTCCTCGATCCAGTGACGCAGCGGAAGCACAACTCTTTCTTGCCGAATAGCCACCAGAAACATGTATCTCGCTAGTCCGAGACCATGGGGGATAAATACTAGAGGGGGAGAGACATCCTTCACGAGGAGGTGTGCTTTGAGAGGATGAGAGGGGGGCCTTTTATAGGGGAGAAGGGGGCACCCAAGGGGCATGGCGCCCAGCCATGGGGGCTGCCCCCACCTCTTCCACATTCATGTGGGTGGACACTCCACTCACTCAATTGCCTTTCAATTCCCTCCACTAAAAAACCCACGCAAATTCCCATTAAATTTCCACCAATTTTAATGCAAACTCTCATTAAATAAAACTCCTTTTATTTATTCAGAATTTTGTCAATTAATTTAATGACAAACATTCTCATATAAACCCTTGCTAGTATTTCATTTCACATGCAAAAATACTTTCTGCAATTTCACCCGAAAACCCGTTTCGGTATCTAGTGAAGTAAATTCCTGTGCTTGTTATTCTTTTCGGCATGAAAATTTTGCTCCAAATGGATGTCGTTGTCTCTTAAGTGTGTCAACCTACGGTTCATGAATAATTCAGACATGATCGAGACTCCTCTCAGATCAATAATCAGAAGCGGGATCTGGAGACCCATACTGACTCTCACACATTCAACGATGACTTTCTTATGATCGCGAGAACCTTTTACTCTAGTATCTTAATCCTTTTGTTTCACGATATATTACATGTCCGAGATTCGATCATCGGTATCTCCATACCTAGTTTGATCTTGTTACTGACATGCACTCTTTTCTCGTTCCCGTGATATAACATTCTAGTGATCAAATCACTTGCTTACAAGCTAATCAATGTGATATCGCCGAGAGGGCCCAGAGTATATCTATGCGTCATTGGGATGAACAAATTCCACTCTCGATCCATGAGCCTCAACATAACACTTTAGTAGTTCTGAATCCATCTTTATAATCACCCAGTTACGGTGTGACGTTTGATGTCATCAAGAAACTCTTCCGGTGTTAATGATTGACATGATCTCATGGTCTAAGTATTAGGATCACTTCATAAGTTTTTATAGAAATATAAACTCAATGACTTTGATCGTAATGTTATACTTCGTATCAATGTTCATCACATAATTACACTAATGTTGTGACCTCATTATTAACAACATCCAATGTCCATGATCAGGAAACCTTGATCATCTTGTTAATCAACGAGCTAGTTTATGAGAGAGGCATAAATAGGAACTTCCTCTTTGTTTATTAAACACACATGTATTAACGTTTCTGTATTAATACAATTATAGCATGCAAAATAAAGATTTATCATAAATAAGGAATACGATAATAACCACTTTATTATTGCCTCTCGGGAATATTCCCTTCACCTGGCAAGTCCATCGAGCCAGTTGTTCTCTCTCAAGGTGAACTAAATTCCCTCTGAGGTGGGGGCTTCAATCTTTCCTCAGAGACTTGCAACCACGAACCACTACAAATCCTCTCCTTCCTGATCATTGAGCTGAGTTCCGAAGAACTCGGGGTGCGGACGCTCCAGCATCTCTGGCAGCTGGTCTAGTTCACGCTCAAAGATGTGGTCTCCTCCATTCCCCAACTGATAAAACTTTCTATACTTCACGTCCATCTATATGAATATAGGATGAGTAAGTTAATAGAGTGATCAAGTGTGTCAAATTTTATGTAAGTTTGCAAGAATTTTTGAGGAACATGAATTTTTATGAAAGAGGATAAGTGATAAGAATGAGAATAAGTTTTCATAAATACTCATTTCCTTGGTTTTGAAACTAAGTTTTTGATTCAAAACTTCCATTCTAAACTAGGGTCTCCTATGGTCAGGATGGCTCTGATACCAACTTTTCAGCACCCGGATTTTTAATCCCAGATGCCTGTTATGCCATACATCGCAATCCCAGGATTACCATTTTTGCGAGACATAACAGATTGGATATCACAGTACATCATCCATTACAAACCATACATAAGGTCTTACACAAAGAAGGATCTCATGATCCAGTCTTAATACAATTCAAGCAGCGGAGTAACGTAAAGATAACGATAGCATGGAAGAAGCTCCATCTTCATGGTCATAGGCAATGCTGACGATGGGAGATGATCCTAGTTGTCATAACCTTCCTGCTGTCCATCTTCCTGATACTCCTCTTCATAGTCTGGCCACGGGAATAGCCAGGGACAAAGCCATGAGTACTCTTTAAGTACTCGTAAAGTAATACTAACAAGTGAAGTGGGTTTGAGTAGGATACTAAGCTCTAAGATTGTTTTGCAAAAAGCCATATTTACCTCTACTAAGTTCAGAAGCAAAGAAAGCTAGTTGAAAGTTTTATAACACCTAAGTGGGAACTTGAATTCCGTATCACAACTCCAATGTGGTCAAGTCAAAGTCATAAATCATTTCATAAGTCATTTTTAAAACATCTAATGTTGATCAAGTTTTATGCTTAGCACTAGCATCTACAATTGGGGGTAAATACTAATGAGGGGTGATAAGCAATTGGATCTTATCTAAGTTCAATCTCATGCCTCAGGATGACATCAAGATTTATCTAACTTAGGCCAAGTTTTATGCGCTTTATGCTACCTTCATTTATCTTCCTAGAATCTACAAGTCACTAAGTAAACTCTAAGAGAAAGCCTTGATAAAGAAATAAAGTACTAAGCTTGCAAGTAAAACTAGGATTGGGTATTATCAATGGGTATAAGCTTGCTAAGTGGCAAGTGTTTAGCTTGCTCAGTTAATAGCTTGCTAAGTCAAATGGTAGTATTAGGCTTGCCTTGTGCAGAGTAGTGGTTGAAGTTCTCCTCGGCTTCTTCCTCGTAGTATCCTCCTTCCTCCTCGTATCCTTTGTCTAACTATCGTCTATAAATAAATACGAGGTACACAATCACCACACAATTCTTAACTACTCTATTTAGCACACAAAGGTTCACACTAGATGATCTAGCATCATCACTATTATCACCAAGATTAAAGCACTTGTCTTATTTATTTTATTTTAGAAAAGTAATTTCTACTCACTGAAAAACTACTTAAGATTTAATATTCTCTAACTAAAACATGGGATCATGTTGACACATGTCATCACCACATTTTTCACTACTTGAGAATGTGATTTAAAGTGGTGTCACAATTCAATAAGGTTTAACCTTTTTATTTTAATTAAATAAAATGACTAGAATGGCCTATGAGGCATTCTTTTATTACTTGATCATTATTTCTACAAGTAACCCTATATATTTTTATATAATCTGAAAGGTATGGTTAAATGTGATTTTTGAGAGTTGGAATCAACTCAAAAGCTTTCATGGTTGAATTTTGAAAAATGTTTGAATACATAAAAGCTTCTTCCTTGTTATTTTTACCATGGGTGATCTACAAATATAAATGGTTTGAATCCAACGGGCTTGGATTAAGCACTCCAATATCTTTCTAACAAAATTGGTTTCACTCATTTTGGTTCAGTGAATCGAGCTGGGTTGATTTTTGAATCTAGGTACAGAAGTGAGTTTCAAACTAAATGAATAAACCTAAGTTTGAATTGCTGGGTCACGCGTGAGGTTTAACTGGGACGACCCACTACACACAGCGCGCGCGAGCTGGTTAAGTGAATGACCCCATTCGTCAGTGAGACAACGAGTGGCGAAACGGTATGGGGCAATCTAGGCCGTGCGATCTAGTTCTAATCTTACGGTTGTGGTCCATCGTCCACACCTGAATAGGACGCGGTGAGGTTAAACCCTAGCGCGGCCAGTGGGGTCAGTGGGGCTCACCGGGGCTCCGGGGATGGTCGGCGACGGGGTGAATGACGAAGTCAACGACGACGATTCTCCTGGTACCGGCAGCTCCTCCTGGGGTGGCTCCAATCGACGGCGCCTCTCCTCCTCTGCAGCGGCAAACTCTAGTGCAATTCCGGCCACCTGGTGCTCGCCTTGCTCCGGGTGTGAGTGGGTGTGATCAGTGAGAAGTGGGGAGTGAGATGGTGTGCTCAAATCGAACGGGGGTGGCCTCCTTTTATAGTACCTGAAGGGGACCGACGGGCGCGGGTGGAGCTCGTCGTGGTCATTAGCACAACATGCTAATGGCATGGGCGGCGATAAGGGGAGGTGTGTTGCCTCCTGGCGATGCTCAACGGCTTGATGGCGAGGCATGGGGCAGTGCTGAACGGTCGGAACGTCGCAGCGCTCTGGGCGGGTCCGATGGGGATTTTAATGGCACACAATGTGATGGTTAGGGTGGCAAGTTAGGTTTGGCATGATGGCGAGGTACCAGGAGAATCACCGTCGTTGACTTCGTCATTTGCTAACAACAGCATGCTGAATTGACATGCTTGCTAGGCTTGATGCTTCTCCTAGCTCGCTGTCGACTTGGGGGTGGCAAGTTAGGTTCGGCATGCTCATAGTGGTGCCAAAGATTTTTAAAGGGGCTAGATGATCTACTAAGATCTTGTTGCAAACCAGAGAGGGAACAAGGTTGGCCAAAATCACTACAACAAATAGTGTTTGATGTTTGTTTGTTTGCTGCAAACAAGGTGTTTGATGAAAGGGCCAAAAGAAATTCAAATTTGAATTTTGGATTCAAACTTGGTGGGTTTCCTAGTTACATACTTGGGAGTCTGGGGTTAGTTGGATTGGTCAAGGGGCACTAGTTTGGTTGGGTTTTGAAAATGTGGGATCTTCACATATGTTAAAGATTCAATTTTAAATTGTCATTTGAATGGGGTTGCCAAATGTTTCTGCAAGTTTGAAAGGTGGGCTTTGATTCACTTTTACTTGGTCTTGCAAGGGGTGAAAAGTAATGGAAAAGTTTCTGTTAGAAATCTTGGACTAGAAACACTCAAAGTGGCCTAGTGAGCAAGATTGGCAAAAATGACCATTTACCTTATTTGATTTGTTTTTGCTTTTCTCTTGATTTGTTTCTGCCTGGAAATGTTTTAGATGATGTTATTTTCATCTTTAATCCATTCCTTACTATTATATTAATCACACAAGTCCATTCATGCATTCACACAATTATCACATACACACATGCATTCATATGATTTTTATTTAATCAAATTTTTTGTTAACCCTAATTTTAGTGATTAGAATTTGATAATCTTGATCAATATTTTTGGGATGTTATAGTCTGCCAAAGGCCCGGTTTTCACTGGCATCCTTGCCTCCCATGTCGCCGCCGGTGCCAGATGTGGGATCAAGAGATCCACCACATCTAGGCTAGCTGACCACCTCTGGCAGATGAGATAGCTGCCACCACCATACCTGGGGTCAGATCCCAGATCCTTGTGCTGTAGAACGAGCCTGGAGTTTCCTTCTTTTTCCCCCTTGTCACGGTGTAGTAGGATGGAAGAACATCTATGCTCGACGGCCCAGATATCGACCGCCATAGCCATCTCCATCGGCAAGAAGAAGGAGAGCTCTAGCCTCCGTAACCCACAACGATGCCATCTAGAGGATTAGAGAGGTATGGCTCTTACTGCAGCCTGCCCTGCCGTCTGGCCAAGGAGAGCCCGCCACCGCCGCCCCTTCAGGATTTTCCTATCGACGAACCCAACGGCGGCGGGAGGGAGAGGGGATCTGAGGAGGGGTTAGAGAAGATGCGGCAAGGGAGCCCTGGTGCGGCCCGACGGCGGACGCACGGGAGCGACGGGAGTCGTGAGTGGTGCTGGGAGTCATAAATCTCATATATTGACAGTGGTCTCGTTTATATTGGTTCACAATTTGGGGACTCACAGGTAGGTGACATCAACTTGAATTGCAGACTTGCAGTTATCATTTGCTAGTAACAGCTCATAAAATTGCTCACAATTGTTCTTACCAACTCATAAAATTGAATAATCAAGCTGATGCAAGCGGTTCATTTGTTGAAATTCTTGAAGAATATATGAACACTGGGTCAATTTTAGAATTTTGTGTGGTTGATATTGAAAGGGAAGGGAAAGGTCAAGTGATTACTTGTTCAGGTGCTTACAGGGATGGTTTAATTTAGGCAATTTGTAATGTAGTAGTGTTTACTAACCAGGTCTAATACTTCCCCTTAAAATTAATCTATGATGTCTTTTATTCTGGGTTACACTATTGAAAGCTTAAATAGTATCTTCATGTGTAAGAAGGCTTCAGTACAACTCCAAGGAATCAAAGAACTATGGTCTTTAAAATCTTCATTGAATGATCAATATGACATGGTCTTGCACTAGTAGGAAAATGCCCATAGCAGTCACTTTGCCAGTGGTGTGACCTAAAAAGAACACGCCATTGCTAAGAGACAACATAGTAGTGGCGTCCCAAATATAAGGAATGCCATTACTAGAACTTAACTGTGGCATTAAGTATACTCCGGACACCACTACTAAAGCGGAGCCATAGGTGGAACTAGGCCAAATTTAGGGGTGGCGTTCGGAAGTTGCAAAACCCACCAACCTGGATACCACTTTCCCGGCCCACACCGCCCCGGCACTCCCTCCCTCTTCACTCCCCTACCTCTTCCGCAAAACTCCCCTCCCTCTTCCCAACCGTGTCGGCCACCGCCGCACCCCACGTGCACCGCATACGCTACCACCACTCGTCTCCAACGCATAGGTTGCCGCCGCCCTGCCTCCACCGCATCCTATCCTCCACCCGCCGCCTCTTCCCTATTGACGTCTTGTCCCCATCTCCCCTTCACCGCCTCATCCCCGTCGCCGCCTCGTCCCCATATCTACGCATCCGCTCCTCCACACACCGCCTCGTGCACGTCGCCGCCTCGTCCCTATCCCCCATCGCCGCCTCGTCCCCGTATCCCCCTCACTGCCTCTTCCCCATTGCCGCCTTGTCCCCATCTCCCCGTCACCGCCTCCTCCTTGTACGCGCGTCCGCCGCCCCTCGCAACCGCCTCGAGCCACTACCAATGAGCCCCACTCTCCCCCTTTTTATTTGTTTTAGAGTAGATGATTTAGATGGTTTAGAGAAGATCATTTTAGATGCAAATGTACTATATATATTAATGTAAATTTAGTATATAGTAGCAAATTTACTATATATATTCATGTAGATTTAGCGTATATTTAGTATATAGTGTACTAGATATATTAAATTTGGGCTCAATTTCTAGATATAGGAATGTTAGATTTAGTATACACTATAGATTTAGTATATAGTAGCAAATGTACATGATTTTAGGGTAGAAACTAGGTGATTTTAGATCAATGATTATAATGTGAGGATGCAATGTAGGGGGTGGTGTGATTGAGCCTTGTGATATGCACAAATAAATAATTTGTGCATCCTACTTGGCTCACTTACGCCATCCCTGTAATTATTTTGCGTCCAATGCAAATATGAAGCCCTACTTTTAGGTTGATTTTGGTTTTCTACTTTCATATGTCCGATGACTACAATGTGAGGATGCAATGTTGGGGGTGGTGTGAGTGAGCCTTGTGATATGCACAAATAAATAATTTTTGCATTCTACTTGGCTCACTCACTCCATCCCTAAAATTATTTTGCGTCCATTGCAAATATGAGGCCCTTTTTTTATCTTAGCAAGCCTTGTGATTAATTAACGAGTGCTTTATATTAGATATGGTGATGTGTGAGAGATGCATGTATAAAATAACTACATTTTCATTATAGAGGACATGGCGCTGTGTCATGTTTGTTTCACAGACTGCAACGATGATACTATGTCAGGATCACTATTCCAAGTCCATCTCACATGAGGTTGATTTGAGCGTTCATTGGTATGTATAATTTTTCCTGTTTAAATTTATTAAATTTTCTTTCCAAACTATTATCATTTATTTACTTAGTTTTTTTATGTTTATACTTTTCCATGGAAGTTAAAGAAGAGACTTCAACAGAAAAATAGGAGAAAGCATGGATTTTGAATCTCTGGGGTGAACATATGTTGTTGATGTGCACAAAGAGCGAGCAATGACTCGTCTTGCAGTTTCTTCATGGAGAAGGTTCATTTCTGAAAACCAAATCCCCTCTAGTGTGTACCTATTTTTGCAATGGGAGCTCCTGGTCCAAGCATCACTGTTGTATATATAAACGATGATGAGGATGAGGGCAATGAGGATATGGGCGACGAGGATGAGCGCGACGACTAGGATGAGGGAGATGAGGAGGAGGACGAGGATGAGAGTGATGTGGAGAAAGCAGGACCATTGGATTATATAATTGTCACTAAGAGATGCAAGCTTACCCATAGTGAATAGTGTTATCTCATCGACAAAATTCCTTCAAAAAATTCTTACATCAACCTAGAACTTGTCACTCTCTTGACTAGGACGCCTATTCAGCTACATGATATGGTATGTTTTCACTTATCATTCTTTCTTTAGTTCCTATTGTATTTGTATTGTATTATATAAGATTTATAACTTCTGCATCTTAATTAGAAACTACTGCCGAGAATGGTTTTTCTCTTCAAATTTTTGAAGAAGGCTTGGTTGGAATACACGTTGGAGCAACAGATGCCATAAGCGCCATTTCGTATAAGACAGTGAGTGATGGCCACATCATCTTCTACATCCATGAGCGCAAGAACTTTGTTGACGCTCATCATGATTATCTACAAGTTGGGCAAGCCATTATCCTCACCCGTAGGAACACTTCACGCCGTAATATTCATATAATGTTCGTCATTGACATCATATTTCATAGTGACTAGCTAGTTCCTTGTGATGGTTTGTTTGTGTAGATGCAACTTGTGATGTTTTCAATCGCTTGTTAATAATTTGTGGTGAACCAAATTGTTATTTTCCTGCTTATTCAATCGTTATTGACATCATCTTGCTGTTCTTATATGTTGATCAAAATTCTATAAAGTATAGGCCAACTTCTGACGAGCGGAGAAAGCCCAGTCGCCGGAGGCTTGGGCCGAGTGGAGAACTAGGTTTCCACCATTATAAAAACCTCTTGTAAGCCGTCGACTGGGATGATTTGCATATGTGAAAATCACCAGAGTTGTGTAAGCACTCCTCGATATAGTGAAGTTTTGCTGGCTGGCGCCCGTGGTTTTTTCCTCTCTTTGTTGGAGAGGTTTTTCCACATTAAATCTGTGTCCCCTTTGCTATGATTTTGATTTCGTTCTTCGTTATTGACTTGTCGCAATTATAACAAGTGGTATCAGAGCCCCAAGTTCCAATCTAGGGTTTGCGGATGTCGTCATTGAAGTTCGATCTACCGCAGCTGGACTACACCACAAGATTCTCCTTGTGGCAGGTGTAGATGCAGGTGATTCTCGCCCAAACATCTGATTTTGATGAAGCGCTGGATGGATTAGGCAAGAAGGATGATAAGATCTGGTCCAAGAAAGAGGAGCTGAAGGACCATAAGGCTTATCTTTGATTCAAACTCATTTGTAGAATAATATTTTCCAGGAAGTACTGGAGGTGAAATCTGCTGCTGCCATGTGGGCAAAATTGGAAACGATCTGTGTGTCAAAGGATCTAACCAGTAAGATGAACATGAAGATGAAGTTGTTCTGCCATAGGATGCAAGAAGGTGGATCGGTAATGAATCACATATCTGTTTTTAAAGAGATTGTTTCAGACTTGTAGTGTATGGAGGTAAAGTATGATGATGAGGATTTAGCTCTTCTACTCTTATGCTCGTTGCCTAGTTCCTATACAAATTTCCATGATAGAATATTGTTGAGACATGATGAACTAAACCTTGACAAAGTACATGATGCCCTCAAACAAAGGGAAAAGATGAAAACTATGGTAGGTGCATATGGGGCGTCATCCAAGGTTGAGGCTCTACAGGTTCGTGGTAGGACCGAGCAGAGGAACAACAACAATGGCAACAGATATAACAGCAAGGACAACAGAGGTCATTCAAAGTCCAAGGGAAAGGGCAAATTCTGTAGGTATTGTAAGAAATCTAGTCACGTTACTGATGATTGTTGGAAGTTGCAGAATAAGGAGAAAAGGAAAGGAACTTACCAACCGAAAGATAAGTCTGAAGGTACTGTTAAGGCTGCCATTGTTTCTGACAGTTCTGATGGTGAATATTTAGCCATTTTTGCTGCTTGTTCTTCTCATGATGATGAATGGATACTTGATACTGCATGTTCTTTTCATATTTGATGTAACAAAGATTGGTTCAGTTCATATGAGTTTATGCAGACTAGAGATTTTGTGCATGTGGGGAATGACAAACCATGCCATATTGTTGGTGTTGGATCTGTTAAGATCAGGACACATGATGGCGTGACACGCACACTGAGTGAGGTGAAGTACATACCAAGCATGGCCAGAAATTTGATCTCCCTGAGTACCATGGATGTTGATGGATATAAGTATGTCGGATGGCATAGAGTTCTGAAGGTATCAAAAGGTTATCTTATTCACATGATATGTGATATGAATTCTGCTAAATTATAAGGTAGCACTTTGCCTAGTATTGTTGTTGTTGTTACTTCTAATGATTCTGATGATTGTGGTAAAACACATTTGTGGCATATGCGTCTTGGGCATATGAGTGAACAAGGAATGGTAGAGTTGGTCAAGAGAGATCTAATTGATGGTTGCAACTTGAGTAAGTTTGAGTTCTGTGCTGCATTTTTGGTAAGCATAAAATAGTTAAATTCAATGTCTCTATTCATACCACCAAAGGCATATTAGATTATGTGCATGCTGATGTATGGGGTCCGTCCCGTAAGAATTCTATTGGTGGTGCTAATTACATGCTTACTATTATTGATGACTTGTCAATAAAAGTGTGGACTTATTTTTTGAAGCATAAATCTGATGTTTTTGATGCTTTTAAGACGTAGAAAGTTATGGTTGAAAAGAAAACTGAGAAGAAGGTAAAGGTACTATGTACTAACAATGGTATGGAATTTTGTTCTAGTGAGTTTAAGGACTTTTGCAGTAACGATGGCTTGATTAGGCATCACACCATCCCCTATACTCCTCAGCAGAATGGCGTGGCTGAGCTCATGAACAAAACCATCATCTCGAGGGCTCGTTGTATGTTGTGTAATGTAGGTATGCATAGGCGTTTCTAGGCTGAAGCAGCCAACACAGCGTGCTACCTCATCAACATGTCACCTTGTATTCCACTTGAGAACAAAACTCCCATTGAGGTATGGTCAGGTTCGCCTTCTGATATTCACAGTTGAGAGTTTTTGGCTGCACTGCATATGCTCACATTGATAATGAAAAGTTAGAGCCTAGGGCTCTTAAGTGCATATTCCTTGGTGATTGTTCAGGAGTTAAAGCATATAAACTATGTAATCCTGAAACTAAAAAGATTTTGTTGAGTAGAAAATGTTGTTTTCAATGAATTTGTTATGTATCATGATAGCTTGCCATCAGATACCTCTCCCGTTGCTATCGGAAATGAGAGAGTTAGTGTGCAGGTGGAGAACCTGGAGAAAACTATTGATAATGATTTTGTCGTTGAAGATACACATGAGGAAAATATTAATGATATTGTTGTTTAGCACTCACCTACTGTTTTGCAGCAGCCACATGAGTCCATTGCTGCTAATAGAACGAGGCATAACTATGGTCCTCGTCCTCGTTTAATTGAAGAGTGTAATCTTATTCATTATGCTTTGAGTTATGCTAAACAGGTGGAGAACGATTCTGAACCTGCTACATCCAATGAAGCCATTGCATCCGTTTACTGCGATAAGTGGGTTTGTGCTATGCAAGAAGAGATGCAATCTCTTGATAAAAATAGCACATGGGTTGTTATGCGCTTGCCTAAACAAAATAAGGCGGTCCGTTGTAAGTGGATCTTCAAGAAAAAAGGAAAGTTTGTCTGTTATAGAGCCTTCAAGGTACAAGGCAAGGTTAGTAGCAAAAGGGTCCAGATTCGAGGTATTGATTACAATAATGTGTTCTCCCTAGTTGTAAACCATAGTTCCATTCGCACTTTTTTAGTATTGTGGCTATGCGTGATCTTGAGCTTGAGCAGTTAGATGTCAAGATTGATTTTCTGCATGGAGAGCTTGACGAGGAAATATACATGGAACAACCAAAAGGGTTCATAGTGCCTGGTAAAGAGGATTTAGTATGAAAATTAAAGAAGTATCTTTATGGCTAAAGTAATCTCCAAGATAGTGGTATAAAAGGTTTGATTCATTTATGATCTCACATGGCTTTGAGAGGTCTAAATATGATAGTTGTGTTTATATTAAGTTTGTTGATGGATCACCTATATACCTGCTGCTATATGTTGATGATATGTTAATTTCTACCAAGAGCATGAAACAAATCACTACTTTGAAGGAACACCTAATTAGTGAGTTTGAGATTAAGGATCTTCGAGCTACTAAGAAGATCTTATGCATAGAAATTACCTGAGATAGAAACGCTGGTTTGTTGTTTCTTAGTCAGCAAAGTTACATTAAGAAAGTTCTTCATCATTTGAATATGGATGGTGCCAAGTCAGTTAGTAGTCCTATTGCTCCTCATTTTAAATTGTAAGTTTCTTAGTGTCCTTCTACTGATGAAGAGTTTGAGTACATGTCAAAGGTGCCATAATCTAGAGCTGTTGGTGCTTTGATGTATGCCATGGTTTGTTCTCGTCCTGATTTATCGTATGCTATGATTTTGCTAAGTAGATACATGGCTAATCCTGGTAAAGAACATTGGAAGGATGTTTAGTGGGTTTTCAGGTACCGTCTTGGCACTTCCAATGCTTGTTTAAAGTTTGTCAGGACCGGTGAGGGACTTGTTGGCTATGTGGATTCAGATTTTGCTGTCGATTTGTATTAAGAGAAGATCCCTCACAGGTTATGTGTTTAATGTTGGTGGTTGTGATATTAGCCGGAAGGCTACGTTGCAGGATTTTGTTGCACAATTTACTACAGAGGCCGAATACATGGCTATTGCTGAATCTTGCAAAGAATCTATTTGGTTGAAAAGTTTGTTTGCTGAGCTTTGTGGAGATTATTGTTGAATTACTTTTTTTGTGACAGTCATAGTGCCATATACCTTGCAAAAGATCAGATGTTCCATGTCACATCCCAAAATTTTCCAAATTTTGAAATGTTAAAAATAAACAAACAAAAGAAACAATGGTTGAAATTTAGGATGAAAAGAAACTTTTTGCTTCTAAATGGAGACATCAAAACCCTACTTGAACAAAATTTGAATGAAAAGGCACCAAACAAATTTTCAAACAAGTCAAATGCATCCCTGCTTGGAACGTATCTTGATTTAAACACTTGTAAAATTTCAACCAAAAACCCTAAAACCTAATGAAAGAAATCATATCCAAGATCATTCTAAGACTATGTGTCGTGGGAATGGCCACGGCAGATGCTGCAATCGGCAGCGAATGGTAGAACAAAGGGCAAGGGTGGCCAGCCATCTGCTGTGCGAGATGAGGGCGGAGACACAAGGATTTACCTAGGTTCGGCCCCCGGAGGGTAAAGACCTACTCCTGCTAGATTGTATTATGGAGAGAGTACAAGGGAGAGCTCAACGACTAGGCGGCGAGTCGCTGGGGTGTATGATGGAACGTGTCCTCTATGCGTACCCTAGGGAGGTTTATATAGGCTCACCTCACTAGGATTTACAGATCTACAACCGAATTAGTTAAGGATTTAGACGGTTCTTGACCTAATTCGACTGGGCCTAGCTACGCTTCTGGGCCTCCAGCTTCCAGTCGCCTGGGTCCTTGCCAAGTCTCAATCCAGTCGCCGTCCTGCAGGCCCACTCGCTGGCAGCTTGGGCCAGTAGGAAACGTCCTGCTGGGTATACCCCGGTCGGCATATACCCATCAGTAGTCCCCGAGGCCGTCGTTGATTCGTCGTAGGTGTTCGTTGGCAGTCGGAGTATGCGGGTCCAATTCGGACGCCCAGTCGAATCGGCGGCGGACTCCCTGAATAAAAGAAGGAACTAGTCATTTTAGTCGCAATAACGGTGACTAGTCAGATCGTAGCTTGGCGAATAGGTCGGCGATTGGTTAATTCACTGTTATAGTGATCAGGTTGGCGAATCGTCAAGTCGCTGAAGATAGCAAGTCGAATGGATGAAGTTGGACCATCAACGCTGGTCAAAGTAGCCGTTGGGTAATCCAACGGTAATATCGGCGTAATTACCGCGCGGTAACGGCTCCCCGAAGATGGCGGGTAACAACCGCTATATAAGGAGAGTGACCGGCAAGGGGAAAACACTTCCCTCACTTCCTCCGTTCTCGTGCATTCCCAATTCTCCATTCCGCGCAGCGAACAGAGCGACCCAAAGCGACTCATAGCCCTAGATCCCTCAATCGATGGCCCCTCCAGCAGAACCGTGGGGCAGATCCAAGTGCACAAAAGCGCTGTTGAAGTCGTTCGAGGAGGAAGGGATCCTCCGCGCCGGGAGATGGCGCATCCCCGCGGCCGAAGAGGTGACCCCAAATCCGCGCGAGGGGGAATTCATCTGCTTCACCAGCCATCTGGAGCGGGGGCTCGGATTCCCCACTTCCCTCTTCTTCCGCCGCTTCTGCGCCTACTACGACATCCAACAATCAGATCTAGGGCTGCATAGCATCGAAAAGCTCACCATTTTCATGGCGTTCTGCGAGTTCTATATGGGATGCCAACCTTATTTCCCCCTATGGCAAGATCTGTTCCACGGGAGGATCAGCCACGAAGAAGCAGGCGGCCCGATGCTGGCCGCGAGCGGCCTGACCTTTCAGCTGAAGTCGAAGGCGTCCTTTTTCGATCTGATGCTGCCCGCCAAAGCAGCGAATGAGTGGAAGAAGAGCTGGTTTTACGTGACCGAGTCGCCGCCGGGCGATGAGGTGGCGCTTCCGATGTACTCCCCCGACCGGCCCGAGCCGCGTCGGCTCCAAGTCACCAAACTTCCTGTAGACCATCGGATGGTCATTGATGAGATGCTGCAAACCATCTGCAACCTGAGGAAGAAGGGTCTCCAAACCATCAACCTTTACAACTGCTGGCTCGGGCGACGGCTCGGACCCCTGGCTAGCCGCGTCCACTATATGTATGAGTACACGGGCAAGGACGACCCGACGAAGTACTGCCACGACGAGTGGAGACTCAATGATTACACCTTGGCCCTGAAGAAGATCACCTTGACAGTATACCTTGACGCAAAGGCCGGGGTCGCTCCTTACACCGCAAAGTGTGAGGCTCCAATGGTAAATACTTCCATTTTTGTACATTCGCAGTCGCAGATTTGCATTCGCGGTTATGCTAATTTGTTTTGTCGCTGCAGTTGTTCCAGGTGGTGGAAGGTTGGATCCTGCCCGCAGACGTCGAGAACTCGACCTCGTCCGCAGAAGACGATAGCGAGTCTTTGCCCGACCAGGGCGGCGTCAGAAGTGACGAGGGCGACGACGACGATGAAGATTAAGATGGTGGCGACGAGGCTGTGGAGGTCGCTTCACCCACGGTTCGAAAAACCCGCGGGCAGCACCAGCACGAGCTCGAGGCCAGCAAGAGCCTCGAGGCTCACGACGAAGACGATAGCGAACTCCCCGAACACACCTCGCGGCGCGAAGCTACGCCGTCGAAGAAGATACCACCGCCACCAAAGAAGAAGAAGCCAGCTAAGCCGGTATCATTGCCTCGGTCCGCGTGTAGCTCCGACGCTACCAGCGCAGCCGAGGAAGCTAAGGCCGGTGCACCGACGCATGCGACCGCGACAAGCGAAGCGGCCATTGCAGAAGGCGAGATGCCATTGGCATCGCTGTCGCCGCCCTTTGTCCCAGTCATCGGGCTCGTGGCCGCTCCAGCCACGGGGACCTCGCCACCGAGGGAAGTTCCCACGGCGATCGCCACTGAAGCTCCTGCAGCGGCCTCGTCCTCGAATAAGCCGTCGGTGTCTTGGGCGCAGAGTGTGTTCGAGACGGGCCTCAGTCGGAAATTGGGGCCGAAGTTGGAGAAGCCAGCCAGCATTCGTACTGGCCTATGTTTCATCCTAGTCGCCAAGTGAGTGTTTCTCACTCTTTTCATTTGTCTGCTTGATTTATGTCCGACTGGCGAGTTCACTAATGGAGTCGTTCCGCAAGACTGGAGTGAAGAAGATAGGTCACCCTTCGGTGGCCAAGGTTCCATCGGGTTCCGCGGAGGCACCAGTCGACCCTTCGAAGAAGAGGAAGGGCGACGAGGTCGAGGTGCCTGCTGAAGGTGCGAAGAAAGCAAAGGGCGACGAGGTCAAGGTGCCTGTTGAAGGTGCGAAGAAAGCAAAGGGCGACGAGGTCGTCACAATTCCGGACGAACCGGCGGTCGCCCCGAGCGAGGCTCCACTTGCAGCGGACGCATCCCCGAGGGTTATGGTGGACACGGAGTCACTGCGGGCGGAGCCCATGGCCTCGGTTGGGGCGACATGCCCCCCTTCGAGTGGTTCGGGAGCCGCGGTGGTGATGTTCCCTCGCTTTGTAGCGAGGGCCTCCACGGCGAGTGCGTCGGTGCCATCGAACCAACTGCCCGAGGCCTCCGGCATGGAGGTCGAGCAGCGTCGCGGGCGTACTCCATTCGTGCACCTATCGGTGGATGCAATGGAGCTTCACGGCATGTTGGGCGCCACCATCCAGGTATGTCCAGTCCCTGAGGATCAGGCCACTGAATTTCATTGGTCGGATTCTTATTGTTTTTGAGTCCAGTCCTCGAGTGGTTGGTCGCTGAATTTCAGCGGCTAGGCACTTAGGATTTTTGCTGCCCAGTCCCCGAGTGGCTAGTTGCTGAATTTCAGCGACTAGGCACTTAGGAATTTTTGCTGCCCAGTCCCCGAGTGGCTAGTCGCTGAATTTCAGCGGCAGGCACTTAGGATTTTCATTGCTGACGCTTCGATGGGTGCGTAGGGCCTGCAGCACGAGTCAGCAGAGCGGCTTGCCGCAAGGGAGCATGTGGAGAGGGAGCTCTTCATTGTTTGGGACACGAACGAGCAGCTTCGAGCGACTGCGGGTGAGTGTTCGTTGTACTTGATCCTGGTCATAAACTTGTTCTTCTCGTAATCATGGTGTTGTTGATGCAGAGGATAGCGCAGCCGCGGTAGAGAAGGATCGTTAGGGCCTCGTTCCGGCTAGTGAACTAACGGCTTCACGGTCGTCCTTGAGCGCCGCGGAGAAGCGAATCACTGACCTGGAGCGTGAGCTCAAGGAGGCAAAGGCGGAGGCGACCTCAGCGGATGGACGGGCCAAGGCAGTTGTTGCCTCTGATGCTGAAGAACGGAAGATGTCGGACGCGCTCGTCGCCGGGCTGCAAGATGACCTCTCCGGTCTTCAGGATTTCATCATGGAGCACTGTCGCCCGTTGATCGGTGAGTTTTACTTTGGCGAGTCCCCGAGCGTGTGGGTCGCATTATTTTGCTGGAGCCTCCCTTACTAGTTGCTTTGTATGTTGCAGGCCTGATTACTGATAATGCCGAAGAAGCGACGTCGTACGACGCGCGACAATGCGTCACCACTCCGGTTGATTCTGCCGCGCTGTCAGCGACCTGCATCCGGGCGTATCTGTAGGAGATTTCGCCCATGGAGGTGATTCCCAGCGACCTCGTCGAGGTTTGGTGCTATCTGGAGAAGGCGCCGTCGATTGTGGAATTCATGGCGCGGTTGGCCTTCCGTCGTGGTGCGCCGACTGCACTGAGCCTTGGGCTCGCACACTTTCCGGACGACTTCGACCTCAACGATGTCACGAGCGGGTATCCTTCATCGACGGGAGCAGTCGAAATCGCCAAGGTACTGAAGCTGACCGAGTGGGCTATGGTGTACGCCGACCGGGTGTGGGCAATGGGCAACCTCATTCCTTACCAGGAAACGGTCATCGCCCCGAACGACCCCGAGCCGGCGCACCACTACTTCAAGGTGGAGCAGTCGTTCCATGAGGCCATGGTGGGTGAGCTCACGACCTACCCATCGAACCCGTGGATTCCTTTCATCCGCAATCGCAAGGGCGGTGGCACCTCATTGTCAAAGCCTGTGGAGTAGACTAGTTTGCCGATCGGCATTAGTTAGGATAATTATGTAACTAACCTTGTAGGCGAACAAATGTTGCCGTTTGAAGGAAAGTAAGCGTAATTTTGCCAACGTTTTGTGTTTTGATTGTTGGTTGTGCGAGTCCCCGAGCGCGTCCGTCCTTTTATGGGGTTGACCTCGTTTTTATGTGTTGTTTGAACTGTTAGTAAGTTAAGGTCGACGCGCCATGGCTCGGAAAGCCAGTCGCATGGCGACTCCAAGGGGTGCTCCGTACTTAGCCGTTTTCCTGGGCGCGAACAGGGTCGGGTGGCCGAGTCCCCGAGCGTGGTACTTGGCGGTTCCAGTCGCGTGCCCGAGGTAGGTGAGGACGGGGTGCGTTGTGCTAGTCGCGTCACCCCACCTGATCTGTGAGACCAGTCGTGTGGCGAGTCCGGGACGCGACATCATACTTGGCGTTTTTCCCTGGCCGCTCCTATTTGGGCTGTCATCAGTCCCCGAGCGTGGTACTTTGTCGTTCAAGTCGCTGCGCCGAGGATGTGGAAGACTGGGTCGCTGTGGGAAGCGAATGCAGTTGTCTTTGCTCGGAAACCCAGTCGAGCGAGGCGACTCCGATGGGGCTCCGGGTTGGCTTTTTTCGTGGACGGTACGAGGCCTGAAGTTTTCCAGTGCCCTCGTATCGCACTACTTGGCCGTGTCGGTCGCGTCACCAAGGGTTGACATCTGCGGGTAGCATAACGCTGTTATTACGAGTGCAAGTGTCACAAGATACGGAGAGTGGAAACGCCGTGTGCGAATTGATCTTCTTTATTTCATAGCGGGTAGGAGGTACATGTCTGGAGTTCTAGGAATAGAACTTCCATAGGAGGTTTACATTCCGCGACCGCTTGACGTCAAGTTTTCCGTCGCCTCGGATGTCGACAAGGTAGTAGGCGTCGTTGCCCAAGACATGCCCGATGGCGAACGGTACCTCCCAAGGGGGGGAGAGTTTGTGCATGACCTTCTTATCCTGGATCAGACGCAGTACCAGGTCGCCTTCCTAGAAGGTGCGGATTCGTACTCGCCGACTGTGGTAGCGGCGGATCCCTTGCTGGTAGATGGTGGTGAGGGAGCGAGCTAGTTCGCGTGCTTCGTCGAGCTGGTAGACTCCGTCTTGGTGTGCGACATCGTTGTCGGCCTCCGCGTAGTTGACCACTCGAGGCGAATCTTGCTCGAGGCCGGTTGGCATGACGACATCGGCACCGTACACCATGAAGAAGGGGGTGAATCCCGTCGACCTGTTGAGGGAGGTGCGGATGCTCCATATGACAGAGGGGAGCTCTTCTACCCAGCACCCAGGAGTTCGCTCGAGTAGGACTTGAAGTCGCGGCTTCAGGCCGTGGAGGATGCTCTGGTTGGCACGTTCCGCCTGGCCGTTGGACTCCGGGTGGGCGACTGAGGCGAGGTCGAGTCATATGTTGTGCTCCTCGCAAAATTCGGCCATGTCTCCTTTGGCGAAGTTAGTGTCGTTGTCCGTGATGATGCTGTCCGGGAACCCGTAGCGATAGATGAGCTCGCGTAGGAACTTTGTTGCGGTATTCCCGTCGTACTTGCGGACTAGCTTGGCCTCCACCCACTTTGTGAATATGTCGACCGCGACTAGGAGTTGGGTGAAGCCAGAGGGGGCCTTCTTGAAGGGGCCTACCATGTCCATGCCCCATACGGCGAATGGACAGGTGATGGGGATGGTCTTGAGCGCCGAGCTTGGTACATGAGTCTGACTGGCGTACTTCTGGCACCCGACGCAGTGTTAGACGATGTCGACCGCATCGGCGTGTGTGGTGAGCCAGTAGAAGCCATGTCACATGGCCTTCGCGACTAGGGAGCGAGCGCCAGCGTGGTGGCCGCAGTCACCAGCGCGGATGTCCTGGAGGATCTTGCGACCTTCTGCGGGTTGGACGCAGCGTTGGAACACGCCGGTCACACTGCGCTTGTGCCGTTGATGATGACGAAGGATTTGCTACGGTGTGCTATCATCCGGGCCTCCGTTTCGTCAGCGGGTAGGGTGCCTCCCTCCAGGTAGGCGACGTATGGCGCGGTCCAGTCGTTTGGCTCGACGATTATCGCGACCAGGGCTGCATCTGGTTGCAGCGGAATTCCGATGTCGATCTCCCTCGAGGCAGAGACGGAAGGTTTGGTGATGGTGTCGAGGAAGACGCCGGCGGGTGGTGCGAGTCGAGCTGAGCCGATGCGGGAGAGTGTATCAGCCTCCTCGCTCTTCCGCCTGTCAATCCACTCGACGGAGTAGCCCGCGAAGTGGCCTCCCAGCTGGTCCACAGCTTGGCGGTACGCCCCCATGGTGGGGGATACTGCATCACAGGTACCGGCGACTTTCCCGGCGACGAGGTCGGAGTCGCCGTAGCAGCGCAGACGATTGATGTTCATCTCCTTAGCTGCTCGCATGCCGTGGAGTAGCGCCTCTTACTCGGCCATGTTGTTGGTGCAGGGGTGAAGTCGAGGTACAGGACGTAGCGTAACTTGTCGCCCTTTAGAGATGTGAGCACGATCCCTACCCCTGCAGCATCTACATTCTTGGAGTCGTCGAAGTGTAGGCTCTAGTAATGGAGGTATGGCAGTTTCTCTGGCTGCTGGGCCTCCTCCCAGCCGGCGAGAAAATCTGCGAGAGCTTGCGACCTGATCGCCTTGCGCGGCTCGTACCTAATGTTGTGGACTCTGATCTCGATGACCCACTTGGCGACTCGCCTGGTCACCTCACGGTTGCGGATGATTTCCTGCAACGGTGCTGAGGAGACGACCATTATTGGGTGCTCCCAGAAGTAGTGCGGCAATCGCCGCTGGGCTCTGAAGACCGCATATAGCAATTTTTGGTACTGCGGGTAGCGTTGGCGCGACTCGGTGAGGACTTCTCTGATGTAGTATACAGGTAACTACAACGGGCGCTCCTTGCCTTACTCTGGTCGTTCGACAACCATGACGGCACTGACGACTCGCTCAAAGGCCGTGACGTAGACGAGCATGGGCTCCTTGTCGACAGGGGCGGCGAGTAGTGGTGCCGCGAATAGCACCTCCTTGAGAGCGTGCAGTGTGTCGTCTACCTCCTTGTCCCACTGGAAAGTGGGGTTCTTGTGCATTAGGCGGTAGAGGGGCATCGCCTTCTCGCCTAGCCGGGGGATGAAGCGACTGAGAGCCGCGACTCGACCGGCCAACTTCTGGACGTCGCGCAGGCACTCGGGCCTGCCGAGCCGGGCGATCATGTTGATCTTGGCGGGGTACACCGAAGGTGCACTTTCCTGGGTTTAGCTTTATCTTGTACCTCCGCAGGTTGGCGATGGTTTCCGCCGGTTCGGCGAGTAGATCGCCCTGGCGAGTGGATTTTACCACCACATCGTCGATGTAGACGTGGATGTTGCGGCTGATTTGTCTTGCATGCACCTCTGGTAGATCGCCCCGGCGTTCTTGATGCCGAAGGTCATGGCGGTAGAGTAGAAGGCTCCGAATGGCGTGATGAACGTCATCATCTCCTAGTCCTCGACTACCATTTTGATCTAGTTGTACCTAGAGTAGGCGTCGAGGAAGCATAACGACTCCGAGCCCGCGGTTGAGACGATGATTTGGTCGATCCGCGGGAGGACGAATTTCTCCTTCGGGCAGGCGCTGTTGAGGTTTGTGTAGTCAATACACATTCTCCAGGTCCCTTTTTCTTCTCGACCAGGACTGGGTTTGCCATCCACTTGGAGTATTTGATTGGCCGGATGAAGCCTGTAGCGAGTATACGATGCACCTCCTCGGCGATTGCTCGGTGGCGCTCTTCATTGAAGGGCCGCAGCGACTGCTTGACGGGCCGCGCTTTGGGGTCGGTGTTGAGTTTGTGCTCAGAGAGTTCCCTTAGGACACCAGGCATGTGGGATGGCTGCCATGCGAAGATGTCGCGATTCTCACGTAGGAACTCGATGAGTGCTCCTTCCTATGTTGGGCTCATGCCCGTCCTGATCGTCACCGTCTGGCTGGAGTCGCCTGGGACCAGCTTGACGGTGCGAGTGTGCACCGTCGCCTCGAAGGCGGTGGAGCCGCCACCCTCCAAGTTGGGATTCTTGAGTATGGTGGGGTCGTCATTGTTGACCCCGCTCGCGTACTTGGTGAGCTCCTCTGCGTGGTTGGCTTCTGCACTATGACGGCGTCGGCGAGCTCGACGCCTTTGGCCTCGCACTCTGCGGCCATGTCCGGGTCACCGTGGACGGTGATGATGCCGCACGGCCCGTCGAGCTTCATCGCGTTGTACGTGTAGTGGGGCACTGTCATGAATTTGGCGAACGCCTGATGCCCCAGGACGCAGTTGTAGGGGCTGTTGAACGACACCAGTTCAAAGATGATCCGCTCCATGCGGAAGTTCGCTGGTGTGTCGAAGGTGACTGGCAGCGTCACCTTGCCGATCGGGGACGATGCCGTGGAAGGTGGTGTAGGTCGTCTCGATCATCGACAACGGGAGCCACAGTCGCCTGAACGTGTCCAGGTACAGAATGTTAATGGAGCTACTGCCATCCATCAGCGTCTTGGGGAGCCAGTAGTCTCCCACCTTGGGCTTGACCACTAGGGCGACTCGGCCCGGATACTCGATCCGTGGCGAGTGGTCCTCGCGACTCCAGGTGATTTGTTGCTCGGACTAGTTGAGGAACTGGGGGATGTCGACCTAGGACACTGCATTGACGGCAACAACGCGGGTGATGACCTTCTTTTCGCGCTTCATGTTGAAGCCGGTGAAGGTGTGAAGCGAGCCGGTGTTGTTACCGAATTTTCTGTCGTTTGGCGGGTGGTTGTCGGGGTCTTCCCTTTCGTGTCGTGCCTTCTCGATCTCCCTCAGGGAGTGGCATTCGATGGTCGTGTGCGTGGCGGGTTTCCCCTCCCTGCTGTGGAACACACAGGGCTGGTTGAGGAGAGCCGCGGGGTCGAACCTCGGCTTCTCCTTGTAGTTGCCGCCGTCGTGGCGAAAGCTTTTGGGCTCGCGTGGGGCGTAGCCGGCATTGGCAACGAAGTCGACTCACCCGTCACCGTGACGCTTGCCAGTGAGGCGAGTGTTGCTGTAGCGTAGCTCGGGTCGTCTCCCATTGTCGTGGCCGCTCTTGCGGCGATTCCCCCTAACTCGTCGTCTGTTTCTTGGTATGGGTCCTCCTCCGCGTACCGCTTAGCGATCTCGAGGAGGTTCGGTATGTTGTCGAGTGTTTTGTACACCCGCTTGAGTTTGGCGACCAAGGGCTCGTAGCGGCACGAGGTCTTGAAGCAGTGGATCGCGATGTCTGGGTGGATTCCGGACGCTTTGTTCCACAGGTCTTGCCACCGTTGGACCCAGCTGCGGGTCGACTTGGCCAAGATAGCTACTAACAATAGAGAACATGCAAGGTCACAAACAACACATATATGATAGTATCATAAATACAAAACCATTAATCAATCTGACATAGTAATCTCAATATCCATCGAATCCCAACAAACACAACATGCATGATTACAAATAGATTAGATCTTGATCATGAAGGGACCTCACAAGATCTATACATGCAAGCACCAAGAGGAGATACAACCATCTAGCTACTACATGGACCCATAGTCCAAGGTGGAACTACTCACGCATCATACTGTAACATCCCAAAAATACTAAACTTGGATCATCAAACTCTAATCATCAAAATTAGGGTTAACAAAAACTTTTCTAAAATAAAAATATGAAAGCATGCATGGTGTATGCATTTCATTTGGAATTCTTTTGAACCACCTTGTTTGTGTGTTCCTTTGCTTGTAAATGGATTCTTAGGTGAAATAAACATCATCTAAATAATTCCCAAACTTTTCTCAAAGACAAATAAATCAAAACAAATAAAATAAGGGAATGGTCATTTTGACCAATTTAACTCCCATGCCTACTTTGGTTGTCCCAAACTTTCAGAACTTAACAGAAACTTTTCTGGATCTTTGCACCCCTTGATTGTACTCATAACAAAGTATCAAGGCCCACTTTGTGATCATCCAGAAACTTTCAAATGCATAGTTTAAATGACAGTTCAAAATTGAATCTTTATCATATGAGAAGATCCCACTTTTTCAAAAACCACTCAAACAAGCTCAACTTTCAAAACCCAAGCATCTGCAGACTCACCAGCACCAACCTAGCACACCCACCAAAAATCTTTTCAAAATTCAAAACTTGAATTCTTGCGGCCATTTCATCAAACACTTTGCAGACACAAATCATCAAAATCTTAAACACTATTATGAGCAGTGATTGAAGCCTAACTTGTCCCCTCTCTAGCTCATAACCATCTCAGTAGATCATCTAGCAAGTTAAACCAAGCACTAGCCTCACTGTAAGCTGGGCAATGACATCAATGGTGAACAGCCGAAGCTCACCATGCCACCCCAGTGGAGACAGCAAGCTAGAAGGAGATTTAGCCGTGCCAACCTTGTCTGGGAGGCAGCCCACCGTCCATCGCCACTCCTTGTCCTAGCCGCGAGCGTTGCCAAACCCTGGACCACCCGCACGGACCCGGACGCGCCGACGCTTCGGCCGCCGCCCACGTGCATACATGATCGCCACCAACCCAGACCGCCAGACATCCCGTTGCCGCCCCATGCCGCGACCACCGCCGTCGAAGACGCCGCCTCTGCCGCGCAGAGCATTGCGCGTTCCAGATCAAACCGCACCGCCCCTACGCGCGCATTAAAGCCGTGGAGTATCGCCAGGAGACCACCAAGCGATCTCCACCGCCGGCCATGCCTCTAGCAGCCCGTAGCCATGTCGCCACCGTCGCCTGCCCATCCCGTTCGGTCTCGCCATCGCGACTATAAATAGAGGCCACCCCCAGCCGAATTGAGCACACCATCTCACTCCACTCTCCTCACTGATCGTGCCACCCCATTCCCGGAGCAAGGCGAGCACGCCGCCGAATTTCACCGAACCTACCGCTCTTTGGAGAAGAAGGGGGCCAGCGATTGGAGCCGCCCCAAGAGAAGCTGCCGGTACCAGGAGGTTCGCCGTCGTCGACTTCGTCGTTCGCCCGCCTCCCCGACCCTCGCCTGAGCCCCAGTGAGCCCCCAACGACCCCCACCTGCCGCACTAGGTTTCTGTCTCGCCGGCGTTGCCCAACGTTGACGATGACCCTCAGCCATTGGATTAGAACCAGATCGAACGCACCACATCGCCCCATACCGCTTCGCACCCCCCTGTCTCACTGACGCATGGGGACAATGACTTAACCAGCCCGCGTAAGCGCTGTGCTTAGCAGGCCGTCCCAGTATCGCTTCCCGCGCACCCAGTTATTTGAATTTAACCTTTTTCATTTTATTTCAAACACACTTTTGTACCCAGTTTCAAAAATCAACCCAGGTCGATTCAGTGAACCAAATTGAATGAAACCAATTGTGTTAGAAAGGTCTGTGAATGCTGAATCCAAGCCCGTTGGATTCAAGTCATTTGGATCTGTAGATCATCCATGGTAAAAATAACAAGGCAGAAGCTTTTCTGCATTCAAACATTTTTCAAATTTAAACCATAATATCTTTGGAGTTGATTCCAACTCTGAAAAATCACATTTAACCATACCTTTCAGAATATATAAAAATATATAGGTTTACGTATAGAAATAAAGACCAATAATAAAAGAATGCCACATAGGCATTTGTAGCCACTTTAATTAATTAAAATAAAAGAGAAAAACCTTATGAAATTGTGACACCACTTTAAATCACATTCCCATGGACTAAAATATGTGGTGATGACATGTGTCAACATGATCCCATGTTTGGTTTGGAGAATATTAAATCTTAAGTAGTTTTTCAATGAGTAGAAATTACTTTTCTAAAAATAAAAGGAATTAAACCAAGCTTTAATCTTGTAATGTTAGTGATGATGCTAGATCATCTATAGGACCCTTGTGTGTGATGAATGCAAGAGTTAAGTATTGTTTGGTGATTGTGTACCTCGTATTTATTCATAGACGCTAGTACCGACCAAGGATACGAGGAGGAAGGAGGATACTACGAAGAAGAAGCCGAGGAGAACTTCAACCACTGCTCTGCACAAGGCAAGCTAACACTTGCAAAATACTCTACTTTAGCAAGCATTACTAATCAAGTTGACCTATGCAAGCCAATACTTGCTTGTCACCATGCCAACTATATGCCTTAAGCATAGATGATCCTACACACTTGATAAACCAATCCTAGTTTTTACTTACAAGTTTTATACTTTATTTGTTTATCAAAGCTATTACTTAGAGTTTACTTAAGTGAATTGTAGATACTAGAAAGATATTTGAAGGTTGCATAAGGAGCATAAAATTTGGCCTAAGCTAGATAATATTGATATCATCCCAAGGCATAAGATTGAACTTAGTTGAAACTCCACTAGTTTACTATCCCCCATTAGTGCTTAGCCCCACTTGTATATGCTAGTGCTAAGCATAAAACTTGATCAACTTTAGATGGGAATACTTGGTGGAAAAATGGTTATGAAAACCTTGGAATGATGGATCATTCTATTGAAATGTTTTGGACATGTGTTTCTAATCACCTGATGATTTTGGTGATGAAAATGTTGAGGCATGAGCCTTAGCCCTTTATAAAACTGATGGTTGTCTGGATGCGATACCATTCCAATTTTATTGTACAACCACAATACCCAAAGATTGGGTAGTGCTTGACTGGAAACTTATATACCTTAGTATTAGTTCCCTCACGGCCAAGGTCTGAGCTGAGGCTACCTTGTGAAGATTGTCCACCTGTGCAGTACCCAAGATGACAGTTGTTCATGGTTGGGAGGCCAAACTCACAGGAGAGGTGCTTATACTAGGGCGTGTAATTGAAAGGTTAGGATTGATTATCCGCATACTGAGTATGGTGAATTCAGGATTTTTTCCTGACGGATGTATCGAATGTTGTGGTGAAAGTGTACAATCTCTGCAGAGTGTCAAACTATTCGAATAGCCGCGTCCGCGGTTATGGACAGTTGGAGTGGCCTTACTGTTCCCCCGTCAGATGTTTTCAAAAGACTTGTGAAATGAATTGAGACTTTGACTTGACCACAACAGGGTTCTGATATGAAATACAAGTTCCCACTTAGGTGTTATAAAACTTCAACTAGCATTTGTTGCTTCTAAACTTAGTAGAGATAAATCTGGCTTTTGCAAAACAACCCTAGAGCTTAGTGTCCTATTATCAAAAACCCCTTTAACTTGTTAGTATTAGTTTGCGAGTACTTAAAGAGTACTCATGGCTTTGTCCCTGGCTATTCCCGTGGACAGACTAGGAAGAGGAGTACCTGGAGGATGGACCCCAGGAAGGTTACGACAACTAGGATCATCTCCCATCGTCAGCATTGCCTGTGACCCCGAAGATGGAGCTTCGCCTACGCTACCGTTATTATTACGTATTCCGCTGCTTGAAGTTGTATTAAGAACTAGATCATGAGATCCCTATTTGTGTAAGACCTTATGTATGCTTTGTAATGGATGATGTACTGTGGTATCCAATTCTGTTATGTCTCGCAAAAATGGTAATCCTGGGATTGCGATGTATGGCATAACAGGCATCTGGGATTAAAAATCCGGGTGTTGACAAGTTGGTATTAGAGCCATCCTGACCATAGGAGACCGTAGTTAGACTGGACGTTTGAATCAAAAACTTAGTTTCAAAACCAAATAAAACCAATATTTACAAAAACTTATTCTCATTCTTATCCCTTTGATTCTTTCATGAAAATTGTTGTTCCTCAAAAACTCTTGCAAAATACATAAAATTTTGACACACTTGATCACTCTACTAACTTACTCATCCTATATTCTTATAGATGGACGTGAAGTACAGCAAGTTTTATCAGTTGGGGAATGGAGGAGACATTATCTTTGAGAGGGATTTGGACCAGCTTTCGAAACTTCTGGAGCGTCTGCACCCCAAGTTCTGCGGAGCTCAGCTCAATGATCAAGGAGGAGAAGATCTGCAGTGGCTAATTGTTGCAAGTCTCCGAGGAAAGATTGAACCTCCCACTGCTGAGGGAATTCAGTTTACCTTAAGAGAGAACAACTGGATCGATGGACTTGCCAGGGCCATGCAGAAGCTCTTTCCCGTCTGTGTGGGCAGAGCGTCAATCAGATCAAGGGAACCCACTTTTAGTTTTGCCCAAGGCGTGATGCAAATGGACAACCACTGGAAGCCCCATACCACCCTGAGCTGAAGACTCAATTGGACCACCTTAGCTTCATGATGTACGATCATCAGCAGGACTTGGATAACTGCCGTGACTACTCCAACCACAAGTCTGCCATCATCAAGACGAAGGATCAAACCATCGCCATGCTAACAAAGGATCGCAAGTCTCGCCGCCGTTAGCTCGACAAGAAGGAGCGCATCATTTCCCGTCTTTGCCACCGTATCTCGTCCTTGGAGGAGACCATCCACGAGAGAGACATGTAGTTGGAAGAAAGGGAGATTGCCAGAGAGGATCTTCGTGGAGATCCCTACCCCTATCTCAGCGATGATGATGATTTTCTGGAGGATCAGGCTATGGACTTCTTCACCGATGAGGATGATTTCGCCTTCATCGATGATGATGAAGATGACGAAGCCACCGACTCCAAGGAGTAGTAGCACTTGAGCACTAGCATAGTGAGTAGTATTCGGTCCCACCGTATCGTAGTTTCCAGAACGGTTCTTAAAACCATCTGTTTTTCTTTGTTGTGGTGTGTGTTGTATCGTGTGCTATGAGTGAATGAATGAAAAGCGAGTTGCTCGAAAAATCTGAGTCAAACTTTAAAAACTTTTCAAAATCCTAGAACCTTAGAAATTTCCCTCTTTTCTCTTGATCTATCTCAATCTTCAGATGCCACGCGGAGGAAGTGGTTCATCCCCGGACCCGATGTTGCAGATTCTACAAATGTTGACTTCTGACCGCGAAGCTGAAAGAGCGGAACGTCAAGCCAACCTAGCCACCCTGCAATAGATAGCTCAGCTAGCCCACGACAACCAAGGCCACGAAAATAAGGACAACCATGGATCTAAGCTAAAAATTTCCAGAATACCAACCCACCTATTTTCACTAAGTCAGAAGAACCCCTAGACGCTGATGATTGGCTGCAAACCATGGAAAATAACCTAGAAGTCGCCGGAGTGGAAGCCAACGAGAAAGTTCTGTTCGACACCCACTATCTAGCCGGAGATGCCAGGTCATGGTGGAACAGTGTTCGCACTATGACCGGAGGCCAGATGATGAACTGGGAGGAATTCAAGGTCAAGTTTAGCAGAACCCATGTGCCACCGGGTTTGATCAATAGAATGAGAGATGAGTTCAGAGAACTAAAGCAAGGAAGGATGATTGTAGTGGAATACCATGACAAATTCTTGTCATTAGCTAGGTATGCCCCGGATGAGATCGACACCGAAGCCAAGAAGAAAGAAAGATTCTTGAATGGTCTGCATGATGAGATGCAGACAGTGTTAGTCAATATCCCCTTTGCTGACATTGAAGCCCTTGTCGACTCTGCTATCCAGATGGAAGTAAAGATCAACCAAGCCAATGAGAACCGCAAGCATCGCATGATGCATCAACCAGGAACCCATCAGTCCCCAAAGTATCGCCCTAACCCATCTCCCGGATTTTCCCTGAGAACCAACAGACCCCAGATGAACCGTTCGACCTATCCCAACCGTGGAAACCCTAGGCCCGGAGGAAATCACAACAACCCCGGCAGCTCAAGCAATTTCAACCGTGCCCCACCCAAGTTCAACAACAATGCTACCGCCAACACCAACACTGCCCCGAGGACTGGAAGCAATGCTGTGCCGGTAGCAGCAAACGACAAGTCGCAAGTGACTTGTTAAGACTGTGGAAATAAAGGCCACTATTCCAATGAGTGCCCCAACAAGAAGAATGCCACAACCCCCAATGCCAATGCCCCAGCTCAGCAACAGCGTCGTGTTCAGCCCGGAAGAAGGTTTGCCCCAGGGAATTTGCTCAACCGCAATGGCCGTCTTTTTCTCATGCATGCTGAAGAAGCTCAGGAAGCACCAGACGTCGTGCTGGGTATGTTTTCTGTTAATTTAGTATTTGCAAGAGTGTTATTTGATTCTGGTGCATCGCACTCATTTGTCACCTAAGAATTTGCATGCACTAGTAAAATTCAACCAAGCAAACTGAAGCATGTTATGATCGTTCAAATTCCCGGATCAACCACCAAGGCTAGGAAAATTTGCAAAGCCGTCCCTATCTGAATCCATGGCATAGATTTTTATGCTAATCTGATAGTACTCGGAACTAAAGGTTTGGAAGTAGTACTAGGAATGGATTGGATGTCCAAACATAAAGGATTGATGGAATGTGCCAAGAAAGCCATAACCATGACCAGTACAGCTGGAATATTAGTCGAGCATATATCTGAAACCTTACCTCGTCAATTCAAGTGCAACAAGAGTATAGCCCAACCTACCATTGACCAAGTTCGGATAGTCTGTGAATACCCCGATGTATTTCCAGATGTTTTGCCCGGTATGCCCCCAGATCGGGATATCGAGTTTATCATTGAACTAATCCCCGGAACTGGACCCATAGCCCAGAGACCATATAGTATGAACCCGTCGGAACTAGAGGAACTCAAGAAGCAACTGGATGCCATGTTGGAAATTGAATTGATTCAACCAAGTGCGTCACCATGGAGGTCACCTGTCTTGTTTGTGGACAAGAAAGATGGAGGTAACCGTTTGTGTATGGATTATCGGAAGTTGAATGATGTCACCATCATGAACACATACCCCTTGCCCAAGATAGAAGATTTGTTTGATCAGTTGACCGGTGCCAAAGTGTTTTCTAAGATTGATCTTAGAACTAGGTATCATCAACTCAAAATTCATGCAGAGGATATTCCAAAGACTGCCTTCACCACCAGATATGGATTATGCAGTATCTGATCATGTCTTTTGGATTAACCAATGCCCCCGCTTATTTCATGAGTCTCATGAATAAGATTTTTATGGACTTCCTAGATAAGTTTGTCATTGTTTTCATCGATGACATTCTGATTTATTCCAAATCAGAAGAAGAACATGAGCTACACCTAAGGACCATTCTTGGAACCCTTAGAGAGCATCAGCTCTATGCAAAGTTTAGCAAATGTGAATTCTGGTTACAGGAGGTAGGATTCCTCTGTCACATTGTATCAGCCGGAGGAATTGCCGTTGACCCTGCAAAAGTAAAATATGTCGAAGATT
Organism: Avena insularis; assembly: GCA_023614405.1. NCBI lineage: Eukaryota > Viridiplantae > Streptophyta > Magnoliopsida > Poales > Poaceae > Avena > Avena insularis. The sequence continues at coordinate 227,709,539 of CM042689.1, read as the reverse complement.
GGCAAGCCCCAACCACTCAAACCCAAGTTCGTGCATTTCTCGGATTGGCGGGATATTACCGCAAGTTCGTAGAAGGATTCTCGAGTATCACCAGACCCATGAACCAATTGCTGAAGAAGGACAAGAAGTTTGAATGGACCGACAAATGTGAAGCGAGTTTTCAAGAACTCAAGAGGAGATTGATTTCAGCCCCAATCTTGATCATGCCGGATATCACGAAGCCCTTCGATGTGTATTGTGATGCATCCAAGATCGGTCTTGTCTGTGCTAATGCAAGAAGGCAAAGTTATATCTTATCTATCTCGACAACTGAAGCAACATGAGCAAAATTACCCAACCCATGACCTCGAACTCGCAGCCGTAGTTCTAGCCCTGAAGACATGGAGATATTACCTGATGGGAAATCGTTGTGAGATCTATACGGATCACAAGAGTCTGAAGTATATATTCACTCAGAAGGAGATGAATATGAGAAAGAGAAGATGGATTGAGATAATCAAGGATTACGATCTGGACATTCACTATCACCCCGGTAAAGCCAATGTGGTAGCAGATGCCCTTAGCAGATTGCCGTGCCGCTTGAACTCCATGATCTTGAAGGAGCAACCAAGCTTGCACAAAGAGATGGAAGATTTTCGAATGGAATTAGGGAGTGAAGGATTTTTAGCTAGCATAGAACTCTAGCCCACTTTGATCAGTCAGATTAAAGAGGCGCAGGAGGGAAATGCTAGTATTGACGGAATCAACCGTCGTATCGGTACATGCAAAGTACCCGGATTCACCGAAGATGAAGAAGGAGTTCTGTGGTACAAAGGACGCCATTGTGTACCATCAGATTCTGAGTTGAAAGAAGTTATTCTGAAGGAGGCTCATGATACTCTTTATTCTATCCATCCTGGAGGAACTAAGATGTATCAAGATTTAAAAGAGCAATTTTGGTGGCATAAGATGAAGAGAGAAATCGGAAGCTATATCGCCAAGTGTGATATATGCAGGGCCGGGCCAGCAAAATCCGGGGCCCTGTGTGAAAATTTAAAATAGGGCCCTAGTTCACATAAAAATTTAAACAAATAAATAATTCTAATGTACATGACAAAATATTTTGTATAACAATTGCATATATTGAGAATCATATCTATATAACTTGAAGTTGCATAACATTTATTTGAACATAATTCTTTTTGTGCTCTTTGAAATAGAATGTTCAATAATATCCTCATAATCAATCTTCTCTATCACTTCGCGGTCAAGTGAATTATTCAAGTTAACATCAATATGTTCTTCCACTACCTTAATATTATGTGTCTTCGTCTAGCCATCTCTAGAATGATTGTAAGAAACAATTGCAAGTGCAAAGGTAGAAAGATCAATAGATTACCGGATGGCACTTCTGATGCTTCTTTTCTTATAAATTTGTCCATAGCACCTTTTTAAGATTTAATTAAATTATTTTCTTTTTATTTCCTCTTGCGCTTCTAGGAAGCGGAATGATATTTCCACGTCGAATATCTGTTATTGAAAAAAAAAGATATAGAAGATAAAAAAAGTATAGATATGATCAGAAATTAGAATCAGCTGATGAGGATCGGTCATCTACCACTGTATCGCTCGTCGCCGACTCGCCGTGGCCTGTGAATGTGATCGACTGAATTTGTGTCGGCGTCCGTGTTGTCGCCGACCGCTGTCGATTCTATTCGCCGGCTCGCCGACTCGCCGTGGCGAGATTGGATTTGTGCCGCGTCCGCATTGTCACCTACTACCGTTGGTTCTGTTCGTCGGCTCGCTTGGCCTGCAGTGCGTCGGCAGGCCGGGAATCCTGGCGATTTGATTAGAGAGTCCCGCTGTCCAGCGAGCAAAGCAAAGGACGCTTGCAGTCCAGCATAGCACACGCCAAGACAAGAGCCTAACAAAACAGCAATAAGAAGCCTTGTAGTGATCACAGCGAGAGATGCACAGCTCAGCGTGCCCATCAGTATACATATGTAGGTATACAAAAATTGGGCCCCTTAAAATCGTGGGCCCTGTGCCGCTGGCACACTTGGCACCACTGTGGGCCCGGGCCTGGATATATGTCAGTGAGTTAAGGCAGGATATCAAAGACCCGCTGGATTGTTGCAACCATTGCAGATTCTGGAATAGAAATGGGATTCTGTTGGAATGGACTTTATAACCGGATTGCCTACTTCTAGTAGGGGAAATGACTATATCTGGGTCATAGTTGACCGATTTTCCAAAGTTGCCCATTTCTTACCTGTCAAGACCACATATCAGAGTTCGAAGCTAGCGGAGTTGTACATCGCTAGAATAGTTAGTTTGCATGGAGTCCCAAAGAACATCGTATCTGATCTAGGAACTCAGTTTACCTCGAGATTCTGGAAGAAAGTCCAAGAAGGTTTAGGAACCCTCCTAGATTTCAGCACCGCATATCACCCTCAGACCGATGGACAAACGGAGCGAGTAAATCTAATACTCGAAGATATGCTCAGAGCATGTGTGTTAGAATATGGATCTAAGTGGGAAGATTGTCTGTCATTTGCAGAATTTCAATACAACAACAGTTATCAAGCTAGTTTGCAAATGGCCCCATTTGAATTTATGTACGGAAGGAAGTGTCGCACCCCTTTGAACTGGTCGTAAGTAGGAGAGAGTCAGATTTTCGGACCCAACATCCTACGAGAAGCAGAAGAGAAGGTTCACAAGATTTGTGAGCACCTCAAGACTGCCTAGTCCAGACAGAAGAGTTATGCCGACAAGAGACGTCGAGACCTCACCTTCAACATAGGAGATTTTGTGTATCTGAAAGTGTCGCCATTGAAGGGAATGTAGCGTTTCCAACTCAAAGGAAAGTTAGCCCCCAGATATATCGGACCTTTCAAGATTCTGAACCGTCAAGGAGAAGTGTCGTATCAATTGGAACTACCCGAAGAGATGTCAGCCGTGCACAAGGTGTTCCATATCTCGTTACTCCGCAAGTGTCTCGAAGTTCCAGAGAAGACCGAAGTGTTCAAAAACATCGATCACCAGACAATAGAGATCAATGATGACCTGACCTATCCCGAAGTACCCATCCGTATTTTGGAAGAAGCTTTCAGAACTACCCGAACCCAAAGTATCAAGTTTCTCAATATTCAGTGGAGCAACCACGCAGAAGAGGAAGCTACCTGGGAGCGCGAAGATCACATCAGGACAGAGGTTCTCGATCTCTTCAAATCCTAGGTCATCTTTTTCGTCCTTTTTCAAATCTCGGGACGAGATTTTGTTTAAGGGGGGAAGGTTTGTAACATCCCAAAAATACTAAACTTGGATTATCAAACTCTAATCATCAAAATTAGGGTTAACAAAAACTTTTCTAAAATAAAAATATGAAAGCATGCATGGTGTATGCATTTCATTTGGAATTCTTTTGAACCACCTTGTTTATGTGTTCCTTTGCTTGTAAATGGATTCTTAGGTGAAATAAACATCATCTAAACAATTCCCAAACTTTTATCAAAGACAAATAAATCAAAACAAATAAAATAAGGGAATGGTCATTTTGACCAATTTAACTCCCATGCCTACTTTGGTTGTCCCAAACTTTCAGAACTTAACAGAAACTTTTCTGGATCTTTGCACCCCTTGATTATACTCATAACAAAGTATCAAGGCCCACTTTGTGATCATCTAGAAACTTTCAAATGCATAGTTTAAATGACAGTTCAAAATTGAATCTTTATCATATGAGAAGATCCCACTTTTTCAAAAACCACTCAAACAAGCTCAACTTTCAAAACCCAAGCATCTGCAGACTCACTAGCACCAACCTAGCACACCCACCAAAAATCTTTTCAAAATTCAAAACTTGAATTCTTGCGGCCATTTCATCAAACACTTTGCAGACACAAATCATCAGAATCTTAAACACTATTGTGAGCAGTGATTCGCCTAACTTGTCCCCTCGCTAGCTCACAACCATCTCAGTAGATCATCTAGCAAGTTAAACCAAGCACTAGCCTCACTGTAAGCTGGGCAATGACATCAATGGTGAACAGCCGAAGCTCACCATGCCACCCCAATGGAGACAGCAAGATAGAAGGAGATTTATCCATGCCAACCTTGTCTGGGAGGCAGCCCACCATCCACCGCCACTCCCTGTCCCAGCCGCGAGCGTTGCCAAACCCTGGACCACACGCATGGACCGCGCCCAACTCGCCAGCAACCATGCCGAGCATGCGCCAGAGCGCCACGCTCGACCGATGCCCACAGACCGCGCGCCGCCCTCGCCGCGTTAATACATGATCGCCACCAACCCAGGAGACCGCCAGACATCGCTGTTCGCCGCCGCATGCCGCACAACCACCGCTCGCCGTCGAAGACGCCGCCTCTGCCGCGCAGAGCATCACGCATTCCAGACCAAACCGCACCACCCCTACGCGCGCATTAAAGCCGTAGAGTAGCGCCAGGAGACCACCAAGTGATCGCCACCGCCAGCCATGCCTCTAGCAGCCCATAGCCATGTCGCCACCGTCGCCTGCCCATCCCGTTCGGTCTCGCCGTCGTGACTATAAATAGAGGCCACCCCCAGCCGAATTGAGCACACCATCTCACTCCCCTCTCCTCACTGATCGTGCCACCCCGTTCCCGGAGCAAGGCGAGAAGCACTTAGCCGGAATTTCACCGGAGCCTGCCACTGCTGGAGAAGAAGGGGGCCATCGATTGGAGCCGCCCTAGGAGAAGCTGCCGGTACCAGGAGGTTCGCCGTCGTCGACTTTGTCGTTCGCCCGCCTCGCCGACCCTCAAATGAGTCCCGGTGAGCCCCCAACGACCCCCACCTGCCGTGCAAGGTTTCTGTCTCGCTGACGTTGCCCAACATCGACGATGACCCTCAGCCGTTGGATTAGAACCAGATCGAACGCACCACATCACCCCATACCGCTTCACACCCCCTGTCTCACTGACGCGTGGGGACAGTGACTTAACCAGCCCGCGTAAGCGCTGTGCTTAGCAGGTCGGCCCAGTATCGCTTCCCGCGAGGCCGAGTTATTTGAATTTAACCTTTTTCATTTTATTTCAAGCACACTTCTGTACCCAGTTTCAAAAATCAACCCAGGTCGATTCAGTGAACCAAATTGAATGAAACAAATTTTGTTAGAAAGGTCTAGGAATGGTGAATCCAAGCCCGTTGGATTCAAGTCATTTGGATCTGTAGATCATCCATGGTAAAAATAACAAGGCAGAAGCTTTTCTGCATTCAAACATTTTTCAAATTTAAACCGTAATATCTTTTGAGTTGATTCCAACTCTCAAAAATCAAATTTAACCATACCTTTTAGAATATATAAAAATATATAGGTTTACTTACAGAAATAATGACCAAGTAATAAAAGAATGCCACATAGGCATTTGTAGCCTATTTAATTAATTAAAATAAAAGAGGAAAACCTTATTAAATTATGACACCACTTTAAATCACATTCCCATGGACTAAAATATGTGGTGATGACATGTTCAACATGATCCCATGTTTGGTTTGGAGAATATTAAATCTTAAGTAGTTTTTCAATGAGTAGAAATTACTTTTCTAAAAATAAAAGGAATTAAACCAAGCTTTAATCTTGTAATATTAGTGATGATGCTAGATCATCTATAGGACCCTTGTGTGTGATGAATGCAAGTAGTTAAGTATTGTTTGGTGATTGTTTACCTCGTATTTATTCATAGACGCTAGTACCGATACGAGGAGGAAGGAGGATACTATGAAGAAGAAGCCGAGGAGAACTTCAACCACTGCTCTGCACAAGGCAAGCTAATACTTGCAAGATACTCTACTTTAGCAAGCCTTACTAATCAATTTGACCTATGCAAGCCAATACTTTCTTGTCACCATGCCAACTATATGCCTTAAGCATAGATGATCCTACCCACTTGATAAACCAATCCTAATTTTTACTTACAAGTTTTATACTTTATTTCTTTATCAACGCTATTACTTAGAGTTTACTTAAGTGAATTGTAGATACTAGAAAGATATTTGAAGGTTGCATAAGGAGCATAAAATTTGGGCTAAGCTAGATAATCTTGATATCATCCCAAGGCATAAGATTGAACTTAGTTGAAACTCCACTAGTTTACTATCCCCCATTAGTGCTTAGCCCCACTTGTAGATGCTAGTTCTAAGCATAAAACTTGATCAACTTTAGATGGGAATACTTGGTGGAAAAATGGTTATGAAAACCTTGGAATGATGGATCATTCTATTGAAATGTTTTGGACATGTGTTTCTAATCACCTGATGATTTTGGTGATGAAAATGTTGAGGCATGAGCCTTAGCCCTTTATAAAACTGATGGTTGTCTTGATGCGATACCATTCCAATTTTATCGTACAACCACAATACCCGAAGATTGGGTAGGGCTTGACTAGAAACTTATATACCTTAGTATTAGTTCACTCACGGCCAAGGTCCGAGCTGAGGCTACCTTGTGAATATTGTCCACCTATGCAGTACCCAAGATGACAGTTGGTCATGGTTGGGAGGCCAAACTCACAGGAGAGGTGCTTATACAAGGGCGTGTAATTGAAAGGTTAGGATTGATTATCCACATACTAAGTATGGTGAATTCAGGATTTGTTCCTGATGGATGTATCGAATGTTGTGGTGAAAGTGTACAATCTCTGCAGAGTGTCAAACTGTTCGAATAGCCGCGTCCGCGGTTATGGACAGTTGGAGTGGCCATACTATTCCCCCGCCAGATGTTTTCAAAAGACTTGTGAAATGAATTGAGACTTTGACTTGACCACAACAGGGTTGTGATATGAAATACAAGTTCCCACTTAGGTGTTATACAAGATCCCGAGGCCAGACTATGAAGAGGAGTACCTGGAGGATGGACACCAGGAAGGTTACGACAACTAGGATCATCTCCCATCGTCAGCATTTCCTGTGACCCCGAAGATGGAGCTTCGCCTACGCTACCGTTATTATTACGTATTCTGCTGCTTGAAGTTGTATTAAGAACTGGATCATGAGATCCCTATTTGTGTAAGACCTTATGTATGGTTTGTAATGGATGATGTACTATGGTATCCAATTCTGTTATGTCTCGCAAAAATGGTAATCCTGGGATTGCGATGTATGGCATAACAGGCATCTGAGATTAAAAATCCGGGTGTTGACACATACCGGAGGCTGGCATGATGAAGAAGAAGGCCTCCAGGATGATCTCCCCTCTGGCAGGGTACCAGGAAGAACTTCAGATCCCCCCTGATCTAGGGACGACGGTGGTGGCAGCTACAAAAGGTTTCGTGGAGTTTTGATTGGGTCCCTAGGGTTTGTTCATCGGGGGCTTCTTATAGGCGAAGATGCGAGGATGGGAGGCGGCTAGGGGCCCCACTCCCTACCCATGCGCGAGGTGTGCCCACCCGCGCCTAGGGGGGGGTCTGTCCGCCCTGGTTCGCTTCTCCTTCTCTCCTCTGGACTTCGTGTCCCCCACGGTAAAATATTGACTTTGGATTTTGTCCCGTAAAATTCCGAGAATATTGATTTTCTGCCTTTCTGGAACCAAAAATGGAAGCAAATAGGCAACTGTCACTGTGGCAACTTGTTAATAGGTTAGTTCCAGAAAAGATATAAAACACCTCAAAGTGTAGACAAAACAAAGCAAAGTAGATACTAAACAAGCATGGAGCATTAAAAATTATAGATACGTTTCTGACGTATCACGCACCGTCGCTAGCGCCGCCAGTCCTAGGTCAGCGCGCTCTGGTCCGTTAGATCTAAATCAAACATCGTGGATTAGATTACTTACAGAAATGGTATCAACCCATCTGCGTCGTGTGATGTTAGTTAGATCCTACGGCTCGCGTTGATCGATGTGCACGAAACGATACCGACCAACCAGAGCAGTCCACATGGCTAAGAGTTTGTTTTAAAATCTAGAATTTGATCTATTAGATGTTTAAACTTGTAAAAATCATAACTATGGCCTTAAATTGGTCATTTTCTTCTGAAAAATTAGAGTTTTATGCAGAGACATGTTTAGGGCTATTTTGAGTATAAAAATTGTTCTAAAAATGATTTTTTGGTGAAACCTTTTGCAAATGGATTTGTTTTGAACCCTCTACCATTAAACACTAACATTTGAATTTGAAAGTATATTTTGTTAACACTAGAAAATATTCCTTGGAATAAAAGCATTTCTAGTAAAACAAAAATGATTTAAAGGGCTTATTTTCACTAACTTGGTTTCAAATAAAATTGCCACCTTTATAAAAGACCAGTAGGTGTTTTGAAATATTTAGAACCTTGTTGGAAACCACCTTTTCAAATAAAAAACCTTTTTCATGCTTTCATGCATTTCTTTGTTTTATTGTTTTGTTTTGTTATTTGATTGAGTGCTAGTTTTGAATGTGTGCCTTGCTAGATTGTATTGTAGTGAACCTTGAGAAGTGTGACAATTGCAAGATCAAGGAGAGTACCTAGATTCTCTACTAAAAAGGCAAGTGATACTTTGGTCAGCAAAAGTCCTATCTTTTCAATATTGCATTAGCGATAATTTTGTAGTATGCATGATAGGACTATTTTTATATATTGCTATGCTATAGTAGATCCTATAGATTATATCTTGGATGGAATCTTCCTAAGATAAGAGACATGTTAGTCTAGTATTCTTAGCCTAAATAGTAGATTACAAGGGTGGAATAATCATGTTATGGTAATATGCAAAATCTATGACTATGTTTTTGATTAATAAAACAACATGTGAATGAATCACCTGGGTGGAATGGGAAGATTGGTTTGTGTTGAGTGGTTACACAAGGCCCATGTCTATGGTTTACCTTGTGTATCACACTTGTGGATGGCCACCCAGGAACAAAGAGATTTGAGATGTTTAGTGTTGAGAAGCTTCTAGTGCAACCACAGGGCATATGGGCTCTGCCTTGACCAACTAGGTTGCAAGAACTCAGCCAGATGGACAGTTGGTGGTAGTGATGATAGGATGGAAAGCGTCTACGGTGTTCTGAGGGATTGTTTCTGAAAAGTCTCGTCCCGATGCATGTCGAGTCTTGTGGGAAAAGTGCACCACCTCTCGAGAGGGTAAAACCTAAGTACTTAGCCGTGTCCTAGGAAATGGACATTTTGAGCCTCAAAGACATTGAAATGATCAAGAATCTCCTCATCCCAATGTTGGGGATATGCTATATGGGTATCCTTATAGCATGTCCCTTATCCGGCTAACCCGGGTGGCCCATAGTCGGTAGCATGGCCTATGGCCTGCTGGGCGGCCCAGTTAGGTGGATCCAGAAGGGAGGCCCATGCCGGATAAAAGAAGGCTACAGTGGAGTTACCAGCGTACCCGGAGCTTTGGAGTGCAAGATACACAAGACTAATGATAGACGGTGTAGGACTCTGTAACCTGTCCAGCTAGGACTTTTCCCTGTAACCCTAGGACCTGGCGACTATATAAGTCGGGCCTATGGGATCCTTTAGGGCACAATCTCATACGATCATAGATCGACACACACAACCTCGCACAGCGAACCTATCTCTGTAACTCGGCATATTGCCCTTATAGTGATTTATAGCGGGAGTAGGATTCCGCCACCGTTGTGGGATCTGAACCTGGGTAAGCTGTGTTACCTCATACCCGTCAACCGTCCGCCTTACCCCACGTCTCTAAACACGCACTGTGAGGAGCCCTCCATGGCGTACTCGTCGGCAATACCACGACAGTTGGCGCCCACCGTGGGGCAAGAGGCGCTTCAGGCTCTTCAGCGTGCGAGGACCAAGGTCTTCGCGGGAATCGGCGAAACCGTAGCCATCGGCTGTGTTATCTTCTCCGGCAATGTTCTGATCGTCCCTCCTGACGAGTTCTGGATCCCGGCAAAGACGAACCCCACGCGGTGTTCGATCATTCCTATCGGAGACATCCACCTCTTGATCGGCGAAACCGACTCAGGCACTAGTTCCCTTGGAGTCGGAGGAGCATCAAGACCCGCACGGACCGCCTACGAGAAGGATATGTTCGCGGAAGGATCGATGTCGGATCTCTCTTCGGAGTTTGCCGGCAAAGATCGAAAAAATTCAAGGCCCGCACGGACCGCCTACGGGCAGGACACGTTCGCGGAAGGATCGATGTCGGATCTCTCTTCAGAGTTTGCCGACAAAGATTGGAAAAATTCAAGGCCCACCCAAACAGCCCCTGTGCAGGATATAAAGGTGGAAGATCACTGCAAACCGCCGGCTTCGTTCGTGCGTCTGGACAGCAGAGATCCAAGTTCATCGGCGTGGTTACCATCTTCGATCTGGCGCGCTGCGTTCAGAGAGAGGGCGAAAAACCCCGCGATTACCTGGCCAGGTGGCTCCGTATACGAGCCGATATAGCCCACTACCCCGATGATAACGCTTTGTATCACTTTGTGGAAGGACTGGACCGTGGCACGCTTCTCTGACATTCTTTAAGACGGCAGCAGGCAACAGGACGCCTTACCCTCGAAGAGATGGTGAGCACCGTCGATAGCTACGCGGCAGCCCAGATGGAGCTTGCGCTCAGAGACGGAGAACCTCTGATTCAGCAGCCGCCGCCACCGTCTCCTGCCGCCATCGTCGCAGCAACACCACCACCTCCAGTCATCGTCGAGCCCGTTGCACCTCCACCGCCCGTCATCGAGGAAGTCCTGGCACCCTCCGAATCTGTCATTGACGTGCTTTATGCTGATTTCAGTGCAGATTCAGAGGAGATAGACTTCAGTCCAGAAGAGCTAGACTCCGCTATGCAGGAGATGGAGTAGGAGTACTCACGCGATGAGCAAGCCAACAACACCGTCACGTCCCGAGGGGTGTTCGTCACCATTGGGACGGCGATGGATGAAGATCAGCCCGGACGAGCTCTGCCTACGGCGCTGGAAAATGGGAAGGGGCCACTTATTGCTGCTGAGGATGATCGCGCAAAGGTCATGCCTCCTCCGCCTAACCCAGTGCAGCAGCCGCAGGAACTCGGCACTGGCCCGAGCAACAACAACACCGCCAACTTGCCACCTCAAGCATCTACGTCTGCAGCAGCCCAAGTTACTCCAGTTGATAGAGTGATGTACGACAATCTCCTCGTCGAGCCACTAACCGTTGCTCATATCCAGAACGTGACCCAGCTTGATGAGAAGAGCCAGCAGCTGCTGGAGGAAGCGCAAGCCATCACGGAGCAAGGCTCTAAACTAGATCGAGATCTGGTCAACGCGCAGAAGTCCGTAGAAAAAGCTAGAGAAATGGAGGCCGAGTACAAGACTCTGCTACAGCAGCAGAAGGCTAAGAAAGCTCCAGCTCGCGTCATCAACGATCCTGGTGTACGGCGCAACCTAGGATGGGCTCCCTCGAAGCCAGCACAGGCCAAGCCATACATTGACAGTGAAGGCAAGCAGGTGATGCCCACCCCACTCCTTAACCTCGCCGTCACCAAGACCCTTCTGGAGCAGGATAGATCGCCTGAGGCAGTGGAACAGGTCTATGACCTAGTGGCCAAGGCGGTGAAGCAGCAGGAAAAGGCCACCTCTCAGAGGCTTGAGTCTAACCCAGCGCTCTGCAATCTAGCCAGTACAAGCCGCCAAGGGACAGATTTCCTCTTGATCTCGGGTCCCAGACGGGTTCATCAGAACAAAGACGGAGGGATGCGCGCAACAGGAAGGATGCCATCCCCATATCCTCCGATCACGGAGAAAAAGCCCGACCTTGTCGCCCTTCGCCACCGCCTCGATCTCCCCGATGTCACGAAGATTACAAGGTTCACCATCGTACGGATATGCCTCCACCAAAGCAGTGCGGCATCGTCATCCGCGACAACGCGGAGCAGACCCGTCATGACAGAGAGCACAACCAAGGACACAAGAGCAGGTCACGCCATGACCCTCCGCGTCCGACAAGCAACCATGACAGGCGTGAGGCGTCGCAGGAGGGTAACAGCAAGAAGGCTAACCCACCGCTACCTCTGCCTCCGTCACCACCAAGCAGTCACCATGGCGGAGGGGCCCGCGTCGTTCACACAACCCATCCCCTATTGACAAAAAGAAGAAGAACCCGGAGCCATACGACGCACGTTCGCGGATCGATAAGATCCACGAGGCCCGGGAAGGACCATACCTGGGACCATGTTGCTTTGGACCTGCAATACCGTCCGCAACTTACCCCAAAGGTTTCTGGATTGACATGACCATCAAGCTCTATGACGGCACGGCCAAGCCAGCCACATGGTTGCAGGACTACAGCAACGTGGTGGAGATTGCCGGAGGCAACCCCAACGTCGTCGTCAAGTACCTCCCGTTAATGTTGGCGGGCATGGCCCGTCAATGGATCGACGACTTGCCGGAGAAATCTATCTACAACTGGCTGGACATGCAAGAAGCGTTCACCAAGAACTTTGAGCGTACATACAAGCGTCCCTGCACTGTGGGCGATCTAGAGCAGTGCGTGCAAGAGAAAGACGAGACATCTCGCGCCTACCTCTCCCGCTGGCTGGATATGAAGAATTCCTGTGCAGGAGTGCACGCTCAAACCACCATGGCCGCCTTCATCGATGGGTTGGAAAGAGGCATGTTGCTCCGATATAAGCTGAAGCGCTTGCAGGACAATCACCAGCTTGACTTGAATCAGATGATTCAGTTAGCTAGTGAGTTCGCAGCTGCCGACGACGATGCTCGTGGCTCTTTGTCGGGAACGGCCGTTCCAACCCAAGCTCGGAGGAACAGCAGTACAAAGCGGAAAACCACTCCAGAAGAAAAGCAATCTACCGACATGGTCGCTATGACTTTTGCAGGATGAGGAGAAGGCGGACAACATGGCCGAGGAAGGGGAGCTGGTCGTGGGCAGCAACGAGGAAGTGAAACCACCTCGGCGCCGCTCCGCGTTCCCCAAACCTACAAAGAGTACCGCGATATGTCGTACCTCATACACCTCGACGCCAATGGCAAGGCCACCCATACCAATCGACACTGCAAGTTCGTCAACGACCTCAAGGAAGACCCGGAGTCCGACTACAAGCGAAGTCGGAAGAATGCATCACAGGCAAGGGCAAGGGGAAGAAGAAGGAGGAGGAGTCCAAGGATTCAAGTGACATGGACGAGGACGTTGACCCCAAGCATGCCGCCAAGAGCGACGATAAGGGAAAGAACCCCTTCTCAAAGAAGGCCCCAGTCTACCACACTTTCCTTGGCACCCCCACCGTCCGACAACAGAAGACCTCTCTGAGGATCTTGATGGCTACTCTTCCCCCAGTTCCCCAGTACCTGCGCTGGTCGGAGGTTCCAATAACTTGGGACAGGACGGACAACCCAGACCTTATACCCACGGAGAACCAGTACGCCATGGTCATCAACCCCTTGATTGACGGTGTAGAGTTCACCAAGTGTATGGTGGATAGTGGAAGCAGCATCAACATCATGTACCTGGATACACTGCGGAAGATGAACTTGACGGAGGCAAACCTAATGCGGACCAACACCATCTTCCACGACATAGTTCCTGGTCGGGAGGCTCGGTCCCTTGGGTGCATTACACTTTAGGTTGCCTTTGGCGATGTTAATAATTATCGTCAAGAGCGCATGTCCTTCGAGGTGGTCCCCTTCAAGAGCGTGTACCACGTCATATTCGGCCGCGACATATTCCACACTTTCATGGCCAAGCCATGCTTCGTCTACAACAAACTCAAGATACCCGGACCAAACGGCATCATCACCGTATCCGGAAGCTTTACCAAGGCAAGGGACTGCGAGATCAACGAAGCAGCCGTTGCAGAAGCTGTACTCTACAGTGAAGAATTGAAGGAGATCCAGAGCAAGGTCGATGACTTAGAGATGCCCGCGTTGAAGAAGCAGATCTCCGACTCCGCTCCTGTGTTCAAGGCCGCCATCGAGACCAAGCCGGTGGAACTTGTGGTAGGCGATGCCTCCAAGGTCAGCTCCATTGGGACGAACCTGGATCCCAAATAGGAAAGCGCGCTCGTCGAGTTCCTCCGTGAGAACAGGGATATCTTTGCCTGGTAACCTGCCGACATGAAAGTTGTACCTAGGGAACTTGCCGAGCACAGCTTAAACATTGGTCCAAAATGCAAACCAGTGAAACAACCTCTACGACGCTTTGGAGATGAGAAAAGACGCGCCATTAGCAAAGATATAGCTAAGTTACTTAAGGATAGATTTATCCGAGAAGTCCTTCACACCCAATGGGTGGCAAATCCTGTACTTGTCCCAAAAAAGGGAACCAATGAATTAAGAATGTGCGTTGATTACACCGGCTTGAACAAAGCATGTCCCAAAGATCCGTTTGCTTTGCCTCGCATTGACCAAGTCATTGACTCGACGGCTGACTCGGAACTTTTGTGTTTTCTCGATGCATACTCAGGATACCACCAGATCAAGATGAGGAAGTTGGACCAATTGGCCACTTCGTTCACTACCCCATACGACACATTTTGCTATGTCACGATGCCCTTTGGGCTGAAAAACACAGGTGCTACTTACCAGCAGACAATGCAACGTTGCCTCCATGACCAAATTGGTCGGAACGTTCACACCTATGTGGACGATATTGCGGTGATGTCTAAAAAGTCAAACGACTTAATCTCCGACTTAAAAGAAACCTTTGATAATCTTCGGAAATTCAACATGATGCTCAACCCTAAGAAGTGCGTCTTCGGGGTTCCAGCCGGCAAATTGTTGGGCTTCATCGTTTCCCAACGTGGAATCGAGGTCAACCCGGAGAAAATCAAGGACATCCTAAACATAAACCGTCCGACATGCCTAAAAGACATTCAACGACTAACAGGTTGTGTTGCAGCAGTTAGTCGGTTCGTCAGCCGACTTGGAGAGAAGGCTCTGCCACTGTACAAGTTTGCTGAAGAAGGCGGACAAATTCACGTGGACGGACGAAGCAGATGCAGCATTGAAGCAGCTCAAGGAGATTGTTTCCTCAGCGCCCATCCTTGCAGCACCCGAGCCTGGTGAGCCCCTGTTAATTTACATGGCGGCAACCAACCGGGTTATCAGCATCGTCGTCGTGGTAGAGCGGAAGGAACCAGGCTATGAGCACGGAGTTCAACGACCAGTTTACAATGTGAGCTAGGTCTTGACGGAGTCCAAGCAACGTTACCCGCACTACCAAAAGATATCTTATGGAGTATTCCTTGCTTCTCGTAAGCTGAGGCATTACTTTCAGGAGCACCCAATCACAGTGGTGAGCAAGACTCCACTGTCCGACATTATCAATAATAGCGACGCTACAGGAAGGGTCGCGAAGTGGGGCATTGAACTTGCCGCCTTCGAGATCACCTACAAGAGACGCGACGCTATCAAATCACAAGCCTTGGCGGATTTTGTTGCAGATTGGACGGAGATGCCAGACGCTACTCCGTTGCCAGAACCAGAGTACTGGGTGATGCACTTTGACAGATCAAAGCTGCTCAATGGCTCGGGGGCTGGTGTATTGCTACAGTCACCAACAGGAGACAAGCTACACTACGTTCTGCAGATCCACTTCGAGGCTACAAACAACATGGCGGAGTATGAAGCACTCATTCACGGACTACGTGTAGCCAAGGATATTGGCATCAAGCGCATAGTTTGTTGTGGAGATTCCGACTTGGTTGCCCAGCAGGTGGCTGGCACCTGGAATGCGTGGAACCCTATGATGGCGGCATATCGAGACGAAGTGGACGAGATAGCCAAGAGCTTCTTGGGCTACAAAGTCAAGTATGTGCCTAGTGAAAGTGTAAGATGGTTAACCTAGAAGGGGGGGTGAATAGGTTTCTAAAAAATTCTTTATAATCTTTTGCAACCTAGATGATGTACAAGATACTTCAAGCTCGAAGGCTATCACAAGATAAGCAACACAAGTAAGAGATCGGTTAAGGAATAACCGAAGCATGCGGAGACAAAGATGTATTCCTGTGTTCACCACCTTTGGGAAGGGGGCTACGTCACGTTGGAGAGGTGTGAGGTTCCACGAAGGATTCCTCACGCGCCACGAAGGCTCACCTTCTTCTCCGAGGCTATCCCACCAAGGAATAACTCACTTACTCATGGTAGACTTTAAGGTAGTCTCCAAACCCTCACAAACTTTCCACAGGGCAAATCACAAGCCGAATGCCTCCGGGCGACCCTAGCCGCCTAGGGTTTCCCACAAACCCAAGAGTAACAAGCTAACTCGATGAACTCAAGGGGGAATGAACTTTGGCTTGGTGGAAACGTAGATCAGGACCTCCTCTTCCTTTCTACCAAAGGGATTTGTATTTGGTTGGGTAGAATGGGAGATCCTCAAGCTTTTGTGTTTCAACAATGCGGAGAGAGAGAGAGAGCTTCAAGAAATGATATAAACTGAATTCCTAACCTACTCAAGCTGGAAGAAGGGATATTTATACTCAAGGAGAAAAACTAGCCCTTTTGAGCCAAAAACGCAAGGTTCGGTTTTAAGTTCGGTTGGTCCGGTCCACACACCGGACAGTCCGGTCCACAGGCCGGAAAATCAGACTGAAACCGAAACTGCTCTCAGTACCCAAACTCGGATAGATTCGGAGTGAGTAAACCGGAGAACCCGGTTTGAGTCCGGATTTCCGATCCTGACACCGGACGGTCCGGTCTGGGAGCCGATCCAACCGGTCTGAAAACCGGATCTGCAGAAAAGGCTCTGGTGGATACGATTTCTTCTCTTCTCTCTTTGGTGATGAATTAGTTAGGATAAAGGGATGTGTATATGGCTTAGGTGATCATCCCCAACAAGCTCATCGAGAGAACCCCTCTTAATAGTGCGGAGCTCCTAACCGGACTCAAATTACATAAAAAAGGGAAAACTCCGGTGCGAAGCTTCGTTATCAAAATGGGGGGGTCTCCGATAACATTTCATCACAACATTGGATTAGAACCTGTGTAAGACACTAGAAATAGCATTAGTCCACTCTAACCATGGTGTCATTGTCAACCAAAAATAGCATAGGGTAAAATACCCTTTCAATCTCCCCCTTTTTGGTTGGCGATGAAAAACCGAGCTAGTGTTCACAAAGATATTATAAACAGCAATAGACATAGTCATAGCATAATATAAATATCCATGGTTCACACACATAGCACAAACTTGTCCAACAAACGGAACGAAAGCAAATAGTCCATACATAAAGCAAAAGGTAAAGCACAATGCCATAAGAAGCAATGAGAACGCAAGGGTCATTGTGCTAACGGCGAACCCCGGAAAACCCCGACAAGGAACCCGTAGATAACTAATAGAACTCTACTCTTCTCCCCCATTGGCATCGAGACACCAAAAAGGAAGAGGAGGAGAGCGATGCTAACGCAGCCTAACTAGAAGAACGGTGGAGGAGGAGGAGGAGGGACATCTTCCTCTTCAGAGTACTCGGCACTATCAGCAGCATCATCATTGTCCTCCTCATCATCATGACCCTGAGCAGAGGGACCACTAGGACCACTGGGAGCAAACTGACCAGGGAAGTACCCATAGAACATAGCATCATCAATAGGCGGCATCTCATAGTTGACATAAGGGACAGGGGCCATCTCAGGACCATCAGGTGGAGGAGTTACATTCTGGGTCGCAAGATACTTATTGTGGCGGCGTCTAGTCTCCTGTCTCAATTCCAAAGCCTTGTGACTCACATCATAGGAAGAACAGCACATCTGGAATAGCCTCTTGAAAAACTTGGCAGCACCACCCTTCCGCCTTGGGTGAGAGGAGGACTCACCAACAGGACGACGAGAACCAGCCCGAGTAGAAAAAGAAGGCCGAGGATCATGAGAAGCTTTGGTTCGGTGCTCAGGAGGCCGCATCCCAGGGACCTCAGATGTGTGAGCACGGAGACAAAGATTAAGCATTTCTTGTTCCTCACGCTCGCCCACCATCACACCAGGCGGCACCACCCGATTGAGCAGCTTCTGAACATACGCGCAGAAAGTGGGAGTCATCTTGTCCAAAGCAGACCGCCGCAACTCACAATACACAAAGTCACATCCATCAATCTTCCTCAGCCGATCCGGGTGACAGTAGTACAACAAGTTGGCAAAAAACCCACGGCAGTTGGTGGAATCGCCAACACGGGGAACAAGGGACTGACGGAAGATAGTGGCCAAGGTGTGATAGTAGTAATACATGCAAGTCATGCACGGGGGACTCCACTGAGAATCACTGGGATAGCAGAAAGCAAGAGTCTCAGCAGGCTTGACCTTCTCACTGTGAAAACGGAAACCTCCGCCGCGACCAGTGTAGCCCATGACATCGACCAAATTAGCATAAGTAGCCCGAAAACGCCTCGTGCTAGTCATCCAAGGCATAGTGCGATCGTCATCATCATGAAAATAGACTGTGCAAAAGAACTGACGGATGAAGTCGGGGTAATAGTCCTCCTTGAGACAGACGAGGTCGAACAGATCCATTTTCCTCAAATCTTCATCAACATAGAAGTAATAAGAGGCTGCATACATATTGAACCACTCCAGATTGAGAGCTTGAATGTGGCCACAAGGAGTGACCCGGAACTGAGTGTAAATGTGATCCCACATCATAGCCTGAGTCTCAGTCCAAAATTTCTTGTCAGATCCTTTATAGGTGCGTTGCTTGAAGCGATAGGGATTGTGCTTGCGGAGAGCCCGGTACTGACCAATCTCCATACCCTTCAGATTGTGACAAGGCACATCCTCAGCCTCGGCCTGAGAAGCTTGCTGCTTACCCCTGTTAGCTTTGAGTTTGATTCGCCTAGAGTGAGCGCTCCCCTCAGGCTCAAGCTGCACAGACTGAGGGTTGCGACGAGCCCGCTTACTCCTGTTAGCTACTTCGGGCACATACTCATGATTAGGCACATAATCATCACTAGCAGAATCAGCGTCTTCACCTGTGAAAAAGAGAGAGAGAGGTTGGGGAGCACAGAGATAAGTACACATGCCAAAGGAGAGGATGAGACAAAAGGAAACTTGGATTTGGGCAAGTGCATGGTAAAATAAGAGACATTGCAGAGAGGTCCGGTGCCAGGGCTGGAGCAACCGATCCCAGAACCGGATGGTCCGGTGTCAGGGCCGGAAAACCGGACTCAGACCGGACGGTCCGGTGCCAGGGCCAGAACAACCGGGTTTCAAACCGAGATCCACAGAGACCACTATGCAATGTAAAAAATCATACCAATGACTCAAGTACTTGCGCAAATACAGTTCTAAGCAGAGTGGGTAGGACATGGAGGAACGAGGGTAGGAAAAAAAACTAGGTGGACCCCTAATTTCTCAAATCCAACACAATGTATAGCAAAACATAGGGATTTGAGAAGGACAAGAGGAGAGGGAGAAAAGGAGTACCAGAGGACATGGCTTCCCGTGAAGGAAAGCACCAAGGAGCCCTTGAGGAAGGAGAACACCAAAAAGATCCTGAACCACCGCGAGAGGAAGAAATTCCTTTGGTGAGAAGCCTCCAAAAGTCCTTCCTTACGAATTGGTGGCCCGATCTATGGATTCTAGGGGTGGAATCACCCTAGGAGAGGAGGGGAGGGTGGGGAGGGGTGACAATGGAGGAGGAAAGGTCGGGGGAAGTGAAGTGGAACTATGGGAGGAGGGGGGGACCAGGGAGAAGAGGGAGAAAAGAAAAAAAGAACAGATCTAAAACTCGGTTTTAAGTTCGGTTGAACCGAGATCCAAACCGGAGGACCCGGTCTACAGCTCGGAAAACCAGAGTAGAACCGAAAAACGGTTCAGATACGAGATCCGGATAGACCCGGTATAGTATAACCAGACTTTCCGGTTCTGGTCCGGTTTTCCGACGCTGGCACCGGGCTGTCCGGTCTGGGAGCCGGTTCGACCGGGCCAAGAACCGAACCACATAATGTTTTTTTTGTTTTCGAGGATGGCACGTGCAATTATAGGAAGATAGTAGACTCCAAAAGGGTAGAGGAAGCAGGTGATCTAGGCATGCCTATTGGAAAGAATCAATTTCAACCTCGCAAAGAGCAACAATAGGCATGATTCGAAGATATCAAGAGCGAGAGGAAAGGTCAAACTCAGAGAGCCTCAAGATGGAAAACATTGAAAAGAAAAGGAGGCTAGAATGTTGTGGGGGATTCCTCCCCCTATGTTTAAGCACATGTGTCATGACGCCTCAAAGATAGATGCTTGGACTCATATCATGACACGAGATCAATTTATGTTGCACACATAGGTATGCATCAAACCAAGACATGGTAAGATGGCTATCCCTACATGTGCGGTGCAACTAGTCTACATAGCATGTTAAGAGCAAGAATATAGTGCAAGAAGCAAATCAATCCAAGTTTTGGGGATCTAGGATACCGAGTTCTCGCCTCAACATGATAAACCGGGCTTCATCCAAAGGCTTCGTGAAGATATCGGCCAATTGGAACATCGTACCCACATGAGTGAGATTGATATCACCATTTGCGACATGGTCACGTAGGAAGTGGTGGTGAATGTCAATATGTTTGGTGCGGCAATGTTGGACGGGGTTGTTGGCGATCTTTATCGCGCTTTCATTGTGACATAGAAGAGGCACCATACCAAGAGACACACCATAGTCTTTCAAGGTTTGCCTCATCCATAACAATTGAGCACAACAAGATGCCGCGGATATGTATTCGGCTTCGGCGGTGGATAGGGCTGTGGAGTTTTGTTTCTTGGAAGACCAACTCACCAACGACCGGACAATAAATTGGCAAGCCCCGGAGGTTGATTTCCGGTCAACCTTATCACCTGCCCAATCGGCATCCGAATAGCCAACAAGCTCAAAGGTTGACCCCTTTGGATACCAAAGCCCGAGAGTAGGAGTGAGAACAAGGTACCTAAAAATCCGTTTGACCGCCATCAAGTGGCACTCCTTGGGAGCGGATTGAAAACGAGCACACATTCCTACACTTAACATGATATCTGGCCTAGAAGCACAAAGGTAGATCAAGGAACCAATCATAGAACGATATACCTTTTGATCCACGTCCTTCTCACCTACTCCAAGGCCAAGTTGTCCATTTAGTGGCATGGGTGTATTCATGGGATTAGCCTTGGCCATCTCGAACTTATTGAGCATATCCTTAATGTACTTTTCTTGAGAGATGAAAGTGCCATGAGGAAGTTGCTTTATGATGAAGCCTAGAAAGAACTTCAACTCCCCCATCATGGACATCCTAAATTTCATAGTCATCAACTCGGCAAAAGCTTTGTTATGAGATTCGTTAGTTCCACCAAAGATAATATCATCAACATATATTTGAACAATAAATAAGCCACCCCTTTAACCCGTTTGGTGAAAAGGGTGGAATTGACCTTACGCTTAAACCCATCCATGAGTAGAAAATCCCTAAGGTGCTCATACCAAGCACGAGGAGCTTGCTTTAGTCCGTAGAGAGCCTTATGGAGTAGATACACATGGTTGGGATAGCGTGTGTTTTCGAAACCCGGGGGTTGAGCTACATATGCAACCTCTTTCAAGGGACCATTAAGAAATGCACTTTTCACATCCATTTGATAAAGCTTGAAGTTATGGAAAGATCCATAAGCAAGCAAGAGACGAATAGCTTCAAGACGAGCAACGGGCGCAAAGGTGTCCTCATAGTCAATACCTTCTATTTGGGCATACCCTTGCGCCACTAACCTTGCTTTGTTCCTCGTGACGACCCCGTTCTCATCTTGCTTGTTTTTGAACACCCACTTGGTCCCAATAACATTGATGCGATGATCTTTAGGCCTCTCCACTAGAGACCATACTTCATTGCGGGTGAAACACTCGAGTTCTTCTTGCATGGCAATGACCCAATCCGGATCCTCCAAAGCCTCATGTACCTTAAGGGGCTCGAAGTTGGACACAAAAGCATGGTGCCCACAAAAGGTTGTGAGGTTCTTCTTCCTGGCACGGGTCTCGAACCCTCTTGATATGCTTCCAAGGATATTGTTGACTTGAAGTCCACTTGCAATGGAAGAGGCCTTAATCTTCCGAATTGTGCCTTCCTGAACAACAAATTCATCTTTTGAGGGGCCTTAATCGTTGACACCATCTTGAGCTTGGCCTTGAGATGGAGGTTGATCTTCTACTTGGTCTTGCTCGAAGGTTTGAGGGCTTGGTTCTTGTTCTTCGGTTTGCAAGGCATCATGAGAGAGATGTTGATCTTGTGATGCATTTGATGGCTCAACTTGGATAGAGCTCAGCTCTTCTTAAGTTAAGCTTGATTCTCCCCCATCATCTTGTTGAACATGAATGTGAGACTCGGTAGGCAAGATGTGCCCAATACCCATCAACTTGATGACTTGAGAAGAATCACCATCTCCTACATCACGAGAAGAAACTTGCCCCTCATGGGGACCATTATTCTCCAAAAACTCCACATCACAAGATACTTCAACACAACCATTAGTCTTGTTGTAGTATCTATAGGCATGAGAGTTTTCCGCATAACCAACAAAAATACCCTCTTTAGTTCTAGATTCGAATTTACTGACCTTTTCCTTTTTGTTCTTGACGAGACACTTGCACCCAAAGACACGGAAGTAGTTGACATTGGGCTTCTTACTTGTGAGAATCTCATATGGAGTCATGTCAAAGGGAGCATGGAGGAAGAGCCGGTTCGTGTAGTGGACCGCGGTAGCAATAGCTTCTCCCCAAAAATTGTGAGGAGACTTGAATTCACTCAACATTGTTCTTGCCATCTCAATGATTGTCCGGTTCTTCCTTTCAACAATACCATTTTGTTGAGGGGTATAAGGAGCTGAGAATTCATGCTTGATGCCCTCATTCAACAAATTCTTGCATGGTGTAATTCTTGAACTCGGTGCCGTTGTCGGTTCTAATAGTCTTGATCTCCACACCATGAGTGCTTTGAGCTTGCTTGGCGAAGATCATGAATTCCTTGAAAGTCTCATCCTTCGTCTTGAGAAGAAAGCCCCAAGTATACCTTGAGTAATCATCAACAATGACAAGACCATATCTTCTTCCACCAAGAGAGTCATATGTCGAAGGCCCGAAGAGATCCATATGGAGCAATTCCAAGGGTCTTGACGTGGCCACCTTGGTAATGGAAGGATGATGCTTTCCAATTTGCTTCCCTGAAATGCAAGCACTACACACACGATCTTTCTCAAAGGAGATACCGGTTAGTCCAATAATATGTTCACCCTTTAGGAGGAGATTGAGATTTCTCATGTTGACATGGCCTAGGCGACGATGCCAAAGCCATCCCTTGTCAGCCTTGGCCATTAGACATGTAGGAAGAGATTGACTCTCTTTCGATAGGTCGACCACATAAAGGTCGTCTTCCACGTGTCCAATGAGAACCAAGCTGAGTCATCACCCCTAAAGACCTTTACAAAAGTTCTAGAGAAATAGGAGTCACAGCCGGCATCCGCGAGATGTTTAATAGAAAGCAAGTTGTAACCAAGGTTTTCAACATGTAGGACGGTCTCAAGAGTCAAAACCTTGGAAATTACCAACTTACCATAACCAAGAACCTTTCCTTTTGAGTTATCTCCAAAAGTGATGCTTGACGTTGAGTTGACATCGTGAATGAATTAGTCAAGCCACTCCTACCTCCGGTCATGTGATTGGTGCATCCACTATCAAACACCCATTTTGATCCACCGGAGGCATAACCCTACAAAATCAATTCTTTGATTTAGGAACCCATTGAGTAATGGGTCCCCTAGCATTAGCAACAAGATCCTTAGGTACCTAAATTGAGTACCACCTATAAGCATATCCAGTTCGAGGGCCAACATATTTGGCATATACATTTCCTTGAGCGCCCTTACACAGCACATCGGAAGGATTAGACTCTCCCGCATACTTGTGATTGGGATTGCCCCTCATGGATCCCCCCATTAACCACATTCTTTTTGACCCGGTCAACCACCTTGTCACCTTCCTTCACAAAGGTTATCTTCTTCGGTGGAATGGCATTGCTCGTGTTGATCTTTGGATCAAAACCGACACCTTCTTTGGAAACTCTCGTCTTTTGACGGGATAAAATCTCATCTAGGATCTTTCCCTTGGAGGTAGGTGCACGACGCTCTTTCTCAAGTTGCTCTTTCAACTTCTTATTTTCCTCAATGAGGTGAGCTTGATCAAAGGTAGAGTTAGAGGTACAAGAATTGTTTTCAACCATAATTGGATTCTTAAGTGTACCAAGAGCTTTCTCATAGGACACCCGAAGTTGATCATGGTTCTCTACAAGTTTTATGAGCTCACGCTTGACAAGCAAACTAGCCTTGTCAAGGTGCTCAAGGTCCTTGGTAAGAGAAGCATGAGCAACTTCAAGCTCTTTCTTTGAGACATCGAGCTCTTGAGACAATGAGTTAGCCCTATCAATAGTGTCCATGTCTTTTGCTTTATCAATTTCAAAGATTTCAATTTGTAGTTTAAGAAAAGAGTTGGTATTCTTTTCCTCACAAAGCTCTTGATCAAGAAGATTGAATCTTCGTTTCTCATCATCAATATGAAATTCCAAGCTATCAATGGTCTCATCGCGTGAGCTAACAAGTTCCATTAATTGCTTGACTCTAGCACGAGCAATGGGAGTCAGAGACTTCATGATAGCATACATTTCTTTTATATATTCTTTTCCAAATTCATCATTATCACTATCACTATCATGGTCACTCTCAAGATCATCCAAGACACTAGATAGGGATGGAGGAGAGACAATTACCTTGGAGCTTCTTGCCATAAGACAAGAACCGGTGATCTTGGGAATAGGAGAACTCTCGATGTAGTCCTTGGAGTAGTCATAGGTGAGAGGTGAACCGGATTCAACATATGCCAAACCGGTCACACCCACCACTTTCTCCTTATCCCCACACTCCACGTCGGACTCGTCCTTGGAGCTCCTTGCCATGAGGCAAGTGGCAGTAACATTGGGGTTAGGAGAGTCGTCGGTGTAGTCCTTGGTGTAGTCATAGGTGAAGAGAGACCGGGGTTTGGCAAAGGCCAAACCGGCCACTCCAACCACCTTCTCTTCATCCTCTTCCTCATTGTCGGATATGTATTCTTGGCCTAGGAAGCCCTTACCATCACGCCTATTGTTCCTCTTGTATCTTTCATTGATGGGGTTGGGCTTCAATCTTGGTTTGGCACCTTCTTCATATTTAGGCTTTTCAAGCCTCTTCTCATCAGGACACTTGTTGGCAAAATGGGTTGCCTCATCACAATTGTAGCACGTCCTCTTCTTCTCACTTGATCCCATTGAGCTTCTCCTTCTTCGGAACTTCATGTTCTTGGCGAAGAGAGCAAGTTGAGAGAGCATATCATCAACTCCATCACCATCGCTATCTTCATCACTAGAAACATCTTCTTGCATTTGCTTGGCCTTCAAAGCTAGAGAGTGGGAAGACCCGATAGCACGGTTGATCTCTTTGATCTTTTGCCCTTCATCCTCCAAGTTATCCGTGGCAACTAGATAAGAGACTAGATCATCAGGAGTGAATTGATTCCTCATGCGCCACGAAGGCTCACCTTCTTCTCTGAGGCTATCCCACCAAGGAATAACTCACTTACTCATGGTAGACTTTAAGGTAGTCTCCAAACCCTCACAAACTTTCCACGGGGCAAATCACAAGCCGAATGCCTCCGGGCGACCCTAGCCGCCTAGGGTTTCCCACAAACCCAAGAGTAACAAGCTAACTCGATGAACTCAAGGGGGAATGAACTTTGGCTTGGTGGAAACGTAGATCGGGACCTCCTCTTCCTTTCTACCAAAGGGATTTGGATTTGGTTGGGTAGAATGGGAGATCCTCAAGCTTTTGTGTTTCAACAATGGGGGGAGAGAGCTTCAAGAAATGATATAAACTGAATGCCTAACCTACTCAAGCTGGAAGAAGGGATATTTATACTCAAGGAGAAAAACTAGCCATTTTGAGCCAAAAATGCAAGGTCCGGTTTTAAGTTCGGTTGGTCCGGTCCACACACGGACGATCGTCCACACCGGAAACCGGACTGAAATCAAACGCTCTCAAGACCAGACTCGTATAGATTCGGAGTGAGTAAACTGGAGAACCCGGTTTGACTCCAGATTTCCGATCCTGACACCGGACGGTCCGGTCTAGGAGCCGGTCCAACCGGTCTGAAAACCGGATCTGCAGAAAAGGCTCTGGTGGATAGGATTTCTTCTCTTCTCTCTTTGGTGATGAATTAGGTAGCAGAAAGGGATGTGTATATGGCTTAGGTGATCATCCCCAATAAGCTCATCGAGAGAACCCCTCTTAATAGTGCGGAGATCCTAACCGGACTCAAATTACATAAAAATGGGAAAACTCTGGTGCGAAGCTTCATTATCTAAATGGGGGGGGTCTCCGATAACATTTCATCACAGCATTGGATTAGAACCTATGTAAGACACTAGAAATAGCATTAGTCCACTCTAACCATGGTGTCATTGTCAACCAAAAATAGCATAGGGTAAAATACCCTTTCACCTAGGGAACAAAACAAGGCGGCTGATCTGCTCTCTAAGCTAGGATCAGGGCGCAAGCGAATTCCGCCAGGAGTTTTCTTAGAGCACCTGCGCACACCATCCGTGAAGGGAGCCAACATCGACAACCCGGATAGAGCTGACTCTTTCGTAAACATAGTGACTAAGGTCCCTCTGGCTTGGACAAAACCGTTCATGGAATATCTCGAACACGGAACTTTGCCCGACGACGAAGTCGAAAGACGGCAAATAGTACGACGAGCAAAGGGTTATACCATAATCAATGGGCAAGTCTATAAAAGGAGCACTACTAGTGTATACCTAAAGTGTGTTTCCCAGCTAGAAGGTATGGAAATCCTACGCGAAATCCATCTCGGAGATTGCGGGCATCATGCCGCTCCGCGGTCGTTGGTCACGAAAGCCTTCCGGCAAGGATTCTACTGGCTGACCGCGAAGGCGGACGCCGACAAGCTGGTTGAGACATGCATGTGATGCCAGTATTATGCCCGACAACCACTTGTTCCTGCTGAAGAACTGCGAACAATACCAATAACTTGGCCGTTGGTGGTCTGGGGGCTGGACATGGTGGGACCGTTACAGACGGCACCTTGTGGGTTTACGCATCTGCTTGTAGTAGTTGACAAATTCACTAAATGGATAGAATCTAAACCCATTAGAAAGCTTGATGGGGCAACTGCCCTCAGGTTTGTCCGGGATCTAATGGTGAGATTTGGTCTCCCACATAGCATTATCACCGACAACGGAAGCAACTTGTCACTCGAAGAAGTGGAGGCTTATTGCTGGGAGAAAGGCATCCGACTTGACCTTGCATCTGTGGCACACCCACAATCCAATGGTCAGGTTGAGCGATCCAATGGATTAATTATGCAGGGAATCAAGCCACGTCTTGAGGCGCCGCTACATAGAGCATCTAGAGCCTGGGCGGAAGAATTGCCATCTGTGTTGTGGAGTATACGAACTACACCCAACAGATCCACCGGCACACCCCTTATTTCATGGTACATGGAGCAGAAGCCATCCCGCTTTCCGACATCCTCCACGATGCACCAAGAGTTGCCGCCTACTACGAGGATGACGCTGAAGAATCCAGATGCCTGGATGTGGACCTTCTCGAGGAGGAGCGCGTTTTGGCATGCCAAAGATCTTGCATCTACCAGCAGAAGCTACGCAGCTACCATAGTCGCCGCGTTCGGCATTGCTCGTTTAAAGAGGGGGATTTGGTGCTCTGACTTAAGCAGAAGAAGTCATACAAATTATCCCCGACATGGGAAGGATCGTTCATCATAAGCAAGGCGCTTCTCAATGGGTCTTACTACCTTGTTGACAATCGTGAACTAAAGGATAGACCCAATGAGGATCATCAGCATAAGCGACATGACCCGGATGACGACAACCCGGAGCTTGATCGGCCATGGAACATAGCACAGCTACGTCCTTTTTACACTTAGCATTTTTTTATCTAATTGTGTACCTCTTATATGATCAATGAAATAAAGCTCTCTGGTTCACTCATATTTCTGAGTCTTTTACCTCCTTTAGTGTTCATTTTAGGATCATGTAAAACCTTTATGCACAAGCTTCGTGTTTGCAATTGTGAAAATTCCGCCTACGGGCGTTAGCTTCAGTTTTGTGGTCTACACGTTCTTTGTTGTTTTTATGTGGATTCCGGAGTACTGACTTTTGGCACTTATTGTCGGTGATTTTGTGCTCAGGTTATGGACGGTGCCATTGGGCATCATCACCTAAGCGCATGGTTCCGACAACGAGTCTTCCGACTCACAAAAGGTCAAGCATAAAAACCAAAGTAATGGATAAGCCATCACTTGCTTAAAAATATATACATGCTGGAAACTAGTTCTTAAGTAGCAGGACATAACAACCATTGTTTTCCGCCTTGAGGTTACATCATCAAGTGTTTTCCGCGCATACACCAAAGATGAAACAAATATTACAAAGTTGTTTTTCATTCCTTTGGCGCAGGAGACTTGGAAGCAGCATCGTCACTAGCCGGAGAATCACCCTCAACGTCAGCACTATGGTGGGACTCGGAGGAATCTTGGTTGACGTTGTCGATGGTGTTCATGGGCACGAAGATGTCGATGTACACCATCTCGGCAACTCTGGTGTCATAACCCGCGAGTGATGACAAGATGGCTTCGTGATCAATCTCTTTGTTGTCATCGTCAACGTCGGGGATACCAGAGGTCACCGTGTCGATGTCGGCATCTTCGTAGTGTGCCTTCACCATAGACAGCCTCATCCTTGTGCCAGCCCGTGCACATGAAGCTTTCTAGCTTGTGATACGCTCGGGGGACCGGCGCAGAATCTCTGAGTACTTTGCCATGGAGTCTGAGGCCTTGATGTGTATCTGGAGGGGCTTGGCAATCTCTTTGGCTTGGGTGATGGCGGAGTTGATGAAGTTGCCGGCAAGAACCATGCATTCCTTGGCTGGAGGAGGTGATCTGGTTAAACCCATAGGAGCTGCAAATTCCGGCAAGGATCGCATGAGTTCAACAATTCAAAGTATCCAGACTACAGAAATACAAGGCGGAGGAAACTTACTGAAGATGCTGTCCTCAGCTTGCCAGAGGGTGTCCGCTAAGGATTGTTTCTCTTGTTGGAGGATCTTGTACGCCTCGCCATGGCGGTGATTCTGCTCATCGGCAGCATGCTTTTGATCTTTCAAGATCGCGATCTCCTCCTTCAAGCGGTTTATTTCCTCGGCGGCGGAGTCCTGCAAGGCCTTCATTGATTCTTCATGCATTTTCAGCATGTCTTCTCTCTCCTTTTTAAGGATCTTGTTCTCGCTGTCCAGCTGCTGGATGTGCTTGGACTGCTCAACAATATCCTTGGCCTTGGCAATATGTTCTACAAAGTCGGAGAAAACAAAGTACACAGTAAGTACTTGTGGAATGAAGGCACAGAAACCAAGACGGAATGCGCAAAAAGAAAACAGACTCTTGTTTTTGATGATCTGTTCCTTCAAGATGGCAGTTTTACCCTTTTTGGCTTCAAGATCTGCGTGCATCTTCTGGTACTTGTCGTTGGCCATACCCCTCCGAGCATTCTCGTTCTGTGGAAAAAAGGAAAAAAGTTAAACCGTTCTTTAGTCTACTTGGAGCATCTAGTCGGAATCTTTCCACCTAGACGCTCGGGGGCTATAGCGAAAGTTTTTTACTTAGCAATATTCATAGCTTTTCTTTAAGCATCTAGTCGGAACTAATTCAGTTCTCGATTAGAAGCTTGGGGGCTATAGTATAAAGTTTTTAACTCGGAAAATGCTTAGCTTTTCTTTAAGCATCTAGTCGGAACTAATTTAGTTACAACTAGAGGCTTGGGGGCTACAGTATTGAAAATTATAAACACTGCGTATGCTACTCTTAAAGCATCTAGTCAGAATAATTCATTCCATCTAAATGCTTGGGGGCTACAGTGAGAGTTTTTTCTAACTTAGTCACTCTTAGAGCATATAGATGCAAAACTTATGGTTTTCCGTCTACATCCTCGGGGGCTACAGTGGGATACTCATATGAAATGAAAAAGGCAAAGTAAACTTACAAGTGCGATGATCTTGAGGTTTATAGTGCTCTCGGCTATCAGCTTCTCAAAGGAAATGCTGTTTCCTCGCAATATTTGTGCTTGTCGGAGGAGCTCCTCAAGACCGCACGTCGGAGATGACGGTACTCCTCCAGGAACCAGAGTTGTGTTACTCGGCGTGAGCGCCGGGTAAAATATCTTCAGAAACTCAAAGGGTTTCTGGGGAGCAAGGGCACCGCGTTCGGCAGAGGTACCAGCTTCCACCACCGCCTTGCCGCCACCAATGGCATCCTTATCCAGAGCTTTAGCCATTTGTTGAGCGGTTCTCTCCTGCGTCGCCTGCTCGCCGACAACAGCGAGTTCGGTAGAGGCGCCATAATCCACTTCCATGACGGAAGGGCCTGGTGCCTGCTTAGCTTGTGAGCTCGTCAGGGCATACGAGGGGTTGACGGCAGGAGTAGCAGGGGCGATGGAGGGGGAGGCGTCGCGATGCAGCATATCCTTGATATTTCGAGAAGCCCCCAAAGTTTTGGAGGTCTTCTTGAGGCTGGTCGTGGCTTTCTTTTTGAAACGTGAAAAATGCATAAGTACAGGAACAAGACAGATAAATAGACAATGTCGGAGAATGAGAAGCTTACACTAGGGGGGGCGCTTTGGCAAAAATCCCGGTGGCTTTTCTCTTTTCCGCCTCAGTGAAGTAGTCTTTTTGGAGGCTCCACCCTTCGTCTTCTTCTTCTTGCCTCCGTCGGCAGCGTCAGCGGTGGAGCTCTTCCGCTTTCGCGCCAACGGGACATCGTCGTCGGACACGACCGTGACTTCCTTCATCTTTGGATCGTAGATTTGGGCAGCCAGGTTGCCCTCCTCTAGATCGCTAAGCTGTTAAGTAAGAAGTCACCGTGTTAGACAAAATGACATGTGCAAGACGGAAGAGTTGGAGTATATGTCGTACACGGAAAATAAATACCTACCTTTGGGCACTTGCCGTCTACGAACATGTCGTAGGTGATGGTGAAGCCACGCTTCTTATTCTTCACCTTGACGATGTCCTTTAGGCGGAGCTTGACAGAGTTGCTCGAGAAGTTATCCACGGAGATCCGGAGGGTATCCCTTCGATCACTGGTATACTCGTGCATGAACTCCGCGCGGTGCTGTAGAGGTTGGATTCACCTGATGAACCAGCACATGGCTAGGTCCAAGCCGGTCAAACCCGTCTCTACGAACCATTTGATCTTCCTTATTGCGCGAGAAGCGTCGAGGTCGGAGGGAAGGGAGGCATGGGATCTCCATGTAGAAACTTCAGCAGCGGCTCCATCCACGAAGTCCGGGTACGTCACTTCTTGGCCCGCCAAAGGAATGTCGGGGCCGTAAAAGTACGTCCGCTGCCAGTTCTTGCAGGACTCTTGGCCGACGATGTCGGGGAACCGCCGGCCAGGTCGAATCTTGAAGCTTATGGTGCCGCAAATCCTAAGCTCCTCCTTACTATGTCCGGCTTCACGTTTGACGGTGAAGAAGTACACGAACAAGTCTAACCTAAGCCTTATCCCTAGATAACCCTCGCAAAGTGCCGCGAAGTTGCTAAGCACTAGGATACTATTGGGGGAGAGGTTATGGGGCTGGACCTTGTAGTGGTTTAAGACGGAGAGGAAGAAGTGGGAGATGGGCAAGGAAACGCCGCGTACCAGCTGAGCCTTGAGGTACACCTTTTCTCCGGCTTGGGGAGAAGGTGTCACCGCCGGGCGCCGCCGCCTGGCCAAAGCCCCTCCACGGGGAGGTAGCCTTCGGCGACCATTTCTTGGATGTCGCAGTCAGTGATGTTCGAGCCGCGCCAGTCGCCCTTGTGTGAATCTGGTTCCTCCTCCAGTGGTTCCAGCACCGCCAAATTGTGGTCGCCGCCGGTGGACTCGATCACCGCCGATGCGGGGATGACCAAGCCCTCTGGGGGCACGACAACGGAGCTTGCTGGCTTCGCCGCGGCTTCGCTCGACGCTGCGATGGATAGGGATGTGCTGCTGCTCTCCATGGAGTGAAGGATGGGTGCGACTGACGCAGATGGAAGCTAGGGTTTTTGAGGTTTCTCGCGGAGATCTCGAGGAGACGTGCGGCTGGAGGAAGAAGACGATGACGCGAGGAGAATGAGGTAAAAAGTGGAAGATACCCCACGGTTACTATTTATCATCTTCGGCGTCAAGATTCGTGCATCTAATCAGACGGTTGCCGTGTAGACGACGTGTTCGCGAACGTGCGCGGAAATTTCGCCACGTCTCCAACCGCCGCCGCCAACAATTCGTATCGCTCGCGCGGTAAAATCAGATATGATTGCGTTCTCTGCATGTGTGAGTTACGAGGCGTCGCTGACCTAAGCCTATGTCGTCCTAGCTGACATGGGTAGATGAGCCGTCACATCAAAGATTCCGACATAGACGGATTTAATCCGACTACGGAAGAGTATGATGGAAGATTCAGCATTTCTCCGGCTTACAAATCGAGACGGAGAAAACCTTGCAGGGTTCTTTGGG
Organism: Avena insularis; assembly: GCA_023614405.1. Lineage (NCBI taxonomy): Eukaryota > Viridiplantae > Streptophyta > Magnoliopsida > Poales > Poaceae > Avena > Avena insularis. The sequence continues at coordinate 227,677,060 of CM042689.1, read as the reverse complement.
AGGACTACAAGATGTTGCTTGACGATCTGCCGACATCCATCTAGACGGAGCATTCCACGTGAACAGGCAAGACGGCGCAAGATCTCGGAGTTCTCCGGGGGCTACTGTTGGGGATATGCTATATGGGTATCCTCATAGCATGTCTCTTATTCGGCTAACCCGGGTGGCCCATAGTGGGTAGCATGGCCTATGGCCTGCTGGGCAGCCCAGTTAGGTGGATCCAGAAGGGAGGCCCATGCCGGATAAAGGAAGGCTACGGTGGAGTTACCAGCGTACCCGGAGCCTTGGAGTGCAAGATACACAAGACTAGTGATAGACGGTGTAGGACTCTGTAACCTGTCCGGCTAGGACTTTTCCCTGTAACCCTAGGACCCGGCGAGTATATAAGTCGGGCCTATGGGAGCCTTTAGGGCACAACCTCATATGATCATAGATCGACACACACAACCTCGCACAGCGAACCTATCTCTGTAACTCGGCGTATTGACCATATAGTGATTTATAGCGGGAGTAGGATTCTGCCACCGTTGTTGGACCTGAACCTGGGTAAGTTGTGTTACCTCGTACCCGTCAACCGTACGCCTTACCCCACGTCTCTAAACACGCATTGTGATGACCCCTCCATGGCGTACTCGTCGGCAATACCATGACACCCAATTTCTCTAAGCTAAAACTTGTTGGGCGAACAAGGGAAGCACCTGGTGTGTATCCAGTTTGCCATTGTTTGATGAAGTGTTTTGAAAAGGAGAAAAACTATTTTACAAATGATAGGAAAAACTTATTTTATGCAAAGGCCAGCCAAAACTCCACTTAGCCATATATTCATGTAGATGATAGATTCTCCATATCAATATGAAATCACTTGCCAATACAATTCAAATGTATTGACCCTTTGGCTGTAACTTATTATGTTGCAGGTTTGTTTGATGTTAGTGAAGTTTGTTGAGTAGGGATTACAAGTCTACCACCAACATGATTGCCTATGGAATATGAAGATAAAGGACTCCATGCTTTATAGTTATATCGGCTGCTTTGTAATAAGATAGCCATATGAGCTATGTAAGTTGTAATGAACTATTTTATTCCTGGTTATAAGTTGTAATATGACCTTTGTTTCTTGATATTACATCTTAAACTATGGGTTCTAGCTATTCGATCCAGGGACTAGCACTGTAAACACAGGGATCTCTTCCTTATTAGGTTGGGACTTCTACAGATGGAATCAGAGCACTGTGTTGCCTGTAGGATTGTAACCTTAGGATTGGACAAAACCCCTTAGAAAAAATAGGAGTTGTATTTGTTCAAACTTATTTACAAACAATCTTGTAAACTCTTTCCTCAGCATTTTGTTTGGATTCTACATCTCTCCCTTTTCTACTTGATGGACAAAACTTCAACATGAGCAAGGACTTCACCCTCACCAATGACTTCAACTTCAGTTTCACCAAGGACTTCAACTGGGACATCACTAAGGACTACAAGTGAGATAAGAATAATACCCAAGACTTGGAAACTAAGGAAACACAACTTAGGAGGAACCATAATCACCTTTAAACTTTGTGACCAAGATGCAAGAATTTCTTCCAAGGATACCATGATCTTGTTCCTGACGTATCAACTAAGAAGAATGGAATGATCTCAAGTGATACCCGTAGTTGGACCACCACACTAGTGTTTAGTTTAAATCAATTTATTGATCACACCAACTTATGTGGTGTAGCAAAAATATTTTGTTACCTAAAATATGCTTGAATCTTGTTGTTTGAGTGGAATGCATGATTGTGATTGCTTGCACATTGCTTTGTGTGAATTTTTGTGTGTGAGTAGAATTCTTCCTCTAGAAATCTTATGCCTAATCTAATCCCAATCCAACCCAAACAGATGACTTCTCCAAGAGACCACAACTCCAACATCAAGGATGGTAACAACAACCTAGAGATGCACATGACAAAACAACTGCTAGCAACCCAAGCTAAGTTGAATCAAGTGACAACCCAGTTTTTAGCCAACAACATTGAGTTAGACCCAGCCATGATAAAGTTCTTGGAATCCCAATCTCAATTGTGGCAAAGGATGACCAATAAGATGATAAACATGAGAAAAAATCCTTTCCAAGGAGATCGTGACAACAATGATATCAAGGATGATATTATAGAAGGAACTCAAGTCTGCAAAATCTATGGACACATAGGACATACTTATAAAGAGCATATTGATCAGTGCCCAAATTGTGATGAGAACCATCCAACTAGAAAATGCCTCACATCTCAAGTTACCTGTTTCCTATGTGAAGGAAATTATCATGTCCCTGTTCAATGCCACATCTACCCTATAGTTCAACAGATGAAATATCAAGCTAAGGATGGAATACATCAAGTCCTTGGAAACATCCATGATGGAACAACTTCCACCAAGAATGATGAAGACAAAGTCAAACCTCAGTATGCACCTCCATACATTGTAACCCACTATGGTGGACAAAAGAGGAAACATGGACGTTATCATAGGAACCGTTCTAAGAACCGAGGAAGTTTTCCCACCTTTGTGGTGAAGTATGAAGAACATGAACTAGGAGCCCTCCTAGCTTTGGAGAGACCCAAAAAGAAGAAGATCCAAGGAAACAAACAAGAGATAGTGATACCAAAGATAAAGAGGGATATTAGCCAAGTAATGTGCAACAAATGCAAAAAGCTAGGCCATTATGTATCAAATTGTCCAGAAGAGGAGAAGAACAAGACAAGAAAACCTATGAGGGCCATCAACCTTGTCACATGTTTCAAATGTGGAAATAAGGGACACTATGCAAACAACTGTCCAGAGAAGTTACATCAAGAACTCAAGTAAGCCAAGATGTAATCTAGTTAAAAATGTTTTAAGGGTGGTATTACCCTAGTTGTCTTGAAACCAACTTGTTGCCTCTTGCCTCATGAATCTCGGGACACGATTCCTTTTAAGGGTGGTAGTCTGTCACATCCCAAAATTTTCCAAATCTTGAAATGTGAAAAATAAACAAACAAAAGAAACAATGGTTGAAATTTAGGGTGAAAAGAAACTTTTTGCTTCTAAATGGAAACATCAAAACCCTACTTGAACAAAATTTGAATGAAAAGGCAACAAACAAATTTTCAAACAAGTCAAATGCATCCCCGCTTGGAATGTATCTTGATTTAGACACTTGGAAAAGTTCAACCAAAAACCCTAAAACCTAATGAAAGAAATCATCTCCAAGATCACTCTAAGACTATGGCTTTGTTTCCTATAAAAATTCAGCAACAAACATTTCTAAATGACCAAAAAAATGGTAAACAAAAATATTACAAAACCATGGAAATTGGTCTCACTCAATTTGGAGCCATGGATAAAAACTTATGATTTTATTAAGATAAAAGAAAGTAATTCCCAAGGCTAATAAAGATCCTAACTAAAATCAACACTAAATCGTGATCAAAGTAGTCCTAAAAGGATTTAAAAAGATAAATAAATATTTAATAAAAGTTATACAAAGTGGAATCACCAATTTTGGAACTATAAATAAAAAGGTATGGATTTTATAAAACAAAGAAAGAAATAAATAAATAAGAAATATTTAAACGACAATTGAAACCTTGGCCAAATTCCTGAGCAAATGGATTAAAAGTTATCCAATTAACTTAAAAGAATAAAAGATTATTTGAATAAAATTATATGGGTTTGAACCATATTTAATTTTATTTAAATCAAGACAAATTGTCTCACTTAAATAAATATTAAATCACAAGTAAAATATTTGGATTATTTCAAAGTGGACTATTTTAATCAACTCACATTTTGTTTAAAACCTACTAAAAAGGTTGGTGGAGGTTTGAATTTAAAAAGAATTTTGAATCAATTGATTCAAATAAAAACAGAAAATATAAACAGAAAAAACAAAAAGAATAAGAAGGAGAAAATAGAAAATGACCCAACCCAGCACCCCCAGCCCAACTTGTCCCAACACCATCCCACCCGGGATCACATCCTTTCTCTCCCCGCAGATCTTTTCTCACCGCTCCCTCTCTGCACCCACTCGCTGGCAAGCGGACCCCACCGTCACGCTGTCATCTTTGTCCCCAACACACTGACCTCGCCCTTCTCCCCTCGCAGTTTCTGGCCGTTTCGAATCGGTTGAATCCGATTAATCATGAGTAATTCCCGTCTTCGACCATGCCTTCTTATTCTCCACCCTCTACTCTCTGTTTCCCCCTAATCCCCACGCCACCGGAGCCCCCAGGCTGCAAGAATTTTTGCTCGAACCACCGCTGCCTCCGAAGAGCTCCGGCAATAATTTCGCCTAAACCCGACCACCCCTACCCCCTAGAACATGCAGGATTGCTCTCCATCATCGGGAGCACCTTCCAGCAGCCCCTGTTTGCTCGCACGTGCCCCTGAAGCTCCACAATGACCTCGTCTGCACGCCACCGACGACCCCGTAGCTCCGGCGAGTTTCCCGGTGAGCTCAGACCATCCCTCTCCCTCTCGTTGTTGCTCTCGTACTCACTATTCTCTCGCGCATATAATGCCGCCTCTCGTTGGTTTTACCATGTTCTGTAGCTCCGCCTTCAATCTGCGGCGTGCCCGACGACAAGCGCAGCTCCGACGAGGAATCCGCGACGACCCCGTGCGCCCCTGCCCCTCCTACGACCACCTTGAGAACCGCGACGACCCCGCGAACACGGTAACACCCTGCACCCCCTCCCTTACCCCCTATAACCACCGGAACACCACCACCCAACACGGTCCACCATGCACCGTTGCCAGCGCCGCCAGTCTCCGGTCAGTTAGATCTAAACCAAACGTCGTGGATTAGATGACTTACCGAAACGGTATCAACCCATCTGCGTCTTGCGATGTTAGTTAGATCCTATGGCTCGCGTTGATCGATCCGCATGAAACCATACCGACCAACCTGAGCTGGCCACGTGGCTGAGAGTTTGTTTTAAAATCTAGAATTTGATCTATTAGATGTTTAAACTTGTAAAAATCATAACTTTTGATCTGCATGTCCAAAAATTACAAATTTTATATAAATGGATTCAGAAAAATGTGTACTTTGCATCTATGGCCTTAAATTGGTCATTTGCTTCTAAAAAATTAGAGTTTTATGCAGAGACATGTTTAGGGCTATTTTAAGTATAAAAATTGTTCTAAAAATGATTTTTGGGTGAAACCTTTTGCAAATGGATTTGTTTTGAACCCTCTGACCTTAAACACTAACATTTGAATTTGAAAATATATTTTGTTAGCACTAGAAAATATTCCTTTGAATAAAAGCATTTCTAGTAAAACAAAAATGATTTAAAGGGCTTATTTTCACTAACTTGGTTTCAAATAGAATTTTCACCTTTATAAAAGACCAGTAGGTGTTTTGAAATATTTAGAACCTTGTTGGAAACCACCTTTTCAAATGAAACAATCTTTTGCATGCTTTCATGCATTTCTTTGTTTTATTGTTTTGTTTTGTTATTTGATTGAGTGCTAGTTTTGAATGTGTGCCTTGCTGGATTGTATTTTAGTGAACCTTGAGAAGTGTGACAATTTCAAGATCAAGGAGAGTACCTAGATTCTCTACTAAAAAGGCAAGTGATACTTTGGTCATCAAAAGTCCTACCTTTTCAATATTGCATTAGCGATAATTTTGTAGTATGCATGATATGACTATTTTTATATATTGTCTTGTAAGATCCCTCCTTTATAAAGGAAAAAGATCCTGTGATTGCAATGCTAGTCCTCGGATCAATGCTAGCATCTACAGTTTAAGATGAAGTACACAGATACAAAGGTCTTTATTACAGCCATTCCAGAGATAAACATAGTCTTTACAACTCCAATGCCACAGGCCTAGTACAAGAGTTTGAATAAGTAAATAAATAAAAGTCTTCATCTTCATGTGCCACAGGCAAAAATGTTGAGTGTAGACTCATGGCACCTAATCCTCATCAGAGTAACCTGCAACATCACAAGTTACAGCCACAATGGGTCAATACTTTGGAATCAGCCTATCTTGCTCACAAGACTCCATCACTAAGTCTATAATGTCTCCTCTTAAGGTTTGGTTGGTAGCTTCCAACTCTTGGGTATGTTTCTTCTCTTCCTTTAGATCATTTTGGAGGTTGAGCATTCTGCACTTGACTCTATCACCAAGTTCTTTGATGGTCTTCCAAGCTGCATCCCTTGCTGATTCAAAGAATGTAGTGTGCACCACTGAATTGGTGAATATGCAGAATCCTTTTTCCTGGTGGTTGTCTTCCTTGTTTTTATACAAGTGAAGTTGCACCCACCAGTATTCCACTCCTTCATCCATCACAGGAAAACCTTAGTACACAGCTGCACCTTGTATCTCTAATGCAACCATGAGGTCCTTGAGAGCCTTGGGGAATTCTGTCTCACACTCCAAAGTATTTGTCATGAGTGGTCCTTCCCTTACGGCTTCATTGATGGAGTTCATCTACAAATAGAGATGAGGAAGAAGATTAGAAAAGTTTACGAGAAGAATAGACAAGTGTAGAAGTTGCTGAAAATATTTCCTTAGTGGTTTCCAATCCTAGGGTCATAATCCTATAGGCAACATAGTGCTCTAATACCATCTGTAAGATCCCTCCTTTATAAAGGAAAAGGATCCCTGGGATTGCAATGCTAGTCCCTGAATCAATGCTAGCATCCACAGTTTAAGATGAAGTACACAGATACAAAGGTCTTTATTACAGCCATTCCAGAGATAAACATAGTCTTTACAACTCCAAGGCCACAGGCCTAGTACAAGAGTTTGAATAAGTAAATAAATAAAAGTCTTCATCTTCATGTGCCACAGGCAAACATGTTGAGTGTAGACTCATGACACCTAATCCTCATTAGAGTAACCTGCAACATCACAAGTTACAGCCACAGTGGGTCAATACTTTGGAATCAGCCTATCTTGCTCACAAGACTCCATCACTAAGTCTATAATGTCTCCTCTTAAGGTTTGGTTGGTAGCTTCCAACTCTTGGGTATGTTTCTTCTCTTCCTTTAGATCATTTTGGAGGTTGAGCATTCTGCACTTGACTCTATCACCAAGTTCTTTGATGGTCTTCCAAGCTGCATCCCTTGCTGATTCAAAGAATGTAGTGTGCACCACTGAATTGGTGAATATGCAGAATCCTTTTTCCTGGTGGTTGTCTTCCTTGTTTTTATACAAGTGAAGTTGCACCCACCAGTATTCCACTCCTTCATCCATCACAGGAAACCTTAGTACACAGCTGCACCTTGTATCTCTAATGCAACCATGAGGTCCTTGAGAGCCTTGGGGAATTCTGTCTCACACTCCAAAGTCATTGTCATGAGTGGTCCTTTCCTTACGGCTTCATTGATGGAGTTCATCTACAAATAGAGATGAGGAAGAAGATTAGAAAAGTTTACGAGAAGAATAGACAAGTGTAGAAGTTACTGAAAAATTTTCCTTAGTGGTTTCCAATCCTAGGGTCATAATTTTACAGGCAACACAGTGCTCTGATACCATCTGTAAGATCCCTCCTTTATAAAGGAAAAGGATCCCTGTGATTGCAATGCTAGTCCCTGGATCAATGCTAGCATCCACAGTTTAAGATGAAGTACACAGATACAAAGGTCTTTATTACAGCCATTCTAGAGATAAACATAGTCTTTACAACTCCAAGGCCACAGGCCTAGTACAAGAGTTTGAATAAGTAAATAAATGAAAGTCTTCATCTTCATGTGCCACAGGCAAACATGTTGAGTGTAGACTCATGACACCTAATCCTCATCAGAGTAACCTGCAACATCACAAGTTACAGCCACAGTGGGTCAATACTTTGGAATAGTATTGGCAAGTGATACCTTAGTGTAATTTAGGTGGACTAGATACTATATGCAATTTTGGCTAAGTGTAGCTTGGCTTGCTTTGCTCAAAATATGTTTTGCCTATTAGTTGAAATCACTAAGTTTTTCTTTGTTAAAACTTTCCCAAGGATCCACCAATAGACATTGAGGTCCTTCACCCTTGTTCACCCACAAATTTTTACTTAGAAATTGGGATGAGGAGATTATTGATAGCTTCCATGTCTTGATGCTCAAGTTGTCCTTTTCCAGGGACATGGCTAAGTACTTAGATTTTCCATCTGCAGAGGTTGTGCACTTTCCCCACCAGACTTGGTTTCACCAAGACAGGACCTTTCAGAAGCCTTCCCTTAGACCAAATGGACGCGTTCCAACCTATCATCCCACTACCACCAACTGTCCAAATGGCTAAGTTCTAGCAACCTATGTGATCCAGGCAGAGCCCATATTGCCAAGTGGCTGCACTAGAAGCTTCTTAACACTTGGCCTCTAAAATCTCTTTGTTCCTGGCTGGCTTACCACAAGTGAGATACACAAGGTAAACCATAGAAATGGGCCTTGTGTAACCACTCAACATAAACCAATCCTTCCATTCCACCCAGGTGTTTCATTAACTTAGTTGTTTTATTAGGCAAAACACAAGTCCAAAGACTTAGAAATGTTTTCATCATAGCATGTATATTTCACCAACCCTTGTTTGCTACTAGCTAGGCTAAGCATGGCATAGATAGTAACTTAACTTAGAAATTCCCTAGCAATTCTACAACTACTAGGATTTCCCAACATGGCATATAAGCAAAATAATAACATGCAGGACTTAGCAAAATATCTCTAATGCTTAGTATAAAACATGGGATAAAAATATTCATGAAGTACCACTTGCCTTGGTAGTTTGGAGAGTAGCTACACTCCTCACAATCACAATCACTAGCACCAAAATCTACACAAAGAATCATAGCCACAATCACATACAAAACATATACAATCAAAAATATATGCATGCATGCAAAATGATATGTGATGATTTTAAAAACTCAACAAAGCAAGTATACAGTACTGATTCATAAACAAGTCAAAAACTTGCCAAACAACAATTATTTAAACCCTAAATTATTTCCTAAACATTTCATATGCTCAAATTAGCCCTACACAAGTTTCTGCAAATAAAACCTTTTTAACAGAAGCAAAACATTAAACACATTGCATATTTAGAAAGAGCTTGCTCTCCTGATTCCAACGATATAAAATTTGTCAAATTCTAACGTGGGGATCAAAAGTTATAGCCAAAACAAATTTGAACATCAATCAGATTCAAATCCTGTTTTAAATCTAAACTCCAGCAGCTGCACCGATTGGACGATACCGTCAAGATCGATCACGCTTGGCTACCGTTGGCGAAGGGGCGCCCGGAGCCGTCGCGTATTGCTCGTCGGAGTAGTCCCTGGCGGCTGTGGCTTCGGCTCGTCGATGTTGGCGATGTTCCGAGCCGCGCTAAGACGAGGGGAGGGTACCGTTAGATGCGCAGGATGCTGGGGATCTTACGCATATCAAACAGAGGGCAAGGGGAGGCTGGAACTTATGGGGAAAGATCTCCGGAGTTCGAGCAGAGAGCGGCGTCGCTCAGTTGTTGACGTTGCCGAGGCTACAGGCCATGCGCGAGCAAACGGAAAGTGTCAGTAGATGCGCACGGAGATGCAGAGCAAGCCAACATGAACCACGGGCAGAGGGGAGTGCGGTACTCACCGGAATTCGTCGGCGAGGTCGTCGGAGCAGCGGGGTTGCGGCGTGGAATTCTCGCAGCCTTGGGGCGTTCTGTGCTCGGGGTCTAGGGGAAAATGTTAGGGGGCAGAGGGGGTTTAAGTAGCATGGTTGCGAGCGAGATTTACTCCAGCATTCAACGTGAATTGACGCCGAGAATCAATACAAGACGCCCGCGTGATTTGGGGATGAACCAGTCACTGGGTGGAGACGACGATGGTCGTGTGGGCCGTGGCTGTCAGCGAGAGGAAAGGAGAGGGAGTGGGTCCTGCCTGTCAGCGAGCTAGTGGGTGCGGGGGTGAGTGAAGAAAAACGGTTTGTCAGCTGGGGGATTGGGCCAGGTCGGATCTACTGAAAGTGATATTTTTTTCTGTCTTTAAGCTTTTTCTTTTTCTGTTTGTTTTTCTAAAATGGTTTTCAAACTTTAATTCAAATCTGTTTGATTCCAAAACTTTTTAGGGTTTTTGTACAATAAATCTTGTACTCAAATAAGTGCCAAACACATCTGTTCACTCAAACACACTTGGGTCTTTTGAAAAAAAACCATGCCTTTATGAGGTGTGATAATAGGCATAGATTTGGTTTTACTTCATATTTTGCTTTGAGACTTTGCTCAAGTTTTTGAAACCACTTGAGTTTGGATTCTAAACAGTACTGAATGGTTAATAGTACTTTTCTCAAAACAAGTAGTACAAGGGCTTGAGTAAACTTACATAAAATATTGAGCAACAATGCTCATGTTTTGCAAAGATTTAATTGAAATGATATTCATATGATCATGGATGCATGGATGATATGCATAAGTTTGAAACATGATTTTGAGGATGTTACAAATCTAACCCCCTTAAGGTGAATCTCGCCCTCGAGATTCGGATTGGCTAGCAAATAGGTGAGGGTGGTCTTTCCGAAGATCATCTTCTCTTTCCCATGTTGCTTCTTCCTCGGAATGATGGTTCCACTGGAATTTACAAAACTTGATAGTCTTGGTCCGTGTGACACTTTCTGCAGTCTCAAGAATTTTGATAGGTTTCTCCTCATAGGTAAGATCACTTTCCAACTGAACCTCTTCCAGGGGTATAGTATCCTTCAAAGAAGTTTCTTCCATTTCTGGATGACATTTCTTAAGTTGACTCACATGAAACACATTATGGACAGCTGACAGAGATTCTGGCAGTTCAATTTCATAGTCAACTTTCCTTGGGGCCAATTTTCCTTTGACTCCAAACCTCTTCACTCTACGAAGTTGTGACACTCTAAGATAAGCTCTATCACCGACTTCGTAGGTGACTTCTCTACTCTTAGGATCATGTAGCTTTCTCGCTCGGACTGTGCTATCTTCAATCTGTCCTTAACCAACTTGACCTTCTCTTCGTCTTCTTTGATAAGTTCTGGTCCGAACAAACTTCTTTCTCCCACACCATTCCATAACAATGGGCTGGTACACTTTCTTCCGTAGAGAAACTCAAATGGTGCCATCTCAATGCTGTCTTGATAGCTGTTGTTATAAGAAAATTCTGCGTAAGGCAGACTTTCATCCCAACGGGCTCCATAGTCTAGGGCACATGCCCTCAACATGTCTTCAAGAATCTGATTAGTCCTTTCAGTTTGTCCATCAGTTTGAGGATGAAAAGCAGTACTGAATTCCAACCTCGTTCCCAATGACTCATGTAGTTGTCTCCAAAAATGAGAAGTGAATTGAGTTCCCCTATCAGACACAATACTTTTGGGTACTCCATGTAGGCACACAATTCGACTCATATAGATTTTGGCCAACTTAGCACTTGTATATGTTGTCTTCACGGGTATGAAATGAGCCACTTTAGTTAGGCGATCCACTACTACCCAAATAGAATCATATCTTGATCTGGTCCTTGGTAATCCGGTAATGAAGTCCATACCAATCTTGTCCCATTTCCAATCAGGAATAGGTAGTGGTTGAAGCAAACCTGCTGGTTTCTGATGTTCCGCTTTCACTCTACTACACACATCACACAACGCAATATGTTCGGCGATGTCCTTCTTGAGATTATTCCACCAAAATCTTTCCTTCATGTCCATGTACATTTTGGTATTACCCGGATGAATGGGATACGGAGAGTTGTGTGCTTCTTGCAAAATCAGTTTCTGAAGCTCCGGATCTTGTGGAACACAGATACGTTTCCCATGCCATAATGTACCCTGTTCGTCTTCATGGAACCCTTTGGCTTTTCCTTTGACAATCTTTTCTTTAATCTCTTCAATTTCCTTATCAATCTTCTGGGCTTCTTTGATCTTGTCCAACAAAGTGGGTTGAACATCCAAAGACATGAGATGTCCTTCAGGCACAATCTCCAATCTGAGATCTCTAAATTGGGCACACAAATCATCTGGCAATTCTCCTTTGGTGAGGCCATTCACAAAAACCTTACGACTTAGAGCATCCGCTACAACATTTGCTTTACCGAGATGGTATTGCAAACTTAAGTCATAGTCCTTGATGAGTTCTAGCCATCTTCTTTGTCTCATATTAATTTCCTTCTGGGTGAAGATATACTTCAAACTCTTGTGGTCTGTGAACACTTCACAACGCTTTCCCAAAAGATAGTGTCTCCATGTTTTGAGTGCATGGACAACAGAGGCTAACTTCAAATCATGAGTAGGATAGTTCACTTCATGAGTTTTGAGTTGTCTCGAGGCATATGCTACAACTTTTCCTTCTTGCATAAGTACTTCTTCCAAACCATGATGAGATGCATCACAATATACTTGGAAATCTTTTTCCAAGTCTGGCAAACACAAGACTAGTGCTGTCACAAGTCTCTTCTTCAATTCCTGAAAGTTGAGTTCACATCCTTTAGACCAAGCAAACTTCTTGTCTTTCTGTAGCAATTCCATCATTGGCTTAGATACCTTGGAGAAATTTTCAATGAACCTTCTGTAGTAACCTGCTAAGCCAAGGAAACTACAAACTTCTTTTACTGACTTGGGAGATTCCCATTCCGTTACAGCTGAAACTTTAGCAGGATCAACTGCTACACCATCCTTTGTCATAACATGTCCAAGAAATCCAACTTCACTCAACCAGAATTCACACTTGCCGAATTTGGCATAAAGTTTATGCTCTCTTAACTTCTCAAGTATTAAACGTAAGTGTCCTTCATGCTCTTCTTTGCTCTTGGAGTAGACTAAAATGTCATCGATGAAAACGACAACAAACTTGTAAAGGAATTCCATGAACACCTTGTTCATCATATTCATGAAGTATGCTGGAGCATTGGTCAAACCAAATGGCATCACTAAGATACTCATATAATCCATACCTTGTGGTGAAAGCTGTCTTAGGTATATCTTGCTCTCTTATCTTGAGTTGAAAATAGCCTGACCGGAGATCAATCTTTGAGAACACACAAGCTCCTTCTAGCTGATCAAACAAGTCATTGATTCTAGGCAAAGGGTATTTGTTCTTGATAGTCACCTCGTTGAGTGAACGGTAATCTATGCATAACCTTTGGCTTCTATCTTTCTTCTCCACGAACAAAACTGGGGCTCCCCAAGATGAAGAACTTGGTTGAATAAATCCTTTCTGTAGCTGTTCTCCAAGTTGTTTCTTGAGTTCCTTCAGTTCATCAACTGACATCTTATATGGTCTCTTTGCTATTGGCCCAGATCCTGGTAGCAAATCTATAAGAAACTCCACATCTCTATCTGGTGGCATTCCCGGCAATTCTTCCGGAAACACATCCGGATACTCACTCACAATTTTCACACTGTCTATGCTAACCCCCTTAAGAGAATTTAGCATACTCCTTCTTGCTTCAAAGTTGGTCTTGAATCTGATCCTTTTATTTTCTGGAGTTGTGAGTGAGACAGTATGGTTGGCACAATCTATCACTCCCTTGTGCTTAGTCATCCAGTCCATTCCCAAAATGACATCCAATCCTTGGGAGTTTAGGATTATTAAGTTAACGGGAAACTTATACTTCCCAAACTCTATGACTAGATCATGACATCCTGAATTCACTATCATTTCTCCACCAGGAGAACTTACTTTTATAGGGAACCCAATAGTTTCTACCGGCAGTTCATTTCTTTCAACAAATGCTCTTGATATGAATGAATGAGGTGCACCAGTATCAAAGAGAACAAATGCTGGAACAGTAATTGAGTTTGAACTTACCAAAGACAAAGATTAGGCTCCTCATAGATTTCCTCCACATTGATGTGGTTCACCTGTCCCTTCTGAAAAGGGTTGGGCTTGTTGGGTCCTTCAACTTTCTTTTCTAGGCATCCATTTGCATAATGCCCCATCTTCTTGCACTTGAAGCATTCAACCTGACTAATGTCCTTCTTGACAGGCTGGCTTCCACTTCCACTTCCATTACCACTATGGTGGCTCTTGTATCCACCCTTGTGGTTCTTGTACTTGTAATTGTCATGACTACGGTGATGCTTGTTGTCATGACGATTGTGGCTGTGGTGCTTGTTGAATTTCCCATGCTTGTGGGATCCTGAGCTTCCGCTGTCATCAAAATGGGAACGTTTGTGAGACAATCCCGAGCTGTGCTTGTCCAGTGCTTTCTTCCCGCTTTCAACTTGCTTTATTTTGTTCTCCAAAATAGCAGCCTTGTCCTGAGAGACCGATAAGTGGGAACATAGGCCACAGCCAATCGCAGATTCAGCTCATCATTCAAGCCTTCAAGAAATTTTTCCTTTCTTAGCATCGTTGTCAACTTCATCCGCATAACGCCAGATTGTTGAACTCCTCAATATATTCAGCCACGCCATGGTGGCGCCGCTCAGATTATGGAACTCTTTCTTTTCATACTCATCACTCCAGATGAGATATGAGCAAATGAAAGCCATCCTAAAATATAGACAATGTCACATCTTCTATGGAGTGGTGATGAAGTTATCCCACCAAGTGGTGGCTGGTCCTTCCAAAGAAATGTGCTACAAATCTGACCTTTTCAGCATCAGTACAGCCCACAGTCACCAAGTCCTTGTTCACAGAGCATAGCCAATCATTGGCCACCATGGGATCAGTCGTCCCTGAGAACTTTGCTGGCCTCAATCTCAAGAACCTGGTAAGCATGTCAAAACCCGGTGGGTTGTTGTTGTTGTTGTTGTTATTGTTGTTGTTGTTGTTGTTTTGGTTCTGGATGAACATCGTCATCATTTGCATCAACTGAGTTTGAGAGGTCATCATTTGCTGCATTTCTGGAGTGATGTTGTTGTTGTTGGGGTTGGGGTTTGCACGACGGGGAGGCATTTGTGGTTTGTTCAATAGAGATAAGAATGAGATACCCATAGATGCTTTCATGCACAATACATCACATAAACAATCACAAAGCATGCAACATAATGATAAAGATTCAACAACCAGATAATAAGTTCGCAAAGTAAAACACACACAAATAACAAGCCATCCACAAGTCGGATGGTCAAATAACAAGTTATCAATCAACAAGTACGATAATATATGATAAATGAGTAGTCAAATCTACTCCTCGGCATCAACCTCCTCCTCGACAAAGGTAAGACCTGTGTCCTCCATCGCGGTCTTGTACTCCTCGACACTAGTGGTCAAGGTCTCTATCTTGGCTTTGAGAGCCCTCTTCTGGGAACGAAGCCTCTCAATCACCGTCTGCTGATGCTCGAGCTCGAAGTCCTTGGCCTGCAGTTCTTCAGTCATGTCTCGGATCTTCTTGTTCCTATCTTGGACTCGCTCCGACTCTTGAACTTTTTGTCCTGGCTCGAACTTCGCCTCCATCTCCTTGACTATCTCTGCCTTGCTCACAAGAGCTTGTCCTTCTCGCGAAGCTGCACCTGGAGTTCGTCATTGTTGAGCATGACGTTGGTCCTATCAGTGTCCACGTGCCTAATGAGAGACTCTAAGTCCTGGAGGTATAGACGAATCATCTCTGCCGTGTCCCTCGAATCGTCCTCGAAGTCGATGGACTCTCCATCCTCATCACGCCATCAAGACATGGAAGTGAGTACCTCTAACCTGGTCGGTTGTCTCCCAACAGACGCCCTATCAGATCCTGCATGACTACCTCAAGGCCTCGTGCATGAGCTTGAAGACGATGGCCTCCGTAGTAGGCTCTGTCTGGCGTCCGGGCTGGTTGACCTTGAAGCCCCAAAGGTCTTTCCTCTCAAACTTGGTGAGAGGAAGCACCATGATGGTAGGAAGAGGAAGATTGAGCAAAGTAGTAAGCTCAACAACACGAGGACCAAAGCGAGTTCCCTGGAACTCCTCAACAAGGTCTTGAAGGTAACAGAGGCATCTATTTTTAAGATAGAAAAAGTTAGAACAACACAATTCAAGTTACAACACAAGGCAAAACATCACATACATATCCTTGGAAAGCAAAACACACAAGTCATGGCATACATGGATCCATTACAACAACCAAGGTTCAATCTTATTTTAAAGCAACATTTGGAAAAATAAGGTGATAAGTGGTGGTCCAACTAACGAAGTACGTTTACAATCCTATCTCACTGGATCTGTTGGCTAACACAATGTTTCTAGAAGCAATCAGCCTATCTTGCTCACAAGACTCCATCACTAAGTCTATAATGTCTCCTCTTAAGGTTTGGTTGGTAGCTTCCAACTCTTTGGTATGTTTCTTCTCTTCCTTTAGATCGATTTGGAGGTTGAGCATTCTGCACTTGACTCTATCACCAAGTTCTTTGATGGTCTTCCAAGCTGCATCCCTTGCTGATTCAAAGAATGTAGTGTGCACCACTGAATTGGTGAATATGCAGAATCCTTTTTCCTGGTGGTTGTCTTCCTTGTTTTTATACAACTGAAGTTTCACCCACCAGTATTCCACTCCTTCATCCATCACAGAAAACCTTTGTACACCTGCACCTTGTATCTCTAATGCAACCATGAGGTCGTTGAGAGCCTTGGGGAATTCTGTCTCACACTCCAAAGTCATTGTCATGAGTGGTCCTTTCCTTACGGCTTCATTGATGGAGTTCATCTACAAATAGAGATGAGGAAGAAGATTAGAAAAGTTTACGAGAAGAATAGACAAGTGTAGAAGTTGCTGAAAATATTTCCTTAGTGGTTTCCAATCCTAGGGTCATCCTACAGGCAACACAGTGCTCTGATACCATCTGTAAGATCCCTCCTTTATAAAGGAAAAGGATCCCTGGGATTGCAATGCTAGTCCCTGGATCAATGCTAGCATCCACAGTTTAAGATGAAGTACACAGATACAAAGGTCTTTATTACAGCCATTCCAGAGATAAACATAGTCTTTACAACTCCAAGGCCACAGGCCTAGTACAAGAGTTTGAATAAGTAAATAAAAAAAAATCTTCATCTTCATGTGCCACAGGCAAACATGTTGAGTGTAGACTCATGACACCTAATCCTCATCAGAGTAACCTGCAACATCACAAGTTACAGCCACAGTGGGTCAATACTTTGGAATAGTATTGGCAAGTGATACCTTAGTGTAATTTAGGTGGACTAGATACTATATGCGATTTTGGCTAAGTGTAGCTTGGCTTGCTTTGCTCAAAATATGTTTTGCCTATTAGTTGAAATCACTAAGTTTTTCTTTGTCAAAACTTTCCCAAGGATCCACCAATAGACATTGAGGTCCTTCACCCTTGTTCACCCACAAATTTTTACTTAGAAATTGGGATGAAGAGATTATTGATAGCTTCCATGTCTTGATGCTCAAGTTGTCCTTTTCCAGGGACAGGGCTAAGTACTTAGATTTTCCATCTGCAGAGGTTGTGCACTTTCCCCACCAGACTTGGTTTCACCAAGACAGGACCTTTCAGAAGCCTTCCCTTAGACCAAATGGACGCGTTCCAACCTATCATCCCACTACCACCAACTGTCCAAATGGCTAAGTTCTAGCAACCTATGTGATCCAGGCAGAGCCCATATTGCCAAGTGGCTGCACTAGAAGCTTCTTAACACTTGGCCTCTAAAATTTCTTTGTTCCTGGGTGGCTTACCACAAGTGAGATACACAAGGTAAACCATAGAAATGGGCCTTGTGTAACCACTCAACATAAACCAATCCTTCCATTCCACCCAGGTGTTTCATTAACTTAGTTGTTTTATTAGGAAAAACACAAGTCCAAAGACTTAGAAATGTTTTCATCATAGCATGTATATTTCACCAACCCTTGTTCTACTAGCTAGGCTAAGCATGGCATAGATAGTAACTTAACTTAGAAATTCCCTAGCAATTCTACAACTACTAGGATTTCCCAACATGGCATATAAGCAAAATAATAACATGCAGGACTTAGCAAAATATCTCTAATGCTTAGTATAAAACATGGGATAAAAATATTCATGAAGTACCACTTGCCTTGGTAGTTTGGAGAGTAGCTACACTCCTCACAATCACAATCACTAGCACCAAAATCTACACAAAGAATCATAGCCACAATCACATACAAAACATATACAATCAAAAATATATGCATGCATGCAAAATGATATGTGATGATTTTAAAAACTCAACAAAGCAAGTATACAGTACTGATTCATAAACAAGTCAAAAACTTGCCAAACAATAATTATTTAAACCCTAAATTATTTCCTAAACATTTCATATGCTCAAATTAGCCCTACACAAGTTTCTGCAAATAAAACCTTTATAACAGAAGCAAAACATTAAACACATTGCATATTTAGAAAGAGCTTGCTCTCCTGATTCCAACGATATAAAATTTGTCAAATTCTAACGTGGGTATCAAAAGTTATAGCCAAAACAAATTTGAACATCAATTAGATTCAAATCCTGTTTTAAATCTAAAATCCAGCCACGCGGCAGCGTCTGATTGGACGATACCGCTTCGCACCGGATCACGCTTGGCTACCGTCGGATCTAACTAAACACGCATGGCTCAGATCTAAACTTACCTCTTCATCACAGATCTAATCTCACACGTTAGATCTAAATCCTACGGCCCTAATCTAATTGACCACAGATGGGCGGCGCGCTCTGACAGTGGCGGTGCCGGCGAACTAGGGCACCGGAGAGGTGGGAAGATGCTCACCTGAACCGCAGTGACGAGGAGAAGCTCGATGTGTCCTTGGTTGGCGGCGCTTCGTGAGCCGTCGCGGATTGCTCGTCGGAGTAGTCCTTGGCGGCTGTGGCTTCGGCTCGTCGACGTTGGTGATGTTCCGAGCCGCGCTAAGACAAGGGAGGGTACCGTTAGATGCGCAGGACGCTGGGGATCTTACGCGTATCAAATAGAGGGCAAGGGGAGGCTGGAACTTACGGGGAAAGATCGCCGAGTTCGGCGAGAGCGGCGCTTTCGATTGTTGACGTTGCCGAGGCTACAGGCCATGCGCGAGAAAACGGAAAGTGTCAGTAGATGCGCACGGAGATGCAGAGCAAGCCAGCATGAACCACGGCAGAGGGGAGTGCAGTACTCACCGGAATTCGTCGGCGAGGTCGTCGGAGCAGCGGGGTTGTGGCGTGGAATTCTCGCAGCCTGGGGGCGTTCTATGCTCGGGGTCTGGGGGAAAATGGAGAGGGGGAAGAGGGGATTTTAGTAGCATGGTCGCGAGCGAGATTTACTCCAGCATTCAACGTGAATTGACGCCGCGAATCAATACAGGGAACGCCCGCGTGATTTGGGGATGAACGTCATTTGGGTGGAGACGATGGTCGTGTGGGTCGTGGCTGTCAGCGAGAGGAAAGGAGAGGGAGTGGGTCCTGCCTGTCAGTGAGCTAGTGGGTGCGGGGGCGAGTGAAGAAAAACGGTTCGCGGGGTGGGGGGTGCTGAGCTTATCTGGGCCAGTTGGGCCATTGAAAGTGATATTTTTTTCTCTCTTTAAGCTTTTTCTTTTTTGTTTGTTTTTCTGAAATGGTTTTCAAACTTTAATTCAAATCTGTTTGATTCCAAAACTTTTCAAGGTTTTTGTACAATAAATCTTGTACTCAAATAAGTGCCAAACACATCTGTTCACTCAAACACACTTGGGTATTTTGAAAATAAAAATAAACCATGCCTTTATGAGGTGTGATAATAGGCATAGATTTGGTTTTACTTCATATTTTGCTTTGAGACTTTGCTCAAGTTTTTGAAACCACTTGAGTTTGGATTCTAAACAGTACTGAATGGTTAACAGTACTTTTCTCAAAACAAGTAGTACAAGGGCTTGAGTAAATTTACATAAAATATTGAGCAACAATGCTCCTGTTTTGCAAAGATTTAATTGAAATGATATTCATATGATCATGGATGCATGGATGATATGCATAAGTTTGAAACATGATTTTGAGGATGTTACATGTGCTATAGTAGATCCTATAGATTATATCTTGATAGGAATCTTCCTAAGATAAGAGACATGTTAGGCTAGTATTCTTAGCCTAGCTAGTAGATTGCAAGGGTGGAATAATCATGTTATGGTATTATGCAAAATCTATGACTATGGTTTTGATTAATAAAACAACATGTGAATGAATCACCTGGGCAGAATGGGAAGATTGGTTTGTGTTGAGTGGTTACACAAGGCCCATGTCTATGGTTTTCCTTGTGTATCACACTTGTCGATGGCCACCCAGGAAAAAATAGATTTGAGATGTTTAGTGTTGAGAAGCTTGTAGTGCAACCATAGGGCATATGGGCTCTGCCTTGACCAACTAGGTCGAAAGAACTCAGCCAGATGGACAGTTGGTGGTAGTGATGATAGGATGGAACGCATCTATGGTGGTCTGAGGGATTGTTTCTGAAAAGTCTCGTCTCGATGCATGTCGAGTCTTGTGGGAAAAGTGCACCACCTCTCGAGAGGGTAAAACCTAAGTACTTAGCCGTATCCTAGGAAATGGACATTTTGAGCCTCAAAGACATTGAAATGATCAAGAATCTCCTCATCCTAATTTCTCTAAGCCAAAACTTGTTGGGCGAACAAGGGAAGCACCTGGTGTGTATCCAGTTTGCCATTGTTTGATGAAGTGTTTTGAAAAGGAGAAAAACTATTTTACAAAGGATAGGAAAAACTTATTTTATGCAAAGGCCAGCCAAAACTCCACTTAGCCATATATTCATGTAGATGATAGATTCTCCATATCAATATGAAATCACTTGCCAATACAATTCAAATGTATTGACCCTTTGGCTGTAACTTATTATGTTGCAGGTTTGTTTGATGTTAGTGAAGTTTGTTGAGTAGGGATTACAAGTCTACCACCAACATGATTGCCTATGGAATATGAAGATAAAGGACTCCATGCTTTATAGTTATATCGGCTGCTTTGTAATAAGATAGCCATATGAGCTATGTAAGTTGTAATGAACTATTTTATTCCTGGTTATAAGTTGTAATATGACCTTTGTTTCTTGATATTACATCTTAAACTATGGGTTCTAGCTATTCGATCCAGGGACTAGCACTGTAAACACAGGGATCTCTTCCTTATTAGGTTGGGACTTCTACAGATGGAATCAGAGCACTGTGTTGCCTGTAGGATTGTAACCTTAGGATTGGACAAAACCCCTTAGAAAAAATAGGAGTTGTATTTGTTCAAACTTATTTACAAACAATCTTGTAAACTCTTTCCTCAGCATTTTGTTTGGATTCTACATCTCTCCCTTTTCTACTTGATGGACAAAACTTCAACATGAGCAAGGACTTCACCCTCACCAATGACTTCAACTTCAGTTTCACCAAGGACTTCAACTGGGACATCACTAAGGACTACAAGTGAGATAAGAATAATACCCAAGACTTGGAAACTAAGGAAACACAACTTAGGAGGAACCATAATCACCTTTAAACTTTGTGACCAAGATGCAAGAATTTCTTCCAAGGATACCATGATCTTGTTCCTGACGTATCAACTAAGAAGAATGGAATGATCTCAAGTGATACCCGTAGTTGGACCACCACACTAGTGTTTAGTTTAAATCAATTTATTGATCACACCAACTTATGTGGTGTAGCAAAAATATTTTGTTACCTAAAATATGCTTGAATCTTGTTGTTTGAGTGGAATGCATGATTGTGATTGCTTGCACATTGCTTTGTGTGAATTTTTGTGTGTGAGTAGAATTCTTCCTCTAGAAATCTTATGCCTAATCTAATCCCAATCCAACCCAAACAGATGACTTCTCCAAGAGACCACAACTCCAACATCAAGGATGGTAACAACAACCTAGAGATGCACATGACAAAACAACTGCTAGCAACCCAAGCTAAGTTGAATCAAGTGACAACCCAGTTTTAGCCAACAACATTGAGTTAGACCCAGCCATGATAAAGTTCTTGGAATCCCAATCTCAATTGTGGCAAAGGATGACCAATAAGATGATAAACATGAGAAAAAATCCTTTCCAAGGAGATCGTGACAACAATGATATCAAGGATGATATTATAGAAGGAACTCAAGTCTGCAAAATCTATGGACACATAGGACATACTTATAAAGAGCATATTGATCAGTGCCCAAATTGTGATGAGAACCATCCAACTAGAAAATGCCTCACATCTCAAGTTACCTGTTTCCTATGTGAAGGAAATTATCATGTCCCTGTTCAATGCCACATCTACCCTATAGTTCAACAGATGAAATATCAAGCTAAGGATGGAATACATCAAGTCCTTGGAAACATCCATGATGGAACAACTTCCACCAAGAATGATGAAGACAAAGTCAAACCTCAGTATGCACCTCCATACATTGTAACCCACTATGGTGGACAAAAGAGGAAACATGGACGTTATCATAGGAACCGTTCTAAGAACCGAGGAAGTTTTCCCACCTTTGTGGTGAAGTATGAAGAACATGAACTAGGAGCCCTCCTAGCTTTGGAGAGACCCAAAAAGAAGAAGATCCAAGGAAACAAACAAGAGATAGTGATACCAAAGATAAAGAGGGATATTAGCCAAGTAATGTGCAACAAATGCAAAAGCTAGGCCATTATGTATCAAATTGTCCAGAAGAGGAGAAGAACAAGACAAGAAAACCTATGAGGGCCATCAACCTTGTCACATGTTTCAAATGTGGAAATAAGGGACACTATGCAAACAACTGTCCAGAGAAGTTACATCAAGAACTCAAGTAAGCCAAGATGTAATCTAGTTAAAAATGTTTTAAGGGTGGTATTACCCTAGTTGTCTTGAAACCAACTTGTTGCCTCTTGCCTCATGAATCTCGGGACACGATTCCTTTTAAGGGTGGTCTGTCACATCCCAAAATTTTCCAAATCTTGAAATGTGAAAAATAAACAAACAAAAGAAACAATGGTTGAAATTTAGGGTGAAAAGAAACTTTTTGCTTCTAAATGGAAACATCAAAACCCTACTTGAACAAAATTTGAATGAAAAGGCAACAAACAAATTTTCAAACAAGTCAAATGCATCCCCGCTTGGAATGTATCTTGATTTAGACACTTGGAAAAGTTCAACCAAAAACCCTAAAACCTAATGAAAGAAATCATCTCCAAGATCACTCTAAGACTATGGCTTTGTTTCCTATAAAAATTCAGCAACAAACATTTCTAAATGACCAAAAAAATGGTAAACAAAAATATTACAAAACCATGGAAATTGGTCTCACTCAATTTGGAGCCATGGATAAAAACTTATGATTTTATTAAGATAAAAGAAAGTAATTCCCAAGGCTAATAAAGATCCTAACTAAAATCAACACTAAATCGTGATCAAAGTAGTCCTAAAAGGATTTAAAAAGATAAATAAATATTTAATAAAAGTTATACAAAGTGGAATCACCAATTTTGGAACTATAAATAAAAAGGTATGGATTTTATAAAACAAAGAAAGAAATAAATAAATAAGAAATATTTAAACGACAATTTAAACCTTGGCCAAATTCCTGAGCAAATGGATTAAAAGTTATCCAATTAACTTAAAAGAATAAAAGATTATTTGAATAAAATTATATGGGTTTGAACCATATTTAATTTTATTTAAATCAAGACAAATTGTCTCACTTAAATAAATATTAAATCACAAGTAAAATATTTGGATTATTTCAAAGTGGACTATTTTAATCAACTCACATTTTGTTTAAAACCTACTAAAAAGGTTGGTGGAGGTTTGAATTTAAAAAGAATTTTGAATCAATTGATTCAAATAAAAACAGAAAATATAAACAGAAAAAACAAAAAGAATAAGAAGGAGAAAATAGAAAATGACCCAACCCAGCACCCCCAGCCCAACTTGTCCCAACACCATCCCACCCGGGATCACATCCTTTCTCTCCCCGCAGATCTTTTCTCGCCGCTCCCTCTCTGCACCCACTCGCTGGCAAGCGGACCCCACCGTCACGCTGTCATCTTCGTCCCCAACACACTGACCTCGCCCTTCTCCCCTCGCAGTTTCTGGCCGTTTCGAATCGGTTGAATCCGATTAACTGCGCGAGTAATTCCCGTCTTCGACCATGCCTTCTTATTCTCCACCCTCTCCTCTCTGTTTCCCCCTAATCCCCACGCCACCGGAGCCCCCAGGCTGCAAGAATTTTTGCTCGAACCACCGCTGCCTCCGAAGAGCTCCGGCAATAATTTCGCCTAAACCCGACCACCCCTACCCCCTAGAACATGCAGGATTGCTCTCCATCATCGGGCGCACCTTCCAGCAGCCCCTGTTTGCTCGCACGTGCCCCTGAAGCTCCACAATGACCTCGTCTGCACGCCACCGACGACCCCGTAGCTCCGGCGAGTTTCCCGGTGAGCTCAGACCATCCCTCTCCCTCTCGTTGTTGCTCTCGTACTCACTATTCTCTCGCGCATATAATGCCGCCTCTCGTTGTTTTTACCATGTTCTGTAGCTCCGCCTTCAACGACACCCGTGCGTGCCCGACGACAAGCGCAGCTCCGACGAGGAATCCGCGACGACCCCGTGCGCCCCTGCCCCTCCTACGACCACCTTGAGCACCGCGACGACCCCGCGAACACGGTAACACCCTGCACCCCCTCCCTTACCCCCTATAACCACCGGAACACCACCACCCAACACGGTCCACCATGCACCGTTGCCAGCGCCGCCAGTCTCCGGTCAGTTAGATCTAAACCAAACGTCGTGGATTAGATGACTTACCGAAATGGTATCAACCCATCTGCGTCTTGCGATGTTAGTTAGATCCTATGGCTCGCGTTGATCGATCCGCATGAAACCATACCGACCAACCTGAGCTGGCCACGTGGCTGAGAGTTTGTTTTAAAATCTAGAATTTGATCTATTAGATGTTTAAACTTGTAAAAATCATAACTTTTGATATGCATGTCCAAAAATTACAAATTTTATATAAATGGATTCAGAAAAATGTGTACTTTGCATCTATGGCCTTAAATTGGTCATTTGCTTCTAAAAAATTAGAGTTTTATGCAGAGACATGTTTAGGGCTATTTTAAGTATAAAAATTGTTCTAAAAATGATTTTTGGGTGAAACCTTTTGCAAATGGATTTGTTTTGAACCCTCTGACCTTAAACACTAACATTTGAATTTGAAAATATATTTTGTTAGCACTAGAAAATATTCCTTTGAATAAAAGCATTTCTAGTAAAACAAAAATGATTTAAAGGGCTTATTTTCACTAACTTGGTTTCAAATAGAATTTTCACCTTTATAAAAGACCAGTAGGTGTTTTGAAATATTTAGAACCTTGTTGGAAACCACCTTTTCAAATGAAACAATCTTTTGCATGCTTTCATGCATTTCTTTGTTTTATTGTTTTGTTTTGTTATTTGATTGAGTGCTAGTTTTGAATGTGTGCCTTGCTGGATTGTATTTTAGTGAACCTTGAGAAGTGTGACAATTTCAAGATCAAGGAGAGTACCTAGATTCTCTACTAAAAAGGCAAGTGATACTTTGGTCATCAAAAGTCCTACCTTTTCAATATTGCATTAGCGATAATTTTGTAGTATGCATGATATGACTATTTTTATATATTGCTGTGCTGTAAGATCCCTCCTTTATAAAGGAAAAAGATCCCTGTGATTGCAATGCTAGTCCCTGGATCAATGCTAGCATCTACAGTTTAAGATGAAGTACACAGATACAAAGGTCTTTATTACAGCCATTCCAGAGATAAACATAGTCTTTACAACTCCAATGCCACAGGCCTAGTACAAGAGTTTGAATAAGTAAATAAATAAAAGTCTTCATCTTCATGTGCCACAGGCAAAAATGTTGAGTGTAGACTCATGACACCTAATCCTCATCAGAGTAACCTGCAACATCACAAGTTACAGCCACAATGGGTCAATACTTTGGAATCAGCCTATCTTGCTCACAAGACTCCATCACTAAGTCTATAATGTCTCCTCTTAAGGTTTGGTTGGTAGCTTCCAACTCTTGGGTATGTTTCTTCTCTTCCTTTAGATCATTTTGGAGGTTGAGCATTCTGCACTTGACTCTATCACCAAGTTCTTTGATGGTCTTCCAAGCTGCATCCCTTGCTGATTCAAAGAATGTAGTGTGCACCACTGAATTGGTGAATATGCAGAATCCTTTTTCCTGGTGGTTGTCTTCCTTGTTTTTATACAAGTGAAGTTGCACCCACCAGTATTCCACTCCATCCATCACAGGAAAACCTTAGTACACAGCTGCACCTTGTATCTCTAATGCAACCATGAGGTCGTTGAGAGCCTTGGGGAATTCTGTCTCACACTCCAAAGTCATTGTCATGAGTGGTCCTTTCCTTACGGCTTCATTGATGGAGTTCATCTACAAATAGAGATGAGGAAGAAGATTAGAAAAGTTTACGAGAAGAATAGACAAGTGTAGAAGTTGCTGAAAATATTTCCTTAGTGGTTTCCAATCCTAGGGTCATAATCCTATAGGCAACATAGTGCTCTAATACCATCTGTAAGATCCCTCCTTTATAAAGGAAAAGGATCCCTGGGATTGCAATGCTAGTCCCTGAATCAATGCTAGCATCCACAGTTTAAGATGAAGTACACAGATACAAAGGTCTTTATTACAGCCATTCCAGAGATAAACATAGTCTTTACAACTCCAAGGCCACAGGCCTAGTACAAGAGTTTGAATAAGTAAATAAATAAAAGTCTTCATCTTCATGTGCCACAGGCAAACATGTTGAGTGTAGACTCATGACACCTAATCCTCATTAGAGTAACCTGCAACATCACAAGTTACAGCCACAGTGGGTCAATACTTTGGAATCAGCCTATCTTGCTCACAAGACTCCATCACTAAGTCTATAATGTCTCCTCTTAAGGTTTGGTTGGTAGCTTCCAACTCTTGGGTATGTTTCTTCTCTTCCTTTAGATCATTTTGGAGGTTGAGCATTCTGCACTTGACTCTATCACCAAGTTCTTTGATGGTCTTCCAAGCTGCATCCCTTGCTGATTCAAAGAATGTAGTGTGCACCACTGAATTGGTGAATATGCAGAATCCTTTTTCCTGGTGGTTGTCTTCCTTGTTTTTATACAAGTGAAGTTGCACCCACCAGTATTCCACTCCTTCATCCATCACAGGAATCCTTAGTACACAGCTGCACCTTGTATCTCTAATGCAACCATGAGGTCCTTGAGAGCCTTGGGGAATTCTGTCTCACACTCCAAAGTCATTGTCATGAGTGGTCCTTTCCTTACGGCTTCATTGATGGAGTTCATCTACAAATAGAGATGAGGAAGAAGATTAGAAAAGTTTACAAGAAGAATAGACAAGTGTAGAAGTTACTGAAAAATTTTCCTTAGTGGTTTCCAATCCTAGGGTCATAATTTTACAGGCAACACAGTGCTCTGATACCATCTGTAATATCCCTCCTTTATAAAGGAAAAGGATCCCTATGATTGCAATGCTAGTCCCTGGATCAATGCTAGCATCCACAGTTTAAGATGAAGTACACAGATACAAAGGTCTTTATTACAGCCATTCTAGAGATAAACATAGTCTTTACAACTCCAAGGCCACAGGCCTAGTACAAGAGTTTGAATAAGTAAATAAATAAAAGTCTTCATCTTCATGTGCCACAGGCAAACATGTTGAGTGTAGACTCATGACACCTAATCCTCATCAGAGTAACCTGCAACATCACAAGTTACAGCCACAGTGGGTCAATACTTTGGAATAGTATTGGCAAGTGATACCTTAGTGTAATTTAGGTGGACTAGATACTATATGCAATTTTGGCTAAGTGTAGCTTGGCTTGCTTTGCTCAAAATATGTTTTGCCTATTAGTTGAAATCACTAAGTTTTTCTTTGTTAAAACTTTCCCAAGGATCCACCAATAGACATTGAGGTCCTTCACCCTTGTTCACCCACAAATTTTTACTTATAAATTGGGATGAGGAGATTATTGATAGCTTCCATGTCTTGATGCTCAAGTTGTCCTTTTCCAGGGACATGGCTAAGTACTTAGATTTTCCATCTGCAGAGGTTGTGCACTTTCCCCACCAGACTTGGTTTCACCAAGACAGGACCTTTCAGA
Source organism: Avena insularis (assembly GCA_023614405.1). Lineage (NCBI taxonomy): Eukaryota > Viridiplantae > Streptophyta > Magnoliopsida > Poales > Poaceae > Avena > Avena insularis. The sequence goes on along the minus strand of CM042689.1, from coordinate 227,649,059 downwards.
AGCCTTCCCTTAGACCAAATGGACGCGTTCCAACCTATCATCCCACTACCACCAACTGTCCAAATGGCTAAGTTCTAGCAACCTATGTGATCCAGGCAGAGCCCATATTGCCAAGTGGCTGCACTAGAAGCTTCTTAACACTTGGCCTCTAAAATCTCTTTGTTCCTGGGTGGCTTACCACAAGTGAGATACACAAGGTAAACCATAGAAATGGGCCTTGTGTAACCACTCAACATAAACCAATCCTTCCATTCCACCCAGGTGTTTCATTAACTTAGTTGTTTTATTAGGCAAAACACAAGTCCAAAGACTTAGAAATGTTTTCATCATAGCATGTATATTTCACCAACCCTTGTTCTACTAGCTAGGCTAAGCATGGCATAGATAGTAACTTAACTTAGAAATTCCCTAGCAATTCTACAACTACTAGGATTTCCCAACATGGCATATAAGCAAAATAATAACATGCAGGACTTAGCAAAATATCTCTAATGCTTAGTATAAAACATGGGATAAAAATATTCATGAAGTACCACTTGCCTTGGTAGTTTGGAGAGTAGCTACACTCCTCACAATCACAATCACTAGCACCAAAATCTACACAAAGAATCATAGCCACAATCACATACAAAACATATACAATCAAAAATATATGCATGCATGCAAAATGATATGTGATGATTTTAAAAACTCAACAAAGCAAGTATACAGTACTGATTCATAAACAAGTCAAAAACTTGCCAAACAACAATTATTTAAACCCTAAATTATTTCCTAAACATTTCATATGCTCAAATTAGCCCTACACAAGTTTCTGCAAATAAAACCTTTTTAACAGAAGCAAAACATTAAACACATTGCATATTTAGAAAGAGCTTGCTCTCCTGATTCCAACAATATAAAATTTGTCAAATTCTAACGTGGGGATCAAAAGTTATAGCCAAAACAAATTTGAACATCAATCAGATTCAAATCCTGTTTTAAATCTAAACTCCAGCCACGCGGCAGCGTCTGATTGGACGATACCGCTTCGCACTGGATCACGCTTGGCTACCGTTGGCGAAGGGGCGCCCGGAGCCGTCGCGTATTGCTCGTCGGAGTAGTCCCTGGCGGCTGTGGCTTCGGCTCGTCGATGTTGGCGATGCAGCGCTAAGACGAGGAGAATACCGTTAGATCGCGAGGATCTTTGGGGATCTTCGCATATCAAGCAGAGGGCAAGGGAGGCTGGAACTTATGGGAAAGATCGCGGAGTTGACGAAGGCGGCGTCGCTCAGTTGTTGGCGTTGCGAGGCTACAGGCCATCGCGAGCAAGCGGAAAGTGTCGATGATGCGCACGGAGATGCGAGCAAGCCAACATGAACCACAGGCGGAGGATGCGGTACTCACGGAATTCGTCGGCGAGGTCGTCGAACAGCGGGGTTCGGCGTGAATTCTCGCAGCCTTAGGGCGTTCGTGCTCGGGTGCAGGGAAATGTTAGGGGGCAGAGGGGGTTTAAGTAGCATGGTTGCGAGCGAGATTTACTCCAGCATTCAACGTGAATTGACGCCGAGAATCAATACAAGGAACGCCCGCGTGATTTGGGGATGAACCAGTCACTGGGTGGAGACGACGATGGTCGTGTGGGCCGTGGCTGTCAGCGAGAGGAAAGGAGAGGGAGTGGGTCCTGCCTGTCAGCGAGCTAGTGGGTGCGGGGGTGAGTGAAGAAAAACGGTTTGTGGGGTGGGGGTGCTGGGCTTAGCTGGGCCAGTTGGGCCAGATTCGGCTGAGTGATATTTTTTTCTGTCTTTAAGCTTTTTCTTTTTCTGTTTGTTTTTCTAAAATGGTTTTCAAACTTTAATTCAAATCTGTTTGATTCCAAAACTTTTTAGGGTTTTTGTACAATAAATCTTGTACTCAAATAAGTGCCAAACACATCTGTTCACTCAAACACACTTGGGTCTTTTGAAAAAAAAACCATGCCTTTATGAGGTGTGATAATAGGCATAGATTTGGTTTTACTTCATATTTTGCTTTGAGACTTTGCTCAAGTTTTTGAAACCACTTGAGTTTGGATTCTAAACGATCTTGAATGGTTAATAGTACTTTTCTCAAAACAAGTAGTACAAGGGCTTGAGTAAACTTACATAAAATATTGAGCAACAATGCTCATGTTTTGCAAAGATTTAATTGAAATGATATTCATATGATCATGGATGCATGGATGATATGCATAAGTTTGAAACATGATTTTGAGGATGTTACAAATCTAACCCCCTTAAGGTGAATCTCGCCCTCGAGATTCGGATTGGCTAGCAAATAGGTGAGGGTGGTCTTTCCGAAGATCATCTTCTCTTTCCCATGTTGCTTCTTCCTCGGAATGATGGTTCCACTGGAATTTACAAAACTTGATAGTCTTGGTCCGTGTGACACTTTCTGCAGTCTCAAGAATTTTGATAGGTTTCTCCTCATAGGTAAGATCACTTTCCAACTGAACCTCTTCCAGGGGTATAGTATCCTTCAAAGAAGTTTCTTCCATTTCTGGATGACATTTCTTAAGTTGACTCACATGAAACACATTATGGACAGCTGACAGAGATTCTGGCAGTTCAATTTCATAGTCAACTTTCCTTGGGGCCAATTTTCCTTTGACTCCAAACCTCTTCACTCTACGAAGTTGTGACACTCTAAGATAAGCTCTATCACCGACTTCGTAGGTGACTTCTCTACGCTTAGGATCTGTGTAGCTTTTCTGTCGGGACTGTGCTATCTTCAATCTGTCCTTAACCAACTTGACCTTCTCTTCGGCTTCTTTGATAAGTTCTGGTCCGAACAAACTTCTTTCTCCCACACCATTCCATAACAATGGGCTGGTACACTTTCTTCCGTAGAGAAACTCAAATGGTGCCATCTCAATGCTGTCTTGATAGCTGTTGTTATAAGAAAATTCTGCGTAAGGCAGACTTTCATCCCAACGGGCTCCATAGTCTAGGGCACATGCCCTCAACATGTCTTCAAGAATCTGATTAGTCCTTTCAGTTTGTCCATCAGTTTGAGGATGAAAAGCAGTACTGAATTCCAACCTCGTTCCCAATGACTCATGTAGTTGTCTCCAAAAATGAGAAGTGAATTGAGTTCCCCTATCAGACACAATACTTTTGGGTACTCCATGTAGGCACACAATTCGACTCATATAGATTTTGGCCAACTTAGCACTTGTATATGTTGTCTTCACGGGTATGAAATGAGCCACTTTAGTTAGGCGATCCACTACTACCCAAATAGAATCATATCTTGATCTGGTCCTTGGTAATCCGGTAATGAAGTCCATACCAATCTTGTCCCATTTCCAATCAGGAATAGGTAGTGGTTGAAGCAAACCTGCTGGTTTCTGATGTTCCGCTTTCACTCTACTACACACATCACACAGCATAATATGTTCGGCGATGTCCTTCTTGAGATTATTCCACCAAAATCTTTCCTTCATGTCCATGTACATTTTGGTATTACCCGGATGAATGGGATACGGAGAGTTGTGTGCTTCTTGCAAAATCACTTTCTGAAGCTCCGGATCTTGTGGAACACAGATACGTTTCCCATGCCATAATGTACCCTGTTCGTCTTCATGGAACCCTTTGGCTTTTCCTTTGACAATCTTTTCTTTAATCTCTTCAATTTCCTTATCAATCTTCTGGGCTTCTTTGATCTTGTCCAACAAAGTGGGTTGAACATCCAAAGACATGAGATGTCCTTCAGGCACAATCTCCAATCTGAGATCTCTAAATTGGGCACACAAATCATCTGGCAATTCTCCTTTGGTGAGGCCATTCACAAAAACCTTACGACTTAGAGCATCCGCTACAACATTTGCTTTACCGAGATGGTATTGCAAACTTAAGTCATAGTCCTTGATGAGTTCTAGCCATCTTATTTGTCTCATATTAATTTCCTTCTGGGTGAAGATATACTTCAAACTCTTGTGGTCTGTGAACACTTCACAACGCTTTCCCAAAAGATAGTGTCTCCATGTTTTGAGTGCATGGACAACAGAGGCTAACTTCAAATCATGAGTAGGATAGTTCACTTCATGAGTTTTGAGTTGTCTCGAGGCATATGCTACAACTTTTCCTTCTTGCATAAGTACTTCTTCCAAACCATGATGAGATGCATCACAATATACTTGGAAATCTTTTTCCAAGTCTGGCAAACACAAGACTAGTGCTGTCACAAGTCTCTTCTTCAATTCCTGAAAGCTGAGTTCACATCCTTTAGACCAAGCAAACTTCTTGTCTTTCTGTAGCAATTCCATCATTGGCTTAGCTACCTTGGAGAAATTTTCAATGAACCTTCTGTAGTAACCTGCTAAGCCAAGGAAACTACAAACTTCTTTTACTGACTTGGGAGATTCCCATTCTGTTACAGCTGAAACTTTAGCAGGATCAACTGCTACACCATCCTTTGTCATAACATGTCCAAGAAATCCAACTTCACTCAACCAGAATTCACACTTGCTGAATTTGGCATAAAGTTTATGCTCTCTTAACTTCTCAAGTATTAAACGTAAGTGTCCTTCATGCTCTTCTTTGCTCTTGGAGTAGACTAAAATGTCATCGATGAAAACGACAACAAACTTGTAAAGGAATTCCATGAACACCTTGTTCATCATATTCATGAAGTATGCTGGAGCATTGGTCAAACCAAATGGCATCACGGTATACTCATATAATCCATACCTTGTGGTGAAAGCTGTCTTAGGTATATCTTGCTCTCTTATCTTGAGTTGAAAATAGCCTGACCGGAGATCAATCTTTGAGAACACACAAGCTCCTTCTAGCTGATCAAACAAGTCATTGATTCTAGGCAAAGGGTATTTGTTCTTGATAGTCACCTCGTTGAGTGAACGGTAATCTATGCATAACCTTTGGCTTCTATCTTTCTTCTCCACGAACAAAGCGGGGCTCCCAAGATGAAGAACTTGGTTGAATAAATCCTTTCTGTAGCTGTTCTCCAAGTTGTTTCTTGAGTTCCTTCAGTTCATCAACTGACATCTTATATGGTCTCTTTGCTATTGGCCCAGATCCTGGTAGCAAATCTATAAGAAACTCCACATCTCTATCTGGTGGCATTCCCGGCAATTCTTCCGGAAACACATCCGGATACTCACTCACAATTTTCACACTGTCTATGCTAACCCCCTTAAGAGAATTTAGCATACTCCTTCTTGCTTCAAAGTTGGTCTTGAATCTGATCCTTTTATTTTCTGGAGTTGTGAGTGAGACAGTATGGTTGGCACAATCTATCACTCCCTTGTGCTTAGTCATCCAGTCCATTCCCAAAATGACATCCAATCCTTGGGAGTTTAGGATTATTAAGTTAACGGGAAACTTATACTTCCCAAACTCTATGACTAGATCATGACATCCTGAATTCACTATCATTTCTCCACCAGGAGAACTTACTTTTATAGGGAACCCAATAGTTTCTACCGGCAGTTCATTTCTTTCAACAAATGCTCTTGATATGAATGAATGAGGTGCACCAGTATCAAAGAGAACAAATGCTGGAACAGAATTGAGTTTGAACTTACCAGCAACAGCATTAGGCTCCTCATAGATTTCCTACACATTGATGTGGTTCACCTGTCCCTTCTGAAAAGGGTTGGGCTTGTTGGGTCCTTCAACTTTCTTTTCTAGGCATCCATTTGCATAATGCCCCATCTTCTTGCACTTGAAGCATTCAACCTGACTAATGTCCTTCTTGACAGGATGGCTTCCACTTCCACTTCCATTACCACTATGGTGGCTCTTGTATCCACCCTTGTGGTTCTTGTACTTGTAATTGTCATGACTACGGTGATGCTTGTTGTCATGACGATTGTGGCTGTGGTGCTTGTTGAATTTCCCATGCTTGTGGGATCCTGAGCTTCCGCTGTCATCAAAATGGGAACGTTTGTGAGACAATCCCGAGCTGTGCTTGTCTGAGTGCTTTCTCTTCCTGCTTTCAACTTGCTTTATTTTGTTCTCCAAAATAGCAGCCTTGTCACAGAGAGACTGATAAGTGGGAACATAGGCCACAGCCAACTGCAGATTCAGCTCATCATTCAAGCCTTCAAGAAATTTTTCCTTTCTCTTAGCATCAGTGTCAACTTCATCCGGTGCATAACGCGCCAGATTGTTGAACTCCTCAATATATTCAGCCACGCTGCGGTGGCGCTGCTTCAGATTATGGAACTCTTTCTTTTTCATACTCATCACTCCAGATGAGATATGAGCAGTGCGAAAGCCATCCTAAAAGATAGCCCATGTCACATCTTCTATGGGAGTGGTGATCTGGAAGTTATCCCACCAAGTGGTGGCTGGTCCTTCCAGCAAATGTGCTACAAATCTGACCTTTTCAGCATCAGTACAGCCCACAGTCACCAAGTCCTTGTTCACAGAGCATAGCCAATCATTGGCCACCATGGGATCAGTCGTCCCTGAGAACTTTGCTGGCCTCAATCTCAAGAACCTGGTAAGCATGTCAAAACCCGGTGGGTTGTTGTTGTTGTTGTTGTTATTGTTGTTGTTGTTGTTGTTTTGGTTCTGGATGAACATCGTCATCATTTGCATCAACTGAGTTTGAGAGGTCATCATTTGCTGCATTTCTGGAGTGATGTTGTTGTTGTTGGGGTTGGGGTTTGCACGACGGGGAGGCATTTGTGGTTTGTTCAATAGAGATAAGAATGAGATACCCATAGATGCTTTCATGCACAATACATCACATAAACAATCACAAAGCATGCAACATAATGATAAAGATTCAACAACCAGATAATAAGTTCGCAAAGTAAAACACACACAAATAACAAGCCATCCACAAGTCGGATGGTCAAATAACAAGTTATCAATCAACAAGTACGATAATATATGATAAATGAGTAGTCAAATCTACTCCTCGGCATCAACCTCCTCCTCGACAAAGGTAAGACCTGTGTCCTCCATCGCGGTCTTGTACTCCTCGACACTAGTGGTCAAGGTCTCTATCTTGGCTTTGAGAGCCCTCTTCTGGGAACGAAGCCTCTCAATCACCGTCTGCTGATGCTCGAGCTCGAAGTCCTTGGCCTGCAGTTCTTCAGTCATGTCTCGGATCTTCTTGTTCCTATCTTGGACTCGCTTCTCCTGACTCTTGAACTTTTTGTCCTGGCTCTCGAACTTCGCCTCCATCTCCTTGACTATCTCGTCTTGCTCCGCGAAGAGCTTGTCCTTCTCGCGAAGCTGCACCTGGAGTTCGTCATTGTTGAGCATGACGTTGGTCCTATCAGTGTCCACGTGCCTAATGAGAGACTCTAAGTCCTGGAGGTATAGACGAATCATCTCTGCCGTGTCCCTCGAATCGTCCTCGAAGTCGATGGACTCTCCATCCTCATCACGCCTACCGAAGACATGGAAGTGAGTACCTCTAACCTGTCGGTTGTGTCTCCCCAGCAGACGTCCTATCAGATCCTGCATGACTACCTCAAGGCCTCTGGTGCATGAGCTTGAAGACGATGGCCTCCGTAGTAGGCTCTGTCTGGCGTCCGGGCTGGTTGACCTTGAAGCCCCAAAGGTCTTTCCTCTCAAACTTGGTGAGAGGAAGCACCATGATGGTAGGAAGAGGAAGATTGAGCAAAGTAGTAAGCTCAACAACACGAGGACCAAAGCGAGTTCCCTGGAACTCCTCAACAGTGCTGAAGGTAACAGTAGGCATCTATTTGTAAGATAGAAAAAGTTAGAACAACACAATTCAAGTTACAACACAAGGCAAAACATCACATACATATCCTTGGAAAGCAAAACACACAAGTCATGGCATACATGGATCCATTACAACAACCAAGGTTCAATCTTATTTTAAAGAAACATTTGGAAAAATAAGGTGATAAGTGGTGGTCCAACTAACGAAGTACGTTTACAATCCTATCTCACTGGATCTGTTGGCTAACACAATGTTTCTAGAAGCAATCAGCCTATCTTGCTCACAAGACTCCATCACTAAGTCTATAATGTCTCCTCTTAAGGTTTGGTTGGTAGCTTCCAACTCTTTGGTATGTTTCTTCTCTTCCTTTAGATCGATTTGGAGGTTGAGCATTCTGCACTTGACTCTATCACCAAGTTCTTTGATGGTCTTCCAAGCTGCATCCCTTGCTGATTCAAAGAATGTAGTGTGCACCACTGAATTGGTGAATATGCAGAATCCTTTTTCCTGGTGGTTGTCTTCCTTGTTTTTATACAACTGAAGTTTCACCCACCAGTATTCCACTCCTTCATCCATCACAGGAAAACCTTTGTACACAGCTGCACCTTGTATCTCTAATGCAACCATGAGGTCGTTGAGAGCCTTGGGGAATTCTGTCTCACACTCCAAAGTCATTGTCATGAGTGGTCCTTTCCTTACGGCTTCATTGATGGAGTTCATCTACAAATAGAGATGAGGAAGAAGATTAGAAAAGTTTACGAGAAGAATAGACAAGTGTAGAAGTTGCTGAAAATATTTCCTTAGTGGTTTCCAATCCTAGGGTCATCCTACAGGCAACACAGTGCTCTGATACCATCTGTAAGATCCCTCCTTTATAAAGGAAAAGGATCCCTGGGATTGCAATGCTAGTCCCTGGATCAATGCTAGCATCCACAGTTTAAGATGAAGTACACAAATACAAAGGTCTTTATTACAGCCATTCCAGAGATAAACATAGTCTTTACAACTCCAAGGCCACAGGCCTAGTACAAGAGTTTGAATAAGTAAATAAAAAAATTCTTCATCTTCATGTGCCACAGGCAAACATGTTGAGTGTAGACTCATGACACCTAATCCTCATCAGAGTAACCTGCAACATCACAAGTTACAGCCACAGTGGGTCAATACTTTGGAATAGTATTGGCAAGTGATACCTTAGTGTAATTTAGGTGGACTAGATACTATATGCAATTTTGGCTAAGTGTAGCTTGGCTTGCTTTGCTCAAAATATGTTTTGCCTATTAGTTGAAATCACTAAGTTTTTCTTTGTAAAAACTTTCCCAAGGATCCACCAATAGACATTGAGGTCCTTCACCCTTGTTCACCCACAAATTTTTACTTAGAAATTGGGATGAAGAGATTATTGATAGCTTCCATGTCTTGATGCTCAAGTTGTCCTTTTCCAGGGACAGGGCTAAGTACTTAGATTTTCCATCTGCAGAGGTTGTGCACTTTCCCCACCAGACTTGGTTTCACCAAGACAGGACCTTTCAGAAGCCTTCCCTTAGACCAAATGGACGCGTTCCAACCTATCATCCCACTACCACCAACTGACCAAATGGCTAAGTTCTAGCAACCTATGTGATCCAGGCAGAGCCCATATTGCCAAGTGGCTGCACTAGAAGCTTCTTAACACTTGGCCTCTAAAATCTCTTTGTTCCTGGGTGGCTTACCACAAGTGAGATACACAAGGTAAACCATAGAAATGGGCCTTGTGTAACCACTCAACATAAACCAATCCTTCCATTCCACCCAGGTGTTTCATTAACTTAGTTGTTTTATTAGGCAAAACACAAGTCCAAAGACTTAGAAATGTTTTCATCATAGCATGTATATTTCACCAACCCTTGTTTTCTACTAGCTAGGCTAAGCATGGCATAGATAGTAACTTAACTTAGAAATTCCCTAGCAATTCTACAACTACTAGGATTTCCCAACATGGCATATAAGCAAAATAATAACATGCAGGACTTAGCAAAATATCTCTAATGCTTAGTATAAAACATGGGATAAAAATATTCATGAAGTACCACTTGCCTTGGTAGTTTGGAGAGTAGCTACACTCCTCACAATCACAATCACTAGCACCAAAATCTACACAAAGAATCATAGCCACAATCACATACAAAACATATACAATCAAAAATATATGCATGCATGCAAAATGATATGTGATGATTTTAAAAACTCAACAAAGCAAGTATACAGTACTGATTCATAAACAAGTCAAAAACTTGCCAAACAATAATTATTTAAACCCTAAATTATTTCCTAAACATTTCATATGCTCAAATTAGCCCTACACAAGTTTCTGCAAATAAAACCTTTATAACAGAAGCAAAACATTAAACACATTGCATATTTAGAAAGAGCTTGATCTCCTGATTCCAACGATATAAAATTTGTCAAATTCTAACGTGGGGATCAAAAGTTATAGCCAAAACAAATTTGAACATCAATTAGATTCAAATCCTGTTTTAAATCTAAAATCCAGCCACGCGGCAGCGTCTGATTGGACGATACCGCTTCGCACCGGATCACGCTTGGCTACCGTCGGATCTAACTAAACACGCATGGCTCAGATCTAAACTTACCTCTTCATCACAGATCTAATCTCACACGTTAGATCTAAATCCTACGGCCCTAATCTAATTGACCACAGATGGGCGGCGCGCTCTGACAGTGGCGGTGCCGGCGAACTAGGGCACCGGAGAGGTGGGAAGATGCTCACCTGAACCGCAGTGACGAGGAGAAGCTCGACGTGTCCTTGGTTGGCGAAGGGGCGCTCGGAGCCGTCGCGGATTGCTCGTCGGAGTAGTCCTTGGCGGCTGTGGCTTCGGCTCGTCGACGTTGGTGATGTTCCGAGCCGCGCTAAGACAAGGGGAGGGTACCGTTAGATGCGCAGGACGCTGGGGATCTTACGCGTATCAAATAGAGGGCAAGGGGAGGCTGGAACTTACGGGGAAAGATCGCCGGAGTTCGAGCAGAGAGCGGCGGCGCTCAGTTGTTGACGTTGCCGAGGCTACAGGCCATGCGCGAGAAAACGGAAAGTGTCAGTAGATGCGCACGGAGATGCAGAGCAAGCCAGCATGAACCACGGCAGAGGGGAGTGCGGTACTCACCGGAATTCGTCGGCGAGGTCGTCGGAGCAGCGGGGTTGTGGCGTGGAATTCTCGCAGCCTGGGGGCGTTCTATGCTCGGGGTCTGGGGGAAAATGGAGAGGGGGCAGAGGGGATTTTAGTAGCATGGTCGCGAGCGAGATTTACTCCAGCATTCAACGTGAATTGACGCCGTGAATCAATACAGGGAACGCCCGCGTGATTTGGGGATGAACCAGTCGCTGGGTGGAGACGACGATGGTCGTGTGGGTCGTGGCTGTCAGCGAGAGGAAAGGAGAGGGAGTGGGTCCTGCCTGTCAGTGAGCTAGTGGGTGCGGGGGCGAGTGAAGAAAAACGGTTCGCGGGGTGGGGGGTGCTGGGCTTATCTGGGCCAGTTGGGCCAGATTCGGCTGAGTGATATTTTTTTCTCTCTTTAAGCTTTTTCTTTTTTGTTTGTTTTTCTGAAATGGTTTTCAAACTTTAATTCAAATCTGTTTGATTCCAAAACTTTTCAAGGTTTTTGTACAATAAATCTTGTACTCAAATAAGTGCCAAACACATCTGTTCACTCAAACACACTTGGGTATTTTGAAAATAAAAATAAAAATAAACCATGCCTTTATGAGGTGTGATAATAGGCATAGATTTGGTTTTACTTCATATTTTGCTTTGAGACTTTGCTCAAGTTTTTGAAACCACTTGAGTTTGGATTCTAAACAGTACTGAATGGTTAACAGTACTTTTCTCAAAACAAGTAGTACAAGGGCTTGAGTAAACTTACATAAAATATTGAGCAACAATGCTCCTGTTTTGCAAAGATTTAATTGAAATGATATTCATATGATCATGGATGCATGGATGATATGCATAAGTTTGAAACATGATTTTGAGGATGTTACATGTGCTATAGTAGATCCTATAGATTATATCTTGATAGGAATCTTCCTAAGATAAGAGACATGTTAGGCTAGTATTCTTAGCCTAGCTAGTAGATTGCAAGGGTGGAATAATCATGTTATGGTATTATGCAAAATCTATGACTATGGTTTTGATTAATAAAACAACATGTGAATGAATCACCTGGGCAGAATGGGAAGATTGGTTTGTGTTGAGTGGTTACACAAGGCCCATGTCTATGGTTTTCCTTGTGTATCACACTTGTCGATGGCCACCCAGGAAAAAATAGATTTGAGATGTTTAGTGTTGAGAAGCTTGTAGTGCAACCATAGGGCATATGGGCTCTGCCTTGACCAACTAGGTCGAAAGAACTCAGCCAGATGGACAGTTGGTGGTAGTGATGATAGGATGGAACGCATCTATGGTGGTCTGAGGGATTGTTTCTGAAAAGTCTCGTCTCGATGCATGTCGAGTCTTGTGGGAAAAGTGCACCACCTCTCGAGAGGGTAAAACCTAAGTACTTAGCCGTATCCTAGGAAATGGACATTTTGAGCCTCAAAGACATTGAAATGATCAAGAATCTCCTCATCCTAATTTCTCTAAGCCAAAACTTCTTGGGTGAACAAGGGAAGCACCTGGTGTGTATCCAGTGTGCCATTGTTTGATGAAGTGTTTTGAAAAGGAGAAAAACTATTTTACAAAGGATAGGAAAAACTTATTTTATGCAAAGGCCAGCCAAAACTCCACTTAGCCATATATTAATGTAGATGATAGATTCTCCATATCAATATGAAATCACTTGCCAATACAATTCAAATGTATTGACCCTTTGGTTGTAACTTATTATGTTGCAGGTTTGTTTGATGTTAGTGAAGTTTGTTGAGTAGGGATTACAAGTCTACAACCAACATGATTTCCTGTGGAATATGAAGATAAAGGACTCCATGCTTTATAGTTATATCAGCTGCTTTGTAATAAGATAGCCATATGAGCTATGTAAGTTGTAATGAACTATTTTATTCCTGGTTATAAGTTGTAATATGACCTTTGTTTCTTGATATTACATCTTAAACTGTGGGTTCTAGCTATTCGATCCAGGGACTAGCACTGTAAACATAGGGATCTCTACCTTATCAGGTTGGGACTTCTATAGATGGTATCAGAGCACTGTGTTGCCTGTAGGATTCTAACCTTAGGATTGGACAAAACCCCTTAGAAAAAATAGGAGTTGTATTTGTTCAAACTTATTTACAAACAATCTTGTAAACTCTTTCCTCAGCATTTTGTTTTGATTCTACATCTCTCCCTTTTCTACTTGATGGACAAAACTTCAACATGAGCAAGGACTTCACCATCACCAATGACTTCAACTTCAGTTTCACCAAGGACTTCAACTGGGACATCACTAAGGACTTCCAGTGAGATAAGAATAATACTCAAGACTTGGAAACTAAGGAAACACAACTTAGGAGGAACCATCATCACCTTTAAACTTTGTGACCAAGATGCAATAATTTCTTCCAAGGATACCATGATCTTGTTCCTGACGTATCAACTAAGAGAATGGAATGATCTCAAGTGATACCCATAGTTGGACCACCACACTAGTGTTTAGTTTAAATCAATTTGTTGATCACACCAACTTATGTGGTGTAGAAAAAATATTGTGTTACCTAAAATATGCTTGAATCTTGTTGTTTGAGTGAAATGCATGATTGTGATTGCTTACACCTTGCTTTGTGTGAATTTTTGTATGTGAGTAGAATTCTTCCTCTAGAAATATTATGCCTAATCTAATCCCAATCAAACCCAAACATATGACTTCTCCAAGAGACCACAACTCCAACATCAAGGATGGTAACAACAACCTAGAGATGCACATGACAGAACAACTACTAGCAACCCAAGCGAAGCTGAATCAAGTGACAACCCAGTTTTTAGCCAACAACATTGAGTTAGACCCAGCCATGCTAAACTTCTTGGAATCCCAATCTCAATTGTTGCAAAGGATGACCAATAAGATGATAAACATGAGAAACAACCCTTTCCAAGGTGATTGTGACAGCAATGATATCAAGGATGATATTATAGAAGGAACTCAAGTCTATGAAATCTATGGAGACATAGGACATACTTATAAAGAGCATATTGATCAGTCCCCAAATTGTGATGAGAACCATCCAACTAGACAATGCCCCACATCTCAAGTTACCTGTCTCCTATGTGAAGAAAATGATCATGTCCATGTTCAATGCCACATCTACCCTATAGTTCAACAGATGAAATATCAAGCTATGGATGGAATACATCAAGTCCTTGGAAACATCCATGAAAGGAACAAATTCCACCGAGAATGATGAAGACAAAGTCAAACCTCAGTATGCACCTCCATACATTGTAACCCACTATGGTGGACAAAAGAGGAAACATGGACGTTATCCTAGGAACCTTTCTAAGATCCAAGGAAGTTTTCCCACCTTTGTGGTGAAGTATGAAGAACATGAACTAGGAGCCCTCCTATCTTTGGAGAGACCCAAAAAGAAGAAGATCCAAGGAAACAAACAAGACATAGTGATACCAAAGATAAAGAGGGATATTAGCCAAGTAATGTGCAACAAATGCAAGAAGCTAGGCCATTATGCATCAAATTGTCCAGAAGAGGAGAAGAACAAGACAAGCAAACCTATGAGGGACATCAACCTTGTTACATGTTTCAAATGTGGAAATAAGGGACACTATGCAAACAACTGTCCAGAGAAGTTACATCATGAACTCAAGTAAGCCAAGATGTAATCTAGTTAAAAATGTTTTAAGGGTGGTAGTACCCTAGTTTTCTTGAAACCAACTTGTTGCCTCTAGCCTCATGAATGTCGGGACGAGATTCCTTTTAAGGGTGGTAGTCTGTCACAGCCCAAAATTTTCCAAATCTTGAAATGTGAAAAATAAACAAACAAAAGAAACAATGGTTGAAATTTAGGGTGAAAAGAAACTTTTTGCTTCTAAATGGAAACATCAAAACCCTACTTGAACAAAATTTGAATGAAAAGGAAATAAACAAATTTTCAAACAAGTCAAATGCATCCCTGCTTGGAATTTATCTTGATTTAGACACTTGGAAAAGTTCAACCAAAAACCCTAAAACCTAATGAAAGAAATCATCTCCAAGATCACTCTAAGACTATGGCTTTGTTTCCTATAAAAATTCAGCAACAAAAATTTCTAAATGACCAAAAAAATGGTAAACAAAAAATATGATAAAACCATGGAAATTGGTTTCACTCAATTTGGAGCCATGGATAAAAACTTATGATTTTATTAAGATAAAAGAAAGTAATTCCCAAGGCTAATAAAGCTCCTAACTAAAATCAACACTAAATCGTGATCAAAGTAGTCCTAAAAGGATTTAAAAAGATAAATAAATATTTAATAAAATTTATACAAAGTGGAATCACCAATTTTAGAACTATAAATAAAAAGATATGGATTTTATAAAACAAACAAAGAAATAAATAAATAAGAAATATTTAAACGACAATTTAAACCTTGGCCAAATTCCTAAGCAAATGGATTAAAAGTTATCCAATTAACTTAAACGAATAAAAGATTATTTCAATAAAATTATATGGGTTTGAACCATATATAATTTTATTTAAATAAAGACAAATTGTCTCACTTAAATAAATATTAAATCACAAGTAAAATATTTGGATTATTTCAAAGTGGACTATTTTAATCAACTCACATTTTGTTTAAAACCTACTGAAAAGGTTGGTGGAGGTTTGAATTTAAAAAGAAGTTTGAATCAATTGATTCAAATATAAATAGAAAATATAAACAGAAAAAGGAAAAAGAATAAGAAGGAAAAAATAAAAAATGACCCAACCCAGCACCCCCAGCCCAACTTGTCCCAACACCATCCCACCCGGGATCACATCCTCTCTCTCCCCGCATATCTTTTCTCACCGCTCCCTCTCTGCACCCACTCGATGGTAAGCCGACCCCACCGCCACGCTGTCATCTTCGTCCCCAATGCACTGACCTCGCCCTTCTCCCCTCGTAGTTTCTGGCCGTTTCAAATTGGTTGAATTTGATTAACTACGCGAGTAATTCCCGTCTTCGACCATGCCTTCTTATTCTCCACCCTCTCCTCTCTTTTTCCCCCTAATCCCCACTCCACCGGAGCCCCCAGGCTGCAAGAATTTTTGCTCGAACCACCGCTGCCTCCGACGAGGTCCAGCAACAATTCCGTCTGACCCCGACCACCCCCTACCCCCTAGAACACGCAGGCTTGCTCTCCATCATCGCGCGCACCTTCCAGCAGCCCCTATTTTCTCGCACGTGCCCCTGAAGCTCGACAACGACCTCATCTACACGCCACCGACAACCCGTAGCTCCGGCGAGGTTTCCTGGTGAGCTCAAACCATCCCTCTTCCTCTAGTTGTTGCTCTCCTACTCACTATTCTCTCGTGCATCTACTGCCGCCTCTCGTTGGTCTTACCATGCTCTGTAGCTCCCCCTTCGACGACGCCCGTGCGTTCCCGACGACAAGCGCAGCTCCGGCGAGGAATCCGCGACGACCCCGTGCGCCCCTGCCCCTCCTACGACCACCTTGAGAACCGCGACGACCACGCGAACACGATAACACCCTGCACCCCCTCCCTTTCCCCCCTAGAACCACCGGAACACCACCACCCGACACGGCGCCACCGTGCATCGTCGCCAGCGCCGCCAGTCTCTGGTCCGTTAGATCTAAACCAAACGTCGTGGATTAGATGACTTACCAAAACGGTATCAACCCATCTGCGCCGTGTGATGTTAGTTAGATCCTATGGCTCGCGTTGATAGATCCGCCCGAAACGGTACCGACCAACCAGAGCAGGCCACGTGGATGGGAGTTTGTGTTAAAATCTAGAATTTGATCTATTAGATGTTTAAACTTGCAAAAATCAGAACTTTTTATCTGCATGTCCAAAAATTAAAAATTTTATATCAATGGATTCATAAAAATGTGTACTTTGCAGCTATGTACTTTGTTTGGTCATTTTCTTCTAAAAAATTAGAGTTTTATGCAGAGACATATTTAGGGAAATTTTGAGTATAAAAATTGTTCTAAAAATGATTTTTGTGTGATACCTTTTTCAAATGGATTTGTTTTGAATCTTCTGAACTTAAACACTAAAATTTGAATTTGAAAATGTATTTTGTTAGCACTACAAAATATTCCTTTGAATAAAAGCATTTCTAGTAAAACAAAAATGATTTAAAGGGCTTATTTTCACTAACTTGGTTTCAAATAAAATTTCCACCTTTATAAAAGACCCGCAGGTGTTTTGAAATATTTAGAACCTTTTTGGAAACCACCTTTTCAAATAAAACAAACTTTTGCATGCTTTCATGCATTTCTTTGTTTTATTGTTTTGTTTTGTTATTTGATTGAGTGCTAGTTTTGAATGTGTGCTTTGCTGGATTGTATTGTAGTGAACCTTGAGAAGTGTGACAATTGCAATATTAAGGAGAGTACCTAGATTCTCTACTAAAAAGGCAAGTGATACTTTGGTCATAGAAAGTGAACCTTGAGAAGTGTGACAATTGCATTAGTGATAATTTTGTAGTATGCATGACAGGACTATTTTTATATATTGCTATGCTATAGTAGATCCTATAGATTATATCTTGGTAGGAATCTTCCTGAGTTAAGAGACATGTTAGGCAGGTATGCTTAGCCTAGCTAGTAGATTGCAAGGGTGGAATAATCATGTTATGGTATTATGCAAAATCTATGACTATGTTTTTAGATTAATAAAACAACATGTGAATGAATCACCTGGGTGGAATGGGAAGATTGGTTTGTGTTGAGTAGTTACACAAGGCCCATGTCTATGGTTTACCTTGTGTATCACACTTGTTGATGGCCACCCAGGAACAAAGAGATTTGAGATGTTTAGTGTTGAGAAGCTTCCAGTGCAACCACATGGCATATGGGCTCTGCCTTGACCAACTAGGTTGCAAGAACTCAGCCAGATGGACAGTTGGTGGTAGTGATGATAGGATGGAACACGTCCATGGTGGTCTGAGGGATTATTTCTGAGAAGTCTCATCTCGATGCATGTCGAGTCTTGTGGGAAAAGTGCACCACCTCTCTAGAGTGTAAAACCTAAGTACTTAGACGTGTCCTAGGAAATGGACATTTTGAGCCTCAAAGACATTGAAATGATCAAGAATCTCCTCATCCCAATTTCTCTAAGCTAAAACTTGTTGGGTGAACAAGAGAAGCACCTGGTGTGTATCCAGTGTGCCATTGTTTGATGAAGTGTTTTGAAAAAGTGAAAAACTATTTTACAAAGGATAAGAAAAACTTATTTTATGCAAAGGCCAACCAAAACTCCACTTAGCCATATATTCATGTAGATGATAGATTCTCCATATCAATATGAAATCACTTGCCAGTACAATTCAAATGTATTGAACCTTGTGGCTGTAACTTATTATGTCGCAGGTTTCTTTGACGTTAGTGAAGTTTGTTGAGTAGGGATTACAAGTCTACAACCAACATGATTGCTTGTGGCATATGAAGATGAAGGACTCCATGCTTTATAGTTATATCTGCTGCTTTGTAATAAGATAGCCATATGAGCTATGTAAGTTGTAATGAACTATTTTATTCCTGGTTATAAGTTGTAATTTGACCTTTGTTTCTTGATATTACATCTTAAACTGTGGTAGCTATTCGATCCAGGGACTAGCACTGTAAACACATGGATCTCTACCTTATCAGGTTGGGACTTCTACATTCCATGAGAGAACTAACCACATTGATGTTAAGTACCATTTTGTTAGAGACATTGTTGCTCAAGGTAAACTAAAGGTATGCAAGATCAGCAGTCATGATAATCCTGCTGATATGATGACTAAAATTGTTCATGTTGCTAAGTTTGATCTTTGCTCGAACTTAGTTGGTTTAACTGATTATCCCATGTGGCTATTGGCACCGAAAGTATTTGCTTTGTTTGATCAGGGAGATAATTTATGTTGATGCTACAAGAAGGAATTTGTCTCAAGGTGGACTTTGTTATATGATGATCTAAATTCTATAAATATAGGCCAACTTGTAAGATGCCAGCTGGATGTGTTGCATCTGTGAAAATCCTGGCATTGTGTAAACACTCCTTGATATAGTGAAGTTTTGTTGGGTGACGCCTATAGTTTTTTCCTCTCTTTGTTGGATGGGGTTTTCCACGTTAAATCTATGCCCCCTTTCCTATGATTTTGATTTCGTTCTTCATTATTTACTTGTCACAATTATAACAACTGTGTTGTGAAAATTCAATTGGATGCACCAGTTTTTTTTTGAAAACTAACTTGTGGCGTTCAAAATAAAATGAACACCACAAATAGGATATGTAATGGTGGCACTTACAGGAAACAGCACTACTAAGATATGTAACTGTGGCACTTATAGTAAACACCACCACTAGAAATCCTACTAGTGGCGTTCGGTGGAGACGCCACCACTACGACCTACCAATGGCGTGAGGTTAGTGGCGTGCAGCTTAAACGCCACGAACCGCCTTTTACGAATGCCGCCACTAGGACTTTTCCTACTGATGACTGCAAGTGCACAGATCGGTTGTAGCTAGTTTCGAAATACAGATGTCGATCCCATAGGGAGCAGGAGTCTGAAGTCTAAGAATTCTTGAAATAAATACTAAAACTAGAAATGCTAAATAAAGTTCTAAGTGACAAGATAAAATGCGAGTATTACGTGGTATCAGAGAACAATTAGTAAAGTAAATAAAACTGAATACAGACAATAAGTATCGCGTATGTAAAAGATATTTGAAACTTTAGTGGGAAAAAGGCGTTCTCAGGGATTAGCAGATACACCACTAGCATTATAAAGGGCTGATACGTCCAAAACATGTCTACTTTCTTGAACACTTTGCTATTGTTTCTTATCTAAACTTGTGTGATTTGGATACAACTAATACGGACTGACGCTGTTTTTAGTAGAATTACCTTGGTGTCTTGTTTTTGTGCAGAAAAAAGAACTATCAGGAAAAATCCCGGAAAATATGCAAAAAAATATTTCTCACCAGCGGAGCCAGAAGGGGAGACAGAGGGGTGGCCTGGGGGGCCCAGACCCACCCAAGGCGCAGGCCCACTGACCCCGCGCCTAGGGGAGGTCTGGCCACCCCAGGCATCTCCTCGGCCTCCCTCCGCACCTATAAGTTGCCTTCTGACCTAAAAACATAGGGGGGTTCAATAGTTTTCTAGAAAGAGTGCCGCTCCGCCGCTGCCACCAGAAACCAAGATTCGGATCCAGAAACTCCGTTCTGGCACCCTACCGGGACGGGGAATTTGGAGACGATCATCGCCATCGTCATCACCAACGCATCTCCATCAACCACCGATGTTTCCCTCATCCATGAGTGAGTAATCCCCATGTAATCAAATAAAATCTGTTAGGGCATAGTGCCTAGTATCTCTATTAGTGCTATTTGACTTTGTTGTAACTTGTTGTGCTTGCAACATATCATTATCTGGATCCAATAGCCCCAAAGTGACAATAATTGGGACAACCGGAGGGGATGGCTGTGGTATGAGGATCACATGTGCTCACCGAGTGTTAATGCTTTGCTTTGGTGCTCTATTAAAAGGAGAACCTTAATTGCCAGTAGTTCCCTAGAGGCCCCGCTGCCACGAGCTGGCTGGACAGAAGATGTTGTGCAAGTTCTCATTGCGAGCACGTATGACTATATTTGGAGCACATGCCTAGGATTGTTTAGTACTTGGATTCTTATTATTATTTATCTATAGTGCCCTAGGTCTTGACGTTACATGTTTAGACTCGTCCATGCAACGCCCGTCCATCCATCCCTATGCCGACCGCACTCGAATCCTACTGCTACCGTTACTGTTACTATTGCTCCTGTTTCGCTATTGATGTTGTTGTTGCTTTGCTATTGCTACTACAAACTGTTGCTACTAATAAACTTCTGTGAGCAAGAATTATTTCTAGGTGCAGATGAACTGACAACTCAGTTGTTAAAGCTTGCAAGTATTCTTTGTCTCCCCTTGTGTCGAATCAATAAATTGGGTAATACTACCCGCGAAGACTATTGCGATCCCCTACACTTGTGGGTCATCAAGACTATTTTCTGGCGCCGTTGCCGGGGAGCTTAGCTTTATTTGTAAGTTCACTTGGATCTATTATTGTTCACTGCTACTCCTTTCATCATGGGGAAGTCTCGTGATGGAAAGTTCCCTATTTTACCATCCAATACAAGAAGAGGTACAGTCATAAACACCTCTGCTGCTCTTGATTCACCGTCTGTTATAAGTAAGCCTGTCACACCACCACCACATACACATGCTACACACACACTGCTACTACTGTTGATTCTGAAACTGCTTTTGATGCTCATGATGTTACTTCTGCTGTGCTTGATGTGAGTGGTTCATTAGGTCCTTTTCTAGATGCTACTATGGCTAGTCTAGGAGATACCGAAACTCCTAGTGAATACATTGTTACACCTGTTAGCTCACATGAGTCTAGTGAGAGTTATGATATTAATGATGGTTACATTAAGCTCACTGATGAATTTGTTGAAGAGTGCCGAAACACACATGGTACTAGTGCTATGAAGATTCTCCTTGCTATGCCTAAGTTGTCCTATGATCCTAAGTTTTCCACTTCTCCCATAGATATTAAAGTTGAAGACTATGATTTCTCTCTTGATTTATGTTATTTACATATTGTTGAGAAAGAACCTTTTTGTGGGACTGAAAATGAGAGTGCTGTGGCTCATATGAATGAGCTTACTACTATGAGTGCTTTGTTCTTTGATGATTTTAAGATGCGTAAGTACTTTGTTGCTAAGATCTTCCCTTTTTCACTAAAAGGAGAAGCTAGGGCTTGGTTTAATAGATTACTTCCTAGTTCCACTAATAGCCCTGATTGCTTGCTTGCTTCTTTCTTCCATAAATATTTTCCTCCCAGTGCTAGACATGCTGCTTTGAAGAGGTTTTTTGATTTTAAACAGGGAGAAGAAGAGAAATTGCTTGGGTCATGGAAAAGATTTTGTTCCTTGATTCATGCACATCCTGGATGTCCATTACCTAAGAATGAACTTCTTGATATTTATTATAATGGACTAACTGATGATTCTAGGTCCTACCTAGATAGCTTTGATGATTATGTTTTCAGGAAAAGGACTCCTACAGATGCTGAAGAATTAATGGCTAAGATAAGAAAGAATTATGATGATTGGACTTCAACTGAGCTGAATGCACCTAAGCCTATTACTCCTAAACCAGATATTCCTAAACCAGTTCCAACACCAACAACAAAGAAGAGGGGAGTTATTGCATTAAATGATGAAGTGATGAAGGAAGCTAAAAAGTGTCTAAAGGAGAAAGGTATTAGAGCTGAAGATATGAAGAATCTACCTCCTATAGAAGAATTATGTAAGCCAATTCCCCACTCATCTACTATTGAGGTACACTCTCTCCAACACTTTGATGAAGGTGATATTCCTTATGGTAAGCCTCCTGATCAATGCTTAGAGGAACTTGACATTTTTATTGTTAAACAAGGTCATTTTAGTAAACAATTTCAGGATCATTTATTAGAAAACGCTAGAGCTATCCACGAGTTGAAAGATATTGTGGAGAGAACTTATAATGATATTAAAATGCTTTGTAAACACTTTCAAATGGTTCAAACCCAACTTGATCAACTTGCTAAGGTACAAAAAGATATGCTAGTTAATGCTTCAGGATATAAACATGCTTATGGAATTAGAACTAGGAGTGGTGCAGCTACTCAAGATCATTTAGATCCTGAAGGAAACCCTAAAATAATTGAGCAAGATTCTCAACAAGGTGAAGATAGTGGTAGTCCTCGTAAGAGGAAGAAAAAAATCATAAAGTAGTTGAGGAACCACTTGAACCTGCTGTAGATCCTAATAGTATATCTGTCTCTAATGTTGAAACTGAGAGTGGTAATAACAATGAGTCTCCCGATAAGGAGGAAGGTGAGTAAGAACCTGAGAAGCACACTAAGAACACTAAGTACACTAAGGAAGATTTTATTGCTAATAAACATGGTAAAGAGAGAGAACCTTGGGTGCAGAAGCATATGCCTTTTCTAGATAAGAAACACAAGTCAAAGGAGGAAGAACACTACAACAAGTTTTGTGAGTGTATGAAACCTTTATTCTTGCAAATTCCTTTGACTGGTGCTATTAAATTGCCTCCTTATTCAAAGTATCTGAAGGATATTGTCTCTAATAAAAGGAAGATTCCTAATGAGGAGATTTCTACTCTACTTGCTAATTATTCCTTCAATGGTAAGGTTCCAAAGAAACTTGGTGATCCAAGAATAACAACAATTCCTTGCTCCATTTAAGAATAATTATGTTAGAACTGCTTTATGTGATTTGGGAGCTGGAGTTAGTGTTATGCCTTTTTATCTCTATAAGAGACTCCAGCTAGAAAAGTTGATACCAACTGATATTTCTTTGCAAATGGCTGATAAGTTAACTACTATTCCTGTTGGTATATGTGAGTATGTTCCTGTTCAAGTTGCTCATAATTGCATGGTTCTAACTGATTTTGTTGTGCTTGAAATGCCTGAAGATGATAATATGTCTATTATTCTTGGGAGACCTTTTCTTAATTCTGCAGGTGCTATCATCAATTGTAATCAAGGAAAAGTAACATTTAATATTAATGACAAAGAGCACACTGTCTATTTACCCAAGAAGGTTGTTAAGAGCTATTTCCTGAAATCCATTGAAAATATTGAAGGAATCAAGGTTGGAGAAATATATTGTTCCATTCAACAAGAAATTTTGAAACTATTATGATTGGGACCATTGCTATCAAGTATGGGGTAACATAAACACCTTGTGGAATGCAAAGTTTTTCTTCATATAAGATTGTTTTGGTAACAAGACTTAATCAACCTTGTTAACAAAAGGATTTTTATGAACAAAATAATGTTTCCACTGTGGTTATACTTGCTTTCTTTTTCCTTTCTCCTTCCTAGTCTTTGCTTTAGCTTTAGTTTTGTTAGTTGTTTGCTTGTTTGAGTTTCTTAGAGCTCCTGTAGTTTTCCTTTTGGTTTTCTTTTGATTCTTCTGAAAAACTGTTTTTGCGAGAAAATCAATTTTCATACCCTAAAAATTGGCCAAAAATAACGTTTCCCGAAAAATCCCAGAAAATTCAAAATAAATTTTCCTTGAAAAAAGGGGCAGAGTGACACATGAGATGACCCAGGGGGCCACCCCTAGGCCCCACACCCATGGTAGGCGCGGCCTACCTAGGGTGGCGCCTAGGGGGGTCTAGCCCACCTGGGCCCCTCCAGGCTGCCTCCTCAAAGCTACATTCTTTCTCTCTCCCGAAAACACCGGAAAACTTGCTCAATTTCGAGTTATTGTTATTCTTTCTCGCGATTTTCGATCTCCTTGTTCAGCCCATCTCAAGTTCTAATTTTTTGAGGGATTGCTCCTTGGTATGTGCCTCCTCCACTTGTCCAATTAGATTTGTGATTGGTAGATTGTATCTTGAGTATTTTTTTGTTGTAGGTGACAGGTTGTTTGAGCTTGCATGCTTGTTCTATGCTTAGAAACTTCGTTTTGATGCATGTGTAGTCCTCTAGCAAGTTCCTATAGTAGTTACTCATCATTTATCAACATAGAAATCAGTTGGTTTGATGGTTGTCTAAAAATTTCAGCAAAGAAGATGAGTGCTTATCCACTGAATCAATATGACTTGATGTGCATGAGCCAATGAAGGTTCATCGTGAGGAGGCAGTTTTTCCTTCCATATATACATGCCATGAATTTATGAGAGCTGCGGGGATCCTCCAAGATTTCCAAACTTTGGTTACAAATGCAGGGTTGGAGCACTTTGTTGAAGGTGAACCAATCCAATATGTTAAGCTAACCATGGCTTTTGTGCAGGACTTCTGGTTCACTTGGTCTACTTCTAATCCCATGGTCCACTACAAAATATATAATATACCTGTCGACCTGCCTTTTGCTGATTTCTATGCAGCAATTAGAGTACCTCAGTGGGGATCTTGTGAGAAGATCAAGGAGAGGCCAAAGTCACTTGTTGATTTGTATACTGAGATTTTCCAAGGTTTCTACTTATCAAAGGAAAGTGGTAAAATTTGGAACATTCAGCTCCCAGCTATTAGATACTTTGTCTATTTCATTACAAAGTGTGTTCTTGCTAGAAAGACTGCTAGAAAGTTGTCTTCTTTTGATCTAGCTTTTATTGCAGCTGCTCTGAATAGGAATAGTTCTTATAGTTTAGGTGATTTGATAGCTCACCGTCTCACCACCAACCATGAGAAGGGTTGAGTTTGTGGATGTCTCATTGCTTCTAGGATGCTAGCTTTCCATGGTTTAGAGCCTCACTTTTCAGATTTTCAGTTTCCCATAGAGAGGCTTGATATTGAATCCATGATTCAGCATGGTTTTGTTTATTTGGGAGCTAATGTGATAAGTTTGCCATATGAACTATCTTTTTCCCAGCAAGGTCGGAGAAAGCGTAGGAATGAGAAAATAGTTTATTTGCCTGCACCTGCTTTGTTTAACTTTGATAACAGGCAAGGATGGTCACTTACGGAGGAGGAGGTTGACACTTATGTGGGGGAACTCTCCCAGCAACAGGAGAATGTTGAAGAGGATGCCAAAGACAATTTGGTTCATCCCTCCAACCTGGGAGAGTCTTCATACCAGCAGCCCTCATTTGATTGGGGCGCGTCTTCTTCTTCATTGCAGGCGCCTGACTATGATCATTACTATGATGACCCACCAGCATGGGAGTACTATCCGCACTATTGAGCCCCACTTAGGCCAAAAGCCTAAGCTTGGGGGGAGGTACACCGGAAACACACTCATCTTTATATCATGTTCGGTCGGTTCTTTGTATATCCATTGTTTTGTTTTCTTTTTGGTTTTTGTTGCTTCTTTTTAAAAACCAAAAAATATTTTCGTTGTCTCTCTTGGTTTGTTTCTTTGCTTTGGTTTGCCTTAAAAGAAAAATCCAATAACATTTTTCTTTGTTTGGTTTGCTTTGTTTTTGTTTGGTTTTTCTTTGTTTGCTTGTTTCTAAAAAATCGAAAACACCAAAAATATTTGTTGTTCTTCTTTGGTTTTGTGAGTTCTTTGCAGGGTTCAGTCGTTCTCAGTGGATACTGGTTTTCATGTTAATTATTCAAGTCACATAAGTGAAGGGCAATAATGAAGATTAAGAAAACTCGAGGTGTGGTAAGAGGCTGGTAACGAACTCTATTTGTTTTATTTTTGTACACATACTCATCATTGTGAGGATGCTTAGCCTGTTTGTGTAAGGTGTATGTCATTATGAATGCTTAGTAGTTCTTGCTTGTCTATGATTTGCTCCAGCTTGCTAATAGTTTGTAGCATGTCATATGAATGTTTGCTTGCATTGTTTTATTCATACTTTGGTATGACATTGTGTTATCCTCCTCTGACTGTTCATGTGAATCGACTTGGCACATGCTCATGCATGCATATGACTAATCAAAGTAAGACTCGGTGATTTATTTTGCCTCAGAGTTCTTGTATCATTTTCATGCCATAATTAGTCTTGTTTTGTTGCAAGCATGATTATGACGGCTATTGCTCTCTCGTTTGTTGCTCCCTCTCTATTGCTAGACTTCACTTGCACTAAGTACGTGCTTTACCTATGCTTCTAACTCCCCAAAACCAATATTGCCAGCTGTGTCCACCATACCTACCTATTAGTATCATTTGCTATTTCAGTGCATATTCCATATGCCGTGTTTTCTTCCAAAATAAAATGTTTGTCTGTTTTGAGAAATTTAGTTAGTAAAGCTCTCATGAACTTGATGGCACATTTTATTCCTTGCTCTTAATAATTCTGAACCATTGTGACTAGTCCATGAAATTTATATGATTGCTTATTATATGCTGGGAGTCAGCAGAATCGTGCTGTCACGGGGAACACTTTCAACACTTGTTGGATATCTCATCTAGTTGATACTTTGCTCTTTTGTTTACGGATGTCGACGATGTGAAATAAAAGGGGAGGTTGTTAGTTCATGGAGTTTATATATTGTGTTAGAGAAACACCTGGGCCGCTAGCCTAAGCCATGCTTAATCATGGTGCAAACTTGCAGCATCACTATAATGAGCATCTATGAAGCATCCTCAATAAAAAGCTATGCATATGGTAAATAAAAAGATTGCTGAGATGCTCATTGTCTGCTTGCCTTCTCATTTTGGTTATGGGAAAGCTCCTGTACCATGTGCAAGGGGTACCCCGTTGGCGGTTCTCGATGATATGCATGTATTTACAATGACAAGAACTTTCAGGTGACCAAAGTTGAGTAGCATGCGGAGCGACCCTCGTACTCAAGGGACTTGGGATTTCCAGTCTATGGTCTGTCAAGCATATGATTCAGAGTGGACCTCAATTTCACCTTAACCACATGAAGATGCCTATGATAGGGGCAATGAGAGCTCAAAGCTAATGAGTACCTTCCTTTCAGCATTGGGAAGCCTTTCAAACCTTCACAAAAACCGTTTTCACAACTTTGTTGAGTCACCACTTATTCTATGAGCACCTTCTTGAGAGCATAGTTGTCATTTTTGTGTTTGTTCCAAAACTTGGTTAATTATGTCATGACTTTGATGCTTGTATCTCTGATATCTTTATCTCTAGTCTTCATGTGAACTTCAGAGGCGCCTCAGCATTTATATTGTGCTCTTCAAACAAAGGCAACGAGATACCACTCTATCATACCTTAATATGAGAATTGCAATGTTGCTTATGTTTATGTTCCATGCTACTTATTATTATTGAGTTGGTTTCTCTTCATAGCTTGCAATGACTATTGAGTAGACTTAGTTGCATACTTCTTATTATGAATTGTCTAAGCATCTACTCATGTGCTGAGAATATATACATCATATGAAGCAAAGTATTCGTGAAAGTTCTTTTATCGCACTTAGTTTTCAACTGAATTGCTTGAGGACAAGCAATAAGCTAAGCTTGGGGGAGTTGATACGTCCAAAACGTATCTACTTTCTCGAACACTTTGTTATTGTTTCTTCTCCAAACTTGTGTGATTTGGATACAACTAACACGGACTGACGCTGTTTTCAGCAGAATTACCTTGGTGTCTTGTTTGTGTGCAGAAAATGAACTATCAGGAAAAATCCCGGAAAATATGCCAAAAACTATTTCTCACTAGAAGATCCATGGAGCCAGAAGGGGAGACGGAGGGGAGGCCTAGGGGGGCTAGACCCACTATAACATCCCAGCATTAGAGCCTAGAAATAAGCTAAACCCAGATGTGTGCATTGCATTCATGCATAGAAAATCCGAATAATTTTCGCTCTTTTAAACAAAACTTGTCAAAGTGATTGAAGATTCTCTTAGCTTGATGGAATTGAAGTAGATCATCAAGTTGACTGCGATAAGTTTCAATAAGACCTTTGTTAAAATCTCATTTTGGGTAAGAGAGATTTGATCTAAGGGTAGATAAAATGTACTATAAGTTAAACCTTAATATAATGTGAATTATATTTGATCATTAGGTGATCATGTTATAGTATTCATTATAATCACTCATAAGTACCAAGTTAAGGATATAAAACAAATAATAAGAATGTAACCACTATATCTTAATCCCATCTGCATACATCCTGAGTATCATAGTAACAGCTAACCTTAAAAACTCCTTTGATGAGTTGGAGTTGGAAAGAGATTAAGTCAAGATCATCCACTATATATATATATATCTTTCTTTCTATAGAATCTTTATGGAACTTATTTCAATATCTGTTGTTCATTAATGTTGGATAATTCCCCATTGATTCACAAATTCTTTAACTATTAGTCTTTGATCTATTATTTGAAGATACTAAGAAGATAATTTCCAGACAATAAAAGGTAGGATTGATAAAGCCCTGCTTAGCCAACTAAGAACTTCAGTAATAAATGATTAAAGTATTATAATGGTAATGCTTTGGCCACCAATATTGAATGCTTATATTTAGTATAAGTAATACTGGTGGGTAGAACATGATTGGAACCTTAGTAGAGATAAGTGATCGTAGAGTAGTCTTTGCAAACCACATAAATATAATTCAGGGATTGAAGTGTAAGTCACGAGGTTTAAGTAAATATAGGTTGATATTATTCAATTAAAGCTAGTATAGCATAGAGTTTAGAAGTAGTGTTATTCATCTTAAAAGATAATCAACCTTAGAGAAAGATCAGTGATGGAATATTAAGGAAGATTGTGAGTGAAATTGAAGGAACTACTGGTTGGATGGAAGTTTATCAACAGTAGAACTGTCACATCCCAAAATTTTCCAAATTTTGAAATGTGAAAATTAAATAAACAAAATAAATAATTGTTGAAATGTAGGGTGAAAAGAAACTTTTTGATTCCAATTGGAAACATCAAAACCTATTTTGATCAAATAAAATCCTAGAAGAATTTAAAAAGATAAACAAATAATAAATAAAGTTATAAAAGTTGGAATCACCATTTTCTTTTCGATCATTCAATAAAAAGATATAGTTTTTATAAGCAAAGGTAGAAATAATAAATAAGGACTATTTTAAAGAGCCAAATTAAATCTTGGCCAAGCATTGGAAATAAAATATTTTTGTTTAATAAAAGAGTAAAGGATTATTTAAATAAAATCATGAGGATTTATTAATATCCAAATTTTATTTAAGTAAAGACATTTTTTCCTATTTTGAATGAACATTAAAACTTAATAAAGTATTTTATTTCAAAGCGTTTTAGTTTTCAAATAAAACCTACTGAAAAGATTTTTGTAGAAATTTAGATTTCAAATAGAGTATTAAAACATATTAAATCCTATTTGAAATAAAGACTAATGTTATATTATTTATTTTTAATAATTAATAAACCCTAAAAATAAATTATTATAAATTTGACTTTAAAATATGTTGAATAACAGTATTAAAATCTACACAAAGTTTGGTGGAGATTTGAATTCAAATGGAGTTTGAATTGTTTGAATAAAAATCAAAACAGAAATTCAAAATAGAAAAAGAGAAACATTCAGTACAAAAAAATGAAACCAGCCCAACAGGCCCAACAACGCAACCCATCTCTTCCACCCCGCAGTGAATCGTTTTTCCACTCAGAATCTCACACGCAAAGTCACTGACTAGCAGGCCCCACTCCCACTCCCTCTCCCTCGCTGACGAACGGACCCCACACGACTGTGCTTTGTTCCCACCCGCGGCCAGTTCCTCACTGCCGTTCCTAGGCAATTAACTCCGGCATTGAATTCGTTTAAATGTCAGCGTTAATCTCTCAAGTAACCATGCGCTCTTAAAAGCCTCTCTCCCCTCTTCCATTCCCCCCAAGCAACGCCTCCTCTCTGCCTCCAATGCAATTGGAACCGAGAGCACCGCCTGCTGACGAGCTTCTCCGGCCGATTCCGGCGCCGTCCGACCGCCCCACGCCTCCCAGAGCACACGAGTCTGCTTCCCCTCTTCTTGCGCATCTTCCAGCACCAACCCCACATCTGCGCGAGCACCGTAGCCTCGACAACCTCGATATCTGAGCGCCGCCGTGTCTGCCATTGCTCCGGCAAGCCTCCCTGGTAAGGACAGACCGCCCCGGTACTTCTCGATGATGCTCCCATGATCCCCAGCACCGTACGCATCTAACAACATGCTCTGTTTGCCTTATCGCGCCCTCAAACCCCGCCTCCGACGACAACCAGACGAACCCAATGCCGCCTCTAGCTCCGGTGAGCAATTCCTCGGGAACCAGAGCGCCCCTCGACGAACCGACCACACCTTGAGCTTCGTCGCACTCCCGCGAGCACGGTGAGCATCCTCTCCCTTCCCCGCGCGACCTAGTCCCTTGGCAACGTCTCCGTCGGAGCGTGCGCCACCGTCAGCCGCCGCCAGCGCCGCCAAACCATGGTCGAGCTGCTGTGGTCTGTCGGATCTAGATCGAAGGATAAGATTAGATTTTAAACGAAGGGATATGCATCCATCTGTGCCGTGCGTTTTAAGTGAGATCCTGCGGCCAGTGTTGATCGATCCGCACGAACCGTTACCGACCAATAGTATTGAGCCACGTGGCCAGAGTTAAATTAAAACCGAAATTTTGATCTATTAGATATGCAAACTTGCAAAATTCATAAATTTTAATCTACACGTCCAAATTTTGCAAATTTTATATCAATGGAATCAGCAGGACAAGTACTTTGCAACCATGCACTTTGTTTAATGTTTTGCTTCTAGGAAATTGGTTGAATTTGCAGAAACTTTTGTAGGCATAATTTGAATATAAAAATTGTTCTAGAAATATTTTTAAGGTGAAATCTTTGCTAAATGGTTTGTTTTGAACCTACTGACCTTAGAAATCAACTTATGGATTTAAAAATGTATTTTGTGAAGTTAAGGAATAAATATTTGAGTTAGAACATTTCTAATCAAATAAAAATATTGTTTATGGGTTAAAAATACTTTTTGAGTAAAATCTTGGGAAAATGATTTGAGTTAAACTCTCTGACTCTAAACAACAAAGTTTTGAGAATTAAAAATATATTTGATGAACCCTATAAAATTATTACTTTGCAAAAAGGAATTTTTAACAACATAAAATATCACTTTGGTATAAAATTAGTTTATGGGGTGAAACCTTTTGCAAATGTTTTTACCACTTTTGTAAATGACCAATATGAGCTTTAAAATGTTTAGAGCCTAGTAGAAACCACTTTTCCAAATAAAACCATCTTTTGCATGTTTGCATGCATGGCCATGTTTTTGTTATTTTATGTGGTGAAATGGTTTGAATGCTAGTTGAATATGTGTTTGCTTGATTGAATTGTAGTGAAGTTAGAAGAGTGTGATATTTGCAAGATCAAGAAGTGAACCAATATTATCTACTAAAAAGGCAAGTGACCCTATCATCCATGTCCTAATATTTTCATTACACTTAGTGGATTTTTGTAACATGCATGATAAGACTACTATATTTCTATGCTATACCATATCCTATTAGGATATCCTTATATCTCCCTTAGTGAAAACATAGTAGTTGTAGTAAGCTTAGCCCTGCTATATATTTGGGATGGGATACATGATATGTTTATATAAAGTGTTGGAAAGATATATGTTTTAAATAATAAAACAAGTACTCAATGAACCACCTGGGTGGACAAGGATACTCAAGATTTGGACAAGGTGGCAACAAAGGGAACCATGTTTATATGGCTCTCTTTTTGTGTGTGCACTAGAAGAAAACCACCGAGGGACTGAGAGATTGAACATGTTTTCGTACAGTGGCTTCCGTGTACAGCCACATGCTAAATGGGATCTGGCTTAGTCAACTACATAGTGGAAGACCCATGCATTGGCATCTTCAAGTTAACTAGAATTGTGTATGGGAAATATATCCCTACATTGGTGCCTGGTAGACAAGCTAGCATTGTGTATTGGGAGGACTTCTATCAAAAGACTTTGTCACATTCTCGATCTGTCGGTACTCCATTTTGGTGAGTACTTATCCAGCAGCCACTGTTGGCGTCAAGACGAGATTGTGTCATGTGCGTAAAGTGTACAACATCTGCAGAAGATCAAAATTCTAAGTACTTAGCCGTGTCCCCGGTTATGGACAACTCTGAGCAACTAGGGCCTGAAGCTATGGAAGATCTTGACATTCCAATTTCTCAAAGTAAAACTTGATGGTGACAAGGGATTAGAAGCACTTGGAGTTTTCCAAGGAGTTTAGAAAGATTTGTCAAAAGATCAAAACTATTTTCAAAAGATAGGATAAAACTATATTGCTTTCTGCAAATGAGCCTAAACCCTACTTAGCCAAATATGCATGTAATGATAGGATCCACTTATTTCTACATAGTAGTGAAACTTGCCAATACAATTCAAATGTATTGACCCTTGTGGCTGCAACTTATTATGTTGCAGGTTTGTTCGATGTTAGTGAAGTGTGTTGATTAGGATTACAAGTCTACAACCAACATGATTGCCTCACTTTGAAGATGAAGGACTCCATGCTATAGTTATTTCTGCTGCATTATAATGAGATAGCCAAATGAGCTATGTAAAGATGTAATGAATTATTTTATTCCTGGTTATAAAGTTGTATTATGACCTTTGATCCAGGGACTAGCATTGTAAACACAGGGATCTCTACCTAATTAAAGGTTGGGACCTCTACAAGAACAGTAAATACAACCAAGCAAGGATATGAGAAAATCATGAAATATCCTTGAATCAAACTCATAGGATTCATCCATAAGTTTAGAAGAATGATATATGAATAAGAAGATTTAAATGAGTAAAGCTCATCATACTAACTATGATGATGGATAGGAAGAAGTATTATATCTAGGAAAGGAATTCCTTAATTAGAAATCCCAGATTGTAAAAATTATATGTTATAAAACATTTTCCTATTTAATCATGGTAAGCAACCAACTCTAAATCCCAGATCAACATAATATCCATCTTATGTTGTTGATCTATCATCTTATGTCCATATCACTTTATAGAAATATTTCCCTGTAGCAAATTACATAAGCACATTTCTGTTAATTTCAACCATCTTAACTATATGTGCTTAAGTATATTTTTATCAATTCACTTCTATAAAACACTCTAATTATAACTTTCTATTAAAAAGGGAGATTTCATCAAATACTATATACATAAGGCAATATGCTTAGTCATTAAATCTTGACTCTTAAAAGGAATGTAAGCTTATACAAAACCCTAAAGCCCAGGGTAGTACTCATAATTCAAAACCCTAAACCTCTTTGTTTATCACAATAGAATATATACACTTCATTTTCTAAACTAATGGGAATAGTAATAACCATATCAATATCTTTCATGTTTTCATGCATCAAATAATGATCCAGGATCATTATACACATAAAATTTATATTCAAACTAGGAGCCAATCAGAGTTAAGTCTATAAAAAAATAAGAAGATATCATTCAAGAAATACCTAGCTAAAATAGGAGATAAAAATAATAAGAAAAGTTTCTAAAAACTATTAACAAGGGGATTCATATTAAGTAAATAAAAGAAATTCAAAAAGATGATATAATAAAAAAATTCACAAATGAGACTTGGTATATTTAGTATTGTTGTAAATAACCAGCAAACAAATCATACAAAGAAAGGTTCAAAATATAAATCAAATTCAAATCTAAATAAGAAAACAGAAAATAGAAAAAGGATAAAACAAATAAAAATACTACCTGGCCGTGGCCCAACAACCCTACACCTATCTGACGCCCCTGAGCAGCCCACAATAGCCCAATAACCAGCCCAGATTCTTTTCTGGCTATGACTGAAAAGTGGGGTCAGGAGAGGACCACGGGTTGAGCTGAAGAAATTGCCAGGGGGTTATCCGCAAAAGTTGCATCGTCGTCATCGTCACGCACATAGGCAGCTCGCTGGCGGAGCTCGCCGCCGCTCGATGTCGTCGTCGTCATCAGCCTTGCGCCAAGGTACTCGCCGTTGTTGCCAGGAGGGGATAAGAAGGCCACCGCGATGCATTGCCTCCATCCCCATCTCCAATTCCTCCTTATCCTCTCAAATGCGAACGGGACCAAAACCCTAGCTCACCGGAGCCAGCTCTCGCCGTCGAACCACGTCTCCCCACACCATTCTGAGCCGTCATGGAGAAGCGCCTTCCTCCGTAGATCCTCGGGGTAGAAGCTTGCATCAGGGGGAGCACTAGAGCAGGTGAATTTTGCCATTCCTCTTTGCAACCGTTCATCAGAATCCTCGTCGGGAAGCTCGATTCCGACCGCTCCTATCCTCGCCGACCACTCAATCATCATCAGGGTGAGTTCCTGAACTTCACAGTAATATTCAATCCCCGGATCTCATTGTAAATCGTCGTTTCATCATATGCCACCATCGGAGCTGAAGCTCCGATGACTATTTCCGAGCGGCGCTGCCACTATTAGGTTCAGTAGGTTGCGCTTATTCGAACTAGGCTTATCTCGCTTGCTAGGGCGCAGTAGATCGTCGCCGGCGACCAACCTCTGGCGGCGATGATGGTGCTGACGCCATCGTTACGTCATGATTGCACCACGTCAGCTAGTTTGACTGGTCGTTTTCCTGCGTGGCAAGTGTCGTGGCCCAGGGCCCATGTCATTGACTGGGGTAGATAACCATTCGGTAACAAATGCAATACCTTTAACCTGAGAGCTGAGGTGGACCGTGGCCCACTAGTCAGTGACTAGGGCTAGCTCTTGATGCGGTGTAAAATGTATTTTCTGTTAAGAAATAAATAAAATGTTATAATTCAATTAATAATATTCTAGAAATCAAATAAATGATTAAATCTTGTTTAATTAATAACTTTTGATTTATAATTCAGAAAAATGTGTATAATATATGAAAATTTTCAGAAAAATAAAATCTACAACTTAAAACAATTATCAAATATTATTATGATGATTATTAAATAAATAGTATTTAATAAAAGTTTTATAAGTAATAAAAATTTGATAACTCATATTTTTATAATGATAAATGTTAATAAGAATTCTAATTTAAAACTATAATCATGTATTATTATTTCACTCAATGAAATATTTAATATTTATTAAGTAATTATAAAGTAATAAGAATTTATAAGAATCATATCTTATTATTTATAAATCACGAAAAGTATGTAATATACCAAAATGATCATAAAAATAATATCTACATGTTAAAAATCTAATATTCTACTTTTGAGTTAAATAAAAATTAAATATTTTAATAACTCAAATTTAAACTTATTTACTTCATTAATAATTCATATAAGGATAAATAAAATTTATTACTATTTCTAAAATAAGTCAATTAAGTCTAATAAATAATATTAGTCTTAAATATTAATAATATGAAGCCATAATGGATTAAAACATTATAAACATCTTTGTATTAAATTATCTTCAACTCTAAGTGAAGATTATATTCTCAAAGGATTCCAATTCATGATAAAAACCTTAAAGAACATCTTGTGAATAAATCAGATCCTTTCTATCTACTTTAACTATCTATAAGTATTATACTTTCAAAACTATCTATATTTTTTAAGTTAACTTTAGTCTCCAAAAATCTAAATATAATACAATAAACATTACTTTATGTTTTATAGTTAACTTTGGTCTGAAATTGTTAAATTACAAATCAACTCAAGCCAAACCATCTAGGCAAACCAATAACATCAACCACCACTAACTAACCACAAAGTTTGTGTAGACCTTAGAAGAGAAACCTTTACTTCGAAGGTTATCCTTTTTGCCACTTCAAACAAGAACTCTTGTATAAGCAATCTTGACTAGCGTTTCATAAGTGTATAATTTACTACTACATATGTGTTGCTCACAACCACTTATAAGCTTTAATAGAAACACAAATGTAAAACTTATCCAAAAGAACCACACATTCCGAAGTAACCATTTCCAGAATCCAAACCCTAGGACAACGTTATCCCCGGGATTTGTGTGTAGAACGTGCATCACATTACTTATGCATAAAAGCATATTGCTTCTTTTAAACATTACTCCTTACCAGACCAATGATGCTGATTTCAGATTTTGGATCTTATACTGACTCGAAGACCGTGAGTGCATAATCTTGCAATCAAAAAAGGCAAGTTCACACTTGCTCATGTCCTTTGTTTAGTTTCTGTAAAGTATTTTACACATCCAGTGTTGTTATCACCTGCATTTGAAAAAGGTCTAAAAACACTATTTTCGGTAATAATGTGAACTATTGGTTGCTGATCCAGGGTGATCAGCTAATCTATTAAATCTGACAGTTGGAATACCACTGTTCAGAACTATATCACCTAGGACTTAACAACCAATGTCGCCAGTGATTCTTGCGCCGTATATTATGCATTGACCATGAGATTTGGAATGGGACAGAGAAGTCAGCTGTATCTTCTTCCTTTCGCATGAAGCCGGATGTGCAGGTCGTGGCTGTTATCCTCGTAGCGTGCATATTAATTGGTAATTCATAGAGGATATGTAGCATATGGGTGGGAACCCTCAACGTCCCACGATAGTTCTGACATCTAACGGTTTGTACAAACCATTGCCGTAATTCTTTATGTGGGCATTGTGTATACCAAGGAGGCATAGCGAGGTCTCGAAGGGGGACTGATTGGCTTGGATCATCTTATGGGCCCACATCATGGAATTATGGACGGGAATAAGCTGCCCGGTTATGCAACAAAGAGTTGATCTCTCATGGGTAAAGTAACGCACCTCTATAGAGTGTAAAAACTGTAACTTGTTACTCCCTGTTCCGGGAAGGAGCTGCGAACACGGGGGGAAAGGAACTCCATGAAAGTTCTGGTAAACCCGTGAAGGCTGACGGACATAGCTTTTCAGAATAAAAGCAACCTTTGAAGAAATGTTTATGAAAACATGCATTGCCTACAACCTACGGTCTGTGGCTATAGTTATAGTGCATAAAACACTCCTTTTCTAGTGAATTTTCTGAGTATGCTCGTACTCAAAGTATCTTATTAACCCTTGCTAGATTCTGAAGCCATTAAGAAGATGTCTACATCAAGTTATGCTCCAGGAATCATCAAAAGCTAAGGCTTTTCAGTGAAGTCAAGGAAGTCAACACATTCATCAACTCAAGTGACGACGAAGTTACGGATTAGATAGGAGTGTAATCTCTAGCCAAAGAACCTATTTCTGTCGTGTGTTGCAATAGCAGCAATGCCAACCTCTTAGTTAGAATACTAGATTTAATAGTATAATCGTTATCACGGTGTTCATTTTTGATCCTTCTTCGTAATAAGTTCTTTCTCTCTCTCTCTTTAACCTAGAGTGTTCTCTGGATCTTGTGTAAAGAGTGAGTTGTAACCTTTAGCCATGTATTGGACCCGCTGTGTTTCTGTTGTGCCATTCTGAGGGATGTAATACTAGTGAACGGTGTTTCATTGGTGTTATGTCAACGACTATAGTATACTTCATCATGCAGTGGTATGCTGGGTCACCGCAGTTGGTATCAGAGCATATGCTTTGACCTTAGGTTGGAAACCTAGTAAATGGGTAGAACCTGTAGGACACAACCTAGAAATAATGTCACATCCCAAGATTTTCCAAATCTTGTAATGTGAAAAATAAATAAACAAAATGAATAATTGTTGAAATTTAGGGTGAAATGAAACTTTATTTCTAAATGGAAACTTAAAATCCCATCTTAAACAAACTTTAATTAAAGTTTGAATTCAACAAAATCCAAATCAAGAGAAATGCATTCCTCATAAAATGCATCTGGAAATTTAAACACTTGAGAAATAAATCCAAACCCTAAACCCTAATGGAATAAAATCATTTCCAAGTTATCTCCAAGCCTATGGATTTGATCGATATAAAAATTTGTCAACAAACATTTTTAAAAGATCAAGAAAGACAAATAGAAATATTATAAGACCATATAAATTGGTTTCACTTAATTTGGAGCCATAGATAAAATCCTATGAATTTAATAAGATAAGGAAAAGTAATTTCCAAAGCTAATAAAACACTTATCTAAAATCCATACCAAATGGTGAGCAAATAATCCTAAAGATATTTTAAAAGGATAAATAAATCTCAAATAAAAATTTCACAAATTGGAATCACCAAGTTTGGATCTCTAAATAAAAAGTTATGGATTTTATAAGATGAAGAAAGAAATATTAAATAAAGAATATTTAAAGACCAAATCAAATCTTGGCCAAATCCATAATCAAATGGAATGAATTATAATACAAATCCAAATAAAATAAAAGGATAAAGAATTTCCAAAGTAAAATAAAATGGCATTAACCATTCTATCCCTATTTTAATAAAGACAAATCTCTAATAAGAATTCATGAGAAATAGTATTTTGGAATTACCCAAGTGGAATAAAAGTTGTTTAATTAACTTAAATAAAATAAATCTTCCAAAACAAAATTTAGGGAATTAAAACTATATTTAATTCCATTGGAATTAAAACAAATACCCAATTTAAATGATTTATGAATCATATTAAAAACTTTTCCAAATAATTCAAGATGAATTATTTGACACCCAAATAATCAAATAAAAACCTACTTAAAAGATTTGGAAGGTTTTGGAAATTCAAATGGTGTTTGAAAATATTTTTAAATCTTAATTGATTTAAAACAAAGGCCTTTTGAATAATTAAAAAAACCCCAAAAAGAATAAAATTTTGTTCCAAAATAGACTTCAGATTATGTTACTAATCAATATTTAAAGCTACACAAATTTTGGTTGAGGTTTGAATTCAAATAGATGATTGAATTGATTAAACAAAATCAAAACAGAATAAAAGAAATGGAAAAACAAAAACAAAGCAGTACAAAAAAATGAACTAAGCAGCCAGCCTAACAAGGCCCAGCAAGCCCATCTTTCCACCCCACCCGCAGCGAAACATTTTCACTCAAGTTTTGACCCACGGCGTCGCTGACGACCTGGACCCACTTCCCCTCTCTCCCTCTCGCTGACAACGGACCCCAGCACCACGTCATCGTCTTCCTCGCGTGAAACCCGCCCCCCCTCTTTCCTCCTTGCCGTTATTGACATTTGAACACGGCTTCAATACGCGTTGATGCCGCGACCATTACTCGCCGCGACTGTGCCCTATTAACTGCCTTGGTCTCCTCTCCCTTCTCCCCCAGACCTCACCCCACATGAGCCACCAGGCCGCTAGAATTTTGACCTCGAAGTCCCTCTGCCCGACGGTACTCCGGCGACAATTCCGGCCAAACCCTGCCGCCCCTCGCCTCCTCGAGCACCCAAGAGTGACCACCAGACCCTGGCGATTCTCTCTGCATCCTCAACTTGCTCGCGCTTGACCCAGGACGTGGGCAACCTCCTCGACTGAACATCACCGCCGTCTGCTCCCTCTCCGGCGACTTCCCTGGTAACCATCTGACTGCCCCTCGTCTTTCCAAAGATACGCCTGTGACCAGTGACTTCTTCCGCAACTAATGCCACCGTTTTCGTGTCCTAGCTTGCACCGTAGCGTCGCCTCTGTCGTCGACTGTGAGCAACCGCCATCTGTCTCGTCTCCGGCGAGCAATCCCTGCAACTCCAGCGCGCTCCTCGACAAACAGAAGGCACCTTGAGCTTCCCCACGCCACGACGAACTCGGTGAGCACCTCCCTTCGCCCTCTCGCATCCTGTAGTGTCGTCACCGCCACCGTCTGACCGCACCACCACCACCTGCCGCCGCCAGCGCCGCCCATCTCTGGCAAGCGTGTTGTACGCCGTTCGATCTTGATCTAGTGGCTAGGAAAGAAGCTAAGCGAAGGGGTAAGTGGCCACCTGTGCCGTGCGATCTAACTTAAATCCTACGGCTTGTATCTCTCGATCCAACCGAAGCGGTACCAACGAGTAGTATCACGCCACGTGGCCCTGTTCGTTTGATTAAAAACAGAATTGATCTATTAGATGTTCTAATTTGAAAAATTCATAACTTTCAAACCACACGTCCAAATTTTGCAAATTTTATATCAATGGATTCAGCAAAACAAGTACTTTCTGACCATGCACTTTG
Organism: Avena insularis; assembly: GCA_023614405.1. NCBI lineage: Eukaryota > Viridiplantae > Streptophyta > Magnoliopsida > Poales > Poaceae > Avena > Avena insularis. The sequence continues at coordinate 227,608,718 of CM042689.1, read as the reverse complement.
TTTAGTAAAATGCTTATGTTAAATTGATTGTTTTTGCAGAAACTTATGTAAGCATGTTTAGAATATAAAAATTGTTCTAAAATTATTTTTGAGATAAAATCTTTGGCAAATGGATTGTTTTGAACCTACTGACCATAGGAATCAATTTGTGGTTTCAAAAATATTTTTGGTGAAGCAAAAGAATGAATCTTGATTTAAACCATTTCTAGTCAAATAAAAATAATGTTTATTTATTAAAAATACTTTTGGGAGAAAATCTTTGGGAAATGTTTTGGAATAAACTCTCTGACCCCAAGCACCAAGTTTTATGATTTAAAAATGTATTTGGTAAACCCTATAAAGATTGCTACTTTGATAAAGGCATTTTCAACCACATAAAATAATGATTTGGTTTGAAAATGGTTTATAGGTAAAATCTTTTGCAAATAGTTTTGCCACTTTATAAAATGACAAATAAGTGTTTTAGAATGTTTATAACCTATTATAAACCACTTTTGTAAATAAAACAAAGTTTGGCATGCTTGCATGCATTGTTTTGTTTCTATTATTTTATGTGATGTTTTGCTTGAATGGTAGATTGAAATATTGCTTGCTTGATTGAATTGTAGTGGAATTTGAAGAGTGTGATTGTTGCAAGATCAAGGAGTGAACATATATTCTCTACCAAAAAGGCAAGTGATGCTTCATACTTTTGTCCCATTATTTTCACTATGCATTAGTGATATTTCTAAGTAGGACTTGCATGGAATTTTGCTAAGTATAAACTATGCCATGGAAAATCCTAGTAGATGAAACCTTAGTAGAATTTCCTAAGTTAAGATTCCTACTACTATCATGCTTAGCTTAGCTAGTAGAAAACAAGGGTGGAATATATATTCATGCTATGGAATATTTCTAAGTCTGTGGACTTGTGTTTTGTTAATAAAACAACTAAGTGAATGAATCACCTGGGTGGAATGGAAGGAATGGTTTGTGTTGAGTGGTTCACAAGGCCCATTTCTATGGTTTACCTTGTGTATCTCACTTGTGGATGGCCACCCAGGAACAAAGAGATTTGAGATGTCAAATGTTGAGAAGCTTCAAGTGCAGCCACTTGGCATTATGGGCTCTGCCTGGATCGTATAGGTTGCAATAACTTAGCCAAATGGACAGTTGGTGGTAGGGGTTTGATAGGTTGGAACGCGTCCATTCTGGTCTAAGGGAAGGCTTCTAAAAGATCTTGTCTTGGTGAAACCAAGTCTTGTGGGGAAAGTGCACAACCTCTGCAGAGTGTAAAAATCTAAGTACTTAGCCATGTCCCTGGTAAAGGACAATTTGAGCATCAAGACATGGAAGCTATCAAGAATCTCCTCATCCCAATTTCTAAGTTAAAATCTTGTGGTTGAACAAGGGTTGAAGGATCACCAATTTCTATTGGGAGATGCCTTGGGAAAGATTTTTGTCAAGCAAAAACTTAGTGTTTCAAATGATAGGGAAAACCTATTTTGAGCAAAGCAAGCCTAAGCTCCACTTAGCCAAATGCATATAGATGATAGACTCCACTATATTACCATAGTATCACTTGCCAATACAATTCAAATGTATTGACCCTTGTGGCTGTAACTTATTATGTTGCAGGTTTGATTGATGTTAGAGAAGTTTATTGATTAGGATTACAAGTCTACAACCAACATGTTTGCCTGTGGCACTTTGAAGATGAAGGACCCCATGGTATTGTTATATTCTGCTGCATTGTAATGAGATAGCCAAATGATCTATGTAAGATGTAATAAATTATTTTATTCCTGGTTATAAAGTTGTATTATGACCTATGTTTCTTGATATTACATCTTAACTATGGATGCTAGCTATTGATCCAGGGACTAGCATTGTAAAACACAGGGATCTCTACCTTATTAAAGGTTGGGAACCTTACAAATAATGAAGAGTTCTCTAGTGATATGAGGGATATTCACTTGAGAATAATCCTGTTATGTTACTAGTGCGATAACTCTTTTATATGATTGCAATTCCAATCATTACCCAAGAGTTTTAACTCTATGTGACTGATGATAATTTCTTATCCACAGTTCCACATGGCACCTCGATATCCACCTCGGAATGTTCAAGTGATGAACCGGACGTTGGATGACTACGGAGGGGATTGGACAGACAGTCTCCGACAACTTCTATGGAGTTTGGAATGTGAATCAAGACTTTTGGTCAAGATTGACACTTACTATGATGGGCAGGTATTAGCTAAATACTGTGTCATGATCATGTTACCCAAGAAGTTAGGACTTAAGGGAGAAATGCCAGCAGGAGAGGCAAGGTGCATGGCATCTGCATATCAGATTGCCGTAGCAGCAGCCATAACCATGATCCGAGAACATAAATCCCAAGCTCTAGAAGGTAGTACTCACACCATTATACCACATGAAACCTCAAACTCAGAACATGATTTAGATCACTCTACCTTAGTCCAAGATGAACCTACTCTAGCTGTAGAGTATATGGATCGTTATCGGTCTTTGCTAAACACTTATCATAACACTCACCAAGTTTTAGTTCAGGAGATGGATACGGTCATTGAGGATTTTACTGATCCTGATAAAGCAATGGCTCGTAGGAAGAAGCTAGATAAAGAAGCTAGGCATCCCAAATACATACCTTCAGGAGAAGTGTTCGAGGAAACTGAGTTTGATGACCCAAACTCAAAAAATTATGCCTATTACCAGAATGACTTCAAGCCACCTGAAGACCTATGGACCAAGTACAATTACGAACAACATGAATGGAATAAAGTTATTGCAAATAAACCTGAGCCTAACAAGTATGGATGGGAAATAGAATCTCAAGTTAAAACCATAGGGAATCCTATACCTTGTGATACAGGTATTGAAGAAGAGACCAACTATAACCATAGAGAGCCTTATGGACAATATGTGGGTAATAAGAATCCAATCAACTTAGAAGAGTACTCCAATAGCTACTATACCAATATATATGACTGGATCCAAGAAAAAGCGAAGGAACCAACTTACTATGAGGAAGCATTGCCAGAAAACCCGGACTATTCGGTGGAAGATTACGCCAACTCTAGTCATTTTTCAATGACTAATCTCAGTCTCGGTAATTCTAATCAATAATACACACCTCCTGGATTCTCCTATGCTCCAGAAGGCAGTCGTAGGACTTCACGTCATCATGGACGGAACTCCAGGAAGCACTATAGGAAGATGAAAGTGAGAGAGAAACAACATCCCAAGGGATGCGGGCTTGAATAATGTATATAGAGGGTAATGCGTATTGTATTTTGAAGAGTTTGCCGAAATAAGTGAGGATATATCCACAAGAGCAAGAGATTCTTGTAAGATAGTTGTGTAAATAGGTTTGAGGCAAACAGTTGGAACACCTGGTACATTTGTAAATGATTTAAAAACTATGTATAATACAGGGTATATGCTTTGTTGTTTATCGACTTTTGGATCTTTTTGATTCTTCTTGATTGACTAGATCTATACATTAAGTTTAATTAGGTGTGCAAATGCTTGATGTAACACCCAGTTATTACTTGATGTTATAGACCTAGATAGAAACAGGAATTCGTGTAAGGGAGTGACGAGTTTCAAAGATCATAAGGAAGATTAACTTGAATGATGTAGCATGATAGAAGGGGTATTTACACCATTTGGGGAATAGATAGAACATAAGTCACATTCTTGGCCAGTTTAGGAAGAAAGCATGGTGGAGGAGATGTAAGGAGTAACAAGATATGATAAATTGAAAGTTCATTCAAAGTAGGTAAGATGCTAAGAAGTCAATGGAGAGTTGTTTCAAGTTCATGGAAGTATCCTGAAAAGGTACCAAGAAGATACCTTAGAACCAAAAGGGTATTCAAGCTCTGACAATTCAGAGAGAATGTAACTTGTAGGTCAGAAACTGTAAGATACTACCTACCACTCAGAATGTTCCGCCTTGGGTACCTAATCCCTTGCCGACATTCTAATACGCAGTCGGTATTCTGTCCGTAGCTGGTATTTGGTTGACATAGTTAATCAAATTATCATAAAGGTTGCATAAAGAGCATTAAATTTGGCCTAAGTTAAGTAAAACCTCAGAAAGTATAAATTTTTTAAGGTGATCGTCTCTCAAGAGGCTTCGCAAAGTTAGATTTATCCCAGCGAAAATATCCAATAGGGAGTACGATATATAGTGCTGGAAGATTTTCTTCGGAGATCCACAATTGTGTGGATACACCGTATAATCTTTCATCAGACCCTAAACTGGTAGAATTTAAGCTGAACCGAGATCAATATTCGAGTTTAAGAACCAATGGTCTCTATGTATGTAATTTAAAGAATATTCGTAAAATCTAAGGGGGAGAGTAGACGTTATGAATGAAGGATGAAGAAAGTACTATAGGTAATAATGGAAGATTAGTGAAAAATCGTGAGAAGGTTTAAACTTGATAAAGTATACATTTAACCGACTAATCCAAAAAGAAACAACTCTTAAGTAATCTTAAGAAATAATAGAGAACTTCCAATTAGACATAGGAAGAGAATAAGAATTCTAATGAGTATGGACTAAATGAGTTTAAATCCAATTTTGGAAGGAATACCAGTATCAACTATGCTATGACAGTAATAGAAGGGTAGTCTTTTGATTACTAACAAAGGTATATAGAAACTTAAAACTTATTTTTAAGGAGACCCCTAAACTATACTTAAATTAGTAATAAAGTTTGATGTTTAGATAAAAAGAATTAGATTAGGATATCTAATCAGGTTATGGAATACTCCAATTAATTCCATTTAAGGTCATCATGAAGTGGAGAATATAGCAACCACTGCAAGACAATTTCTTACTCTGAAACATGAGAGTTTGCGAACTTCGAGGACGAAGTTTATTTTAAGGGGGAGAGTTTGTAACATCCAGCATTAGAGCCTAGAAATAAGCTGAACCCAGATGTGTGCATTGCATTCATGCATAGAAAATCCGAATAATTTTCGCGCTTTTAAACAAAACTCGTCAAAGTGATTGAAGCTTCTCTTAGCTTGATGGAATTGAAGTAGATCATCAAGTTGACTGCTATAAGTTTCAATAAGACCTTTGTTAAAATCTCATTTTCGGTAAGAGAGATTTGATCTAAGGGTAGATCAAATGTACTATAAGTTAAACCTTAATATAATGTGAATTATATTTGATCATTAGGTGATCATGTTATAGTATTCATTATAATCACTCATAAGTACCAAGTTAAGGATATAAAACAAATAATAAGAATGTAACCACTATATCTTTATCCCATCTGCATACATCCTGAGTATCATAGTAACAGCTAACCTTAAAAACTCCTTTGATGAGTTGGAGTTGGAAAGAGATTAAGTCAAGATGATCCACTATATATATATATATATCTTTCTTTCTATAGAATCTTTATGGAACTTATTTCAATATCTATTGTTCATATATGTTGGATAATTCCCCATTGATTCACAAATTCTTTAACTATTAGTCTTTGATCTATTATTTGATCTTATCAAAACATCTACTTAAATCTTCTAATGAGGGCATAGTCCATTAATAACCTTAATCCAATATAATATACTAAGAAGATAATTTCCAGACAATAAAAGGTAGGATTGATAAAGCCCTGCTTAGCCAACTAAGAACTTCAATAATAAATGATTAAAGTATTATAATGGTAATGCTTTGGCCACCAATATTGAATGCTTATATTTAGTATAAGTAATACTGGTGGGTAGAACATGATTGGAACCTTAGTAGAGATAAGTGATCCTAGAGTAGTCTTTGGAAACCACATAAATATAATTCAGGGATTGAAGTGTAAGTCATGAGAGTTAAGTAAATATAGGCTGATATTATTCAATTAAAGCTAGTATAGCATAGAGTTTAGAAGTAGTGTTATTCATCTTAAAAGATAATCAACCTGAGAGAAAGATCAGTGATGGAATATTAAGGAAGATTGTGAGTGAAATTGAAGGAACTACTGGTTGGATGGAAGTTTATCAACAGTAGAACAGTAAATACAACCAAGCAAGGATATGAGAAAATTATGAAATATCCTTGAATCAAACTCATAGGATTCATCCATAAGTTTAGAAGAATGATATATGAATAAGAAGATTTAAATGAGTAAAGCTCATCATACTAACTATGATGATGGATAGGAAGAAGTATTATATCTAGGAAAGGAATTCCTTAATTAGAAATCCTAGATTGTGAAAATTATATGTTATAAATCATTTTCCTATTTAATTTTGGTAAGAAACCAGCTCTAAATCCCAGATCAACATAATATCCATCTTATGTTGTTGATCTATCATCTTATGTCCATATCACTTTATAGAAATATTTCCCTATAGAAAATTACATAAGCACATTTCTGTTAATTTCAACCATCATAACTATATGTGCTTAAGTATATTTTTATCAATTCACTTCTATAAAACACTCTAATTATAACTTTCTATTAAAAAGGGAGATTTCATCAAATACTATATACATAAGGCAATATGCTTAGTCATTAAATCTTGACTCTTAAAAGGAATCTAAGCTTATACAAAACCCTAAAGCCCAGGGTAGTACTCATAATTCAAAACCCTAAACTTCTTTGTTTATCACAATAGAATATATACATTTCATTTTCTAAACTAATGGGAATAGTAATAAACATATCAATATCTTTCATGTTTTCATGCATCAAATAATGATCCAGGATCATTATAGATATAAAATATATATTCAAACTATGAGCCAATCAGAGTTAAGTCTGTAAACAAATAAGAAGATATCATTCAAGAAATCCCTAGGTAAAATAGGAGAGAAAAATAATAAGAAAATTTTCTACAAACTATTAACAAAGGGATTCATATTAAGTAAATAAAACAAATTCAAAAAGATGATATAATAAAAAAATTCACAAATGAGACTAGGTATATTTTAGTATTGTTGTAAATATCCAGCAAACAAATCATACAAAGAAAGGTTCAAAATATAAATAAAATTTAAATCTGAATAAGAAAACAGAAAATAGAAAAAGGATAAAACAAAGAAAAATACTACTACGGAGGCCCTACACCTATCTCGACCGAAGCTTAACAACAGCCCAAGAATCAGCCTAGAATCTTTTCCGTCTGGATCGACAAGTGGGTCGAGAGGACCACGTGTTGAGCTAAAGAAATTGCCAGGGGGTTATCCGCAAAAGATGCATCGTCGTCATCGTCACGCACACAGGCAGCTCGCTGGCTTAGCTCGCCGCCGCTCGATGTCGTCGTCGTCAGCCTTGCGCCAAGATACTTGCCCTCGTTGCCAGGAGGGGATAAGAAGGCCACCGCGACGCATTGCCTCCATCCCTATCTCCAATTCCTCCTTATCCTCTCAGATGCGAACTGGACCGAAACCCTAGCTCACCGGAGCCACCTCTCACCGTCGAACCACGTCTCCACAGACCATTCTGAGCCGTCATGGAGAAGCGCCTTCCTTCGTAGATCCTCAGGGTAGAAGCTTGCATCAGGGGGAGCACTGGAGCATGTGAATTTTTCCATTCCTCTTTGCAATAGTTCGTCGGAATCCTCATCGGGAAGCTCGATTCGGACCGCGCATGTCCTCGCCGACCACTCAATCATCATCAGGGTGAGTTCCTGAACTTCCCAGTAACATTCAATCCTCGATCTCGTTGTAAATCACCGACTCATCATATGCCACTGTCGGCCACCGTCGGAGCTCGTCGAAGCTGAAGCTCCAATGACTATTTCCGAGCGGCGCTGCCACTATTAGGTTCAGTAGGTTGCGCTTATTCGAACTAGGCTTATCTCGCTTGCTAGGGCGCAGTAGATCGTCGCCGGCGACCAACCTCTGGCGGCGGTGGTGGTGCTGACGCCATCGTTACGTCATGATCGCACCACGTCAGCTAGTTTGACTGGTCGTTTTCCTGCGTGGCAAGTGACGTGGCCCAGGGCCCATATTTCATTGATTGGGGTAGATAACCAATCGGTAACAAATGCAATTCCTTTAACCTGAGAGCTGAGGTGGACCATGGCCCACTAGTCAGTGATTGGGGCTAGCTCTTGATGCGGTGTAAAAAGTATTTTCTGTTAAGAAATAAATAAAATGTTATAATTCAATTAATAATATTCCAGAAATCAAATATATTATTAAATCTTGTTTAATTAATAAATTTTGATTTATAATTCAGAAAAATATGTATAATATATGAAAATTTTCAGAAAAATAAAAAGTACAACTTAAAACTATTATCAAATATTTTTATGTTGATTATTTAAATAAATAGTATTTAATAAAAAAATTATAAGTAATAAATCTTTGATAACTCATATTTTTATAATGATAAATGTTAATAATATAAATAAAATAACAAAAATCTTAGAAAAATAAGAATTCTAATTTAAAACTATAATCATGTATTATTATTTCACTCAATTAAATATTTAATATTTATTAATTAATAAGAATTTATAAGAATCATATCTTATTATTTATAAATAACAAAAAATAAATGTAATATACCAAAATGATCACAAAAATAATATCTACATGTTAAAAATCTAATATTCTACTTTTGAGTTAAATAAAAATTAAATATTTTAATAACTCAAATTTAAAATTATTTACTTCATTAATAATTCATATAAGGATAAATAAAATTTATTAATATTTCTAAAATAAGTCAATTAAATCTAATAAATAATATTAGTCTTAAATATTAATAATATGAAGCCATAATGGATTAAACCATTATAAACATCTTTGTATTAAATTATCTTCAACTCTAAGTGAAGATTATATTCTCAAAGGATTCCAATTCATGATAAAAAACCTTAAAGAACATCTTGTGAATAAATCAGATCCTTTCTATCTACTTTAACTATCAAATTATAGAAATTACCACAACACTATAGAAAGTTCAAAAGTAGTTAAGTGAAAATATATCTGAAATTATAAACTATACTCACTCATCTATAAAAGGTAAATGATACTACTCTATCATAGGATTAAGAAACCATTATCTCAAGTAAAAGAATAACCAGTCTTAAATAACTTTAAGAAAACATTTCAGATACACAAGGTACAAATGTATAAGTATTATACTTTCCAAACTATCTATATTTTTTTAAGTTAATTTAGTCTCCAAAAATCTAAATATAATACAATAAACATTACTTTATGTTTTATAGTTAACTTTGGTCTGAAATTGTTAAATTATAAAGCAACTCAAGCCAAACCATCTGGGAAAACCAATAACATCAACCACCATTAACTAACCACAAAGTTTGTGTAGACCTTAGAAGAGAAACCTTTACTTCGAAGGTTATGCTTTTTGCCACTTCAAACAAGAACTCTTGTATAAGAAATCTTGACTAGCGTTTCATAAGTGTATAATTTACAACTACATATGTGTTGCTCACAACCACTTATAAGCTTTAATAGAAACACAAATGTAAAACTTATCCAAAAGAACCACACATTCCGAAGTAACCATTTCCGGAATCCAAACCCTAGGACAATGTTATCCCCGGGATTTGCGTGTAGAACGTGCATCACATTACTTATGCATAGAAGCATATTGATTATTTAAACATTAGTCCTTATCGGATCAATGATCCTGATTTCAGATTTTGGATCTTATACTGACTCGAAGACCGTGAGTGCATAATCTTGCAATCACAAAAGGCAAGTTCACACTTGCTCATGTCCTTTGTTTATTTTCTGTAAAGTATTTTACAAATCCAGTGTTGTTATCACCTGCATTTGAAAAAGGTCTAAAAACACTATTTTCGGTAATAATGTGAACTATTGGTTACTGATCCAGGGTGATCAGCTAATCTATTAAATATGACAGTTCGAATACCACTGTTCAGAACAATATCACCTAGGACTTAACAACCAATGTCGCTAGTGATTCTTGCGCCGTATATCACGCGTTGACCATGAGATTTGGAATGGGACGGATAAGTCAGTTGTATCTTCTTCCTCTCGCATGAACCCAGATGTGCAGGTCGTGGCTGTTATCCTCGTAGCATGCATATTAATTGGTAATTCGTAGAGGATATGCAGCATATGGGTGGGAACCCTCAACGTCCCACGATAGTTCTGACATCTAACGGTTTGTACAAACCATTGCTGTAATTCTTTATGTGAGCATGGTGTACACCAAGGAGGCATGCGAGGTCGCGAAGGGGTAGTGATTGGCTTGGATCATCTTCTGGGCCCCACATCATGGAATTGTAGATGGGAATAAGCTGCCCGGTTGTGCAACAAAGAGTTGATCTCTCATGGGTAAAGTAACGCACCTCTGTAGAGTGTAAAAACTGTAAATTGTTACTCCCTATTCCGGGAAGGAGCTGCGAACGCGGCGGGAAAGGAACTCCATGAAAGTTCTGGTAAACCCGTGAAGGCTGACGGACATAGCTTTTCAGAATAAAAGCAACCTTTGAAGAAATGTTTATGAAAACTTGCATTGCCTACGACCTACGGTATGTGGCTATAGTTATAGTGCATCAAACACTCCTTTTCTAGTGAATTTGCTGAGTACGCTCGTACTCAAAGTATCTTCTTAACCCTTGCTATATTCTGAAGCCATTAAGAAGATGTCTACATCAAGTTATGCTCTAGGAATCATCAAAAGCTAAGGCTTTTCAGTGAAGTCAAGAAAGTCAACACATTCATCAACTTAAGTGAAGACAAAGTTACGGATTAGATAGGATTGTAATATCTAGCCAAAGAACCTATTTCTATCATGCGTTGCAATAGCAGCAATGCCAACCTCTTAGTCAGAATACTAGACTTAATAATATAATTGTTATCACGGTGTTCATTTTTGATCCTTCTCCGTAATAAGTTCTTTCTCTCTCTTTAACCTAGAGTGTTCTCTGGATCTTGTGTAAAGAGTGAGTTGTAACCTTTAGCCATGTATTGGACCCGCTGTGTTTCTGTTGTGCCATTCTGAGGGATGTAATACTAGTGAATGGTGTTTCATTGGTGTTATGTCAACGACTATAGTATACTACATCATGCAGTGGTATGCTGGGTCACCGCACCCACCCCAGGCGCGGGCCCACTAACCCCGCGCCTAGGGGAGGTCTGGCCATCCCAGGCAGCTCCTCGGCATCCCCCCACGACTATAACTTGCCTTCTGACCTAAAAACAGAGGGGGGTTCGATAGTTTTCTAGAAAGAGTTCCGCTCCACCGCCGCCACTAGAAACCAAGATTTGGATCCTGAAACTCCATTCTGGCACCCTGCCGGGACAGGAAATTTGGAGAGGATCATCGCCATCGTCATCACCAACGCATCTCCATCAACCACCGATGTTTCCCTCGTCCATGAGTGAGTAATCCCCCATTGTAGGCTTGGGGATGGTAGGGATTGGATGAGTTCTATCATGTAATCGAATAAGATCTATTAGGGCATAGTGCCTAGTATCTCTATTGGTGCTATTTGACTTTGTTGCAACTTGTTGTGCTTAATGCTTGTCACTAGGGCCCGAGTGCCATGATATCTGATCTAAACTTATTACTGAATCATTATGATAGTATTTTTTGTGATCTTATCTGCAAGTTGTGTACACATATCATTGTCCGAATCCAAAGGCCCCAAAGTGACAATAATTGGGACAACCGGAGGGGATGGCTGTGGTGTGACGATAACATGTGCTCACGGAGTGTTAATGCTTTTCTCCGGTGCTCTATTAAAAGGAGCACCTTAATTGCCAGTAGTTCCCTAGAGGACCCGCCACCACGGGCTGGCTGGACAGAAGATGTTGTGCAAGTTCTCATTTCCAGGACGTATGACTATATTTGGAGCACATGCCTGGGATTGTCTAGTACTTGGATGCTTATTATTATTTATCTGCAATGCCCTAGGTCTTGAAGTTGCATGTTTAGACTCGTCCATGCAACGCCCGCCCATCCATCCCTATGCCTACCGCACTCGAATCCTACTGCTACCATTACTGTTACTATTGCTCCTGTTTCGCTGTTGTTGTTGTTGTTGTTGTTGCTTTGTTGTAGCTACTACAAACTGTTGCTACTGATAAACTTCAGTGAGCAAGAACTATTTCCAGGTGCAGCCGAACTAACAACTCAGTTGTTAAGGCTTGCAAGTATTCTTTGGCTCCCCTTGTGTCGTATCAATAAATTGGATAATACTACCCGCGAAGACTGTTGCGATTCCCTACACTTGTGGGTCATCAAGGGCTAATGTAAAGATTATTATCATGAACATTCTCAACTATGTATGTGTGGGAGGAACTTCGTATTTGGGCAAAGATGCAGCAACTACTGCTCAAATCATCCTCATAACCACAGCAGACATCAATCAACATCAATTGAATTACTGTGCTATTAAGGGACATAATCACGCAGGACGCATCCCATGGCATGAATAGTGTTTTGTGAGTTTTCTATATTCCCAAGTTGATACGTAAGGGGTGCCAACAACTTTATAGTCACTATAAGTGCTAAAATCCCTCCGTTTACCAACAAGTATTTCCCTACATAAAGTCCCCACAAGAGGCAAATATTGAGAGGTCGACTTCTCGCAACATCAAGATGTAGACAATCTACCACATGGTCACAATGATGAATATCATAATAAACTTTATCTTATTTCAATCTGATGGTGCTGGGAAGCACTTCGTCAGGAAACCCCAAGAGCAAGTTGTGAAGCAGCACAGCAGCAAGTTTTCCCTCAGTAAGAAACCAAGGTTGTCGAACCAGTAGGAGTAAGGAAACGTCTCAAAGGTGTTGCAAGAAACATACCTGCACAACACAAACTCAAGACTTTGCCCCATCGAACAGTGAGGTTGTCAATCTCACTGTTTGTTGTAACAAAGGATTAACTGTATGGTGTGGAAGGTGATGATGGTTTGCAGCAAGTAAACAGTAACAGTGGAAGATGTATCAATGGTAAAGATTGGACTTGGGTCCATAGTTCACTAGAGGTGTTCTCCTTAGATAAACAAACATGGCATGATGGGTAAAAAAATTACAGCAGGGCAATTGATAGGACTGAACAAGGCATAACAATGCAATACTAGACACAAAGATCCTATGAGATTCGATTGGGCAATACAACAATATATAGACCACCATCCAACTAAATCTATGACTAGATGTCCACCTTCAGGTTATCATCCGAACCCCCTCCAGTATTAAGTTGCAAGCAACAGACAACTGCTTTAAGCAAAGTGTGTAAGGTAAACAATTCACTAGTTCCATGAACAAGAGACCGTTGTTTCCTCCCTAGTGGCAACATCACATCTACAACCGAAGATATTTCTGTCACTTCCCTTGGAAACTAGAGGCATGAACCCACTATCGAGCATAAATACCCCCTCTTGCAGTCACTAGCAACTACTTGGCCAAGATAGCTACTAACAACAGAGATCATGCAAGATCACAAACAACATAGACATGATAGAATCAATAAGACAAAACCATTAATCAATCTGACATAGTAATCTCAATATCCATCGGATCCCCGCAAACACAATATGCATGATTACAAATAGATTAGATCTTGATCATGAACGGAGCTCACAAGATCTATGCATGAAAGCACAAGGAGGAGATACAACCGGAGGCTGGCATGATGAAGAAGAAGGCCTTCGGGATGATCTCCCCTCCGGCAGGGTGCCGGGAAGAGCTTTAGATCCCCCCGATCTAGGGATGATGGTGGCGGCGGCTACAGACGGTTTCATGGAATATTGATCGGGTGTTTAGGGTTTTGGCATCGGAGGGACTTTATAGGCGAAGAGGCGAGGCAGGGGGGTCACCAGGGCGGTTGCATCCCCTAGGTGCAGGGTGGGACCACCCGTGCGGCCAGGGGGTGTGGCCCCTGGGTGAGCCTCCTCTGTCTCGTATTCTGGCTTCGTGTTGCTCACGGTAAAATATTGACTTTGTCTTTTGTGTAGTCCAATTCCGAGAATATCGATTTTCTCGAACCAAAATGAAGAAAACAGTAACCGCACTCGTGGCAACTTGTTAATAGGTTAGTACCAGAAAACATATAAAAACACCTCAAAGTGTGGACAAAGCAAAGCAAAGTAGATAGTAAACAAGCATGGAGCATCAAAAATTATAGATACGTTTCCGACGTATCACAATCTCATGATAGGGTTTCTCCATCTCCCCAAGAACTAATGAACTACTCAGACATGGTAGCAAACAACATCATGGTAATTATAATGGAAACGATTATCGATGAATAGTACTTGTATAAATCCACAACTAGTGCAATAATTACACCAAGATCTAGATGGGATGGATGGAGATGATGGTGGTGATGAAGATGTAGCGGTTGATGAAGATGGAGATCGATGCCTTAGCCTCCCAGATCTGCTTAGGGCGAGGATGGATCTCTAGGGCAAGTTCCCCCTCCAGATGCCTTCCGGAGGTGAGGTTTCGGCGATATCTAGGTGTTATGTATGTCGTCTCTCCGATCCAGTTGCACGGGGTAAAACTATTTGAGAAGGCGGAGGTGGCGCCAACTATACGGCGGCAACTATACGGCGGCGGCCCGTATAGTTGGTCATTAAACCTTCTGTCTCCTTTGCCCGCTTCATGTTTTCTTCTAGTATTATTAATATTTCCCAAATAAGTAATTTACGTAATGTTTGGCTCCTTTTCATTCCAATATAACTAGTCCAAGAATTGTTTCCATCAGATCCATCATCTGTCCTGATCCTGGTGAAAATAAACATAAAATGTGCGTGCGAACGCCGTAAAATACTAAGATCCTACATTTACAATGCAAAATAATAATATAAAACATGATGCAAATATGCACTCATCAACTTCCCCAATCTTAGACTCTTGCTCGTACCGAGCAAGTTTATCTTAATGATGTGATCCTCATATTCATGAAGCTGAGTCGATAAAATAAATGAGGCAGTTGGAGCATGCGTTTATCATAAAGGATACGTATAAATAAATTCATGAATAGTACCTTACTCAAACCATCCGAATAATATTAGCAGGCTTCCACACCTTAGCAATTAATAGTTCACAAAAGATCTCAACATTATGTAAAAGTATTCGGTTTAACCGAATGAGTTAGTGAGGTAGTACCAAGTGTTTTTAAGATTAACATATTCACTTGGGATTCAAAATGTCAAACATATCTTTGTCTTACTACAATATAATGGTATATTCCTATTTGATCTTTGCATGTTCACTCTTTTTCTTCATCTTTCTTTTTCTATATATATTTATTCTCACACTTTTGTTTAAGTGATGTGCAAAGGAGCTAGCCATATATTCACATCATGTAGGAATTTCAAAGTTTAACGATCTTAATTATCAAATTCCAAATATATATGAAGCATCTTTATAACTTGAATATTCTACCTCAAACTTGTTCTCACTCTATTTGATAGAACTTGTAATTTCTCCTTTGTTCAAGGTTTTCCTTTTTCATCTTATTTAATTAGATAATTTCTCTTTTTTGTAAATCAAACCATCGACCTACAACATATTGATCAAATTATATTTATATGTTCCATTAATACCAATGGTGTGGAAGATTCCTATTGCTATTATCATGTGCAAGTAAAATCATACTCATGTCATTCATATATCCAATAAGACAAACTCAAACTCAATAATGCTCCATATATTATAATAAACTCAAAATTTCATAAGAGGGATCAACTATTCCTAAAGGGAATTCTAATGATGCAAACTTTATTTATGAGCTCGAACTAATGCAAAACTAGAATAGAAATAAAAACTTGTAAGATAGATTACAAGGTCTTAAAGATCTCCCCAAGCTTGGAATCAAGCAAGGAGGGATCAAATAATCCCTCGCGATAATTTGATACCATGTTTTATTGAAGGTTAACGTGGAGCCATAACATGTAGAACCGCGGTGCGTAGCTTCTTGTTGGTGTCCTCCAGAGTGGTGATGCGGCTATAGCACCTGTGCAAATCAGATTGCAGAGTATCCACCCTATCTGCGAGCTTAGTCATCATCAGGAGAAGATCATCATTTCCCTCTATCTCCTTGAGGTGATGACGGACTTCAGCGCGATGGAGTAGTTCCTGCTTCTAATATATCTCTAGTGGCCGCACGTGATCTTTTGTCCTGGGGACAACTTCTTCTTCATCATCCATTATTGATGGATCGGGGAAGTAGAAGCTGCTCCTCCACTCCTATTGAGGTTTCACCCTCATACAAGCACTAGTGGTACGCCTCGAGCGGGGCAACGCCGGTCCCTTGCTAGCACCTACACCAATGTTAGGTATTTCCTTATGCTTATGCAGCCTTGGATCTGTAGTGATGAACTTAACCGTCTCCACACGTACTTTTCCATGCGTCTTGCGGCCTTCTCTCTCTTCTTGAGTTCTTTTCATCGCCACCCAATCGACCTCTGGAGGATCATAGACGTCATGGCAGATGTAAACGTCGCCCCAGCCTTTGTCGGGGTCGCTTTTGAAGAAGCTTGGCTCAACGTACTCTTTGTACCCCCGGGCTAAACCTCTCCACTTCCTCATCTCCGTCCTCCACCGACGGGCTGCTAGAAAGGTCCCTAGGAGCAATGAGCCCCATAGGTTTTCCATGGTCTGGGACGGGATAGCGCATAGAGGGATTTGTTCCTGGTGATTTGTGATTAGAGAGCAGCACAAGGGAAGTATATAAGAGGGGTCAGAGGTCGGTAAAACTCGCTAGAAACACCAAATTCTCATCCAAGAAAACAATCCAAACCGATTAAGAAAATAAATCGCGGATTTGGAGGAGTCCTGCGCCATAACGACCAACTATACAGTTGCGGCCCATATAGTTGGTTTTGGGAAGATGTTTCCAAATATCTCGAGCACAGGTCGGTAAGGCGACCGACTAGAAACCGACAAAAAGTTTTTTTAGTACACAATAATAACGAGAATGGGTTGACGGTACTGAAGCTTTGACGACCAAATAAATAGCGGGAGAATTTTCTCTAGCCGTATAGATACGGTACCCCGAAAATATTTTTTGAGGGGGATACAGTACGTTTAACGACCAACTATATGGTGGCAGATTTTTCTCTGGCCATATAGTTGAGACCGTATAGATGCCGCATTCCGAAATTATTTTGCAAGGGGGATACATAACTTTTAACGACCAACTATACAGTGGGAGAATTTTCTCCGGCCGTATAGTTACAAAAACCCCCTCAAAAACTTCAGAAAAACAAGAGGAATTCAAAGGTGGAATTTTTAAAAGCAGAAACTGTGAAAACAAAACACTTACTAGAGTTAAAAAACTTACCTTCCACTTACTGTTTTATTTAGCCGGGAGTGACAATCTCCTCCAACAATAAGGATTTCTTCTTCTTGGGAGGATTTGACCTTACCTCATATAATAATTTTTGAAAATAAAGATCATCAAGACTAAAGTTCCTCTCAATAAGATTAATATCTTGCTAGGCACATAGATATGATGCATCCACTATCTTTGCTTCTTGTCTCTGCATAATCTGCAACTCAAATTCTTAAAGTAAAAGGATCCAACAAATCATTCTTGTCTTATGAATCTTCCTATCGAGGAGTTCTTTTAAACCATCACGACCCGTATGAACTCTTACTTTTGCATCAACAATATAATAAAAAAACTTATCACAAGAGAAAAATAGAGCAAAGAGTTGTCTTTCTTCCTTAGGATAATTCTTTTGAGAACTATTGAGAGTTCTACTAGCATGATGTATAATATTAAATCTGTGACCTATATGTTGTCCTAGAGTTACTCCTACAACATCATCACTAGCTTCACATAGTAAATCAAATGTCATATCCCATATAGGTGGTTTAATGATGAGAGCACGAGATAAATCATATTTAAGTTTATAAAATGCAATAAGGCACTTATCATCAAAATTGAATCTTACTCCTTTTTGCAACAGATTAGTCAAAGATTTAGAAATTCCAGAAAAATTCCTAATGAACCTTCTATAAAATCCTACATGACCAAGAAAACTTCTTATACCTTTTACGTCCCTTGGTTGTGGCATTCTCTCTATTGCTTCAACTTTAGCCCTATCTACTTCAATACCCTTTCATGATACTTTATGTCCAAGGACTATGTATTCTTTGACCATAAAATCGCACATCTCCCAGTTTAAGACAAGATTGGTTTCTTCGCAATATTGCAAAATTCTATAGAGATTATCCAAGAAACTAGAAAACAAAGTTCCATAGACGGAAAAGTCATCCATAAATACTTCCATTATCAGTTCTATAAAATCTACCAAAATAGCAGTCATGCATCTTGAAAAGTAGCTGGAACATTACATAACCCAAAAGGCGTGCGTCGGTAAGAATGTAAACCATAAGGACTAATGAAAGTTGGTTTAAGTTGGTCATCAGGATGAACATCTATTTGGGAAAAACCAGAATATCCGTCGAACTAGCAAAGATGAGTGTTGTTTGCTAACCTCTCTAAAGTTTGATCTATGAACGGTAAAGCATAGTGATATTTCCTTGTTTTCTTATTCAATTTCCTAAAATCTATGCACATCCTATGTCCAACAACAGTTCTAGTAGGTATCAATTCATTGTATTCATAGAAACAATAGTAAAGCCGTCTTTCTTAGGAATACAATGAACATGACTTACCCATTCACTTTCTTTTATAGGATAGATTATACCTGCATCAAGTAGGCGTACTATTTCTTTTCTTACCACTTCCTTCATTTCAGGCTTTAGTCTTCTATTAAATTCTGTAACTGGTTTAGCACCTTCCTCCATAAATATTCGATGGGAGGCTATCATGGGACTGATACCCTTCAAGTCATCCATTGAGTACCCAAAGGCCTTGCGGTGCTCCTTTAGTACCTTCCTAAGTTCTTATTCTTCCCCTGAAAGTTGAGCACTAATAATAACAGGAAATTTATTAGTATCATCTAAGAATCTAAACTTAAGATTATCTGGTAGAGTTTTTAATTCTTGTGGTTGATACGTCCAAAACATATATACTTTCCCGAATACTTTTGCTATTGTTTCTCCTCTAAACTTATGTGATTTGGATACAACTAACACGGACTGACACTGTTTTCAGCAGAATTACCTTGGTGTCTTGTTTTTGTGCATAAAATGAACTATCGAGAAAAATCCCGGAAAATATGCCAAAAATTATATTTCACAAGAAGACCCACAGAGCCAGAAGATGATACGGAGAAGGGGCCTAGGGGGCCCAAACCCCTGCCAGGTGTGGGCCCACCACTAGCCGCTCCTAGGGGGTGCAGCCACCCTAGGCACCCCCACGGCCTCCCTCTGCGCATATAAGTTTCCTTTCGACATAAAAACCAGAGGGGGTTCGATAGTTTTCCAGAAAGAGTTCCGCTCCACCGCCGCCACTAGAAACGAAGATTCGGATCCAGAAACTCCGTTCTTGCACTCTTCCGGGACGGGGAATTTGGAGAGGATCATCGCCATCGTCATCACCAACGCATCTCCATCAACCATCGATGTTTACCTCATCCATGAGTGAGTAATCCCCTGCTGCAGGCTTGGGGATGGTAGGGATTGGATGAGTTCTATCATGTAATCGAATAAGATCTGTTAGGGCATAGTGCCTAGTATCTATATTAGAGCTATTTGACTTTGTTGCAACTTGTTGTGCTTAATGCTTGTCACTAGGGCCCGAGTGCCATGATCTCAGGTCTGAACTTATTATTGAATCATTATGATAGTATTGTTTGTGATATTATCTGAAAGTTGTGTACACATATCATTGTCTGGATCCAAAGGCCCCAAAGTGACAATAATTATGACAACCGGAGGGGATGACTGTGGTGTGAGGATCACATGTGTTCACGTAGTGTTAATGCTTTGCTCCGGTGCTCTATTAAAAGGAGTTAATTGCCAGTAGTTCCCTAGAGGCCCCGCTGCCACGGGCTGGCTTGATAGAAGATGTTGTGCAAGTTCTCATTGCAAGCACGTATGACTATATTTGGAGAACATGCCTAGGATTGTTTAGTACTTGGATGCTTGTTATTATTTATCTGCAATGCCCTAGATCTTGAAGTTACATGTTTAGAATCGTCCATGCAACGCTCGTCCATCCATCCCTATGCCTACCGCACTCAAATCCAATTATTACCATTACTGTTACTATTTATCCTGTTTTGATGCTGCTGTTGCTACTACCAAACTATTGCTACTAATAAACTTTTGTGAGCAAGAACTATTTCCAGGTGTAGCTGAATTGACAACTCAGTTGTTAAGGGCTTTCAAGTATTCTTTGGCTCCCCTTATGTCGAATCAATAAATTGGGTAATACTACCCGCGAAGACTATTGCGATCCCCTACACTTGTGGGTCATCAAGATTATTTTGGGGCGCCGTTGTTGGCGAGCATAGCTTTATTTGTAAGTTCACTTGGATCTATTATTGTTCACTGCTACTCCTTTCATCATGGGGATGTCTCGTGATGGAAAGTTCCCTATTTTACCATCCACTACAAGAAGAGGTACAGTCCTAAACACCTATGCTGCTCTTGATTCACCGTCTGTTATAAGTAAGCTTGTCACACTACCACCACCTACTCATGCTACACACACTGCTACTACTGCTGAATCTGAAACTGCTTTTGATGCTCATGATGTTACTTCTACTGTGCTTGATGCGAGTGGTTCATTAGGTCCTTTCCTATATGCTACTATGGCTAGTCTAGGAAATACCGAAACTCTTAGTGAAGACACTGTCACACCTGTTAGCTCACCTGAGTCTAGTGAGAGTTATGATATTAATGATGGTTACATTGAGTTCACTGATGAATTTGTATAAGAGTGCCGAAACACACATGGTACTAGTGCTATTAAGAGTCTCCTTGCTAGACGTACTATTATGCCTAAAATGTCCTCTGATCCTAAGTTTGCCACCTCTCCCATAGATATTAAAGATGAAGACTATGATTTCTCTCTTGATTTATCTTATTAGATATTGTTGAGAAAGAACCTTTTTGTGGGACTGAAAATGAGAGTGTTGTGGCTCATATGAATGAGCTTTCTACTATGAGTGCTTTATTCTCTGATGATTTTAAGATGTGCAAGTACTTTGTTACTAAGATCTTTCCTTTTCACTAAAAGGAGAAACTAGGGCTTGGTTTAATAGATTACCTCCTGGTTCCATTGACAGCCCTGATTTCTTGATTGCTTCTTTCTTCCAGAAACATTTTTCTCCCAGTGCTAGACATGATGCTTTGAAGAGACTTTTTGATTTTAAACAGGGAGAAGAAGAGAAATTGCCTGAGTCATGGACAAGGTTCTGTGCCTTGATTCATGCACATCCTGGATGTCCATTGCCTAAGAATGAGCTTCTTGATATTATTATAATGGACTAACTAATGATTCTAGGACCTACCTAGATAGCTTTGCTGATTGTGTTTTCAGGAAAAGAACTCCTATAGATGCTGAAGAATTAATGGCTAAGATAAGCAAGAATTATGATGATTGGACTTCAACTAAGCTAAATACACCTGACCTATTGTTCCTGAACCAGTTACTCCTGAACCAGTTCTAATACCAACACCAAAGAAGAGGGGAATTATTGCATTAAATGATGAAGTGATGAAGGAAGCTAAGAAGTGTCTAAAGGAGAAAGGTATTAGAGTTGAAGATGTGAAGAATCTATCTCCTATAGAAGAGTTATGCAAGCCAATTCCTCACTCATCTACTATTGAGGTACACTCTCTCCACTTTAATGAAGGGGATATTCCCTATAGTAAGCCTTCGGATCAATGCTTAGAGGAACTTGACACATTTATTGTTAAACAAGGTAATTTTAATAAACAAGTTCAGTATCATTTATTGGAAAACTCTAGAGCTATCCATGAGTTGAAAGATATTGTGGAAAGAACTTCTAATGATATTAAAATGTTTTGTAAACACTTTCAAATGGTTCAAACTCAACTTGATCAACTTACTAAGGTATAAAAGGATATGCTAATTAATGCCTCAGGAAATAAACATGCTTATGGAATTAGAACTAGGAGTGGTATAGCTACTCAAGATCCTTTATATCCTAAAGGACACCCTAAAAGAATTGAGCAGGATTCTCAACAAGGTGAGAATAGTGGTAGTCCTCGTAAGAGAAAGAAAAAGAAACACAAAATAGTTGAGGAACCACTTGAACCTGCTGTAGATCCTAATAGTATATCTGTCTCTAATGCTGAAACTGAGAGTGCTAATGATAATAAAAATGCTCCCGATAAGGAAGAAGGTGAGGAAGAACCTAAGAAGCAGACTAAGAACACTAGGTACACAAAGGAAGATTTTATTGCTAATAAACATGGTAAAGAGAGAGAACCATGGGTGTAGAAACCTATGCCTTTTACAGGTAAGAAACACAAGTCAAAGGAGGAAGAACACTACAACAAGTTTTGTGAGTGGATGAAACCTTTATTTTTTGAAATTCCTTTGACTGATGCTATTAAATTGCCTCCTTATTCAAAGTATATGAAGGATATTGTTTCTAATAAAAGGAAGATTCCTAATGAGGAGATTTCTACTGTGCTTGCTAATCACTCCTTCAATGGTGTGGTTCCAAAGAAACTTGGTGATCCAGGTATACCAACTATTCCTTTCTCTATTAAGAATAATTATGTTAGAACTGATTTATGTGGTTTGGGAGCTGGATTTAGTGTTATGCCTTTTTCTCTCTACAAGAGACTCCAGCTAGAAAAGTTGATACCAACTGATATATCATGGCAAATGACTGATAAGTCAACTACTATTCCTGTTGGTATATGTGAGGATGTTCATGTTCATGTGGCTCATAATTGCTTGGTTTTAACTGACTTTGTTGTGCTTGAAATGCCTAGATATGATAATATGTCTATTATTCTTGGGAGACCTTTTCTTAATACTGCAGGTGCTGTAATTAATTGTAATCAAGGAAAAGTAACATTCAATATTGATGACAAAGAGCATACTGTTTATTTCCCCAAGAAGGTTGTTAGAAGCTATTGCTCGAATTCCATTGAAAATATTGAGAGCATTAAGGTTGGAGAAATATATTCTCCCATTCTACATGAAAATTTTGAAACTATTATGATTGGGAACATTGCTATCAAGTATGAGGTAACATAATCACCTTGTGGATTGCAAATTTTTGTTTCATATAAGATTGTTTTGGTAACAAGACTTGATCAACCCTGTTAACAAAAGGATTTTAATGAATAAAAATAATGTTTTCACTATGGTTATACTTGCTTTCTTTTACTTTTCTCCTTCCTAGTCTTTGCCTTTCTTTTGCTAGCTTTGGTTTTGTTAGTTGTTTGCTTGTTAGTTTGTCTTAGAGCTCCTGTAGTTTGGCTTTTGCTTTGCTTATGCTTCTTCTGAAAAAACTATTTCTACAAGAAAATCAATTTTCATACCCTGAAAATTGACCAAAAATAAAGTTTCCCGAAAAATCCTAGATAATTCAAAATAAAATTTTCCTTGAAAAAAGGGGCAGAGAGACACCTAAAGTGACCCAGGGGCCACCCCAGGCCACCAATGGTAGGCGTGGCCTACCAGTGGGCGGCGCCTGGGAGGTCTGGCCCACCTAGGCTCCTCCAGGCTGCCTCCTCAAAGCCATCTTATTTATCTCTCTCGAAAAACACCGGAAAACTTGCTCAAGCTCGAGTTCTTGTTGTTCTTGCTCGTGATTTTCGATCTCCTTGCTCAGCCCCTCTTTGCTGCTAATTTTTGGAGAGATTGTTCCTTGGTATGTGCCTCCTCCACTTGTCCAATTAGATTTGTGATTGGTAGTTTGTATCTTGAGTATTTTGCTGCTATATGTGACAGGTTGTTTGAGCTTGCATGCTTGTTCTATGCTTAGAAATTTCATTTTGATGCATGTGTAGTCCTCTAGCAACCTCCTATAGTAGTTAATCATCATTTATCAACTTAGAAATCACTTGGTTTGATGCTTGTCTAAAATTTCAGAAAAGGGAAGTCATGGACCACCACACATTTGGTGAAATATTTGAGGGTGATGCACCTAGAAGGTTAAGGCTTCCAAGATCATCCACCAGTGTCAGGACCTCATACAATGAGGATCCCATCACTCCGCGATTTGGTGACGAGGGAGACGAGGGGGATGCGCACCCCTCCACCTTTCCATGCCAAACTTTCTTGCAGGCTGCTGGGATTCTTAATGATTTTATGAACTTGGTTCGAAGGGCTGTTCTAACAAGTCTTAAGCAGGATGAGAGCGTGCAATATGCTACGCTCACCAATACATTTGTGGAGAGTTTCTCCTTTACTAACAGTGTGTTCCATCCAGATGTTTCTTTCAAAGCTTATGGCAGGTCTTACCATATGACATTGAAGAAATTTTGTGGGGCTCTTGGACTTGGTACAGTTGTGTCAGCAAAGAATATTCCAGCTCAACCTGCTGATTTGTTGGAGCTTTACCGAGGAATAACCAATGATGATAGCCGTAGAGCTCAACGGCGAAAGATAAGAAACAAGCAGCTTCCAGCCATCAGGTATTTCGCTTAATATCTTGCCACTAGTGTTCTTGGTAGGGAGAACACTAGTAATATTTATAGTTATCATTTGGCTTTATTAGCTGTTGCGCTCAACAATGATACCAAGTACAATCTTAGTTCTCTCATTGCTCGTCGCTTAACAGCTAAGGGACCCATTTATGGGGGAATTATTGCTACGTGTGTTGTTGTTGCCTTAGACATTGCTATTGATCCAAATGATACAATCTTGGCTCCTGAGAGGCTTGATCTTGCTGCCATGAAGGCGCATCACTTTGTCACCACTAGCTCTACCCTGGAGAAATTGGTTTATAGAATGTTGTTTATTGACGGGGAAGAGAGAGAGAGAGATCCCTCTCCCCGAAACCACTTTGTTTAGTATTTCTCAGGGACCTTTGTCATGCTCCCAGGAGGAGATGGATGAGTTGTTGCGCTCCCTTAACTTCCATGGGCACTATCAGGAGGAAGCGCCCTCATATTACCCCGCGGTACACTACACAGGGGAGTCCTCGAGCTCGTACCAGGACGAGGGAGCCTCCTCGTCATACTACGGAGGTGCATCGACCTGGGCACCTTGGGATTGAGCCCCACTTAGGCCAAAAACCTAAGCTTGGGGGAGGTATACCGATGTCACACTCATATATATATCATGTTTAGTCGGTTCTTTGTATATCCATTGTTTCGCTTTCTTTTTGGTTCTTGTTGCTTCTTTCTTAAAACACAAAAATACCAAAAATATTTTCGTTGTTTCTCTTTCTTTGTTTCTTTTCTTTGGTTTGCCTTAAAAGAAAAATCCAAAAATATTTTGCTTTGTTTGGTTTGCTTTTTTTTGTTTGTTTTTTCTTTGTTTGCTTTCTTTAAAAAAATTAAAAACACCAAAAATATTTGTTGTTCTTCTTTGGTTTTGTGAGTTCTTTGCAGAGTTCAGCCGTCCTCAGTGGATTTTGGTTTAATGTTATTATTCAAGTCACACAAGTGAAGGGCAACAATGAAGATTAAGACAAATTGGGGTGTGGTAAGAGGCTGGTAACGAACTCTATTTGTTCCATTTTTGTACATATACTCATCATTGTGAGCATGCTTAGCCTGTTTGTGTAAGGTGTATGTCATTATGGATTCTTAGTAGTTTTGCTTGTCTATGATTAGCTCCAGCTTGCTAATAGTTTGTAGCATGTCATATGAATGTTTGCTTGCATTGTTTTATTCATATTTTGGTATGATATTGTGGTATCCTCCTCTGACTGTTCATATGAATCGACTTGGCACATGCTCACGCATGCATATGACTAATCAATAGTCAGTACGCCTCGATGATTTATTTTGCCTCAGAGTTCTTGTATCACTTTCATGCCATAATTAGTCCTGTTTTGTTGCAAGCATGATTATGACAATTATTGCTCTCTCGTTTGTTGCTCCCTCTCTTTTTCTAGCATTCACTTGCACTGACTATGAGCTCTACATGTGCTTCCAACTCCCCAAAACCAATATTGCCAATTGTGTCCACCATACCTACCTATTAGCATCGTTTGCTATTTCAAGTGCATATTCAATATGCCATGTTTTCTATCAAATAAAATGTTTGTCTGTTTTGAGAAAGTTAGTTAGTAAAGCTCTCACGAACTTGATGGCACACTTTATTCCATGCACTTAATAATCCTGAACCATTGTGACTAGTCCATGAAAGTTATATTCTTGCAAATTATATGCTGGGAGTCAGCAGAACCGTGCTGTCACGGGGAACGCTTTCAACACCTTTTGGATATCCTATCCAGTTGATACTTTGCTCTTTTGTTTACGGATGTCGACGATGTGAAATAAAAGGGGAGCTTGTGAGTTCATGGAGTTTATACATTGTTTTAGAGAAACGCCTGTGCCCCTAGCCTAAGCCATGCCTAATACGGTGGAAACTTGCAGCATCACCATAATGAGCATCTATGAAGCATCCTCAATAAAAAGCTATGCATATGGTAAATAAAAAGATTGCTGAGATGCTCATTGTCTGCTTGCCTTGTCATTTTGGTTATGGGAAAGCTCCTGTACCATATGCAAGGGGTACCCCGTTGGCGGTTCTCTATGATATGCATGTATTTACAATGACAAGAACTTACAGGTAACCAAAGTTGAGTAGGATGCGGAGCTACCCTCGTACTCAAGGGAGATGGGATTTCCAGTCTATGGTCTGTCAAGCATATGATTCAGAGTGGACCTCATTTTCACCTTAATCATATGAAGATGCCTATGATAGGGGCAATGAGAGCTCAAAGCTAATGAGTACCCTCCTTTCAGCATTAGGAAGCCTTTCAAACTTTTCAAAACCGTTCTCACAACCTTGATGAGTCACCACTTATTCTAGGAGAACATTCTCGAGAGCATAGTTGTGATTCTTGTGTTTGTTCCAAAACTTGGTTAATTATGTCATGACTTTGATTCTTGTATCTCTGATATCTTTACCTCTAGTCTTCACTTGAACTTCAGAGGTGCCTTGGCATTCATATTGTGCTCTACAAACAAAGGCAAGCGAGATACCACTCTATCATACCTTACTATGAGCATTGCAATGTTTCTTATGTTTATGTTTCAGGCTACTTATTATTATTGAGTTGGTTTCTCTTCATAGCTTGTAATGACTATTGAGTAGACTTAGTTGCATACTTATTATGATTGGTTTAAGCATATACTCTTGTGCTGAGAATATATACATCATATGAAGCAAATGTGTTCGTGAAAGTTATTTATCGCACTCAGTTTTCAACTGAATTGCTTGAGGACAAGCAATAAGCTAAGCTTGGGGGAGTTGAAACGTCCAAAATGTATCTACTTTTCCGAACACTTTTTCTATTGTTTCTCCTCTATACTTGTGTGATTTGGATACAACTAACACGGACTGACGCTGTTTTCAGCAGAATTACCTTGGTGTCTTGTTTTTGTGCAGAAAATGAACTATCAGGCAAAATCCCGGAAAATATGCCAAAAATTATATTTCACCAGAAGACCCACGGAGCCAGAAGACGAGACGGAGAAGGGGCCTGGGGGCCACACCCCTGCCAGGCGCGAGCCCACCACTGGCCGCGCCTAGGGGGGTGCAGCCACCCTAGGCACCCCCTCGGCCTCCCTCTGCGCCTATAAGTTGCCTTTCGACCTAAAAACCGGAGGGGTTCGATAGTTTTCCAGAAAGAGTACCGCTCCGCCGCTGCCACCAGAAACAAAGATTCAGATCCAGAAACTCTATTCTGGCACCCTGCCGGGATGGGGAATTTGGAGAGGATCATCGCCATCGTCATCACCAACGCATCTCCATCAACCATCGATGTTTCCCTCATCCATGAGTGAGTAATCCCCCGCTGTAGGCTTGGGGATGGTAGGGATTGGATGAGTTCTATCATGTAATGGAATAAGATCTATTAGGGCATAGTGCCTAGTATCTCTATTAGTGTTATTTGACTTTGTTGCAACTTGTTGTGCTTAATTCTTGTCACTAGGGCCTGAGTGCCATGATCTCAGATCTGAACTTATTATTGAATCATTATGATAGTATTGTTTGTGATCTTATCTACAAGTTGTGTACACATATCATTGTCCGGATCCAAAGGCCCCAAAGTGACAATAATTGGGATAACCGGAGGGGATGGCTGTGTTGTGAGGATCACATGTGTTCACGAAGTGTTAATGCTTTGCTCCAGTGCTCTATTAAAAGGAGCACCTTAATTTCCAGTAGCTCCCTAGAGGCCCCGCTGCCACGGGCTGGCTGGACAAAAGATGTTGTGAAAGTTCTCATTGCGAGCACGTATGACTATATTTGGAGCACATGCCTAGGATTGTTTAGTACTTGGATTCTTGTTATTATTTATCTGCAATGCCCTAGATCTTGAAGTTACATGTTTAGACTCGTCAATGCAATGCCCGTCCATCCATCCCTATGCCTACCGCACTCGAATCCTACAGTTACCGTTACTGTTACTATTGCTCCTGTTTTGCTTTTGTTGTTGCTTTGATGTTGCTACTTGTCAACACCCGGATTTTTAATCCCAGATGCCTGTTATGCCATACCTCGCAATCCCAGGATTACCATTTTTGCGAGACATAACAGAATTGGATACCATAGTACATCATCCATTACAAACCGTACATAAGTTCTTACACAAATAGGGATCTCATGATCCAGTTCTTAATACAACATCAAGCAGCGGAATACGTAATAATAACGGTAGCGCAGGAAAAGCTCCATCTTCAGGGTCATAGGCAATGCTGACGATGGGAGATGATCCTAGTTGTCGTAACCTTCCTGGGGTCCATCCTCCAGGTACTCATCTTCATAGTCTGGCCATGGGAATAGCCAGGGACAAAGCCATGAGTACGCTTTAAGTACTCGCAAACTAATACTAACAAGTGAGAGGGGTTTTTGATAATAGGACACTAGGCTCTAGGGTTGTTTTGCAAAAGCCAGATTTATCTCTACTAAGTTCAGAAGCAACAAATGCTGGTTGAAGTTTTATAACACCTAAGTGGGGACTTGTATGTCATATCACAACTCTGTTGTGGTCAAGCCAAAGTCTCAATTCATTTCACAAGTCATTTTGAAAAGTCTGATGGGGGAACAGTATGGCCACTCCAACTGTCCATAACCACGGACGCGGCTATTGGAATAGTTTGACACTCTGCAGAGATTGTACACTTTCACCACAACATTCGATACATCTGTTAGGAATAAATCATGAATTCACCATACTCAGTATGCGGATAATCAATCCTAACCTTTCAATTACACGCCCTAGTATAAGCACCTCTCCTATGAGTTTAGCCTCCCAACCATGACCAACTGTCATCTTGGGTACTGCATAGGTGGACAATCTTCACAAGGTAGCCTCAGCTCAGACCTTGGCCGTGAGGGAACTAATACTAAGGTATATAAGTTTCCAGTCAAGCCCTACCCAATCTTCGGGTATTGTGGTTGTACGATAAAATTGGAATGGTATCGCATCCAGACAACCATCAGTTTTATAAAGGGCTAAGGCTCATGCCTCAATATTTTCATCACCAAAATCATCAGGTGTTCGGAAACACATGTCCAAAACATTTCAATAGAATGATCCATCATTCCAAGGTTTTCATAACCATTTTTCCACCAAGTATTCCCACCTAAAGTTGATCAAATTTTATGCTTAGCACTAGCATCTACAAGTGGGGGTAAGTACTAATGAGGGGTGGTACACTAGTGGGGTTTTGACTAAGTTCAATCTCATGCCTTAAGATGACATCAAGACTATCTAGCTTAGGCCAAATTTTATGCTCTTTATGCAACCTTCACATATCTTTCTAGTGTCTACCATTCACTTCGGTAAAATCTAGGTAATAGCTTTGATAAAGAAATAAGGTATAAACCTTGTAGGTAAAACTAGGAATGGTTTATCAAGTGGTTATGATCATATATGCTTAAGGCATATAGTTGGCATGGTAACAAGCAAGTATTGGCTTGCATCAATATCAGTATAAGCTTGCTAAATTGTAAGTGTTAGCTTGCACATTCAACTAGTAGTATTAGGCTTGCATTGGTCAACTTGATTAGTAAAGCTTGCCTTGTGCATAGCAGTGGTTGAAGTTCTCCTCGGCTTCTTCTTCGTAGTATCCTCCTTCCTCCTCATATCCGTGGTCGGTACTAGCGTCTATGAATAAATACGAGGTACACAATCACCAAACAATACTTAATTACTTGCAATCATCACACACAATTGTCCTATAGATGATCTAACATCATCACTAACATTACAAGATTTAGGCTTGGTTTAATTCCTTTTATTTTTAGAAAAGTAATTTCTACTCATTGAAAAACTACTTAAGATTTAATATTCTCCAAACCAAACATGGGATCATGTTGACACATGTCATCACCACATATTTTAGTCCATGGGAATATGATTTAAAGTGGTGTCACAATTTAATAAGGTTTTACCCTTTTATTTTAATTAAATAAAGTGACTAGAAATGCCTATGGGGCATTCTTTTATTACTTGAACATTATTTCTGCAAGTAAACCTTTATATTTTATATATTATGAAAGGTATGGTTAAATGTGATTTTTGAGAGTTGGAATCAACTCAAAAGCTATTATGGTTTCAATTTGAAAAATGTTTGAATGCAGAAAAGCTTCTGCTTTGTTATTTTTACCATGGGTGATCTATAGATCCAAATGACTTGAATCCAACGGTCTTGGATTCAGCATTCCCAGACCTTTCCAACAAAATTAGTTTCATTCAATTTGGTGCACTGAATCGATCTGGGTTAATTTTTGAAGTTGGGTACAGAAGTGA
This sequence comes from Avena insularis, assembly GCA_023614405.1. NCBI lineage: Eukaryota > Viridiplantae > Streptophyta > Magnoliopsida > Poales > Poaceae > Avena > Avena insularis. The sequence goes on along the minus strand of CM042689.1, from coordinate 227,577,935 downwards.
GTTTGAAATAAAAATGGAAAAGGTTTAATTCCAATAACTGGGCTGCGCGGGAAAAGTTAACGGGCCGGCCTGCTAAGCGTAGCGCTTCCGCGGGCTGCTTAAGTGGGTGTCCCCACTTGTCAATGAGACAGGGGGTGCGAAGCGGTACGGGGCAACATGGTGCGTTCGATCTGATTCTAATCCAACGGCTGAGAGTCATCGTCGACATTGAGAAACGCCGGCGAGACAGAAACCTAGCGCGGCCAGTGGGGGTTGTTGGGGGCTCACCGGGGTGCAGGCAAGGGTCGACTAGGCGGGCGAACGACAAAGTCGACGACGGCGAATTTCCTGGTATCGGTGGCTCCTCCTGGGGCGGCTCCAATTGCTGGCTCCCTTCTTCTCCAGAGGCGGCGGGCTTCGGTGAAATTCTGGCGAAGTGTTGCTCGCCTTGCTCCGGGAACAGTGTGGCACGATCAGTGATGTGAGGGGAGTAGAATGGTGTGAAGAATTCGAGCGGGGCTGGCCTCTATTCATAGTCGAGCGAGGGGACCGACGGGGCGCACGGTGAGCTCGTCGGGAGCGATGGTACAGGCGGCTATTAGCATGGGCGAAGGTAGGGGCAGTGCGGTGTTCCCTGGCGATGCTCAACGACATGGTTTCGAGGCTTGGGGCGGTGCGGCTTGGTCTGGAACACGCGACGCGCTGCGCGGCAGAGGCGGCGTCTTCGACGGCAAGCGGTGGCTATGCGTCACTGGGCAGCGAAGGGGGATGTCTGGCGATCTCCTGGGTCGGTGTCGATCCTGTGTGCACGTGGTGAGGGCGGCGCGCGGTCTGTGGGCTTCGGTCGAGGGTGTCTCTATGGCACGCGCTCGGCATGGTCGCCGGGCGGTCCGGGCTGATCGTGCGTGTGGTCCAAGTGGTGGTTCGAGCGCTGGGATGTGGAGTGGCGGTGGGATTTGCCTCCCAGACAAGGTTGGCATGGCTTAATCTTCTCCTAGCTTGCTGTCTCCACTAGGGTGGCATGGGTGTGCTCGGCTATTCACCATTGATGGAAATGCCAAGCTTATAGTGGGGCTAGTGCTTGGTTTAACTGGCTAGATGATCTACTGAGATGGTTGTGAGCTAGAGAGGGAACAAGTTAGGCTTCAATCACTTCTCACTATAGTGTTTAGATTTTGTATGATTTGTGTCTGCAATGTGTTTGATGAAATGGCCGCAAGAATTCAAGTTTTGAATTTTGAAAAGATTTTTGGTGGGTGTGCTAGGTTGGTGCTGGTGAGTCTGCAGATGCTTGGGTTTTGAAAGTTGAGCTTGTTTGAGTGGTTTTTGAAAAAGTGGGATCTTCCCATATGATAAAGATTCAATTTTGAATTGTCATTTAAACTATGCATTTGAAAGTTTCTGGATGATCACAAAGTGGGCCTTGATACTTTGTTATGAGTACATTCAAGGGGTGCAAAGATCCAGAAAAGTTTCTGTTAGGTTCTGAAAGTTTGAGACAGCCAAAGTAGGCATGTGAGTTAAATTGGTCAAAGTGACCATTACTTTATTTTATTTGTTTTGATTTATTTGTCTTTGGGAAAAGTGTGGGATATGTTTTAGATGATGTTTATTTCACCTAAGAAACATTCTACAAGCAAAGAAACACACAAACAAGTTGGTTCAAAAGAATTCCAAATTCAATGCATACACATATGCATGCTTTCCAAATTTTATCTAGAAAAGTTTTTGTTAACTCTAATTTTGATGATTTAAGTTTGATGATTTAAGTTTAGTATTTTTGGGATGTTACAAACCTTCCCCCCTTAAACAAAATCTCATCCCGAGATTTGAAAAAGGACGAAAAGATTACCTAGGATTTGAAGAGATCGGGAAACTCCGCCCTGATGTGATCTTCGTGCTCCCAGGTAGCTTCCTCTTCTGTGTGGTTGCTCCGCTGAATCTTGAGAAACTTGATGCTTCGGGTTCGGGTAGTTCGAAAAGCTTCTTCTAAAATACGGATGGGTACTTCGGGATAGGTCAGGTCATCGTTGATCTCTATGGTCTGGTGATCGATATTCTTGAACACTTTGGTCTTCTCGGGGACTTCGAGACACTTGCGAAGTAATGAGATATGGAACACATTGTGCACGGCTGACATCTCTTCAGGTAGTTCCAATTGATACGATACTTCTCCTCGACGGTTCAGAATCCTGAAAGGTCCGATATATCTGGGGGGCTAACTTTCCTTTGAGTTGGAAATGCTGCATTCCCTTCAATGGCGACACTTTCAGATAAACAAAATCTCCCATGTTGAAGGCGAGGTCTCTACGTCTCTTGCCGGCGTAACTCTTCTGTCGGGATTGGGCGGTCTTGAGGTGTTCACGAATCTTGTGAACCTTCTCTTCTGCTTCTCGTAGGATGTCCGGTCCAAAAATCTGACTCTCTCCTACTTCCGACCAGTTCAAAGGGGTGCGACACTTCCTTCCGTACATAAATTCAAATGGGGCCATTTGCAAAATGGCTTCATAACTGTTGTTGTACGAAAATTCTGCAAACGGCAGACAGTCTTCCCACTTGGATCCATATTCTAACACACATGCTCTCAGCATATCCTCGAGTATTTGATTTACTCGCTCCGTTTGTCCATTGGTCTGAGGGTGATAAGCGATACTGAAATCTAAGCGGGTTCCTAAACCTTCTTGGACTTTCTTCCAGAATCTCGAGGTAAACTGAGTTCCTCGATCCGATACAATGTTCTTGGGGACTCCATGCAAACTAACGATTCTAGCGATGTACAACTCTGCTAGTTTCGAACTCTGATATGTGGTCTTGACGGGCAAGAAATGGGCGACTTTGGACAATCTGCCAACTATGACCCAGATAGAGTCGTTTCCCCTACTAGAAGTAGGCAGTCTAGTGATAAAGTCCATTCCAACGGAATCCCATTTCCATTCCGGAATCTGCAATGGTTGCAACAATCCAGCGGTTCTTTGATGTCCTTCCTTGACTCGCTGACAAATATCACATTTGGCGATATAGCTTCCGATTTCTCTCTTCATCTTATGCCACCAAAATTGCTCTTTCAAATCTTGATACATCTTAGTTCCACTGGGATGGATAGAATAAAGAGTATCATGAGCCTCCTTCAAAATAACTTCTTTCAACTCAGAATCTGCTGGTACACAAAGGCGTCCTTTGTACCACAAAACTCCTTCTTCGTCTTCGGTGAATCCGGGTACTTTGCCTATACCGATACGACGCTTGATTCCGTCAATACTGGCATTTCCCTTCTGCGCCTCTTTAATCTGACTGATCAAAGTGGGCTGAAGTTCTATACTAGCCAAAAATCCTTCACTCACTAATTCCATCCGAAAATCTTCCATCTCTTTGTGCAAACTTGGTTGCTCCTTCAAAATCATGGAGTTCAAGCGGCACGGTAATCTGCTAAGGGCATCGGCTACCACGCTGGCTTTACCAGGGTGATAGTGAATGTCCAGATCGTAATCCTTGATTAGTTCAATACACCTTCTCTATCTCATATTCAGCTCCTTCTGAGTGAATATATACTTCAGGCTCTTGTGATCCATATAGATCTCACAACGGTTTCCCATCAGGTAATGTCTCCATGTTTTCAGGGCTAGAACTACGGCTGCGAGTTCGAGGTCATGGGTTGGGTAATTTTTCTCATGTTGCTTCAGTTGTCGAGATAGATAAGATATAACCTTGCCTTCTTGCATTAGCACACATCCGAGACCGATCTTGGATGCGTCACAATACACATCGAAGGGCTTCGTGATATCCAGCATGATCAAGATTGGGGCTGAAATCAATCTCCTCCTGAGTTCTTGAAAACTTGCTTCACATTTGTCAGTCCATTTAAACTTCTTGTCCTTCTTCAGCAATTGGGTCATGGGTCTGGCGATACTAGAGAATCCTTCTACGAATTTGCGGTAATATCCCGCCAATCCGAGAAATGCACGAACTTGGGTTTGGGTGGTTGGGGCTTGCCAATCTTCTACATCTTTCACTTTGTGGTCACCGCAATTCCTCCATTGATACAATGTGACTGAGGAATCCTACCTCCTGTAACCAGAATTCACATTTGCTAAACTTTGCATACAACTGATGCTCTCTAAGGGTTCCAAGAATGGTCCTTAGGTGTAGCTCATGTTCTTCTTCTGATTTGGAATAAATCAGAATGTCATCGATGAAAACAACGACAAACTTATCCAAGAAGTCCATAAAACTCTTATTCATGAGGTTCATGAAATAAGCGGGGGCATTGGTTAGTCCGAAAGACATGACTGTATACTCATACAATCCATATCTGGTGGTAAAGGCAGTCTTTGGAATATCCTCTGCACGAATTTTGAGTTGATGATAGCCAGTTCTAAGATCAATCTTAGAAAACACTTTGGCACCGGTCAACTGATCAAACAAATCTTCTATCTTGGGCAAGGGGTACTTGCTCTTGATAATGACATCATTCAATTTCCGATAATCCGTACACAAACGGTTACCTCCATCCTTCTTGTCCACAAACAAGACAGGTGACCTCCAAGGTGACGCACTTGGTTGAATCAATCCAATTTCCAGCATGGAATCTAGTTGCTTCTTCAGTTCTGCGAGCTCTGACGGGTTCATACTATATGGTCTCTGGGCTATGGGTCCGGTTCCAGGAATTAGTTCGATGATAAACACGATATCCCGATCTAGGGGCATACCGGGCAAAACATCTGGAAATACATCGGGGTATTCACAGACTATCCGGACTTGGTCAATGGTAGGTTGGGCTATACTCTTGTTGCATTTGAATTGGCGAGGTAAGGTTTCAGATATATGCTCGACTGATATTCCGGCGGTACTGGTCATGGTTATGGCTTTCTTGGCACAGTCAATCAATCCTTTATGTTTGGACATCCAATCCATTCCTAGTACTACTTCCAAACCTTTGGTTCCGACTACTATCAGATTAGCATAAAATCTATGCCATGGATTCGGATAGGGACGGCTTTGCAAATTTGCCTAGCCTTGGTGGTTGATCCAGGAATTTGAACAATCATAACATGCTTTAGTTTGGTTGGTTGAATTTTACTAGTGCATGCAAATTCTTCGATGAGAAATGAATGCGATGCACCAGAATCAAACAACACTCGTGCAAGTACAAAATTAACAGAAAACATACCCATCACAACGTCTGGCGCTTCCTGAGCTTCTTCAGCATGCATGAGAAAAAGACGGCCATTGCGGTTGAGTGAATTCCCTGGGGCAAACCTTCTTCCTGGCTGAACACGACGCTGCTGCTGAGCTGGGGCATTGGCATTGGGGGCTGTAGCATTCTTCTTGTTGGGGCACTCGTTGGAATAGTGGCCTTTATTTCCACAGTCATAACAAGTCACTTGCGACTTGTCCTTGGCTGCGACAGACACAACATTGCTTCCAGTCCTAGGGGCAGTGTTGGTGTTGGTGGTAGCATTGTTGTTGTTGAACTTGGGTGGGGCACGGTTGAAATTGCTAGCGTTGCCGGGGTTGTTGTGATTTCCTCCGGGCCTAGGGTTTCCACGGTTGGGATAGGTCGGACGGTTCATCGGGGTCTGTTGGTTCTTGGGAAAATCTCGGAGATGGGTTGGGGCGATACTTTGGGGTCGTATGGGTTCTGGTTGATGCATCATGCGACGCTATGTTCTCATTGGCTTGGTTGATCTTTCCTTCCATCCGGATAGCAGAGTCAACAAGGGCTTCAATATCGCAAAGGGGATATTGATTAACACGATGCATCTCATCATGCAGACCATTCAGGAATCTTTCTTTCTTCTTGGCTTCGGTGTCGATCTCATCCGGGGCATACCTAGCTAATGACAAAAATTTGTCACCGTATTCCACTACAGTCATCCTTCCTTGCTTCAGTTCTCTGAACTCGTCTCTCATTCTATTGATCAAACCTGGTGGCACATGGGTTCTGCTAAACTTGACCTTAAATTCCTCCCAGGTCATCATCTGGCCTTTGGTCATTGCGCGAACACTGTTCCACCATGCCCTGGCATGTCCGGCTAGATAGTGGGTGGCGAACAAAACTTTCTCGTTGGCTTCCACTCCGGCTACTTCTAGGTTATTTTCCATGGTTTGCAGCCAATCATCAGCGTCTAGGGGCTCTTCTGATTTAGTGAAAACAGGTGGGTTGGTATTCTGGAAGTTCTTGAGCTTAGATCCATGGTTGTCCTGATTTCCGTGGCCTTGGTTGTTGTGGGAAAGTTGGGCTATCTGCTGAAGAGTGGCTAGGTTGGCTTGACGTTCCGCTCTTTCAACTTCACGGTCCGAAGTCAACATTTGCAGAATCTGCAACATTGGGTCCGGGGATGAACCACTTCCTCCATGGCATCTGAAGATTGAGATAGATCATGAGAAAAGAGGGAAATTTCTAAAGTTTTGGGTCTTTAAAAATAAATTTAAAGTTTGACTCAGGTTTTCTAGCAACTTGCTTTTTCATTCATTCATTCATTCATAGCACCCAATACAACACACACCACAACAAAGAAAAACAGATGGTTTTAAGAACCATTCTGAGAACTACGATACAGTGGGACCAAATACTACTCACTATGCTAGTGCTCAAGTGCTACTACTCCTCGGAATCTGTGGCCTCATCATCCTCATCATCATCGATGAAGGCGAAATCATCCTCATCGGTGAAGAAATCCATAGACTGGTCCTCCAGAAAATCATCGTCATCGCTGAGATAGGAGTAGGGGTCTCCACGAAGGTCTTCTCCGGCATTCTCCCTTTCCTCCAACTGCATGTCTCTCTCGTGGATGGTCTCCTCCAGAGATGAGATGCAGTGGCGAAGACGGGCAATGATGCGCTCCTTCTTGTCGAGCTGACGGCGGCGAGACTTGCGATCTTTTGCTAGCATGGCGATGGTTTGGTCCTTCGTCTTGATGATGGCAGACTTGTGGTTGCAGTAGTCACGGCAGTTGTCCAACTCCTGCTGACGATCGTACATCATGAAGCTAAGGTGGTCCAATTGAGTCTTCAGCTCTGGGTGGTATGGGGCTTCCAGTGGTTGTCCATTAGCATCATGCTTTGGGCAAATCTCAAAGCGAGTACCCTTGATCTGATTGATGCTCTGCCCACACAGACGGGAAAGAGCTTCCTGCATGGCCCTGGCAAGTCCATCGAGCCAGTTGTTTTCTCTTAAGGTAAACTGAATTCCTTCCGCAGTGGGAGGTTCAATCTTTCCTCGGAGACTTGCAACAATTAGCCACTGCAGATCTTCTCCTCCTTGATCATTGAGCTGAGCTCCGAAGAACTCGGGGTGTGGACGCTCCAGAAGTTCCGAAAGCTGGTCCAAATCCCTCTCAAAGATAAGGTCTCCTCCATTCCCCAATTGGTAAAACTTGCTGTACTTCACGTCCATCTATAAGAATAGAGGATGAGTAAGTTAGTAAAGTGATCAAGTGTGTCAAAATTTTATGTATTTTGCAAGAGTTTTTGAGGAACATGAATTTTCATGAAAGAATCAAAGGGATAAGAATGAGAATAAGTTTTTGTAAATATTTATTTTTTTTGGTTTTCGAAACTAAGTTTTTGATTCAAACGTCCAGTCTAACTAGGGTCTCCTATGGTCAGGATGGCTCTGATACCAACTTGTCAACACCCGGATTTTTAATCCCAGATGCCTGTTATGCCATACCTCGCAATCCTAGGATTACCATTTTTGCGAGACATAACAAAATTGGATACCATAGTACATCATCCATTACAAACCGTACATAAGTTCTAACACAAATAGGGATCTCATGATCCAGTTCTTAATACAACATCAAGCAGCGGAATACGTAATAATAACGGTAGCATAGGCGAAGCTCCATCTTTGGGGTCACAGGCAATGCTGACGATGGGAGATGATCCTAGTTGTCGTAACCTTCCTGGGGTCCATCCTCCAGGTACTCCTCTTCATAGTCTGGCCATGGGAATAGCCAGGGACAAATCCATGAGTACTCTTTAAGTACTCGCAAACTAATACTAACAAGTGAGAGGGGTTTTTGATAATAGGACACTAGGCTCTAGGGTTGTTTTGCAAAAGCCAGATTTATCTCTACTAAGTTCAGAAGCAACAAATGCTGGTTGAAGTTTTATAACACCTAAGTGGGGACTTGTATGTCATATCATAACTCTGTTGTGGTCAAGTAAAAGTCTCAATTCATTTCACAAGTCATTTTGAAAAGTCTGACGGGGGAACAGTATGGCCACTCCAATTGTCCATAACCGCGGACGCGGCTATTCAAATAGTTTGACACTCTGCAGAGGTGGTACACTTTCACCAGAATATTCGATACATCCATAAGGAACAATCCTGAATTCACCATACTCGGTATGCGGATAATCAATCCTAACCTTACAATTACACGCCCTAGTATAAGCACCTCTCCTATGAGTTTGGCCTCCCAACCATGACCAACTGTCATCTTGGGTACTGCACAGGTGGACAATCTTCACAAGGTAACCTCAGCTCAGACCTTGGCGGTGAGGGAACTAATACTAAGGTATATAAGTTTCCAGTCAAGCCCTACCCAATCTTCGGGTATTGTGGTTGTACGATAAAATTGGAATGGTATCGCATCTAGACAACCATCAGTTTTATGAAGGGCTAAGGCTCATGCCTCAACGTTTTCATCACCAAAATCTTCGACGGCGAGCGGTGGCTGTGCGTCACGGGGCGGCGAACGGGGATGTCTGGCGGTCTCCTGGGTCGGTGGCGATCGTGTGTGCACGCGGTAAGGGCGGCGCGCGGTCTGTGGGCTTCGGTCGAGGGTGGCGCTCATGCACGCTTCGGCATGGTCATTGCCGATACAGGCGCGGTCCGTGCGTGTGGTCGAGTGGCTGGCAGGGTTCAAGCGCTGGACAGGGAGTGGCGGTGGACGGTGTGCTGCCTCCCAGACCAGGTTGGCACGGCTTAATCTTCTCCTAGCTTGCTGTCTCCACTTGGGTGGCATGGGTGTGCTCGGCTGTTCACCATTGATGGCAATGCCAAGCTTACAGTGGGGCTAGTTCTTGGTTTAACTTGCTAGATGATCTACTGAGATGGTGTGAGCTAGAGAGGGAACAAGTTAGGCTTCAATCACTTCTCACTATAGTGTTTAGATTTTGTATGATTTGTGTCTGCAATGTGTTTGATGAAATGGCCGCAAGAATTCAAGTTTTGAATTTTGAAAATATTTTTGGTGGGTGTGCTAGGTTGGTGCTGGTGAGTCTGCAGATGCTTGGGTTTTAAAAGTTGAGCTTGTTTGAGTGGTTTTTGAAAAAGTGGGATCTTCCCATATGATAAAGATTCAATTTTGAATTGTCATTTAAACTATGCATTTGAAAGTTTCTGGATGATCACAAAGTGGGCCTTGATACTTTGTTATGAGTACATTCAAGGGGTGCAAAGATCCAGAAAATTTTCTGTTAGGTTCTAAAAGTTTGAGACAGCCAAAGTAGGAATGGGAGTTAAATTGGTCAAAGTGACCATTCCTTTATTTTATTTGTTTTGATTTATTTGTCTTTGGGAAAAGTGTGGGATATGTTTTAGATGATGTTTATTTCACCTAAGAAACATTATACAAGCAAAGAAACACACAAACAAGGTGGTTCAAAAGAATTCCAAATTCAATGCATACACATATGCATGCTTTCCAAATTTTATTTAGGAAAGTTTTTGTTAACTCTAATTTTGATGATTTAAGTTTGATGATTTAAGTTTAGTATTTTTGGGATGTTACACTACTACCAAACTATTGCTACTGATAAACTTCTGTGAGCAAGAACTATTTCCAGGTGCAGCTGAATTGACAACTCAGTTGTTAAGGCGTGCAAGTATTCTTTGGCTCCCCTTGTGTCGAATCAATAAATTGGGTAATACTATCCGCGAAGACTGTTGCGATCCCCTACACTTGTGGGTCATCGGTGGTGGTAATTCTTCACCACCTCTCTTTTCTGGTTCTTCAAAAGCTTCATCAGTTTGAGGTTCTTCATTGGGAAATAAATCAAATTCAGTTTCTAATTCTTCTAAAGTTCTGTCCTCCATAATTATTTTTTCACAATTTAGGTCTTCATTTATTTCTTCATCTTGATTATTTAAGAAAAGAGCTGCCATCTCCTTGATAGTCTTCTCTTTCTCTTCTTCTTGTATATGTAGAGGTTTTTCTTTAAATTAGGAAAAGTGGAATTCTTTTTCCGCTTTCCCAAGCTTAAGGGATATAACCTCCTTTTTGAAATCGAATGTGGCACCTATATCACTCAAAAAGTTTCTTCCAAATTGTAACACCCTCGGATCGTTCCTATGCATGTTTTAGCGCTTCCCTCCATACCCGCATAGAAACGATTCATAGATGGCCACCAGGAACTTGCGTGCGGGTGGAAAACGAAGTAATATCATTACACAATAGTGCTCAATAGAACCCACAAAACAGATATATACAACGATGACCCAATGAGTCAAGAGGAAAATGGGGCTAAGAGCCCTAATGAATAACCAATGGCGTCCATAACCATGCCCAGGCCAAGCCGAAGGGTAACCCTGCTAATGACGTCAATCTCAAAATCCAGCTACAACAAAAGGGTGCCGGCAACGGGCAGAGGAAAAAGAGAGCGGTCAGTACTTAGGCCAGTACACGGCGAGTCTAGAATTCGGCGGCTCTCGCCTACATAGGTATGGTGGACTGAAGCGGCAGCGAAGCATGCACTAAACAACCTATAGAGACTCGATACAACTGTCGGCTACTAGAGAGGGATAAGAAGGACCTATTCGAAACCAAGCTGATACTACCACCAAACATACCCATCCTGGTATTTCAGCCTGGAGACCAAACGAGGAAGTCCTACCGAGGAAACTCACACGGTTGGCAGTTTTATTCACTCTTTCTGTGTTGGTTATCCAACTTACTAGTCATATCAGATACAAGTCAAATTATAATAGTAAACTTTAGTTATAATTGTGTATGATCGAGAACTGTGCTCCAAGTCGTCCATAACCGCGAACACGGCTTTTCAAAAAGATTAAACCCTACAGGGGTGCACCAAAGTTTCCACACGCACCTACACCCTTGTTGTCAGATCAGGTAGGTACAAGATCATAAAACATACACCCAACGGTATGTCGACGGGGTTTCAGACATGACGTTTCCCAGACCCAAAGCAAGAACATGGGGCCACCCCACTAAGATACCCGTAATGAAGTTGGCTGGTGTCCAAGACGGACCCAGGCTTTGCGAGAACGGTTGTAAACGACTGGGAACCCGAAAGTGTGATGGGGTTTGTCGATACCACAAAATCGTGCCGCGATCCAAAATAGTACAAGCGCTCCATGCGCAATAGTAAATAAAGCAGTAAAGCATGGCATAAGTATATGATACAAAAATTCCGCAAACTAGTTTGTGGCCCCCCGGTACAGTAGTTTGAAATCAGGTAAATCGATGGGGGTGCTCACACACCCCACCTATGGTTAGCGCGCTCGATGTTGGAACAGGTGTCAAGAACTCGGGTCCTATAGGACACATGTGGGTGGTTAAAAACCAAATATTGTCTATTACCCACCGGTGCCTCTACATTATTTACCTACTTTCAATATTAGTTATTAAACGGTAATTAAAGCCATGATCATCTCCACCATTAAGCATATGCCAACCACCCAGCAACGGTGGAATATCGACGACGCGAAGCAGCACCTGAGCAAGCAACTACGACTCGCAAGGCCGACTGTCTATCAATCAACAGACAATAAGAGGTGTCCAAGGCAATATAGAGGCTGCAAGGAATATAAATGGTGCACGGAATATAAAGCATCGAACACTGATAGCAATAGATCAATAGGAGGAAGTAAAGACTATAAAACAAAATAGGTAGAAAGGGGGAGAATGCTCGCCTAAAAAACACTACTGAAGGTTCATCCGAAGAACGGCATCACTTGCATCAACTCATCGGCCTAATCCGTGAAGAAGCAATACATATAAGAAACACCAGATGCACTATTTAATACTACAGCAGAAGATCGAGCATGATGCATGTATGATACATGACATGGCAAAGATGCGATGCAATTAGACAATATTAAGCGGAACCGGGGTTCTGATATTTTAATTAGATGGTTTATGTTGTTTAGATACCCCGCATTTTAAATATTGTCTTAACAAGGGAAAATCTTGCAGCGGTTCGCTACACAAATTTAAATGGAGCCAATCTAAGCCTAGAATAGGCCGCATATCTGTCACATCCCAAAATTCTCCTAGTTTTGGAATGTGAAATAAATAAATAAGTTTGATTGATTGTTTGACTTTGTTGAAAATTCTCAAAGAGAAGAAATTTTTTGAATAGAAAATCCTCTCAACCTTGAATTCAAAATCTTATATTCTTTTGTTATGACCTAAGTAGCCAGATAGCAAAAGGGCATGGATTGAATATGAATTGTATAATTGGTATGCAGGATTTCAAAATAAAAATCATGAAGCATTCATAAGCATTTCATTACATCCATGCAAAGTTCTCAAAAACTGAATCCAAATCCTGGTATCTAAATCCTATAGTTCATTTTCCCAAATGTTCCTAAAGGGAATTAAATTGGCTTTATAAAAACCCATTGTTACTAAGGCAGCGATTATTGCTAAATTATAGCCTAAAAATATCCAATGATTATTACAAAATTTTAGAAACAAAATTGAGCTCATTTGGAGCTATTATGAAAAAGTTATGGAATAAATACAAACAAATAAAGATATAAATAAAATAAAATATATAAGGATTTATAAATCCACTACTTGCAAACTAGTAAAAATATTACAAATATGATTCTACAATGATCTACTCGAATTTAGAAAATTTTAAAAACAAGAATCATATCATTTAGAGTTCGTATGCAAAAGATATAAAAGAAATATAAAAATAGGAAAAGAAAAAGAAAAAGAAAAAAAACACTAATGGGCCAACCGGCAGGCCCATCTGGACCGACCGACCGGAACAGGCAGGCAGCCATCTATCCCACCTCCGCTTTAAAAGGCGTGCAAAATTGATTTTCTAGACCTATTTCTATTCAAACTCATATATCTTTTTATCTACAACTCCGAATCAACTTCCGTTTATTTCTACTTGTTCCCTACACTAAGACATATCTCTCCATCATCCTAAATCTCCATATAAACTCGTGAAGCCACACCTGTATGAGTTTTTCTTCTCGAAATCCCGAATCTACACATATCTGAAACTTATTTCGTTTATTCACCTGCCTAGGCTTTGTCGTTTGCCTTCGGCCAAAACACGAAAGTTGTAGATCTCGTCGAAATATTTCGATCCCGACAAACCTCACCTCTTTTCATCCATCACAGCCGAAGAATTTCACAACGCAATATTTCAGATCTGATGAGATAATTCCAAGATTTACTCGCACTCGTTTCTTCAAATCCAAATTCCTTTGGTGAAAAGGTAGGTCTGATGATTCTTAAAAACTTTCATGTTCAAAGTTTTTTGATTTGATCTACGGATTTGTCTCTCTAACACAGATATGTTTCTAATATTTTCTGAACTAAAATTGAGCCTATTTGGAGCCAACTTCTCTCCTAGCCACCGGATCCTATCCCGACGGTCGAGATTCAATCGTCCCGGTCAGCTGCCTTATCACCGCCAAGTTGTCGTCAGGTGAGCGTCTAGTCCCCGTCAGCATGCACGGTCAATCTGTCCAGTCAGCGGAATATTCCGTTCGAATTTAAAATTACATGTTATAGATCTAAATTGTAAAATCCATAAGAAATTCATACTATGTCCAAAAATTGTGTATAATATATTAAATTGAAGATAATTGCATGTAGTTTATTAATACAATATTAGATTTAACTTACGCGCTACAGTTAAATGGTAATTAATTAAATAGTTTTAATAGTCTTTTCTAGTAATAAATTCATAAGAAAATAAATACTATTCAGAAAATTATAAAAATATGTCTCTGGATTCACAATTCCGTGTAGATTCTAGATTTGCCATTAGATTTATTTTTGGAGGTGGTAAACTGTTTAGATAATTTAAACTCTATTAAGTAGTAATTAAATGATATAAACAGATCTACAACTCCGATTAGGATGAATCCAAATGCTAAGATTTTGTATTGACAATATATATAAAGAGAAATTGCATGCCAAATTATTTGGTGCTGTTAAAATAGAAATTCGTACAGAAATCTTTAAACCCATTGAAATAGTGTTTTAATCATGAGAAAATATCTATAACTCCTTTTTAGGTGATTCAAATTGCTACTGTCTCTAAATTGCATTACCTATCCAATAGAATTTAATTTACAATTTAATACGACAGAAACATCAATAGTTCAATTAAATTGATATAACTTTAATAATAAATGCTTTAGTGCATTAAATGACTTTACACATGCATCATGTATTATAATAATGTTCAGAACACTAAATGCAACCATTGTGACTTGTTAAATTGTCATACATGCATTTGTTCGTCATCGTTTTACTGTATTGTTGCATTGTCGCATGTTTGCAATGTTTTGAATGGTGTGTTTGTTGTGTTTGCTTCAAATGTTAGATTGTGAGGAGTGCAACTACTATGATTGCAAGTATTATGATTGCAAGTATTGTGATCGTGACGAGTGCAATCTTCTCTATTGTGAGGATTATCTAATCGACTACATCTACAACAAAAGGCAAGTGGTGCTATCTTACTCATAAATGCCTTACTGTTTTCCTATGCATTGTAGATGTTTTTTTAGAATTGCATATGTAGGAATTGATGTGTATATGATATGCTATGTTCCATATTATTCCCTAGTATTTCTTATTTATGAGCCATCGTATTGGTAGATTGCTTAGCTATGCTATTTAGACGAGGAAGAGAATCACATCATGAAAAGTTATATGTTTTGAAAGGCTTATGTTTTGCTAAATGATAAACCAATATGTTTTTAATGAACCACCTGGGCGGAATGGCATTGATTGGGTCATCGAGTGTGGATTATGGTGGGGAATACCGCCAGAACACTGAGAAAGGATTGGTTTCTTTGTTTGGTAGCTTTTGTGTGTAACCATGTGCCAATAATAAAATGGACGGTTGGCTAGACTTAGTAGGTTGTGGCGACCCGAACCCTACGTAGCCTGAGATGTAGAATAGTGTAGGTTAGTACGGTGGGTGGATGGGTTTGGGAAGCTCTTCCCGAATGGTCTCGTCTTGGACTTCTCCCTATCATCACACAATATGAGTGTGGTGGTCCGACCTAGGTTGGCCAGGTCACATGGGTAAAGTGTACAAACCCCTGTAGGGTGTCTAAACTAAGTACTTAGCCGAACCCCTGGTTATGGACAATTTGAGTGACCTGATACTGATGCTATGACATTTCTCACTCATCCTTATTTTTTGATGCTTAAAACTTGTTGGGTAAACATAATTGGGTAGGAGCACCTGGGAGTGAACCAGAGTGTCCTATTTATCGTATTGGAAAACTACTTTGATACAAATGTTAGGATAAAACTATTGTTTTATACAAATGAGCCTGAACTCCACTTGGCCAAATAAGCATATAGTTGATAGATCTGTTGTTAACCACTTTAGCCTATTTGCGATACATTCCATGTATTGACCCTTCGGGACTGCTATGTTTTATATTGCAGGTTATATCGTATCTGAGTGACCGTTTATAGGTCGCGAGACTCCACTCAACAATTGTTCGCCTGTGGCACATTTGTAGGATGGAGATCTACCTTGTTATTGCTTTCCGCTGTAATATAATGTAAAATTCCGGATCATATTCATTGTATTTATAATGCACAGTTATATTTGTTATCATTTTGTACTGTGTGTGTCAATGAACCGATCCAGGGATTGACACTATACACATAAACTCAGCCTTATCATGCGAGGGTGTTATAATATGGTCTCCATATTTAATTTAGGTGAATTGCCAAAATACCCCCAAACCACAACGTATGTATGCAAGTATGAATAATTTATATGCACATGTATATATATAGCATTTATAAAAATAGAGACTCGGAAAGGTTCACACACGTCAGTTCGACGATCTTAAGGGCTCGAAGGGGTTCGAGGGATCGGAACGGTCTTCGGATTCCATGAGGGAGATCTTGGCGTCGGTCCCATCCTCGGTGTCGAACTTGCAGGTCATGGTATTCGAAAGATCTTGTTGGCCTTGTTGTCGGGGATATATTGACGGTCAGAGGCACGGGTAAATGGATATAGCGTGGCTTCACGATAGCCAGAACATTTGCATCAACATCAACTTGGTACCTACTTGTGCAGCCAGTAGGGCTGCAAGCGGGGCGGGCTTGCGGGGCAGCTATTTGCCTGTGCTCCGTATACATAGTACAAGTTGAGAACGATTCCTGTAGTATAGTTTGTACTAACCGCTGGTTTTGCGGGCTAATGCGGGCCCGCGCCTGCAACCCTGCCAGCCAGCTCTACTGCATCATCCAGTCGATATCCACCAGAACACCATCACATCGGCCTCATATCAGCAACACCGGAACGGGAGCCAAGCAAAAACCGATAAGGTTAGCTGTACTGAGGTTGGTGGAGGAAAAATGGCACCGCGCGAACTGCAGGGAGGCATGCACTTGGCAGGGAAGGTCATGGCCGAGGCGGCTCGGGCAGCACGCGTCGAGGAATGGCGGCAGAAGCAGGGGCGTCACGGGCGGCGCGTGCACGGGGCCTGGCGGCACCAGCTCGGCGGGCCGAGGAGGGCTACCAGCGGCAGGAACACTAGGCCAGCAAGGACGGTGTCCAGCAGGGCGAGGTTGATGCGGAGGGGCTCGAGCGAGCGACCATGGCACGGTGCAGGGCTCGAGGTCGGCCCGGTCGGCATGGGGCGACGCTGGGAGTCGCGGAACGGGAGGGCATGGCTACGCCGCGCGGCCAGGGCGGCGGCGTGCAGGGGCTCCTGCGGGAAGGGGACCGGAGGCGAGCTCATGCGGGTGGCGGGGTCGGCAGCCGAGGCGGGGAGAGGAGGGACGGAGAAGGGCGGCGGGGTCCTACGGCGAGGAAGGCTGGCAGCGGATAGAGGCGAGGAGGAAGAACTGGAGTTGGGCGGCTCGAGATCGACGGGAGGCGGTCACGCGAGGGGGAGAGGCGCGGGGTCGGGGACGCGAGCGAGGGGAGCGTCGTGGGTTGGGCCAAGGGGAGGCGTTGGATCGATGGGTGGCTAGCGAACCGGACATGCGTTAGAGCATCTTCACTTGAACCTAGTTCCAAATCCGGATTTTTTTTTTTGCCGGATGGAGCTTGATTTCGGTCCGGATACGCCTAGTTTCTCACTCGCGTATCCAGGCGAGTTTACACGTTTGGCTAAAATTTAAATTTTGGTAAACTTTGCGCGAACTTTGGGCAAATATAAACGGTTTTGGGCGAATATGTGCGATATGGACGAACTATGGGCGAACTTTGGGCGAATATGGGCGATACCGACGAACTTTGAGCAAATATGCCCGAATTTTGGGCGAACTTTGGGCGAATCTGGTCTATATGCGCGAAATTTGGGCGAATATGGTCGATATGGGACAACTTTGGGCAAATATGCCCGATTTTTGGGCGAATCTGGTCTATATGGGCGAAATTTTGGGCTAATATGGTCGATACGGACCAACTTTGGGCGAATATGCCCGAATTTTGGACGAACTTTGGGCGAATCTGTTCTATATGGGCGAAATTTGGGCTAATATGGTCGACACGGACCAACTTTGGGTGAATATGCCCGAATTTTGGGCGAACTTTGGGCGAATATGGTCTATATGGACGAACTTTGGGCGAATATGGTATATTTAGGCGAGCTTCGGGCGAATATGGGCGAACTTTGGATAAATAAGAGCGAATATATGCTGACTAGGCGGGTCCACTCGTCGAATTTGCTTCGTCCGGCGTTCCCAGGGCGTACCTGGGATCCTAGGTTCGGCCTGGGTAGGCCGGACCAAAACACGCCGAAATCCGGACAAAAACAGGTCCTTGGATACGCGACTGGGCCAATTTTCGGCGTCCGGACCGAAATTCGGCGTCCGGATCGGCCTCCTGGGTAGGCGAGTGGAGATGCTCTTATGGGGTGGGGCCGGGTTGAGTGTTGACCGGGGTGTTGGGTGCATTGTCTTGGCGAGGAGAAAGCGCGCCAGTAGTCTCGGAGAGCCTTGATGGATCGGGGATATTGGGATTAGAGCATCTTCACTCGTTGGGCGAACCCAGGCCAAAATCCGGACCTTTTTCCGGCCGGACGGCGCAAGTTTTTGGCCTAGATACGCCCAGTTTCCCACTCGCGTACCCAGGCTGTGTACCAAGGCGGACACAAAACGGCTATATATTTTGAATCTGCATAGTTCCCGCTGGCGAGCGCTCGCCACAAGGTGTTCGACAGATGCGCCTACATGTTCGACGACATATTTTTATTACATAACAGAGAAACAACAATCAGTCATCGATGGGGATGGGCTCCTGCGACGTGGCTGACGCGGCGTTTTCGTCCATCTCGCCGGTGAAGGCCCCCGGGTTGGAGGAACTCAAAGCAGAGCTCGGCGTGGGAGCGTTGGGCGCTGGCACGTTCAGCGCAGAGGAAGGCGCAGAGCTTGGCGTGGTCATTCCCTCCAGGATGGCCTGACGTTGCGCCATGTAACAGTCCTTGACCGGCGAGCTCATCTTCGACGTGTACTCGCCGCCCATGAGGAACTTGAGGTCCGTGTGGCTCTTCTTGGCAGCGTAGTTGGCCTTCTTCTCGGTGAGGCTGGCTTTCTTCTCGGCGAGGCTGTCCTTACTCTTGGAGAGACTCAGCGGAGTGTCCCGCCACTTCTCGCAATGCTCGATTTTCTCGAAGACATGATGGAACTTGAACTCCATCTTCATGTCCTCTCGAAACAGAAGAAGTGCACCGCGCAACTACAAAATGGAAGTGTGTCAAGTTGTCCATGTTCGCGAGTGTGTCAAGAGAGTGCACGACAAAGTTAATGTTCGCGAGTACCTTGTTGTCCATGTTCTCCCCACTGGCTTGTGTGCGGTCGACTTCTTCCACGCAACTGTGCCACTTGCTGCACGCTGTTTGGATGATCGCCCAGTGGTTCGTTATTGCCTTCTCCCCTCGCTCCATGTGGATCTTGCGATACTTTGGGTCGCACAGGCTTCGCTCGTCGAATACTGCCTTCACGCGCCGCCAATAATTGTCGGAATTTTGGTTCGCACCCGTTATCGGATCCATGCTCACCGTCTTCCAAGCTTCGGCGAGGCAGGTGTCCTCGGCCACGGTCCATTTGAGGCGAGTGTCCGCCGTCTTCTTCCCCTTCTTGCCTTTCGTCTCAGTCTCGGCGTCCTCTGGCGGCGTCTGCTCGGCCTAGGTCTCCTCGGCATCGACGTTGGCGAGGTCCTGGGACTCGATGCCACGCTCGGCGTCGGCCTGTGTCTGCTCTTCCGTGAAGAAGGAGGGGTGGCTTGTCGTCGAGCCTGTTGCGATCAGGTCCTCCATGTAGGCCTCGGCCGTCATGCCAAACGGAAGGGCGCCCTGCATTCCGCCGAACAGGTTGCGCACGTCGACCTCGCCAAAGGGCGCCGAGCTTCCGCCGAAGGGCAGCGGTCCGTGTCGAAGAGCGGGGCTTGCGTACGCCGAAGAGGCGGAGTAGGGGAGGTTGATGTCGACGCCGAAGGACGAAGGAGGGCGCGGCGCCGGGCAGGGGAAGAGCACGTTCGGGTTGAAGCCGCCGTCGAACTCCGGCGACGAGGAGTACCTCTGCCAAGCAGCCGCCTGGCTCTCCTGGAAGCTGGCCGGAGAGATCGGCGAGAAGCCGGCGGGTGAGCCGACGCTAGCCTGGCTCCCCTAGTGTGGTGGGTACGGCACGGCCATCAACGCCGAACGCGTCGTCACCGCCTGCTTCGCCTTCACCATCGCCTGCTCTTCCGCCGCCGCCTTCACCATCGCCTTTTCCTCCTCCGCTTGCTGCTGCCGGAGCTTCGCCCTCTCCTTCCTGTCCTTCCACTCGACCGAAGAGATCTTCCTGGCGTGCTCCCTCTTCTCCCACTCGGCCAAGGACATGCCCTCCGGCTTGGTCAGCGGTGCTCTCGGCTTCCTCGCCTTCTTCTCCGCTGGACCCTCGACCAGGGTCGATCTGGGTTGGACGAAACTCTTGGGAGGCATGTCGGGCGCGGTGGTCGGCGGAGGTTCGGGGGTGGGGGAATGGAAAGAAAGGCGGGAGGGGGAAGAAAAGGGCGGGGAGCTCGGCGAATTAGCGGGAGTGGTGCTTTCTCTCGCCGACAGGGCTGGCCCATGCCCGTTTTCGCTGAGTCCGGCGTTCCTAGGGCATACCCGGGATCCTGGGTACGGCCTGGGTAGGCCGGACCAAAACATGCCGAAATCCGGACAAAAACAGGTCCTTGGGTACGCGACTGGGCCGATTTTCGGCGCCAGACCAAAATTCGGCGTCCGGATCGGCCTCCCGGGTAGGAGAGTGGAGATGCTCTTAGAGAATTTCCACTTCCCTGCCCAGAACGTCTATTAGAATGCCGAATTTAGATCCGAACGCTGAAAATCGGTCCAGTCGCGTACCCAGGAATATGTTTTCGATCGAATTTGAGCAAATTTTGCTCCAGACTACCCAGGATGAATCCAGGTTCCCGGGTACGCCCTAGTAATGCCGGACGCAGCAAACTCGGCGAAAAAAACGAAGCGGCGCGTGGACCCGTCGAGTCAGCGACGGAAGCCGAGTCGTCGTTATCCTTGAAAACACATGGCGACCGCCGGACATTAACTGTCCGTCGCGTCGGCCATGCGTCGCCGAATTGCTGCGCCACCGCCGCCGCTTCGGCTCCCGCGACGGACCGGCGGACACTAACTTCCCGCCGTTTCCCCTTTTCCCGCTCTCTCCGCTACACCCCTCCCGCCCTCGCCGCCCACCTCGGCCTATATAAGCCCTACCCCTCGCCGGAGTTCCTCACACTCTCTCACAGCTCCCCCAGCCCACCAACCCGAACTTCGGCGAACACTCTCTCATAGCTTCCCTCCCCTAGCCATGGCCGAGCGATACCTCCGCGACGGTGCGGCGGCGAACGGCTTCGGCCGGCACACCCTCTAGGCGTGGGAGGCACGCCTGCTCTACGAGGCCGGCTATATGGCGCCGCCGGACACGTTGGAACCCTCCAGGATGGAAGCTAAGCGCCGGAGGCATCCCTATCCCGCCGGCGCTGACGCCGGAGGAGCTGCCGTACGAGATCCAAGAGTACATCGGCGCCATGGACGACCCCTCCGCCGCCGAGAGCCCGACAACCTGCTGTACTGGGAGCAGTTCTTCACGGACCGCCACGCCCAAGAGCTCGCCCGCCACGAGGGGCCGTCGAACGAGTCGCCGACGAAGCGCAAAAACTCGACGGGTCGCCGGCGTTGGTGGAGCGCGCCAGGCCGGACACTGAAGGCGGTGCTGGAGCACATCAACGCCAGTAACACGTCACATCTCGGCTTCCCGTGCACACCCACGCCGGTGTCCAAGTCAGGACGGCGTCCTCCGGCGAACTAGATGCCGAGGATGGCCAGCATGAGCTCCTCCGCCTCCCACTCCTTGGGCTCCACGCTGCTGCGCACGCCGACTGGGCCTTCGCCGGGGCTATGCCCAGTCAAGCGCGAGGCGGGCTCGCATGTACGCTCGCGCGGCATCGTCATTGGCGAGCTACGCGCGACGGCGTCGCCAACCAGCCACATGCACCTTCACCGCCCGAAGACTGAAGGCTCGGCACCGCCCGAAGACAACACATTGAGGATGGCGCTGGAGCAGTCGCTCCGCGACTCGGCTCCGCAGCCGCCGCTGGTGGATCCCTCCTCGCCGGACATCCTGGAATGGTCCAGGGCGGACTAGGAGGAGACGGAGCGGCAGCGCGTTCTCCACCTCCAGCAGCAGGCCGAGGAGTAGGCGTCCCGGAGACGGGCGTTGTCTGGGCGCGAGCTCGCCTACTAGGTCACCCCGCTCTTCGTCCTCGACGACGACGAGGAGGACAGCCCTTCCTACCAGCCATGGAGGTGCGGCGACCCTAGCCAGGGGAGCTCCCGCCAGCACCAGCCGCCAAGCGACGACGACGGTGGCGAGGATGATGACAGGGCCGATCCCGGCTACACGGTGTTCTACAGCAGCTTCGGCATGTAGAACGATGAAGAACCGGCGGCGGCCTTTTTTAATTTATTATGTACTACTTTAGTTTAAATTCGATGTAATCCCCCTATATTTAATGAAATTCGCCCATCTTAGTGAAATTTAGCCGAACGTGGGAACTCGGCCTGGGTACGCGAGTGGGAAACTCAGCATACCCAGGCCGTAAACTTGTTTCGTCCGGCCGAAAAAAGGTCTAGTTTTCGGCATGGGTTCGCCCAACGAGTCGAGATGCTCTTAGGTTTATGGTTTGGGTATATGTTTTAGGGTTTATTTGACGAGTGGGGTTGTAGGTGGCCTGGCGAGCCGGGCTGCCTCCCCGAAGAAATTTATATAAATGTTTTCTTTTATTTATTTTTAAAACAAAACATTTTACAGGTAGATTTTAGAAAAACCCAATATACAGAGACCAGATTTTTGTTTTGAATTAAAAGGAAAGGGATTAATGTGGAAAACAAAATATCGCTTTTAGCAAAATATTTTTAGGAAAAAAGATGCATGCTGATGTCATGATGATGTACAGAGGTAAGACATGTGATTTTTTAGTAGTGATTTTACCCGGGGTGCTACAGTTCAACACCACTAACAATGGATCTCTCTCTCGAGATCCGCCTCATGGTACGGAGAAGAAGGCCGACGATCTGAATCTTCTCGCTTCGTGTAGATCCTCAAGACACCACTACTAATGATTCTTGCTCCATCTTGAAATCGGCGACACCACCAACAAGGGTCAATGCTCCCGTTCATCGAGAGAACACTGTGTATAAACAAAGATTAAGGTCGTGGTCTAAAAAATAAGGCCACCAATAACTTCTGTGGAAGGAGTAAAATTGCTTGATCCACCATTCAAAGTACAAAATAGAATGATAAGAGTAGTGGTATGGTAGTGACTCCATCCCGCACTCAAAGCATTACTCTGTACATGAACAACAAACTATGCAACCAACTCTCGGAATTCAAACTAAAGATCTTGACAAACAACATTTGGAAAACAAAGGAGTGATGCAGGCTCTTGATCGGATTTGATGTAGATGACTTTGTCGTATCAGAAAACACCAGAGGATACAAAGAAAAAATAGTGAATTTTTGGTCCACTGAAAGGTACAACACATGATGATTCCTCAGATAGCATGAAGACCAGATGTCGAAGCACAGTTACAAGAGGATGGAAGCGAAACCCTGAAGGTATGATGGAACCCAACCACGTGAATTCCTGGACTCAAAGAAAAGATAAGAGAGCGGATTCAAAAGACGTCGAGGTAAGAGGAGAATAGCAGAGGTGTAAGGAGTAAAAACAGACCTAATCACATCTATCCAGCCGATTTGGCAAAATAGTTTTGACACTCTACGACGACGATTAGCTAGGTTATCCTACATGCTATACTAGTGGGGTTTCATAACTGCTGAGCTCTGATACCACTCTGTAACACCCTCGGATTGGCCCTATGCAAGTTTTAGAGATTCCCGCCAAATCCGCATAGAAACGATTCAAAGGTGGCCACCAGGCACTTGCGTGCGGGTGGAAAACAAAGTAATATCATTACACAAAAGTCCTCGATGGACCCACAAAACAGATATATATACAACAACGACTCAATGAGTCAAGAATACAGGTATATAGTACAAAGATCCAAATCACCTTTAAAACGATACAATGTCCGAGTACGGACAAGAGGAAAATGGGGCTAAGAGCCCTAAAGAATAACCAATGGCATCCATAACCCTACCTAGGCCAAGCCGGAAGGGTAACCCTGATAACGACGTCGATCTCAAAAACCCGCTACAACAAAAGGGGTGCCGGCAAAGGGCAGAGGAAAAATAGAGCGGTCAGTACTGAGGCCAGTACATGGCGAGTCTAGAATTCGGCGGCTCTCGCCTTCATAGGTATGTTGACTGAAGCGCTAGCGAAGCATGCACTGAACAACCTATAGAGACTCGATACAACTGTCGGCTACCAGAGAGGGATAAGAAGGACCTATTCGAAACCAAGATGATACTACCACCAAACATACCCATCCTGGTATTTCAGCCTGGAGACCAAACGAGGAAGTCCTGCCGAGGAAACTCACATGGTTGGCAGTTTTATTCATTCTTTCTGTGTTGGTTATCCAACTTACTAGTCATATCAGATATTAGTCAAATTATAATAGTAAACTTTAGTTATAGTTGTCTATGATCGAGAACTGTGCTCCAAGTCGTCCATAACCGCGAACACAGCTTTTCGAAAAGATTAAACCCTGCAAGGGGTGCACCAAAGTTTCTGCACGCACCTACACCCTTGTTGTCAGATCAGGTAGGTACAAGATCATAAAACATAATATCCAACAGTATGTCGACGCGGTTTTAGACATGACATTTCCCAGACCCAAAGCAAGCACATGGGGGCCACCCCACTAAGCTACCCGTAACGAAGTCATTCAGTCTCCGAGACGTACCTAGGGTTTGCAAGAACGGTTGTAAATGACTGGGAACCCGAAAGTGTAACTAGGCTTGTCTATACGGCGAATCGTGCCACGATCCAAAACAGTACAGGCGCACCACGCGCAATAGTAAATAAAACAGTAAAGCATGGCATATGTATAGTATAGTAATAATGCCGCAAACTAGTTTGTGGACCCCGGTACAGTACTTTGAAATCAGGTACTAAATAGATGGGGGTGCCCACACACCCCACCTGTGGTTAGCGCGCTCGATCTCGGAACATGTTTCAACAACTCGGGTCCTAGGTGGAAACAAGTGGGTGGTTAAAAACAAAATATTGTCTATTACCCACATGCCTCTATATTATTTACCTACTTTCAATATTAGTTATTAAATGGTAATTAAATCCATGATCATCTCTACCATTAAGTATCTGCCAACCACCCAACAACGGTGGGACCTCGATGACGCAAAGCAGCACCTGAGCAAGAAACTATGACTCACAAGGCCGACTATGTATCAATCAACAGGCAATAGGAGGTGTCCAAGGCAATATAGAGACTGCAAGGAATATAAATGGTGCATGGAATCTAAAGCATCACAAAACTGATAGCAATAGATCAACAGGAGGAAGTAAAGACTATAAAAACAAAATAGGTAGAAAGGGGGAGAATGCTCGCCTAAGAAACACTTCCGAAGAACAGTGTCACTTGCATCAACTCATCGGCCTAATCCGTGATGCAGCAATACACTATAAGAAACACCGGATGCACTATTTAAAACTATGGAAGAAGATCGGGCATGATGCATGTATGATACATGACATGGCAAAGATGCAATGCAATTAGGCAATATTAAGCGGAACCGGGGTTACGACATTTTAATTTGATGGTTCATGTTGTTTAGATACCCTGCATTTCAAATGTTGTCTTAACAAGGAAAAATACGGCAACGGTTCGCTACCCAAATTTAAATGGAGCCAATATAAGCATAGAATATTCCGCATATGGTCTCCATATTTAGGTGAATCGCCGAAATACCCCCAAACCACAACATATGTATGCAAGTATGAACAATTTATATGCACATGTATATATAGCATTTATAAAAATAGAGGCTCGGTAAGGTTCACACATGTGAGATCAACGATCTTGGGGGCTCGAAGCGGTTCGAGGGATCGGAATGGTCTTCATATTTCGTGAGGGAGATCTTGGCATCGGTCCCGTCATCGGTGTCGAACTTGTTCAAGGTCATGATCTTCGTAAGATCTTGTTGGACTTGTTGTTGGGGATATATTGACGGTCGGAGGCACAGGTAAGTGGATACAGCGTGGCTTCACGATGGCCAGAACATTTGCGTCAACATCAACTTGGTACCTACTTGTGAAGCCATTACTCCATCATACAGTCGATATCCACCACAACACCACCACATCGGCCTCACATCAGCAACACCGGAATGGGAACCAAGCAAAAACCGATAAGGTTAGCTGTACTGAGGTTCGTGGAGGAAAAAGAGCACCACGCGAACTGCAAGGAGGCATGCACTTGGCAGCGAAGGTCATGGACGAGGCGGCTCGGGCAGCACGCATTGAGGAACCGCGACATAAGCAGGGGCATCACGGGCGGCGCTCACACGGGGCCTGGCGGCGCTGGCTCGGCGGGCATAGGAGGTCTACCATAGGCAGGAACACTGGTCCAGCGAGGACGACGTCCAGCAGGGCGAGGTCGATGCAAAGGGGCTCGAGCGAGCGACCATGGAACAATGAAGGGCTCGAGGTTGGCCTGGTCGGCACAGGGCGACACTGGGAGTCACCGAAGCGGAGGACATGGCTACACCGTTCAGCTAGGGCGGCAGCGTGTAGGAGCTCCGGCGGGAAGGGGACTGGAGGCGAGCTCCTGTGGGTGGCTGATACGTCGGAAACGTGTCTACAATTTTTGATGCTCCATGCTTGTTTAGTATCTACTTTGCTTTGCTTTGTCTACACTTTGAGGTGTTTTTATATCTTTTCTAGAACTAACCTATTAACAAGTTGCCACAGTGCGAGTTGCCTGTTTTCTCCTGTTTTTGTTTCCAGAAAGGAAGAAAATCAATATTCTCGGAATTGATTTTCGACAAAAGCCAAAGTCAATATTGTACCATGGGAGACACGAAGTCCAGAGGAGAGACGGAGAGGCGAACCAGGGCCTCCACACCCCTCCTAGGTGCGGGTTGGCCCTGCCCCACGCCTGTGTAGAGTTTGGGCCTCCTGGCCGCCTCCCAGCCTCGCCTCTTCCCCTATAAGAAGCCCCCGATGCAGAAACCCTAGGCACCCGATCAAAAACTCCACGAAACCTTTTGAAGCCGCTGCCACCATCGTCCCTAGATCGGGGGGGGGGGGGATCTAAAGCTCTTCCCGGCACCCTGCCGGAGGGGAGATCATCACGGAGGCCTTCTTCTCCGGTATGATGCATGAGTAGTTCCACCTTGGACTATGGGTCCATGTAGTAGCTAGATGGTTGTATCTCCTCCTTGTTCTTTCATGTATAGATCTTGTGAGCTCCATTCATGATCAAGATCTAATGTATTTGTAATCATGCATGTTGTGTTTGCGGGGATCCGATGGATATTGAGATTAGTATGTCAGATTGATTAATGGTTTTGTCTATTTGATACTATCATGTCTGTGTTGTTTGTGATCTTGCATGATCTCCATTGTTAGTAGCTATCTTGGCCAAGTAATTGCTAGTGACTCCAAGAGGGGGTATTTATGCTCGATAGTGGGTTCATGCCTCCAGTTTCCAAGGGAAGTGACATAAATATCTCCAGTTGTAGATATGCTGTTGCCACTAGGGATAAACCAACGGTCTCTTGTTCATGGAACAAGCGGATTGTTTACCTTACACACTTTGCTTAAAGCAGTTGTCTGTTGCTTGAAACTTAATACTGGAGGGGGTTCGGATGATAACCTGAAGGTGGACTTCTAGTCATAGATGCAGTTGGATGGCGGTCTATGTATATTGTTGTATTTCCCAATCGAATCTCATAGGATATTTTTGTCTAGTATTGCATTGTTATGCCATGCTCAGTTCCTGTCAATTGCCCTGCTGTAATTTGTTTACCCTTCATGCCATGTTGTTTATCTAAGGAGAGCACCTCTAGTGAACTATGGACCCCGGTGCAATCTTTACGATTGATACATCTTCAACTTTTACCTGTTTACTTGATGCAAACCATCATCTTCCACACCATACATTTAATCCTTTGTTACAGCAAACCGGTGAGCTTGACAACCTCACTGATTCGTTGGGGCAAAGTCTTGAGTTTGTGTTGTGCAGGTTTCCACGTTGCTTGCAACACCTTTGAGACGTTTCCTTCCTCCTACTGGTTTGATAACCTCGGTTTCTTACTAAGGGAAAAGTTGCTGCTGTGCTCATCACACCTTGCTCTTGGGGTTTCCAACAAAGCGTCCCACTGCAGTGCTGTGCGTCATCATGCTTTTCTAGCGTCGTTGCCGGGGAGGCTAAAGACGTATTCACAAGGGGAGTACTCCACTTCCTTTATCTTTACTTTGTTTTTTGTTTTCTTAGTTTCTTTTGCTTGGTTTTGTTTGCCTCTTTTCAAAAACTCCAAAAAAATTAGATTACTTTAGTTTGCTTTCTTTTTTCAAAAAACACAAAAAAATTAGTTCCTGCTCTAGCTGCTGTTGTTTTTGGCTTGCCCACCTTTTCCAAAATGAACTCCGCTGAGAACACCAAGTTATGTGACTTTACTAGCTCAAACAACAATGATTTCCTTAGCACTCCTATTGCTCCACCTGCTCCTGATGCTACCTTTTATGAAATTAAGCCTGCTTTGTTGAATCTTGTGATGAGAGAGCAATTTTCTGGTGGTAGTTCTGATGCTGCTGCTGCCCATCTCAATAACTTTGTTGAACTTTGTGAGATGCAAAAGTATAAGTATGTCGATGGAGATATTATTAAGCTTAAGCTGTTTCCCTTCTTCTTGAGAGGGAAAGCTAAAGAATGGTTGCTATCCTTGCCTAGAAATAGTATTGATTCTTGGACTAAGTGCAAAGATGCTTTTATTGGAAAGTACTATCCTCCTGCTAATATTATACCTATGAGAAGTGACATTATGAAATTTAAATAACTTGATAATGAACATGTTGCTCAAGCTTGGGAAAGAATGAAATCTTTGGTTAAGAATTGTCCCACTCATGGACTCACTGCTTGGATGATTATCCAGACTTTTTATGCAGGTTTGAACTTCTCTTCAAGAAACCTGTTGGATTCAGCTGCTGGAGGTACTTTTATGGGCCTCACTTTGGGTGCTGCAACAAAGCTCCTTGACAATATGATGGTTAATTACTCTGAATGGTATACTGAGAGAGCTCCACATGGTAAGAAGGTAAATTCTGTTGAAGAAACATCCTCTTTGAGCGATAAGATTGATGTTATTATGGCTATGCTTTTTAATGGAAAGCTCCTCTAGATCCTAATAGTGTTCCCTTAGCCTCTTTTGTTGCTCAAGGAGCAAGTTGATGTGAACTTCATTAGAAACAACAATGCCTATAGGAATAATTTTGGTGGTAACAACAATTATATGCGTTATCCTCCTAATAATGGCAATACCTATGGAAACTCCTACAACAATGCTAGAACATGAAGTCATGCCCAAAGACTTTATTAGTAAACAAACTACTTTCAACAAGACTGTGGAGGAAAAGCTTTTAACTATTGAGAAGAATATTTCCTCTTTGTCTGAAGCACAGTCCTCCTTGATTAATAAAATTGCTGCTAAACCTGAAACTATGGAAAACACCTTTGCTGCCACTCATGCCATACAAGTTACTATTGATGAAAATGTTAGGGGTTTGGCTCAACTTCATGCTAAGTGGGAAAGCGAAGCTGAAATTGATAGAAATAATAGTGTGTGCACCACCACTAGAATGGAGACCACTAAACCACAAGAAGTTGATGACCCACAAGTGTAGGGGATCGCAACAGTCTTTGCGAGTAGTATTACCCAATTTATTGATTCGACACAAGGGGGGCCAAAGAATACTTGCAAGCCTTAACAACTGAGTTGTCAATTCAGCTGCACCTGGAAATAGTTCTTGCTCACAGAATTTATCAGTAGCAACAGTTTGGTAGTAGCATTAGCAAAGCAACAACAGCAGCAAAACATGAGCAATAGTAATAGTAGCAGTAACAGTAGGATTCGATTGCGGTAGGCATAGGGATGGATGGACGGGCGTTGCATGGACAAGTCTAAACATGTAACTTCAAGATCTAGGGAATTGCAGATAAATAATAACGAGCATCCAAGTACTAAACAATCCTAGGCATGTACTCCAAATATAGTAATACGTGCTCGCAATGATAACTTGCACAACATCTTCTGTCCAGCCAGCCCGTGGCAGCGGGGCCTCTAGGGAACTACTGGCAATTAAGGTGATCCTTTTAATAGAGCACCAGAGCAAAGCATTAACACTCCGTGAACACATGTGATCCTCACACCACATCCATCCCCTCCGGTTGTCCAAATTATTGTCACTTTAGGGTCTTTGGATCCGGACAATGATATGTGTACACAACTTGCAGATAAGACCACAAACAATACTATCATAATGATTCAATAATAAGTTCAGATCTGAGATCATGGCACTCGGGCCCTAGTGACAAGCATTAAGCACAACAAGTTGCAACAAAGTCAAATAGCACTAATAGAGATACTAGGCACTATGCACTAACAGATCTTATTCAATTACATGATAGAACTCATCCAATCCCTACCATCACCAAGCCTACAGCAGGGGATTACTCACTCATGGATGAGGGAAACATCTATGGTTGATGGAGATGCGTTGGTGATGATGATGATGTCGATGATCCTCTCCAAATTCCCCGTCCCGGCAGGGTGCTAGAACGGAGTTTCTGGATCTGAATCTTGGTTTCTGGTGGCGGCGGTGGGGCGGAACTCTTTCTGGAAATATATCGAAACCCCCTTGGTTTTTAGGTCGAAAGGCAACTTATAAGCGCAGAGGGAGGCAGAAGGGGTGCCTACACCCCCCTAGGCACGACAAGTGGTGGGCCCGCGCCTGTCAGGGGTGTGGGCCCTCCAGGACCGTTCTCTGTCTCGACTTCTGGCTTCGTGGGTCTTCTGGTGAAAAATAATTTTTGGCATATTTTCCAGGATTTTTCCTAATAGTTGATTTTCTACACAAAAACAAGACACCAAGGTCATTCTGCTGAAAACAGCGTGAGTCCGTGTTAGTTGTATCCAAATCACACAAGTTTAGAGGAGAGACAATAGCAAAAGTTTTCGGAAAAGTAGATACGTTTTGGACGTATCAACTCCCCCCCAATCTTAACTTATTGCTTGTCCTCAAGCAATTCAGTTGAAAACTGAGTGCGATAAAAGAACTTTCACGAACACATTTGCTTCATATGATGTATATATTCTCAATACAGGAGTAGATGCTTAAACTATTCATAATAATAAGTATGCAACTAGGTCTACTCAATAGTCATTGCAAGCTATGAAGAGAAACCAACTCAATAATAATAAGTAGCATGAAACATAAACGTAAGCAACATTGCAATGCTCATAGTAAAGTATGATAGTGTGGTATCTCGCTTTCGTTTGTTTGTACAACACAATATAAATGCCAAGGAACCTCTGAAGTTCAAGTGAAGACTAGAAGTAAAGATATCAAAGATACAAGCATCAAAGTTATGAAATAATTAACCAAGTTTTTGAACAAACACAAGAATGACAACTATGCTCTCAAGAGGGTGCTCATAGAATAAGTGGTGACTCAACAAGGAAGTGAAAACGGTTTTTGAAAAGTTTGAAAGACTTCCCAATGCTGAAAGGAAGGTACTCATTAGCTTTGATCTCTCATTGCCCCTATCATAGGCATCTCCATGTGGTTAAGGTGAAAGTGAGGTCCAATCTGAGTTATATGCTTGACAGACCATAAACTGGAAATCCCAATTCCCTTGAGTACGAGGGCCGCTTCGCATGCTACTCAACTTTGGTCACATGAAAGTCCTTGTCATTGTAAATACATGCATATCATAGAGAACCACCAAATGGGTACCCCTTTCAAAATGACAAGGCAAGCAGACAATGAGCATCTCAGCGATCTTTTTATTTACTATATGTATAGCTTTTTATTGAGGATGCTTCATAAATGCTCATTATGGTGATGCTGCAAGTTTCCACCATGATTAGGCATGGCTTAGGCTAGCGGCCCAGGCGTTTCTCTAACACAATGTATAGACTCCATGAACTCACAAGCTCCCCTTTTATTTCACATCGTCGACATCCATAAACAAAAGAGCAAAGTATGAACTGGATAGGATATCCAAAAGGTGTTGAAAGCGTTCCCCGTGACAGCACGGTTCTCCTGACTCCCAGCATATAATTTGCAAGCATATAACTTTCATGGACAGGTCACAATGGTTTAAGATTATTAAGTGCAAGGAATAAAGTGTGCCATCAAGTTCGTGAGAGATTTACTAACTAACTTTCTCAAAACAGACAAACATTTTATTTGTATGAAAATATGGCATATTGAATATGCACTGCAATAGCAAATGATGCTAATAGGTAGGTATGGTGGACATAGTTGGCGATGTTGGTTTTGTGGAGTTGGAAACACAGGTAGAGCTCATACTCAGTGCAAGTGAAGGCTAGCAATAGAGAGGGAGCGACAAATGAGAGAGCGATAATTGTCATAATCATGCTTGCAACAAAATAGGACTAATTATGGCATGAAAGTGATACAAGAACTCTGAGGGAAAATAAATCATCGAGGCTTACTGACTATTGATTAGTAATATGCATGCGTGAGCATGTGCCAAGTCGATTCATATGAATAGTCAGAGGAGGATACCACAATATCATACCAAAATATGAGTAAAACAATGCAAGCAAACATTCATGTGACATGCTACAAACTATTAGCAAGATGGAGCTAATAATAGACAAGCAAGAACTACTAAGCATCCATAATGACATACACCTTACACAAACAGGCTAAGCATGCTCACAATGATGAGTATATGTACAAAAATGAAACAAATATAGTTCGTTACCAGCCTCTTACCACACCTCGAGTTGTCTTAATCTTCATTATTAACCTTCACTTGTGTGACTTGAATTATAACATGAAACCAAAATCCACTGAGGACGGCTGAACCCTGAAAAGAACTCACAAAACCAGAGAAGAACAACAAATATTTTTGGTGTTTTCGATTTTTTAAATAAAGCAAACAAAGCAAAAACAAACAAAGAAAAAGCAAACAAAACAAAGCAAAATCTTTTTGGATTTTTTCTTTTAAGGCAAACCAAAGCAAAGGAACAAAGAAAAAACCAAGAGAAACAACGGAAATATTTTTGGTATTTTGTGTTTTTGAGAAAGAAGAAACAAGAACCAAAAAGAAAGCGAAACAATGGATATACAAAGAACCGACCGAACATGATATATATATGAGTGTGACGTCGGTATACCTCCCCCCAAGCTTAGGCTTTTGGCTTAAGTGGGGCTCAATCCCATGGTCACCAAGTAGATGCACCTCCGTAGTATGACGAGGAGGCTCCCTCGTCCTGGTACGAGCTCGAGGACTCCCCTGTGTAGTGTATCGCGGGGTCATATGAGGGCGCTTCCTCCTGATAGTGCCCATGGAAGTTAAGGGAGCGCAGCAACTCATCCATCTCCTCCTTGGAGCATGACAAAGGTCCCTTAGAAATACTGAACAAAGTGGTTTGGGGGAGAGGGATATCTCTCTCTTCCCCGTCAATAAACATCATTCTATAAACCAATTTCTCCAGGGTAGAGCTAGTGCTGGCAAAGTGATGCGCCTTCATGGAAGCAAGATCAAGCCTCTCAGGAGCCAAGATTGTATCATTTGGATCAACAGCAATGTCCAAGGCAGCAACAACATGTGTAGCAATAATTCCCCCATAAATGGGTCCCTTAGTAGTTAAGCGACGAGCAATGAGAGAACCAAGATTGTACTTGGTATCATTGTTGAGCGCAGCAGCTAAGAAAGCCAAATGATAACTAGAAATATTACTAGTGTTCTCCCTACCGAGAACACTAGTGGCAAGATAGTAAGAGAAGTACCTGATGGCTGGAAGCTAAATGTTTCTTATCTTTCCCTGTTGAGCTCTATGGCTATCATCATTTGTTATTCCTTGGTAAAGATCCAATAGAATAGCGGGTTGAGCTGGAATCTTATTTGCTGACCCAGCTGTACCAAGTCCGAGAGCCCCACAAAATTTCTTCAATGTCATATGGTAAGACCTGCCATAAACTTTGAAAGAAACATCTGGATGGAACACACTGTTAGTAAAGGAGAAACTCTCCACAAATGTTTTGGTGAGCGTAGCATATTGCGCGCTCTCATCCTCCATAAGACTCGTTAGACCAGCCCTCCGAACCAAGGTCATAAAATCATCAAGAATCCCAGCAGCCCGTAAGAAGGTTTGGCAAGGAAAGGCGGAGGGATGCGCATCCCCCTCATCTCCCTCATCACCAAATCGCGGAGTGAGGAGATCCTCATTGTATGAGGGCCTGACACTGGTGGATGATCTTGGAAGCCTTTCCCTTCTAGGTGCATCACCCTCAAATATCTCTCCAAATGTGTGGTTGTCCATGACCACTCTATTCTGAAATTTTTAGACAAACATCAAACCAAGTGTTTTCCAAGTTGATAAATGGGAGCAACTACCATAGGAACTTGCTAGAGGACTACACATGCATCAAATGAAATTTCTAAGCATAGAAAAATCATGAAATCTCAAACAACCTGTCACCTATAGCAGAAAAATACTCAAGATACAATCTACCAATCACAAATCTAATTAAACAAGTGGAGGAGGAACATACCAAGGAACAATCTCTCCAAATATTAGCAGCAAAGAGGGGCTAAGCAAAGAGATCTAAAATCGCGAGCAAGAACAGCAAAAACTCGAGCTTGAGCAAGTTTTCCGGTGTTTTTCGGGAGAGAGAAAGAAGATGGCTTTGAAGAGGCAGCCTGGAGGGGCCCAGGTGGGCCAGACCCCCAGGCGCCGCCCACTGGTAGGGCGTGCCTACCATGGGTGTGGTGGCCTGGGGTGGCCCCCTGGGTCACTTCAGGTGCCCCTCTGCCCCTTTTTTCGAGAAAAAAATTATTTTGAATTTTCTAGGATTTTTCGGGAAACTTTATTTTTGGCCAATTTTCAGGGTATGAAAATTGATTTCCTCGCATAAACAGTTTTTTCAGAAGAAGCAAAAGCAACCAAAAGCCAAACTACAGGAGCTCTAAGACAAACTAACAAGCAAACAACTAACAAACCCAAAGCTAGCAAAAAGAAAGACAAACACTAGGAAGGAGAAAAGTAAAAAAAAGCAAGTATAACCACAATGAAAACATTATTTTGTTCATTAAAATCCTTTTGTTAACAAGGTTTATCAAGTCTGGTTACCAAAACAATCTTATATGAAACAAAACTTTGCATTCCACAAGGTGATCATGTTACCTCATACTTGATAGCAGTGGTCCCAATCATAATAGTTTCAAAATTTTCTTGTGCAATGGGACAATATATTTCTCCAACCTTGATGCTCTCAATATTTTCAATGGAATTCAGGCAATAGCTTCTAACAACCTTCTTGGGGAAATAAAAAGTATGCTCTTTTGTCATCAATATTGCATGTTACTTTTCCTTCATTACAATTAATGACATCATCTGCAGTATTAAGAAAAGGTCTCCCAAGAATAATAGACATATTATCATCTTCAGGCATTTCAAGCACAACAAAATCAGTCAGAACCAAGCAATTATGAGCTACTTGAACAGGAACATCCTCACATATACCAACAGGAAAAGTAGTTGACTTATCAGCTATTTGCAAATATATATCAGTTGGTATCAACTTTTCCATCTAGAGTCTCTTGTAGAGAGAAAAAGGCATAACACTAAATCCAGCTCCCAAATCACATAAAGCAGTTCTAACATAATTATTCATAATAGAGCAAGGAATAGTCGGTATACCTGGATCACCAAGTTTCTTTGGAACCTTACCATTGAAGGAATAATTAGCAAGCATAGTAGAAATCTCCTCATTAGGAATCTTCCCATATACTTGGAATAAGGAGGCAATTTAATAGCATCAGTCAAAGGAATTTGCAAAAATAAAGGTTTCATCCACTCACAAAACTTATTGTAGTGTTCTTCCTCCTTTGACTTGTGTTTCTTATCTAGAAAAGGCATAGGTTTCTGCACCCAAGGTTTTCTCTCTTTACCATGTTTATTTGCAATAAAATCTTCCTTAGTGTACCTAGTGTTTTTATTGTGCTTCTCAGGTTCTTCCTCAACTTCCTCCTTGTCAGGAGCATCATTATTACCATTACCACTCTCAGTTTCAGCATCAGAGATAGATATACTATTAGGATCTATAGCAGGTTCAAGTGGTTCGTCAACTATCTTATGTTTCTTTTTATTTCTCTTATGAGGACTACCACTATTCTCACCTTGTTGAGAATCCTGCTCAATTCTTTTAGGGTGTCCTTCAGGATATAAAGGATCTTGAGTAGCTATTCCACTCCTAGTTATAATTCCATAAGCATGTTTATCTCCTGAGGCATTAACAAACATATCCTTTAGTACCTTAGCAATTTGATCAAGTTGGGTTTGAACCATTTGAAAGTGTTTACAAAGCATTTTTAATATCATTATAAGTTCTTTCCACAATATGTTTCAACTCATGGATAGATCTAGAGTTTTCCAATAAATGGTTCTGAACTTGTTTATTAAAATTACCTTGTTTAACATTAAATGTGTCAAGTTCCTCTAAGCATTGATCAGGAGACTTACCATAGGGAATATCCCCTTCATTAAAGTGGAGAGAGTGTACCTCAATAGTAGATGAGCGAGGAATTGGCTTGCATAATTCTTCTATAGGAGGTAGATTCTTCACATCTTCAGCTCTAATACCTTTCTCCTTTAGACATTTCTTAGCTTCCTTCATCACTTCATCATTTAATGCAATAACTCCCCTCCTCTTTGGTGTTGGTGTTGGAACCGGTTCAGGCACAACTGGTTTAGGAGTAATAGGCTCAGGTGTATTTAGCTCAGTTGAAGTGCAGTCATCATAATTCTTGCTTATCTTAGCCATTAATTCTTCAGCATCTTTGGGAGTTCTTTTCCTGAAAACACAATCAGCAAAGCTATCTAGGTATGTCCTAGAATCATCAGTTAGTCCATTACAATAAATATCAAGAAGCTCATTCTTAGGAAGTGGAGATCCAGGATGTGCATGAATTAAGGCACAGAACCTTGTCCATGACTCAGGCAATTTCTCTTCTTCTCCCTGTTTAAAATCAAAAAGTCTCTGCAAAGCAGCATGTCTAGCATCGAGAGGAAAATATTTCTGGAAGAAAGAAGCAATCAAGCAATCAGGGATATCAATGGAACCAGGAGGTAATCTATTAAACCAAGCCCTAGCTTCTCCTTTTAGTGAAAAAGGGAAGATCTTAGTAACAAAGTACTTACGCATCTTAAAATCATCAGAGAACAAAGCACTCATAGTAGAAAGCGCATTCATATGAGCCACATCACTCTCATTTTCAGTCCCACTGAAAGGTTCTTTCTCAACAATATCTAAATAGGTCAAATCAAGAGAGAAATCAGAGTCTTCATCTTTAATATCTATGGGAGAGGTGGCAAACTTAGGATCAGAGGACAGTTTAGGCATAATAGTACATCTAGCAAGGAGACTCTTAATATCACTAGTACCATGTGTGTTTCGGCACTCTTCAACAAATTCATCATTGAACTCAATGTAACCATCATTAATATCATAACTCTCTCTAGACTCAGGTGAGCTAACAGGTGTAACAGTGTCTTCACTAGGAGTTTCGGTATTTCCTAGACTAGCCATAGTAGCATCTAGGAAAGGACCTAATGAACCACTCGCATCAAGCGCAGTAGAAGTAACATCATGAGCATCAAAAGCAGTTTCAGATTCAGCAGTAGTAGCAGTGTGTTTAGCATGAGTATGTGTTGGTGGTGTGACAAGCTTACTTATAACAGACGGTGAATCAAGAGCAACAGAGGTGTTTAGGACTGTACCTCTTCTTGTAGTGGATGGTAAAATAGGGAACTTTCCATCACGAGACTTCCCCATGATGAAAGGAGTAGCAGTGAACAATAATAGATACAAGTGAACTTACAAATAAAGCTATGCTCCCAACGTGGCGCTTTAAAAATAGTCTTGATGACCCACAAGTGTAGGGGATCGCAACAGTCTTTGCGGGTAGTATTACCCAATTTATTAATTCGACACAAGGGGATCCAAAGAATACTTGCAAGCCTAAACAACTGAGTTGTCAATTTAGCTACACCTGGAAATAGTTCTTGCTCACAGAAGTTTATCAGTAACAACAGTTTGGTAGTAGCAACAGCAAAGCAACATCAGCGAAACATGAGTAATAGTAACAGTAACAGTAACACTAGGATTCGAGTGCGGTAGGCATAGGGATGG
This sequence comes from Avena insularis, assembly GCA_023614405.1. NCBI lineage: Eukaryota > Viridiplantae > Streptophyta > Magnoliopsida > Poales > Poaceae > Avena > Avena insularis. Next base: position 227,539,883 of record CM042689.1, on the reverse strand, counting down.
ATGGACGGGCGTTGCATGGACAAATCTAAACATGTAACTTCAAGATCTAGGGCATTGCAGATAAATAATAACAAGCATCCAAGTACTAAACAATCCTAGGCATTTGCTCGAAATATAGTCATACGTTCTCGCGATGAGAACTTGCACAACATCTTCTGTCCAGCTAGCCCGTGGCAACGTGGCTTCTAGGGAAGTACTGACAATTAAGGTTGGTCCTTTTAATAGAGCACCGGAGCAAAGCATTAACACTCCGTGAACACATGTGATCGTCACACCACAGCCATCCCCTCCGGTTGTCCCAATTATTGTCACTTTGGGGCCTTTGGATCCGGACAATGATATGTGTACACAATTTGTATATAAGACCACAAACAATACTATCATAATGATTCAATAATAAGTTTAGATCTGAGATCATGGAAATCGGGCCCTAGTGACAAGCATTAAGCACAACAAGTTGCAACAAAGTCAAATAGCACTAATAGAGATACTAGGAACTATGCCCTAACAGATCTTATTCGATTACATGATAGAACTCATCCAATCCCTACCATCCCTAGTGGGGGATTACTCACTCATGGATGAGGGAAACATCGATGGTTGATGGAGATGCGTTGGTGATGATGATGGCGATGATCCTCTCCAAATTCCCCGTCCCGGCAGGGTGCCAGAACGGAGTTTTTGGATCCGAATGTTGGTTTCTGGTGGCGGTGGCGGAGCGGAACTCTTTCTGGAAAACTATCGAACCCCCTCGGTTTTTAGGTCGAAAGGCAACTTATAGGCGCAAAGGGAGGCCGATGGGGTTCCTGGGGTGGCTGCACCCCCCTAGGCGCGACCAGTGGTGGGCCTGCGCCTGGCAGGGACGTGGGCCCCCAGGCCCCTTCTCCGTCTCGTCTTCTGGCTCCGTGGGTCTTCTGGTGAAAAATAATTTTTGGCATATTTTCCGGGATTTTTCCTGATAGTTGATTTTCTGCACAAAAACAAGACACCAAGGTAATTCTGCTCAAAAATGCGTCAGTCCGTGTTAGTTGTATCCAGATCACACAAGTTTAGAGGAGAAACAAGAGCAAAAGTGTTTGGGAAAGTAGATACGTTTTGGACGTATCAGAAGTCCCTATTCCTCCTCCTACAATGCCTAAGCCTAATAAGTCTACTACTAGTGATGCTAAGTTTTATTTTGATATAGATGGTTGCAATATTTCTGAAATGATTCTATTCTTGCAAAAACTTGCTAGAAGTACTGATGCTAGTGATATGCATGTTGCTTTCACCAAACACATTACAGATGCTCTTTTTAATATTAAGGAAGATAAGCTAAAACACAAAGCTTCTAGTCCTAGGAAAATAGAAGATAGTTGGGAACCCATTATTAATATGCAAGTGAATGACTATGATCTCAAATCTTCATGTGATGTTGGTTCTAGTGTCTCTATTATGCCTAGGAAGATTTATGAAATGCTTGATTTGCCACCATTGGAAGATTGTTATTTGGATGTCCCACTCAATGATAATGCTAAAAAGAAACTAATGCGGAGTATTAATGATGTTCTCATCATGGTTAACAATGCTTATGTCCCTATTTATTTCTATGTTTTGGATGTTGAATACAATGCTTCTTGTCATATTACTTTGAGAAGACCTTTTCTTAGAACTGTTGGTGCCATCATTGATATGAAAGAAGGCACCATTAAATATCAATTTCCATTCAAGAAAGGTATTGAACACTTCCCTATGGGGAGAGAGAAGTTGCTTTTTGCTCCTCCTTTGAAAGCAAGGTTTGTCGTTAATGCTTCCTCATTTGGAAATACTTGATTCATTTTGCTTCTTGTGCCTAACTTAAAGGCGTTAAAGAAAATTACTTGTTGGAAGATAACCCAAGAGTTTCCTTGAGTATTGGAATTTATTACTTCAGTAATGACCTCTCCTTATCCTTTTTGTTTGCTTTTTGTGCCAAGAATGACATCTAATGAGAGGGAAGTAAGATTTGGGGAGTTGCTGTCCCGAAACAGATTTCTGTCCTCCACCATAAAAATTCTTGAGGAGTCTCTGTAAGTCGGATTGAGCTGAAAATTTATGAATAAATCCCCCAGTATGTTATCTAACTTTCGTTAGTTCAGCACTTTTTGATTTGATTAACATAATATTTTCGAAAAAATTGGTTTCTACCTGCTGGTCTGTTTTGACAGATTTCTGCCATTATTTGCATTTGCTTCTTATTGATTCCTTTTTGAGTTCTCTTTAGGTGAACTGAGCTTTTTTAATAAGTTGATACATTATCTTGTGTTTTTAGTGAAAATTCTTGATATTCCAAATCTTTTCCTAAAGGTCTATTATCTTTTGATTACACTAATGTTGCTAATGAAGATTGTGTGAAGTTCTGTATGAAGGAAAAATTTCAGGTGTAGAGAGAGAATGATGTAATAAGATGAAGAATGGACAAAAGATCAAGCTTGGGGATGCCACCCCGGTGTCATCCCAAGAAATATCCAAGAGGTACAAGCGTCAAAGCTTGGGGATGCCCAAGGCATCCCCTTCTTCATCAATAAAAAGCTCAGGTTTGTCTAGACACTTCATTTTTATTATTTCATGCACAGTTGTGTTGTTCTTGGAGCGTCTTAGTTTTTGTTTGGTTTGCTTAGTTGTTTAGTTTACTTGAATAAAGTAGTTTGGACCCCCGTTCTCGCTGTGTTGTTTCAAATAAGTTGCTTGGTGTTGGAAAGGAGTAGGAAGTTCCTGCTTGAAAGTGCAAGAGGAGCTTGAATTGACTGTGACTTAGACTTTAGCATGACATGCTAGGTGTTTTTTTGACCTTATGCTTAGTGATTATTTATGTAGCATGTCTTGTTCCAAACAATTGAGATTGCTTAGTGTGCCTTTAAAAAAATTATGCGTTGTTTTAGCATGCAAAAGCATAGTATTGTGGTATTCTCCTTTGATGCTTTGTTTGGGTTGACTTGGCACATGCTCACACCATGTTATGACTATGAACAAGTCACCATAGCATCTATGATCATTTAGTCCTTGACTTGTAGTACCACTCTATGCTTTTATTAGTAATGTTTTGTTGCTCTGCATGATTATGTCCATTATTGCTCTCTTAGTTGGTTGCTCTTAGTCTTTGCTAGCCTCCACTTGTATGAGTAATCTCTACTCATGCTTCCAAATCCCAATAAACCAAGTTATTCCAAAGTGTCCACTATAAACTCCTATTCATGGTGTGTTACACCATTCCATGTATATTCTTGTTTTCATCTATCTTCTAGTTAAAAAGTCTCTTTGTTACGTGAAAACTTAGTGATTAAAGCCATGAAAAACTTGATGGCACACTTTATATTCTTTGCCCCTAATAAAGTTGAACCATTGTGTCGTCTATGTTGTATATTCTTGCAGTTATACGTTGGAATTAGCAGAACCGTGCTGTCACGAGGAACGTTTTCAACATTGCACTTGTACTTTGTACTCAGTTGATATCATGCTCTTTTGTCTATGGATGTCACCGGTGTGAAATAAAGAGGGAACTTGTAAGTCCATGGAGTATGTATTTTGTGTTAGAGAAACGTCTGGGCCGCTAGCCTAAGCCATGCCTAATCATGGTGGAAACTTGCAGCATCAACATAATGAGCTATCTATGAAGCATCCTCAATAAAAATCTATGCACATAGTAAATAAAAAGATCGCTGAGATGCTCATTGTCGGCTTTCCTTGTCATTTGGGTTATGGGATAGCTCCTGTACCATGTGCAAGGGGTACCCCGTTGGCGGTTCTCTATGATATGCATGTACTTACAATGACAAGAACTTACAGGTGACTGAATTTGAGTAGCATGAGGTGTGGCCCTCGTATTCAAGGGACTTGAGATTGCCAACTGATACTTTGTCAAGAATATACTCCATAGTTTGTTCACTTTAACCTTAACCACTTCAAGATGCTTATGATAGGGGCAATGAGGGCTGAATGATAACAAGTACCATAATCTTTGGAAGCTCTTTTTGAGACTTGAAATCCCTAATTCCTTTATGAAAGGCCTTTCTTCCACCATTATTTGAGTCCCCACCTTCTACTTTTAGGAACCATTAAGGGAGCATAGTTGTTATTCTGTCTACAGTGTCCCAAAACTTATTGATTGATGCATATTGTGATATTACTCATTCTTGTGCTACTTGTTTCTAGTCACCCTTGTGAACTTTGAAGGTGTCCTATGCATCTGTTTGCTACTCTTTGAGGGACAAGCTGAATGCCACTATGCCATGTTTTCTGTATGTGAAACAAAAAAAGGTTTTTCAATGCATGTTATTCATGATCTTTGTTTGTAGCCTTTCATGTTGCATGCATAGTTACTATGTCCTATTGTTAGAACTCCATCTTTCATGCACATGTTTAGAGTTCTTTATTCCCAGCTTTCAATGCTTGCAAATGGTTTGATCTTGGTTTTGATGGTGCATGTCACCTCAAAAATTATTATTTTATCACTTACCTACTCGAGGACGAGTAGGAGTTAAGCTTGGGGATGCTTGATACGTCGGAAACATATCTATAATTTTTGATGCTCCATGCTTGTTTAGTATCTACTTTGCTTTGCTTTGTCTACACTTTGAGGTGTTTTTATATCTTTTCTGTAACTAACCCATTGAAAGGATAGAGATGTCGCCTAGAGGGGGGGTGAATAGGCAATTTCAAAACTATTACAGTTTTGGCTTGATAGAATGCGGAATTAAACTAACGTTTATTTTACAAGCACAAAACCTAAATACACTAGGCTCAATTAAGTGCACCAACAACAAATTAAGCTAAGCAAGATAGCACAAGATAAATATACCACAAGTGATAAGCAAGATATAAGTACTTCAAGCTCGATGGCTATCACAAGGAAAGTAAGCTCGGATATAGAGATAACCGAGGCACGCAGAGACGAAGATGTATTCACGTGTTCACCACCTTTGGGAAGGGGTCTACGTCACGTTGGAGAGGTGTGAGATTCCACGAAGGATTCCTCACGCGCCACAAAGGCTCACCTTCTTCTCCGAGTCTATCCCACAAAGGAATAGGCCCTTTCCTTATGGCTAGCTTTTCGTCCACTCCGGAGATGGCAAGCTCCACAACCACTTCACAAGCTCCACGAAGGAGAATCCCGGGTCTCTTCACAATCTTCCACGAAGAGAACACCGCGGCACCAACCGCCAAGACAACTAGGAGGTCACCCTCCAAGAGTAACAATCTCACGGTCTCTCACTCGAACAAATCGTAATGGAGAGCTCCACACTTATGCAAGAATGCAAAGCAAGACCACCAAGGGTGCTCAAATCCTTCACTCTCAAATCCCACCAAAGCAACAAGTGCTAGGGAGGAATTAGAGAGGAAGAACAATGGTGGAGGTTAACCAATGACTCCAAGATCTAGATCCAATGGGTTCCCTTCACTTAGAGGAGGAATTGATTTGTGGGGATTGTAGATCTAGATCTCCTCTTCCAAAGCCCTCAAAAAGATGCAAGAATCATAGGAGGGAAGGGGGAGGAAGCAAGCTCAATAGGTTCAACAATGGAGGTCAATTTTGTGGTCAAGAACACCCTAAAACGTTGGGGGAAGAACCCCCTTTTATAGTGGAAAGAAAATATGGCTGTTGGAAGAAATCTGTGCGAACTCGGTTGAAAGTTCGGTTGGACCGGCTCCAGAACCGGCCGGTCCGGTTCCTGGACCGGAAAATCGAACTTAAAACCGGAATTAGGGTCAGTACACAGTCTCGGATAGACTCGGTATAGAAAAACCGAAAATCCCGGTTTCAGATCCGGATTTCCGGTCCTGGCACCGGACCACCCGGTCTGGGAGCCGGTTGAACCGAATCCACAACCGGGATGAAACAGGCTTCACGAAAAACGCAATAAATTTTGCATCCGGACTCCGATTTTGATGATCTTGGGCTTGTTTTGATGAGGACAACAAGATCTACAAGATTGTGCAGAGAAACATCATAGCCCAACAAAGGAGGATAGAACCAAATGAAGCAAGGTAATAAGCCTCCCTAAATAAGAACCGATAAAACCGTCAAACTCGAAAACGCCATAGAAATGCATGCGAATTCCATTTTCGATGAACTTGGGCTTGTTGAAGATCTAGAAACAAGCTCATGGACCTCACATGGGTAAACACCAAGAAGCAACAAAATAGTAAGATGCAAAGTATGCAAAGGATTGAGCTCCCTATGACGATTTGATCAAGTTACACAACCGAAAGCCCCTCTTGATAGTGCGGCTATCTATCCTATAATCCGGTCTCCCAACAACCACCTTGAGACCGGTAAAAGGAAAACCTAGCAAGGACATACCTTTGCCTTGCGCATACCGCTTGATCTTGATGACAACGCTTCAAGCTACACCAGTTTAATGCAACACTTGATCATTGTTGCTTCGTGAAGACTCCTAATTTTCTCCCCCATACACCACTATGGGATAGCTTCATTAATACATGTCTTCACATGTCCATTATCACCAATATGGACGGCAAGCTTCAAGAAAATGATCTTCTCGAGATGCTTATCTTGAACTTGCCCTTCTCAAACTTGATGACGATCACCACTTGATATCATCCTCTCATGGGCTATATAATATCTTCATTTTTGAAGCATGCCCATGGAAAGATACCTGTCCCGTATAGAAAACGCAGAGGCAAATATATAATGGGTTAGTTCATGATGCATAATTGACAAGGCTTACCATACCACAAGACCATGTGGTACATTCTTTATGCTTCATGTGTTGACCAACTTGAAATCACTCTTCACTCTTTGTATTGGTCAACCAAGTATCTTCTCGTGCTCCATCTTAATATCTTGAGGTACATAAGGAACTCTTCATTTGATTACATGCTCTAAATCTTAGTCAACCATAGCTCAACTAATGAGGCTATCATGACACCGACTTAGAGCCATATCTTGAATTCTTCTATTGAGATCACACTCTCAAGATCTTGATCATATCACACTCTCAAGATCTCGATGATTTTGATGCCAATACTCAAGGTATATCTTTATCTTCATGGCATCCATACTTGAATCCAACACATGGACTACAAGCATGACCTATGGAATATACCTTCATATAAAACTCAGTGAAAACATTAGACCATAGGGATTGTCATTAATCACCAAAACTACACTTAGGGGCAATTACCCTTTCAATCTCCCCCATTTTGGTAATTGATGACAATCACAACAAGAGGGTTTATATAATGAATATTATAAACAAGTACGCAACTTATCCGAGAATAAGTTGTATACAAGAGGTTGTATTTTATATGGTTAAGTAACACAAAGATACTAGCCCATATCAAAACTGATTCTACTCACATAAACTACAACTAATGTAGGAGATGTGAGTAGAACAAACATATATAGAGCAAACTCCCCCACAATATATGCACGCATGATGATCTTGAATTTCATTGCATACATTGTCAAGCATAACCTTTGGGAGAGTTTCCACTATATATACAACCATGCAAAACATAATAAAGATGAAATGCATGAAAGGAAAACACTTAAGAACAAACCAATCTTAAGTAGAAAACCATTTCCCTTAAAACCCTCTAAACTTCTCCCCCATTGACAACAAGTGCCAAAATGGATAACAAGGTTAGAAGGACAATATAGTATGAGTTCCTACACAAGGTGTGCATTACTCGTAATATGAGTGAAATCACATGCACATATCCAATGACGAACACTTGGAGGAAATCAAACTATATTGAGGATCCAGGATTGCTAAAAGGATAACAAGGTTAAGGAACTTCAATAGATGAAGAAAGCAATCGAAAGATCCAAATAATCAAATGGACAAATAATGCTCTAAGTGGAATAAGGAAGCTCCCCAAGGTTCGTGCATAAATTAGTTGTTTCATTTGAATACAATATGCACAAACATGGAATCCTCACTCCCTCTATATTATTTAGAACACAACAAAGATACAAGGATTAGATATAAACCAATACACTTGTCAAGACAAGCTTAAGTCCAAAAGAAACCAAATATGAGATATGAGTGCATGAAGATGAAATAAAAGTAAACCAAACACTCATAAATCAAGACCTTAACAAAACCATTAAAAATCAAGAAGATAAGAGTGATGGTCGGAAAAGAGCGAGCATATCAAGGGGAGAGATTATCACTCTCGTATATATAAGTTTCTAAGGGAAAAACATGAGAATAATCCACAAAGAAACATCCACACATAAGAGGTTAATAAAAAGAATACATGATATCCAAGCGGAAGTCATGAGATATACCAAAAAGTATACTTTGCTTAAGTGCATATATAGCCCATGGCTCTACTTTATCTTATGGTATATCAATGAACTTCACCAAAGAATAAAAAAAAAATCTCAAAACCATCACAACTAACACTAAGGGAACTAATGCTAGTTGGGATACTTTAAGAAAGGCAACAAGTATCAAAAGGAATGATTCAATGCAATTTCAACAATATTGCACACGAGAGTACCTTGAGGAGTTGATATGCAATAAATTTCTAGATGGCATATTTGGAATTGGTGAATCATGAACTTGATTTTATATACTCCCCATTATATGCATCATCTCAAATTACTCACATAAGCAATAAGGATACATAAGTCTTTCAAAGATAATTGCAAGAATCGAACATTTACAACCAAATAAATTCATGCCAAGATGCAACCTACAAGAGATTGGATGGAAGAATAGTATGCATGAATAAGATACTTGTTACCAAGATAGCAATGGTATGATGTAGTAGATAAGAATTTTTAGATCATCCTATCTTGGCTCCAATTATCATGTGGTGACAACTTTCTTTATAGACGAGACAAGCATCCATTGCATCTTCAGTGTACCTAAAACAACATTCAAGTACATCTTGGTCCGCAAACTTATTGGGTCCAAAGTGGTTATAATAACCACAACACATAGGATACACTCCATAAAAATATGTGCATATTTAGAGATGAAATTTGAATTTCATGCACATCTTAGCCGTTTAAGGATTTGATGGAGTATACCCTATATATTGGATCAAAGAAAGCAAAACATGACATAAGATATACATTTATTAAACATGCATGCGCGAGAATTTCAAGATCAAACGAAGATATACTTTGGACAAATCACCAAAAATATTCAAGAAGTCATACAAGGTGTGACAAAACACATTTGTTGTCCAAACTATATCAAAGAATCAAATCAACACAAGATTTGTTCAACAAAGTTCAACAAATGAACCGAGCAAAAACTATTAAGCATGAAAGATGAATTAAAAACACAAATGCTCAAAGATTTATCTCATTCAAGAAAATAAAATAGAGAATAAAGAATGAGATAGCAAAACTCCCAAAAGAGCAAGGTTTCAACAAATAAACCAAACCCTTAACACTTTTCACGATGGCACAAGGTTCCGAGAAGAAAAGGTTTGTCTTCCACTAAAACACATTTGATAATAATCAAAAACATCATCAGAGATATGTTCAAAAGCCAAGGAAGAAAATGGGAGCCACACAATTTTTGTTTGGAAAGAAAGTAAGGAAATAATAGGTTAACTCCAAAGTGAAGATGATCCACAAATGCTACCACACACAAGTATATCAATTTTCGAAGACAATGAGTGTATTGGAATAGATTTTCGGTGGTATATTGCACGGATATTAAAGATAAATCTTCACAATAAAAAGCATAGGATAGAAATAAAAAGATTAAGCACTATGCAAAGATAGAGATTCTTGATAGCTTCAACTAGTCACACAATCATGCAAAACAATGATTAGAATAACTTGAAGCAAATGGTATCCCAAATAAGATATAGAGATATGTATTTGAGGAAGACCGCAGCAAGAATTTATTACTCAAACAAAGACCGAAAAGACGAGCAATAAAAGATTCTAACACAAATAGGACCATGTTTGAGCCAACATTCCACCTAGAAACAAGATAATCAACTATATCAACCCTAAGTGGCACTACCTCATATGTTCACATTTCCTAGGATTGTGATATGCAAAAGAAGCATATCACTCCCCCATAATGTGATATTCATTTTTTTAATAAGAGGAAAAACAACCTCAACTAGAGATAATTAATGGACATTTAGAATTTGAATTTCTCATGAGTATGATACACCACATAGTGATTAAATATCAATACTAAGTGGTAGTACTCATGTACACATATTTTAAGGTTTGAGATATGCGCGAGGCATGTCACTCCCCCAAAATGGGATGTTCCATTAACCACTCTAAAAGATCCAAATAAAAAATCATCAAGATGCATTAGAGGCTCAAAATAAAACACACGAGTAAATGATGTGCCAAACACCTAGACATACTTGAATACACAAAATAATCAAGCATGAGTCGACACCAAATACAAACACATACTTGGTACAAAACCAAAACATGTAAAGGGGCAAGTAACTTACAATATAAATGAGTTAATACAAGTTACCGCAAAGAGGCACATTGGATATAAGATAGGGAAATAATAATCCAAAGGACTTAGCTTGATCAAATATAACATATGAAGATCCCTTAATTCTTCGTGAGTTAGCCAAGTCTCCAATGCCCTCATAAACACCTATTGATCAAGTTTGAGCTAGTTGGTCCCCAACCAAGTTGGGTCCTAAGAGGTTAGTCACAATAGGCTTGGCAACCCAAATGGTTCTTTTCTTGACACCACTTTGAGTTCCAACAAACTTGTCAAACACATTGCCATCCTTATCCTTCCTAAGAGAATAATCATCATCAACAATGATAGGGTTAGATAAGGTACCGTTTAAACGTGAAGAGGCAAAGTGCCCCTTCACACGACATATGTAGCAACAAGTGCTCCACTTTCTCTTCTTTATTGATTTCTTGGCTTGGGGAGCATTATCTCGATTCTTCTTCGGAAGTGGCTTAACTTCAACTTGGGCTTGAACATGAACTTGTGGCCGCTTCCCTTGTTGCTTCTCACTCAAGTGCTTTTTCTTCAATGGACAAGATCTTACATGATGTCCTTCAACCTTGCACTTGAAGCAAATAATCTTGGCCGAATTCTTGACTTGGTTTTGGCCCTTCTTCTTGTTTATATTGTACTTGTTCTTGTTATTGGAGTTGAATCCAAGTCCACTTTTATCATTAGGGGATTTTTGCACACTCAAGATATTATCGAGTGTGGATTTCCCTTCATGACTCTTTTCCAAGTCATTCCTCAAGGAAGTGACTTGAGCCTTGAGCTCTTTGATTTCCTCTACATGGTTAGTATAAATACAAGTACTAGAGGAAGTAGAAGCTTCATTGTTAGAGCAACAAGGCAAAGCAATTAATCCAACACAAGGTTTATCAATAGTATGGCTAGATGAATTACTAGGACTAACACATGGCAAAATAGCATTTTGAGTAGAAGTTGTGCTAATGTCCAAAAGAGGCTCACAAGATGTTACCTTAGTAATACTTGCCTCACGAGCTAACTTTATCCCATCATAAGAGATTAGAAGATCATTATGAGAGCCCGAGAGCTTTTCGTGACTTTCTTCCAATTTCCTATACTTGCTAGTTAGCAACTCAAGTTGAGCCCTTAGCTCAACATTCTCCTTTAGGATAGATGCTTCACAAGAAGTAGAGTTAGTAGCACAAGCATCATTAATGGAATTTTCCTTTTCAAGCTCATAAGATTCAATTTTTTGTGTGAGTAGACAATTAGTGTGCTTCTCCTCGTCAAGCTCTTGCTTAAGGATATTGAATCTCCGACTCACATCATCAAGTTGGAAATCCAACTCCTCTATGGTTCCCGTTTGTTTAGTTATGGTGTCCATAACGTGTTTGAGACAAGTAACGGCCTTATTATTACCACGAAGAGAGGTACACAAAAAAGTCAACTCAAGCAAGAGAGCACTAGTATCCTCATCAATGTCATCATCACTATCATCATCATCATCATCATTGATATTATCTTTACAAGATATATTGGGATCCAAAGTAGGAGATACCTTTGATCCTCTTGTCATAAGGCACATGTGAGCATGGGAGAATGAAGATGAGGATATTCTTGAATCTTCATTCATGATCATGTCTTGCTTCATAGAATGTTTGATTTCCTCTACATTGTTAGATAAACAACTAGAGGAAATAGAAGCATTTTGTTCATGGTAACAAGGCAAATCAAGCGTATCATCTACACTAGTAATCAAATAATTTCTAGATGATATACAAGGACTAGCAACACAAGGGGAAATAGCATTATTGTTGCAAGAAGTGCTTAAGTCCAAAGAAGAAACATTGCAATGGGATAGAGATGAAGGATCATCATTAGCGAGCACAATATCAACATTGCAATTCCCAACACCACTCACCATATATTTACCTTGTGTCTTGCCACACGTTGGTGAAGTGGGTGAGGATGAGAACTCATCGCGGTCGCAGGTGGAAGCAACTTGGAGCTCTTCATGATGTGAAGGAAAATAGATCTCCTCGGAGAAACCACCGAAAATATTAGAAATGGAACCACCAAATATTTATTTAAGCTTGGTCAACTTCTCATGAGATGACTTGCGCTTTACAATCGTCAAGAACAAATTAACTGTGGGGCTCAAAGAGAAAATAAGCTCATTAGATACTTGAGTTTCGAGATGTAAATTTTTCTCATCCTCTAAAGATAGATTTTGAGGATCCATAGGAGGAGAAAAACCTACATCTAGAAATCGCTCAATATTTGGACACAAGGTCCAAAGATTACAAAGTAAGCAATTTCTCCACAAAGCATAATTTGTGCCATCAAAGATAATTGTGTCATTGTGCACTATACTACTAGCCGACATCTTTACACTCTAGGCGGTGAAGCCTAAACAAGGAGATACCTTGCTCCTATACCAATTGAAAGGATAGAGATGTCGCCTAGAGGGGGGGGGTGAATAGGCAATTTCAAAACTATTACGGTTTTGGCTTGATAGAATGCGGAATTAAACTAACGTTTATTTTACAAGCACAAAACCTAAATACACTAGGCTCAACTAAGTGCACCAACAACAAATTAAGCTAAGCAAGATAACACAAGATAAATATACCACAAGTGATAAGCAAGAGATAAGTACTTCAAGCTCGATGGCTATCACAAGTAAAGTAAGCTAGGATATAGAGATAACCGAGGCACGCGGAGACGAAGATGTATTCCCGTGTTCACCACCTTTGGGAAGGGGCTACGTCACGTTGGAGAGGTGTGAGGTTCCACGAAGGATTCCTCACACGCCACAAAGGCTCACCTTCTTCTCCGAGTCTATCCCACGAAGGAATAGGCCCTTTCCTTATGGCTAGCTTTTCCTCCACTCCGGAGATGGCAAGCTCCACAACCACTTCACAAGCTCCACGAAGGAGAATCCCGGGTCTCTTCACAATCTTCCACGAAGAGAACACCGCGGCACCAACCGCCAAGCCAACTAGGAGGTCACCCTCCAAGATTAACAAGCTCACGGTCTCTCACTCGAACAAATCGTAATGGAGAGCTCAACACTTATGCAAGAATGCAAAGCAAGACCACCAAGGGTGCTCAAATCCTTCACTCTCACATCCCACCAAAGCAACAAGTTATAGGGAAGAATTAGAGAGGAAGAACAATGGTGGAACTCAACACATAGGGGCAATTACCCTTTCACCTATTAACAAGTTGCCATAGTGCCAGTTGCCAGTTTTCTACTATTTTGGTTCCAGAAAGGCAGAAAATCAATATTCTCGGAATTGGACGGCACAAAAGCCAAATTCAATATTTTACCATGGGCGACATGAAGTCCAGAGGAGAGACGGAGAGGTGAACTAGGGCCTCCACACCCCCGTAGGTGCGGGTGGGCCATGCCCTGCACATGGGTAGGGTGTGGGCCCCTTGGCCGCCTCCTAGCCTCGCCTCTTCGCCTATAAGAAGCCCCCGATGCAAAAACCCTAGGCACCCGATCAAAAACTCCACGAAACCTTCTGTAGCCGCCTCCACCGTCGTCCCTAGATCGGGGGGATCTGAAGCTCTTCCCGGTATGATGCGTGAGTAGTTCCACCTTGGATTATGGGTCCATGTAGTAGCTAGATGGTTGTATCTCCTCCTTGTGCTTTCATGTATAGGTCTTGTGAGCTCCGTTCACGATCAAGATCTAATCTATTTGTAATCATGCATGTTGTGTTTGCGGGGATCCGATGGATATTGAGATTAGTATGTCGGATTGATTAATGGTTTTGTCTATTTGATACTATCATGTTTGCGTTGTTTGTGATCTTGCATGCTCTCAGTTGTTAGTAGCTACCTTGGCCAAGTAGTTGCTAGTGACTCCAAGAGGGGGTATTTATGCTTGATAGTGGGTTCATGCCTCTAGTTTCCAAGGGAAGTGACAGAAATCTCTCCGGTTGTAGATGTGCTGTTGCTACTAGGGAGAAAACAATAGTCTCTTATTCATGGAACAAGTGGATTTTTTACCTTAACACACTTTTCTTAAAGTAGTTGTCTGTTGCTTGCAACTTAATACTGGAGGGGGTTCGGATGATAACCTGAAGGTGAACTTCTAGTCATAGATGCAGTTGGATGGCGGTTTATGTATATTGTTGTATTGCTCAATCAAATCTCATAGGATCTTTTTGTCTGGTATTGCATTGTTATTCCATGCTCAATTCCTGTCAATTACCCTGCTATAATTTGTTTACCCTTCATGACATGTTGTTTATCTAAGGAGAGCACCTCTAGTGAACTATGGACCCCGGTCCATTCTTTACCATTGATACATCTTCCACTGTTACGTGTTTACTTGCTGCAAACCATCATCTTCCACACCATACATTTAATCCTTTGTTAAAGAAAACCGGTGAGCTTGACAACCTCACTGATTCGTTGGGGCAAAGTCTTGAGTTTGTGTTGTGCAGGTTTCCACGTTGCTTGCAACACCTTTGAGACGTTTCCTTCCTCCTACTGGTTCGATAACCTCGGTTTCTTACTGAGGGAGAACTTGTTGTTGTTCTCATCACACCCTTCTCTTGGGGTTTCCAACGAAGCATCCCACGATAGTGCTGGGCGTCATCAGTGGCGGGGTCGGTAGACGAGGTGGGGAGAGCAGGGACGGAGGAGGGCGGCGGGTCCTACGGCGAGGAAGGCTGGCGGCGGATAGAGGCGAGGAGGGGAAGTGGAGTTGGGCGGCTCGAGATTGAGGGGAGGCGGTCGCGCGAGGGGGAGAGGCACGGTGTCGAGGACAAGATCAAGGGGAGCGCCGTGGGTGGGGCCAGAGGGAGGCATTGGATCGATGGGTGGCCAGGGGAACGAGACATGGGTTATGGGGGTGCGGCTGGGTTAAGTGTTGACCAGGGTGTTGTGTGCGTTGTGTGCTGGCAGGGAGAGAGGCGTGCCACGCTAGTACATGGGAGCGTCGCGCGCAGGATGGATCAGTTTAGCGGCTAGCGGCGTCAGGGTAGGATATATAGGTGGGGATATTGGGATTAGGTTTAGGGTCTGGGTATATGTTTTAGGGTTAGGGTTTATTTGACGAGTGGGGTTGTAGGTGTCCTGGCGAGTCAGGCCTTTGGGCCCGGCCGACTGGGCTGCCTCCCCCAAAAACTTTATATAAATGTTTTCCTTTATTTAGTTTTAAAACAAAACATTTTATAGATAGATTTTAGGCAACCAAATATACGGCGAGACCAGGTTTTTGTTTTGAATTAAAAGGGAAGGGATTAATGTGGAAACAAATATGGCTTTTAGCAAAATAGTTTTAGGCAAAAAGATGCATGCTGATGTACAGAGGTAAGACAAGCGATTTTCTAGTAGTGATTTTACCCGGGGTGCTACACAAATATGATTGGGCAAAGAGTGTCAACTGGCATATCAACAACTACAAAATCAATAGGGAAATTTTTATTGCCTATTATGATAGTTGCATCTTCAACTACTCCCATTGGAATTCTAAGTTTTTATTGGCTAACATGATTGTCATATCAGTATTTTCTATTGTAGTCGGTGCCATCTCTTCTTTTATTTATAAATAAAATTCATAGGATATAACATTAACTTCGGTGCCAAGATCACATAAACTGTAATGCGAGGTTTCTTTAAGTATGCAGGGAAGAATAGGCTTACCCACGTCTTTTACCTTAATTTTACCTTCAACCAATATAGAAGTCTCTTCATGAAGTTCAACTTTGTTACAATGTGCATACATAGCCATGATTGCTTCCTTGGTTACCTCTTCGTCTTTGGTTTTATCCAGATGTTCTTCAATTATTGGCACACTTTCCTCTTCTTTCTCCTCCTGTACTACCTTGACCTGTTCATATTTCAAGATATGCTTTTGTGCAGTGTTAGGAAAAGGTATCTCATACATTGGTTCTAGGGAGGCTAATGTTGCTTTAACTTATCTTTTCTTCTCAGGTTCGGGTGGTGGATCATACTTGGCCAAACACTCTTTTGGATCTTTGATGTGTTCTATAAAAGCTTTAACAACTTGCAACACAAGATCCGAATCTAGATAAAGGTCTTTAGATAGTTCATTAACATGGCATTTTTATTATAGTCATGAATACATTCATGATCTGTTTCCGTGCCTCCTTCACTTCCTAGACCAAAATTCCATGAAACTCTAAGATCACGAATTCTATTAAGTAAAGCCCAAGCTTTAGTTATAGGTAAATCCATAAAAGCTCCTCTCGCACAAGAGTCTAGTTTAATTTTATTAGGTTTGACTAAACCGCCATAAAAGATATGCAATAAATACCATTACGGAAAATCATGCTGAGGACATTGACTAAGTGAATTTTTAAATCTTATATAAGCTCTTACTAGTACTTCATTATGATAGTTCCTCCAAGTCATTATAAGACGCCTGATTCCAAAAGATTTTGATAATGGGTAATATTTAGATAGGATTTCGCAAGCTAAATTATCCCAAGTAGTAGTGGCTTCTGAGTGTAGAGATCTATACCATGAGAGAGCTATACTTGTAAAAGTTTGACTAAAAAGTTTAACCCTTACGTCATCAGCGGTATACCCCGTTAATTGGAACGTGCCACATATATCTTTGAAACATGCAATATGCTCATATGGATCAGGATCTTCTTCATCTCCAGTAAATTGCTTCTTGTGTAAAATGCCAAGTAGTAGAGGATTTATTTCAAACCCGCTTGTCTTCTCATTGGAGTTGTCTCTTTTATAAATATCATACTTCCCAAAACATTTGAGTGGGTTATCACTAGTCATGTTGGTGGAAACCTGTAACTCAAAACAAAACTTAACAAAACTAAAGTAAATAAGAAAAAACTAAAAGACCTACAAAGCATAGCTTCCCGGCAACGGCACCAGAAAATAGCTTGATGACTGCAAGTGCACATATCGGTTGTAGCTAGTTTCGAAATAAAATATCGATCCCACAGGGAGCAAGAGTCTGAAGTCTATGAATTCATGAAAAAATACTAAAACTAGAAATGCTAAATAAAGTTCTAAGTGACAAGATAAAATGCGAGTAATACGTAAAAATGTGTTTTGGGGTTTTTGGTATAAGAGAACAATGAGTAAAGTAAATAAAACTGAATAGAGAAAATAAGTATCGCGTATGTAAAAGAGATTTGAAACTTCAGTCAGAAAAAGGTGTTCTCAGGGATTAGCGGTTACACCACTAGCATTATAAAGGGCTAAGTTAAAGATTATTATCATGAACATTCTCAACTATGTATGTGTGGGAGGAACTCCGTATTTGAACAAAGAGGCAGCAACCACTACTCAAATCATCCTCATAACCACAGCAGACAACAATCAACATCAATTGAATTACTGCGCTATTAAGGGACATAATCCCATAGGACGTATCCCATGGCATGGATAGTATTTTGTGAGTTTCCTCGATTCCCAAATTGATAGGCAAGGTGAGGTTTCGGCGATTTCTGGGTGTTCTGTATGTCGTCTCTTTGATCCAATTGTACGGGATGAAACTATTTGAGGAGGCGGAGGCGGCGCCAACTATACGGCGGCAACTATACGGCGGTGGCCCACATAGTTGGTCGTTTAACCTTCTATCTCCTTTGCTCTCTTTGGGTTTTCTTCTGGTATTATTAATATTTTCTAAATAGGTAATTTACTTAGTATTTGGCTTCTTTTCACTCCAATATAACTTGTCCAAGAATTGTGTCCATCGGATCCATCATTTGTCCTGATCCTGGTGAAAATAAACATAAAATGTGCGTGTGAATGCTGTAAAATACCAAGATCCTATATCTATAATACAAAATAATTAATCTAAAACATGATACAAATATGCACTCATCACCTACTAGTGTTGATTGTGAACTTTATAAATAAGTTATGCTTCTTGGCGATGAATAAGGATTTTTTTTTGGAATAAACCGATATAGAAGGATTTGATTCAGAAACACGAACTCTGGTCTGCAGAAGTTCCATCCACAATCAGCTTATACAGGTTCTCCAATTTTCTGCATTTGGATAATTTCTTTTAACTTTTAGCCACTTTGAGGTTTTCCTTTTGCATTTGTCACCTTAAGACTAGTAATATTGAATCTTGATGGCAGGATACTGCTAAGTATTTTTTCGCAAAACACAAAAAGCTTTGTGTTTCGATTCATTGATAGAAAACGAGAGCTCTGTACGGCATATATACAAGATCAAGAGAGCCTAAACCCCATACAACTCAACCCACTAGGACTACTAGGCTGCCGGCAACAGGGCACGAAGACCAGTCGCACTGGCCCTAGCCCAATCTCGAGCCTCGGATCAAATTGTACCGAGAAGGGTGCCCATGTTTGGTGACGCATTATCGAAAATGACCACATTACACTCCTTCCAACTCCACCAGACCCTCAACATGATAAGCGAATACGTCCTTTTGCATATAGCGCGAGGAGTGGATGACGAAGCCTACAGCTACCAGTCCACGAAGTCCCCTTGTCCGTCCGGTGGTGTGGCCGTGGATCAAATCAAAGACAGAACCTCGTGTCAGATTGCCTTGGAGAAGGGCAACCCACTGATGACGCCCAGCACTGTCGTGGGACGCTTCGTTGGAAACCCCAAGATCAAGGTGTGATGAGCACAGCAGCAAGTTTTCCCTCAGTAAGAAACCGAGGTTATCGAACCAATAGGAGGAAGTAAACGTCTTAAAGGTGTTGCAAGCAACGTTGAAACCTGCACAACACAAACTCAAGACTTTGCCCCAACGAATCAGTGAGGTTGTCAAGCTCACCGGTTTGCTGTAACAAAGGATTAAACGTACGATGTGGAAGGTAATGGTTTATAGCAAGTAAACAAGTAACACTGGAAGATGTATCAATGCTAAATATTGGACCGGGGTCCATAGTTCACTAGAGGTGCTCTCCTTAGATAAACAACATGGAATGAAGGGTAAACAAATTACAACAGGGGAATTGACAGGAACTGAGAAAGGCATAACAATGCAATACCAGACAAAAAGATCCTATGAGATTCGATTGGGCAATACAACAATATACATAGACTGCCATCCAATTACATCTATGACTAGAAGTCCACCTTTAGGTTATGATCCGAACCCCCTCCAGTATCAAGTTGAAAGCAACAGACAACTACTTTAAGAAAAGTGTGTAAGGTAAATAATCCACTTGTTCCATGAACAAGAGACCGTTGTTTTCTCCCTAGTGGCAATAGCACATCTACAACCGAAGAGATTTCTGTCACTTTCCTTGGAAACTAGAGCCATGAACCCACTATCGAGCATAAATACACCCTCTTGGAGTCACTAGCAACTACTTAGCCAATATAGCTACTAACAACGGATAACATGCAAGATCACAAACAACACAAACATGATGGAATCATAAAGAAAAAAACCATTAATCAATCTGACATAGTAATCTCAATATCCCCGCAAACACAACATGCATGATTACAAATAGATTAGATCTTGATCATGAATGGAGCTCACAAGATCTATACATGAAAGCACAAGGAGGAGATACAACCATCTAGCTACTACATAGACCCATAGTCCAAGGTGGAAATATTCACGCATCATACCGGAGAAGAAGGCCTCCGGGATGATCTCCCCTCCGGCAGGGTGCCGGGAAGAACTTCAGATCCCCTGTGATCTAGGGACGACGGTGGCGGCGGCTATAGAAGGTTTCGTGGAGTTTTGATCGGGTGCCTAGGGTTCCTGCATCGGGGGCTTCTTATAGGCAAAGAGGCGAGGCTGGGAGGCGGCCAGGGGCCCCACACCCTACCCAGGCGCGGGGTGGTCCCACCCGCGCCTAGGGGGGTCTGGCCGCCCTGGTTCGCTTCTCCGTCTCTCCTCTGGACTTCGTGTCCCCCACGATAAAATATTGACTTTGGCTTTTGTCCCGTCCAATTCCGAGAATATTGATTTTCTGCATTTCTGGAACCAAAACAAGAAAAGCAGCACAGCTTGTGGCAACTTGTTAATAGGTTAGTTACAAAAAAAAAACACCTCAAAGTGTAGACAAAGCAAAGCAAAGTAGATACTAAACAAGCATGGAGCATCAAAAATTATAGATACGTTTCCGACGTATCAAGCATCCCCAGGCTTAACTCCTGCTCGTCCTCGAGTAGGTAAGTGATAAAATAATAATTTTTGAGGTGACATGCACCATCAAAACCAAGATCAAACCATTTGCAAGCATTGAAATCTGGGAACAAAGAACTCTAAACATGTGCATGAAATATGGAGTTCTAACAATAGGACATAGTAACTATGCATGCAACATGAAAGGCTATAAACAAATATCATGAATAACATGCATTGAAAAACGTTTGTTTGTTTCACATACAGAAAACATGGCACAGTGGCATTTAGCTTGTTCGTCATAGAGTAGCAAATAGATGCATAGGACACCTTCAAAGTTCAGAAGGGTGACTAGAAACAAGTAGCACAAGGACAAGTAATATCACAATATGCATCAATCAATAAGTTTTGGGACACTGCGCACAGAATAACAACTATGCTCTCTTAATGGTTCCTTAAAGTAGAAGGTGGAGACTCAAATAATGGTGGAAGAAAGGCCTCTCTTAAAGGAAGCAGGGATTTCAAGTCTCAAAAAGAGCTTCCAAAAATTATGGTACTTGTTAGCTTTCAGCCCTCATTGCCCCAATCATAAGCATCTTGAAGTGGTTAAGGTTAAAGTGAACAAACTATGGAGTATATGCTTGACAAAATATAAGTTGGCAATCTCAAGTCCCTTGAATATGAGGGCCACACCTCATGCTACTCAACTTCAGTCACCTGTCTGTTCTTGTCATTGTAAGTACATGAATATCATAGAGAACCGCCAATGGGGTACCCCTTGCACATGGTACCGGAGCTATCCCATAACCAAAATGACAAGGCAAATAAACAATGAGCATCTCATCGATCTTTTTATTTACTATATGCAGAGCTTTTAATTGAGGATGCTTCATAGATAGCTCACTATGGTGATGCTGTAAGTTTCCACCATGATTAGGCATGGCTTAGGCTAGCGGCCCAGGCATTTATCTAACACAAAATACATACTCCATGGACTTACAAGTTCCCTCTTTAGTTCACACCGGTGACATCCATAGACAAAAGAGCATGATATCAACTGAGTACAAAGTAGAAGTGCAATGTTGAAAACGTTCCCCGTGACAGCATGGTTCTGCTAATTCCAACGTATAAGTGCAAGCATATACAACATAGACGACACAATGGTTCAAGTTTATTAAGGGCAAATAATATAAAGTGTACCATCAAGTTTATGAGGGCTTTAATCACTATGTTTTCACATAAAAAATAGTTCTTAATTGGAAGATAGCTGAAAACAAGAATATACTTGGAATGGTGTAACGCACCGTGCATAGGAGTTTATAGTGGACACTTTGGAATAACTTGGTTTCTTGGGAGTTGGAAGCATGAGTATAATTTACTCATACAAGTGGAGGCTAGCAAAAGACTAGGATCAACCAACTAAGAGAGCAATAATGGCCATAATCATGCAGAGCAACAAAACATTACTAATCAAAGCATAGAGTGGTACTACAAGTCAAGGACTAAATGATCATAGAGGCTATGGTGACTTGTCATAGTCATAACATGGTGTGAGCATGTGCCAAGTCAACCCAAACAAACCATCAAAGGAGAATACCACAATAATATGCTTTTGCATGCTAAAACAACGCATACTTTTTTCAAGGCACACTAAGCAATCCCAATTGTTTGGAACAAGACATTCTACAGAAATAATCACTAAGCATAAGGTGAAAACAACACCTAGCATGTCATGCTAAAGTCTAAGTCACAGTCAATGCAAGATCCTCTTGCACTTTCAAGCAGGAACTTCCTACTCCTTTCCAACACCAAGTAACTTATTTGCAACAACACAGCAAGAACGGGGGTCCAAACTACTTTATTCAAGAAAAATAAACAAACTAAGCAAACCAAACAAAAACTAAGATGCTCCAAGAACAACACAAGAGTGCATGAAACAATAAAAACGAAGTGTCTTGACAGACCTAGCTTTTTATTGATGAAGAAGGGGATGCAGTGGGCATCCCCAAGCTTTGCCGCTTGTACCTCTTGGATATTTCTTGGGGTGAAACCGGGGTGGCATCCCCAATCTTGAGCTTTTGTCCATTCTTCATCTCATTACATCATTCTCTCTCTACAACTGAAATTTTTCCTTCATACAATACTTCACACAATCTACATTAGCAACATTAGTGTATTCAAAAGATAATATACCTTTAGGCAAAGCTTTGGAACAGCAAGACTTTTAAATAAAAACAAAAGCTCCTGTAGAAACTCCTTCAAAAAGCTCAATTCACCTAAAGAGAACTCAAAAAGGAATCAATAAGAAGCAAATGCAAATAATGGCAGAAATCTGTCAAAACAGACCAGCAGGTAGAACCGATTTTTTCGAACATTTTATTTTGCTCAAATCAAAAAGTGTTGAACTAAGAAAGTTATCTAACATACTAGGGGATTTATTCGTAAATTGTCAGATCAATCTGACTTACATAGACTCCTCACGAATTTTTATGGTGTAGGACAGAAATCTGTTTCAGGACAGCAACTCCCCAAATCTTACTTCCCTCTCATTAGAGGTCATTCTTGGCACAAAAAGCAAACAAAAAGGATAAGGAGAGGTCATTAATGAAGTAATAACTTCCAAGACTCAAGGAAACTCTTGGGTTATGTCCCAGCAAGTACTTTTCTTTAACGCCTTTCAGTTAGGCATGATAGTTTGAGAAGATACTCACATAAGAAATATGAATTGAAGTAAAAGAGAGCATCAAGAAAGCAAATTCAAAACATATTTAAGTCTAACCCACTTCCTATGCATAGGAATATTGTACACAAGTAAATTCACAAAGAACAAAGTGACAAGCATAGGAAGATAAAACAAGAGTAACTTCAAAACTTTCAGCACATAGAGAGGTGTTTTAGTACATGAAAAATTCTACAACCATACTTTCCTCTCTCATAATAATTTTCAGTAGCATTATGAATGAACTTAAAAATATAGATATCACATAAATCATGCTTTTCATGATCTACAAGCACATAATTTCTATCAAGCTCAAAAATAGTGGGATTAAAACCTTCACAGGTTTTACCCAAAGTAGATATTTCAAAAGGATCCACAGGAACATAACATTCATCCTCCTTTGGTAAGCATGGGGGACAATCAAATAATATAAGACGTAAAGAGTTACTATCATTAGAAGGTAGACATGGGTATATCCATAATTCCTCCTTTTGTTCATCACTCTCCTCCTCCTTTTCAGCTAATGAGCTTCCCGTTTCAACAATTTCTCCTTCCAAAGGCTCCTGCAAGGAATTAGTCTCTTCCATTTATGGAAAGCGTCTATTAAAATATTCAAGAATATAGCCATTTTCTTTTTTGTAATTATCAAAGAAAATTTAAGTATCTCATAAACCTCATGTTCATAAGGTGCATCATCAGTATTTTCAAGGAAACTAGAAAGTTCAAATGCACCCTTGAAGGCAATAAATTCATCAATTTGTTCCACTCATCAAAATCATAATTTCCTTTAACATAAGAATATATGGTAACATTATCATTATACACACATTGAAAGGGTAGGTGTTTATACCTCCTATAGCAGCAAGCTTTATCAAAGCAATAAGTAACATTATAAATAGAGCACACCTCTCTAGCATTAGTATTGAACTTATCAATTTGTTCCCATAGGTGTTTCCCCTTTTGTTCCTCCGTGAACCCACCTTGCCAATAAGAACTAGTTTCAAAGAAACCATCCATTGATAGAAAGCATGACCAAGCAAGGCAATAACATACCAGCAACTAGAGTGGGAACTACTTTTTTGTGTTTTTGATAAGAAAAAGCAAACCAAACTAAACTAATTTTTTTGGAGTTCTAGAAAAGAGGCAAACAAAACCAAGAAAAAGAAACTAAGAAAACTAAAAACAAAGTAAAGAGAAAGGAAGTGGAGGACTCCCCTTGTGAATACGTCCTTAGCCTCCCCGGCAACGACGCCAGAAAAGCTTGATGACGCACAGCATTGTCGTAGGACGGTTTGTTGGAAACCCCAAGAGCAAGGTGTGATGAGCACAATAACAAGTTTCCCTCAGTAAGAAACCGAGGATATCGAACCAGTAGGAGGAAGGAAACGTGTCAAAGGTGTTGCAAGCAACATGGAAACCTTCACAACACAAACTCAAGACTTTGCCCCAACGAATCAGTGAGGTTGTCAAGCTCAACAATTTGATGTAACAAAGGATTAAACATATGGTGTGGAAGGTAATGGTTTACATCAAGTAAACAAGTAACAGTGGAAGACATATCAATGGTAAAGATTGGACCGGGGTCCATAGTTCACTAGACATGCTCTCCTTAGATAAACAACATGGAATTAAGGGTAAACAAATTACAGCAGGGCAATTGACAGGAACTGAGCAAGGCATAACAATGCAATAACAGATAAAAAGATCCTATGAGATTCGATTGAGCAATATAACAATATACATAGACCTCCATCCAACTGAATCTATGACTAGAATTCCACCTTCAGGTTATCATCCGAACCCCCTCTAGTATTAAGTTGCAAGCAACAGACAACTGCTTTAAGAAAAGTATGTAAGGTAAACAATCTACTTGTTCCATGAACAAGAGACCATTGTTTTCTCCCTAGTGGCAACAACACATCTACAACCGAAGAGATTTCTGTCACTTCCCTTGGAAACTAGAGGCATGAACCCACTATCGAGCATAAATACCCCCTCTTGGAGTTACTAGCAACTACTTGGCCAAGATAGCTACTAACAACGGAGAGCATGCAAGATCACAAACAACACAGACATGATATAATAATAAAGACAAAATGATTAATTAATCTGACATAGTAATCTCAATATCCATCGGATCCCCGCAAACACAACATGCATGATTACAAATAGATTAGATCTTGATCATGACCGGAGCTCACAAGATCTATACATGAAAGCACAAGGAGGAGATACAACCATCTAGCTATTACATGGACCAATAGTCCAAGGTGGAACTACTCACGCATCATACCGGAGAAGAAGGCCTCCGGGATGATCTCCCCTCTGGCAGGGTGTCGGGAAGAACTTCAGATCCCCCCCGATCTAGGGACGACGGTGACGGCGGCTACAGAAGGTTTCATGGAGTTTTGATCAGGTGCCTAGGGTTTCTACATCAGCGGCTTCTTATAGGCGAAGAGGCGAGGCTA
The DNA here is from genome assembly GCA_023614405.1 of Avena insularis. Lineage (NCBI taxonomy): Eukaryota > Viridiplantae > Streptophyta > Magnoliopsida > Poales > Poaceae > Avena > Avena insularis. The sequence goes on along the minus strand of CM042689.1, from coordinate 227,514,191 downwards.
GGAGGCGGCCAGGGGCCCCACACCCTACCCAGGCGTGGGATGGGACCACCCGCGCCTAGGGGGGTCTAGCCGCCCTGGTTCGCTTCTCCGTCTCTCCTCTGGACTTCGAGTTGATATGTCTAAAATGTATATACTTTCCCGAACACTTTTGCTATTGTTTCTCCTCTAAACTTGTGCAATTTGGATACAACTAACACGGACTGACGCTGTTTTCAGCAGAATTACCTTGGTGCCTTGTTTTTTGCAGAAAATCAACTATCAAGAAAAAGCCCGGAAAATATGCCAAAAATTATATTTCACCAGAAGATCCACGGAGCCAGAAGACGAGACAGAGAAGGGTCCTGGGGGTCCACACCCCTGCCAGGGGCGGGCCCACCACTAGCCGCGTCTAGGAGGGTGCAACCAGCCCATGCACCCCCTCGGGTTCCCTCTTTTCCTATAAGTTGCCTCTCGACCTAAAAACAGGGGGGGTCGATAGTTTTTTTGAAAGAGTTCCGCTCCGCCGCCACTAGAAACCAAGATTCGGATCTAGAAACTCCGTTCTGGCACCCTGCTGGGACGGGGAATTTGGAGAGGATCATCGCCATCGCCATCACGAACGCATCTCCATCAACCATCGATGTTTCCCTCATCCATGAGTGAGTAATACCCCGCTGTAGGCTTGGGGATGGTAGGGATTGCATGATTTCTATGTAATCGAATAAGATCTGTTAGGGCATAGTGCCTAGTATATCTATTAGTGCTATTTGACTTTGTTGCAACTTGTTGTGCTTAATTCTTGTCACTAGGGCCCGAGTGCCATGATGTCAGATCTGAAATTATTATTTAAGAATTATGATAGTATTGTTCGTGATCTTATCTGCAAGTTGTGTACACATATCATTTTCCGGATCCAAAGGCCCCAAAGTGACAATAATTGGGACAACCGGAGGGGATGGCTGTGGTGTGAGGATCACATGTGTTCACGGAGTGTTAATGATTTGCTCCGGTGCTCTATTAAAAGGAGCACCTTAATTACCAGTAGTTCCCCAGAGGACCCACTGCCACGGGCAGGCTGGACAGAAGATGTTGTGCAAGTTCTCATTGCGAGCACGTATGACTATATTTGGAGAACATGCCTAGGATTGTTTAGTACTTGGATGCTTGTTATTATTTATCTGCAATGCACTAGATCTTGAATTTACATGTTTATACTCGTCCAAGCAACGCCCGTCCATCCATCCCTATGCCTACACTTTTCGAATCCCTCATTACCGTTCATCCTTGTTGCTCCTGTTTTACTACTGATGTTGCTTTGCTGTTGGTACTACAAACTGTTGCTACTGATAAACTTCTGTGAGCAAGAACTATTTCCAGGTGCAGCTGAATTGACAACTCAATTGTTAAGGCTTTCAAGTATTCTTTGGCTCCCCTTGTGTCGAATCAATAAATTGGGTAATACTACCCATGAAGACCGTTGCGATCCCCTACACTTGTGGGTCATCAAGACTATTTTCTGGCGCCGTTGCCGGGGAGCATAGCTTTATTTGTAAGTTCACTTGGATCAATTATTGTTCACTGCTGCTTCGTTCATCATGGGTAAGTCTCGTGATGGAAAGTTCCCTATTTTACCATCCACTACAAGAAGAGGTACACTCCTAAACACCTCTGTTGCTCTTGATTCACCGTCTGTTATAAGTAAGCTTATTACACCACCACCACATACTCATGCTACACACACTGCTACTACTGCTGAATCTGAAACTGCTTTTGATGCTCATGATGTTACTTCTACTGTGCTTGATGCGAGTGGTTCATTAGGTCCTTTCCTAGATGCTACTATGGCTAGTCTAGGAAATACCGAAACTCCTAGTGAAGACACTGTTACACCTGTTAGCTCACCTGAGTCTAGTGAGAGTTATGATATTAATGATGGTTACATTGAGTTCACTAATGAATTTGTTGAAGAGTGCCACAACACACATGGTACTAGTGCTATTAAGAGTCTCCTTGCTAGACGTACTATTATGCCTAAAATGTCCTCTGATCCTAAGTTTGCCACCTCTCCCATAGATATTAAAGATAAAGATTATGATTTCTCTCTTGATTTATCCTATTTGGACATTGTTGAGAAAGAACCTTTCTGTGGGACTGAAAATGAGAGTGTTGTGGCTGATAGGAATGGGCTTTCTACTATGAGTGATTTATTCTCTGATGATTTTAAGATGCGCAAATACTTTGTGTAACATCCCGAAAATACTAAACTTGGATCATCAAACTTTAATCATCAAAATTAGGGTTAACAAAAACTTTTGTAAATAAAATTATGAAAGCATGCATATGAGTATGCATTGAATTTGAAATTCTTTTTAACCACCTTTTTTATGTGTTGCCTTGCTTGTAACATGTTTCTTAGGTGAATTAAACATCATCTAAAACATTTACCACACTTTTCCTAAAGACAAATAAATCAAAACAAATAAAATAAAGGAATGGTCATTTTGACCAATTTAACTCCCATGCCTACTTTGGCTGTCTCAAACTTTCAGAAACTAACAGAAACTTTTCTGGATCTTTGCACCCCTTGATTGTACTCATAAAAAAGTATCAAGGCCCACTTTGTGATCATCCAGAAACTTTCAAATGCATAGTTTAAATGACAATTCAAAATTGAATATTTATCATATGGGAAGATCCCACTTTTTCAAAAACCACTCAAACAAGCTCAACTTTCAAAACCCAAGCATCTGCAGACTCACCAGCACCAATCTAGCACACCGACCAAAAATCTTTTCAAAATTCAAAACTTGATTTCATGCGGCCATTTCATCAAACACATTGCAGACACAAATCAAACAAAATCAAAACACTATAGTGTGCAGTGTTTTGAGCCTAACTTGTTCCCTCTCTAGGCACCACTAGCCTTAGTAGATCATCTAACAACCTTAACTAATCAGCACCACTCTAAGCTTGGCAATGCCATCAATGGTGAGCAGGACGAATGCACCATTGTCACCCCCATGTCGACAACAAGCTACGAGGAGAAACAAGCCTAGCCGGCATGTCTGGGAGGCAGCCCACCGTCCACCGCCACTCCCTGTCCAACGCTCGAACCTTGCCAACCACTGGACCACACGCACGGACCGCGCCCAGACCGCCGACCATGCGGCGTCGCGCGAGCGCCACCCTCGACCGAAGCCCACAGACCGCGCGCCGCCCTCACCGCGTGCATACACGATCACCACCGACCCAGGAGACCGCCAGACATCCTCGTTCACCGCCCCGTTCGGCACAGCACCGCTCGCCGTCGAAGACGCCGCCTCTGCCGTGCAGATTGTCGCGTGTTCCAGACCAAACCGCACCGCCCCTACAAGCGCATTAAAGCCGTAGAGCATCGCCAGGAGACCACCAAGCGATCGCCACCGCCGGCCATGCCTCTAGCAGCCCATAGCCATGTCGCCACCGTCGCCTGCCCATGCCGTTCGGTCTCACCGTCGAGACTATAAATAGAGGACTCCCCCGCTCGAATTCTTCACACCATTCCACTTCTCTCTCACCCAGGACCACCCCACCTCAGTCCCGGAGCAAGGCGAGCAGCGCATCGCCGGAATTTCACCGGAGCCCGCCGCCTTTGGAGAACAAGGGCACCATCGATTTCGTCAACCCCAGGAGCTGCCGCGACCACCCCTGAGTTCGCCGTCGTCGACTTTGTCGTTCGCCCGCCTCGCCGACCCTCGCCTACACCCCGGTGAGCCCCCAGCAACCCCCACTGGCCGCGCTAGGTTTCTTTCTCGCCGGCGTTCCCCAAGGTCGACGATGACTCCCAGCCGTTGGATTAGAACCAGATCGAACGTCCCACGTTGCCCCATACCGCTTCGCACCCCCCTGTGTCACTGACGCGTGGGGACACCCACTTAAAGAGCCCGAGGAAGCGCTATGCTTAGCAGACCAGCCCGTTAACTTTTCCCGCGCAGCCCAGTTATTTGAATTAAACCTTTTCCATGTTATTTCAAACACACTTCTGTACCCAGTTTCAAAAATCAACCCAGGTCGATTCAGTGCACCAAATTGAATGAAACTAATTTTGTTAGAAAGGTCTTGAAATGCTGAATCCAAGCCCGTTGGATTCAAGTCAATTGGATCTATAGATCACCCATGGTAAAAATAACAAGGCACAAGCTTTTATGCGTTCAAACATTTTTCAAATTTAAACCATAATAGATTTTGAGTTGATTCCAACTCTCAAAAATCACATTTAACCATACCTTTCAGAATATATAAAAATATATAGGTTTAATTGCAGAAATAATGGTCAAGTAATAAAATAATGCCCCATAGGCATATCTAGTCACTTTAATTAAGTAAAATAAAAGGGTCAAACCTTATTAAATTGTGACACCACTTTGAATCACATTCCCATGAACTAAACTATGTGGTGATGACAGGTGTCAACATGATCCCATGTTTGGTTTGGAGAAAATTAAATCTTAAAGTACTTTTTCAATGAGTAGAAATTACTTTTCTAAAAATAAAAGGAATTAAACCAAGCTTTAACCTTGTAATGTTAGTGATGATGCTAGATCATCTATAGGACCCTTGTGTGTGATGAATGCAAGTAGTTAAGTATTGATTGGTGATTGTGTACATCGTATTTATTTATAGACGCTAGTACCAACCAAGGATACGAGGAGGAAGGAGGATACTACGAAGAAGAAGCCGTGGAGAACTTCCACCACTGCTCTGCACAAGGCAAGCCTAATACTACTAGTGAATGTGCAAGCTAACCCTTGCAAGATACTCTACTGATGCAACAAACCACTATTTGTTACCATGCCAACTATATGCCTTAAGCATATGTGATTATACTCACTTGACAAACCAATCCTAGTTTTACTTGCAAGCTTCTTACTTTATTTCTTTATCAAAGCTCTTACCTAGATTTTTCCTAAGTGAATGGTACATACTAGAAAGATATGTGAAGGTTGCATAAAGAGCATAAAATTGGCCTAAGATAGATAATCTTTATGTCATCCTAAGACATGAGATTTAACTTAGTCAAAACTCCACTAGTTTACCACCCCTCATTTAGTGCTTACCCCCACCTGTAGATGCTAGTGCTAAGCATAAAATTTGATCAACTTTAGGTGGGAATACTTGGTGGAAAAATGGTTATGAAAACCTTGGAATGATGGATCATTCTATTGAAATGTTTTGGACATGTGTTTCCGAACACCTGATGATTTTGGTGATGAAAATGTTGAGGCATGAGCCTTAGCCCTTTATAAAACTGATGGTTGTCTGGATGCGATACCATTCCAATTTTATCGTACAACCACAATACCCGAAGATTGGGTAGGGCTTGACTGGAAACTTATATACCTTAGTATTAGTTCCCTCACGGCCAAGGTCTGAGCTGAGGCTACCTTGTGAAGATTGTCCACATGCGGTACCCAAGATGTGATTGGTCATGGTTGGGAGGCCAAACTCACGGAGAGGTGCTTATACTAGGGCGTGTAATTGAAAGGTTAGGATTGATTATCGCATCTGGTATGGTGAATTCAGGATTTGTTCTCGACGGATGTATCGAATGTTGTGGTGAAAGTGTACAATCTCTGCGAGTGTCAAACTATTCGAATAAGCGGCGTCTTGATTATGGACAGTTGGAGTGTCCATACTGTTCCCCTGTCAGACTTTTCAAAATGACTTGTGAAATGAATTGAGACTTTGACTTGACCACAACAGAGTTGTGATATGACATCCATGTCCTCACCTAGGTGTTATAAAACTTCAACCAGCATTCGTTGCTCCTTAACTTAGTAGAGATAAATCTAGCTTTTGCAAAATAAACCTAGAGCCTAGTGTCCTATTATCAAAACCCCCTTTCACTTGTTAGTATTAGTTTGCGAGTACTTAAAGAGTACTCATGGCTTTGTACCTGGCTATTCCCGTGGCCAGACTATGAAGAGGAGTACCTGGAGGATGGACCCAAGGAAGTTTACGACAACTAGGATCATCTCCCATCGTCAGCATTGCTTGTGACCCCGAAGATGGAGCTTCGCCTACGCTACCGTTATTATTACGTATTCCGCTGCTTGATGTTGTATTAAGAACTGGATCATGAGATCCCTATTTGTGTAAGAACTTATGTACGGTTGTAATGGATGATGTACTATGGTATCCAATTCTGTTATGTCTCGCAAAAATGGTAATCCTGGGATTGCGATGTATGGCATAACAGGCATCTGGGATTAAAAATCCGGGTGTTGACAAGTTGGTATCAGAGCCATCCTGACCATAGGAGACCCTAGTTAGATTGCATGTTTGAATAAAAAACTTAGTTTCCAAAACCAAAGAAAACAAATATTTACAAAAACTTATTCTCATTCTTATCCCTTTGATTCTTTCATGAAAATTCATGTTCCTCAAAAACTCTTGTAAATACATAAAATTTTGACACACTGGATCACTCTACTAACTTACTCATCCTCTATTCTTATAGATGGACGTGAAGTACAACAAGTTTTACCAATTGGGGAATGGAGGATAACTTATCTTAGAGATGATTTGGACCAGCTTTCGGAACTTCTGGAGCGTCCACACCCCGAGTGCTTCGGAGCTCAGCTCAATGATCAAGGAGGAGAAGATCTGCAGTGGCTAATTGTTGCAAGTCTCCGAGGAAAGATTGAACCTCCCACTGCGGAAGGAATTCAGTTTACCTTAAGAGAAAACAACTGGCTCGATGGACTTGCCAGGGCCATGCAGGAAGCTCTTTCCCGTCTGTGTGGGCAGAGCATCAATCAGATCAAGGGTACCCACTTTGAGTTTTTCCCAAGGCGTGATGCTAATGGACAACCATTGGAAGCCCCATACCACCCCGAACTAAAGACTCAATTGGACCACCTTAGCTTCATGATGTATGATCATCATCAGGAGTTGGACAACTGCCGTGACTACTGCAACCACAAGTCTGCCATCATCAAGACGAAGGACCAAACCATCGCCATGCTAGCAAAAGATCGCAAGTCTCGCCGCCATCAGCTCGACAAGAAGGAGCGCATCATTGCCCGTCTTCGCCACCGCATCTCATCTCTGGAGGAGACCATCCACGAGAGAGACATGAAGTTGGAGGAAAGGGAGAATGCCGAAGAAGACCATCGTGGAGACCCCTACTCCTATCTCAGCGATGACGATGATTTTCTGGAGGATCAGGCTATGGATTTCTTCACCGATGAGGATGATTTCGTCTTCATCGATGACGATGAGGATGATGAGGCCATAGATTCCGAGGAGTAGTAGCACTTGAGTACTAGCGTAGTGAGTAGTATTCGGTCCCACTGTATCGTAGTTCTCAGAATGGTTCTTAAAACCATCTGTTTTTCTTTGTTGTGGTGTGTGTTGTACTGGGTGCTATGAATGAATGAAAAAGCAAGTTGCTAGAAAACCTGAGTCAAACTTTAATTTTTTTTAAAGACCCAAAACTTTAAAAATTACCCTCTTTTCTCATGATCTATCTCAATCTTCAGATGCCACGTGGAGGAAGTGGTTCATCCCCGGACCCAATGTTGCAGATTCTGCAAATGTTGACTTCTGACCGTGAAGCTGAAAGAGCGGAACGTCAAGCCAACCTAGCCACTCTTCAGCAGATAACCCAACTTGCCCACAACAACCAAGGCCACGGAAATCAGGACAACCATGGATCTAAGCTCAAGAACTTCCAGAATACCAACCCACCTGTTTTCACTAAATCAGAACAGCCCCTAGACGCCGATGATTGGCTGCAAACCATGGAAAATAACCTAGAAGTATCCAGAGTGGAAGCCAACGAGAAAGTTCTGTTCGCCACCCACTATCTAGCCGGAGATGCCAGGGCATGGTGGAACAGTGTTCGCACAATGACCAGAGGCCAGATGATGACCTGGGAGGAATTTAAGGTCAAGTTTAGCAGAACCCATGTGCCACCAGGTTTGATCAAGAGAATGAGAGAGGAGTTCAGAGAACTGAAGCAAGGAAGGATGACTTTAGTGGAATACCGTGACAATTTTTTTTCATTAGCTAGGTATGCCCCGGATGAGATCGACACCGAAGCCAAGAAGAAAGAAAGATTCCTGAATGGTCTGCATGATGAGATGCAGACTGTGTTAGTCAATATCCCCTTTGCTGATATTGAAGCCCTTGTCGACTCTGCTATCCAGATGGAAGGAAAGATCAACCAAGACAATGAGAACCGCAAGCGTCGCATGATGCATCAACCAGGAACCCATCCGACCCCAAAGTATCGCCCCAACCCATCTCCAGGATTTGTCCCAAGAACCAACAGACCCCCGATGAACCGTCCGACCTATCCCACCCATGGAAACCCTAGGCCCGGAGGAAATCACAACAACCCCGGCAACGCTAGCAATTTCAACCGTGCCCCACCCAAGTTCAACAACAACAATGCTACCACCAACACCAACACTGCCCCTAGGACTGGAAGCAATGCTGTGCCTGTCGCAGCCAAGGACAAGTCGCAAGTGACTTGTTATGACTGTGGAAATAAAGGCCACTATTCCAACGAGTGCCCCAACAAGAAGAATGCTACAGCCCCCAATGCCAATGCCCCAGCTCAGCAGCAGCGTCGTGTTTAGAAAGGAAGAAGGTTTGCCCCAGGGAATTCACTCAACCGCAATGGCCGTCTTTTTCTCATGCATCTTTGAAGAAGCTCGAGGCGTAAGCGTCGTCTTTGGGTATGTTTTCTGTTAATTCAGTACTTGTACGAGTGTTGTTTGATTCTGGTGCATCGCATTCATTTGTCATCGAAGAATTTGCATGCACTAGTAAAATTCAACCAACCAAACTAAAGCATGTTATGATTGTTCAAATTCCCGGATCAACCACCAAGGCTAGGCAAATTTGCAAAGCCGTCCCTATCCGAATCCATGGCATAGATTTTTATGCTAATCTGATAGTACTCGGAACCAAAGGTTTGGAAGTAGTACTAGGAATAGATTGGATGTCCAAACATAAAGGATTGATTGACTGTGCCAAGAAATCCATAACCATGACCAGTACCGTCGGAATATCAGTGGAGCATATATCTGAAACCTTACCTCGCCAATTCAAATGCAACAAGAGTATAGCCCAACCTACCATTGACCAAGTACGGATAGTCTGTGAATACCACAATGTATTTCCAGATGTTTTGCCCGGTATGCCCCCAGATCGGGATATCGAGGTTATCATCGAACTAATTCCTGGAACCGGACCCATAGCTCAGAGATCCTATAGTATGAACCCGTCAGAGCTCGCAGAATTGAAGAAGCAGCTGGATTCCATGCTGGAAATTGGATTGATTCAACCAAGTGCGTCCCCATGGAGATCACCTATCTTGTTTGTGGACCAGAAGGATGGAGGTAACCGTTTGTGTACGGATTATCGGAAATTGAATGATGTCACCATCAAGAACAAGTACCCCTTGCCCAAGATAGAAGATTTGCTTGACCAAGTTAACCGGTGCCAAAGTGTTTTCTAAGATTGATCTTAGAACCGGCTATCATCAACTCAAAATTCGTGGAGAGGATATTCCAAAGACTGCCTTTACCACCAGATATGGATTGTACGAGTATACCGTCATGTCTTTTGGATTAACCAATGCCCCCGCTTATTTCATGAATCTCATGAATAAGATTTTTATGGACTTCCTGGATAAGTTTGTCGTTGTTTTCATCGATGACATTCTGATTTATTCCAAATCAGAAGAAGAACATGAGCGACACCTAAGGACCATTCTTGGAACCCTTAGAGAGCATCAGCTGTATGCAAAGTTTAGCAAATGTGAATTCTGGTTACAGGAGGTAGTATTCCTCGGTCACATTGTATCAGCCGAAGGAATTGCCGTTGACCCTGTCAAAGTGAAAGATGTAGAAGATTGGCAAGCCCCAACCACTCAAACCCAAGTTCGTGCATTTCTCGTATTGGCGGGATATTACCGCAAATTCGTAGAAGGATTCTCTAGTATCGCCCGACCCATGACCCAATTGCTGAAGAAGGACAAGAAGTTTGAATGGACAGACAAGTGTGAAGCGAGTTTTCAATAACTCAACAGGAGATTGATTTCAACCCCAATCTTGATCATCCCAGATATCACGAAGCCCTTCGATGTGTATTGTGATGCATCCAAGATCGTTCTCGGATGTGTGCTAATGCAAGAAGGCAAAGTTATATCTTATCTATCTCGACAACTGAAGCAACACGAGCAAAACTACCCAACCCATGACCTCGAACTCGTAACCGTAGTTATAGCCCTGAAAACATGGAGACATTACCTGAAGGGAAACCATTGTGAGATCTATTCGGATCACAGGAGCCTAAAGTATATATTCACTCAGAAGGAGCTAAATATGAGGCAGAGAATATGGATTGAGCTAATCAAGGATTACGACCTGGACATTCACTATCACCCTGGTAAAGCCAACGTGGTAGCCGATGCCCTTAGCAGATTATCGTGCCACTTGAACTCCATGATTTTGAAGGAGCAACCAAGTTTGCACAAAGAGATGGAAGCTTTTCGAATGGAATTAGTAAGTGAAGGATTTTTGGCTAGTATAGAACTTCAGCCCACTTTGATCAGTCAGATTAAAGAGGCGCAGAAGGAAAATGCTAGTATTGATGGAATCAGGCGTCGTATCGGTACATGCAAAGTACCTGGATTCACCGAGGACGAAGAAGGAGTTTTGTGGTACAAAGGACGCCTTTGTGTACCATCAGATTCTGAGTTGAAAGAAGTGATTCTGAAGGAGGCTCATGATACTCTTTATTCTATCCATCCTGGAGGAACTAAGATGTATCAAGATTTGAAAGAGCAATGTTGGTGGCATAAGATGAAGAGAGAAATCGGAAGCTATATCGCCAAGTGTGATATTTGTTAGCGAGTCAAGGCCGGACATCAAAGACCCGCTGGGTTGTTGCAACCATTGCAGATTCCGGAATGGAAATGGGATTCCGTTGGAATAGACTTTATCACTGGACTGCCTACTTCTAGTAGAGGAAATGACTCTATCTGGGTCATAGTGGACAGATTGTCCAAAGTCGCCCATTTGTTGCCCGTCAAGACCACATATCAGAGTTCGAAACTAGCAGAGTTGTACATCGCTAGAATCGTTAGTTTGCATGGAGTCCCCAAGAACATCGTATCGGATCAAGGAACTCAGTTTGCCTCGACATTCTGGAAGAAAGTCCAAGAAGGTTTAGGAACCCACTTAGATTTCAGTACCGCTTATCACCCTCAGACCGATGGACAAACGGAGCGAGTAAATCAAATACTCGAGGATATGCTGAGAGCATGCGTGTTAGAATATGGATCCAAGTGGGAAGATTATCTGCCGTTTGCAGAATTTTCGTACAACAACAGTTATCAAGCCAGTTTGCAAATGGCCCCATTTGAATTTATGTACGGAAGGAAGTGTCGCACCCCTTTGAACTGGTCGGAAGTAGGAGAAAGTCAGATTTTTGGACCGGACATCCTACGAGAAGCAGAAGAGAAAGTTCACAAGATTCATGAACACCTCAAGACCGCCCAATCCCGACAGAAGAGTTACACCGACAAGAGACGTAGAGACCTCGCCTTCAACATTAGAGATTTTGTTTATCTGAAAGTGTCGCCATTGAAGGGAGTGCAACGTTTCCAACTCAAAGGAAAGTTAGCCCCCAGATATATCGGACCTTTCAAGATTCTGAACAGTCGAGGAGAAGTATCGTATCAATTGGAACTACTTGAAGAGATGTCAGCCGTGCACAATGTGTTCCATATCTCATTACTTCGCAAGTGTCTTGAAGTCCCCGAGAAGACCGAAGTGTTCAAAAATATCGACCACCAGACCATAGAGATCAACGATGACCTGACCTATCCTGAAGTACCCATCCGTATTTTGGAAGAAGCTTTTCGAACTACCCGAACCCGAAGCATCAAGTTTCTCAAGATTCAGTGGAGAAACCACACAGAAGAGGAAGCTACCTGGGAGCGCGAAGATACGGAGTTTCCCGATCTCTTCAAATCCTAGGTAATCTTTTCGTCCTTTTTCAAATCTCGGGACGAGATTTTGTTTAAGGGGGGAAGGTTTGTAACATCCCAAAAAATACTAAACTTGGATCATCAAACTCTAATCATCAAAATTAGGGTTAACAAAAACTTTTGTAAATAAAATTATGAAAGCATGCATATGAGTATGCATTGAATTTGAAATTCTTTTGAACCACCTTGGTTATGTGTTTCCTTCCTTGTAAAATGTTTCTTAGGTGAATTAAACATCATCTAAAACATTTCCCACACTTTTCCTAAAGACAAATAAATCAAAACAAATAAAATAAAGGAATGGTCATTTTGACCAACTTAACTCCCATGCCTACTTTGGCTGTCTCAAACTTTCAGAACCTAACAAAAACTTTTCTGGATCTTTGCACCCCTTGATTGTACTCATAACAAAGTATCAAGGACCACTTTGTGATCATCCAGAAATTTGAAATGCATAGTTTAAATGACAATTCAAAATTGAATCTTTATCAGATGGGAAGATCCCACTTTTTCAAAAACCACTCAAACAAGCTCAACTTTCAAAACCCAAGCATCCGCAGACTCACCATCACCAATCTAGCACACCCACCAAAAATCTTTTCAAAATTCAAAACTTGATTTCATGCGGCCATTTCATCAAACACATTGCAGACACAAATCAAACAAAATCAAAACACTATAGTGTGTAGTGTTTTGAGCCTAACTTGTTCCCTCTCTAGGCACCACTAGCCTTAGTAGATCATCTAACAACCTTAACTAATCACTAGCACCACTGTAATCTTGGCAATGCCATCAATGGTGAGCAGGCCGAATGCACCATTGTCACCCCCATGTTGACAGCAAGCTAGGAGGAGAAACAAGCCTAGCCAGCATGTCTGGGAGGCAGCCCACCGTCCACCTCCACTCCCTGTCCAACGCTCGAACCTTGCCAACCACTAGACCACACGCATGGACCGTGCCCAGACTGCCAACGACCATGCCGAGCGTGCGCCAGAGCGCCACCCTCGACCAAAGCTCACAGACCGCGCGCCGCCCTCACCGCGTGCATACATGATCACCACCGACCCAGGAGACCGCCAGACATCCTCGTTCGCCGCCCCGTGCCGCAGAGCCACCGCTCGCCGTCGAAGACGCCGCCTCTGCCGCGCAGAGCATCGCCTGTTCTAGACCAAACCGCACCGCCCCTACAAGCGCATTAAAGCCGTAGAGCGTCGCCAGGAGACCACCAAGCGATCGTCACCGCCGGCCATGCCTCTAGCAGCCCGTAGCCATGTCGCCACCGTCGCATGCCCATGCCGTTCGGCCTCACCGTCGATACTATAAATAGAGGACTCCCCCGCTCGAATTCTTCACACCATTCCACTCCTCTCTCACCCAGAACCACCCCACCTCAGTCCTGGAGCAAGGCGAGCAGCGCATCGCCGGAATTTCACCGGAGCCCGCCGCCTCTGGAGAAGAAGGGCGCTATCGATTTCGTCCACCCCAGGAGCTGCCGCGACCACCCCTGAGTTCGCCGTCGTCGACTTCGTCGTTCGCCGACCCTCGCCTGCACCCCGGTGAGCCCCCAGCAACCCTCACTGGCCGCGCTAGGTTTCTTTCTTGCCGGCGTTGCCCAACGTCGACGATGACTCCCAGCCGTTGGATTAGAACCAGATCGAACGTCCCACGTTGCCCCGTAATTCTTCGCACCCCCCTGTGTCACTGACGCGTGGGGACGCCCACTTAAGCAGCCCGCCGAAGCGCTAAGCTTAGCTGGCCGACCCGTTAACTTTTCCAGCGCAGCCCAGTTATTTGAATTAAACCTTTTCCATTTAATTTCAAACACACTTCTGTACCCAGTTTCAAAAATCAACCCAGGTCGATTCAGTGCACCAAATTGAATGAAACTAATTTTGTTAAAAAGGTCCTGAAATGCTGAATCCAAGCCCGTTGGATTCAAGTCAATTGGATCTATAGATCACCCATGGTAAAAATAACAAGGCAGAAGCTTTTCTGTGTTCAAACAATTTTCAAATTTAAACCATAATAGCTTTTGAGTTGATTCCAACTCTCAAAAATCACATTTAACCATACCTTTCAGAATATATAAAAATATATAGGTTTACTTGCAGAAAAAATGTTCAAGTAATAAAAGAATGCCCCATAGGCATTTCTAGTCACTTTAATTAATTAAAATAAAAGGGTAAAACCTTATTAAATTGTGACACCACTTTAAATCACATTCCCATGAACTAAAATATGTGGTGATGACAGGTTCCAACATGATCCCATGTTTGGTTTGGAGAAAATTAAATCTTAAGTAGTTTTCAATGAGTAGAAATTACTTTTCTAAAAATAAAAGGAATTAAACCAAGCTTTAACCTTGTAATGTTAGTGATGATGCTAGATCATCTATAGGACCCTTGTGTGTGATGAATGCAAGTATTTAAGTATTGATTGGTGATTGTGTACATCGTATTTATTTATAGACGCTAGTACCGACCAAGGATACGAGGAGGAAGGAGGATACTACGAAGAAGAAGCGGAGGTGAACTTCCACCACTGCTCTGCACATGGCAAGCCTAATACTACTAGTGAATGTGCAAGCTAACCCTTGCAAGATACTCTACTGATGCAACAAACCACTATTTTTTACCATGCCAACTATATGCCTTAAGCATGTGATTATACTCACTTGACAAACCAATCCTAGTTTTACTTGCAAGCTTCTTACTTTATTTCTTTATCAAAGCTCTTACCTAGATTTTTCCTAAGTCAATGGTAGATACTAGAAAGATATGTGAAGGTTGCATAAAGAGCATTGGCCTAAGCTAGATAATCTTTATGTCATCCTAAGACATGAGATTGAACTTAGTCAAAACTCCACTAGTTTACCACCCCTCATTTAGTGCTTACCCCCACATGTAGATGCTAGTGCTAAGCATAAAATTTGATCAACTTTAGGTGGGAATACTTGGTGGAAAAATGGTTATGAAAACCTTGGAATGATGGATCATTCTATTGAAATGTTTTGGACATGTGTTTCCGAACACCTGATGATTTTGGTGATGAAAATGTTGAGGCATGAGCCTTAGGCCCAGTTCTTTTGGTGGCTTCTCTAAGAAGCTGCCCTACCCCCAGCTTCCTGGGGAAGCCGGTTCAAAAATTCTGTGAGGCTTCGAAATTAGTTTAGTCTTAGACACTTTGGAAGTCTCGTAATTTTTTTGAACCAGCTTTCCCAGGAAGCTATGGGTAGGACAGCTTCTCGGAGAAGCCGCCAAAAGAACTGGGCCTTAACCCTTTATCAAACTGATGGTTGTCTGGATGCGATACCATTCCAATTTTATCGTACAACCACAATACCCGAAGATTGCGTAGGGCTTGACTGGAAACTTATATACCTTAGTATTAGTTCCCTCACGACCAAGGTTTGAGCTGAGGCTACCTTATGAAGATTGTCCACCTGTGCAGTACCCAAGATGACAGTTGGTCATGGTTGGGAGGCCAAACTCACAGGAGAGGTGCTTATACTAGGGTGTGTAATTGAAAGGTTAGGATTGATTATCCGCATACTGAGTATGGTGAATTCAGGATTGTTCCTTATGGATGTATCGAATATTCTGGTGAAAGTGTACCACCTCTGCAGAGTGTCAAACTATTCGAATAGGCGTCCATGATTATGGACAGATTAGATGGCCATCTTTGTTCCCCGTCAGACTTTTCAAAATGACTTGTGAAATGAATTGAGACTTTGACTTGACCACCACAGAGTTGTGATATGACATACAAGTCCCCACTTAGGTGTTATAAAACTTCAACCAACATTCGTTGCTCCTTAACTTAGTAGAGATAAATCTGGCTTTTGCAAAATAACCCTAGATCCTAGTGTCCTATTATCAAAACCCCCTTTCACTTGTTAGTATTAGTTTGCGAGTACTTAAAGAGTACTCATGGCTTTCTCCCTGGTTATTCCCGTGGCCAGACTATGAAGAGGAGTACCTGGAGGATGGACCCCAGGAAGGTTATGACAACTAGGATCATCTCCCATCGTCAGCATTGCCTATGACCCAGAAGATGGAGCTTCGCCTACGCTACCGTTATTATTACGTATTCCGCTGCTTGATGTTGTATTAAGAACTGGATCGTGAGATCCCTATTTGTGTAAGAACTTATGTACGGTTGTAATGGATGATGTACTATGGTATCCAATTCTATTATGTCTCGCAAAAATGGTAATCCTGGGATTGCGATGTATGGCATAACAGGCATCTAGGATTAAAAATCCGGGTGTTGACACTTTGTTACTAAGATCTTCCCTTTGCACTAAAAGGAGAAGCTAGGGCTTGGTTTAATAGATTTCCTCCTGGTTCCATTGATAGCCCTGATTGCTTGATTGCTTCTTTCTTCCAGAAATATTTTACTCCTAGTGCTAGACATGCTGCTTTGCAGAGACTTTTTGATTTTAAACAGGGAGAAGAAGAGAAATTGCCTGAGTCATGGACAAGGTTCTGTGCCTTTATTCATGCACCAAAAGAACTCCTATAGATGCTGAAGAATTAATGGCTAAGATAAGCAAGAATTATGATGATTAGACTTAAAAATGAGCTTCTTGATATTAATTATAATGGACTAACTGATGATTCTAGGACCTAACTAGATAGTTTTGCTAATTGTGTTTTCAGGAAAAGAACTCCTATAGATGCTAAAGAATTAATGGCTAAGATAAGCAAGAATTATGATGATTAGAATTCAACTGATCTAAATACACCTGAGCCTATTACTCCTGAACCAATTGTGCCTAAAACCAGTTCCAACACCAACACCAAAGAAGAGGGGAGTTATTGCATTAAATGATGAAGTGATGAAGGAAGCTAAGAAGTGTCTAAAGGAGGAAGGTATTAGAGCTGAAGATGTGAAGAATCTACCTCCTATAGAAGAATTATGTAAGCCAATTCCCACTCATCTACTATTGAGTTACACTCTCTCCAACACTCTGATGGAGGTGATATTCCTTATGGTAAGCCTCCTGATCAATGCTTAGAGGAACTTGACATTTTTATTGTTAAACAAGGTAATTTTAATAAACAAGTTCAGAATCATTTATTAGAAAACTCTAGAGCTATCCATGAGTTGAAATATATTGTGGAAAGAACTTCTAATGATATTAAAATGCTTTGTAAACACTTTCAAATGGTTCAAACCCAACTTGATCAATTTGCTAAGGTACAAAAAGATATGCTAGTTAATTCTTCAGGAGATTGTAACATCCAGGATTTTATATTAATATGTTATTAGTGGCATGCATCATCCTTGCATCATTGCACCCTACAAATAATAATTTGCAACAAAATCCTAACACCTAAACCTATCAAAACCCTAATAAGGAATTCGTTGTGTAGGCATTGTTGTTGTACACAAGCTTGGCCCTACTAAAAAACCTTGTGAAACATCAAACCATGGTCCTATGTTGACCACCTTACTTTTATAAAAATTTAGGAACAAATTTCATCAAGTTTGGACTTAGTATGCAAAAGTTAATTGGGTTTTACTAAAACAAAATTTGATAAATGTTAAAAGGAAAAAAAGAGGCAACCTAACCTAACTAGGCTGCAGCGCCAGCCCACCCACGCCTGCTGGCCTAGCCTACCGCACTTGCCTGACCCTCCCTCCACCACCGACAACCGGACCCCACCTGTCATCCCTCTCCTCTCCCCCAACGAGAACGGGACAGAGACCCCGTCGTCCACATTTCCCCCGCCCTCCGTGTCCGGCCAGGACTCCCCCCGGGCCGTGTATAAGTACTCAACCCCGCCACCCTTGGCTCACCCCCCCACTCGATTTTCTACTAGCGAAAGCCCTAGCCATCGACGACTCGCACCACCGCCGTCGGGTCGACCTCACCGAGACGGTTCGGGACCCCCTCTTGCCCCTTCCTTCCTCTAAAGCTTCCTCTCGTTCACCACTGATTCGTCCCATGCACTTTTCCCCCTCTCCACTGCAGCAGGTCATCGGCAATTTCTTGCCGACGCGTCGCCGGAGACGGGGAGGATCGGCGGGGCCTTGCCATCGGAGAAGGAAACGAGGAGCGCAGACGAAGCCACGAGCGGGACCGCAGGGAGCAGACGCGCTCCGTCGACCACACCGCCGCCTCGAGGAGCCACCAGAGCGCCGCCAACCATCTCCACCGACGCCGCCGCCACCCATCGCCGCCGTCGCCACCACGGTGAGTCGCCGCGCCCCCTCGTCCGTTCAATTTGCCACCTGCGGCTTAGATTAGAACTGATACCGAAGGGGTATCGGCGAATCCCACGCTGCCGCATGGCAAAGCGCGTCAGCACCAGCGCCCGCAACGCGTCACCCTCCCCACTTTGCCAGCTGGCCCAATCGGAAGCTGACACATGGCGAGTTCGTAAGTCAGGGTTAGATCTGTTTGCAGATTTGATCTAAACATTGCGAAAATCATATAAAATTGAATATTTGGCCAATTTTAGCTTATAATATATCGTTGGATTCATAATTTTATGTAGAATCCAAATATGCAATAATATTCCAAGTTTACAGTAGGGTTTTAGGTGTAGATTTTAATCATTAGATTAGAGTGTTTATTCTATTGAAAAATATTTAAAATTCTGTTTTAGTTAATTCTTGTTGCAATAACTTTGTTTCCACATTGCCTACTGGATAAAATTATAAAACATTGCTTAAGACCATTAGATATAGTTTGGGGCTAATTAGATGGTTTGATCTCCTTTTAGCCATAGGAATTGTATTAGTAACCCAAATAGATCTAAACCCTTGGTAAATTAATCCTAGTAACATCCTTAACACTTTTGCAACTCAACTATGCTACCTTGGTCAGTTTAGAAGAACCAATCTTGCATAAAATACCATGTTGCATGCATGCATGATTTCCTCTGTGATATGTTTTGAGCAAGTTGTGATCAGATCTATGTTTGTGATTCGTTAGATTGTTCGGAGTGCACTAAGGAGTGCTATTGTGTAGAGTGCTTCTTGGATCAAGGCAAGTTACACCACTTGTTCATAACTTTTGTCCCAGTTTTGATTCTATGCATGTGATCTTCAAAATTATGTAGTATGCATGTGTAGGATGTTCTAGTAGAATTTTCCTTAGTATTATTTTGCAAGTGCGATGATTTGTAGAATGCCATGAGTAGCTCTATACTTAGGATTTTCCCTCCTAATAGGTTACCCCTGCTTTTGCTAAGTATTGCTTGCTATGCTATATATACAAAGTACCATTGGGGGGTTCGAAAGACAAAGAATTTTCCTAAGTATAAAGGCTCTCTAGAGCAAACTTTTCTTCTCAAATCCACTTCAAAATAAAACTAAGTTTTCTTCTGGGCGGAATGGTTGTCAGGTCAACGAGTGAGATTTTGGTGGAGGACGGCCGCCCAGGAATCAAAGAAGTCTGCCATGTTTCAGAATTCAGAAGCTTCCAGTGCAACCACAATAAATTATGGGATCTATCTTGGCCTAGTACTTAGTGGGAAACCTCACCTGGGTACCAACATTTGGAGGTACTTTGGCACAGTTGGATCCAGAAGGTAGAGGGGCTACTAAGGGAAAGCCTCGCCATGGTCTTGTCTGTAAAAGGACTTGATCGTGGATTGTGGGTAAAGTGCACAAACTCTCGAGAGTATTGCAATCTGATCGATCAGCCGTGTTCACGGTAACAGAACAACAATGAGCGTATGAAGGATGGAGCCTCTAAAGAATCTTCCTCTCTCTTTTCTAAAACAAAGTTTTAAAAACCCCAAGGCGTGAGTAATATCGCCAATGGGTGGGAATTTGGGAACTTGGTGTGTAATATCCAAGTGTCACTTGGTGCGTAATATCCAAGTGTTTGGTTGTTTGGGCACTGCGTAATATCCTCGTGTGCCACTCGACCATATGTTATCTAAGCAAATGTTTACAAAGTAGGACAATCCTCTCTTCTTCTCTCTACTTAAGAAAACTAGATTTGAGAAAATGAACTCTACAGCCTAAACTAGCCTTGCATGTAGAGATAGCCTTTTCTCTCCTTGGTGTAATTTACCAATACATTCAAAGTATTGACCCAACTTGTTGGCTGCACGTTTTATATGCAGAGTCCGAAGATTGAAAGGTGCGTAGGGATCGCGAGTCTACACTCGACAAGCCTGAGGCGTTGATGTACTCAAGCTGCTTTTATGTTTCCGCTGTTATTTGAGCTAGCTTAATGCTAAGCAATTTTGTAATAAATTCATACTCTGGATTCTCCGTGTAATAAAGACTTTGTGTTTTTCATGATATTTCATCGACTGTGAGTGCTAGCTGCTGATCCAGGGACTAGCATGTTAATCACAGGGACTTAGGATCCTTATTGATCCGAGGTCACTACAGATGGTATCAGAGCACATCGTTGCCTGTAGGACATGACCCTAGGATTGGAACCACCTCTAACTTATGTGCCTTACTTGCTTTTCTACTAAGTTATTTTCCGCACTTCTAGTATCTGCTTTCCTCTACCTTTTTAAGTATCTAACCATCATTCTTCTAACTTAAAGATGACAAGCTTCCTCTATGACACCGTCGCGGACATCGAGCCTCTTCGCTTTGGTGGATGCCTCATGGACCTACTCACACGTTTGGACCTTCCTCTCCCAACAATCCAGGGGAGCACAATGAAGAAACTACACAAGGACGGTTGTTGGGGAGTCAAGGTCATCCAGGCAGGAAAAGAGCGAGGCAAGAACCCGGAGGAAGAAATAGCAATCCACATTGTTAGCGATTCCAAGGAGAAGGCCCTTAGCATCAGCTTGCAGCAACTCATTGGTCGCCTATGTGGACGTCATCATGAAGCTCTCCAAGGACACTGCAGCGGCCTCTTTGGAATATGAGATGAGGAAGGAATTCCCATGGAGTTAACCCTTGAGGAAAGAACTTCTACCAAGCGCCAAAGGACCCAATATCAAGATTTGGAGTGCCACATCCATGACCTTGAAAAAGGTACCTTCCTCGAGATGTTGAAGAACGACGAGCTATGCGCCCTAATCAAGGAGAAGGAAGAAATGATCAAGCAGCAAGAGGAGGCAATGAAGCTCCAAGAGATAAAGTTCCAGGACCAAGAGAAGAAGTTCGCTAACCAAGAGAAGAGGGTGATAAATAAAAACAAGAGAATTAGGGAACTCAAACAGCAGATCGATGGAGCTGAAGTGAAAACTGAAGGCCTTTGCAAGATAATCAATGATGTGCGTGCTTCCAAGAGGGACTTGGCAAAGCAACTTGAAGCCACAAAGAAGTCAAGTTTAGTGGAGGAGCTACAAAGCGAGAAGGAGGGACTACAGGAGCAGCTAGAAGCCACTACCAAGAAGCTGCAGGATAAGATAAAGAACCTCCAAGAGAAGCTTGAAGCCACCACAAAGGAGATGGAGTTGTACAAGACAATTCTAGAGCAGGAAGGCTACTCTTTCGAGGACGAGGAAGAGGAAGGCGTGGAAGATGTGTAATAGTTGGACCACCTTTAATTCTATAGTAGAACGTTATTCGCGATTGTAATAGATACCAAGACAAGTCTGGTTTAGTTAAACTTGGTTATTTTCTGTGTTAAGCTGTGTTGTTATGTCTTGTGTGCCTTGTGTGCTTGGTGTGTTTTCATAAGGGTAGGAGTTTACTACTTAGTCTTTCTGTCTATTTATTAACTATTCTCTTAAACCCCACAGATGCCGCCAAGACGTGCGAACTCCAAAATCCCGCCAGAAATAGCACAACTTTTGGCCACTCAGAACCAGCTGATCCAACTGCTCACTCAGAACATGCAAAACAACAACAACAACAACCCGTCACCACCACCACCTCCACCACCTCCTCAACAGGATCGCTTGACTCGGTTTTTGAGGTTGAACCCACCTACCTTCACTAGCAGCACTGAACCAATCATTGCTGATGACTGGCTGCGTACGATCAACAAGAAGCTAGACACCGTGCAAGCTGTCGGAGGCTGTGCGTTATATGCCGCACACCAGCTTGAAGGACCTCTTGCGAGAATGGTGGGATAACTAACAAGTCAACCACCCGGTTATTGATGCTATCTATTGGGATCAGTTTGAGTTAGCTTTTCGCACTCATCATGTGGCTGCTGGTGTCATGACTCAAGAGGCGAGTTTCATGACCTACACCAGCTGCACTGCTCACCCGAGTATGGTGAGCTTTTCAATAAGCTAACCCGTTATGCACCCGATGATGTTTCCACTGATGCCAAGAGACAGGAGGAGTTCTTAAGAGGGATCAATGATGAGATATCCATTCAGCTTGTGGCTCAGAAATTTTACAACTTTCAGGAACTCCTGGACAGAGCCATTGTGGTTGAGTCAAAGAGGAAGAGCATAGAAAACCGCAAGAGGAAATCTAACCCTCACAAACACTCTGTTCCATACCAGAAGCAGCGCAATTCCTCACCACCACCTTATAACAATAATGGCCACAACCATAACGGTCACAACCATGGCGGCCACAAACACAATGGGCATAAGAACCGCAATGGGAATGGCAGCAATGGAAAGGATCTCAGTGAGATGACATGCTTTAAGTGCAACAGGACAGGGTACTATGCAACCTCTTGCCCTGAGAAGAAGAATGGCAATGGCAATGGGAATGGAAATGGACACAACCATGGCAATGGAAACGGGAAGAAGCCAAATCTGTTTGTCAAAGCCACGGTAAATCATGTTCTATGGAGGATACTTGTGATGCGCCAGACTCTGTGATTGGTAAGTTCAAACTCAATTCTATTCCCGCAGTTGTTCTTTTTGATATTGGTGCATCGCATTCATTCATATCAAGGGTATTTGTGGATAGAGGCAAGATACCAACGGAGACTATAAACTTTCCTCTAAGGGTAAGTTCTCCTGGGGGAGAAATAGTGGCAAACTCCGGTTGCCGTGAATTAGAACTAAGGATTGGGACACATATCTTTCCCACAAGTCTAGTAGTTCTAGAATCACAAGGATTAGACATAATCTTGGGCATGAATTGGATGACCGAATATGAAGGAGTCATAGATTGTGCCAAAAGAACTGTCATGCTCACAACACCGGAAGGGAAGAGAATTCGTATCAAGTCGAATTTCACTTAAAGAAGTCATGGTGAAGTCTCTTAAGGGGGTTAGCTTGGAGGAGGTACCTATTGTAAAAGAATACCCGGATGTTTTCCTAGAAGAGCTACCCGGAATGCCACCCGACCGTGATATCGAGTTCCTCATTGACTTGATGCCAGGCACGGGGCCGATAGCTAAGAGACCATACAAGATGGATGTGGACGAGTTAAAGGAACTCAAGAAACAGCTTAGGGAACAGTTGGACAAGGGGTTCATCCAACCCAGCGCGTCATCTTGGGGAGCACCCGTCCTATTTGTGGAAAAGAAGGATAAGACCAAGAGGATGGTTGTGGACTACCGCTCGTTGAACGAAGTGACAGTCAAAAATAAGTATCCTCTACCCAACATCAATGACTTGTTTGACCAATTAAAGGGAGCCAGTGTGTTCTCAAAGATCGATCTGCGATCAGGCTACTTTCAGCTAAAGATTCGAGAACTGGATGTGCCCAAAATAGCATTCACCACAAGATACGGATTGTATGAGTACACCGTAATGTCATTTGGTCTAACCAATGCCCCATCATACTTCATGACCATGATGAACAAAGTGTTCATGGAATATTTGGACAAATTTATTGTGGTATTCATAGATGACATACTCATATACTCTAAGGATGAGAAGGAACGTGAGAAACATCTGCGCCTTATTATGGAGAAACTAAGAGAACACAAGTTGTATGCCAAATTCAGCAAATGCGAATTCGGGTTAAAGGAAGTGGGATTCCTTGGTCATGTTGTTTCGGCAAAAGGAGTTGCCGTAGATCCTAGTAAGGTAGCTTCCGTGACAGAATGGGAGTCACCCAAGAATGTGGGGGACATTAGGAGTTTCTTGGGCCTCTCAGGATATTATCGGAGGTTCACTGAAAACTTTTCCAAAATAGCAAAACCCATGACGGAACTATTAAAGAAGGAAAAGAAGTTCCTATGGACCGAGGCATGTGAAGAAAGTTTTCAAGAGTTGAAGAAACGCCTTGTAACGGCACCAGTTCTGTGTCTGCCTGATATCCAGAAGGATTTTCAAGTCTATTGTGACGCTTCTCGACAAGGACTTGGAAGTGTATTGATGTAGGATGGGAAGGTGGTATCCTATGCCTCCCGACAACTTAAGAACCACGAACAAAACTACCCCACACATGATTTGGAACTAGCGTCTGTGGTTCATGCGCTCAAGGTATGGAGACACTACCTCATGGGCAAACATTGTGATGTGTTCACAAATCACAAGAGTTTGAAGTACATCTTCACCCAAAAGGAGTTGAATATGAGACAACGAAGATGGCTTGAGCTAATTAAGGATTATGACTTGGATTTACAGTACCACCCCGGAAAGGAAAACGTGGTGGCTGATGCCTTAAGTCGTAAGGTGTATGTAAATGGACTTACCGCAGGGGAACTTCCAGAGGATTTATGCAAGCAATTCAGGGATCTCAGGTTAGAAATAGTTCCGAAAGGACACGTAGCAACTATGGAAATAGTGTCCACCTTCCAAGAGAGAATCAAGGAAGCACAGAAGGGAGATAAAGAGTTGGAGGAAATAAGAATCAGGATAAGTGAAGGGAAGACTAAAGAATTTCGTCTAGACGAACAAGGAACCCTCTGGTATGGGAAGCGTTTGTGCGTTCCCAATGACCCCGATATAAGGAAGATGATTTTACAAGAAGATCATGATTCGCCATACTCAATTCATCCAGGTAACACGAAGATGTACATGGATGTGAAGGATAGATTCTGGTGGAATAACCTAAAGAGAGATATTGCAGAGTATATTTATCTGTGTGATATATGCAATAGAGTTAAAGCCGAGCATCAGAAACCGGCAGGACTGGTCCAACCACTACCTATACCCGACTGGAAGTGGGACAAGGTAGGCATGGATTTCATCACGGGATTGCCCCGGACTCGTTCTGGATTTGATTCTATCTGGGTAGTGGTGGACCACTTCACCAAGGTGGATCACTTCATCCCCGTAAAGACCACATATACAAGTGCTAAGCTTGCTAAGGTATACATGTCAAGAATTGTAAGTCTGCATGGTGTTCCCAAGGGAATTGTGTCAGATAGAGGCACCCAGTTTACTTCGAAGTTTTGGTGACAACTACATGAGTCTCTTGGGACCCGACTAGAATTCAGATCGCCTTCCACCCTCGCATGGATGGCCAAACAGAAAGGGTGAATCAAATTTTGGAAGATATGTTGAGAGCTTGCGCACTAGACTATGGGTCTAGTTGGGACGATAACCTGCCGTATGCTGAGTTCTCATACAACAACAACTATCAGACAAGTATCAAGATGGCTCTGTTTGAACTTCTGTATGGCAGGAAATGTAGGACTCCGCTGCTATGGAATGGAGTTGGTGAACGCAGTCTTTTTGGACCTGAATTGATAAAGGATGCCGAATAAAAGGTACGACAGATTCAGGATAGGCTAAAGGTATCCCAATCCCGACAGAAGAGTTACGCTGATTCCAAGCGCAGAGATGTGACTTATGAAATAGGGGACCGTGCCTATCTCCGAGTTTCACCCCTACGAGGAGTTAAGAGGTTCAGAATCAAGGGCAAGTTATCCCCACGATTCACAGGACCATATAAGGTTCTGGCCCGTAGAGGAGAAGTTGCTTATTAGTTGGAGTTACCGGAAGGACTGACTGTTCATGATGTGTTTCATGTGTCACAACTAAAGAAGTGTCACCCGGAGATGGCTGAAACACCGCTAAGAGACACCGTTCCCTTAGATGAGGTTCAATTGGAGAATGACCTTACCTATGAGGAAAAACCCATCAAAATACTGGAAACAGCCGAAAGGATTACCCGCACCAAGACTATAAGATTCTGCAAAGTACAATGGAACCACCACTCCGAGGAAGAAGCTACGTGGGAGCGTGAAGACTTGAAGGCAGAACACCCACACCTATTTGCTAGCCAACCAGAATCTCGAGGACGAGATTCTCCTTAAGGGGGGGTAGGTTTGTAACATCCCGGATTTTATATTAGGATGTTATTAGTGGCATGCATCATCCTTGCATCATTGCACCCTACAAATAATAATTTGCAACAAAATCCTAACACCTAAACCTATCAAAACCCTAATAAGGAATTCTTTGTGTAGGCATTGTTGTTGTACACAAGCTTGACCCTACTAAAAAACCTTGTGAAACATCAAACCATGGTCCTATGTTGACCACCTTACTTTTATAAAAATTTAGGAACAAATTTCATCAAGTTTGGACTAAGTATGCAAAAGTTAATTGGGTTTTACTAAAACAGAATTTGATAAATGTTAAAAGGAAAAAAAAGAGGCAACCTAACCTAACTGGGCCGCAGCGCCAGCCCACCCACGCCTGCGCGGCAGCTAGCCTACCCGCACCCGCGCCAGCCCACTCCCCCTCCACCACCGACAACCGGACCCCACCTGTCATCCCTCTCCTCTCCCCCAACGAGAACGGGACAGAGACCCCGTCGGCCACGTTTCCCCCGCCCTCCGTGTCCGGCCAGGACTCCTCCCAGGCCGTGTATAAGTACTCAACCTCCTCGGCTCACCCCCCTCTCGATTTTCTACTAGCGAAAGCCCTAGCCATCGATGACTCGCACCGCCGCCGTCGGGTCGACCTCACCGAGACGGTTCGGGACCCCCTCTTGCCCCTTCCTTCATCTAAAGCTTCCTCTCGTTCACCACTGAATCACCCCATGCACTTTTCCACCTCTCCACTGCAGCAGGTCATCGGCAATTTCTCACCGACGCGTCGCCGGAGACGGGGAGGATTGGCGGGGCCTTGCCATCGGAGGAGGAAACGAGGAGCGCAGACGAAGCCACGAGCGGGACCGCAGGGAGCAGACATGCTCCATCGACCACACCGCCGCCCCGGGGAGCCACCAGAGCGCCGCCAACCATCTCCACCGACGCCGCCGCCACCCATCGCCGCCGTCGCCTCCACGGTGAGTCGCCGCGCCCCCTCGTCCGTCCGATTTGCCACCTGCGGCTTAGATTAGAACTGATACCGAAGGGGTATCGGCGAATCCCACGCTGCCGCGTGGCAAAGCGCGTCGGCGCCAACGCCCACGCCGCGTCACCCTCCCTACTTTGCCAGCTGGCCCAATCGGAAGCTGACACATGGCGAGTTCGTAAGTCAGGGTTAGATCTGTTTGCATATTTGATCTAAACATTGCGAAAATCATATAAAATTGAATATTTGGCCAATTTTAGCTTATAATATACCGTTGGATTCATAATTTTATGTAGAATCCAAATCTGCAATAATATTCCAAGTTTACAGTAGGGTTTTAGGTGTAGATTTTAATCATTAGATTAGCGTGTTTATTCTATTGAAAAATAATTAAAATTATGTTTTAGTTAATTCTTGTTGCAATAACTTTGTTTCCACATTGCCTACTGGACAAAATTATAAAACCTTGCTTAAGACTATTAGATCTAGTTTGGGGCTAATTATATGGTTTGATCTCCTTTTAGCCCTAGGAATTGTATTAGGAACCCAAATAGATCTAAACCCTTGGGAAATCAATCCTAGTAACATCCTTAACACTTTTGCAACTCAACTATGATACCTTGGTCAATTTAGAAGAACCAATCTTGCATAAAATACCATGTTGCTTGCAAGCATGATTTCCTCTGTGATATGTTTTGAGCAAGTTGTGATCAGATCTATGTTTGTGTTTCGTTAGATTGTTCGGAGTGCGCTAAGGAGTGCTATTGTGTAGAGTGCTACTCGGATCAAGGAAAGTTACACCACTTGTTCATAACTTTTGTCCCAGTTTTGATTCTATGCATGTGATCTTCAAAATTCTGTAGTATGCATGTGTAGGATGTTCTAGTACAATTTTTCCTTAGTATTATTTTGCAAGTGCGATGATTTGTAGAATGCCATGAGTAGCTCTATACTTAGGATTTTCCCTCCTAATAGGTTACCCCTGCTTTTGCTAGGTATTGCTTGCTATGCTATATATACAAAGTACCGTTGGGGGGTTCGAAAGACAAAGAATTTTTCTAAGTATAAAGGCTCTCTAGAGCAAACTTTTCTTCTCAAATCCACTTCAAAATAAAACTAAGTTTTCTTCTGGGCGGAATGGTTGTCGGGTCAACGAGTGAGATTTTGGTGGAGGACGGCCGCCCAGGAATCAAAGAAGTCTGCCATGTTTCAGAATTCAGAAGCTTCCAGTGCAACCACAATACATTATGGGCTCTGTCTTGGCCTAGTACTTAGTGGGAAACCTCACCTGGGTACCAACATTTGGAGGTACTTTGGCACGGTTGGATCCAGAAGGTAGAGGGGCTACTAAGGGAAAGCCTCACCATGGTCTTGTCTGTAAAAGGACTTGATCGTGGATTGTGGGTAAAGTGCACAAACTCTCGAGAGTATTGCAATCTGATCGATCAGCCGTGTTCACGGTAACAGAACAACAATGAGCGTCTGAAGGATGGAGCCTCTGAAGGATCTTCCTCTCTCTTTTCTAAAACAAAGTTTTAAAAACCCCAAGGCGTGAGTAATATCGCCAATGGGTGGGAATTTGGGAACATGGTGTGTAATATCCAAGTGTCACTTGGTGCGTAATATCCAAGTGTTTGGTTGTTTGGGCACTGCGTAATATCCTCGTGTGCCACTTGACCTTATGTTATCTAAGAAAATGTTTACAAAGTAGGACAATCCTCTCTTCTTCTCTCTACTTAAGAAAACTAGCTTTGAGCAAATGAACTCTACAGCCTAAACTAGCCTTGCATGTAGAGATAGCCTTTTCTCTCCTTGGTGTAATTTGCCAATACATTCAAAGTATTGACCCAACTTGTTGGCTGCATGTTTTATGTGCAGAGTCCGAAGATTGAAAGGTGCGTAGGGATCGCGAGTCTACACACGACAAACCTGAGGCGTTGATGGACTCAAGCTGCTTTTATGTTTCCGCTGTTATTTGAGCTAGCTTAATGCTAAGCAATTTTGTAATAAATTCATACTCTGGATTCTCCGTGTAATAAAGACTTTGTGTTTTTCATGATATTTCATCGAATGTGAGTGCTAGCTGTTGATCCAGGGACTAGCATGTTAATCACAGGGACTTAGGATCCTTATCGATCCGAGGTCACTACAGAGATAAACATGCTTATGGAATTAGAACTAGGAGTGGTATACCTACTCAAGATCCTTTATATCCTAAGGACACCCTAAAAGAATTGAGCAGGATTCTCAACAAGGTGAGAATAGTGGTAGTCCTCGTAAGAGAAAGAAAAAGAAACACAAAATAGTTAAGCAACCACTTGAACCTGCTGTAGATCCTAATAGTATATCTGTCTCTGATGCTGAAACTGAGAGTGGTAATGATAAAAATGATGCTCCTGATAAGAAGGAAGTTGAGGAAGAACCTGAGAAGCACACTGAGAACACTAGGTACACAAACGAAGATTTTATTGCTAATAAACATGGTAAAGAGAGAACCTTGGGTGCAGAAACCTATGCCTTTTCCAGGTAAGAAACATAAGTCAAAGGAGGAAGAACACTACAACAAGTTTTGTGAGTGGATGAAACCTTTATTTTTGCAAATTGTTTGACTGATGCTATTAAATTACCTCCTTATTCAAAGTATATGAAGGATATTGTCTCTAATAAAAGGAAGATTCCTAATGAGGAGATTTCTACTTTGCTTGCTAATTACTCCTTCAATGGTAAGGTTCCAAAGAAACTTGGTGATCCAGGTATACCAACTATTCCTTGCTCTATTAAGAATAATTATGTTAGAACTGCTTTATGTGATTTGGGAGCGGGAGTTAGTGTTATGCCCTTTTCTATCTACAGGAGACTCCAGCTAGAAAAGTTGATACCAACTGATATATCTTTGCAAATGGATGATAAGTCAAATACTATTCCTGTTGGTATATGTGAGGATGTTCCTGTTCAAGTGGCTCATAATTGCTTGGTTTTGACTGATTTTGTTGTGCTTGAAATGCCCGAACATAATAATATGTCTATTATTCTTGGGAGACATTTTCTTAATACTGCAAGTGCAGTCATCAATTGTAATCAAGGGAAAGTAACATTCAATATTAATGACAAAGAGCACACTGTCTATTTCCCCAAGAAGGTTGTTAGAAGCTATTTCCTGAATTCCATTGAAAATATTGAGAGCATCAAGGTTGGAGAGATTTATTGTCCCATTCTACAAGAAAACTTTGAAACTATTATGATTGGGATTATTGCTATCAAGTATGAGGTAACATAATCACCTTGTGGACTGCAAATTTTTGTTTCATATAATATTGTTTTGGTAACAAGACCTGATCAACCTTATTAACAAAAGGATTTTAATGAACAAAATAATGTTTTCACTATGGTTATACTTGCTTTCTTTTACTTTTCTCCTTCCTAGTATTTGTCTTTCTTTTGCTAGATTTGGTTTTGCTAGTTGTTTGCTTGTTAGTTTGTCTTAGAGCTCCTATAGTTTGGCTTTTGGTTTGCTTTTGCTTCTTCTGAAAAAACTGTTTCTGCGAGAAAATCAATTTTCATACCCTGAAAATTGGCCAAAAATAAAGTTTCCCGAAAAATCCCAGGAAATTCAAAATAAATTTTTCCTCAGAAAAAGGGGCAGAGAGACACCTAAAGTGACCCAGGGAGCCACCCAGGCCACCACACCCATGGTAGGCACGGCCTACCAGTGGGTGATGCCTAGGGGGGAGGGTCTGGCCCACCTAGTCCCCTTCAAGGTGCCCCCTCACAGCCATCTTCTTTCTCTCTCCCACCTGCTTGGTTTGTTTTTGCTTTGTTGGCTTGTTTCTAAAAAAATCGAAAACACCAAAAATATTTTTTGTTCTTCTTTAGTTTTGTGAGTTCTTTACAGGGTTCAGCCGTCCTTAGTGGGTTTTGGTTTCATGCTAGTATTCAAGTCACACAAGTGAAGGGCAATAATGAAGATTAAGAAAACTCGAGGTATGGTAAGACGATGGTAACAAACTCTATTTGTTTCATTTTTGTACATATACTCATCATTGTGAGCATGCTTAGCCTGTTTGTGTAAGGTGTATGTAATTATGGATGCTTAGTAGTTCTTGCTTGTCTATGATTAGCTCCAGCATGCTAATAGTTTGTAGCATGTCATATGAATGTTTGCTTGTATTGTTTTATTCATATTTTGGTATTAAAATGTGTTATCCTCTTCTGAAAGTTTCATGTGAATCGACTTGGCAGATGCTCACGCATGCATATGATCAATCAATAGTCAATAAGCCTCGATGATTTATTTTGCCTCAGAGTTCTTGTATCATTTTCATGCCATAATTAGTACTATTCTGTTGCAAGCATGATTATGATAGTTATTGCTCTCTCGTTTGTCGCTCCCTATCTTTTGCTAGCCTTCACTTGCACTGAATATGAGCTCTACCTGTGCTTCCAACTCCCCAAAACCAATATTTCCAGCTGTGTCCACCATACCTACCTATTTGCATCGTTTGATATTTCAGGGCATATTCAATATGCCTTGTTTTCTTCCAAATAAAATGTTTGTCTGTTTTGAGAAATTAGTTAGTAAAGCTCTCACGAACTTGATGGCACACTTTATTCCTTGCACTTAATAATCCTGAACCATTGTGACTTGTCCATGAAAGTTATATGCTTGCAAATTATATGCTGGGAGTTAGCAGAACCGTGTTGTCACGGGGAACACTTTCAACACTCTTTGGATACCCTATCCAGTTGATACTTTGCTCTTTTGTTTACGGATGTCGATGATGTGAAATAAAAGGGGAGCTTGTGAGTTCATGGAGTCTATACATTGTGTTAGAGAAACGCCTGGGCCGCTAGCCTAAGCCATGCCTAATCATGGTGGAAACTTGCAGCATCACCATAATGATAATTCTATGAAGCATCCTCAATAAAAATCTATGCACATAGTAAATAAAAAGATCGCTGAGATGCTCATTGTCTGCTTGCCTTGTCATTTTGATCACGAGATAGCTCCTGTATCATGTGCAAGGGGTACCCCGTTGGCGGTTCTCTATGATATGCATGTATTTACATTGACAAGAACTTACAGATAACTAAAGTTGAGTAGCATGTGGAGCGGCCCTCGTACTCAAGGGACTTGGGATTTCCAGTTTATGGTCTATCAAGCATATAATTCAGAGTGGACCTCACTTTCACCTTAAGCACATGAAGATGCCTATGATAGGGGAAATGAGATCTCAAAGCTAATGAGTACCTTCCTTTCATCATTGGGAAGCCTTTCAAACTCTTCAAAAACCGTTTCACTTCCTTTTGAGTCACCATTTATTCTATGAGAACCTTCTTGAGAGCATAGTTTTCATTCTTGTGTTCGTTCCAAAACTTGGTTAATTATGTCATGACTTTGATGCTTGTATCTCTGATATCTTTACTTCTAGTCTTCACTTGAACTTCAGAGGTGCCTTGACATTTATATTGTGCTCTACAAACAAAGGCAAGCGAGATACCACTCTATCATACCTTACTATGAGCATTGCAATGTTGCTTATGTTTATGTTCCATGCTACTTATTATTATTGAGTTGGTTTCTCTTCATAGTTTGCAATGACTATTGAGTAGACTTACTTGCATACTTCTTATTATGAATGATTTAAGCATCTACTCCTGTGTTGAGAATATATACATCATATGAAGAAAATGTGTTCGTGAAAGTTCTTTTATCGCACTCAGTTTTCAACTGAATTACTTGAGGACAAGCAATAAACTAAGCTCGAGGGAGTTGATATGTCTAAACATATCTACTTGCCCGACCACTTTTGCTATTGTTTATCCTCTAAACTTGTGTGATTTGGATACAACTAACAAGGACTGATGCTGTTTTCAGCAGAATTAACTTGGTGTCTTGTTTTTGTGCAGAAAATCAACTATCAGGAAAAATCCCAGAAAATATGCCAAAAATTATATTTCACCAGAAGATCCACGGAGCCAGAAGACGAGATGGATAAGGGGCCTGGGGGCCCACAACCTTGCCAGGCGCGGGCCCACCGTTGGCTGCGCCTAGGAGGGTGCAGCCACCCCAGGCACCCCCTCGGTTTCCCTCTGCGCCTATAAGTTGCCTCTCGACCTAAAAAAGTGGGGTTCGATAGTTTTCTAGAAAGAGTTCCGCTCCGCTGCCGCCACTAGAAACCAAGATTCGGATCTAGAAACTCTGTTCTTGCACCCTGTCGGGACGGGGAATTTGGAGTGGATCATCGCCATCATCATCACCAACGCATGTCCATCAACCATCGATGTTTCCCTCAACCATGAGTGAGTAATCCCCTGCTGTAGGCTTGGGGATGGTAGGGATTGGATGAGTTCTATCATGTAATCGAATAAGATCGATTAGGGCATAGTGCCTAGTATCTCTATTAGTGCTATTTGACTTTGTTGCAACTTGTTGTGCTTAATGCTTGCCACTAGGGCCCGAGTGCCATGATCTCAATTCTGAACTTATTATTGAATCATTATGATAGTATTGTTGTGATGTTATCTTCAAGTTGTGTACACATATCGTTGTCCGGATCCAAAGGCCCCAAAGTGACAATAATTGGGACAACAGGAGGGGATGGCTGTGGTGTGAGGATCACATGTGTTCACGGAGTGTTAATTCTTTGCTCCGGTTCTCTATTAAAAGGAGAACCTTAATTGTCAGTAGTTCCCTAGAGGCCCCGCTGCCACGAGCTGGCTGGACAGAAGATGTTGTGCAAGTTCTCATTGTGAGCACGTATAACTATATTTGGAGCACATGCCTAGGATTGTTTAGTACTTGAATGCTTGTTATTATTTATCTACAATGCCCTAGATCTTGAAGTTACATGTTTAGACTCGTCCATGCAACGCCCGTCCATCCATCCCTATGCCTACCGCACTCAAATCCTACTGTTATCATTACTGTTACTATTGCTCCTATTTTACTACTGCTGTTGCTTTGCTGTTGCTACTACATACTGTTGCTACTGATAAACTTCTATGAGCAAGAATTATTTCTAGGTGCAGCTGAATTGACAACTCAGTTGTTAAGTCTTGCAAGTATTCTTTGGCTCCCCTTGTGTCAAATCAATAAATTGGGTAATACTACACGTGAAGACTGTTGGGATTCCCTACACTTGTGGGTCATCACGTGTCCCCCACGGTAAAATATTGACTTTGTCTTTTGTCCCGTCCAATTCAGAGAATATTGATTTTCTGCCTTTCTGAAACCAAAAACAGAAGAAAATAGGCAACTGACACCGTGGCAACATGTTAATAGGTTAGTTCCAGCAAAGATATAAAAACACCTCTTAGCCATCCAGCAACGGTCCTGGCAGGCCAACCAAACGAAGAACTTGACCCTGGGTGGAGCCCAGGTACGCCAGTTCAGTTGCTAAGACCTCGATGTGATAAATCCCTAGAAGAGGAATTCATATCAGGATTTGGGGGAGTACTCGGCATTCGATGTCTAGCGCTAGAGCAGGGTGTCTGGCTCGGCAGACAACACAACATCCCGTACCCGAATCCAAAGCTGCACGTACTTCCATATGGCAAGGGGACTCAACACGCCCTGAATGCCAGTGATCCATCTGCGCTCCAAAAGCGCATCTCGCACTGTCATGCTCTTCCTAGCACATTGGGGATAAGTGCGAAGAGCGTTGGCGCCATCTCTCCGACGGTCCGTCCGTCGAGCCAACGGTCAATCGAGAATAGTGTAGTGTACCCATCGTCGACCCTCATCGTGGTGGAGGCTTCAAACACATCTCTCTCTCTCCCCCCTCTCTCTCTCTCTCTCTCTCTCTCTCTCTCTCTCTCTCTCGGAGAAGCGCACATCCAGGCCACGCCAAGGCCGCATTGGGTACATCCGCATTCTCCAAATCCAGTGGGTGTGTAGACTGATCGCAGTGCAGGCAAGGTCAGGGACTCCCAGGCCTCCAAGGTGCTTCAGCCGGCACACCCTCTCCCAGTTGACATGGCAGTGTCCACCGTTGGCCTTGGCCGTCCTAGCCCAGTGGAAGCCCCTCGCTATCTTCTGGATCTGTTTGAGTGTCTGCTTGTTGAACCCAACACGATGATCAGGTTTAGGGGATCGCCATGAGAACCAACTTAACCAGCGCTAGGCTCCCAGCCTTTGCCATCATGGCGCTTTCCTGGTCAGCAACCTATTCGCAATACTATCCACTAGGGGTTGGAGAGCCGCCGCAGATAACCGTCGCAGCGATAGGGGAATCTTGAGGTACCTGACCGGGAATGGCGCCAACCGGCATCCCTAGCTCCTGCAGCCTGCAGGGCCTCCTTGTCGGAGCATGCAGTTGGAGAAATCGAGCACTTATCGTAGGTGGTGCAAAGTCCTGATACTTCTCCAAAGAGCGCCAGGGAAGCGTGCACGGTACGCATCTCTATCTCATCCTGATGGCAAAAGATCACCACGTCGTCCGTGTAAAGGGAGACGGTCATCACCAGCTCACGGGGGCGACCCTCTTTAGCATGCCGAACTCTAGGGCTCTGGGCCAGCACCTAGTTGAGCGTGTTGATGAACAACACGAACAACATCAGCGACAGGGGGTCCCCCAGTATCAGACCCCGTCGGTGCTAGATCGAGGGCCCTAGCTCTCCATTGAGCATCACCCAAGAGCTCGTCGTCGAAAGTAGTATGGACACCAATTCGGGAAATCGGCGGCCAAATCCGTCCTTCCGCAGCACCTAGAACAGCAACGCCCAGGAGACTGAGTCGAATGCTTTAGCTATATCTAGCTTGAGCATGACTCGCGGCTCCTTGAGCCTATGCAGCAGGCAACCATGGCCCCCTCTGGCAGCACTTCTTGCTGAACTGCTAAGTCTGTTAGATTAGTCAGCTCTACTTCTCGAGATTTAGGTTTCCACCAACAGGATTTTCAATCAATGTTGCAGCAGCTAATGCAAGCCAGGTTGGCATGTCTTTGGGTGATATTGCTCAGTACTATCTCAGTGATCATTGAGTTGAAAAATAGCATACAATATGCCACTTAAATGTGGCTCTAAGCTACACATGTCATCCTCACGTTGGATGATATTTTCCAATTTAGACAGCTTTGTGATAGTATGTAGTCTAATTATTATTATCTCTGTTTTCAAGTCTGATTACTTGGCAGATTACAGACTGCCAATTGTTGGTAACTCTTGTGGAGTATGACGTGAGATTTCAAACTGCATACCCAACACTGTGTTTTTAAATTGTTATAGTTTCATGTACTTGTGTTTTTAAATTTCGAGTTCATTTACACCGTAGGCAGAGCTTTGAATACTGATGCCGAACAGGTTCCCGACACTTTAGGGAGCCGAGCTAGTTTCAATATCTAAGTTTGAATATGGCTCGGCGAGCATGATAATCAGCCATAAGCTGGGTGGAAGCTGATCAGAACATGTTTTAAAAAATGAGACTTCTTTACACTAGTAAATTACTTTATGAAATGTTATTTAAATCAGTGCAACTGCAATTGTGAACTGTATTAAAATTGTCAGAATTTATTCAGAACTCGGGACAACTAGACATACGTGGTTTTTTTGGGTCTACCTTGAAGCCCCTCATGATTGAGTTGGCTATTGGCTTATTAGCAGTGACAAGTGACGACATTCTGATTCTTCTGCCATCTACTTCAAATCTAGCAATGCATGTTAATAACATCTGCTTTAGATCTAGAAGTTCTATTGTAGAGAACATATCGTGCTTCTCCCAAGCTCAGGGTGCTACACATAACCCTGTTGCTCAAAAAATGCTGCAAATAATCATTAAAAGTTCTTCCCATTTTCTTCTACTTCTGAAATGTGTGTGAGTTCAGGTGCCCGGGGGGGGGGGGGGGGGCATTATTGTATGTGGGTTGGTGGGTACCTATGTTTTTTTTTGAACGATAAAAAGGGTCAAGAAAATCGTAGAAGCTGCATGCTAATACGTGGCAGGTATAAAGATTAAGAAGGCCCCTAGCAAATAACACCCTAGCAAAGCTAGAAAAAACAAAAAGGGGCCTCCAAATAACAAAAAGCACATCAGAACTAAAGGTAAGATTGAATTCGAGTCCCTGGGCGCCTCCACCACCGGACTCCGGCGACCTCTAGCCGAAAAAATCAGAGAGATCTTCGAGGACTCCTGCTCGTGACGCCTTCCAAACCGGAGAATAAGCGAAGCAACCAGCCATCTTGGCCTCGACAGGGACGAACCACTTGCCAAAGTCAAGACGTCGAGCTCTGGCTCTAATCTTCGAACAGTGGCCTCCAATGGAGGTTAGGACCCTCGGTCGCCATTCGGCCAGAACAGCCAAAGGCCCAGCAGAATCACCACTGCCAATGGGCCGCTGCGGGGAAGCACTTGTGGCCGCAGCTTCGACCGGCCTCTGGATCATCAATGGCAGCGACCAATTCCCCTCTACGTTCCTCACCACCACGTCCGACCAAGGGAGAGGCAAAGAAGCGTTCGTCGATGATGAAGCAGAAGCCCACATGAGCTTTATGGACGAGCCTCCAAGACCACCCCTCTCCACACGGACTTCGTCCACTAAAGCCAGGAGAGAGGGATAGAGTAGAGACCTCCCGACGCCGCTCACCTGCGCCACGGAGTAACTTGAGGTTGTGCCCTCCTTCAAAATAACACCAAGCTCGGCCCTGCTCCTCCCGCCACCACGGCCAGCCAGAGAAAGGCTCTAATCTTGGCGTTGCTGAAGAACCACAGCAACAGAAGCAGCTTTATTGCGGGAGGCGGAGTTCATCGTCGCCATCGCCAATCCACCAAGGATAAGAGAAGCACTGATGAGGAACCCTAGAAAATGCCGGATCTTGCCACGGGAGACTCCGGCACCGCCATCCTAAACGGTCATAAAGCCCACTACTGGCACAAGGCCACTACTCCTATCTAACCTAATTACTCCGAAACCCCCCCTTCGCCCCCTCCAACCGGCGGCGCCGGCGGAGAAAGCTCTGGGAGGGCCCGGAAACTTGGGTGGAGAGGACAAGGAAGAGAGGTCAGGGGAGGAAGAGAGGTTTCTAGAGAGGTTCACCGCCAAAAGAGGATAAACCTATGTATGTCTCTACCATTTTAACCGCCCATAGCTTCATATACTGGAGCAGTTTGTGATACACGTTGTTGCCATATCTTGCAAGTTTTGTTGGCAACTGGTGGTTTCCATCTCATGTACCTAGAAATTATCAACTCCAAATTGGCGTAAGTGAAGCATATAGAGCTAGAGCATGAGATTTCTTGTCTTGACATAAAACCAATTGGTGAGCGGCGGCGGCCCTACTTCGGTGGGCAGGTGTGGTGGCGGCGGGGCAGCATGACGCGGCTCGTGGCAGGCGGCTGCGGGAAAAACAGCTGCCAAGCCTTGTTTGCATAGATCGTTCCCGCATGCCCAAGACCCAGATGGGGCCATCTGGGTCTTGGGCAGGCGGGCGGGCTGCCCTGCGCTCCGCTTGATCTACCGACAGTGGCAAGGTAGGGGATGTAGGGATCGTCCGCGATCATGACCCGCTTGTTGCAGCATGGCTGAGGGATTTACGACTCATCTAGGCTCGGCCGGACTCTCTTGGGACCGGTGTGCCCCCGCGGGGGCTTTACAGGCCCACTGGGCCTGGCCGGACCTAACTAAGACTAGTGTGCCAGTAGCCACATCTAGTCGACTACTGCTTTAGGTGGTGGAGGCAATTCCCTCCCGTGAGGTTGCAGTACTGTAGGCCCCGATTCTACCTACTTTTCGCCTCTTTCTTGTAGACCTCGCGACTGTATCCTAGGTGAGACGATGTTGGCGGCTTCGTGACCGTAGTGGCGCATGCTCGTGGATGGCAAGTTTTGTGGTGGCGAGGCCTTGTCCTCATGAGGCTCCTATGCAAAGGATCGCCTGGGGTATAGGGTTTTTCGGGAGGAATCCTTTTCAGCCTCGGGTGGCACCATTCCTTCTTAAAGGGCATCGTGGCTACTCTACCACTTCCATTTGTGTGTCGGGGGAAACCCTAGGACCATTCTCTAGTCTCGGCAGCTGCGTTGGCTTTCCTTTTCAAAGGTGCTACTTGGTGTTTGAAGAGTCATTGATAGGAGTGTGGTGAAACTTCTCTAGAGGGTGCAATGGTTGCCGGTGACATCTATTTAGTTGGTTAGCCTCTGTTTCCATTCTGTTTCTTCTATTGCCGTTCTTTTGGGCGTGTGTGTGTGCTGCTACCCAGCATTTTATTTCTTTGCGAACTCTTGTGGTTGTACTATGGTTCCTATATTAATATAGCGAGACGAAAATATATTTTGAGAAGAATCTACGATACAGCTCCCTTCAGCTATTGGAATGTGGACAGATACAAGTGTGAGGATATTTTCATTTCCTAGCCTTAAACTAAGTTGAAAGTAGAATTTGGGTGAAGTTGTTCCTCATTCTGTTATGATGTGTAATATTGAAGCGGTAATGCTTTTCATGTCGCTTTTCCGTTTAAGAAATTTGTACCGTCAACATTAATATCTTCATTTAGTCTTATTTTCAGGTGTCACAATTACTTTGTACTCTTGGAGATGGTCACCTCTTTAGTTCTGTATTGAACATAAGCACTTGTGAATTATCAGATAGAAGCAGGGTCTCCTTGGGGACAATGACACAACCAATCAGCTGGCCGTGGAGGGCGAGGGGAGGAAGCAAAACAGGCGGTTCTTCCCGGCTTAGTCAATGTGCTTCCACCAATGTCTGCTGCACCGTCAAGCTCATCACATGGTCGATTTTAATGTCGCCATGATATGTGGCCAAGGTGAAGGCCATCCAAGTCGCTGCCAAGATAGCGCATCCTCAG
Organism: Avena insularis; assembly: GCA_023614405.1. Lineage (NCBI taxonomy): Eukaryota > Viridiplantae > Streptophyta > Magnoliopsida > Poales > Poaceae > Avena > Avena insularis. The sequence continues at coordinate 227,474,315 of CM042689.1, read as the reverse complement.
CCTCCAAGATGGAGGCCCTGTTTCGAGATCCTTGCTGGCGCTTCATGCCTATCCGCGGACAAGTGGTTCGTCCCCGGCAGCTGGTCGCAGGCGGTCGGCATCGGACTCTCATCGTCGGTGAAAAAGACGCTCGACTTGATCGCTTTTCTTTTCTTTATACAGGGTCTTATTTGATAGTTTTCAGGATTGCTTTTCAATTATTTTTCTTAAGGTCCTATTTGTAAAATGTTCCCACCGTCGGGGTCTTTCTAGATCCCTTCCCCTTTAAAAAAAACCAATCAGCCTCTGTCAGTTCTCATCTCACGGTAGAAATCATGTGTTTGCTCCATCAGATAGGCCAACTGTCATATATACAGCAGTAACAAGAAGTTACTCTATAGTTACGTTAATTTAAAAGAAACGAGCCACGTGTGCCTTTTTAATACAGCTGGTTTTTCAGAAAGGTACCTCCTCGCCCTCTCCGTTTTATGTGCATGTGTAGCTACGTATTGTGTTAGCTCTTTCAGGAAGAAGTTCCTTGGATTTGCATTGAGCTTCTTTTTATAAGAAACATTAATTAATATCGTGGAGATATTAATTACACACGGTCTCTGCAATAATGCTTGCGTTATTTGATTTACAGATACACACATCTCAGAATTAAAAAAAAAATCCTGCTATAGAGTTTAATGCACCAACCATTTCTCGTCAAGTCAGGCACATCACAACGTTTGCAGCTTCAGTATCCACTAGCGATGTCAGCGCGACACCTTTCCAAATGCGCAGGTTAGAGATGAGCGTATTACTGCCTCGCTCGTACTGTCAACGTGGGCCATAAAAACATAACGTGGATTAGTCGGTCACATGTGTTGGAAATATAAGCAATAATCCATATGGTTTAATCCGAATAATAAACGGATAAAGCATGATCATACAAACAGTAGTAAAACCAATCATGCAGATCAATAAAGTAGATGAACAGATTACATCTATACAAGATAAACCTATCACATCTACACCAAACGCTAGAACAAAGAACTCTAGCATAATCCGAAAGAGAGAAATCGAGATCACATACGATGTAGGCTGAATAGCAGCCGCAGCGGTTGCAGCAGTGTCGCCCATGTTGAAGTTGTCGAAGAGGTCACCGACGTCCGGGAAGAAGTCGTCGTTCGGAAACTCGTCGTCGTGGTTGCCAGTAGTCGCGCTTGAGCGCTCCCAAAAACCTGATCGCCCCTCACCCGTACAGGTTCACGAGAGACGGGGTTCCGGAGGCCTACTGTCCCGATCTGCGGTGCACGCCGCAAGCCGGGATGAAGAAGACGAAAGCGGAGGCGCAAGGTTCTGGAGGTAGGCGCGTGTGTGGATTGACTCGGTGCCGATTAGGCTTAGCCCGGACGCTTATATAGTGCAGGTTAGAAGGATCGTGGGCTCAGCCGGCGTCCGAGTCGGTAACAACCACATCCATAAAAACTGGAAACGGCTATAATTAACGCGTCCGTTAATGAATCATAATCAGTTTTCCCAACCAGCAAAATAAAGCTCGGCTCGGCAAGATTCCCGCAACCCGCGGCGCGCGCGCGTCGTGTCGAGGCGAGGCCAGGCGGGCGGCGTCGGAGGAGGAGTGCGCGAGGGCTACTCTTCTTGTCACACCTTAGTGAGTGGTGCAACACTCTACTATATAAGGTGGTCCAACTCCCCTTCAACTAGCAATGTGGGACTAAACTTTAGCACCACTAGCACAACCATATGCTGCCATATACAAGTGGGCCAAAGAGAATTTCAGAATTTGTCTAATGGGCCAACAGCCTAATATACACCAAATTCCAACAATCCCCCACAAAGTCTTATTGGCACATCACAACACTTTTCTCCCAGAACATTGTTTTATATACCGGTGTGTAGTGGAGACTGTTAAGTTGAACTTCCACGTTAAACTTCATGCTATACTAGCTAGCAACTTGAATAGTGGACTATGCCTTGAACTACAAGTTTTCTGCGCGCTAGTTTCACACAAAATCTAGACCGGTACAGGGCTACCGTCGGCTTCCCCGCGGTTTGGAGCTTATGCGTCATACTCCAGGGCATTTCATGAGTTTATTAGAGAGCACCCAACTCTCACGGACTGACGTTTAACAGTTAGACTCATATAGGTGTGTTCCTCAAGAGATGTTCTGCAGGACAACATCTCCGCTTATAAAAAGCCACTTGGAACACATTAAGATAAATATCAACCTCCCATGCAGATTAAGAGAGTATTGCATCTTTATGGAGATGTAAATATAATATGGGAATACTCTCCTCTCAGCTGACCAACAGCTTGTCTCCCATCTCTAATTCACGGGATCTTCGATCACATAGAGTGGGTTGCCACTGGGATCAACTCATAGCGTGGGTCTCAAACCCATCTCCCTCGATGCATTATCTATCACATTATGTGATAGTCCCTTTGTGAAAGGATCTGCCAGGTTCTTAGATGTTTGGATATAATCCAACGCAATAACTCCGGAGTTTCTCAGTTTCCTGACATATTTCAATCTCCTCTTCACATGCCTTGATGACTTCATATTATCCTTAGAACTGTTTACTTTGACGATCACGGTTTGATTATCACAGTTCATCGGGATGGCGGGTATTGGTTTTTCAACCACAGGTAAGTCCATCAAGAGCTCACGAAGCCACTCTGCTTCAACAGTGGCTGTGTCTAATGCTGTGAGTTCTGCTTCCATTGTTGACCTCGTTAAGATGGTCTGCTTGCAAGACTTCCAGGAAACAGCGCCACCACCAAGTGTAAACAAATAACCACTTGTGGCCTTAATCTCATCAGCATCAGATATCTAGTTTGAATCACTATAACCTTCAAGTACTCGAGGATACCCAGTATAGTGAATACCATAACTCGTAGTGCCTTTTAAATAGCAGAAAACTCTTTCAAGAGCATGCTAATGATCATCTCCAGGATTTGACACAAATCGACTTAGTTTGCTTACAGCAAAGGAGATGTCAGGTCTAGTAGCGCTGGCTAAATACATGAGCGAGCCAATAATTTGAGAATATCTCAATTGATCTTTAGCATTCCTTCGATTCTTTCGAAGCAGCACAGTCGGATCATAAGGCGTTGGAGAAGAATTGCAGTCGCTATACCCGAAACGACTCAATATCTTTTCCACATAGTGAGACTGAAGCAGTGTAATCCCACCATTGTCATCCTTTAGTAGCTTGATGTTTAAAATTACATCAGCCACTCCCAAGTCCTTCATCTCAAAGCAGCGAGATAGGAACTCTTTGACCTCCTCGATAACAACGAGGTTGGTCCCGAATATCAATATGTCATCGACATAGACACATAATAACTCCCTCGCCCCCACCATGGCGATAGTACACACATTTGTCAGCTTCGTTTACAACAAAGCCTTCAGCAGTTAAAGTTCTTTCAAACTTCTCGTGCCACTGCTTAGGATCTTTCTTAAGACCATACAAAGACTTCACTAACTTACACACCTTTCCTTCTTGACCATCTACTACAAATCCATCAGGCTGCTCCATATATATTTCCTCATCTAGCTCTCCATTTAGAAAAGCTGTCTTAACGTCCATTTGATGAACGAGAAGACCATGTGAGGCAGCCAAGGAAAGTAGTACTCGAATAGTGGTCAATCTGGATACAGGTGAGTAGGTATCGAAGAAGTCTTCACCTTCCTTTTGGGTATAACCCTTGGCCACAAGACGTGTCTTGTACTTTTCAATAGTACCATCAGGTCTAAGCTTTTTCTTAAACACCCACTTACATCCTACAGGTTTGCACCCATAAGGATGATCAGTGATTTCCCAAGTACCATTAGCTAAGATGGAGTCCATCTCGCTTCGGACAGCTTCCTTCCAAAGAGTCAAGATCTTGAGATGCATAGGCTTCTGAAATAGAAGTGGGAGTATCATCCACAAGGTACACAATGAAATCATCACCAAATGACTTTGCAGTCCTTTGTCTCTTGCTCCTTTTGGGAGCTTCATTTTCATCCTCCACAGGATCATCAGAGTGTTCTATCGACATAGTGGGTTCAGGAATTATAGAAAATTCCTGACTAGATGAACTAGTCATCTCTTGATTTGATGAGCTAGACATGCCTTTCATAGGAAAGATGTCCTCAAAGAAAGTCGCATCATTCGACTCCATAATTGTACCAACATGCATGTCGGATACCTCAGATTTTACTATCAAAATCTATAGCCAATGCTATGAAAAGCATATCCCATAAAAACACAATCAACGGTTTTTGGTCCAAGCTTTCGCTTCTTGGGTATTGGAATATTGACTTTCTCCAAACAACCCCAAGTTCGTAAGTAAGAGAGTTTAAGCCTTTTCTTTTTCCATTCCTCAAATGGAGTCATGGTTTTATCCTTTACAGGAACACAGTTTAAGACATGACAGGCAGTCATTAGCGCCTCCCCCCACCATTCCTTGGAAAGACCAGATGTATCTAACATGGCGTTAACCAAATCAGTTAGAGTGTGGTTCTTTCTTTCGGGCACCCCATTTGACTGAGGTGAGTAGGGAGGCGTTCTCTCATATATAATACCGTGTTCCATACAGAATAAATCAAATTTGTTTGAAAAGTACTCTCCACCATGATCCGACCTTAGCCGCTTGATTTTATGATCAAGTTGGTTTTCTGCCTCAGCTTTATAGATTTTGATGTAGTTCAAAGCTTCATCTTTAGATTTCAGGAGATAAACATAGAAGTATCTAGTGGAGTCATCAATCAACGTCATAAAGTATCTTTTTCCACCTTTTGTCAACACACCATTCATCTCACAGAGATCTGAATGTATAAGTTCTAGCGGTGCTAAGTTTCTCGGTTCCGCAGCCGTATGAGACTTGCGGGGTTGCTTTGCTTGCACACAAACTTGGCACTTAGAACCTTTGACAGTGGTAAATTTCGGAATTAAACTCATATTGGCTAGCCGCGTCATGCAAGCAAAGTTAATATGACCGAGTCGTGAATGCCAAACATTGGACTCATTATCATTGCAAGCATGATTAATAACTTTAGTACATGAGTCTGACAGAGACAAGCGGAACAGACCTCCGCACTCATAACCTTTTCCAACAAATTGTACATACTTAGAAATTACAACTTTATTGGACTCAAAAACCAACTTAAAGCCATCTCGACATAAAAGCGATCCGCTGACGATATTCTTATTGATGGAGGGAACATGCTGCACGTTCTTCAGCTGTACGGTCTTCCCCGAAGTAATCTTCAGATCTACCGTACCAACACCATGAACAGAAGCACGTGAGCCGTTTCCCATCAACACGGAAGAAGTCCTTGAGACCTGATAAGAGGAGAACATGGAAATATCAGAACATACATGTGTATTAGCACCCGTGTCTATCCACCAATCAGGAGAATGACATACTAAAACGATATTAGGTAAAATACCGTACCCAGCATCCTTCATCTCAGTATCGCTAATAACAACATTAGCGGCATTGCCGCTGTTCCCATGTTGATGCTTGTCAAAGCTATTAGGACAGCTAGGAGCCCAATGACCAGGATCACCAAAGACGTGGCAAGAGCCTTTCCTCTTATCATTTTTCTTCTTGAAGTTGGTTGAGTGCGTGGACTTGTTCTTGCCATCGAACTTTCACTTTCCTTCAGTTTTGTTCTTATTCTTAAACTTGTGGGATTGGAAGTTTTTCCTCTGCACTAAATTGGCAGTAGAACCTCCCTCAAGTCCTCGAGCAGTTTTGTCCTTTGATCTCGCCTTCTCTTCCACATGAAGAGACCCAATGAGATCCGTAATGGAAAACTCTTGTCTCTTATGTTTTAGAGAAGTAGCAAAGTTCCTCCACGAAGGAGGAAGCTTGGCAATAATGCCACCAGCCACAAATTTGTCCGGTAAGGAACACTTGAACTGCTCAAGTTCTTTGGCAAGTGATTGTATCCCATGAGCTTTCTCAACGACGGAGCGCTCATCAACCATCCTATAGTCATAGAATTGCTCCATGACATACAACTCAGTGCCAGCGTCCGAGACCCCAAACTTGGCCTCGAGCGCTTCCCACGCGTCCTTGCCATTATCAAATGACATATAAGGGTCAACAATGTTGTCCCCAAGAACACTGAACAAAGCCGCCATAAACATGGTATCGGCTTTCTTAAAGTTCGCTCGCCAGAAAGATCTCCTTCAGGCTTGCCAAGAGTGGCGCTATAGCAGTTTAGGTTTTCAAACCAGAGAACTGCTCTCTTGCGCCATCTCTTATAGTGCATGACATAAAAAGGAGGCGGCCTAGTAGCCGCGGCTACACCAGTGGAATTCAGTTGCCTATAATCAGGTTTTTGGATTGTTGGAAATATAAGCAATAATCCATATGGTTTAATCCGAATAATAAACTGATAAAGCATGATCATACAAACAGTAGTAAAACCAATCATGCAGATCAATAAAGTAGATGAACAAATTACATCTATACAAGATAAACCTATCACATCTACACCAAACGCTAGAACAAAGAACTCTAGCATAATCCGAAAGAGAGAAATCGAGATCACATACGATGTAGGCTGAATAGCAGCCGCAGCGGTTGCAGCAGCGTCGCCCATGTTGAAGTTGTCGAAGAGGTCGCCGACGTCCGGGAAGAAGTCGTTGTTCGGGAACTCGTTGTCGTGGTTGCCAGTAGTCGCGCTTGAGCGCTCCCCAAAAACCTGATCGCCCCTCACCCGTACAGGTTCACGAGAGGCGGGGTTCCGGAGGCCTACTGTCCCGATCTGCGGTGCACGCCGCAAGCCGGGATGGAGAAGACGAAAGCGGCGGTGCAAGGTTCTGGAGGTAGGCGTGTGTGGATTGACTCGGTGCCTATTAGGTTTAGCCCGGACGCTTATATAGTGCAGGTTAGGAGGATCGTGGGCTCCGCCCACGTCCGAGTCGGTAACAACCGCGTCCATAAAAACTGGAAACGGCTGTAATTAACGCGTCCGTTAATGACTCATAATCAGTTTTTCTAACCAGCAAAATAAAGCTTGACGAGCAACCCGCAACCTGCGGCGCGCGCGCATCGTGACGAGGCGAGGCGAGGCGAGGCGAGGCGTGGCGTGGCGAGGCGAGGCGGGCGGCGTCGGAGGAGGAGTGCGCGAGGGCTACTCTTCTTGTCACACCTTAGTGAGTGGTGCAACACTCTACTATATAAGGTGGTCCAACTCTCTTTCAACTAGCAATGTGGGACTAAACTTTAGCACCACTAGCACAGCCATATGCTGCCATATACAAGTGGGCCAAAGAGAATTTCAGAATTTTTCTAATGGGCCAACAACCCAATATACACCAAATTCCAACAACATGTATCGTGCACATGTGTAAAGGACATGAATTTCAAGATAGTCAAACAATGCTTACCGTCTGACAGAGGTAAGCGTCATGTTTCCTTGGACAGTGAAAGACCATGTGTTTTATCGCGGAGGTCGAGAACATCCCCATAAAATGCTTGGACTAAGAAACCCGTTCACAGATGCGACACAGAAAGCGTTCGCGTTTATCTAAGAAAAAAATCACACCAAAGGACACAGTGCAGAAGCCTAAGAAAACCATTCGCAAACAAAAGTAAAGAAACCATTCGACACGGTGGTGTTAAATGAATGATATGAAGACAAATCTTCGTGCCACTAGTGGAAACGAGGCTTTTTGTTGATCCTGGAAAAGGGCTTTAACACCGGTTCTTCTACGAACCGGTGTTAAAGGGGGGGCAGTACCAGCGTGGCCTGTGCGGCAAAAAGGAGCCCCCTCTTTAACACCGGTTCGTGCCACGAACCGGTGTTAAAGGACCCTGCAATAGTGGCCCGCGCAGCCTCCCCCTTTAACACCGGTTCGTGGCTTGAACCGGTGTTAAAGGGGGGGCTATATTAGACACCGCAGACCACAACCCACTCTTCCATTTTTTCACTATCTCATTTTGGAGCCTAGCAAGAGGGTGTGAAGAGTGCTAGTTTGTGTTTTTTTCATATGCACAAGAGGTGTTCGGTGAAATGCCCGAGAGCTCAAAATAAGTTTTCTCGTTGCTCTTTCGTTCTCGGTCGAGGTCGGCAACTATCCTTTCATGTGTCATTGATGTACTATATATATAAATGGTCATCTCCCTATTAATTTTTGATATATACTACATATTAATGCCGATGAACCGGCAATGGATGTACGGTGACCGCCGCACTTCCGAGTACATTATGGGCCTCCAAAATTTCATCGTTGTGGCTAATGCAAACCGTGGTCACAATGATTTTATGTGATGTCCGTGTGTTCACTGTCAGAACAAGAAAGACTACTCAAATACCAGAACCATTCACGCCCACCTGCTTCGATCCGGTTTCATGCCCAGCTATAATTGTTGGACCAAGCACGGAGAAAAAGGGGTTGTGATGGAAGACAACAAAGAAGAAGAGGATGATGACAACTATCATAATATGTATCCTGAATATGATGATACTGCAACGGGGGTAGATAATGAAGATCAAGAGGCAGCAGATGGGCCCGCTGATGACGATCTTGGTCAGGCCATTACTGATGCAAAGGAAGAATGTGAAACTGAAAAGGAGAAGGAGAAGCTGGAGCAGATGTTAAAGGATCACAAAACATTGTTGTATCCAACTTGCGAAGATGGCCACAAAAAGCTAGGTACCACATTTGGATTTGCTGCAATGGAAGGCGAGAACGGTGTGATTGTAGCATTTTCAAAGTTGTTGGTAAAATGAAGAATCTTCTTCCAAGAAATAATGAGTTGGACGAGTACATACCAAGCAAAGAAGGTTGTACGCCCTCTAGGATTAGGCGTGCGGAAGATACATGCATTAATGGCGCATCCTCTACGCGGTGAGAAGTACGAGAATTTGGATGCATGCCGGTATGCACCTGCTGATATAAGATCAGACGAGACGATCCTGGCGATGTTGAGGGAGAGGCCCCTAGGAAGAAGGTTCCCGCCAAGGTTATGTGGTATGCTCCTATAATACCACGATTAAAACGTCTCTTCATAAATAAAGAGCATGCCAAGTTGTTGCGATGGCACATGGAAGACCGTAAGAAAGATGCGATGTTGAGACACCCCGCTGATGGGTCACGGTGGAGAAAAGTCGAGCGAGAGTACCCGGACTTCGCACGTGACGCAAGAAACTTAAGGTTTGGTCTAAGTACAGACGGCATGAATCCTTTTGGTGAGCGAGCTTGATCCGACAGGCCTGTGACTCTATGTATCTATAACCTTCCTCCTTGGTTGTGTATGAAGAGGAAGTTCATTATGATGCCAGTGCTCATCCAAGGCCCGAGGCAACCCGGCAACGACATTGATGTGTACCTAAGGCCATTAGTTGAAGAACTTTTACAGCTGTGGGCCAAACCTGGTGTACATATGTGGGATGAGCACAAAGGGGAGCCATTTGACCTACGAGCATTGCTTTTCGTAACCATCAATGATTGGCCTGCTCTTAGTAACATTTCAGGGCGGACAAACAAGGGATAGAATGCATGCACACACTGTTTAGATGAGACTGAAAGTGTATATTTGGATAAATGTAAGAAGGTTGTGTACCTAGGGTATCGCCGATTTTTTCCGAACATGCATCCAGTAAGAAAGAAAGGCAAGAATTTCAAACGTCTGGCAGAACCCCGGAGGAAGCCTGTCCTCCGTACCGGTGAGGAGGTATTTGGAATGGTCAAGGACCTAGAAGTAATCTTTGGAAAAGGTCCTGGCAGTCTATCTGTTCCGAATGACGATGCCGGACACGCGCCCATGTGGAAGAAGCAATCTATATTTTGGGACCTACCCTATTGGAAAGTCTTAGAGGTCCGCTCTTCAATTGACGTGATGCACGTGACGAAGAATGTTTGCATGAACCTGCTAGGCTTTCTAGGAGTGTATGGGAAGACAAAAGATACACCGGAAGCACGGCAGGACCATCAACATCTGAAAGCCCCTGAAGAGCCTATGCATCCTGAGAACGAGAAGGGTAAACGATGCCACTTAACTCCTGCCAGCTACGCTCTCACCAAAGCAGTATCAAGGTCTCGTCTGGCTTCTCGTCGAATATAAAGGGAATAATAAATATGGCAGAGAAAAAATTCCAAAACCTGAAGTCTCATGACTGCCATGTGATTATGACACAATTGCTTCCGATTGCATTGAGGGGGCTTCTACCTGAAAATGTTCGAGTACCCATTGTGAAGCTATGTGCATTCCTCAATGCAATATCTCAAAAGGTAATCGATCCAGAAAGCCTACCAGGGTTACAAACAGATGTGTCCCAATGTCTTGTTAGCTTTGAGTTGGTGTTCCCACTATCCTTCTTCAATATTATAACGCATCTCCTGGTTCACCTAGTAGAAGAGATTGCCATTCTCGGTCCCGTATTTCTACACAATATGTTCCCCTTTGAGAGGTACATAGGAGTCTTAAAGAAATATGTTCATAATCGTGCTAGGCCAGAAGGAAGCATCTCCAAGGGCTATGTAGAGAGGAGGTCATTGAGTTCTGTTGATTTTATTCCTGACCTTAAGGCGATTGGTGTTCCAGAATCACGACATGAGGGGAGACTGCGTGGAAAAGGCACCCTAGGATGTAAAGCAATGATATGTAGGGACGGGCATTCTCTCAATCAAGCACACTACACGGTTTTACAAAGATCTATCTTAGTTGCCCCGTATATCAATGAACACAAGAATTTAATACGCCTCAAACACCGGGCGATCGATGAATGGATTATAAGTGAACACATGGCGAGTTTTGGCGGCTGGCTGCAAAGACTTCTCACGAATAACACCACTGTTGGGGATCAGCTGTACTTGTTGGCCAGGACACCATCTTCGACTGTATGTACTTTCCAAGGGTACGAGATAAATGGGAATACATTTTACACGATAGGCCAAGATAAAAAGAGCACCAACCAAAATAGTGGTGTCCGCTTCGATGCAGCAGAAGACAATGGGCAGAAGACCACGTATTATGGGTTCATAGAGGAGATATGGGAACTTGACTATGGACCTAATTTTAAGGTCCCCTTGTTTCGATGCAAATGGGTCAAGCTAACAGGAGGAGGGGTTGAGGTAGACAAGAAGTACGGAATGACAACGGTGGATCTCAACAATCTTATGAAGGTAGACAAGAACTTAGACGAACCATTCGTCCTAGCCAATGATGTGGCTCAGGTTTTCTATGTGAAGGACATGTCCTCCAGACCAAAAAAAAGAAAAAATATGCAAACGAATACATCATATGATGAGCCAAAGCGTCACATAGTTCTTTCAGGGAAAAGAAACATCGTGGGAATCGAGGACAAGACAGACATGTCAGAAGATTATAATAAGTTTGATGAAATTCCGCCCTTCACAGTGAAAACCCGGAAGCATTCCGTTAAGTAAAGAAGATGCTCCATGGTTACGTCTGAAGCGATCATAAGGAAGGACATATGCCAAGAAGTTCATGCTCATATTATGTAACTCTAGTTCATGTTTTTAATATTAATAAATGTCTTGAGTGTTAGTCTTGTTTTGTGGATGGACCGGGACTATGAGAAGAAGTTGTCCCGATTACTTACCATTAAGATCTGATCTCCAAGCAGCAGTCACATATTAGGGAGTGCCTCTTTGACCAGTGTCTTGCAGATGCGGAGGACTGGGCTCCGTTGGCATCTCCAAACTGGCCGTAGTGGTGTCCCTCGCTCGAAAACCATCTTGCAGCTTGTAACTTCTCTAACTAGATCAATACACAGGAGCTAACTAATTTCACATATTAGGGAGTGCCTCTATGACCAGTTTCTCGGAGATGCCGGAGGACTGGGCTCCGTCGGCATCTCCCTGAAACTAGCCGTAGTGGTGTCCCTGCTCTCGAAAACCATCTTGGAGATGCCTCAAACTGGCTGGAGGACTGGACTCACAAGGATGCCTATTTATCGTACAAGCAGCTCGGCATAGTGTCGACACTTACGAAATAATGTCGACACTCACCCCTATTATTAGTGCTGACTCGTGTTTTGTCCCGGTTGGTGTCTCCAACCGGGACTAAAGGTTCATCTTTAGTCCCGGTTGGTGACACCATCCGGGACAAGGTACACGCCGCACGACATAATGTCGACACTCACCCCTATCATTAGTGCTGCCTGGCCCCGAAATGAAATCCCTCCAACCGTCCCATTTTTAGAACAATGTCATATTTCTTGTGTTAACAGTATATGTATTAAATGAGCCATTTTTCTTCCTTCTATTTCTTCCCTCCATTTTTCTTCCCGCCATTTTTTCCCGCCATTTTTCTTCCCGCCAGTTCTTCCCGCTAGTTCCTCCCTCCAGTTCTTCCTGCCAGTTCACTATATATATATGTAGGGTTGGCCTCCATTGTCATTGCACATCTCTAGACTCATATCTGCAACCTCATCACTCTTTCCCATGGCTTCCACGTAGCACTAACCCCCTGGGAGGCGGAGGCGCCTCGAACTACCCCTGCCCGCCGGGCTACTGTGTCCCAGTCGGCTGGATGCTGAGCGCCGGAGGCGTTCCGGTTCTTCCTGTCCCTCTAGGTGTGGCGCGCCGGATGGCCATCACGAACCACTACTACTTTGAGCTCACGCCGGAGCAGTGGAGGAATCCCAGATGGCATCCCGACTATTTCCCTACTTGGGAAGCCTTCTTTGTGGATCGGCGTGAGAGGGCGCTCGCCAGGCACGAGGAGGACAGCCCACCTCCTCCTAACTTCAACGAGGCCGGCCGTCGGCTATGGTGGCACGGTCGGACACTCCAGAGCGTCATGGCCTATGACACTGCCGCCGACTCTAATTCCTGTCTGCGCTACCCTCAAGTCCAGCCCACGCGTACTCAGCCTTCAAGGTTCAATTACGGTGACCCCGATGACGACAGCGATGACGGCGGCGGCGAGTACGACGACTAAAGTGGTGAGTATTACTTAATCTGGCCATGTATCTTAATTTTCAGTTCTTTTATGTTTCTCAATTTTTAGTCGTGCTTTATGTAACTTACTATTAGTTGCATTCTATATTTTTATTCCAGTTCTATCTCCTTCACAAAATGACCTATCTCATTTAGATTTCTTGGCTTTCGGGTCAAATGACCAATGTTATGGATAGAATAAAGGCATAGTTTGTGATAATATGGCCATATTGTGCATACATGTGCATCATGGCATGGCAAACAATGTTGCAAGAGGAAGTTTTCCTTTTTATCGCACCAAAAAGGCATTTTCCATTTTCCGAAAGCAGACGGTTTGTGAAGCAACCACCAAATGGCTAATTCAAAAAACCACCAACACATTTTACAAAAATACTAGACCACCTTATATGGACAATGTACCAACAGGGGGATCTGAAACCTTTCCGTCCACCTCTGGTGAAAAAGACAAATTCCTGCCGAATCGGTAGGAAGTGGGTCAGATATGAACTACAGGTACATGATACGATGCTCATGATTTTTTACAAAAATCATTTTTAGGTTCACAATATGCTATTTTATCAAAAATCCAATGCAATTTTAGCGAGGCTTGGCCCCGAGCTAAGAATCTTCATGCCCGTTGTTCGACAAAGTTTGACGATAGTTTAAAACGGGGATAAAAAATAAAAAAGATCAAATAAAGGTAAACCTTCGCGTGGTGTTATATTATGTGACATAGTTACAAGGAAAAATCTCAAACTTGGTATATTGATTATGTCTCAAAAAAACCTTCACAAAATGACCTATCTCATTCGAGGTTTCTTGGCTTTCGGGTCAAATGACCAATGTTATGGCTAGAATCAAGGCATAGTTTGTGATAATATGGCCATATTGTGCATACATGTGCATCATGGCATGGTAAATAATGTTGCAAGAGGAAGTTTTCTTTTTATCGCACCAAAAAGGCATTTTCCATTTTCCGAGCATAAAAACAGACGGTTTTGTGAAGCAACCACCAAATGGCTAATTCAAAAAACCACCAACACATTTTACAAAAATACTAGACCACCTTATATGGACAATGTACCAACAGGGGGATCTGAAACCTTTCCGTCCACCTACGGTGAAAAGACAAATTCCTGCCGAATCGGTAGGAAGTGGGTCAGATATGAACTACAGGTACATGATACGATGCTCATGATTTTTTAAAAAAATCATTTTTAGGTTCACAATATGCTATTTTATCAAAAATCCAATGCAAGTTTAGCGAGGCTTGGCCCCGAGCTAAGAATCTTCATGCCCGTTGTTCGACAAAGTTTGACGATAGTTTAAAACGGGGATAAAAAATAAAAAAAGATCGAAACAGTGCAAAACCTTCGCGTGGTGTTATATTATGTGATATAGTTAGAAGGAAAAATCTCAAACTTGGTATATTGATTATGTCTCAAAAAAACCTTCACAAAATGACCTATCTCATTCAAGGTTTCTTGGCTTTCGGGTCAAATGACCAATGTTATGGCTAGAATCAAGGCATAGTTTGTGATAATATGGCCATATTGTGCATACATGTGCATCATGGCATGGAAAATAATGTTGCAAGAGGAAGTTTTCTTTTTATCACACCAAAAAGGCATTTTCCATTTTCCGAGCATAAAAAACGGACGGTTTTGTGAAGCAACCACCAAATGGTTAATTTAAAAAACCACCAACACATTTTACAAAAATACTAGACCACCTTATATGTACAATGTACCAACAGGGGGATCTGAAACCTTTCCGTCCACCTCTGGTGAAAAAGACAAATTCCTGCCGAATCGGTAGGAAGTGGGTCAGATATGAACTACAGGTACATGATACGATACTCATGAATTTTTACAAAAATCATTTTTAGGTTCACAATATTCTATTTTATCAAAAATCCAATGCAAGTTGAGCGAGGCTTGGCCCCGAGCTAAGAATCTTCATGCCCGTTGTTCGACAAAGTTTGACGATAGTTTAAAACGGGGATAAAAAATAAAAAAAGATCGAAACAGTGCAAAACCTTCGCGTGGTGTTATATTATGTGATATAGTTAGAAGGAAAAATCTCAAACTTGGTATATTGATTATGTCTCAAAAAAACCTTCACAAAATGACCTATCTCATTCAAGGTTTCTTGGCTTTCGGGTCAAATGACCAATGTTATGGCTAGAATCAAGGCATAGTTTGTGATAATATGGCCATATTGTGCATACATGTGCATCATGGCATGGAAAATAATGTTGCAAGAGGAAGTTTTCTTTTTATCACACCAAAAAGGCATTTTCCATTTTCCGAGCATAAAAAACGGACGGTTTTGTGAAGCAACCACCAAATGGTTAATTTAAAAAACCACCAACACATTTTACAAAAATACTAGACCACCTTATATGTACAATGTACCAACAGGGGGATCTGAAACCTTTCCGTCCACCTCTGGTGAAAAAGACAAATTCCTGCCGAATCGGTAGGAAGTGGGTCAGATATGAACTACAGGTACATGATACGATACTCATGAATTTTTACAAAAATCATTTTTAGGTTCACAATATTCTATTTTATCAAAAATCCAATGCAAGTTGAGCGAGGCTTGGTCAGATTCAAGTGTATACAAAAGATGCGGCATTTAAATATCCAATCAATTCAAAAATGTTAATACAAAAGATGCGGCATTTAAATATCCAATCAATTCAAAAATGTTAATACAAAATATGCGGCATTAAAATATGATTTGCTCTAATAAAATAGGGTTAGATTCCTTTTTAGATGCTTAATATTTCTTATGTTCAAAGTTTTAGGATTTGACAATTTATTTTTGTTTGAATTGAATAATCAAAATTTATATGTAAGTGTTTTAATCATTTTGAAAATTTTCATCTAAAGTAAATATAAAATGTTTTTACATGAATGGATAGATATTATTTTTCTGAAAATTATGATATATTATTCATATTTTTCTGAGTTAAAATGAAAAAGATATGAATTTTCTAAATTCATATCCTATTTTTTGAATTAAAAATGCCCCATTAATGCATGAAATAAATGCCCCCCTTTTACACGGTTCTGCATACGAACCGTGTTAAAGGGGGCCACATTTATTTCGTTTACAGACTTCTCTTTAACACCGGTTCCAGCCCCGAACCAGTGTTAAAGGGGGGGTATTAAATGCGCGCCTTCCCCTTCCTCTCTTCCCCCAGCCAGATCGATCGAACACGAACAAGCAGAGGAGCTCGCCTTCGCGTCCTCCATCGCCTCCGTCGCCGCCTTCCACGCATGTCGCCACCATCGCTCCCTGCCGGCGAGCTCCAGCCAGCTCCGGCCAGGTACGTCGCGCCCGTGCTTCTCGGCCTCCACCCGCTCGAGACCTAGCTCGTCGGCCACCGCCCCGTACGTCTTCCTCTCCTCTAGACAACAGGGGCGCGGGCTAGCTCCGACCAGCTTCGTCCAGGGTCAGCGCGAGTTCCGCCGCGCCAATGCTTCTCGGCCTCCGCCCGCACGTGACCTTGCTGATCGCTTCCCCTCTTCTAGCTAACGGTGGCTAGAGCTCGTGTAACCTATTGCCCCAAAACTAGATCAGTGCTATGTGTAACCTATTGCCCCAAATCTAGTGCTTTTTGAAAATTTGAAATTTTTTGGTGGTCTTTTCAAATCCC
The DNA here is from genome assembly GCA_023614405.1 of Avena insularis. Classification (NCBI taxonomy): domain Eukaryota; kingdom Viridiplantae; phylum Streptophyta; class Magnoliopsida; order Poales; family Poaceae; genus Avena; species Avena insularis. The sequence continues at coordinate 227,457,748 of CM042689.1, read as the reverse complement.
AGCCTCAATTGCGATGCGATGTGTCGTTGGTCGTCGGAGTGGTGGCTAGAGTTCGCGAATGTCAGTGGCGGCCTTAGAAGAAGGTGGACTGGGCGGGCAGCTCTTTGGCGAGCGTCGTGGCTTCTCCCCTCGGTCTGGGGCCTATCATGGGGACAACGGGTGGGGCAGAAGACGGGGAAAACCCTTTACCATAGGTCTCTGGGGCCGCCGATTCTGCCAAGTTGTTTGCCGTCGCTGCCGTCGCTTCGGTGACCATACTGAGGCGGCGCCGACACTATAATGCTTGCCTCGGCCTCCTCTTTCGAACAACGCCCGTTTTAGGTAGGCCGTATCACGCTACCTCGCGCGCCCTAGGTCGCTCTCCAACACCGCCAGCCTCCGGTCAGCCACTGTAGCTTGCCCCTCTCATATGCATCCGGGATTTCTTCAAATTAGGGTTTGGACCCCCCGAAACTCGTTTAAAATGATCAAGCATCCTTAGGGTTTTAATTTTATTTGTGTATTTATTTGTGTATTTTTGTATGAATAATATGTATATTTATGTATGAATCCAAGTCCACTTGAATGTTTACTCTCTTACTCTAGATAATATTATTGTTTTAGAAACTATGGATCCACTTAGTAGAAAACTTGAAGAAGAAGAAATAATGGAGAACATTATTGATGAGAACACCTCACAATATCTGAACTTGGAGGGACATGATGACAGCTCAAGTAGTCATGGAGAAGATGAAGACTCCGGTGAACGCAATTTAGTGATAACAAAGTCCGGCGAGGTATATGCATTGATTAAGCCTCTGCTGACTTCCACCAACAATCTTCTTCTACATGTATTAATTTAACGCTTCTTTCTTCTTTTAGCCCTCTGGATCGACCAGCCAGCAACCATCTTCTTCTACGAAAAAGATCAAGTGAGGCGCGAGCCATCGGTTGAAAGATCGTGCAAAGTTCACGATCGAAGCAGTCCGTCTTGATGGCAGGCCGATGGAGCCCAAGAAGGCCGCAGACAAATTTGTACGTCAGGCTGGAGTTCTTGTTAGGGACCAAATCCCAATCATAATTGAATATTGGAATAAGCCAAAGAAGGGCGACGGTACCTTTGTCGATGAAAGATCCAAAGAAACGCTTTGGAATTCGTTGTTGGTAAATTTCAACCTTCCGCCAGAGGAGGATGAAAACAACCCGGTTATAAAGGAAAAGGTCAAAGAGTGGACTGTAAAGAAGATGGCTGACACTTTCCGCAACTGGAGGACAAAATTGAACAAATTTCTCAAAGCCCGCGAGACTCCAAATTTCGAAGACGCATATTATGCGAAGATAAGACCTCACTGGCCCGAATTTGTAGCATATAAGGAAGGTGCTATAGCTAAAAAGAGGTCAGAAACCAATACACTAAATGCCCAGAAGAAGGAATATCACCAGAGGACGGGGTCAGGTGGCTACATATCTCAAAGGCCTAAGTGGGAGGAAGTTGAGAAGGCCCTGCGCGCTAGAGGGATCACACCCCAGATAGATGGGTGGGACCTATGTGCAAAGACTTGGTTCTACGGAATCGGGGCAAGGTTGGACCCAGAAACAGGATTGTGTATCTTCCCAACCCTCCTTGCCAAACCCGTCACTGAACTCATCACGGCATACGAGGAAACAGCCGCCAGGACCTTCCATCCCGACAGAGAGAATGACCAGCTCACACGCGCCATCGGTAAAAAAGAACACCCTGGACATGCACGAGGCACAGGGGGTATGACGTGGAAGGATGGGTTTGCCGAGTGGAGCGACTCTTACAGATGGCGCGGCAGAAAAGAAAAAGAGCATACAGAGCGGATGACACAGATAGAACATGCACTTGTGGTGCTGCAGGCGCAAGTGAATGCACAACAGAGCCATCAAGCTACCGGCCCATCTCAGCGGCACGAAGAGCCTGCATTGGAAGCTGCCGGCGGCCCAGACTCTGCGCGGAAAAGCAGCGTGGCTTCCACGGAGAACGTGCAACCCACGCTTGAAATGGCGGGTCCTCGATACCCCGTGGATGAGATCACGAAGAGCGAACACGCTGAGCTGCATGTGAGATTAATGGGCTTATCCATTAAGGTGGCTGTCGGCTATGCCTTACCTCCTGTAGCTGGTGGAACTTACCACTGCCGACCGATTCCAGATGGCTATGCTATTGTCGGGGTGGATGAGGTTGTGAAGGAATATGAGGAAGCACAGCTTGACCATGCTACAGGTGAAGGGGAAACTCAACTCAAATTTGCAGTGAAAACAACCATTCTTTGGACAAGGAACACATCGTGCTTCATAATTGGAGGCCACTGGCACCCCCGCCGTCTCCGCAGTGTCAGCAGTCTGAGCCGCTTCAGCTATCTTCTGCGGGGCAGCCATCTCCGGTGCTTCAGCCATCTCCTGCGCGGCAGCCATCTCCGGCGCGCTCGCCATCTCCGGCGCGCCAGCCATCTCTTGCCCGTCAGCCATCTCCGGTGCTTCAGCCATCTCCTCAGTGTAAGAGGAAGAGCACTGCCACGAAGAGCATCACTAGCACTACCACAAAGAAATCCGCAGGAAACCGTACGCCAAAGAGTTCAAAAAACTACGTCCCACAGCCTTCCGCCAAGCCATTGCCGGTTTTACCGTGGAATCGCAGCGGCGAGGAGACCAATAGGATCTCGGAAGAAGAGGTCAAGAAATTCTTTGCACCTAGACGGGCCGAGCCAAAGGAGAAAATAGATCCAGCGGTGGTGGAGAAGTTTTACAATAATCTTTTGAAACCTGAAACCCCACTTGTGCCGAACTACGAGCGCCAGATTTTGAAGGGGGATGCAAGGCGCCGAAGGGATACTGAAAGTAGTAGTTGTGCGGCACCCCAGAAAATAGTTCCCATGCTCGAAGAGCAGGAAAACCAATCATGCGCCCCGCTCCAAGTGTTCGACACACGGGACGCTCCTCCCGTAAATGATTACGAGGCAGAGCTACAAAGAAAGGCCAATGAGATGGGGATGACTTACATTGCATACTTGAACATCATGGGAGACAACTTGCCCAAATGCGATGCCAACCCCATACAGCCATGGAAGTATGGGAAGAATCACGTCAAGAAAGAGGAGCTCAAGAATCTACCAACAAAGATGCGAAGATTGCACAAGTGGTACCTTGATTTCTGCAAGACGAGGAATGAAGAATGGATCACGACGCATATAAGAGATCAGATTTTCTTGTGCGGAGACGACGCGATCGACTTCAACATTCAAGACTTGCATTTTCTATTCAATCAGAAGGAACTCGACAAAGCTGCCATCATCCTTTATTGTGTGTAAGTACTATTTCTGTAATTTATATCTCATCTCATTCACTTCATTAATTGCATGTATATATATGCTCACCATATATGTATATACTATTATGCAGGAAAAAGGTTATGGAATGCATGAAAGGAGGCCCTTTTGACATTGGGTTCGTTGACCCAAATATTGTTCATGAAGAAGTGGTAAGAACCAAACCCGGGCAAACAGAAGATTACTTGCTAAGGTCTTTACTGAGACAACAAACCAAAAGGGAAATACTATTTCCTTACAACTTCTCGTGAGTACTGTTACCCTCTCTCTTGTACACATTCTGTTTCGGCTTACTCGATGTTAAGTGTAACTGATGATGAGTTATGCGTGCGTAGGTTCCACTTTATTCTGCCAGTCATTCAACCCGACTCAGGAAAAGTCCTTGTCATGGACTCGTTACGAAAATAAAAAGAGCTATGGGCAGACTTTAGAGAGATGCTCCAGAGGTAATTTCAATCATATTATCGCACTAGATCGGCAACTTTCGTGACAACAAGTAATTAATTACTCCTTTATCCATTTTCTTTGCCGGACAGGGTTTGGAAAAGGTTCACGGGCAGGGCCGTGGGTGAATGGTCAGAAGAACTAAAATTTGTAGACCAATATGTAAGTAATACTAGCTAGCTAGGTCTGCTATCTCTTTTATTCTGCTTCCAATTCCATTATATCATGCTTTATTGATTATTATTTTGATTGAACTCTCTATTCTCGTAAAGTGCGCGCATCAGGGACCCGGCAATAACTTATGTGGATACTATATTTGCGAGTTCATTCGCAACACGATATGTGCGACGGGCCAAGCCGCACTAGAACAACTTAGAGTAAGTAAACAAAGTCCACAACATTATTTTATTACCATCAATTGTGTTGAGTTTTATTCTTATATATATATTGACCCCATTCTTCATATATATTCAGATCGAACGGATGCGGGACCAACTCCTACCATTTGACCGCATACGAGCCATTCAAGAGGAATTGGCGGGGTTCATACTTGATGAGGTCGTCACGCCTGGCGGAGAACTCTTTAGATATCCACCAAAATGAATGTTGTATATATGCTTTAACGTGTTTGTATTGTACTTGATGCTTCAACGTTTACGGAGATACCACACAATGACGATGTTTGTGTATAATAATAGTTGCTTAATTATTCATGTACTCGTATGTACCGATGATGATGTATGTGTATACCGTTCCCGATCGATTCCCCCTCCCCCCTCCCGCAGAAATACACCCAGAACGGGGCAGAGGCAGAACTCTGCCGCGACAGAGATTTAGGCCGTTTTCCTGCCGCGACAGAGCTCTTCCGCGACAGAGATTTATCTCTTTTTCCTGCCATGGCAGAGAACCTTTAACACCGGTTCGTGTTACGAACCGGTGTTAAAGAGGGGGGGGGCTGAGCCCTGCGGCAGCCCCATGTGCGCCACCCTTTAACACCGGTTTGTATAAGAACCGATGTTAAAGGGGGCCCCCCTCTAACACCGAACCCTCAACAGCGGTTCTACAACCGCTGTTAGAGGGCCCTCCAAACCGGTGTTAGAGGGGGGGGGTCTGCACTAGTGTGCTATAAGAAATAGTGATTAAAACTTATACACAGTATAAGATGCTATCATGGAAGAAAAGGAACAACGGACGTCCATGAAAATGCTGCAAACTTATATACTTTTAAGTGTTACAGACACTTAGTCTAAAACATGCTAAGAATAAATGAAAAAATTATAGATCTCTACACAGAAATCCTAAGATAAATGCAGAAACCTATAGATTTTTTCATTTATCCCAAGGATAAGTAAACTATATTGCTCCATTTATCCCGAATGGAAGCGTGGAAATCTACCTAAACTATCCTAAAGCTATACTACAATTATACTATGGTTACAAATACAGCGACATGGATTTCGTTTTCTACGTGTCTATATCCTCTTTGAGGCATCGTTGCTTGATCTACTCGTCTAATCCTGGAAGAAGTAGAGTACATGCTTCCTTCTTGTCTCGTCTTGGAAGATCAAGCGTCGTCGCTTTGACAACTTCTCTCATTCAGTGTCCTTGCTTCGTCCGCTTCTGTTTTCTTGAAATGCATAGCTCCGCTACAGAAAGAGGAAAACAAAGTAGTCAGAGGAAACAAATTAATTAAATGGTAAAGATAAACAGAAGAGAAACAAATACAACTTAGATAGATAGGCGGAGGGCCCATTGACGATACCGTACGAGTGCTTACCTGGATGTGACATCAATGCTAGCGTGTTGTGAAAATGTCCATAGTCAAAAAAGAAGGGACGCAAACTATAATACATCGGACACTACACTCTAAGCAACAAGCCAGTATAATCCAAAAGTGAGCAGGACATACTACTATGGGATAACATAACCACACACAGCAGGCTAGAGTATTGGCAGGACACGGTGCCAGCTAACAATCCGACCTACTTTTATGATCATAGCATCAGGTGCGAGCGGTGTAGTCGATAGATATGAAAACAAAACATACATAAATGAGTATGTATGTGTCGTGGTGGTGGCACGGCAGATGCCATGGGTAGGCTTAAGTTGGGGGCCAAATGGGTGCTTGTGGTCATCGGGGAGGGGGTGCACGGTCGAGCCATGCACGAAGAACAAGAAGAACTCTCTAGACTTAGCAATTTTATTGACACCCAAAGATTACAAATGCTCCTTGAGCTGTATGAATTAGGGTTCAGTGCACTAGTTCACTACCTGGTCCCAACCTCCTTCTACTACAGCTATGCACTCCCTTATATACGTAGTGCTAGCTAGCTTGTACCCCTTTGGGTTCTAGGGTTTACTGTTTGGATCTTGGTCCCTACGATGTGGGCAGGGTCATGGGCTCGCCCTTAGCCCAATGGCCCAGTCCACAAAGCTTGACAGCTAACGGTCTTCTGGTATGCTGCTTCCTGTTCCTTTTGGCGTCATGCTGTTACTTTGTACGTCAGCGTGCTTTGGGCGTCACCCGGCTCCTTTTGTGTCACCCGGTGTCGCCCTTCTCTTTTGACCATGCTTTATCGTGGTCCCTCCTGAACCTTACTCGGAAAGATGCCACGCGTCCTGCTTGACTCGGCCCTTGCTTTGTAGACCTGGCTCATCGGTTCCTGCAAGAGTTACAACCTTGTCTTATGCGTGCCGACATAGTTTATATGTCGGCCGCTCATGCTTCTCTTACCCGGCCGTTCTTTCCTGGCCTGGTTCTTCCTTTACTCGGAGCTAGCCAAGCTGCGCTATGTTTCACCTCTCGTGACCCTATCGGGGGTTATCCCCCTGACATTAGTCCCCGAAGCTGGTGAGGTCTAGCAGTTCAAGATGTTAGGCGTCTCCAGGTTCCTTTTATGTGATTGGAACTTAGATTTTGTTTTTGCCTGTCGCAATCTTGCACCTTGCCGGGTCTGTCTGACAGTTTTCGGATCCACTCTTTTACTTCTTGGCTCATTTTTGCCTCGAGCCGAGTCACTTTGACCAATTCCGACTCATTTCCGGCGTGCTTCAGTCACTGAAAGCTGGTAATCATGATTACTTGCCTCAAATTTTGTTCCAAGCTCTGGCAGCACAGTGACGGCTGCGCAGTTATTCTCCGTCACTGTGGCAGTCCCATTGGCATGCGCCCCTTGTCCTTCCAGTTATGTCGTGACACGGGATTTTTCGTGTATCTTTGGCTACGTGGCGCCTGATGATTGGATTACTCGGCCCGGTACACGGCCACATGCTGGCCGCACGGCGCAGATGGATCCCATGACCGGGGTTTTTACTGCCCTTAAGTAGGGGTTGGGGGTTGCCACTTCCCCCACGCCCGTTTAGTTTTCCCTGCTTCTTCTTCTTCCTTGCGCCTGCAAGATCGAACCGCCCCCTTTGCGGTTTCCTCTTCCTCTTATCCTTGTCTTGCGATTACTCCTTTTCTCTTTCCATTCCACCACGGGTCCGTGCTCTTCCGAGCCACTCCCGACGGCGGAGGAGACTCAGTCTGCGAGGGTGATGGATGCTCGCGACGGTGCTGATGGTGCGGAGGAGAAGGAGGTTCCCGCCGGCGAGGGCGGCGGCTGGGAAGGCTCGAAGGTCTCCACCGAGGAGGTAGAATGGCTCCGGTCCACCAGGTGCGTTCCAATGCAAGTGGATTGCCGCCTCCGCGTCGGTGAGATCTCCCCTAAACCCGATGCTAATGAGCGGTTGGTTTTCCTTTCTCACTTACAGCGTGGTTTCGCTCTTCCAGTGAGCTCCTTTTTCTCCTCATTTCTCTCCACCGTCCATCTGCAAACCCATCATCTCCCTGCTAACACCATTGGCTCTCTTTCTTGCTTTATTACTGCTTGCAAGGCTTACCTCGGGATTTGGCCCATAGTTCTTCCGTGGGCCAAGTATTTTAGATTTAGGGTTCAGGTTGTTCCCCAGCATGGTGCTCTTCGTGCCGAGACAAAGACGACTCGGTGCTGTGCTGCTAGCATCACGCCCAGGAGAGACTCCATCTTTCCTTGGGTTGCTGGGCTTGATTCTTGCAAAAAGTGGCATAGAACCTTTTTCTATGTCAAAAACAGTGGGTCCACCGATAACATCCGGCTCCCCCTTTCTCGGATGCGGTCCCCAACAAGATGCTCTGGCATCTTGACCCGCGCGACCAAGACGCTGCGGTAAAAGAGGCTAACACGATCCTGGAAAGGTTGCTGTCGCCGGATGAAAACTTTCATCTTGCCGACACTTACCTCATGTGCGCCTTCATCTCACGCCGGGTAAGCCCCATCCAAGCGAGGAGCCACAAGATGTGCTTCATGAGTGGCTCCCATGATCCCACTCAGCACTCCACTAAGGAGCTCACTCATGGCTCCATTGCCCACCGAGTAAGTTCAATCTTTAAATTGAACTTGGCGGATGATTGGGATTGGAGTTGCCCTCCGTTTAGCCGGGTCAGGCCTGTCCCCTAGGTAAGTTTTTCGAGTCGTTTTTTTACCGAGTAGTCTTTAGCTCTTTTCCCACTCCCTGCCTAGTTTTTCTTTTTTGTTACTCATTCTATTTGTCTTTCACAGAATCTTCTTCACCAGGTTGATGATAGTACTGTCCCTCCCTGCGGTTATAACAGGGATCGCTCCAACTCTGATGAAGTCGAGTATGACCTGCAGTGCTTCATGCCAATCCGGCACGCTGCGACTGCTTCAGCTTCGGGTAAGAGTCAATCTCGCAATCCCTTACAAGACTGGTCTAACGATGATGAGGATGATGATTCTACGGTTTTGGAGGTACATGCCTTGCGACCTCAGTTTCCCAACTTATCTGAGTAAGCCTGTTATTTACTTATGCAGCTGGCCAGGTACATGACACTCCTCCTCTCGCCGTGGGAGGAGTCGGCAAGATCCCCGTCGCTAAGCCAAAGCGACGCGGAGCCTCCTCCAGCACTCAGCCGGCCAAAAAGAGCAAGCCCACTCTGGCAGCTCCTGCTGCCTTTGTCTGCCACAAGATGGCTTAGACTCGCAGTCATTGGCGCCGAGTCACACGCCGAGTCGTCCGTGACCCGGTTGTCACCGGGTAAGTTTTTGTACTCTGCTTTCTTCTTTCTTTTCTTTTTCGTCACTGATGTTCTCTTATATATGTCTCGTTGTTTTTAGTGCCACACCTTTGTCGGCAAACCAGGCTGCTTCTAGCATTGCCTCGTCGCTAAGGCCTGCACCTCCACCAGCTGACTTGGCGGCGCCGAGTCCCGTCCGAGTCGAGGCTCCCACTGTTGAGGCTCACGCCTCTCAGTGTCAGTCAGACCCGGTGGGTCATTCGGCTGGTGCCCCTGGCGTTGGCCAGGAACAATTTTCTGATCTTGGTGCCAGTGATTCTGGCCCCGAGAAACCTTCCGCCACTAGTTCCTCTGGCATCGGCCCTTAGGCTGGTGTGAATGAACAACTTCCTAATCTTGGAGCCAACAAAACTGCTGATCCCAGTCAGCCGGCCCCACGTTCTTCTCCAAATCCCCCTGCTCGCTCTCCAATTCTATCAAAGAGCCGGACCCAGCCCAAGGCTTCTGGCTCTACTCTCCCTTTACCCGGCAAATCCAGCTCCTCCAAGAAGACAACGCTGGTCTGCGCTCCGGGTTCTGCTCCCCAGATCCGTCCTCTGACGTTGGCGACAATGGTCGCTTCAACGGGTAAGGGGGGCAAATCCGCGGATGCCGGGTCAGGTGATGGCTCTAAGGCTGTTACCCTCCATACTTCCGCTGCTGTGACTCGTTCCAATGTGGGTTCTACCCTGAAAACGGGTCAAGTTCTCACTTGGACGCTCAGTGGCAAGAGCCTTGGTTCGGCTGAGCCTTATGCTGTGGCATGGAATGCACCGGCGAAAGGAGGTCAAGACCATACTGGCAAGAAACTGAAGCTGGGCCCTAAGGCCGTCTCTGACATGACCTAGGAGGCCATTTCCTTGATGGCCCGCGCCGACGAAGTGAACAAGGTAAAGTAACTTCTTACTCTTTTGTATTGTTGAGTATTTACTTTATACATATCACCTAGTCCCCGAGGTTACGACCGAGTAAGGAACTTACTCGGCTGTAAGCTCTCACTAATCACTTTAGTCTTCAAATCCTTCACCCAAGCTTGCATTTTAGAGCTTCAATCCCTAGCCCTCGAGGTTACTATTGAGTAAGGAACTTACTCGGTTGTAAGGTCTTAAGCTTTTTGATTTCCTTATGCCAAACTCATATGTTAGAGATTCAATCCCTAGCCTTCGAGGTTACTGTTGAGTAAGGAACTTACTCGGCTGTAAGCTCTTAAGATTTTTGAATTCCTTATGCTAAACTCATATGTTAGAGCTTCAATCCCTAGCCCTCGAGGTTACTTAAGGAACTTACTCGGCTGTAAGATCTTAAGCTTTTTTATTCAGCAGGCTACTTGACTTGACCCTTCCTTACTGTTTGTCTTCTTTGATCAGCTCACGCATAACGAGCACACCAAGGTGCACCAAGCTCTCGTTCTGGCGCATTGCAAGCTCGAACTTGCATATGAAAAGCTGTAGACTGATACCCAAGGCCAAGGTAACAAACTTAGTCATTCTTTCCCTATTCGGTGTATTTTTCTTTCGTACATTTCCTCAATCTTCTCTTGCTCTTTTCTCACAGCCTCCGCTTAGTCCACCATCGAGGTTCTTCACTCGCAGATCAGCGAGGTCGAGAGTAAGTTTCTTGCCTCATTGATGTGATTGCTGAAAGTTTATGTTGGTGATGACAAGTAATTTGTTCTGAATAAGCAGAGAAGCACCAAGCTGAACTCCAGAAGGAGCGAGATGAGGTGACTCGGCTAAAGAAGCTGATGGCCAAGATGGAGCAGAAGAACTTGGCCGAGGTGAAGGGGCTGAGAGACGAGCTTGCCGAGAAGAATGATCAGCAGGCCGCCAGCACCGAGAAGACCAAGAGGGGGCTCGACGAGGCCGAGGCATCGGTTGAGTCGGCAAATCTGAACTTTGACGCCCTCCAAGCCAAGGCTAAAACTTGGCATATCAAGCTCGCCACTATCAACTTCTTTCTCGATAGTGAGTTCTTACTCTTTTCGCACCGTATAATTTGCTCTGAACTTCTTCCATTTACTTTTGTTATTTTGCTAACTTTCTCTTTTTGCTTGTAGAGAATTTTCCTGAGGCCAATATGTTTTCCATCCGAGCCATGAAGAAAGTGAGGGCCGAATCTGGTGCTCCGGCTGACGGCGAGGTGTCCATGGAGGAGCTTCTCGAAGGGGTGTCAGAACGGGTCAGGACCCTCAAGTCTTGCAGTGTGGATCTGCTCAAGTCGGCTATTCATGCGTTTTGCATGCTCTAGCCAGATGAATACGCACCTGATCTCGTCGAGCCCCTTGCTGAGAGATTGCTCCTTACTGAAGAATGGCTAGATCAATGGCGTGAGTCGACCGGCCCAGCTTCCTTGACGTTGGTGATCCACTCGTCGAAGTTTCTAATGAAGAGGGCGACTACAGCGAAGCAACCGAGTCAGTGAAGGGAATATGCCCGAGAGGCAATAAAAAAGTAGTTATTATTGTATTCCTTATTTATGATAAATGTTTATTTTGCATGCTATAATTATATTAATACAGAAACATTAATACATGTGTGTTTAATAAACAAAAAGGAAGTTCCTAGTTATGCCTCTCTTATAAACTAGCTCGTTGATTAACAAGATGATCAAAGTTTCCTGATCATGGACATTGGATGTTGTTAATAACGAGGTCACAACATTAGTGTAATGATGTGATGAACATTCATCCAAAGTATAGCATTACGATCAAAGTCATTGAGTTTATATTGCTATAACAACTTACGAAGTGATCCTAATCCTTAGACCATGAGATCATGGCAATCACTCACACCGGAAGAGTTTCTCGATGACATCAAATGTCACACCGTAAATGGGTGATTATAAAGATGGCTTCAGAATTACTAAAGTGTTATGTTGAGGTTCATGGATCGAGAGTGGAATTTGTTCATCCTTATAACGGATAGATATGCTCTGGGCCCTCTCGGTGATATCACATTGATTAGCTTGCAAGCAAGTGATTTGATCACTAGAATGTTATATCATGGGAACGAGAAAAGAGTGCATGTCGGTAATGAGTTCAAACTAGGTATGGGGATACCGATGATCGAATCTCGAACATGTAATATATCGCGAGACAAAGGGATTGAGTTACATGCGTATAAGGTTCACACGATCACAAAAGTCATCGTTGAATATGTGGGATTCAGTACGGATCTCCAGGTCCCGCTGCTGATTATTGACCGGAGAGGGGTCTCGATCATGCCTACATTATTCGCGAGCCATAGGGTGGCACACTTAAGGGATACCGACACCATTTGGAGCAAATAATATGCCAGAGAAAGAAAAAGGAAAGCGAAGGAATTTATTTCACTAGACACCGAAACTGTGTCGGTTGAAATTGCTGAAACTGGTTCTGCATGTGAAATTGAATACTAGCAAGGGGTTTTATGTGAATGTTTGTTAATTAAAGTAATTAACAAAATTTTGAATAAATAAATAAAAGAGTTCTATTTAAATGAGATCTTGCATTAAAGTTGGTGGAAATTTAATGCGTGTGAGTGGATTTTTGAGTGGAGGCTTTTTCATGGGAGTGGAGGATTTTCATTTTAAGTGGGAGATCCAGCCACATGAATGTGGAAGAGGTGGGGGCAGCCACCATGGCAGAGTAAATCAAAATTTTCGCAGTAGAGTAAATCAAAATTTTCTACGGATGCGAACAGGAAAAGCCAAGATCTAATCTAGGAGATGCAAACAACGAGAGGGATAGATGAGATCTTCATACCCTTGAATAAATCGCACAGCGGAACGTTCAACGGAACGTGGTTGATGTAGTCATACTAGCCTTCTCCTCCTCGCGATCCAATCCGATCCAACGCCGCAAGTGGCGACGCCTCTGAGAGATGCACACATACGGCACCTCGACGTCTCCTCCTTCCTTGGTCCAGCAAGTGGGGTGGAGAGATATATTGGATCTACAACACGACGGCGTGGTGCAAAGGTGGAGAGTTTCTACGGCAGGGCTTCGCCTACGCGCAGTCGGGAGAGAGAAAGATCTGGAGGGCAGCAGTATGGCGGCTAGGGTTGAAGGAGTGGGGGAGGAGGGCCGCGCCCCTACCCTCTATATATAGGGGCTGGCCGCCCCCCTTGGCCCCTCCTCCAAGCCCTAGGGCGGCGGCCCCAAGGGTTGGAGTGGGGGGCAAGTTTTCCCCTTCCTTCTGGAAGGTTTCCCTAGGGTTTCCCCTAGGGTTTGGCCGGCTGGGCCTATGGGGCCTTGTGCCCCAGGCCCAATGTGGCCAGGGCTCTCCCTCGTAGGCCCACGCACCCCTCCGACAAGTGGGGCCATGTTGGTCCCACTCCGGAAGCTTCTAGAACCTTCCGGTACAATACCGAACATTCCGAAACAATTCTGAAATCCAAAAGTTGCTTTGCCTTATATGAATCTTATTCTCCGGACCATTTCGAAACCTCTCGTGATGTCCTGGATCTCATCCGAGACTCTGGTACTATAGCCAATGCTATGAAAAGCATATCCCATAAAAACACAATCAACGGTTTTTGGTCCAAGCTTTCGCTTTTTGGGTATTGGAATATTGACTTTCGCCAAACAACCCCAAGTTCGTAAGTAAGAGAGTTTAAGCCTTTTCTTTTCCCATTCCTTAGAAAGACCAGATGTATCTAACATGGTTTTATCCTTTATAGGAACATGGTTTAAGAAATGACACGCAGTCATTAGCGCCTCCCCCCACCATTCCTTGGAAAGACCAGATGTATCTAACATGGCGTTAACCAAATCAGTTAGAGTGCGGTTCTTTATTTCGGCCACCCCATTTAACTGAGGTGATTAGGGAGGCATCCTCTCATATATAATACCGTGTTCCATACAGAATAAATCAAATTCGTTTGAAAAGTACTCTCCACCATGATCCGACCTTAGCCGCTTGATTTTATGATCAAGTTGGTTTTCTGCCTCAGCTTTATAGATTTTGAAGTAGTTCAAAGCTTCATCTTTAGATTTCAGGAGATAAACATAGCAGTATCTAGTTGAGTCATCAATCAACGTCATAAAGTATCTTTTTCCACCTTTTGTCAACACACCATTCATCTCACAGAGATCTGAATGTATAAGTTCTAGCGGTGCTAAGTTTCTCGGTTCCGCAGCCGTATGAGACTTGTGGGGTTGGTTTGGTTGCACACAAACTTGGCACTTAGAACCTTTGGCAGTGGTAAATTTCGGAATTAAACTCATATTGGCTAACCGCGTCATGCAACCAAAGTTAATATGACAGAGTCGTGAATGCCAAACATTGGACTCATTATCATTGCAAACATGATTAATAACTTTAGTACACGAGTCTGACAGAGACAAGCGGAACAGACCTCCGCACTCATAACCTTTTCCAACAAATTGTACATACTTAGAAATTACAACTTTATTGGACTCAAAAACCAACTTAAAGCCATCTCGACATAAAAGCGATCCGCTGACAAGATTCTTATTGATGGAGGGAACATGCTGCACGTTCTTCAGCTGTACGGTCTTCCCCGAAGTAAACTTCAGATCTACCGTACCAACACCATGAACATAAGCACGTGAGCCGTTTCCCATCAACACGGAAGAAGTCCTTGAGACCTGATAAGAGGAGAACATGGAAATATCAGAACATACATGTGTATTAGCACCCGTGTCTATCCACCAATCAGGAGAATGACATACTAAAAGGATAGTAGGTCAAATACCGTACCCAGCATCCTTCATCTCAGTATCGCTAATAACAACATTAGCGGCATTGCCGCTGTTCCCATGTTGATGCTTGTCAAAGCTATTAGGGCAGCTAGGAGCCCAATGACCAGGATCACCAAAGACGTGGCAAGAGCCTTTCCTCTTATCATTTTTCTTCTTGAAGTTGGTTGAGTGCGTGGACTTGTTCTTGCCATCGAACTTTCACTTTCCTTCAGTTTTGTTCTTATTCTTAAACTTGTGGGATTGGAAGTTTTTCCTCTGCACTAAATTGGCAGTAGAACCTCCCTCAAGTCCTCGAGCAGTTTTGTCCTTTGATCTCGCCTTCTCTTCCACATGAAGAGACCCAATGAGATCCGTAATGGAAAACTCTTGTCTCTTATGTTTTAGAGAAGTAGCAAAGTTCCTCCACGAAGGAGGAAGCTTGGCAATAATTCCACCAGCCACAAATTTGTCTGGTAAGGAACACTTGAACTGCTCAAGTGATTGTATCTCATGAGCTTTCTCAATGACGGAGCACTCATCAACCATCCTGTAGTCATAGAATTGCTCCATGACATACAACTTAGTACCAGCGTCCGAGACCCCAAACTTGGCCTCGAGCGCTTCCGACGCGTCCTTGCCATTATCAAATGACATATAAGGGTCAACAATATTGTCCCCAAGAACACTGAACAAAGCCGCCATAAACATGGTATCTGCTTTCTTAAAGTTCGCTTCCTGCTCAGCAGAAAGATCTCCTTCAGGCTTGCCAAGAGTGGCTATAGCAGTTTAGGTTTTCAAACCAGAGAACTACTCTCTTGCGCCATCTCTTATAGTGCATGCCATCAAAAGGAGGCGGCCTAGTATCCGCGACTACACCAGTGGAATTCAGTTGCCTATAATCAGGTTTTTGTATTGTTGGAAATTTAAGCAATAATCCATATGGTTTAATCCGAATAATAAACTGACAAAGCATGATCATACAAACAGTAGTAAAACCAATCATGCAGATCAATAAAGTAGATGAACAAATTACATCTATACAAGATAAACCTATCACATCTACACCAAACGCTAGAACAAAGAACTCTAGCATAATCCAAAAGAGAGAAATCGAGATCACATACGATGTAGGCTGAATAGCAGCCACACCGGTTGTAGTAGCGTCGCCCATGTTGAAGTTGTCGAAGAGGTCGCCGACGTCCGGGAAGAAGTCGTCGTTCGGGAACTCGTTATCGTGGTTGCCAGTAGTCGCGCTTGAGCGCTCCCCAAAAACCTGATCGCCCCTCACCCGTATAGGTTCAAGAGAGGCGGGGTTCCGGAGGCCTCCTGTCCCGATCTGCGGTGCACGCCGCAAGCCGGGATGGATAAGACGAAAGCGGCGGCGCAAGGTTCTGGAGGTAGGCGCGTGTGTGGATTGACTCGGTGCCTATTAGGTTTAGCCCAGACGCTTATATAGTGCAGGTTAGGAGGATCGTGGGCTCAGCCCACGTCCGAGTCGGTAACAACCACGTCCATAAAAACTGGAAACGGCTGTAATTAACGCGTCCATTAATGACACATAATCAGTTTTTCCAACCAGCAAAATAAAGCTCGGCGAGCAACCCGCAACCCGCGGAGCGCGCGCATCGTGACGAGACGAGCCGTGGCGTGGCAAGGCGAGGCGGGCGGCGTCGGAGGAGGAGTGTGCGAGGGCTACTCTTCTTGTCACACCTTAGTGAGTGGTGCAACACTCTACTATATAAGGTGGTCCAAGTCCCCTTCAACTAGCAACGTGGGACTAAACTTTAGCACCACTAGCACAGCCATATGCTGCCATATACAAGTGGGCCAAAGAGAATTTCAGAATTCGTCTAATGGGCCAACAGCCCAATATACACCAAATTCCAACAACATGTATCGTGCACATGTGTGAAGGACATGAATTTCAAGATAGTCAAACAATGCTCACCGTCTGACAGAGGTAAGCGTCACGTTTCCTTGGACAGTGAAAGACCATGCGTTTTATCGCAGAGGTCGAGAATATCCCCATAAAATGCCTAGACTAAGAAACCCGTACACAGATGCGACACAGAAAGCGTTCGCGTTTATCTAAGAAAAAAATCACACCAAAGGACACAGTGCAGAAGCCTAAGAAAACCATTCGCAAACAAAAGTAAAGAAACCATTCGACACTGTGGTGTTAAATGAATGATATGAAGACAAATCTTCGTGCCACTAGTGGAAACGAGGCTTTTTGTTGATCCTGGAAAAGGGCTTTAACACCGGTTCTTCTACGAACCGGTGTTAAAGGGGGGGCCGTACCAGCGTGGCCCGTGTGGCAAAAAAGGAGCCCCCCTTTAACACCGGTTCGTGCCACGAACCGATGTTAAAGGACCCTGCAACGGTGGCCCGCGCAGCCCCCTCTTTAACACCGGTTTGTGGCTTGAACCGGTGTTAAAGGGGGGGGCTATATAAGACACCGCAAACCACACCCCACTCTTCCATTTTTTCACTATCTCATTTTGGATCCTACCAAGAGGGTGTGAAGAGTGCTAGTTTGTGTTTTTTTATATGCACAAGAGGTGTTTGGTGAAATGCCCGAGAGCTCAAAATAAGTTTTCTCGTTGCTCTTTCCTTCTCGGTCGAGGTCGGCAACTATCCTTTCATGTGTCATTGATGTACTATATATATAAATGGTCATCTCCCTATTAATTTTTGATATATACTACATATTAATGCAGATGAACCGACAATGGATGTACGGTGACCGCCTCACTTTCGAGTACATTACGGGCCTCCAAAATTTCATCGTTGTGGCTAATGAAAACCGTGGTCACAATGGTTTTATGTGATGTCCGTGTGTTCACTGTCAGAACAAGAAAGACTACTCAAATACCAAAACCATTCACGCCCACCTGCTTCGATCCGGTTTCATGCCCAGCTATAATTGTTGGACCAAGAACGGAGAAAAAGGGGTTATGATGGAAGACAACGAAGAAGAAGAGGATGATGACAACTATCATAATATGTATCCTGAATATGATGATACTGCAAAGGGGGTAGATAATGAAGATCAAGAGGCAGCAGATGGGCCCGCTGATGACGATCTTGGTCGGGTCATTACTGATGCAAAGGAAGAATGTGAAACTGAAAAGGAGAAGGAGAAGCTGGAGCAGATGTTAAAGGATCACAAAACATTGTTGTATCCAACTTGCGAAGATGGCCACAAAAAGCTAGGTACCACACTGTATTTGTTGCAATGGAAGGCAGAGAACGGTGTGACTGACAGCGCATTTTCAAAGTTGTTGGTAAAAATGAAGAATCTTCTTCCAAGAAATAATGAGTTGCCCGACAGTATATACCAAGCAAAGAAGGTTGTCTTCCCTCTAGGATTAGACGTGCAGAAGATACATGCCTGCATTAATGACTGCATCCTCTACCGCGGTGAGAAGTACGAGAATTTGGATGCATGCCCGGTATGCACTGCACTGCGGTATAAGATCAGATGAGATGATCCTGGCGATGTTGAGGGCGAGGCCCCTAGGAAGAAGGTTCCCGCCAAGGTTATGTGGTATGCTCCTATAATACCACAGTTAAAACGTCTCTTCAGAAATAAAGAGCATGCCAAGTTGTTGCGATGGCACATGGAAGACCGTAAGAAAGAAGCGATGTTGAGACACCCCGCTGATGGGTCACAGTGGAGAAAAGTTGAGCGAGAGTACCCGGACATCGCACGTGATGCAAGGAACTTAAGGTTTGGTCTGAGTATAGACGACATGAATCCTTTTGGTGAGCAGAGCTGCAGTCACAACACCTGGCCTGTGACTCTATGTATCTATAACCTTCCTCCTTGGTTGTGTATGAAGAGGAAGTTCATTATGATGTCAGTGCTCATCCAAGGCCCGAGGCAACCCGGCAACGACATTGATGTGTACCTAAGGCCATTAGTTGAAGAACTTTTACAGCTGTGGGCCAAACCAGGTGTACGTATGTGGGATGAGCACAAAGGGGAGCCATTTGACCTACGAGCATTGCTTTTCGTAACCATCAATGATTGGCCTGCTCTTAGTAACATTTCAGGGTAGACAAACAAGGGATACAATGCATGCACACACTGTTTAGATGAGACTAAAAGTGTATATTTGGATAAATGTAAGAAGGTTGTGTACCTAGGGTATCGCCGATTTCTTCCGAACCTGCATCCAGTAAGAAAGAAAGGCAAGCATTTCAAACGTCTCGCAGAACCCCGGAGGAAGCCTGTCCTCCGTACTGGTGAGGAGGTATTTGGTATAGTCAAGGACCTAGAAGTAATCTTTGGAAAAGGTCCTGGCAGTCTATCTGTTCCGAATGACGATGCCGGACACGCGCCCATGTGGAAGAAGCAATCTATATTTTGGGAGCTACCCTATTGGAAAGTCTTAGTGGTCCGCTCTTCAATCGACGTGATGCACGTGACGAAGAATGTTTGCGTGAACCTGCTAGGCTTTCTAGGAGTGTATGGGAAGAGAAAAGGTACACCGGAAGCACGGCAGGACCAGCAACGTCTGGAAGCCCCTAAAGAGCCTATGCATCCTGAGAACGAGAAGGGTAAACGATGCCACTTAACTCTTTCCAGCTACGCTCTTACCAAAGCAGAGAAGGAAATCTTTTTTGAATGTCTGAGCAGTATCAAGGTCCCGTCTGGCTTCTCGTCGAATATAAAGGGAATAATAAATATGGCAGAGAAAAAATTCCAAAACCTGAAGTCTCATGACTGCCACGTGATTATGACACAATTGCTTCCGATTGCATTGAGGGGGCTTCTACCTGAAAATGTTCGAGTACCCATTGTGAAGCTATGTGCATTCCTCAATGCAATATCTCAGAAGGTAATCGATCCAGAAAGCCTACCAGGGTTACAGACAGATGTGGCCCAATGTCTTGTCAGCTTTGAGTTGGTGTTCCCACCATCCTTCTTCAATATTATGACGCATCTCCTGGTTCACCTAGTAGAAGAGATTGCCATTCTCGGTCCTGTATTTCTACACAATATGTTCCCCTTTGAGAGGTACATGGGAGTCTTAAAGAAATATGTTCATAATCGTGCTAGGCCAGAAGGAAGCATCTCCAAGGGCTATGTAACAGAGGAGGTCATTGAGTTCTGTGTTGATTTTATTCCTGACCTTAAGGCGATTGGTGTTCCAGAATCACGACATGAGGGGAGAGTGCGTGTAAAAGGCACCCTAGGATGTAAAGCAATGATATTTAGGGATGGGCATTCTCTCAATCAAGCACACTACACGGTTTTACAAAGATCTATCTTGGTTGCCCCGTATATCAATGAACACAAGAATTTAATACGCCTCAAACACCCGGGGCAGTCTGATGAATGGATTATAAGTGAACACATGGTGAGTTTTGGCGGCTGGCTGCAAAGACTTCTCACGAATAACACCACTGTTGGGGATCAGCTGTACTTGTTGGCTAGGACATCATCTTCGACTGTATGTACTTTCCAAGGGTACGAGATAAATGGGAATACATTTTACACGATAGGCCAAGATAAAAAGAGCACCAACCAAAATAGTGGTGTCCGCTTCGATGCAGCAGAAGACAATGGGCAGAAGACCATGTATTATGGGTTCATAGAGAAGATATGGGAACTTGACTATGGACCTAATTTTAAGGTCCCCTTGTTTCGATGCAAATGGGTCAAGCTAACAGGAGGAGGGGTTGAGGTAGACAAGAAGTACGGAATGACAACGGTGGATCTCAACAATCTTATGAAGGTAGACAAGAACTTAGACGAACCATTCGTCCTAGCCAATGATGTGGCTCAGGTTTTCTATGTGAAGGACATGTCCTCCAGACCAATAAAAAAGAAAAAAATATGCAAATGAATACATCATATGATGAGCCAAAGCGTCACATAGTTCTTTCATGGAAAAGAAACATCGTGGGAATCGAGGACAAGACAGACATGTTAGAATATTATAATAAGTTTGATGAAATTCCGCCCTTCACAGTGAAAACTGACCGAAGCATTCCGTTAAGTAAAGAAGATGCTCCATGGTTACGTCTGAAGCGATCATAAGGAAGGACATATGCCAAGAAGTTCATGCTCATATTATGTAACTCTAGTTCATGTTTTTAATATTAATAAATGTCTTGAGTGTTAGTCTTGTTTTGTGGATGGACCGGGACTATGAGAAGAAGTTGTCCCGATTCGTACTTACCATTAAGATCTGATCTCCCTGAAACTGGCCGTAGTGGTGTCCCTGCTCTCGAAAACCATCTTGCAGCTTGTAACTTCTCTAACTAGATCAATACAACTGGTGTAACACCCTCAGAATCGGCCCTATGCAAGTTTTAGCGAAACTCGCCAAACCCGCATAGAAACGATTCAAAGGTGCCCACCAGGCACTTTCGTGCGGGTGGAAAACGAAGTAATAACATTACACAACAGTCCTCGATGGGACCCACAGAACAGATATATACAACACGACTCCAGGAGTCAAGAATACAGATATATTATACAAAGATCCAAATCACCTTGAAAATGATGGCGCGTCCGACTACGGACAAGATGCAAATGGGGCTAAGAGCCCTGAAGAATAACCAATGGCGTCCATAACCCTGCAGGCCAAGCGGAAGGGTAACCCCTAACGACGCCGATCTCAAAACCTGCTTAAACAAAAGGGTGCCGACAAAGGGCAAAGGAAAAGAGGAGCGTCAAGATCGAGGCCAAGACACGGCGAGGCTAGAATGGCGGTCCTCGCCTACATAGGTATGGTGGATCGAGCGCAGCAAAGATGCACTAAACAACCTATAGAGACTCGATACAACTGGCGGCTATTAGAGAGGGGTAAGAAAGACCTATGCGGATCCAACCTGATGCTACCATCAAACAAACCCATCCTGGTGTTTCCCCCTCGAGACCAAACGAGGAAGTCAACCGAGGAACTCACACAGTTGGCAGTTTTATTTATTCGCCATTACTGCAGCAATTACTAGTCGTATAGATAATCATCCCGATAAAATAAGCAAAGGCCATTTTAGTTATCCATTCCGTCGTAGTTGCGACACTTACTAGTCAAATACAATCAGCATGAGATAACCCCAAAACCCAGCAGTTGTTGGTACTTTTACTTAGCCATTCCGTTGTAGTGAAACTGATTACTAGTCACATCGGATACAAGTCAATTTATAGCAATAAACTTTAGTTATAGTTGTCTATGATCAAGCACTGTGCTCCAAGTCGTCCATAACCGCGGACACGGCTTCTCGAAAAGATTTAACCCTGCAGGGGTGCACCAAAGTATCCACAGGCACTTCGACCCTTTTTGCCAGATCAGTTAACATACACCCATCGGTATGTCGGCGGGGCCTAAGTCACGACGTTCCCAGACCCAAAGCAAGTACGTGGGGGCCACCCCACCAAGTCGACACCCGCAACGAAGTCGGCCGGTCTCCGAGACGGACTGGGGTTTGGGCAAACGGCTGTGAACGACAGCAAATCCCCAAACGGGGACTGTCGACACCGCGAAACGTGGCCCGATCCTAACGATACAGTGCAAAGACTCGCACAATCGTAATAAAGCAGTAAACATGGCATAAGTACAGGATAGTAAATAAAACCTCAAACTAGTTTGTGGCCCCCAGTACAATACTTTGAAATCAGGTAATAATCAATGGGGGGCCCATATCTCCCCACCTGTGGTTAGCGCGCTCGATCTCGGAACAGGTGTCAAGAACTCGGGTCCTACGGGACACAAGTGGGCGGTCGGAAACCAAATCTTACCTATCACCCACCGATGCCTCTGCTTAATTCAATTTTAGTTGTTAAACAGGAATTAAAGTGAACGATAAGTAAAACTATGATCATCGCCAACGTCAACATGCGGCAATACATCAGCAACTGTGGCACTGGACGACACGCAACATCACTTGAGCAAGCGACTACGACGCGCAAGTTCGACTATCTACCAAACAACAGGCAATAGGATGTGTCCAAGGCAAATATAGGGCTGCACGGTATATCAAAGGTACGGAAACTAAAGCATCGCAAAACAGATAGCAGTAGATCAACAGGAGGGAAATAAATACTATAAAAGTAAGATAGGTAGAAAGAGGGAGATGCTCGCCTGAAAACATTGTCGAAGGTTCATCCGAAGATCGGGTCGACACTCGCATCAACTCAACGGCCTTATCCGCGAAGAAGCAAAACGCTAGAATAAACACCGGATGCAATATTTAATACTACGACAAAAGATCGAGCATGATGCATGTATGATGAATGACATGGCAAAGATGCGATGCAATTAGGTCATATTAAGTGGAACCGGGGTCCGACAATTAATTAAACGGTTCAAGTTATTTAACTACCCCGCAATTTAAATGTTGCATTAGCATGGCAAAAGATAGCTCCGGTTCGCTACACAGATTTAAATGAGGCCAATATGAGACTGGATTTGCCCGCATATGGACCCCATATTTAATTATGAGGTGAATCGGCGTAAGGCCCCCAAACCACAGACAAGTATGCATGCATGGACAAATTAATATGCGACGGTTTATATATAGCATTTATAAAATAGGGCTCGGGAAAAAGGTGCACACATTAGGGGTCTCGGCGATCTTGGGGTTCCGGGGGTGTGTTCGGGGTCGGTCTCCGGGTTCAGGGTTCGACGGGATCGGTATCGGACAACAGAAGTAGATCTTGTCGCATCCGCGGTGGTCGGGCCATGTTGTCGGTCTTGTCGTCTCACGCGGAGATCTTGGCGTTCCGGGAGGGAGTACTTGGTCTGGCATCGGGGCATCGGGCTCGCCCTGGTTGCTGTCGTTCTTGTCGTCGATGGCGAACTTGAGTGGATCGGGTACCGGGGTACTCGAGTCCGCGAAGTAGATCTTGAGGCGCCCGCTTCACCGGGTCCAGTAGGTGTTCTTGTCTTCCATGTAGAATACCTTCGGGTTCGGGGCTTCGGATCCGCGAAGGGGCCTCGACGTTCCGGACTTCGGGAACGGGGCCTTTGGTCCGTGAAGTTCTTGTTGTTCCCGCTTCGAGAAGATCTTGTCGGTGCTGGTACGGGGTCTATCTTCGGCTTCGAAGATCTTGGCGACCTTGGGGTGCCAAACTGGTACACGCAGCGGAACAGCATGGACTCGCGGTGGCGGCCGGGCTCCCTGGCGGTGTCGGATGGAGGAGGCAGCCGGCGCTGATGGGCAGAGGCGGGACCCACAGCGAGGAAGGGGTTGAGGAGGGCGGCCGAGCTCGCTGCAGCGAGGCAGAGGATGGAGGGGCCGGCACGGAGGCGAGGAGGTCGAGCTCACGGGGAGGGCAGAGGCGTCCGAGGCGGGCGGCGCCAGGCGCGGCGGCCGGTGGCGAGGATCACAGAGGCCGACTTGAGCTGGCGGGCGAGCGGGTGGTGGAGAAGGCGGTGGTTGCCGGCGGGCGGAAGGCGGAAGGGCAGAGGGCGGCGCATCGAGGCAGAGGAGGCGCGGGAGAAGAGGGCGGTTCGGCGCCGGGTCTGAGGCCGAGGTCGGCGGAGGAAGGGAGGCAGGTGGCGGCGGAAGGGCCAGGCCAAGCGGGGCGAGGCCGAGGTTGAGGGACTTGGCGAGAGGGGCGCCTGCCGGGACGCACGGCGAGGTGGGGTCTGAGCGGCGGGGGTCACGCAGTGAGCGGGCGATGGAGGAGGCGAGGTGGAGGCGACTGGTCCGGTGGGTCGGTGCGGTGGGAGCACTGCGTGGGGGGGCTGTGTGTCGGGGAAGAGAGAGGAGATGGCGTGGCAGGGGTGATTGGTTGGGGGAGGGAGGAGGGGTGAGGTGGCGAGAGGCCATAGGCTGGGGTGAGGTGGAGGGGGTGTGGGTAGATAGGACGGGGGTAAGAAAAGACTTGGGGTGGGGTCTAGGCTGGACCGATTTTATTCTAGGGTGGTCGCTCGGTCGAATCGGCCTGCCTGACTGCCCCACTAAAATAATTAAATATTTTTATTATTTATAAACGGGACTTTTGCAAACCGATAGCAGACAAAACAAAATAATCCGGAGACCCGGGTTTTGCGTTTGAATAAAGACGGGGCGTTTAGAAATCAAATTAGGTTTTCCCGAAAATAGTTTTATGCAAGCACATGCAAGATGATGACGATGCTCAAATGCAATGTGGCATGATGACATGAGCATGCGGTCATGATGATGCAATGCACCAAAAACAACGCGATTTTCTAGTAGTGGTTTTGCGGGATGCCACAACTGGGAGCTAACTAATTTCACATATTAGGGAGTGCCTCTATGACCAGTTTCTCGGAGATGCCAGAGGACTGGGCTCCGTCGGCATCTCCCTGAAACTGGCCTTAGTGGTGTCCCTGCTCTCGAAAACCATCTTGGAGATGCCTCAAACTGGCTGGAGGACTGGACTCACAAAGATGCCTATTTATAGTACAAGCAGCTCGGCATAGTGTCGACACTTACGAAATAATGTCGACACTCACCCCTATTATTAGTGTTGACTCGTGTTTTCTCCCGGTTGGTGTCTCCAACCGGAACTAAAGGTTCATCTTTAGTCCCGGTTGGTGACACCATCCGGGACAAGGTACACGCCGCACGACATAATGTCGACACTCACCCCTATCATTAGTGCTGCCTGGCCCAGCCTGAAATCCCTCCAACCATCCCATTTTTAGAACAATGTCATATTTCTTCTGTTAACAGTATATGTATTAAATGAGACTTTTTCTTCCTTCTATTTCTTCCCTCCATTGTCATTGCACATCTCTAGACTCATATCACTCCAACATCTCCGCCATTTTTTCCCGCCAATTCTTCCCGCCAGTTCTTCCCTCTAGTTCTTCCCGCCAGTTCCTATATATATGTTGGGTTGGCCTCCATTGTCATTGCACATATCTACACTCATATCTGCAACCTCATCACTCTTTCCCATGGCTTCCACCGTAGCACTAACCCCCAGGGAGGCGGAGGCGCTTTGCACCTCGAACTACCCCTGCCCGCCGGGCTACTGTGTCCCCGTCGGCTGGATGCTGAGCGCCGGAGGCGTTCCGGTTCCTCCTGTCCCTCTAGGTGTGGCGCGCCGGATGGCCATCACGAACCACTACTACTTCGAGCTCATGCCGGAGCAGCGGAGGAATCCCAGATGGCATCTCGACTATTTCCCTACTTGGGAAGCCTTCTTCGTGGATCGGCATGAGAGGGCGCTCGCCAGGCACGAGGAGGACGGCCCACCTCCTCCAAACTTCTCTAGGCCGGTCGTCGGCTATGGTGGCGCGGTCGGACTCTCCAGAGCGTCATGGCCTATGACACTGCCGCCGACTCTAACCCCCGTCTGCGCTACCCTCAAGTCCAGCCCACGCGTACTCAGCCTTCAAGGTTCAATTACGGCGACCCCGACGATGACATCGATGACGGCGGCGGCGAGTACGATGACTATAATGGCGAGTATTATAGGTGTAGGCAGGAGCATGACTGAATCACTCCAACATTCCGAAACAAGTTCGGCTGATTGTTACTTAATCTCGCCATGTATCTTAATTTTCAGTTCTTTTATGTATCTTAATTTTCAGTCGTGCTTTATGTAACTTTCTATTAGTTGCATTCTGTATTTTAATTCCAGTTCTATCTCCTTCACAAAATGACCTATCTCATTCGAGGTTTCTTGGCTTTCGGGTCAAATGACCAATGTTATGGATAGAATAAAGGCATAGTTTGTGATAATATGGCCATATTGTGCATACATGTGCATCATGGCATGGCAAACAATGTTGCAAGAGGAAGTTTTCCTTTTTATCGCACCAAAAAGGCATTTTCCAGATATGAAGTGGGCCGAATCGATAGGAAGTGGGTCAGATATGAACTACAGGTACATGATACGATGCTCATGATTTTTTACAAAAATCATTTTTAGGTTCACAATATGCTATTTTATCAAAAATCCAATGCAAGTTGAGCGAGGCATGGCCCCGATCTAAGAATCTTCATGCCCGTTGTTCGACAAAGTTTGACGATAGTTTAAAATGGGGATAAAAAAATAAAAAAAGATCGAAACAGTGCGAAACCTTCACGTGGTGTTATATTATGTGACATAGTTAGAAGGAAAAATCTCAAACTTGGTATATTGATTATGTCTCAAAAAACCTTCACAAAATGACCTATCTCATTCGAGGTTTCTTGGCTTTCAGGTCAAATGACCAATGTTATGGCTAGAATCAAGGCATAGTTTGTGATAATATGGCCATATTGTGGATACATGTGCATAATGGCATGGCAAACAATGTTGCAAGAGGAAGTTTTCTTTTTATCGCACCAAAAAGGCATTTTCCATTTTCCGAGCATAAAAAACGGATGGTTTTGTGAAGCAACCACCAAATGGTTAATTCAAAAAACCACCAACACATTTTACAAAAATACTAGACCACCTTATATGTACAATGTACCAACAGGGGGATCTGCAACCTTTCCACCTACGGTGAAAAGACAAATTCTTGCTGAATCGGTAGGAAGTGGGTCAGATATGAACTACAGGTATATGATACGATGCTCATGATTTTTTACAAAAATCATTTTTAGGTTCACAATATGCTATTTTATCAAAAATCCAATGTAAGTTGAGCGAGGCTTGGTCAGATTCAAGTGTATACAAAAGATGCGACATTTAAATATCAAATCAATTCAAAAATGTTAATACAAAAGATGCGGCATTAAAATATGATTTGCTCTAATAAAATAGGGTTAGATTCCTTTTTAGATGCTTAATATTTCTTATGTTCAAAGTTTTAGGATTTGACAATTTATTTTTATTTGAATTGAATAATCAAAATTTATATGTAAGTGTTTTAATCATTTTGAAAATTTTCATCTAAAGTAAATATAAAATGTTTTTACATTAATGGATAGATATTATTTTTCTGAAAATTATGATATATTATTCATATTTTTCTGAGTTGAAATGAAAAAGATATGAATTTTCTAAATTCATATCCTATTTTTTGAATTCAAAATGCCCCTTTAATGCATGAAATAAATGCCCCCCCTTTAACACCGGTTCCAGACACAAACCGGTGTTAAAGGGGCGATTTATTTCATTTACATACACTTCCTTTAACACCGGTTCGTGGCTGGAACCGGTGTTAAATGGGAGGGGGCGCACGCGAAACGAATTCCCCCCTTTAACACCGGTTCCAGCCCCGAACCGGTGTTAAAGGGGGGTATTAAATGCGCGCCTTCCCCTTCCTCTCTTTCCCCAGCCAGATCGATCGAACAGGAACAAGCAGAGGAGCTCGTCGTCGCGTCCTCCATCGCCTCCGTCGCCGCCTTCCACGCCTGTCGCCACCATCGCTCCCTGCCGGCGAGCTCCAGCCAGCTCCGGCCAGGTACGTCGCGCCCGTGCTTCTCGGCCTCCACCCGCTCGAGACCTAGCTCGTCGGCCGCCGCCCCGTACATCCTCCTCTCCTCTAGCCAACAGGGGCGCGGGCGAGATCCGACCAGCTTCGGCCAGGGTCAGCGCGAGTTCCGTCGCGCCCATGCTTCTCGGCCTTCCCCCGCACGTGACCTCACTAACCGTTCTGCCGTCGAGCCGCCGCCCCATACTCTCCTCTAGCCAATGGGGGCGCGGGCGAGCTCCGGCCAGGTGGAGTATGGCTGCGCACGCGCGCTAGTCCGGCGGCTGCTCGTCCGGCGCTCACCCGTGGCTGCTCCCCGCCGGCGGACAGCTTCTCAATGATTAGAAAAAAATAGAGAAATAGATTAGAAAAAATAGATAAATAAAAAAGGAATTGAAAATAGAAAAAAAGGACATAAGATTAGAATTTATAATATGTGGAGGTGTTTTGGTAAATAAACGCGGCCAAGTCGGCCTGACCACCGGGTCCCACCGGTCAGATTCATCGTTAGAACCGCATCAAAACTAGATCAGTGCTATGTGCAACCTATTGCCCCAAATCCAGTGCTTTTTGAAATTTTGAAATTTTTTGGTGGTCTTTTGAAATCGTAGCCTCAATTGCGATGCGATGTGTCGTTTGTCGTCGGAGTGGTGGCTAGAGTTCACGAATGTCGGTGGCGGCCTTAGAAGAAGGTGGACTGCGGGGGCAGCTCTTGAAAGGCGTGGCTTCTCCCTCGATGCAGGGCCTATCTTGGGGACAACGAGCGGGGCAGAAGACGGGGAAAACCCTTTACCATAGGTCTCTGGGGCCGCCGATTCTGCCAAGTTGTTTGCCGTCGCTGCCATCGCTCCGGTGACCATACTGAGGTGGCGCTGACACTATAATGCTTGTCTCGGCCTCCTCTTTCGAACAACGCCCATTTTAGGTAGGCCGTATCACGCTACCTCGCGCGCCCTAGGTCGCTCTCCAACGCCGCCAGCCTCCGGTCAGCCACTATAGCTAGCCCCTATCATATGCATCCGGGATTTCTCCGAATTAGGGTTTGGACCCCCCGGAACTCGTTTAAAATGATCAAGCATCCTTAGGGTTTTAATTTCATTTGTGTATTTATTTGTGTATTTTTGTATGAATAATATGTATATTTGTGTATGCATCCAAGTCCACTTGAATGTTTACTCTCTTACTCTAGATAATATTATTGTTTTAGAAACTATGGATCCACTTAGTAGAAAACTTGAAGAAGAAGAATTAATGGAGAACATTATTGATGAGGACACCTCACAATATCTGAACTTGGAGGGACATGATGACAGCTCAAGTAGTCATGGAGAAGATGAAGACTCCGGTGAACGCAATTTAGTGATAACAAAGTCCGGCGAGGTATATGCATTGATTAAGCCTCTGCTGACTTCCACCAACAATCTTCTTCTACATGTATTAATTTAACTCTTCTTTCTTCTTTTAGACCTCTGGATCGACCAGCCAGCAACCATCTTATTCTACGAAAAAGAGCAAGCGAGGCGCGAGCCATCGGTGGAAAGATTGTGCAAAGTTCACGATTGAAGCAGTCCGTGTTGATGGAAGGCCGATGGAGCCCAAGAAGGCCGTAGACAAATTTGTACGTCAGGCTGGAGTTCTTGTTAGGGACCAAATCCCAATCATAATTGAATATTGGAATAAGCCAAAGAAGGGCGACGATACCTTTGTCGATGAAAGATACAAAGAAACGCTTTGGAATTCGTTGTTGGTAAATTTCACCCTTCCGCCAGAGGAGGATGAAAACAACCCGGTTATAAAGGAAAAGGTCAAAGAGTGGACTCTAAAGAAGATGGCTGACGCTTTCCGCATCTGGAAGACAAAATTGAACAAATTTGTCAAAGCTCGCAAGACTCCAAATTTCAAAGACGCATATTATGCGAAGATAAGACCTCACTGGCCCGAATTTGCGGCATATAAGGAAGGTGCTATAGCTAAAAAGAGGTCAGAAACCAAGATGCTAAATGCCCAGAAGAAGGAATATCACTAGAGGACGGGGTCAGGTGGCTACATATCTCAGAGGCCTAAGTGGGAGGAAGTTGAGAAGGCCCTGCGCACTAGAGGGATCACACCCCGGACAGATGGGTGGGACCTACGTGCAAAGACTTGGTTCTACGGAATCGGGGCAAGGTTGGACCCAGAAACATGATTGTGTATCTTCCCAACCCTCCTTGCCAAACCCGTCACTGAACTCATCACGGCATACGAGGAAACAGCTGCCAGGACCTTCCATCCCGACAGAGAGAATGACCAGCTCACACACGCCATCGGTAAAAAAGTACACCCTGGACATGCACGAGGCACAGGGGGTATGACGTCGAAGGATGGGTTTGCCGAGTGGAGCGACTCTTACAGATGGCGCGGCAGAAAAGAAAAAGAGCATACAGAGCGGATGAAACAGATAGAAAATGCACTTGTGGCGCTGCAGGCGGAAGTGAATGCACAACAGAGCCATCAAGCTACCGGCCCATCTCAGCGGCACGAAGAGCCTGCATTGGAAGCTGCCGGCGGCATAGACTCTGTGCGGAAAAGCAGCGTGGCTTCCACGGAGAACGTGCAGCCCACGCTTGAAATGGCGGGTCCTCGATACCCCGTGGATGAGATCACGGAGAGCGAACACGCTGAGCTGCATGTGAGATTAATGGGGTTATCCATTAGGGTGGCTGTCGGCTATGCCTTACCTCCTGTAGCTGGTGGAACTTACCACTGCCGATCGATTCCAGATGGCTATGCTATTGTCGTGGTGGATGAGGTTGTGAAGGAATTAAGGAAGCACAGCTTGACCATGCTACAGGTGAAGGGGAAACTCAACTCAAAATTGCAGTGAAAACAACCATTCTTTGGAAGAAGGAACACATCGTGCTTCCAAATTGGAGGCCACTGGCACCTTCAGCTATCTCCTGCTAGCCAGCCGATCGCCGCTTCATCTCTCTGCGTGGCAGCCATCTCCGCTTCAGCCATCTCCTGCCCGCCAGCCATCTCCGGTGCGCCAGCCATCTCCAGCGTGCCAGCCATCTCCTGCCCGTCAGCCATCTCCGATGCTTCATCCATCTCCTCAGCGTAAGCGGAAGAGCACTGCCACGAAGAGCATCACTAGCACTGCCACAAAGAAATCCGCAGGAAACCGTACGCCAAAGAGTTCAAAAAACTACGTCTCGCAGCCTTCCGCCAAGCCATTGCCGGTTTTACCGTGGAATCACAGCGACGAGGAGACCAATAGGATCTCGGAAGAAGAGGTCAAGAAATTATTTGCACCTAGACGGGCCGAGCCAAAGGAGAAAATAGATCCGACGGTGGTGGAGAAGTTTTACAATAATCTTTTGAAACCTGAAACCCCACTTGTGCCGAACTACAAGCGCCAGATTTTAAAGGGGGATGCAAGGCGCCGTAGGGAGACTGAAAGTAGCAGTCGTGCGGCACCCCAGAAAACAGTTCCCATGCTCGAAGAGCAGGAAAACCAATCATGCGCCCCGCTCCAAGTGTTCGACACACGGGACGCTCCTCCCGTAAATGATTACGAGGCAGAGCTACAAAGAAAGGCCAATGATATGGGGATGACTTACATTGCATATTTGAACATCATGGGAGACAACTTGCCCAAATGCGATGCCAACCCCATATAGCCATGGAAGTATGGGAAGAATCTCGTCAAGAAAGAGGAGCTCAAGAATCTACCAACAAAGATGCGAAGATTGCACAAGTGGTACCTTGATTTCTGCAAGACGAGAAAGGAAGAATGGATCACGGCGCATATAAGAGATCAGATTTTCTTGTGCGGAGACGACGCGATCGACTTCAACATTCAATACTTGCATTTTCTATTCAATCAGAAGGAACTCGACAAAGCTGCCATCAGCCTTTATTGTGTGTAAGTAATATTTCTGTAATTTATATCTCATCTCATTCACTTCATTAATTGCATGTATATATATATGCTCACCATATATGTATATACTATTATGCAGGAAAAATGTTATGGAATGCATGAAAGGAGGCCCTTTTGACATTGCGTTCGTTGACCCAAATAGAGTTCATGAAGAAGTGGTAAGAACCAAACCCGCAAATGTAAGATTACTTGCTAAGGTCTTTACTGAGACAACAAACCAAAAGGGAAATACTATTGCCTTACAACTTCTCGTGAGTACTGTTACCCTCTCTCTTGTACACATTCTGTTTCGGCTTACTCGATGTTAAGTGTCACTGATGATGAATTATGCGTGCGTAGGTTCCACTTTATTCTGCTAGTCATTCAACCCGACTCAGGAAAAGTCCTTGTCATGGACTCACATAAAAAGAAAAGAGCTATGGGCAGACTTTAGAGAGATGCTCCAGAGGTAATTTCAATCATATTATCGCACTAGATCGGCAACTTTCGTGACAACAAGTAATTAATTACTCCTTTATCCATTTTCTTTGCCGGACAGGGTTTGGAAAAGGTTCACGGGCAGGGCGGTGGGTGAATGGTCAGAAGAACTAAAATTTGTAGACCAAAATGTAAGTAATACTAGCTAGCTAGGTCTGCTATCTCTTTGATTCTGCTTCCAATTCCATTATATCATGCTTTATTGATTATTATTTTGATTGAACTCTCTATTCTCGTAAAGTGCGCGCATCAGGGACCTGACAATAACTTATGTGGATACTATGTTTGCGAGTTCATTCGCAACACGATATGTGCGACGGGCCAAGCCGCACTAGAACAACTTAGAGTAAGTAAACAAAGTCCACAACATTATTTTATTACCATCAATTGTGTTGAGTTTTATTCTGATATATATTGACCCCATTCTTCATATATATTCATATCGAACGGATGCGGGACCAACTCCTACCATTTGACCGCATATGAGCCATTCAAGAGGAATTGGCGGGGTTCATACTTGATGAGGTCGTCACGCCTGGCGGAGAACTCTTTAGATATCCACCAAAATGAACATTGTATATATGCTTTAACGTGTTTGTATTGTACTTGATGCTTCAACGTTTATGGAGAATACCACACAATTACGATGTTTGTGTATAATAATAGTTGCTTAATTATTCATGTACTCGTATGTACTGATGACGATGTATGTGTATACCGTTCCCAATCGATTCCCCCTCCCCAGATACGCCTGTAACGGGCAGAAGGTAACTCGGCAGATTTAGGCGCTTTCCGCTGCGTAGATTTAGGCCGCATGCGTAACTCTTCTGCGGCAGAGATTTATCTCTTTTTCCTGCCGCGGCAGAGAACCTTTAACACCGGTTCGTGTTACGAACCGGTGTTAAAGGGGGGGGGGCTAAGCCCTGCGGCAGCCCCACGTGCGCCACCCTTTAACACCGGTGTTAAAGGGGGCCCCCTCTAACACCGAACCCACAACAGAGGTTCTACAACCGCTGTTAGAGGGCCCTCCAAACCGGTGTTAGAGGGGGGGGGTCTGCACTAGTGTGCTATAAGAAATAGTGATTAAAACATATACACAGTATAAGATGCTATCATGGAAGAAAAGGAACAACGGACGTCCATGAAAATGCTGCAAACTTATATACTTTTAAGTGTTACAGACACTTAGTCCAAAACATGCTAAGAATAAATGAAAAAAATTATAGATCTCTACACAGAAATCCTAAGATAAATGCAGAAACCTATAGATTTTTTCATTTATCCCAAGGATAAGTAGACTACATTGCTCCATTTATCCCGAATGGAAGCGTGGAAATCTACCTAAACTATCCTAAAGCTATACTACAATTATACTATGGTTACAAATATAGCGACATGGATTTCGTTTTCTATGTGTCTATGTCCTCTTTGAGGCATCGTTGCTTGATCTACTCGTCTCATCCTGGAAGAAGTAGAGTACATGCTTCCTTCTTGTCTCGTCTTGGAAGATCAAGCGTCGTCGGTTTGACAACTTCTCTCATTCAGTGTCCTTGCTTCATGGCTCATTTTCTTGAAATGCATAGCTCCTTACGTAAAGAGGAAAACAAAGTAGTCAGAGGAAACAAATTAATTAAATGGTAAAGATAAACAGAAGAGAAACAAATACAACTTAGATAGATAGGTGGAGGGCCCATTGACGATACCGTACGAGTGCTTACCTGGATGTGACATCAATGCTAGCGTGCGGTGAAAATGTCCATAGTCAAAAAAGAAGGGGCGCAAACTATAATACATCAGACACTACACTCTAAGCAACAAGCCAGTATAATCCAAAAGTGAGCAGGACATACTACTATGGGATAACACAACCACACACAGCAGGCTAGAGTATTGGCAGGACACGGTGCCAGCTAACAATCCCACCTACTTTTATGATCATAGCATCTGGTGCGAGCAGTGTAGTCGACAGATATGTGAACAAAACATACATAAATGAGTATGTACGTGTCGTGGTGGTGGTACGGCAGATGCCATGGGTAGGCTTAAGTTGGGGGCCGAATGGGTGCTTGTGGTCATCGGGGAGGGGGTGCACGGTCGAGCCATGCACGAAGAACAAGAAGAACTCTCTAGACTTAGCAATTTGATTGACACTAAAAGATTACAAATGCTCCTTGAGCTATATGAATTAGGGTTCAGTGCACTAGTTCACTACCTGGTCCCAACCTCCTTCTACTACAGCTATGCACTCCCTTATATAGGCAGTGCTAGCTAGCTTGTACCCCTTTGGGTTCTAGGGTTTACTGTTTGGATCTTGGTCCCTACGATGTGGGCCGGGTCATGGGCTCGCCTTAAGCCCAATGGCCTAGTCCACAAAGCTTGACAGCTAACGGTCTTCTGGTATGCTGCTTCCTGTTCCTTTTGGCGTCATGCTGTTACTTTGTACGTCAGTGTATGCTTTGGGCGTCACCCGGCTCCTTTTGTGTCACCCGGCGTCGCCCTTCTCTTTTGACCATGCTTTATCGTGGTCCCTCCTGAACCTTACTCGGAAAGATGCCACGCGTCCTACTTGACTTAGCCCTTGCTTTGTAGACTCGGTTCATCGGTTCCTGCAAGAGTTACAACCTTGTCTTATGCGTGCCGACATAGTTTATATGTCGGCCGCTCATGCTTCTCTTACCCGGCCGTTCTTTCCTGGCCTGGTTCTTCCTTTACTTGGAGCTAGCCAAGCTGCGCTATGTTTCACCTCTCGTGACCCTATC
The DNA here is from genome assembly GCA_023614405.1 of Avena insularis. Classification (NCBI taxonomy): domain Eukaryota; kingdom Viridiplantae; phylum Streptophyta; class Magnoliopsida; order Poales; family Poaceae; genus Avena; species Avena insularis. The sequence goes on along the minus strand of CM042689.1, from coordinate 227,422,693 downwards.
GGGGGTTATCCCCCTGACATTAGTCCCCGAAGCTGGTGAGGCCTAGCAGTTCAAGATGTTAGGCGTCTCCAGGTTCCTTTTATGTGATTGGAACTTAGCTTTTGTTTTTGCCTGTCGCAATCTTGCACCTTGCCGGGTCTGTCTGGTAGTTTTCGGATCCACTCTTTTACTTCTTGGCTCATTTTTGCCTCGAGCCGAGTCACTTTGACCAATTCCGACTCATTTTCGGCGTGCTTCAGTCACTGAAAGCTGGTAATCATGATTACTTGCCTCAAATTTTGTTCCAAGCTCTGGCAGCATAGTGACGGCTGCGCAGTTATTCCCCGTCACTGTGGCAGTCCCATCGGCATGCGCCCCTTGTCCTTCCAGTTATGTCATGACACGGGATTTTTCGTGTATCTTTGGCTACGTGGCGCCTGATGATTGGATTACTTGGGTTGCAGACACGGCCACACCGCTGGTCAAGACGGCAGATGGATCCCATGACCGGGTTTTTATCGCTTATAGGGGTTGGGGGTTGCCACTTCCCCCAAGCCCATTTAGTTTTCCCTGCTTCTTCTTCTTCCTTGCGCCTGCAAGATCGAACCGCCCCCTTTGCGGTTTCCTCTTCCTCTTATCCTTGTCTTGCGATTACTCCTTTTCTCTTTCCATTCCACCACGGGTCCGTGCTCTTCCGAGCCACTCCCGACGGCGGAGGAGACTCAGTCTGCGAGGGTGATGGATGCTCGCGACGGTGCTGATGGTGCGGAGGAGAAGGAGGTTCTCGCCAGCGAGCGCGGTGGCTGGGAAGGCTCGGAGGTCTCCACCGAGGAGGTAGAATGGCTCCGGTCCACCAGGCGCATTCCAATGCAAGTGGATTGCCGCCTCCGCGTCGGTGAGATCTCCCCTAAACCCGATGCTAATGAGCGGGTGGTTTTCCTTTCGCACTTTGAGCGTGGTTTCGCTCTTCCAGTGAGCTCCTTTTTCTCCTCGTTTCTCTCCACCTTCCATCTTCAAACCCATCATCTCCCTGCTAACACCATTGTCTTTCTTGCTTTATTACTGCTTGCAAGGCTTACCTCAGGATTTGGCCTACATTTCTTCTGTGGGCCAAGTATTTTAGATTTAGGGTTCAGGTTGTTCCCCAGCATGGTGCTCTTCGTGCCAAGACAAAGCCGACTCGGTGCTGTGCTGCTATCATCACGCCCAGGAGAGACTCCATATTTCCTCGGGTTGCAGGGCTTGATTCTTGCAAAAAGGGGCATAGAACCTTTTTCTATGTTAAAAACAGTGGGTCCACCGATAACATCCGGCTCCCCCCTTTCTCGGATGCGGTCCCCAACAAGATGCTCTGGCATCTTGACCCGCACGAACAAGACGCTGCGGTAAACGAGGCTAACACGATCCTGAAAAGGTTGCTGTCGCCGGATGAAAACTTTCATCTTGCCGACACTGACCTCATATGCGCCTTCATCTCACGCCGGGTAAGCCCCATCCAAGCGAGGAGCCACAAGATGTGCTTCATGAGTGGCTCCCATGATCCCACTCGGCACTCCACTAAGGAGCTCACTCATGGCTCCATTGCCCACCGAGTAAGCTCAATCTTTAAATTGAACTTGGCGGATGATTGGGATTGGAGTTGCCCTCCATTTAGCCAGGTCAGGCCTGTCCCCTGGGTATGTTTTTCAAGTCGTTTTTTTACCGAGTAGTCTTTAGCTCTTTTGCCACTCCCTGCCTAGTTTTTCTTTTTTGTTACTCATTCTGTTTGTCTTTCACAGAATCTTCTTCACTAGGTTGATGACAGTACTGTCCCTCCCTGCGGTTATAACAGGGATCGCTCCAACTCTGATGAAGTCGAGTATGACCTGCAGTGCTTCATGCCTATCCGGCACGCTGCGACTGCTTCAGCTTCGGGTATGAGTTAATCTCGCAATCCCTTACAAGATTGGTCTGACGATGATGAGGATGATGATTCTACGGTTTTGGAGGTACATGCCTTGCGACCTCAGTTTCCCAACTTATCTGAGTAAGCCTGTTATTTACTTATGCATCTGGCCAGGTACATGACACTCCTCCTCTCGCCGTGGGCGGAGTCGGCAAGATCCCCGTCGCTAAGCCAAAGCGATGCGGAGCCTCCTCCAGCACTCAGCCGGCCAAAAAGAGCAAGCCCACTCTGGTAGGTCCTGCTGCCTTTGCTGCTGCCAGCCTGGCTGAGACTCGCCAAGCCGCTGGGCGCCGAGTCACACGCTGAGTCATCCGTGACCCGGGTCACCGGGTAAGTTTTTGTACTCTGCTTTCTTCTTTCTTTTCTTTTTCGTCACTGATGTTCTCTTATATATGTCTCGTTGTTTTCAGTGCCGCACCTTTGTCGGCGAACCAGGCTGCTTCTAGCATTGCCTCGTCGCTAAGGCCTGCGCCTCCTCCAGCTGACTTGGCGGCGCCGAGTCCCGTCCGAGTCGAGGCTCCCACTGTTGAGGCTCACGCCTCTCAGTGTCAGTCAGACCCGGTGGGTCATTCGGCTGGCGCCCCTGGCGTTGGCCAGGAACAATTTTCTGATCTTGGTGCCAGTGATTCTAGCCCCGAGAAACCTTCCGCCACTAATTCCTCTAGCATCAGCCCTCAGGCTGGTGTGAATGAACAATTTCCTGATCTTGGAGCCAGCAAAACTGCTGATCCCAGTCAGCCGGCTCCACATTCTTCTCCAAATCGCCCTGCTCGCTCTCCAATTCTATCAAAGAGCCGGACCCAGCCCAAGGCTTCTGGCTCTACTCGCCCTTTACCCGGCAAATCCAGCTCCTCCAAGAAGACAACGCTGGTCTGCGCTCCGGGTTCTGCTCCCCAGATCCGGCCTCTGACGTTGAAGACAATGGTCGCTTCAACGGGTAAGGGGGGCAAATCCGTGGATGTCGGGTCAGGTGATGGCTCCAAGGCTGTTACCCTCCATACTTCCACTGCTGTGACTCGTTCCAATGTGGGTTCTACCCTGAAAACGGGTCAAGTTCTCACTTGGACGCTCAGTGGCAAGAGCCTTGGTTCGGCTGAGCCTTATGCTGTGGCATGGAATGCACTGGAAAGGAGGTCAAGACCGCTACCGGCAAGAAACTGAAGCTGGGCCCTAAGGCCGTCTCTGACATGACCTAGGAGGCCATTTCCTTGATGGCCCGCGCCGACGAAGTGAACAAGGTAAAGTAACTTCTTACTCTTTTGTATTGTTGAGTATTTACTTTATACATATCACCTAGTCCCCGAGGTTACGACCGAGTAAGGAACTTACTCGGCCGTAAGCTCTCACTAATCACTTTAGTCTTCAAATCCTTCACCCCAAGCTTGCATGTTAGAGCTTCGATCCCTAGCCCTCGAGGTTACTGTTGAGTAAGGAACTTACTCGGCTGTAAGGTCTTAAGCTTTTTGATTTCCTTATGCCAAACTCATATGTTAGAGATTCAATCCCTAGCCCTCGAGGTTAAGATTTTTGATTTCCTTATGCTAAACTCATATGTTAGAGCTTCAATCCCTAGCCCTCGAGGTTACTTAAGGAACTTAATCGGCTGTAAGATCTTAAGCTTTTTTATTCAGCAGGCTACTTGACTTGACCCTTCCTTACTGTTTGTCTTCTTTGATCAGCTCACGTATAACGATCACACCAAGGTGAACAAAGCTCTCGTTCTGGTGCATTGCAAGCTCGAACTTGCGTATGAAAAGTTGTAGACTGATACCCAAGGCCAAGGTAACAAACTTAGTCATTCTTTCCCTATTCGGTGTATTTTTCTTTCGTACATTTCCTCAATCTTCTCTTGCTCTTTTCTCACTGCCTCCGCTCAGTCCACCATCGAGGTTCTTCACTCGCAGATCAGCGAGGCCGAGAGTAAGTTTCTTGCCTCATTGATGTGATTGCTGAAAATTTATGTTGGTGCTGACAAGTAATTTGTTCCGAATAAGCAGAGAAGCACCAAGCTGAACTCCAGAAGGAGCGAGATGAGGTGACTCGGCTAAAGAAGCTGATGGCCAAGATGGAGCAGAAGAACTTGGCCGAGGTGAAGGGGCTGAGAGAGGAGCTTGCCGAGAAGAATGATCAGTAGGCCGCCAGCGCAGAGAAGACCAAGAGGCGGCTCGATGAGGCCGCGGCATCGGTTGAGTCGGCAAATCTGAACTTTGACGCCCTCCAAGCCAAGGCTAAAACTTGGCATATCAAGCTCGCCACTATCAACTTCTTTCTCGGTAGTGAGTTCTTACTCTTTTTGCACTGTATAAGTCGCTCTGAACTTCTTCCATTTACTTTTGTTATTTTGCTAACTTTCTCTTTTTGCTTGCAGAGAATTTTCCTGAGGCCAATATGTTTTCCATCCGAGCCATGAAGAAAGTGAGGGTCAATCTGGGTGACGGCAAGGTGTCCATAGGAGGAGTCAAGCGGTGTCGAACGGTCAGACCTCAAGTCTTGCAGTGTGGATCTGCTCAAGTCGGCTATTCATGCATTTTGCATGCTCTAGCCAGATGAATACGCACCTGATCTCATCGAGCCCCTTGCTGAGAGATTGCTCCTTACTGAAGACCGGCTAGATCAATGGCGTGAGTCGGCCGGCCGAGCTACAGCGAACAAGGCTCTCTCCTTCATGCTTTCATAGTACGAGGACATCAACCTTGATGTTCTTGCTCGCATAAGAGGAGATAGCAAATGGCTAAATGATCCAGAGCTGATCAAGAAACGCCAGGAGCGAGCTTACGCCATGATCGAGTATACCATGGTGCATGCTTGGTGCGATGGGCCCAGCTTCCTTGACCTTGGTGATCCACTCGTCGAAGTTGCTAATGAAGAGGGCGACTACAGCGAAGCAACCGAGTCAGTGAAGGGAATATGCCCGAGAGGCAATAAAAAAGTAGTTATTATTGTATTCCTTATTTATGATAAATGTTTATTTTGCATGCTATAATTGTATTAATACGGAAACATTAATACATGTGTGTTTAATAAACAAAAAGGAAGTTCCTAGTTATGCCTCTCTTATAAACTAGCTCGTTGATTAACAAGATGAACCAAGTTTCCTGATCATGGACATTGGATGTTGTTAATAACGAGGTCACAACATTAGTGTAATGATGTGATGAACATTCATCCAAAGTATAGCATTACGATCAAAGTCATTGAGTTTATATTGCTATAACAACTTACGAAGTGATCCTAATCCTTAGACCATGAGATCATGTCAATCACTAACACTGGAAGAGTTTCTCGATGACATCAAATGTCACACCGTAACTGGGTGATTATAAAGATGGCTTCAGAATTAATAAAGTGTTATGTTGAGGTTCATGGATCGAGAGTGGAATTTGTTCATCCTGATAACGGATAGATATGCTCTGGGCCCTCTCGGTGATATCACATTGATTAGCTTGCAAGCAAGTGATTTGATCACTAGAATGTTATATCACGGGAACGAGAAAAGAGTGCATGTCGGTAACGAGTTCAAACAAGGTATGGGGATACCGGTGATCGAATCTCGAACATGTAATATATCGCGAGACAAAGGGATTGAGTTACATGCGTATAAGGTTCACACGATCACAAAAGTTATCGTTGAATATGTGGGAGTCAGTACAGATCTCCAGGTCCCGCTGCTGATTATTGACCGGAGAGGGGTCTCGATCATTCCTACATTATTCGCGAACCGTAGGGTGGCACACTTAAGGGATACCGACACCATTTGGAGCAAATAATATGCCAGAGAAAGAAAAAGGAAAGCGCAGGAATTTATTTCACTAGACACCAAAACTGTGTCAGTTGAAATTCCTGAAACTGGTTCTGCATGTGAAATTGAATACTTGCAAGGGGTTTTATGTGAATGTTTGTTAATTAAAGTAATTAACAAAATTTTGAATATATAAATAAAAGAGTTCTATTTAAATGAGATCTTGCATTAAATTTGGTGGAAATTTAATACATGTGAGTGGATTTTTGAGTGGAGGCTTTTTAATGGGAGTGGAGGCTTTTCATTTTAAGTGGGAGATCCACCCACATGAATGTGGAAGAGGTGGGGGCAGCCACCATGGCAGAGTAAATCAAAATTTTCGCAGTAGAGTAAATCAAAATTTTCTACGGATGCGAACAGGAAAAGCCAAGATCTAATCTAGGAGATGCAAACAACGAGAGGGATAGATGAGATCTTCATAACCTTGAAGAAATCGCACAGCGGAACGTTCAACGGAACGTGGTTGATGTAGTCGTACTAGCCTTCTCCTCCTCGCGATCCGATCTGATCCAACACCGCAAGTGGCGACGCCTCTGAGAGATGCACACGTATAGCCCCTCGACGTCTCCTCCTTCCTTGGTCCAGCAAGTGGGGTGGAGAGATAGATTGGATCTACAACACGACGGTGTGGTGCAAAGGTGGAGAGTTTCTACGGCAGGGCTTCGCCTACGCGCAGTCGGGAGAGAGAGATCTAGAGGGCAGCAGTATGGCGGCTAGGGTTGAAGGAGTGGGGGAGGAGGGCTGCGCCCCTGCCCTCGATATATAGGGGGCTGGCCGGCCCCCTTGGCCCCTCCTCCAAGCCCTAGGGCGGCGGCCCCAAGGGTTGGAGTGGGGGGCAAGTTTTCCCCTTCCTTCTAGAAGGTTTCCCTAGGGTTTCCCCTAGGGTTTGGCCGGCTGGGCCTATGGGGCCTTGTGCCCCTGGCCCAATGCGGCCAGGGCACTCCCTCGTAGTCCCACGCACCCCTCCGACAAGTGGTGCCACGTTGGTCCCACTCCGGAAGCTTCTAGAACCTTCTGGTACAATACCGAACATTCCAAAACAATTCCGAAATCCAAAAACTTCTTTGCCTTATATGAATCTTATTCTCCGGACCATTCCGAAACCTCTCGTGATGTCCTGTATCTCATCCGAGACTCCGAACAAAAACTCATAAACCAATTATCCATTCTATCCTAGCATCGAGACACGTTAAGTGTGTGACCCTATGGGTTCGAGAATATGCAGACATGATCTTCCATCAATAATTAACAGCGGGGTCTGGAAACCCATATTGACTCCCACATATTCATCGATGATCATATCGGATGAACCACTATTCCAGGATTCAATTAATCCCATATATATATATATATTCCCTTCATCGCGCGATATTTTACTTGCCCGAGATTCGATCGTTGGCATCGACATACCTAGTTCAATCTCGTTCAGAGCAAGTACTTTACTCGTTCCGTAATCCGATATCACTTTGTGATTAACTCCTTAACCACGTGCTTGCAAGCGTTGTTGATATCGATTACCGAGTGGGCCCAAAGTATATCTCTCCGACTTGTGAGGGACAAATCCCATATTGATACATACAACCCAACAGGTACTTTCCGATCACCTGAGAGACACCTTTATGATCACCCTCTCATAGGATGACGTTTGATGACCTCAAAGGTTTCTTCCGATACCAGGGAGTTACATTATCTCATGGTCTAAGGAATACAATATTTGATATAAGAAAAAGCTTCGCAAAGATGAACACGATGACACGATCTAATTGCTCTGCTTAATTTGGGTCTGTCCATCATATCATTCTCCCAATGACATGATCTCATTATTAATTGACAACTCATGTCTATGGTTAGGAAACCTTAACCATCATTAATCAATAAGCTAGTCCATAGAGGCGTACTAGGGACACGGTGTTGTTCATGAACCACATAAGTATTAAAGTTTCCGCTTAATACAATTCTAGCATGGAATATAAACTTTATCATGAACAAGAATTATAATAATAACATCTTTATTATTGCCTCTAGGGCATAATTCCAACAGTCTCCCACTTGCACTAGAGTCAATAAACTAGTTTACATTTGGCAATAATCTTACACCCATGGCATTAAGGTGCTGATCATGTTTTGCTTGTGGAAGAGGTTTAGTCAACGGATCTACGACATTCAGATCCGTATGTACTTTGCTAATATTCAGATCTCCATCTGTTATATAATCTCGAATTATATGAAACCGGCGGTTGATGTGCTTGGTCTTTGGATGATATCTTGGTTCCTTAGCCAGTGCTATGGCGCCAGTGTTGTCACACAATATCTCTAGTGGGTCCAAGGCACTTGGAACCACACAAAGCTCAGTGATGAAGTTCCTCATGCAAACTCCTTCACTTGACGCTTCTGTAGCAGCCATGTATTCCGCTTCTACTGTAGATCCCGTGATCACGCTTTGCTTGCAGCTTCTCCAGCTCACAGCTCCTCCATTCAAAATATAAATGTATCCTGTCTGAGATTTAGAATCATCCTTGTCGGTGTCGAAACTAACATCGACGTAACCTTTTACGACGAGATGCTCATCACCTCCATAGACCAAGCACATTTCTTTAGTCCTATTTAAATACTTTAGGATGTTCTTCACGGCTGTCCAGTGTTCCACTCCTGGATCACTTTGGTATCTGCTCGTCAAACTAAGAGCATTAGAAACATCCGGTCTAGTACATAGCATGGCATACATGATAGAACCTATGGCCGAGGCATATGTCACTTTGCTCATGGTTTCTCTATCGTTTACCGTAGCTGGACACTGAGCCTTTCTCAATATCTTACCTGACAACATGGGCACTGAACCTTTCTTTGCCTTATCCATTCCGAACCTTTTCAGAACTTTGTCTAGGTATGTACTTTGGCTTAAAGCTATTAGGCGTCTTTGTCTATCTCTATAGATTTTGATGCCCAATATATAAGCAGCTTCCCCTAGGTCTTTCATTGAAAAACATTTGTTCAAATAACTCTTCACATCGTTAAGCATATCAATGTCATTTCCAATAATCAATATGTCATCCACATATAGTACCAAAAATGTCACTGAGCTCCCACTCACTTTCTTGTAGATACAAGCTTCGTAGCAATTTGGAACAAATCCAAAGCTCTTGATCACTTGATCAAAACAAAGGTTCCAACTCCGAGATGCTTGCTTCAGTCCATAAATGGAACGCTGAAGTTTGCACACCTTATGAGCATCCTTAGGATCGACAAAACCTTCGGGTTGCATCATATACAACTCTTCATCAATGTTGCCATTAAGGAACGCAGTCTTGACATCCATATGCCATATTTCGTAATCATGAAACGCAGCAATTGCTAATAAAATCCGAATGGACTTAAACATCGCTACGGGAGAGAAAGTCTCATCGGAGTCAACACCTTGAACTTGTCGAAAACCTTTCGCAACAAGTCGCGGCTTTATAGATGTGAACATTACCATCCGCGTCCGTTTTCTTCTTCAAAATCCATTTGCACTCAACGGCCTTTCGGTCGCTAGGAGGGTCCACCAAAGTACATACTTGGTTTTCGCTCATGGATCCTAATTCGGATTTCATGGCCGCCAGCCATTTCTCAGAGTCTGGGCTCATTATTGCTTCCTCATAGTTCGCAGGTTCACTCTTGTCTACTAACAAGATAGTCAAGACAGGGTTACCGTACCACTCAGGAGGGGCACGTGACCTTGTCGACCTGCAACGTTCAGTAGTAGCATTGTCCGAAGCTTCATGATCCTTGTCATTAGCTTCCTCTATTGTTGGTGCAGACGGCACGGGAACAATTTCAGGTGCTGCGCTACTCTCCAACTCAAGAGAAGGTTAAATAACCTCGTCTAGCTCTACTTTCCTCCAACTCACTTCTTTCGAGAGAAACTCCTTCTCAAGAAAGGATCTGTTCTTTGCGACAAACACTTTGCCTTCGGATCTATGGTAGAAGGTATACCCAATTGTTTCCTTAGGGTATCCTATGAAGATGCATTTCTCCGCTTTGGGTTCGAGCTTGTCCGGCATCAACTTCTTGATGTAATCTTCGCATCCCCAAACTTCAAGAAACAACAACTTAGGTTTCGCACCAAACCACAGTTCATACGGTGTCATCTCAACGGATTTAGATGGTGCCCTATTTAAAGTGAATGCAGCGGTTTCTAATGCATAACCCCAAAATGATAATGGCAAATCTGTAAGAGACATCATTGATCTCACCATATCTAATAGAGTTCGATTTCGGCGTTTAGACACACCATTGCACTGTGGTGTTCCGGGTGGCATGAGTTGCGAAACGATTCCGCTTGATTTAAGATGCGTGAGAAAATCATAACTCAAATATTCACCTCCACGATCGGATCGTAGAAATTTAATTTTCCTGTTACGATGGTTTTCCACTTCTGAAATTCTTTGAACTTTTCAAATGTTTCAGATTTATGTTTCATTAAATAGATATACCCATATCTACTTAAGTCATCAGTAAAAGTGAGAAAATAGCGATATCCACCGCGCGTCGAAACACTCATTGGTCCGCATACATCGGTATGTATGATTTCCAACAAGTTCGTTGCTCGCTCACATATTACGGAGAACGGGGTTTTGATCATCTTGCCCATGAGGCATGGCTCGCACGTGTAAAATGATTCAAAATCAAGAGACTCCTAAAGTCCATCAGAATGGAGTTTCTTCATGCGTTTTACACCAATATGACCTAGACGGTATTGCCACAAATAATTCGTATTATCACTATCTACCTTGCATCTCTTAGCCTGAATGTTATGGATGTGTGTTTCATTGCTTTCGAGATTCAGAAGAAATAAACCATTCATAGCAGGTGCATGACCATAAAAGATGTTACTCATATAAATAGAACAACCATTATTCTCCGATTTGAATGAATAACCGTCTTGCAATAAACACGATCCAGATATGATGTTCATGCTCAACGCAGGCACATAATAACATTTATTAAGGTTTAAAACTAATCCCGAAGGTAAAACTAAGGAGAGCGTGCCGACGGCCATCACATCAACTCTTGATCCGTTGCCAATGCGCATCGTCACCTCATCCCTCGCTAGCCGCCATCTATTCTGTAGCTCCTGTTTCGAGTTACAAATATTAGCAACTAAACCAGTATCAAATACCCATGCACTACAACGAGCGCTAGTAAGGTAAACATCAATAACATGTATATCAAATATACCTTTGATGGTGCCAGCCTTCTTGTCCGCTAAGTACTTCGGACAGTTGCGCTTCCAGTGACCCTTGTCCTTGCAATAGAAGCACTCAGTGTCCGGCTTAGGTCCATACTTGAGCTTCTTTTCAGCAGGGCAACGCGCTTGCCGCTGCCTTTCTTGAAGGGCTTCTTTGCACCCTTACCTTTCTTAAAGCTGGGGGGCTTGTTGACCATCAACACATGATTATCTTTCTTGATGTCCACCTCCGCAGCTTTCATCTTAGCGAAGAGCTCGGTGATCGTATCAGTGGAACCAATCTGATTATGAGTAACTACCAAACCTTTGTAGCTAGGAGGGAGTGATTGCAGAACTCTGTCAATCTTGAGCTCTTCTAGAATCTTGCAGTCCAGTTGCTCGAGACGTTGAGTGTAGCCCGACATCTTAATGGCGTGATCACTAACGGAACTCCCCTCCTCCATCTTGCAGTTGAAGAATTTCTCAGAGATCTCATATCTCTTAGAATGGGCCTGGTTCTGAAACATGGTTTTCAGTTCCTCAAGAATCTCAAAGGGCCCGGCGAACTCCTCAAAACGATTTTGAAGGTCCGATTCCATAGCAAACAACATGGTGCTCTTAATCACACCATAATCATCTTTGCGCGACTGATAAACAGCTTTCTCATTAGCCGGCGCATTTACAGCAGGGGCGTCACCTAGCGCTTTCTCAAGGACATAGTCCTTTTGTCCGCCAGCAAGAATGATTCTCAGATTACGGAACCAGTTGGTGAAGTTAGACCCATTGTTCTTAAGCTTTTCTTTCTCAGCTAAAACGTTGAAGTTGAAGTTGGACTTAGACATTTGATCTACAATGTTTGCAAGTACAATTTAGACTATGTTCATGATAACTAGTTCAACTTAATCAAATTACTAGATGAACTCCCACTAAATTCAACATCCCTCAAGTTGTTTAGTGAACATGATCCAAATTCACCACACCTAATCCGATCTTCACGAGAAGAGATGTGGTTTCAATGGTGGACAACAAAGTGTCGATCATATCATTCATATGACTCATGCTTAACCTTTCGGTTCATGTGTTCTGAGGCCATGTATGTACATGATAGGCTCGTTAAGTCAAACCCAAGTATTTCCGCGTGTGCAAAGCTGGCTTGCACCCGTTGTATGTGAACATAGAGTTTATAGCACCCGATCATCACGTGGTGCTTGAACACGACGAACTTTTGCAACGGTGCATACATGGGGAGAACACAGTTTTATCTTGATCTTTAAGTGAGGAATCATCTTATAATGCTACCGTCGTGATCTAAGCATAATAAGATACATAAAAGGATAAACATCACATGCATATAATTTTATGTGACATGGTATTTCCAATCTCCGCACAATGATCTCCATCTTGTGCGTGCCAGCATGATCTCCATCACTCCACCATGATTGCCTCCACCACGAATAGCAACTACAACTATTGCTAACTACTTAGCGATAAAGTAAAGCTATTACATGGCGTATAAGAAGTTGACACACAGGTCATACACAATCATAAATACAACCATATGGCTCCTGCCGGTTGTGTACTCATCGACATGAAAGTCGTGAAACATTACAAAACATGATCATTGCATACAACGGGCCATACCATATCACAGAAACACTCCCTGCAAAAACAAGTTAGACGCCTCTACTTTGTTGTTGGATGTTTTACGTGGCTTATGGGAGTAACAAGCTAGGAACGGTTCTTACCTACAGAAAGCCACAACGGTGATATTATGGTTGCCAATCTCCGGTGTAAATCCCATGACAACTATAGTGAGAGAAACTGGCATCCACCAGCCGCCTATGTGGAACAAGCCACACATCAAGTGCGGAGCCGATCTCGCGAACGAGGTCGCGTAAAGTTGGCCTGGACCGCTTCGATCTCACTATCCCGCGTCATAAGAGGTACACAACAAGAGGCTTGCAACAGAAAACATCAACGCCCACAACAAGCATGTTGCGTTCTACTCGTGAAACACATCTACGCATAGATCTAGCTCTGATACCACTGAAGGGTTTCGCAGCAGAGTAAATCAAAATTTTCTACGGATGCGAACAGGAAAAGCCAAGATCTAATCTAGGAGATGCAAACAACGAGAGGGATAGATGAGATCTTCATACCCTTGAAGAAATTGCATAGCGGAACGTTCAACGGAATGTGGTTGATGTAGGCGTACTAGCCTTCTCCTCCTCGCGATCCGATCTGATCCAACGCCGCAAGTGGCGACGCCTCTGAGAGATGCACACGTACGGCACCTCGACGTCTCCTCCTTCCTTGGTCCAGCAAGTGGGGTGGAGAGATAGATTGGATCTACAACACGACGGCGTGGTGCAAAGGTGGAGAGTTTCTGCGGCAGGGCTTCGCCTACGCGCAGTCGGGAGAGAGAGAGAGATCTGGAGGGCAGCAGTATGGCGGCTAGGGTTGAAGGAGTGGGGAAGGAGGGCTACACCCCTTCCCTCTATATATAGGGGGCTGGCCGCCCCCCTTGGCCCCTCCTCCAAGCCCTAGGGCGGCGGCCTCAAGGGTTGGAGTGGGGGGCAAGTTTTCCCCTTCCTTCTAGAAGGTTTCCCTAGGGTTTCCCCTAGGGTTTGGCCGGCTGGGCCTATGGGGCCTTGTGCCCCTGGCCCAATGCGGCCAGGGCACTCCCTCGTAGGCCCACGCACCCCTCCGACAAGTGGTGCCACGTTGGTCCCACTCCGGAAGCTTCTAGAACCTTCCGGTACAATACCGAACATTCCGAAACAATTCCGAAATCCAAAAACTTCTTTGCCTTATATGAATCTTATTCTCCGGACCATTCCGAAACCTCTCGTGATGTCCTGTATCTCATCCGAGACTCCGAACAAAAACTCATAAACCAATTATCCATTCTATCCTAGCGTCGAGACACGTTAAGTGTGTGACCCTACGGGTTCGAGAATATGCATACATGATCTTCCATCAATAATCAACAACGGGGTCGGGAAACCCATATTGAGTCCCACATATTCATCGATGATCATATCGGATGAACCACGATGCCAGGATTCAATTAATCCCATATATATATATATATATTCCCTTCATCGCGCGATATTTTACTTGCCCGAGATTCGATCGTTGGCATCGACATACCTAGTTCAATCTCGTTCAGAGCAAGTACTTTACTCGTTCCGTAATCCGATATCACTTTGTGATTAACTCCTTAACCACGTGCTTGCAAGCGTTGTTGATATCGACACGAAAGGGGCCCAAAGTATATCTCTCCGACTTGTGAGGGACAAATCCCATATTGATACATACAACCCAACAGGTACTTTCCGATCACCTGAGAGACACCTTTATGATCACCCTCTCATAGGATGACGTTTGATGACCTCAAAGGTTTCTTCCGATACCAGGGAGTTACATTATCTCATGGTCTAAGGAATACAATATTTGATATAAGAAAAAGCTTCGCAAAGATGAACACGATGACACGATCTAATTGCTCTGCTTAATTTGGGTCTGTCCATCATATCATTCTCCCAATGACATGATCTCATTATTAATTGACAACTCATGTCTATGGTTAGTAAACCTTAACCATCATTAATCAATAAGCTAGTCCATAGAGGCGTACTAGGGACACGGTGTTGTTCATAAACCACACAAGTATCAAAGTTTCCGCTTAATACAATTCTAGCATGGAATATAAACTTTATCATGAATAAGAATTATAATAATAACATCTTTATTATTGCCTCTAGGGCATAATTCCAACAGCCATGCCCCTTGGGGTGCCCCCCTCTACCTATAAAAGGCCCCCCTCTCATCCTCTCAAAACACACCTCCTCACGAAGGATCTCTCTCCCCCCTTTAGAATTTCCCCATGGTCTTGGATCAGCGAGATACATGTTCCTGGTGGATTTTTCTGGAAGGATTTGTTGCTTACGCTGCTTCGCTGGAGCGAGGGCGCAGAGGTTGTCGGGGTACCCGGACGTGTGTGCGATCACGGATGCATCACTGCTTTGCGGTGCTGGACTTGATGGTGCTGGACCGGCTGGACCTGATGGACTTCATCACGATCTTGAGATCGGCAAGTGTTCGTCTACATCATCCACGAGTACAACCTCGTTAACGCTACTCGGTGTTCGAGGGTATGTATTCTATGGATGAATATCCACCCGTTGCTTGTATCTAGTAGATATATCTTGGTGCTTTGCTCCCATCGTAGGAAATTTTTTGTTTTATATGTTGCGAACCCAACAGTGGTATCAGAGCCAGATTTATGCGTAGATGCTTTGCACAGGTAGTACACATATGTGTATGTGGGCGATGATGATCATTTTATTGCTTCTTAGTTGTACTTTGGATATTGGTGGCATAGTGGGATGAAGCGGCCTGGACAAACTTTACATGTCCTCGCACATGGGACTTGTTCCACGCTTGACATGCAACTAGTTTTGCATAAGTGGCAAGCGGGTGTCTGTCTCACCTACTATAGTCAATATCTAATTTGCAACGAGTTGTCAACAATTTGGTTATTCTCGTTGTGGTTCATGTTCGTAGGTAAGAACGGTTCTATCTTCAAAAGCCCTAAGCCACGTAAAACTTGCAATGGATAAATTAGAGGCGTCTAGTTTAGATTGTTGCTGGGCTAGTGTTATGATATGTTGATGTTGTAAGTATAAGTATGAGATGATACTCTTACAACACACATAATGTGTAAATTCCATAGACCTTGGCCTTACACATAGAGGTATGATAGTGATCATACCACGGTGCACATGATGGAGATCTTATGCGGGAACCATATCACTTCACTTACAAACATGTGATGTTTGATTTCATCTTATATTGCTTGTTTGGCATTTTATTAGCATAATAAGATGATCCCTCATTTAGATATCAAGATAAAAATATGTTCTTCCTTAAGTATGCACCGACAATGTTTCGTCGCTTCAAGACATCACGTGATGATCGTGTGTACTTGAATCGACGAGCATATCTCGGGTGTAAGACAGTTACACACGCGAATACTAAGGTTCTTACTTGGCGAGCCTAGCATGTACAGACATGGCCTCGGAACACGGACTAAAAGTTTAAGCATGATTCATATGTTTTGATATGATGACCATATGGATGCTCGTCTTTGAAGCTATACCGACTCACGTGATGATCGGACTTGGTGTAGTGGATTTGGTTCATGTAATCACCAAAAAGACACGAGGGATGTCGTTTTTGAGTGGGAGTTCATTTCTAATTTGGATTAGTTGAACTCAATTTATCATAAATTAAATCAAAGTGAATTTGCATAATTTGTTGTAGTCATTGGCATTCGTTCACCACCTTATGCTTAGTTGTAATTGAGATAATAGAACTATAGAATTCTGGATATTTACTTTACGAACTGGTATCGTATTGTGTTGAGTGTCAATCTAAAGTTTAAAGTCCGCTTGAAAACCTTCAGCAAACTCTCTTTACTCCGTGAAATTTAATAATTGGTATTAAATCAAGAGTAACAATTCAAGTGTTAGTATCTTAAGTATCATGTTCGCCTCCATGATTCTTGATTGTTTTAATATCAAGTTTATCTAGGAGCTGAAAGAATTGTTTCAGAAACCATCATGTGTGACAAATATAACGATATCTGAAACAATGTTTTGGTTGTAATATGATAGAGTATAATGTATGTTCTCATATTGGATGAGAATTTACAAAGGTTGGAGATGCTAGACATCCTAATCATCCAAAAGGGTTTTGGAAAGTAACGTTATACTCACGATTCGTCTTTGTAAGCTACATTAGGTTGATCATAAAAGTCATCATGATAATGATGAATAGAAGATGTATGTAAAGTGTTTACTACACTAAAATATTACTAAAGAATGGATTTTGAAAGAATACCGATCATTTTGATGATGGTGGTCTACTTCAAAGTGCAAGTCCAAAGGTATTATTATTTGAATATGCACGCTTTGGACTATGTGTCATGTATATGGCTCCACTGTTGATGTTGATAGATTCTTTTGAAATGTAAAAGGAAATGCTGAAAGAGAATCTATAAAATATATTTGGCAGAAAAGAAAAGATTGGAAATATCCAATTTAGGTATATAGATGATATACATGTTATGGTTGTATTATTTGCTTGTTAAACAATGTGGTTCTTGGGTATTGGATACCGAATTGGTTGGTATGAAATTTCATACAGAATGACGCAATTCATGAACCACAATGGCCTAAGTAACTAGCACGAGAATATGTGATGATGTTCATCGAAAAACAAACAAACCGTTGTTTGTATTTCTCATTGACATCAAAGCTTGACTTCAAGATTTGTTTTAATAATTGTTATTTAAATCAGGTATTATGATAACAAAGGTTGTTCAAATAATTACCGTATTCCATATAAGAAGGATGATTTACAAATCTAGTTGGAGAAATCACATCCATAAAGCCTAATGCTAAAATGTCGCAAGACAAATGATTGGAAGATCACTTACAAAGTGACATCGCCGTTTAAATTATATTGGAAAGAAAACATGAAGAAACTCCATTTTCATGGATTTTTGGAGTCTTTGATTTGATCAAGTGACGCTTGTGAGACTTGTTGGGAATATGCCCTAGAGGCAATCATGTATGATGAGATTTCCCATTGTATTCATAAAGATATTAAGTAGTCCTTGTATAAACATCTGATGTGTATCATTGAATATGTGATTCGGTTGTGGAACTATGCATTCATGTTGTTTGTACTAAATATCCTTGGTCATCGAAGTTGTGCTGGACACACAACTTAGACCAATGTGAAAGTTGGCTTGATGACTTGGTTCCACTTGTCATGAGCATGGAGATGCTATTCCAACTTACACAGATTCGGCTAAAGAGTTTATCGAGTCGGATTGACCCATATTGAGGTACAACGAACAAGTTGTCATTTGTATATCTTAATCTATGTAATCCTTAGACCTGAGGTTATTGCATAGTCCGAGTTGAGGATCACCGAATTAGGTTCTGTCAAACGCTGATCCGTAACTGGGCAGCTATAAAGGCAGAGTTCGGGTCAACTGAGAATCAAGCTGCGTGATGTGAATAACCAAGATGGGATTTTGCCCCTCCACTTGGAGAGATATTCTCTGGGCCCTCTCATGAGATAAGATTCGGAAAGCATGGCCATGCATGACTCGGTTAAGTGTTAACGAGGCAATCGACTAAGAGTTAGTCGGGTGAATCACTTATCTCGGATCGAGAAGAGAGTCGGACTATTTAAGGGATGAAAATTATTCGCCTATAGTCTGACAAGGTATATCGTGAGGCAAAAGGGACTCGGACGTAAGTCGCATTAGAAAGGCAAGTCGTCATGACTCTTTGGTACTTGGGAGTCGGCACGTTCTGCTAGGAGCCGCTACCGACTGATCTATTGAGAGTCGGACTCCAATCGTGTCCAAGTAGCCATGAGCCTGCGGGGTCACACACTTAAGAGCGGGAGCAAGTTCGGATTGGATCTGAACCTATAATCTGGTTGGGTTGGACCTAAATCGGATTAGGACTGAGTTAGTGAGTTGGACTCACGGTGACTAGTGTTATATGGGCTTTAGTGAATGGGTTCGCGCGAGCAGAGCCCATGTTCACTCCCTATATATAGTGGAGCACCGTAACCCATAAAGGTTAATCGTTGTTCGGTTAGGTCATTCCATGTGTTGGAAACCCTAGCTCCAAAGCAGTCCAGCCGTCGTTACGAACCTAGAAATTCGCCGCCGGTGCTCCGCCATGTATGTGTGGATACCAGCAGAGGTGTTGTGCGATCAGCACCAGGACGATCGAATCGTGAGGACTGCACTGCATCAAATGACGTGCTTCATCAGTAATCCGCAACTGCGTGTCTAGTGGTAAACCTCGTGGCCTTCTACCTCGGCTAGATCTTGGGATCACCACGTTAGAGGAAAAGTTTTGTTTTACCTCTGCGTGGCCCAACAATGGTATCAGAGCGATAGCTTCTGGTTTTAGGTTCGAGATCTCGCATATGTGATATGTGGTTGGCTGTAAATGAGATCTATGTGCTGTTTGGTGGTCGATCTATGAGATAGGTCGGTTTTGTACGAAGTTGATTGGATCAACTGTGCTAGGGGAATGGTAGATCTGATTTCTGTGATCATACTGCTGAGGTCGTGGAACGACATACCCCTACCGGTCGGCTTCCGCCATCGGGGTAGACTGTGACACGTAAATCCAGAAGCGGTGATCGAAGATCAAAGAGTTTGATCGAATCGGAACGATGGTCGGAATCCATGTTCGGATCGTAGATGGGATCTATGTTTTCGGAAGAATCGTTTTCGAAGCGGGACCGCCGGCTTCGCCCTGTCGTAGCGCCTTAGATGTCGTTGCGAGTTTCACAATGCCGGTAGATATTGTATCTATGCATAACTTGTTTTTGCAGGAAGTTGTGAATGGTATGGTTCATGTGCATGTGATGTATGTGTGTAATCCATACATGATCTGCGAATCACAGTTTTTGTCAGTCGGCTGGAGCCTAGGTGCTGTCATTTTATTGTATAACAACCTGCGTGTCGGATTCTCCTTGTAATTTACTTTACTAAGCTAGTGTAGCTGTTTGGAGAACCCGGAAGGCATGCAAGGCCTTGTACATGTCGGCGACATGGAGCAAGACGGCAAGTGACAAGAGTTGGCCCGAGCCGGATTACAGGCTTTGTGGAGATAGAGATCAACATGAAGAGAGCCATACCATTTCACATTATAATTGCTTTATTTTGTGTTATTTTTATGTCTCTGTTTTACCTCTATTAGATAGTCGGTAAAATTTAATCCCTCAAAGAAGGTCTAGTCGGTTTTCCCGCCAGTGTTTGCACCATCACAAGTTGGACATTTTTGGTAGTGGTCTCATAAAATTGAGGTGCTGCCAATTCTTTCCGACTAGGTGGGTTCGAGTCGGACTCTTACTGCAGAAACACTCGGTAAGCTTGACGAGTCTATCACAACGGTTGTGGGACTCGGGGAAAAATCGGATGGGAGCCGGGGCATGTGATGCCACCATTCAACAGAGTCGATGAGATACGATTGACAAGGAGTTGTCTACCTAGATCACTTGGCGGCTAGCGGTGATGCTAAAGCTCACTAGCCGACTTGCTTATTTAGGATCCTGAATCACTAAAGCAACCATTGGAGTGGTGTTGGTTCTCGTGGGAGCATAATATATTAAAATGTTTAATATGCTTGATCTTTTTATGAATACATGTCTTAAGTGTTCTGCATATTTTCTGTTGTAGATCATGGCACCAAGTAGCAGTCACTCTCAGATATCCGGTTTTGTGTTGAGAACCATTCTTGAGAAAGATAAACTGAACGACACTAATTTTACCAACTAGTATCGAAATCTGAGAATTGTTCTCAAACAAGAAAAGAAGGACCATGTCCTAGACAACCCACTTCCAGATGAGCCGAATGAGAATGCGACTGTCGCTGCCACCAATGCCTACCGTCGGGCTAAGGATGAGTCCACGGATATTAGCTGTCTTATGCTTGCTCACATGGAACAGGACTTGCAAAAGTAGTTCGAGCATGTTGAGGCCTACGATATGATCGAAAACCTCAAAAGTATGTTCCAGGCTCAGGCGAAGACTGAGAGGTATCAAGTCTCTCAGGCTTTGCTGAGTTGCAAGATTAAGGATGGTGATCCACTGAGTCCGCATGTGATCAAAATGGTTGGTTACGTGCAGTCTCTGGAAAGGCTTGGCTACCCCATTAGCGAAGAGTTCTCTACGGATATAATTCTGAACTCTCTTCCTAGTTCATATGGGCAGTTCATTTCGAACTACCACATGCATGGTATGGATAAGAAGCTCACTGAATTACATGGGATGCTCAAGCAGGAAGAGGCGGATCTCAAGAAGGGTGCCAGTCAAGTGTTGATGGTGCAGAATAAGGCTAAGTTCAAGAAGAGTTCTTGGACTAAGAAGAAGGCTAAGTCAGGAGGAAAGCAGGCTCAGGACCCAGTCCCAGCACTTCCTCAGGGACTAAACCATCTCCTTCAGCCGGATCCACTTGCTTCTACTGCAAGGCGGATGGCCACTGGAAGAGGAACTGCAACAAGTACTTGGCCGACAAAGCCAAGAGTGGAGGTATGACTTCCGACTCAGGTACACTTGTTTGCAATGTTATAGACATATATCTTGCTAATGCACCTAATAGTTCTTGGGTATATGATACCGGATCAGTTATTCACATCTGCAACTCGTTGCAGGGACTAGTAAGAACTAGGAGCATAGCAAGAGGCGAGGTTGATATTTGAGTCGGCAACAAAGCAAGAGTTGCTGCGTTGGAAGTCGGCATGATGCAACTTCATTTACCTTCCGGATTCATTATGGAACTGAATAATTGTTATTATGTTCCAGTGCTCAGTCGAAACATTATTTCTGCTTCATGTTTGATGAGGCAAGGCTATGAGTCGAATATCAAGAATAATGGTTGTTCTTTGTATTTGAATGATATGTTTCACGGCTATGCACCCGTCCAGGACGGGTTATTTATTTTGAATCTTGATGGTGAGTCGGTTTATAACATAAATGTTAAAAGGTTGAAACCAAATGATCTGAATATGACTTACTTTTGGCACTGTCGGCTCGGTCATATAAGTTGGAAACGCATGAAGAAGCTCCATGATGATGGACTCCTAACTTCATTTGACTTGGAGTCGTTCGAGACATGAGAATCTTGCCTACTCGGCAAAATGACCAAGACACCTTTTGCAAAGAGTTGCGAAAGGGCGTCCGACTTGTTGGGACTAGTACATAGTGATGTATGTGGACCAATGAGCACGACAGCCAGGGGTGGTTATGAGTACTTCATTACCTTCACTGATGATTTGAGTAGGTATGGATATATCTACTTGATGAAACACAAGTCGGAAGCCTTTGAAAAGTTCAAAGAATTCCATAATGAAGCATAGAATCAACTCGGCAAGAAAATAAAGTTTCTTTGGTCGGACCGAGGAGGCGATTACATGAGCCATGAGTTTGATGACCATCTGAAAAGTTGTGGAATAGTTCCTCAACTTACTCTGCCAGGAACGCCACAAAGGAATGGTGTTTCGGAAAGGCGGAATAGAACCTTGTTGGATATGGTACGATCAATGATGAGTCAGACATATCTGCCTTTATCATTTTTGGGTTTTTATCTAGAAACAACGGCGTTCACACTAAACAGAGTACCATCAAAAATCGGTAGAGAAGACACCACATGAGATGTTGACAGGCAAAAGGCCGAGTTTGTCTTTTCTTAAGATTTGGGGTTGTGAAGCATTTTTCAAGCGACTTCAGTCGGACAAGCTTACAGCCAAGTCGGATAAGTATATTTTCGTGGGGTATCCGAGGGAAACCTTGGGTTATTCTACAACCGAGAAGAGGGCAAAGTGTTTGTCGCTCGGAACGGTGTTTTCCTTGAGAAAGAGTTTCTCAGTCGGGGAGTAAGTGGGAGCACGGTGCATCTCGAAGAAATTCGAGAGGAACCGGCTAGTAGCGAGTCGACAAAAACCTTGGAGGTTGAGCCGGTCGTGGTACATGAGCCGGCAGAAGCACCTGTACTACGAAGATCGACAAGATTACGAAGTGTTCGTGATGTGTTACTGTTAGACAGTGATGAGCCGGCAAATTATTCAGAAGCGATGGTGGGATCTGATTCCGAGTCATGGCTTGGAGCGAGGAGATCCGAGTTAAAGTCCATGGATGAAAATCTAGTTTGGAACATGGTTGATCTGCCAGACGGTGCAAGACCCGTCGAGTGCAAATGGGTCTTTAAGAAGAAAACTGATATGGATGAAAATGTTTCCGTCTATAAAGCACGCCTTGTCGCGAAGGGGTTCCTACAAATTCAAGGAGTTGATTACGACTAGACTTTCTCGCCCGTAGAGATGCTTAAATCGACTATGAGATATGGCAGATGGATGTCAAAACGGCTTTCCTTAACGGAAATTTAACCGAGGACGTGTATATGATACATCCCGATGGTTTTGTCGATCCGGCTAATGCTGACAAAGTATGTAAACTTCAGAAATCCATTTATGGGTTGAAGCAAGCATCTCGGAGTTGGAATATTCGCTTTGATGAGGTAGTCAAATCGTTTGGCTTCATAAAGAGTGATCATGATTCTTGTTTGTACAAGAAGTTTAGTGGGAACAAAGTAAATTTTCTAATATTATATGTGGATGACATATTACTGATTGGAAATGATGTCCAGATGTTGCAAGAAACCAAGGAATCATTGGAAAGGAGTTTCTCAATGAAAGACTTGGGTGAGGCAACATACATCCTCGGAATCCGGATCTATAGAGATAGATCAAGGAGGCTCATTGGATTGAGTCAGAGTACTTATTTGGACAAAGTGTTGAAGACGTTCAACATGGAATCGTCTAAGAAGGGGTTCTTACCGATGTCCCATGGTGTAAAACTTAGCAAGACTCAGTGTACTTCGACAACTGATGAGCGAAGTCGGATGAGTGCGATTCCATATGCTTCTGCAGTCGGATCCATCATGTACGCCATTATTTGTACTAGGCCGGATGTTTCCTATGCTCTAAGTGTTGTGAGCAGATACCAGGCTGATCATGGAGAGATTCATCGGATAAGGGCTAAAATATCCTAAAGTACTTGAGAAGGACTAAGGATATGTTCTTCGCTTATGGTGGTGAAGATGAACTCAGGTAAAGGGTTACACGGATGCGAAGTTATCTTACCGACTGATGATTCTCGCCGCAATCCGGATACGTGTTTATTATAAACGGAGGTGCCGTGAGCTGGAAGAGTTCCAAGCAAGAGATGTGGTTCCGTTTCACAACAGAGGTCGAGGATATTGTCACGGAGGCAGCAAAGGAAGCTGTCTGGATGAGGAATTTCCTCATGGATCTTGGTGTGTTTCAGGTCTCGTCCAATCCGTTGGACGTGTATTGTGACAACAATGGTGTTATTGCACAAGCCAAGGAACCTAGACAACACCAGAAGAACAAGAACATACTGATGCGGTACCACCTGATTCGCTAGTTCGTGGATCAGGGTGATATCAAGTTATGCAAGGTACACACGGATGCAAAAATTGCGGATCCGTTGACAAAGCCGTTACCACAGCCGAAGCATGAGACGCACCTGAGAGCCATGGGCATTAGATGCTTAGAAATGTGATGTCAGAAGATTGACTCTAGTGCAAGTGGGAGACTGTTGGGAATATGCCCTAGAGGCAATCATGTATGATGAGATTTACCATTGTATTCATAAAGATATTAAGTAGTCCTTGTATAAACATCTTATGTGTATCATTGAATATGTGATTCGGTTGTGGAACTATGCATTCATGTTGTTTGTACTAAATATCCTTGGTCATCGAAGTTGTGCTGGACACACAACTTAGACCAATGTGAAAGTTGGCTTGATGACTCAATTCCACTTGTCATGAGCATGGATATGCTATTCCAACTTACACAGATTCGCCTAAAGATTTTAGCGAGTCAGATTGACCCATATTGAGGTACAACGAACAAGTTGTCATTTGTATATCTCAATCAATGTAATCCTTAGACCTGAGGTTATTGCATAGTCCGAGTTGAGGACCACCGACTTAGGTTTTGTCAAACGTTGATCCGTAACTGGGTAGTTATAAAGGCAGAGTTCGGGTCGACTGAGAATCAAGGTGCGTGATGTGAATAACCAAGATGGGATTTTGCCCCTCCACTTGGAGAGATATTCTCTGGGCCCTCTCGTGAGATATGATTCGGAAAGCATGGCCATGCACGACTCGGTTAAGTGTTAACGAGGCGATCGACTAAGAGTTAGTCGGGTGAATCACTTATCTCGGATCGAGAAGAGAGTCAGACTATTTAAGGGATGACAATTATTCGCCTATAGTCTGACAAGGTATATCGTGAGGAAAAAGGGACTTGGATGTAAGTCACATTGGAAAGACAAGTCGTCATGACTCTTTGGTACTTGGGAGTCGGCACGTTCTGCTAGGAGCCGCTACCGACTGATCGATTGAGAGTCGGACTCCAATCGTGTCCAAGTAGCCATGAGCCTGCGGGGTCACACACTTAAGAGCGGGAGCAAGTTCGGATTGGATGTGAACCTGTAATATGGTTGGGTTGGACCTAAATCGGATTAGGACTGAGTTAGTGAGTTGGACTCACGGTGAGTAGTGTTATATGGGCTTTAGTGAATGGGTCGCGCGAGCATAGCCCACGTTCACTCCCTATATATAGTGGAGCACCGTAACCCAGAAAGGTTAATCGTTGTTCGGTTAGGTCATTCCATGTGATGGAAACCCTAGCTCCAAAGCAGTCCAGCCGTCGTTACGAACCTAGCAGTTCGCCGCCAGTGCTCCTCCTTGTACATGTGGATACCAGCAGAGGTGATGTGCGATCAGCACCAGGACGATCGGATCATGAGGACTGCACTGCATCAACTGACGTGCTTCATCAGTAATCCGCAACTTCACGTCTAGTGGTAAACCTCGTGGCCTTCTACCTCGGCTAGATCTTGGGATCACCATGTTAGAGGAAAAGTTTTATTTTATCTGTGTGTGGCCCAACAAGACTTTCCTCGGGATAATTAAAACTTCATTCAAAGGCCAAAGAAGAACGATCGACTAAATTATTGGAATTTATATATATCGATGCATGTAGTCCATTATGTATAGTCGTAAGGGATGGATTTCAACTTCATATTCTTTCTCCGGAAATTTGAGTGAATGTTCACTTAATGAGAAAGAAGTATGAAATATTTGAAAACGTTCAAAGACTTTCAAGATGAAGTGAAAATCATTGTAACAAGAAAATAAATGGTTTATGATTTTATCATAAGGGATTTATTTGAGTTACAAGTGTAACTAGAAAATAAATGAATTATGATTTTATCATAAAGGGATTTATTTGAGTTGCAAGTTTAGCAAAACACCTAGATTTACATCTCTCGAAACACCATAGGAGTATGGAGTGTTTGAGATTTGTAATGAAACCTTGTTTGACATGGTTGAATCAAAGCTGTTATTTATAAAACTGCCATTATGTTTAAATTTTTTTTAAATCTTTAGAGACTTCTGCTTTTACACTGAAAAGAGCACCATCTTGATCCGTTGAAATGACACCATGGAAGTTATTGTTTGGGGTAAAACCCAAGTTGTCATTTATTAAATTTTGGTATGCTAAACATAAGTAAGATGTTTACAACCGAAGTCGGATGAGCATGTATTTGTAGGTTATTTCAAATAACAATTGGTTATTCCTCCATAACACCAAGGACAAAAGGGTTTGTCGCTTGAAACATGAAGTTTCTTGAAGAAGGAATTTTTTATAAATGTTAAGTGGGAGGACAATAGAACTTTGATAAGGTTAACGAACCTTACCTATATGTGCTGAGTTGCGCAGTGCCGAAAAATGTTCCGGAGGCAGCCATAATGCTCATGGCTCATGTGCCTCAAAGGCTGTGGTCACGGAGATCTAAGTTCTTATTGAACCAAGTCATTCGGATAAACAATCAAATACTGAGATTTGAGAGTAAATTATTATTGTTTTACAATGATGAACCGGCTACATGCAAAGAAGCGATGATGGGCCTTGACTCTGTCAAATGGCTTGAAGCCATAAAATCCGTGATAGTTCCATACACGATAAATCAAGTTTTGAACTTGGAAGACCCTCCGGAAAGGTGTAAAAACCTATTGGTCGTATTTGTATCTATAAAGAAACAGAAATGGATGTCTCACATCTATGAAATATTCGACATGTCGTAAAGTATTTTATGACAATGTTCAAAGGAGTTGACTATGACAAGATTGGATCTTTCATAGCGATATTTAGTCTGAATGGATTAAAGTAGCAACCACTACATATAATTTGGTATATGGTAGATGAATAAACAAAACAAAATTATTCTAATAGAATGGTTACCTAGGACGTGTACAAGACATGGTCCAAAGGGTTTTTTTAAATTCAAAGGATGCTAAAAGGGCATGCAAACTTCAATGGTTGAAGTAAGCATCGCAGAGTTGGAATCTTCATTGTGATGAAAAAGGAGTTTTCATCTGGAGACGATGAAGATGCTTGCATTTGCAAGAAATTAAGTGTAAGATCCCTCCTTTGTAAGGGAAAGGATCCCGGTGATTGCAATGCTAGTCCCTGGATCAATGCTAGCATCCACAGTTTAAGATGAAGTACACATAAACAAAGGTCATTATTACATATCATTCCAGAGACAAACATAGTCTTTTACAAACTCCATGGCCTCAGGCCTCATACAAGAGTTCAAAATATATAACAAGATAGATAAGTCTTCATCTTCATGTGCCATAGGCAAGCATGTTGAGTGTAGACTCATGACTCCTAATCATCATCAGAATAACCTACAACATCACAAGTTACAGCCACAGTGGGTCAATACATTGGAATAGTATTGGCAAGTGATACCTTAGTAGAATATTGGTGGACTAGATACTATATGGATTTTGGCTAAGTATAGCTTGGGCTTGCTTTGCTCAAAATAGGTTTTACCTATTAGTTGAAAACACTAAGTTTTTCTTTGATAAAATCTTTCCCAAGGAACCACCAATAGACATTGGTGAACCTTTACCCTTGTTCAACCACAAGTTTTTACTTAGAAATTGGGATGAGGATATTCTTGATAGCTTCCATGTCTTGATGCTCAAGTTTTCCAATACCAGGGACATGGCTAAGTACTTAGATTCTTCCTTCAGCAGAGGTTGTGCACTTTCCCCACAAGAATTGATTTTCACCAAGACAGGACCTTTCAGAAGCCTTCCCTTAGACCAAATGGACGCGTTCCGTCCTATCATCCCACTACCACCAACTGTCCAAATGGCTAAGTTATTGCAACCTATGTGATCCAGGCAGAGCCCATATTGCCAAGTGGCTGCACTAGAAGCTTCTTAACATATGGCATCTCAAATCCCTTTGTTCCTGGGTGGATTTCCACAAGTGAGATACACAAGGTAAACCATAGAAATGGGCCTTGTGTAACCACTCAACATAAACCATTCCTTCCATCCCACCCAGGTGTTTCATTCACTTAGTTGTTTTATTAAACAAAACTCAAGTCCAAAGACTTAGAAATATTTTCTCATAGTATGAATATATATCCACCCTTGGTTGCTACTAGCTAGGCTAAGCATGGCATTGATAAGACTTAGAAATATTTCTAGAAATTCTACAACTACTAGGATTTCCCAAGCATAGCATATAGATCAAAATATCCATGCAAGTCTAGCAAAATATTTCTAATGCATAGTTGAAAAACATAGGAATAAATCATGAAGCACCACTTGCCTTGGTAGTTTGGAGAGTAGCTACAATCCTCACAATCACAATCACTATTTGCACCAAAATCTACACATAAAACAATAGCACCAAAATCATATACAAAATAAATACAAGCAAAATTATATGGATGCATGCATAATGCCATGTGATGATTTTCTACACCAAACAAGACAAGTGGATGGTACTGAATCAAAAACAAGTACAAAACAAGCTAAATAAACTTTATTTGAATATTAAAACATTTTCCAAATAATTATTATACACAAAATAGGCCGACACATGTTTCTGTAAAAACAACCATTTTAACAGAGGCAAAACATTAAAAACATTGCGTAGATGGAAAGGATTTTCTCTCCTGATTCCATTGATATAAATTTTTTCAAATTTGGACGTGGCATTCAAAATTATGAATTAAACAAATTCAAACATCTGTTAGATCTAATTCAGAAACTTAAAAGAAAGAACATGCGGCACAGATTTAAAACAAATTTGGACGCGGCAGTCTTTGGTTGGCTGGTACCGCTTCGCACCGGATTGTGCTTGCGCACCGTCAGATCTAACTAAATCATGCGGCACAGATCGCTACTTACCCCTTCGACTATGTTCTATCGCATTCGTCCGATCTACATCGCACGGTTCTCAGCAACTGACCAACAAGTGGCGGCGCTGGCGGCGGTGACAGGCGGCGGCGTGCTCTGTCAGCGGCGGAGCCGGCGAACTAGGTCGCGCGGGGAGGTGTGAGGATGATCACCAGAATCGCCGTGACGAGGAGATGCTCGACATGTGCTTGGTTGGCGAAGGGGCACTCGGGGTTGTCGTGGATTGCTCGTCGGAGAAGTCCCTGGCGACGGATGCTTCTGTTCGTCGATGTTGGCGAGGGTGCAGATCATTCCAAGTCAAAAGAAGTAGTGGCTCAGATGCGCAAGACGATGCTAGTCACGCGGGTGTCAACGAGAGGGAAAGGGGCGGTCGGAAATTACCACTGGAGGTCGTCGGAGTTGAGCCGAGCTTCGTTTGCTTCCAGTGGTGGATGGTGACGACGTTCTAGGATGGTACAGAGAAAAAGAAAGGCATGAGAAGATGCGCAAGGACATGTAGAGCATGCTCGTATGAAGCAGAGACAAAGGGGTGGATGATGTTCAACGGAATTGGTCGCCGGAGGTCGTCGGTGCTGCGGAGGTGTGGGCACGATTACGGGCAGCCTGGTGGCGTGGTGTCTGCGCTGAGTGAGGGGAAACGAGCGGAGAGAGGAGGGGATCTTATAGCGGGAGCAGGGGCGGAGATCACGCACGCATTCATCGCCAATTAAGAGGTTTAAAATCACGGCAGAGGCTGGGGAAGAAACAGGCGGCGATGTGTTCATCGCCCTGTTTCTGGGAGGACGATGACGATGTGGCGATGGGGCCACTGGTCAGTGAGCGCGGGGTCGAGTGGGTGCGCGCGAGAGAGCGAGGGGGAGGAAATGGCCCGGGTGGGCTTAGTGGGCTAGGTCTGCTGATGGGCCAGAAGTCTGGCGCCGGCCTTTTCTTATTTCTTTATTCTTTTTCTTTTTCTGTTTGAATTTCCAGGAAAAAATTTCAAATGATTTCAAAAGCCATTTGAATTCAAATCTCTCATGGATTTTTGTAGAGTGCAACACTCATATTTTTGGAAATAAAAACATGTGGTCTCTCTGTACTAGCTTGGTCCTTTTGATTAAACAAAATAAACAGTGACATAGCACTTGATTTGAATAAGTTTAAAAAATGGTTTTAAAGCCATAATTGTTTTGTAAATTTTCACCAAACTCCAACAATCCAACAAAGTAACAAGAGATCAAGCAAGGCTTGTTTTAAACAAATAAACTCTTCAATTGAGAGTGTCATTGGTTTAATAGTTGCTCAGATAAAATAATGAGCATCAGATGCTCCTATTTTTGAAATGGTTTTGAAATGGAGCCCTGAATGATCATGGATGCATGGATGATATGCATGAGTTTTGAAACATGATTTTAGGGATGTTACATTAAGTGGGAGCGCTGAGACATATTTCCAATAAATTATGTGGAGGACATATTGTTGATTAGAAATGATGTAATTTTTATTGACAAAGGTTAAGAATTTCATTTCGATGAAAGACTTAGGCAAAACCCGAATATTTAGCATGAATGTCTATAGTGGATAGACTGTGATGATAATATGGTTGTGCCAAACATACATATATGAGATATTGAAGGAGTTCAAAATAGAAATGGAAAGAAAAGGTTCTTGTCGCATGAAAAGGAATTGACTCAAGATACAAGTGTATGGACACTTGATAAGTGAAACAAGATTTATGTGCTTTGACACTTGATGAGTGAAATCACGAGAACGTTTGATCAATTATACCATGATATGTACACATCCAGATATGTCCTATGCTCTAAGTGTTATGATCATATACCAGAATGAATCATAAAATGATCATTGGACAATAGTAAGGATATTCTTATGATCTTTTGGAATAACTAAGAATATATTTGTGTAGAGGTGACAAATAATTACAAATAGTTCATTGTAAAGCGTTACATCGATACTAGTTTTTTCACAAGATACAAATTAAGTTTATCTCAATTTAAACTATGGGTGGCACAATGAAATGGAAAGAAAGTTTGCATGATGGATTTGGATGAATTCCAAGGTTAAGACATTGTGACGGATACTACAACAAAAGGCTAAGTATATGACTGCTATAGTAGCAGCAAAGGAGGGAATTTGTGTCAAGTAGTTTGTTATCAAACTAAGGTGTGGTTCGCAACGGGCTAACACTAAAGATATATTGTATGACAATAGTATCGACGTGTTTTAACCCCAAGGAACTAAAGGTCTCACCGAAAGACCAAATTTATACAATGCCATCTCATTGGAGAATGAGTGATGCATGAAGACGCACAAACATGCAAATACACACGGACCTGAAAGTGTCAGATCCATAGATTATGTTAACCAGTTGTAGTTGCGTATATGGAACACCAGAAATCCATAGGTGTTCAAATACGCAAAGTATTCAAACTAGATTATTGTCTCTAGTGCAAGTGGGAGACTGAAGGGAATATGCCCGAGAGGCAATAATAAAGTAGTTATTATTGTGTTCCTTATTTATGATAAATGTTTATTTTGCATGCTATAATTGTATTAATATGGAAACATTAATACATGTGTGGTTAATAAACAAAAAGGAAGTTCCTAGTCATGTCTCTCTTATAAACTAGCTCGTTGATTAACAAGATGATCAAAGTTTCCTGATCATGGACATTGGATGTTGTTAATAACGAGGTCACAACATTAGTGTAATGATGTGATGAACATTCATCCGAAGTATAGAATTACAATAAAAGTCACTGAGTTTGTATTGCTATAACAACTTACGAAGTGATTCTAATACTTAGACCATGAGATCATGTCAATCACTAACACCGGAAGAGTTTCTCGATGACATCAAACGTCACACCATAACAGGGTGATTATAAAGATGGGTTCAGTACTACTAAAGTGTTATGTTGAGGTTCATAGATCGAGAGTGTAATTTGTTCATCCCGATGACAGATAGATATGCTCTGGGCCCTCTCGGTGATATCACATTGATTAGCTTGCAAGCAAGTGATTTGATCACTAGAATGTTATATCACGGGAACAAGAAAAGAGTGCATGTTGGTAACGAGATCAAACTAGGTATGGGGATACCAATGATCAAATCTAGAACATGTATTATATCGCGAGACAAAGGGATTGAGTTACATGTGTATAAGGTTCACATGATCACAGAAGTCATCGTTGAATATGTGGGAGTCAGTACGGATCTCCAGGTCCCGCTGCTGATTATTCATCAGAGAGGGGTCTCGATCATGTCTACATTATTCGCGAACCGTAGGGTGACACACTTAAGGGATACCAACACCATTTGGAGCAAATAATATGCTAGAGAAAGAAAAAGGAAAGCGTAGGAATTTATTTCACCAGACACCGAAACTGTTTTGGTTGAAATTGCTGAAACTGGTTCTGCATGTGAAATTGAATACTATCAAGGGTTTTTATGTGAATGTTTGTTAATTAAAGTAATTAACAAAAAATTTAATAAATAAATAAAAGAGTTTTATTTTAAATGAGAGCTTTCATTAAATTTGGTGGAAATTTAATGCATGTGAGTGGATTATTGAGTGGAGGCTTTTTAATGGGAGTGGAGGCTTTTCATTTTGAGTGGGAGCTCCACCCACATGAATGTGGAAGAGGTGGGGGAAGCCACCATGGCTGGGCGCCATGCCCCTTGGGGTGCCCCCCTCTCATCCTCTCAAAACACACCTCCTCGCGAAGTATCTCTCTCCCCCTTTAGAATTTCCCCATGGTCTCGGATCAGCGAGATACATGTTCATGGTGGCTTTTTCTGGAAGGATTTGTTGCTTCTGCTGCTTCGCTAGAGCATGGGCGCGGAGGTTGTCGGGGTACCCAGACGTGTGTGCGATCACGGATGCATCACTGCTTTGCGGTGCTGGAGTTGATGGTGCTGGACCGGCTGGACCAGATGGACTTCATCAAGATCTTGAGATCGGCAAGCATTCATCTACTTCATCCATGAGTACAACCTCGTTAACGCTACTCGGTCTTCGAGGATATGTATTCTATGGATGTATATCCACTCGTTGCTTGTATCTAGTAGATAGATCTCGGTGCTTTGTTCCCATCGTAGGAAAATTTTTGTTTTCTGTGTTGCGAACCCAACAGTCAGATGGTCCGGATGACCCGGACACAGATTCCCCTCACTCAGCCGATGCTCCAAGCAATGCTCCTGGCTCAGAGAGTGCTCCTCCGAGTCCTTCTGCTTCTTAGGCTAACACATACTCGAACTTTGATTAAATCCCCGGTATGCCGGGTATATGTAACATACATTGCAATTCATGTCTTTTGATAGGCTTTATATATTTGCGTTATTTTCTAAGTGTGAATCATTCTAGGTCAAGTCCCCGAGCTTCATTTTGTCGTGTCACCTTTCCTTGACTTTGGCCCCTGTCTACCTTTTTCGGTGTTCGACATTAGAGTCTCAAAGTACTAAGGATATAGTTAGCGGGTATGAAACTTGGATCACTTGGCCGATATTACTCGACACGTAGTATAACGTGACCTGCAGAGAGTTAGGCAAAAATATAAAGCTGGCTCGCGTTTCTCCTTTGTACTTATCTGGCGTTCGTGTTTACCCGTCATACATCCTTTTCTCTTGCTTGCCATGAAGTCGTGTTTTCCGACAATAGCATAGTCGAAGAGTTGATTTCTTCCGAGTAAACACTACTTGTTCCGAGATAAATTTTGGGTGTCACGCCAGCCGACATAAAATAATTGAAAGGGAAAACTTAAGGGGTAGTCCCCGAGTCAGTTTTTCAAATCATACCATTTTATTATCAGCACATAGCCGGCAAACATGCTCGACATATGAGAGTTCGAGTGATACATGCATTGCTTCTCCTAAGTATAGAAGGGACGAAGTAGCGCCACATTCCATAGCCTTTTGGTCTCATCTCCTGACCTATACACCTTGTTCTTTTGCGCTTCACGAGCATCTATGAGATAATAGGAATCATTGTGCAAGGCTTTTCTCACAATGAATGGACCATCCCATGGGGGTGATAATTTATGCATTCCCGCTGTGCGCTGCACCAGCCTCAGCACCATATCCCCTTCTCGAAAAACACGAGGTTGCACTTTCCGGCTATGGTAGCGTCGGAGATTTTTTTGATATATAGCGGATCTGGATAATGCCAGTTCCCTTGCTTCTTCGAGTAAGTCTACTCCATCTTCTCGAGCCTCTTTTACCTCGTCTTCCGAGTATTACCTTATTCTTAGCGAGTCATATTCTATGTCGGCATGCAAAATTGCTTCTGCCCCATACACGAGGAAAATGGTGTATAACCAGTTGACCAATTCAGAGTTGTTCAAGACTCCATAGCAGTGACGGTAGTTCCTCTATCCAACAACCAGGTGATCTCTGGAGTGGTTCCATTAAGCGGGGTTTTATACCTGACAGAACTAAGCCATTAGTCTGTTCAACTTGTCCATTTGATTCTGGATGGGCGACTGATGCTACATTGAGTCTTATTCGGTGTTTCCCACAGAAGCGAGCAAAAGCTCCTTCGGCAAAGTTCGTGCCATTATCAATGATCACACTGTATGGGTAACCATATCTGAGAATTATATCCCTTAAGAATGTGACAGCTATTTTACCATCCAACTTTTTGATTGGTTTCACTTCTATCCACTTGGTGAACTTATCAATCATGACCAAAATATGAGTCCTGCCTCTCCTTGCTGGTTTAAATGGTCCTACCATATCTAGGCATCACACTGCAAAAGGCCAAGTGATTGGTATAGTATTTAATTCAGACGCTGGTAAATGTGACTTGGATGCATAGTGTTGACAACCACTACATCTTCCGAATAACTCTTGCGCTTGTGCCAATGCGCTTGGCCAGTAGAATCCATGTCGGAATGCCTTGGCCACCAACGCTCTTGATGATGCATGGTGCCTGCATTCTCCTTGATGAATATCCAATAAGATCTCCTGGCCTTTCTCTGGGCTGATACAATGCTGCAGTACACTCGTCACACTTTGCTTGTATAGTTCCTTGTTGATTATGGTGTACGCTTTTTCTCTTCATGTTGTTTGCCTTGCCAACGTTTCATCACTTGGAAAGGTACCGTCTTTTAAGTAGTTGAATATTGGATGTGCCCATGTTGGTATCAGTGGTTCCGGGTCTGCTTCAACATCCATGTCCATTGGCTCCGCCGACATATGCTCTGCCGACATGACCTAAGGAGTCCCCGAGTGTGATTCGGCGACCCCTGAATTGAGTGGATCAATCCCCGAGTGACTCGAACCTAGCCCTGAGTCGATATCCATTGGTACCACGTCTGTCTCCTGAATCGCAGGGGTAACCCTGATCGAGTTGGATTCTGGTGACGGCTTGATCAATGGTTTTCTGAGGTGCTCCAGCGCTACCCCTGGTGGTATTGCTTGCCGAGATGATCCTAGGTTGGATAGTACATCTGCTGCCTCATTCTTTGCTCTAGGAACATGATGGAATTCACAGCCGTCGAAATATCCCGAAATTTGTTGCACATGGAAATGATATAATGCCATGTTACACTTGCTGAATCACCAAATCCGAATCGCCAAAACACATGATCCTCTTGATACCAATTTCATTGGCTACTTTGATGCCATGGACAAGTGCTTCATACTCGCCAACGTTGTTGGAAGCAGAAAAATGAATCTGTAACACGTACCTCAGTTGATCCCTCTTTGGAGATGTGAGCACTATCCTGGCGCCCAGACCCATTTTCGTCTTGGACCCGTCAAAATGAATTTTCCAGTAGTTCGGATCTGGCAGTGGTGGTTCGTACTGCATTTCCATCCAGTCTACAAAGAAATCTGCAACAGCCTAAGACTTTATTGCATCTTGCCTATCATATTGTGGAGTATATGGTGCCAGTTCTATGGCCCATTTTGCGACTCGGCCGCTGGCATCTTTGCTGCCCAATATATTCGAGATAGGTGCCTCGCATATTAACCGGATTGGGTGTTCTTGAAAATAATGTTTCAGCTTCTTTGCTGCCATATATACCCCATATGTCATCTTCTGATAATGCGGGTAATTCTGTTTCGAGACAGAGAGCACTTCGCTCAAGTAATACACCGGTCTTTGGACTGATTTTCCCCCTTCTTCACGTTCAACCACTATTACTGCACTTACAACTCTGTTGGTTGCGGCGACATAGAGCAACATTGGCTCTTTGGATAGTGGTGATGCTAATATTGGTTCTATTGCCAACATTTTCTTTAATTCATGGAAAGCGCTATCAGCTTGCTGTGTCCACGTGAATTTGTATGATTTCTTCATCAGTTGATATAGTGGTAGGGCTTTTTCACCTAGCCGACTAACAAACCTGCTCAACAAGGCCAGGCATCCAGTAAACTTCTGGACATCGTTGAGGGTTTTCGGCAATTCCATTCCTTCGATGGCTCTAATATTTGTCGGGTTGGATTCAATTCCTCGGCTGGATATAAGGAATCCGAGTAACTTGCCAGCCGGGACACCAAATGTACATTTTTCCGAGTTAAGCTTCATCCGGAATCTTCTCAAGTTTGCGAATGTTTGACGCAAGTCCTCAGTTAGAGTATGACTTTGTTTGTTTTTTATTACCACGTCATCGACGTATACTTGAATGTTTTTGTCCAATTGATCTTGCAACAATTTTTGGATGCATCTTTGATATGTTGCGCCTGCATTTCTCAAGCCGAATGGCATGGTACGATAGCAATAAGCCCCGTACGGGGTGATAAAAGCTGTCTTTATTTGATCATCTGGATTCAGTGGTATCTGATGGAATCCTGAATACGCATCCACAAACGACAACAACTCACACCTAGCAGTAGAATCTATGACTTGATCGATCCGTGGCTGGGGAAATGGATCTTTTGGACACGCCTTATTGAAGTTTGTGTAATCAATACACATGCGCCATACCACTGCCACGTTCGGGTCATCTTTTTTCTTCTCGACCATGACTGGATTTAACAACCAGTCCGGGTGCAGTACTTCCATGATGAATCCAGCAGCTAAAAGTCTAGCAATCTCGGCAGCTATCACTTTCCTCCTATCTTCGGCGAAGCGGCAGAGGGGTTGCTTCACCGTCTTGGCATCTGGTCTTACATGAAGAGAGTGCTCAGCCAGCTCCCTCGAAACTCCTTGCAGATCTTGAGTGAACCATGCAAAGATATCCCCATTCTCACAGAGGAAGCTGGTGAGCTCGCTTTCCTATTTGTCTGTGAGGCCATCCCTAATGGTAACTGTGCTCTCTAGGAAAGTCCCATCTACCTATACCTTCTTGGTTTCTTTGGTAGCTTGAAATGACACATTGCCACGTGGGTTGGTGAGTGCCGGCATGGACATTTGTGCTGCTTTGGCCAATGTTGCCACTTCCAACATTTGACTATTTTCTTGTGCTATGATGAGCGACTTGGCCAGTGAAGATCCGGCTGAGGCACAAGCAATAGATCTTTTGTAGTCCCCTTCAACTGTAATCACCCCACATGGGCCTGGCAGCTTCATCTTTAAGTAAGTAATGTGGGTAGTAGCCATGAATCTTGCCATAGTCGGCCTGCCGAGTAAGGCATGATATGAGCTGACCAAATCCACTACCTCAAACTCTATGGACTCAGTGCGACAGTTCTCTCTGTTGTCGAATAAGACATCGACCCAGATCTTGCCAATTGGCTCACATGACAATACCGGCACAATACCGTGGAAAGTGGTCTTAGTCGGCTCCAACATGTTCATAGTAATGCCTAACTTGAGCATTGTATCCTTGTACATGATGTTGATGCTACTGCCACCATCAATCAGCACTTTTGAAAACTTGACATTGATATCTGGGCCCATGAATGTTGGATCCTAAACTAGAGCATATCCTCTTGGGGTTGGCATGATCTTGGGGTGATCTTTTATACTCCAAGTTATTTCTTGCTCAGACCAATGCATGTACTTGGGGATTGCCGGCATCATGGCATTCACCTCCATCATTCGTTGTTGCTGGCTCTTTTTGCCATTTGGCTCTGTGACAAAGACATCATAGCTCTGGTGATGTTCTCTGTACTCATTTCTAGTTCTGTGACCGACATGAGCGTCGTCACCTCTTGGATTGTGCACCTGGTACACAGCTTCTCTTCTTTCTTGATTTTGATACCTCGACTACCTATTTTCGTATATGTTGTCTGCTCCCACTGTCTGAGCATTTCCTCCTGTAAGTGGTGGAGGGGGAGGTGGTGGAAGCTGCTTATTCGGCGAATCCACTCTATCTCCTTTCTGAAACCAAGTGCATTGCCTTGTTGTGTGATTGGCCGGTTTACTCGGACTAGGCGTGTGAAACTTACACGGCTGGTCCAGCATCATCTCATAGGTATATTTCTGCCGGTCCTGATATTGCTTCCTCTGATCGTATGGCCTTTTGCCGTCATTCTTTGGCACCCATTGTTGTTGTCCACTTGTCCTTGACGCTGACTTCTTACAGCATCTGGATGATCCTGACTCACGGCCGCAACCTGAGTCGAACCATACCTGTAATATGGCCTTTCGTCTCTTCTCTTTCTTCTGTACTCGGACCTTTCCTGGCGCCTTTGTGACCCGACAGCGTCATAGATCTGGGTCTTAGTCATCTCGTCTGCCGACATGAGCAGCGGCTGAGTCGGATCTCCTAACGCATACAAATCAGCGATTCTTATCGTCTCTACCAGGCTTGCCAGCATATCTCTTTGTAACCTTTGCCACATCACACTTCCATGTCTGCATCCTTGTTCAAACCATGCGATTGCCTGTGACTCGATTACCCCTTCACAAGAGTTACACATCGTACACCACCTTGTGAGGAATTCCTTGTCTGTTTCATTCGGTCTTTGCTTGCACATCGCAAGTTGTTGTGGGCGATTCGGCCTCTTGTAAGTGCTCGTGAAATTGCTCAAAAAAGCGTCATGAAAATTGATCCATCTGTTAATGCTTCCGGGTGGCAAATTATACAACCATACCCGAGCTGGTCCCACCATCATCTGTGGTACATAACATACCGCCCATCTCAAATTTCCCTGCGCGATCTTCACAGCAGTTCCTTAATCTATGAGCCAGTCCTCTGGCTTAGTGCTTCCATCATACGTTTTTGTCCCTCTGGCCAGCTGGAAATTTGGCACCGGTGGCTCCTTCATGATCCTAGGGCCAAAGCACGGTGGACCCTACGGACCTTGCAATTCAATTATCTCTGCCATTTTTAATCGATCAAGCTTCATCCTTGTATCATCCGGCTGAAGGTTCCTGCCTCCGAGTCTTGCTCCCATTGCTTGATATGCGTGATCCGGCAGTTCATATCCGTCATTCACCATAGCCGAGTAACCATCATTATACTTATTTGCGTTCGGGTCAGCAGGCTATTGAGCTGCCTTTCCCGCGCTTTGCTGTCTTCTTTCAGGCTGAGCTGGTGCGTTATTCGGCGCTGGATTTCCTCCTCCTGCCGAGTGAGTTCCACGCCTAGCTTGAGGCACAAAATTCTACCCTCCGTTGTCATTTCTTTGCCCTGCTTGCCTTTCTCGGCCTGCATTCTCCTGGTTTTCATTTCCTTGGGAATTATTCCTTCTCGCCCCCTGTGCATGTGCCGGGTTTCCTTGAACCACTGCCGGATCATAGGCGACCATCTGCTTGTTTCTTCCAGAATCCACACTTTTTTATTTTCTCGGCGCCGCTCCGGGTGATGATGCCATGTGCCCAGCCGATCTCGCCGGGACAGGAGTCGCCGAGTGAACCAGCTGTGACCTTCCTGCTATACCAGGATTTGCTCTGTAATACGCCTCATTCAGCATGCTAGCTGCTTTTACTAGTTCATTGACTCGTTCTTGTTGCCTTTTCTTTGCTTCTCCCTCCAAATGGGGTAATTCTTCCATTGCTGCTTCTGCTGCTCGCATATTAGCTGCTGCTGTGTTATATGTTGGACGCATGGCTGTTTCATTGCTATTCTCTGGCGTTATTTTTGACGTTGCATCTGCCAGCTCCTCGTTGAGGTTCCTTCTTCTCAATCTCGTTGCATCAAGCCGGGTCTTTGCGCCCTTGACTCAATTTGCCGAGTTAAGCTCTCGGATGGTGATATCCACGTCCTGCTGTAACTGTGATAATTCCTTTGCTTTCTCCAAAACCTTTATCCTGGCTTCCTCCATCTCGGCTTGCGCACGTGCCGGGTCAGTTGCCTATGCCACTGGCTCTGCCAACTTGTCTATCGCTTCCTGTAGTTCCTTAGCCCTTCTACTCCTAGTTATGTTTTCTGGTTTTTCCAGTGGTTCCTTTGCTGTCCTTTCAGCCCTTGGCGTTTCCTCATGATTTCCTCCCTCAGCATTCTCATTCACTACTGGAACTATTGGGGGAACTGCGGTGTTTGGGGCTGTCATCATTACCTCCATGGAGACGAGTTGGTGAAGCTTCCCAGCGACAGGAATCGCTGGCAGATCCGGCGCCAGGACGACGCGCTCGGGATATGCGCATTCCACACGCACCGCGACGTATACCTGGTGCTCGCCGAACTTGATGAAGCGACCGCCCCTAGGGAACGGCTAGTTCCCGAAGCAGCCCGCGTTGTCGCTGACGAAGTTGAGCGCTCCAAACCTCTGGATGAGGCCGGAGTAGACGCGCTCGCCGGTCTTGGCAATGATGTTGCCCGTCCGGATGAAGACTCCATCAAGCACCTGCTTCTGCCTCACGGTGGGCACCAACTGTCATGGTGGTGGCACGACAAATGCCATGGGTAGGCTTAAGCTGGGGGCCGAATGGGTGCTTGTGGTCATCGGGGATGGGGTGCACGGTCGAGCCATGCACGAAGAACAAGAAGAACTCTCCAGACTAAGCAATTTGATTGACACCCAAAGATTACAAGTGCTCCTTGAGTTGTATGAACTAGGGTTCAGTGCACTAGTTCACTACCTGGTCCCAACCTCCTTCTACTACAACTATGCCCTCCCTTATATAGGCAGTGTTATCTAGCTTGTACCCCTTTGGGTTCTTGGGTTTTCTGTTCGGATCTTGGTTCCTATGATGTGGGCCGGGTCATGGGCTCGCCCTAAGCCCAATGGCCCAGTCCACAACGCTTGACAGATAACGGTCTTCTGCTACGCTGCTTCCTGTTCCTTTTGGCGTCATGCTGTTACTTTGTACGTCAGCATATGCTTTGGGCGTCACCCGGCTCCTTTTGTGTCAGCCGGCGTTGCCCTTCTCTTTTGACCATGCTTTACCGTGGTCCCTCCTGAACCTTACTCGAAAAGATGCCACGCGTCCTACTTGACTCAACCCTTGCTTTGTAAACTCGGATCGTCGGTTCTTGCAAGAGTTACAACCTTGTGTTATGTGTGTCGACATAGTTTATATGTCGGCCTCTCATGCTTCTCTTACCCGGCCGTTCTTTCCTGGCCTTGCTCTTCCTTTACTCGGAGCTAGACAAGCTGCACTATGTTTCACCTCTCGTGACCCTACCGGGGGTTATCCCCACGACAGTATGCCAGCGACATACAATAGTACATCAGAGTCACACCATCTAAAAGAAATACAAATATTGCAATGTCATACTGCAAGATCCAAATATCCTAGATAGATATAATAGTTTAGGATACATCCTCATACATCAATCAACATGGTATCAAGCAGAAATGGAAGACAAGATCCGAGTATGGATAATAAGCAAACTGGCAAGATGCCCAGAAATAAGCCAATCTCGCCCAGAGATCTCAAGGATATCCATCCCCGGAATCTCTAAGCACGATGGTCGTTGCAACCATCATCAGTCTCCTCGACCTAGTAACCTTCTTGTGGATATACCTATCCATTTGAACAATATTTATCGTGTGAGACCCTAATGGGCTCAACAAGTCTTTATGCATCTAAAGGAAACAACCCGGGGGTGACACAATTGCAGCAAAAATAAAGGCTAGAAGTTCTATAGATATACGCTAAAACATTCGTCTAACCAAAGATAGATGGCCGTTCGTTAAATAAACACAGTTAATTACCCGACAGATATAACAACATAATAAACATCGCTCGCCCTCCTTCCTGTTTATCGAATGAGAAGCCAGAACATCCCACCCGTTGGCAGTTTTATTAATCATTTCGTGAATATTGCACTAATCACTAATCAAGTTTAGTTAATTTAAAGATGGTACTTTAGTTATAGTTGTCTAAATGATTGAGAAACTATGCTCTAGGTAGTCCATAACTGCGGACACGTCTTTCAGAAAGATTTGTGGCCCCAAACTAGTTTGTGGCCCCAAGAAATAAAATGTGAATCAAGCTAATACTAAGGGAATTCATGGTCTGACATGCGGATAGTGCGACAGTTAAGGAACAAGAATCAAGTACTCCGGTCCTACAGGACACAAGTGAG
This sequence comes from Avena insularis, assembly GCA_023614405.1. Taxonomy (NCBI): domain Eukaryota; kingdom Viridiplantae; phylum Streptophyta; class Magnoliopsida; order Poales; family Poaceae; genus Avena; species Avena insularis. Next base: position 227,380,466 of record CM042689.1, on the reverse strand, counting down.
CGGGTAAAACCAAATAACATCTATTGTCCACCGGGGCCTCTTTCTTTAGTTATCCCATTACTACTCAATTCAGTTGTTCAGATACCTCATGATTCAAAGATTCAAACAAACCCTACACATGCAGTTCTATGACTCGCATGGCTCAAACAACTCCTGTAGTAATGGCTGACAGGATCAAGGGTACAAGCTTCGTTGGGGTTTAAAAGTAAAGGATATGCAATATTTAGGATTGCAAATTAATTCGGAATGCGATTTATGATGCAAGAATAATATAGATGCAATATGTACTATATGTAGTGCAAGCATGGGGAATTGCTTGCCTATCAGATCAACAGTAGGTAACCAGGATCCAAGTAGTACTCTTGGTTCTCCTGGAAACTTCCTTGCTCAGAGTCTATCTAGAGAAAAACCAAACACACCAGGACCATAATAAATGAAGTACGCAATAATATGAAACATATGCAAAAAGCAACACAAGTTATGCCATGATAGAATGATGCATAGTTTCATGGTATATCATAGCATGACATGGGTGAGGTGTAAAAAAAAGAATAAAGCATTTTGATTAATTATTTAGTCATGTTTTGCTCGCATAAACATTGATGTATTCTTAATATTTATATGATGCATGCTTCAGATGATAACATGGACTACATAGTTAGAAAGGGCTCGTCACACTAATTTATGTAGACATATCATTTGTCGACTTTGGAATTATGGTTTGAAAGTTGTGGATTTATACAAGATAAAGGCATTTAATGATTCGATTTTTTTAAAATTCTTGGTATATATTTTAAATGGCATATTCATATTCCTAGCATTTTTCTCATTAAAAAACATATATATTTTTTATTATTTTAATTTAAAACAATATTTAAATTAATTTAATCCAAATTAGGGTCAAAGTCAAAGGTTTAACTAGTTTGAATCATTTCTGAAAATATTTAAGATAATATTTGAATTAATATTCAAAAACAAAACATATTCATATAAGGTTTGAATTCAAGTTCAAAAGCATTTGAAAGATATAAATTATTTGATTAATATACAAATTCTGGAATTTGTTTGAATTTAAAAAGAAAAAAGACTTTTATCGCGCAATGATGGGTTACCCACAACCAGTGATAGGTGGGGTCAGGATCTATTGCGGCTCCACACTCGCGAGGAAATAGATGGTGGTGACATGTGGGGAGGGGGAGGACTACGGGTTGAGGGTTAGTAAACTCCAGGGGCCCCTCTGCAAAAGTCCTTGGCACTGCGTCTGACGAAACTGACGAACGGAAGCTTGTAACACCCCGCGGCTGGTTCTAGTTTCGGTCGATGACGGCGATCAACACAATGTGAATTGGGGCAAGCCACGAAAACAAAATCTTTAGAGGAGACTATGGGCTACAATCTTTGTTCAGATAGTTTTGCCGAAGGAGAAATGTATGCGCCGGAAATAGACGAGGAATAGAGGTACAAGCGCGGGATAAAAATGACGAACCGAACTACAACTGAACTTGATGAACTACTATGCTTATGTAGGCCAAGAGCGTGTGCAGAATGAAGCGGAACTGATCGAGGGGGAAGGTCACTTGGGGTGCTTGCAGGGGAGGGGAAGATGCGGGTGACACGATGGATTAGAGTGGAACCGATTTTTGGCGGAACTATACCAGGGAACACCATGGAGGCTCGCCGGAGAAGAGGCCACTGCAAAGTTCACTCGGTTCAAAGAGGGAGGAGCCAAAGCAAGGTGCAAACACGAACCAGGAAATGATGGGGAGAACGACGATCTCACCAGGAACATGTCGACATTGATGGTGAGGATGGAGGTCAGCGATGGCGGCCGTAATCAGAAAATTACAACGGTGGCCAGAGTTGAAGATGATCCAATCAGCGAAGATGGGGCGTGCCGGGACGAACCGCGAGTAAAAGGATCTTCATGGCAGCGAGGTGCTCACACCGGTGTGCTTGATGTGACCTGCGAAAGCTTAAAGCGGCGGCAGTGGCATAGCTTACCTATGGTGGCGGCGCAATGCACGCAGGGGAAAAGGAGATGGGAGGCTAGGGTTTGGGGTAAGGGCGCTGTAAATAAGGGGAAGCGCAACACACGTATGGCGCGAGCTGGTCACGAGGCAGATGACCACCTATCTCTCGCAGTTAGAGCTGTAGAGAGAGGGAGTACAATAGGGGAAGATAAACAAGAACAACGTGTTCCTTTCATTGAAGCGGTATGGACCAAGGGAGAAGAAGGACGAGTCGGCTCATCTAGAGGGAAGGAAAGGTTGCAGCTGCCGCGGCTGGGACAGACTTGGTGGGCTGCTGCGAGGTGAGGCTTCTCTCCTCCTTTTCTTTCTATTTTATATTTATTTGTTGTTTGATTTATTTTCTTGTTTAAAAATTTAAACAGCTGCTGAATTCCAAAAGATTTGAAAGAGCACATAACAAAATAAGATGGAGGGGAGGTAGATGATCAACTAGAAGGTGTAGATTTAGACTAAGATTATTTGAATTCAACAAATCCAAGTGAGATCCAAAAAGAGATAAAAGAGGGAGATGGAGCAAGAGTGCATGGTCCATGCATGGTTATTTAAATACCACATTTATAATTGTGAAACAACCATAACTACACATGGGCATTTATCCTTCCATGCATTCAATTTGACTAAAGGTCACGCTAAAATTGACAAGCTTGCTTCTCATATGCAATAGATGAAATGTAATCATAAATGAATATAAATGGGCCATGCTAGTGCGTGTGTTCCACTAGATTATTATTTAGCCTCATATATCCAAACATGATCATATACTCAATACAAGCCATATGGAATAGAAGGAAGTTATTCTACTCACATGGAATGCAAAGGTGTCCATGAGGCACCACATGTTAATATTGTGAAAACAACATGTATCATTATGGGAGCATGTAGAAATTTAAGTGGATCCATCCCAATCCACATGAGCTAGATTTATATACCAATATAAATGCATGGTCTCACATGGAATTAAGATGGTGGAATATAGATAAATCCAAAGAGAGGTGGTGGAGTTGAAAGAGATATTCCCACAACTCAACTTGGGAATCAAGCAGTATATCAAGATCCAACTACAATATATCAAGAGACAAATACAAGTAATACAATAAAAATGCATACGCAAGAAGAACCAAATAAAAGGGTTTTATAAGATGCTCAATGCAAGGTGGCATGGTGACATGAGCATGATATAATGGTGATGCAATAAATGATATGTAGGAAGTAGCATTATATTATTCATTCAAGTAGCATTATAGTTCTTAGACAAATGGGATACGACAAATCTCCCCCACTAAAGAAGAATCTCGTACCGAGATTCTAGGAAGAATAAGACTCAAAAAAGGTAGGATACTCGGAACTGAGGCCATCCTCGCGCTTCCAAGTGGCTTCATCCATGGAATGGTGTGACCACTACACCTTGCATAACTTGATATACTTGTTGCGAGTATTTCGTTCTGCGACTTCAAGAATGTTGATAGGGTGTTCTTTGCAGGAGAGGTCTTCTTGGAGATCGATGAGATCGTGATCCACGGTTCGGCCGGGATCTTTGAAGCACTTCTTGAGTTGAGATACATGGAACACATCGTGCACCTTGAGTTTTTCAGGAAGCTCAAGTGCATAATCCACTTCTCCTCTTCTTCCACAGATTTTTAAAGGACCGATGTATCTCGGCGCAAGCTTGCCTTTGAATCCAAAGTGATGAGTGCGTCTCATGGGATTTACATGGAGGTAAACAAGATCACCAGGAACATAATCCATATCTACATGTTTCCTGTCATAGTTGCTCTTCTGTCGACTCCGAGCAATTTTCAAGTTCTCCTGAATGATAAGAACCGTCTCTTCTGCCTGAGTGACAATCTTGGGGCCAATGAAGTTCCTTTTGACCTTCCCCTGAACAACCAATTGGAGTACAACAGTTGCGACCATAGAGGATCTCAAAGGGTGCCATCTTGAGACTCTTCTAGAAACTGTTGTTGTAGGAGAATTAAGCATATGCAAGGCATTCCTGCCACTTCATGCCGAAATAGATCACACAAGAACGAAGCATATATTCAAGAATCGGATTGATCCATTCCACTTGTCCTTGCTATTGAGGGTGGTATGATGTGCTAAAATCAGCTTTGTTCCCAAGACTTTTTGGAAACTTTCCTAGAACTTGGGGGTAAAGATACTCCCACGATCCGAGCTTATTTCGAGGGGAACACCATACAGAGAGACAATTATGTTGACATAGAGTTCAACCAGTTGACTTGCAGAGATTGTTTCCTTGAATAGAAAGAAGTGAGCCACTTTTGAGATCCTATCGATGACAACAAAGATTACATTGTTACCTTTCTAAGACCTTGGAAAACCAGTTATGAAGTCCATCTCTACTTTATCCCATTTCCATTCTGGAGGCTTCAAAGGATGAAGAAGATGATGGTTTTTTATGAAAGGCTTTCACTATGCGGCAGACGTCGCACTCAGAGACATACTTGGCACAGTCCTGTTTCAATCCAGGCCACCAATACTATGTTTTCTGATCCATGTACAACTTTCTGCTGCCCGGGTGGATAGACAAGACATAATCATGAGCTTCTATAAGAACCTCTTCTCTCAATCCTGGAAGTTCTGGAACAAACATCCCGTGATCATAGAAAAGCGTGCCTTGGTCATTGAGGTGGTAAGACTCATACTTAGGATTCTGAGACTTTATTGCATAATCTTTGTAGAAGGGATCCTCAAGCTGAGCAGAGCGAATCTTTTATTCAAGAGAAGGAGTAGCCACCAGGTTTGCAAGGTAGCCTTGGGAAACAAGCTCGACGTTGAGTTGACGGAATTCCTCGCGTAAGAGAGTTTCATGCTTCGTCACCTTGAGATTATTTACATAAGCTTTGCGAATCAAGGAACCGGCATCACATTTGCTTTGCTTGGTGAGTAGTTGATCGGGAGATTAAAGTCATTGATGGTTTCAATCCATCTCCTCTGAAGAAGGTTGAGATCCGACGGAGTTAATATATATTTGAGACTCTTATGGTCAGAAAATATCTCACAACGGTTTCCAAGCAAGTAGTGCTCCATACTTTCAAAGAAAAGACAACTCCTGCGAGTTCGAGATCATGAGTTGGATAGTTTACCTCATGGGATTTCAATTGGCGAGAAACATATGCAACGACTAGCCTGTCTTGCATGAGGACAACACCAATTCCTTGAAGTGATGCCTCACAGAATATTTGAAAAGGGTTTCATGTATCCGGAGGAACCAAGACAAGTGTGTTGGAGATATGCCCAAGAGGCAATAATAAAGTGGTTATTATCATAACTTCATGCTTATGATATATGTTTACATACCATGCTATAATTGTATTAACAGGAAACATTCATACTTATGTGATTTGTAAACATAAAAGAGTCCCTAGTAAAGCCTCTTGCTAAACTAGCTTGTTGGTTAATATATGATCATGGTTTCCTGATCATGAACATTGAGATGTTATTAAAAACAAGGTCATATCATTAGGAGAATGATATGGTGGACATACTCCTACAGTTAAGCGTAGCATAAGATCAAGTCATTCAAATAGTTCACTTGCTATATGCTTTTCGATACATAGTAAGCTAATTCCTTCGACCATGAGATCATGCTAATCACCATCACCGGAAGGATGCGTTGATGACATCAAACACCACACCATAACTGGGTGGTTATAAAGGTAGCATTGAGTGTTTGGAAAGTATGTGTTGAGGCACATGGATCAAGAGTGAGATTTGTCCATCCATATGATAGATAGATATACTATGGGCCCTCTCGGTGGAATGCCATCCAATTAGCTTGCAAGCATATGAATGGCTCACAAGGGATCACATATCACAGGAACAAGAAAATAATACTTATCGGTAACGAGGTTGGACTAGGTATGCAGAGATACTGACGATCAGACCTCGGATAAGTAAAATATCACGAGACAAAGGGAAATCGGTTCCGTATGTAAATGGTTCATTCGATCACAAAGTAATCGTAGAAATATGTGGGAGTCATATGAATTTCTAGATTCCTCTATTGGTTATTGATCGGAGAAGAGTCTCGATCATGTCTGCATAATTCACGAACCGTAGGGAGACACACTTAAGGATTCGATGTTGTTTAGTAGATATGGAATTAGAGTAAAGAGACCGAATGTTGTTCGGAGTCTCGAATGGGATCCGGGATATCACGAGGAGATCCGGAAAGGTCTGGAGAATAAGATTCATATAAGGAAAGTCCAATTTCGGAGTTCGGGAATGATTCCGGTGTTTTCACCAGAATGTTCTAGAAGGGTCTAGAAGGTTCACCGATCCGGAAGGGGAAGGGTACATGGATGTGTCATGAAAAAGTGTAATGGTTGCATCATGTCCTAGGTCACTTGGCTAGACACTTGGAAGATAAAAATCAAACTCTAATTTGATAGTCAAAAAGGCAGTTAGAAAAAGTCAAATCCCAACATGGTTTTCGAGTTAGGGAGGGTTTCTAAGTTAGGGAGGGTTTCCACGTGGGTTGGGAACACCCTTGGACGCCCCCACCTATATAAGGAGCGGCGGGGGCGCACCCCAAGGTATCCCCTTGCCCTAGGCGTCCAAGAAACCCTAGGTTGGCCGCCGCCGCCCCCTCTAGTTGCGACCAATCTAGATATCCTCTAAACCGCTACCGACTAGCTAAACTCTAGTTGCTAGCTACCTATAAACCTCGGCCCTCTAAACCCTAGATCGTCAGGGCTCCCTATACTCCACCATACTCGATCCGTCTTAGGCGAAGCCCTACGGGATCTTCCCTCTACTTCCAACACCACACCGTCTTGCTGCCGGAATCACGAGGAGAGAGCTACAACCTCCGATGCCTGCTGGAACAAAGGAGAGGAAGGTCTTCATCGAGTACCATACGTGTGACCGACTATGGGAGCGCTTCTGCAACACGGCACCGGAAGGATCACCTACACGATCTTGAGATCGGCAAGTGAACGACTACATCACCCACAAGAATCTTCTCTCGTTAACCGCTTTGGATCTTCGAGGGTTAGTACTCTATCGACTCGTTGCTACAATCTAGTAGATAGATCTTGTCTTGTGTGTGTTCATGCGATAGAATTTTTTTGTTTTCCATGCTATGAACCCCTATAGTGGTATCAGATCCGTGTCTATATGTAGATCTGTTGCACGAGTAGAACACAATGGTCATTGTGGGCGGTGATGCTTTTATTATCAATTACTTCTTGTGTACGTTGCATCTTCCGGGTTGGTGGGATGAAGCGGCCTGGGATAACCTTACATGACGTTGTTCATGAGACTTGCTCCATGCTTGACATGCAACTTGTATTGCATAAGTGGCTTTGCGGGTGTCTGTCTCTCCCATCAAAGTAAAGATTCAATTTACAACGGGCACTTGATAGTTCAAGCATCAACGTTGTGGTTCTTGTTCGTAAATTAGAACGGTACTTATTGGAAGCCCCAAACCACGTAAAATATGCAAATAAAATTAGAGGCGTCTAACTTTGTTTTGCAGGGGTGTGTTGTGATGTGATATGTCCATGATTGTGATTATATATGATGTATGAAATGTTCCTTATTGTAAGTCAGCAATCGGCAGGAGCCTTATGGTTGTCTTTTAATTTCGTTAAGACCTGAGTGTCTATTATTCAAAGTAGTTGTAATAGTTGATGCTGGTAGACGACAACCATGGAGCGGCTCCATTGACCTTGACGCCACACCGGTGATGATGGAGATCATGTTCGTGCTTGAAGATGGAGATCGTAAACACAAGAAGAAAGGCCATATCATATCACATATTATGAATTGCATGTGATGTTAATCCTTTTATGCATCTTGTATTGCTTAGTTCGCGACGGTAGCATTATAAGATGATCCCTCTCACAAAATATCAAGTTATAAAGTGTTCGCCCTTAGTAGGCACCATTGCTAAAGCTCGTTGTTTCGAAGCACCGCGTGATGATCGGGTGTGTTAGATTCTGCGAGTGTATATGACGGGAGCAAGCCAGATTTGCTCATGCGGAATATAAGGTTTGATCTTGACGATCCTAGCATGTACAGACATGGTCTCGGAACACTGAATACTTAAAGGTAAAGCATGAGCCATATAGATGATATGATGAACATGATGATTGTTCACCTTTGAAACTATATCATGTCACATGATGATCGGACCTAGTGTATTGAATTTGGTTCGTGTGATCACTAAAACAATGTGAGGGATATTGTTTTGAGTGGAAGTTCAACAACAATATGATTAAAAGTTGAACACTATTTATCATAAATTAAATCAAAGTGAATTTGCATAGTTGTTGTAGTCATTGGCATCCGTTTACCACCTTGTGCTTAGTTATAATTGAGATAATAGAACTATATAATTCTGGTTAGTTACTTTACGAACCGGTATCGTATTATTTTGAAGTGTTAATCTAAAGTTTAAAAGTCCTATTGAACGTTCAGTAAGTTCTGGTTACTCCGTGAAGTTTAATAATTAGTATTAAATCAAGAGTAACAATTCCAGTGTTAGTATATAAGGATCATGTTTATCTCCATGATTCTTGATATTCAAAAGATTTTTTTAATATCAAGGTTATCTAGGAGCATCATATGTGGAAGATATTGCGATATCTGAAACGATGTTTTGATTACAACATGATAGAGTATAATATGGCAAAGTTTAAGTTCTCATATTTGATGGGAATTTTCAAAAGGTTGGAGACACTAGTCGTCCTAATCCTCCAAAAGGTTTTGTAGAGAAACATTATACTCGCAATTCACCGTTATAAGCTAAAGTAGCTTGATCATAAATAGTTCCCTGATAAGGATGAATATTTGATGTAGGTAAAATGTTTACTACACTAAATGATTACTAAAGAATGGAATTTGAAAGAACACCAAATATTTGATGATGGTGATTTACTTCAAAGTGCAAGTACAAATACATTGGTATTTAACTATACATGCTTTGGACTATGTGTCATGTGTATGGCTCCACTGTTGATGTTCATAAGATTCTTTCAAACAGAAAAGGAAATACTGAAAGAGAATCTCAAAAATATATGGCAGAAAAGAGAAGACTAGAATTGTTCAGCTTAGGTATATAGAGGATATACATGTTATGGCTATATTCTTTGCTTGTTAAATAATGTGGTTATTAAGTATTAGATACGGAATTTGTTGGTGTGAATCGTCATACGAAACAACACAATTCATGAAGTACAATGGCCTAAGTAACTAGCAAAAGAATATGTGATGATGTTTATCGAGAACAAATAAAGGGTTGTTGTGTTGCTCGTTAACATCAAAGCTTGCCTACAAGATTTGTTTTATTAGGTATTATGAGAACAAAAGGGTTGTTCAAATAATTGCCGTAATCCATAAAAGATGGATGATTTACAAATCTCGTTGGATAAATCACATCCATAAAACTATTTCTAAAAATGTCGAAAGACAATTGATAAGAAATATCACTTAGGAAGTGACATCGTTGTTTAAATATATTGGAAAGAAAACATGAAGAAACTCCATGTGGATGGAAATTTAGAGTCTTTTGATTTTTGATGAAATGATGCTTGTGAAACTTTCCTAAAGATAATTAAAACTCCGTTCATAGGCAAAAGGGAACGGATGACTAGCTTATTGGAACTTGTACATATTGTTGTATGAAGTCAATTATGTGTAGTCAAGAGCGATGGATTTCAACTTCATATGCTTTCTCCGAAAATTTGATTGAATATATGAATATTTACTTAATAAGGATGAAGTGTGAAACATTTGAAAAGTTCAAAGACTTTCAAGATGAAGTGCAAAATCAATGTAACAAGAAAATAAAGAATTTATGAGAGGATCATAAAGGGAGATATTTGAGTTACAAGTTTAGCATAACACCTAAGATTTTAGGAATCGTTCCATGAATTTGCGTTTCCCGAAACACCATATGAGTTTGGTGTGTTCAAGATATGTAATAAAACCATGTTTGACATGGTAAGATCAAAGGTGTCATTTGTAAAACTGCCATTATATTTAAAGATAAAAGCTTTAGAGACTACCGTTTTTCACTGAAAAGAGCTCCATCATAATCTGTTGAAATGACACCATATAAAGTTATGGTTTGGGATAAAACCCAAGTTGTCCTTTCTTAAACATTGGTATGCTATGCATGAAGAATATGTTTACAACCAAAGTCGGATGAATATTTATTTATATGTTATTTTCAATAACCGTTGAGTATTCCTCCATAACACCGAAGACAAAAGTGTTTGTCACTTAGAATGTCAAGTTTCTTTTAGAAGAAATTTTTCCATGAGAAGGTTAAGTGGCAGGACAATAGAACTTTGATAAGGCTAAAAGAACCTTTGCTATATGTGCAAAGTTGCGCAGCACCGGAAAGCGTTCTGGAGGCAGCAACAATCCTCATGGATCACGTGCCTCAAAGGTTGTGGTCATGGAGGTCTAAGTTCATATTGAACAAAGTAAGTCAGGTAAACAATCAAATATAAAGATTTGAGAGTTAGATCATTATTTGATAATGATGAAACGACTACATGCAAAGAAGCAATGATGGGCCCTGACTCCATCAATTGGTTTGAAGCCATAAAATCCGTGATAGTTCCATACACGAGAGATCAAGTTTTGAACTTGCAAGACCTTACAGTAGTATTTGGATCTATAAACAAATAGACATGGATGTTTCACATCTATGATATTATCGACATGTCGGGAAAGATTTCAGGACAATGTTCAAAGTGTTGACTATGACAAGATCTGATCTTTCATTAAGCGATATTTAGTCTAGACAGATTAATGTAGCAACCACTACATATAATTTTGTTATGTGGTAGTTGAATAAACAAAACAAGTTCTTCTAATAGAATGGTTACCTAGGACGTGTGCATGACACGATCCAATGGGTTTTGTAAATTCAAAGGATGCTAAAAAGCATATGAAATTTCAAATGTTTGAAGTAAGCAATGCGGAGTTGGAATCTTCACTATGATGAAACTGTTAAAAGAGTTTAATTTCATTGGAGACGATGAAGATGCTTGCATTTGCAAGAAATTAAGTGGGAGCGCTAAGACATATTTCTAATACATTATGTGGAAAACATATTGTTGATTGGAAATGATGTATCTTTTATTGACACAGGTTAAGAATTTCATCTCGATGAAAGGCTTAGGCAGAACCCGAATATTTGGCATCAATGTTTATATGGATAAATTAAGACGCTAATATGGTTGTGCCAAATGTACATAGATGAGATATTGAATGAGTTCAATATGGAAATGACAAGAAAGGTTCTTGCCACACAGAAAGGATTAAATCAAAATTCAAGTGTATCGACACTTGGTAAGTGAAACAAAGATTCAAGTATAGATTGATACTTGATGTATGAAATCACAAAGAGTATTTATATCAATCATACTATGATATGTACAAATCTAGATATGTCCTATGCTCTAAATGTTATGAGCATATACCAGAATGATTCATAAGATGATCATTGGACGATAGTAAGGATATTCTTATGATCTTTTGGAAGAACTAAGAATATATTATTTTTGTAGATGTGACAAATAGATGGTTAGTTCATTGTAAAAGTACTACATTGATACTAGTTTTGTCCCAAAGTACAAATTAAGTTTATCTCAATCTAAACTAAGGGTGGCACAATATATTGGAAAGTAAGTTCTATAATGGATTTGGATGAGTTCCAAAGTTAAGACATTGTGACAGATACTACAACAAAAGTCTAAGTATGTGACTACTATTATAGCAGCAAAAGAGGGCATTTGTGTCAAGTAGTTTGTTATCAAACTAGGTGTAGTTCACAGCAGGATAGTACTATGAAGATATATTGTACGACAATATTGTCAACATGTTTTAACCGCAAGGAACTAAAGGTCTCACCAAAGGACCAAATTTATACAAAGCCATCTCATTATAGAATGAGTGATGCGTAGAGACACAAATACATGCAATTACGCACAGACCTAAAAGTGTCGGATCCGGAGATCAGTTGACCACTAGCAATCGTGTAAATACAACACCGGAAAGCCATATGTGTTGAATGCACAAAGGTTTGAAACTAGATTATTGACTCTAGTGCAAGTGGGAGACTATTGGAGATATGCCCAAGAGGCAATAATAAAGTGGTTATTATCATATCTTCATGCTTATGATAAATGTTTACATACCATGCTATAATTGTATTAACAGGAAATATTAATACTTGTGTGATTTGTAAACATAAAAGAGTCCCTAGTAAATTCTCTTGTTAAATTAGCTTGTTGGTTAATATATGATCATCGTTTCCTGATCATGAACATTGAGATGTTATTAACAATAAGGTCATATCATTAGGAGAATGATGTGGTGGACATACTCCTATAGTTATGCGTAGCATAAGATCAAGTCATTCAAATAGTTCACTTGCTATATGCTTTTTGATACATAGTAACCTAATTCCTTCGACCATGAGATAATGCTAATCACCATCACCAGAAGTATGCTTTGATGACATCAAACACCACACAATAACTGGGTGGTTATAAAGGTGGCATTGAGTGTTTGGTAAGTATGTGTTGAGGCACATGGATCAAGAGTGGGATTTGTCCATCCATATGAAGGATAGATAAACTCTGGGCCCTCTCGGTGGAATGTCATCCAATTAGCTTGCAAGCATGTGAATGGCTCACAAGGGATCACATATCAAAGGAACGAGAAAATAATACTTATCAGTAGCAAGGTTGAACTAGGTGTGCACAGATACTGACGATCAGTCCTCGGATAAGTAAAATATCACGAGTCAAAGGGAAATTGGTTCCATATGTAAATGGTTCATTCGATCACAAAGTAATCATAAAAATATGTGGGAGCCATATGAATTTCCAGATTCCTCTATTGGTTATTGAACGGAGAAGAGTCTCGGTCATGTCTGCATAATTCACGAACCGTAGGGAGACACGCTTAAGGATTCGATGTTGTTTAGTAGATATGGAATGTGAGAAAAGAGACCGAATGTTGTTCGGAGTCTTGGTGGGATCGGGGATATCACGAGGAGATCCGAAAATGTCCAGAGAATAAGATTCATATAAGGAAAGTCTAATTTCGGAATTCGAGAATGATTTTGGTGTTTTCACCGGAATGTTCTAAAAGGGTCTAGAAGGTTCACCGATCCGGAAGGGGAAGGGTACATGGATGTGTCATGACAAAGTGTAATGGTTGCATCATGTCCTAGGTCACTTGGCTGGACACTTGTAAGAGAGAAATCAAACTCTCATTTGAAAGTCAAAAAGGCAGTTTGAAAAAGTCAAATCCCAACATGGTTTCCGAGTTAGGGAGGGTTTCTAAGTTAGGGAGGGTTTCCACCTGGGTTGGGAACACGCTTGGACGCCCCCACCTATATAAGGAGGGGTGGGGGTGCACCCCAAGGTATACCCATTGCCCTAGGCGCCCAAGAAACCCTAGGTTGGCCGCCGCCCACCTCTTTAGTTACGACCAATCTAGATCTCCTCTAAACCGCTACCGACTAGCTAAAATCTAGTTGCTAGCTACCTCTAAACCTCGACCCTGGAAACCCTAGATCGCCTAGGCTCCCTCTACTCCACCATACTCGCTCCGGCTTAGGAGAAGCCCTGCGGGATCTCCCCTCTACTTCCAACACTACGCCATCGTGCTGCCGGAATCGTGAGGAGAGAGCTACAACCTCCGCTGCCTGCTGGAACAAAAGAGAGGAAGGTCTTCATCGAATACCGTAATTGTAACTGACTGCGGGAGCACTGCCGGAACACGGTGCCAGAAGGATCGCCTACACGATCGGCAAGTGAACGACTACATCACCCACGAGAATCTGCTCTCGTTAACCGCTTTGGATCTTCGAGGGTTAGTACTCTATCGACTCGTTGCTACAATCTAGTAGATATATCTTGGATTGTATGTGTTCATGCGATAGAAATTTTTTGTTTTCCATGCTACGAACCCCTACAAAGTGTGGAAGTGAGATTTTCCTCGAGAGTTTCGAAGCTTGTTTGACACGCCAGTGACCATAGGAATTTCTTTCGTTTGTTGAGGAGATTGTTAAGAGGCTTTGCTAGCTTGGAGAAATTTTGAACGAATCGGCGACAATATTTAGCCAATCCGAGGAAGCTCCATACTTATTTGATGTTCTTGGGTGGAAGACAATCTAGAATTGTCTGAATGGTCTCCGGGTTGACAGAAATGCCTTGTGCAGAAATGACATGGCCCAGATAAGTGACTTTTGGCAGCCATAATTCGCACTTGGAGAAAATTTCATAGAGGAGGTTCTTATGAAGCTTGGCGAGGACACAACGGAGATGTTCCGCATGTTCCTCTTTTGACTTGGAGTAGACTAGAATATCATCGAGATATACCAACACGGACTTGTTAAGATACTCCATGAAAACCGAGTTCATAAGTGTTGAGAATGTAGCAGGTGCATTGGTGAGACCAAAGGACATGACTGTGTACTCATACAGGCCATAGCGAGTTGTGAATGCCATTTTGGTAATATCTTCTTTGCGAATCTTGATTTGATGATAACCACTTCACAAATCGAGCGTAGAATACCATTGCTCCAGCGAGCTGATCAAAGAGATCATTGATGCTATGAAGAGGATACTTGTTCTTGATTGTTTTTGCATTGAGATCTCGGTAGTCAACACAAAGTCGATTAGTCTGGTCTCGCTTCTTTATAAAGATTGTTGGGCTACCCCAGGAGGAAGTTCTATTCTAAATAAAACCCAACTTCTCTTGTTCATCAAGCTGCCATTTGAGCTCGGCTAGCTCATTAGGTCCCATTTTATAAGGCCTCTTAGAGATAGGAGAGGTTCCAGGTTCTAGTTCAATCACAAACTCGACCTCTTGGTTAGGAGGCATACCTGGTAACTCCTCATGAAAGACATCGGGGAATTCACAGACCACCAGAACACTTTGTAGAGAATCCATAACATCAATGTTATGAACATCGAAAGAGTAGACCTGGACAACAGGAGTATGTCTTGCAAAATAGACAATGTGGCCTTCAGGAATCTTTAAGGAAACCAAGTAATCAGCACAATCAATCATAGCTCTATTTGCATTCAACCAATCCATACCAAAGATGACATCAATATTCGAGTTGCCCATAATTATAAAAGATGCCAAAAGAAGGAACCACCAATTTGAATGTGATTTCCATGACTGATTTTGGAAGCCTTCGTACATAAACTCGGGCATTGCACCATTAGCCGATGCGGCAGAGGATCTATTGTTAGCTCATTCTATTTTCCAAACTTGTGTGACACAAATGAACGTGATTCTCCCGTATAAAATAATACTTGTGCAGAGACTAATGTCACAGGAAGCGTACCCAGCACAACTCCAAGTGTGTGCTCTGCTTGAATGAGGTTGACGTTGTTGACTCGAGTAACAGCTGACCCGTTCTTAGTGTTGATGTTGAGAGCCCGTGGTGCAGGTGCCCAAACCATAGCAATTGTCGAAGAAGGTCTTGGAGGGGGTGGAGGAAGAGCCTTGTTATTCATCGGACAGTTCCACTGCTAGTGTCCACTGTCACCACAAGGGTAACAAGCACCACTCCGCCAAGGAGAAGATTATCCAGGAGCTCCACCATACAGTGCTCTAGGGTAGTTATTGTTTTAGCCCCTTGGAGCCACGTTGAAGGAGTTTAGGGGCCTTGGCGCAAAACCTTAAGGTCTTGGTGTGCTTGGCTGAGTAGGGAGCGGTGATGCGGTATGAAGAACCCACACACGACGCTTAGAAGGACCGCCCACAGCCGAGGAACCGGTGCTATAATGGCTATGCTTCTTTGATTCATCATAAGATTGTTTACTTTCTTCCTCTTGAAGAGCTGTTTCCTAGAGCTTGAGCAACGAGCTTGGGGTTGCATTAGTCAGAGCATACTTGATGGAAGCTTTAAGCCCTTGGAAGAATCCCTTTTGTTTTTTCTTATCATCAGAGACCTCGTCACCTGCATAGCGAGATAAGTTTGCGAAGTTCTTGATGTAAGTTCTCACATTGTCATTGCATTGTTTGAGATTTAGAAACATCTCCTTCATTCTCTCCATGAAAATTTCTGGCAGATATTGCTCCTTGAAAGCCTCGGGGAATTTTCACCACGTTGGATGATATCCAGGTGGGATTGAATAAATTTAGTTTTCCCACCATAGTATAGCCTGTCCATGCAACAGGTGAGTCGCGAACTTGACTCAGTCTTGTTCAGCAACATCAGCGATGTTGAGTAGCCTTGTTGACAAGGGGTGACCTCGGCAATGTCCATTGTTATGGATGTAGGGTTTGCCGAAAAGAGAGAGTTGGGGATTTCGTCGGCTGATCAAACAAACAAACAAGGAAGTCGATGTAGTCTGATTATTGAGAAAGCTCGGTTACAAAGTCGCCGGTTCGCTAGTTGCGTCTAGCTGACAGCGTATTGTTGGAAAACTAAGTTACCCTCTCCGTCGGGTCCTCCCAGCCTTTATATGAGAGGTCGGGTCCTGTATTCGTAGCTGGAGAGGTTACAAGTGAATATTCACAATACAAACTCTATGTCGGTTCCTAGATATTCCTTACCGGTCAAGATTAGTCTTTATTCTGTCGGGTGCTTCTTGGACTTTGTTGGGCCTTCATGGGCCATAAGATTTTATGCGTCTATGGTGAATAATCATAGGGACCCGATTACTCATACCCATGTCAGTAGCCCTCGAGACTCCATCTGAATCTTAGATTCAGGTCGAGTCTCAAAATTCTATTTTGGCCATTTTAGCCGAAGTTTTTGCTATAAGTAGAAGATTCTTTTTTAAGCTTTATAGGTATTTGGTACAACAAGTCTGATGCATCCAACGGATCGAGAACCAGTTAATTTCTTTTGGGAAAAAACAATGTGAACCTACGTCAAACTCAAGTTCCTAAGCTTGAATTCGGTATCTGCTAGCGTAATTTAGTTCGGGCCGCGGAGATCTTATCGAATGCTAAATCCCAGTGCTTATATTTCGGGTACACGATGCGTCCATCAATACTTTTCATCGTATCATAGATACGGATAAATATTGGTAGAGCGCCTCCATGTGCGATTACGAAGCCGCGTCGGGATGAACCCCAGGGTCTTATCTTCATGTCATGGACACGGTATTCAGACATGTTATCGCGGAAGACGCAGTCTGAGAATAATTTATTGACTTCCTTGTTTGGCTGTTAGAATAGCTAAAGTTATCAACTTCTTTTAGTATTTTATCAGGTGCTCCTGATGGGAGTAACCATATGAGGATACAAGTAAGTAATACTACTCATAGGCTTGATTTGTAAATATCTATCGGGTGCACGATAGTGCTCCCGATGAGAGTAGCCCCCGAGGCTACAGTTGAATTCTTAGATTCGAGTGTAGGCTCAAAACTTATGCTTATGTTACGCTTGAAAATGTCGACTCAGTGGGAGGATTTTCTATCGGGTGCGCGATAGCACTCCCGATGGGACTAGCCCCCAAGGCTATGTTGCGGTGCTTGCATCGGAGCATAGACTCAAAGTAGACTTCCTTTATCTAAGGAATATACTTGAAGAAAATTTTGTTGAGTTAATGACGAATATTTTTTCGACGGGAGTAGCCCCCGAGTATATGTTCGGGTGCATGCACCGGAGCATAGACTTTATGTTTTTTCTAAGATGAATCCTGAGCTTTATTTAAGCACTCATGACGTCATTGATGACGAAGATGGCGTGCCGCGGTTTTTGTTGATTGGATGTGACCGCTTGTGGGCCCCATTGTTCAGTGTGACGCGTGGGCGATTTTGTGGTGCTGTTGTTACTATGCGTCCCCACTTATCACGTGAAAATTGAGGCATCGTGTGACCGCCAGCGGGTTCACCACAGTTGTTTTAACTGCACGGGGTATTTCCCTTTTTACTCACTACCACATGGTTGGACACTATTCCATCTGGCGTTTCATGGTTTTGAAATCAACGGTGTGCATTTCCCCCATCTTTATCTATATTAAGGGGAATTAGGGATTTACGGCTTCCCCCTCCCTTGCCATCATCTTCTTCCTTTGCTCTGCCGCTTAGAGCTCCTCAATCTTCTTGCGCTTCTCCAATCCCACTTTTCCCTTCCGTGCTGCTGTGTCCTCTAGACACCATGGGCCAGTCTAAGGGAGCGTTGTCTACTACTGATGCCACCGCGAGGAAGACGTGGGCTATGGGGTGGATGTCGTCGAAGTGCACTCTGCGTGAGCTGCGTGATGCCCGCGGCTACTACCTCTTGGAGGAAGGCTCCTGCAAGCTGCCTAGCGACCAGGACATGCTGGCACCGGAGGCGGGATGGCGGGTAATGTTCCTTTTGTTCCTCTTCCATGGTCTCTCTTTCCCTGCCACGAATTTCACAG
This sequence comes from Avena insularis, assembly GCA_023614405.1. Classification (NCBI taxonomy): domain Eukaryota; kingdom Viridiplantae; phylum Streptophyta; class Magnoliopsida; order Poales; family Poaceae; genus Avena; species Avena insularis. Next base: position 227,362,067 of record CM042689.1, on the reverse strand, counting down.
CCAGATTCTTTTTGTCTATGGCGAACAACTCTACCAGCTTATGCCAAAACTCCATTCTCCACATCGTTGTTTTCATCGCCTTGTGCGAGTGCTTTCTCGGGATCCATCCCCATTGGGGATTGTGGAAGCATTTATTTTTTGTTCGTAGTAATGCCACCGATACTGTCCTCCATGACGTCGGTGGAGCAATAATATCAGTGCGCTCGGATGCGGAGTACTTTGACGCGAAACCTGCGGATTCTGTCCAAGGTTGGAAAACAAACTAGCTCTATATCAAGGACCAACATGTGGAGGGTCCAAAGTTCGGGTTAGCCCCACTTGACCCGGCGAAACCCTACCGGAGGCTCGCGTCCTGGGATGAGTGCCCTTCTCCCAAAGAAATGAAAGAGTTTAAGCCACTACTGGACCGGATTGAGAAGCTGCGTACTAACGGATTGTCAGGTATTCATATCCTAACATATTTTCTGCGGATTCGTGTTCAACCTATCCAAGCTCGACTGGTTGGCATGTAGACCTATGCCGGTCAAAAATATCCAATGAGGATTACACACGAGGATCTGTTGCTAAAAGTACTAGAGAAAAGGGTGCGCTCCTTCATGAAGTTTAAGAAGAAAAGACCTGTTCCTACTGATTGTCGGGTTAAAACTTTTACCTAGAAGCATCCTGCGACTGAGGTAAAAGTTCCCTAACTTATACATACATTTACTGTTGTCGCTATTTCTTTGTAGTTTCCTCGGTTTCCCTTTTTGACTTTGCAATCTGCCCATTTCTTAATGTGGCCATGACCATCTGTTCTATTTACCTCCGCTCCCTGAGGCCGGGGACCTACCCGGTAGTGCCACTGTATCCGAGGGATACGGCGAAATCTCAGGCACTGTCGAGGAGGATGATGCTGCATCCGTCAGTTCCTCTCATGATTCTACTTCGATTCCTTCAGCTAGCTCTGAATATTTTGAGGTGGTTCCTGCTGCGGGTAAGCGGAAGAGTGTTGATCCTGTTGAAATAGCCGAGGATTCCTACAATTCAATAGGACCCAAGCCTCAGAAGCTCAAATCTGCTCGTGCATCTCCTTGCAAGGGGATATTCTGCCTACGGAGGATATCGGCTCGTAAGTTCCTTATCCTTTTGCTTTTGCTTGTGTCTCTTGTTCGAGAAATGCTTAGTCAATAAATTCTAGTTTTTACCAGGAGTGATGATGTCGCCTCTCCAAAATTGCCAGCTGATACTGCTGCTCCAACTCCTTCCCAAAGTACTCGGATCAACAAGCAAGCGCGACTGACCCTGTGGAAAAGCCTGCTGCTCAGTTGGATATGAAGAATACGACTTCGTCACCTGCTGAGCCGCCGTTCAAGAAAAACAAAACCTCAGAACCCGGCATGCGAGATGTAAGTGCCTTCCATATGTATTTATTTTGGGGTTCCCATGTATATTTCAGCCCCCGAGTAACTTTGTCTTTATTGGTTCAGCCACTGATGTGTGAGATGGTCGAGATGGCCTCTCATTTCATCAAGATACGTGATGAAGCCAAAGAGTCCAAAGGTACGTCCGGTTATTTGTTACTATTTTTTATGCATGTTCAAATAGCTGCTGCTGAAGAATCCGTGATTATCTGCGATCTAGCGCTAAAGCGAGTGGATGAGCTGGAAGCTGAACTAAAGTAGACAAAGTTACTTGTTGAAAAATCCAAGCAAGATGCTGCTTTCGATGCTAAAGCCATCCAGAAGAAAGATGAAGCCACAGAGATGCGGGACAAATATCTTCGCCTCCGTGTGGAGATATTTTGTAAAAAAGATGTACCCGGAGATCTAAATGATTTGGCAGCAATATTCTCTACTGATCCAAACTCATTGACGGGGTATAGTCTGCTGCAGTCGAAGAATGGGGCGGAAATCTCGATTGCATTGGCGCTTGCCCACGGCGAGAAGATCGACTGGAAGAAGGTTAGCTCCTCCCTTCTAGTCAATGATGGTGGCAAAGAAATTGAGCTTAACCCATATATAAAGAAGGTGAAGGAATTTTCTTGCATGTTGATGAGTATTGGCATGAGTCAAGAGTTCCCTAATGCCAAGACTTCAACTAAAACTCCTTCTGCAAGCGCCGCTACCATCTCCAAGCCTACCGTAGATACTCCTTCGGCTAGCGTCACCGCTTCAGCCAAAAAACTGCTTAGCTCTAGCCTCTGCTTTATTTATCAGTTGTAAAAACTTTATCTTGTAATTTATTTTAGCTGTATGATTTTTTTGAAGACACCGTTCCATCCTTGTATATATTTGTTCCCCTATGTGGGTTTTCTATTCAAGTATCTAAGTTTTTTTTGCCTTGTCATATTTTTGTTCCAGATGATGCCTGATATTGCTGGTCCTTCGACTGATCCTTTTGAGCCACCTATATGTGCGCTATATGTGCGACGTCCAATACGATCACCCGTGTAGTTGACCCTCCTTTGTATGCCGAAAATATCCAACACATAAAACGGTTGGAAATGGAACTACGGGCTGTGCAAGCTATGATTGACATTCCTCAATCGAAAACCCAAAAAACAATAGAACGCGAGGCTTTTATGATGGAATAAATTTTGCGCGTGAGCGAGAAAATGCGCTGTGAGTGTTCCTTGTTGAGACCTCAAGTTTTTTTCTAACCCAAAGGTTATGACTCAAAGATTTTTGCTTTCGCAGGCATCCGATTGGACAAGGTAGAAGAAGGTCATCGACTGAGCACACAGATGGACACATCGATAGAAGCTTCCTGAGGAACTGATAATGATTTTTGGACTATCCACAAACATGCCTTCACGCTTGCGCTTCTCCAGGATTGAGCATCTGAGGTGGAAGAATTCATCGAATGCTGTCGCCGAGCCTTGACCATGGTCTACAATGCTATGTTCCCTCGAGACACGCAACCTCAAGGCCTAGATGAACTGATGGCGAAGTTTGAATAGGGCGAGAGGATCGGCCAATACATCAAACTCCAATTAGTTGTTGGTGCAAAGTTGGCCTTTGCGTGGGCTCACACACATTACCCCACTTTGGACTTGGACTATATATCTCGCCATATTCGAGGTACACCAGATGCTTATTTTACCATGGCTCCTGTTGGGGATATGCTAAATGTGTATCACCATAGCATGTTTCTAATCCAGATAACCCGGGTGGTTGGTAGAAAGGCCCATGGCCTGCTGGGCGGACCAGTTAGATTGATCCAGAAGGTAGGCCCATGACGGATAAAGAAAGGCTATGATTGAGTCACCGACATACTCGGAGCCTTGTAGTGCAAGACACGTAGACTAGTTGGATCTAGTGTAGGACTCTGTAACATGTCCAGCTAGGATTTTTCCCTATAACCCTAGGATTTCGCGTCTTTATAAGCCGGACCTACGAGAGACTTTAGGGAACACCAAAATTCATATCGCGCATAGTGAACCAATCCCTATAAGTCGGCGTATTGCCCTTATAGTGATTTATAGCAGGATTAGGGTTCCGCCTCCATCGTGGAACCTAAACCTGGGTAAGCTGTGTTACCTCGTACTCGCCAACTTGCCGCCTTCCCCCATGCTCTAAACATGAACTGTGAGGACCCCTCCACGGGGTACTCGTCAGTAATACCACGACAGTTCGCGCCCACTGTGGGGCAAGAGGTGCTTCAAGCTCTACATAGGGAAAGGTCCAAGATCTTCGCTGGAATCGGCAAAACCTTAGCCATAGGTTGTGTTCTCTTCTCCGGCAACGTTTTGATCGTCTCTCCCGATGAGTTCTGGATCCCGGCGAAGACGAACCCCATCCGCTGCTCGATTGTTCCAATCGAGGACATCCACCTCTTTATCGGCGAAACCGACTTGGGCGCTAGTTCCTTAGAAGTCAGAGGATCGTCAGGGCCCGCACGGACCACTGATATGTTGCAAAAGTATCTATAATTTTTGATGCTCCATGTTTGTTTTTCACCATTTATATTATGTTTTTTCCACACTTTGTGGATTTTTTTATGAATTTCTAGAACTAACCTATTAACAAGTCCCGTACAGCCAGTTTCCTGTTTCTGGTTTCAGAAAAACTAGTAAAGAAATATTCTCGGAATTGTACGAAACAAAAGCCGAGGTTCCTATTTTTCTAGACACGACACGGAGTCCGAAGGAGAGATGAAGAGGCGCCGCGAGGCAGCCACACTAGGGGGCCATGCAGGCCTACCCTAGGTCGTGCCTAGCCATGGTGTGGGCCCCTCGGGCGTCCATCGATCTTGCCCCTTCGCCTATATAAACCCCCCGAGAATAAAACCCTAGGTACCCGATCATAATTCCACGAAAAAGTCCGTAGCCGCCGCCACCGTCGTCCCTAGATCTGGAGGGATCTTAAGATCTTCCCAGTACCCTGCCGGAGAGGGGAGATCATCCCGGAGGCCTTCTTCATACCATGCCTGCCTCTAGAGTGATGCGTGAGTAGTTCATCCTTGGACTATGGGTCCATAGCAGTAGCTATATGTTTCTTTCTCCTATTTGTGCCATCATGTTTAGATCTTGTGAGCTTCCTATCATGATCAAAATCATCTTATTGTAATTCTAAATGTTGTGTTTGCGGGGATCCGATGGATATTGATTATTATGTCAGATTAGTTATTGTTTTGTCATGTCTATGTTATTTGTGATCTTGCATGCTCTCCGTTGCTAGTAGTTACTTTGGCCAAGTATTTGCTTGTGACTCCAAGAGGGAGTATTTATGCTCGATAGTGGGTTCATGCCTCTAGTAATCCGGGAGAGTGACAGAAACTTTTAAGATTGTAGATGTGCTATTTCTAATAGGGAGAAAACAACAATCCTTTGTCCATGGGCAATTATATTGTTTACATTAAACACATTGCTTAATGCAATTATCTGTTGCTTGCAACTTAATACCCGAGGGTTGTTCGGATGATGAGGTGGATTATTAGTCATAGATGCAGTTGGATTACGTTCTATGTATCATGTTGTAATGCCCAAATGAATCTCATAATGATAATCATATCATGTACATGCATTGTTATGCATTCTCTATTTCTCAATTTCCCCGCTGTAATTTGTTCACCCAGCATGTTATTTATCTTATGGAGAAAACACCTCTAGTGAACTATGGACCCTGGTCCATTCCTTTCCATTGATATTATATCTACTATTTACTATTTACTTTCTGAAATTACCACAATAAATTACTTTCTTCCACACTATACATTTAATCCTTTGTTTTCAGCAAACCCAGTCAGCTTGACAACCTCATTAATAAGTTGGGGCAAAGTATTTTGGTTGTGTTGTGTGCAGGTTCAACATTGCTAGCAACACCGTCGGAAGTGGTTTCTTTCTCCTACTGGTTCGATAACCTTGGTTTTATAACTGAGGGAAAACTTGCTGCTATGCTCATCATACCTTCCTCTTGGGATTCCCAATGGGCTCTACATCAACTAAGCCAACATCAACCACCTACGGGCAAGACACGTTCACGGAAGGATCAAAGTCGGATCTGTCTTTTGAGTTTGCCAGCTTAGATCGGAAAAATCCGAGGCCCACCCAAATCGCCCCTGTGCAGGAGACAATGGTGGAAGATCACTGAAAATCCACCGGGTTAGCCCGTGTGTCTAGAAAGCAGCAATCACACTTCATCGGCGTGGTAACCATCTTCGATCTGGCGCATCGCATTCAGAGAGAGGGTGAAAGACCCGAGATTACCTCGCTAGATGGCTACGGATATGAGCCAATCTGGAGAACTACCAAGAAAATGACGCTGTTTAGCACGTGGCACACTTCTCCGGCATACGCTCAGGTGGCAACAGGTTGCAGGAATCCTCACTATCGAGTAGATGATGAGCACTGTCAACAGTTATGCGGCTGCTGATGGGGTTGCCCAGACAGCGCTTGATGCTATGAGATTCGAAACATTTTTAATGGCTTTTCTTGATGGTTTTCATCTTGATTTGATGGTTTTCTAGCTTTACCTAATGCTAATACTTCGGTAGCAAAGAAAACTTGGTTTTCGGTGTATCTTTCAAGTTCTGAACATCAAAAGAAGGTTTCAAAAACAAAAATACAATATTCAGGTAAAAACAATCAAGTCTCTTTTTGGAAGCAATCGAGGACAGCAACCAAAAGGTTTAACGACCAACTATATGCCGAGAATATTTTTTCAGCTGTATTGTTTTGGCCGTATAGTTGCCGCCGCCTTACTCCTATTAAAAGGAAAAACTTTCATGAAGGAGGCATACACAAAAACATAACACAGCAGTCGCCGTTCCATCCATAGGGGGAAATAAGAGATCCGGAGAAGAATGGGAAGACGTTCTTCATCTCGCTCCATGATCTTCAACCTCCTAGCCACAACAACCCCATATCCATTACTTTTACTTGAGAAAGAGGGATCTTCACCTTACAATATTAGGGTTTGAGATTGTTTCCTCCTTATCTTGGATTGTGTTGGATTGATTTTCTATTTTTATTGTGGATCTCCATGATAATATTGAGATGAACTCCTATTATTTAATTATATTGATGATGCTTTTTCTCTCATGTGCGAGTACGTTCCTTTGGGCATGGGAGATGTAAGGGATTGGTGAGATGTGATGTGCCTATATATTTTCAATTAATTTGTGATTGAATTTAATTACTATATTATGTGTGCTTGACTATCTGTGGGATGCCTAATGCTTGTTGTCCAATTAAGGGCCCATACAACATGATGCTTTGTTCTACATAGATAAGATCTTGTTTGCTAGCAGACCGGCGATCCTTGAGTGACACGGGGATATCAATGGAAAACCAGTTTAACTCGAGGAGCACAAGGAACCACTGTGCCTATTGCACTAGTGCGATCCAAAGAGGTTAATTCCTAAGCAACCTAAAGGATCTCAATCGCCTAGTGACTGACCATGGTTTTGGTAACAGACTAGTTGGTTATTAAAGTTGGGATGAAATTTACCAAGATTAGTTCTGGCTAATTATGGGTTGCTCATCTACACACATACTTATAAGATTATAATTGTTACACTTATCACTCATTCACTTGGCACAATCACTATCACCATGAGCTGTATCTCCTCGCGCATGCCTTGTGATCTGCGAAAAACAACAAACAATCGAATCATTCTTTACTTTTATGCTTTTTATTTCTAAAGTTTACATTTTAGTTTTATTTAAATACATTCAGTTTAATTAAAATTTGTTCTTATTTCAGCACTTGCAGTCAATTCATTCGATGACATGTGAAAACTTTGAGTGTGACAGAGACTTCATTCATAAACACTTTCCTTTAGGCTTACTGTCTGATCGATATCTTAACTTTTAAACTAGCTACAACCGATCTATGCACTTGCAGACATCAACCTATTTTCTGGCACTGTTGTCGGGGATCTAAGCGCTAAGTGTTTGTCTCTTGATATTTCAGGTGTTACTACTACCAAATGGTCTCCCCAGAAGACAAAGGATCTACACGCTCTGGTAGGACATATCTACCAAATTATTTTTAGCGCGTGCCTGTTCAAAGGCACGAAGAAATTATTGAAAACTTTTGAGATCAAAGAAGGTTGAAATTGAAAACCTGGGTGATTTTATGGAAATCATGTCTATTCACAGGACAACTGCCAAGAAACCTGAGAAAACTCTCAGAGAATGCAGTGCTCCGAATCCTTCTTATCTTAAACAACCAATAGAATTTCCTAATCCTGGAGTTAGAGAATATCAATTTGATGGTGAGGTTATTAAAATTTGGCAGGAAAAAGCTTTCAGTGTAAGGGAATATGAGGACCCATGAAGACAACTTAGAGAGTTCGATGATGTGATAACATCAATTGGACCAAAAGGTTTGCCTAGAGATTTCTCCCGTCTAAAATTATTCCGTTAGTCTCTAAAAGGCAAGGCTCTAAACTGGTTATATTCTCTCCCTCATCACATTAATTGCTGGGAAAACTGCATTGCCAAATTCATAAACAAATTTAATCCTTTTAAAAAGGTAACTGAAATTAGAAAGAATATAGGCAACTTTAGTCAGAACATAGGAGAAAACTACCCACAAGCTTGGGATAGATTTTTTGGAATGGTTAATAGTATTCCCAATCATGGCTATTCCAAATCAACTATTTTCCACTTATTTTACCATGGTCTTAATACTCAATGCAGAGAGTTCCTTGATTTATCAGCACGAGGATCAATAAATACTTTAACTGCTAAAGCTTGTTTCGAATTGATGTAAACTAGGGCTAAGAATGATTCTCTTTATAATCCTGAATTTGGTACTAAGCTGTAAAAAGGAATACTTCATATAACCCTAGATCTTATGCCTGAAGTACACAAAATGATGAAATAAAAAGGTATACCTTCTTAACTTGTTAAGGAAAACAACATAGATCTGTTACAGATTTTTACTAAAGAAGATGAAACTAGGAAAGATTTTCAAGAATTAAAACATCGACAAGCCAAATCTCATAATAACCGGCATAAGAAATTTCAAAGACATAAGAAGATTTTAAACAAACTCAAGGAGAGTTATGATGAGATTGGCCAAGAAATAAATTTATATCACAAGTACCTTAGTATGATTGAAACCCAATGTGAAAAAATAGCATCTCGTTATCAAATATTTGTTCAAGATGATATAAATATTCCTGTTTCTACTAATGTTGTTACAAGGGGAGTTGAAGTTGTTATAGGACCATTAGGACCACCAGAATATGAAGATGAGAAAGATCGAGGGAAAAATCCTTGCTCAAATCAAGCCACGAAGATGACACACTAGTGGATCCTCAAGATGAAACTGCTCAAGAAACACAAGACCAAACCTTGGAGGAACAAAATGATGCACATGATGACCGCTATGACTCTGATGCAGAGAATGTTGATCCAAGAGAATAAAAAGAGATAAGCAATGCAGACGACGTTGTTGTAGTAGGAAAGAAGATAAGCGATAAGTAGCAACAAAAGAAAAGAACTAAAGAGCGTGATCCCCCACAAAAGTTAAAAGACAAGAATAAGAAAGGTGAGCAAAAACTTACATATCCAAGTCGGAAAAAGAAAGCACCTGATTAGGTAATCTAGGACTCTTTCAAAAAGGCACTTGGTGATCTCTGTCTAGAAATTCCATTTGCGGATGCAATAAAAGTTCCTATCTATACTAAATTTCTCCATGATATTCTTACTGAAACTGTTGCCATGGTGACCAGTTATCCTACTAATGGGAGGTTATTGTCTAAGTTGGGAGATCTCGGAATACTAACTATTTCATGCTGAATTGGCAAAACTGATATTCACAATGCCTTGTGTGATTTAGGTGAAGGAGTTAGTGTAATTCCATATTCCCTCTATAAAAGGTTAGTATTGGGGGAATATTCCCCTACTTATATCACTTTACATATGGCTAACAAATCCACTAAACAACCCATTGGTATGATTGAGGATGTTCTACTTAGAATAGATGAGCATGTTATTCCCACTGATTTTATTATTCTTGAAATGCCAGAGGATGAAAAATTATCTATAATACCTAGAATCCCTTTTCTTAGTACTTCAGGAGCATCGGTTGATTGTGCCAAGGGAAAAATAATCTTCAATGTATATGATGCTGAAATCATCCAGTATGTTCTAAAGAAGCTAGAAGTAGGAGAAAGGTATATTCCACCGGCAAAACGAGTTCAAGTGGTAAGTGCCCTTGATAAGGGGCAACCTAAGGTAATAATTCAAGAACACAGAGATGGTTGAAATATTCAACCATTCTTAATAAAATGCTTAATGGCTGTCAACCCATCACATTAATAAAATAGTTAAGAATAAAATGTTCATGGTATTCCTAAAACTTTTTCACAGACATCCTTGCGGAAGCACGCCCGTAAAAGATGCAGCTGTCAAAAAGTAGTAGAAATATCGACTGAATAAGCATAGATTAAATGTAAAAATTAAGTTTGAGTTTTATCTGCAAAAACTGGCCTAAACATTATTTTCAGATTAAAAAGTGTATCTCTAATTTTTTTTGGTGAAAAGCATGTTCTCGAAAGTTTGACGACCAACTATACGGCGAGAAATTTTGTTCTCCCTGTATAGTTGCGGCCGTATAGTTATCAACCCCTTCTCACGAATTGTATCTCTGGGGTATCGAAGGTTCAACGACCAACTATATGGCGGGAATATTTTTCCGAACGTATAGTTTTGGTCGTATAGTTAGCAACCCCTTCTCATGAATTGTGTCTCTCGGTACCAAAGGTTTAACGACCAACTATACGGCGAGAAATTTTGTTGTGGCCGTATAGTTCAGATCTGGCAAAGAGAAACCCTAATTTTCACCGCCGCCACAACTATACGGCGGGAACTACATAACACTCCCATATAGTTCCCACCGTATAGTTCGTGTTACCAGTTAAACGCGCTGGCAGAGCTAGGGTTCCTCCTCTTCCTAATTTTTTCTCTCATACTCTCTCTCCAAACTCCTAAAAATCCACCAAGAATTATCGATTCCTCGCAAATTTCGTTTGTTTGAGTTGGGAATCAACATATCAGTATGTTTCTCTCCCTATCCATGCTTTATTTTCACAATTACATGGTTGAAACTCTCACATTGATCTAGTGGATGAACTCAAGCTTTTTGATTTTCCCTTTTTGATTTCTCACGTTAGGATTAAATTTTTCCACATAGAATCGTTCGTATATCATGTAGAAACTATATTCCTAAGGTTTTATGTTGAAATTTTTCAGTACATCAAGATGAACAAGATTGGTGGGCTTTTCCGCAAGAACAAGCGCCAATGTGGTGAGGGCTCGGGACTCCGGGTTGAACTTGACAACAAATATGCCATGGTTTCATCAAGGCGGGTGATGCCCACACGTTGGGAAGATGATGCATTTCTCGCCGCGGCAGGGTTGAGATCAGATTTTGACCACATGTGTGCGAGTGCAGGGTTATGGATCCTCGCCTACGCAAGCCTCTACACCTATGCTGAGATGACCTGGGAGTTCCTTGCCTCCTTCTATGATGACTATAGGGAGAAAGGTAATGCGTGCACGGTGAGCTTCACCATAAACGAGCAGCCATATCAAATTTCTTTCCAAGAATTTTGTGATGCTTTTGGGTTCCCTCATGATGGGGAACCAACTGTTACAAATTTGTATGGCGTCTCAAGCAATGAAACTTGGGAGGGTTATTTCTGTTAACGTTGGCAGGGACTTCTACCAGAATAAGATGTCCACCTTTTAGAACCCGACGATCCTCTACTTCACCTTGTTCCTCGCGAACACTCTATTGGGAAGAGGAGATACTGGTTCCATGGCCAATGCAGACATGTCCATGATCACCAAGGCACTCTTCCCTGATGCTCCATAGATTCCTAATCATGCGGCTCTACTCATCCAGCACCTCCGCCATCAGAGCAACAAAACAAAAGGTGACATTCGCATTGGTGGATTGGTAACCCAGCTTGTCCTAGCCCGCAAAATTCCACTACCTCTTATGCAACCTGTTGACGGCTCCATACTTATGGACGTCAAATATATAACTGCTTGTGTCTTCCTTGGTGTCTACCAAGATAACAAAAAGGTCCGAGCATATCAGTTTGGTTATCCTGATGCCTCACATGATGAGCTGCTGCCGCTGCGTTGTACACAAGCTTTCTCAATTATTGGGAAGGACAACTAGATCCTCACCCAAGACCAAGTGAGGGAGATCATGGCTGAGCTCCAGCCTTACTCCGAAGAGGAGAAAGAAGGAGAAGGAGATCAGCAAAAAGAGAAGGAACAACACAATCCTGGTTGGGAACGACAGCAACAACAACAGGAAGGACCTTGGGACCCTAGCCCAATAAGCAGCAAAAGCAGTAGGGGTTCAACAGCGTCCCCTATCAAGAATTTTTGAAGCTCAATCAACGCGTTGGGGAGATCTACCACACTCTTCAGGGAGTGAATGAGGATGTTAGTTCACTCACTAACAGCTTCTGCCACTTCATGACCAACTTCCCCAACTATGTCTAGCAGTACCCTTACCAGCCACCGAATGACGACAACGACTGGAAATGGCCTAATCTTGGGGGAGGTTTGAAAACCTCCAAACTTTGCATTCATATTTTTATTTCTTCTTTTTATTTATTTTACTTATTTAAAAATTGCATATTTACTTTCAGTTTTGCATTCCTAAATGAAAAACACACCAAAATTAGTCGTAACTTCTATTGCAAATTTGTTTCTTTGTCTCTCTCATAGATTTCCCAATTTTAGGTAACTTGGGAATAGGGAAGTATAGAAGGTTCAACTCAAATACAAGAACGAAGCAAGTAAGAGGAGGTATCACATTCCTTTCGTCGCCTCTTTCGCAATTATAAATTGACCCTACAACTATTTCCTCGCTTGCACTTGAGTCACTCCCCACTTAGCTTGTTATCTTATAACATCTATTCCTTTGCAAGTGTTTCCTTTTTAGCTTTGAAATAATGGGCAATGAACTTGGTTAAAATATTTCCAACATTTTTACAACAAGAAAAATCATCCAAAAGATGACTTGAGTCCATGTTTAACCCAAAGGATTTGATATTAAAAACTACTCAACCCAATTGAGCCTAATGTAATAGACTTGATAACACTTTTGAATGGAATTGTTTGATAAAATCGACGCTTTGAAGTAGTAGAGATTATGACACTATTTTTCTAGTAATTAAAGTAAGATATTGCTTTACGTGTGTCATTACCACACTGTTGTGCTCCATGAGGAACTACTAACTCCGCTGGCCAACGAATGATCTAAATGTGGGAAACCACTTGATTTCGGCTATTGAGTTATTTAAACGTCTATAGCTGCAATGATAGGACGAGTAAAAGTTTTACTTTCCTCACGGTCTCACGTTCCAAGTGAAGTTGTATTACTCCTCTGGCCCATTATTTCTCAACAGTTATCTATTGGCATGGTCACAAATATGCAAAACAGTCCCGATTAACATGTTAAAAACATTGGCATGATTTATCTATGGAAGAGCTGAGATATTTGAAAAGCAAGGAAAGAAAAAAGGTGCTTTGAGAGTCTTGAAAGTTTTAAATTGGAGTAGATGAGTTTTTCTTAAATTGAATGTTTTTGGTGCTAACTTGAATACTCTTAATTGATTAATGAAACAAGAGAAAAAAGTCTTTTACCTCTCAACAAAGAGAGAAATCAAAAGAATTTGTTTCGCTTTCCTAGCTAAACAATTGACACTTGCTCGGGCATATAATTTATTAGTTAGCAAGATATACAAGGTTAGGAAGTGGACTCAGTGCAATCTTGTGAATACTTGTATGATCATGTTTAAGATTGCAGGAATTGTGAAGAAAGGAATTTGGTACCAATTCGGACTTGTAAGTCTCTTAATTTTAGTTTCAAATCTCCGCTATCTTTCTCTATTTTCTTGTCACTCGAGGGCGAGCAACATCTAAGCTTGAGGGATTTGATAGCTGTGAGATTTGATACATTTTTAATGGTTTTTTATTGATGCTTTTCATCTTGATTTGATGGTTTTCTAGATTTACCTAACGCTAATACTTCGATAGCAAAGAAAACATGGTTTTGAGTGTATGTATTAGGTTCTGAACATCAATAAAAGGTTTGAAAATCAAAAATACAATATTTAGGCAAAAACAAGCAAGTCTCTTTTTGGAAGAAACCAAGGATAACAACAAGAAGGTTTAATGACCAACTATACGTCGGGAATATTTTTCCGGCCGTATAGTTGCCGCCACTTTCTTCCTATTAAAAGGAACAACTTTCGTGAAGGAGGCATACACGAAATAATAACACAACATCCGCCATTCCCTCCAGAGGGGAGAAAGAAGAGATCCGGAGAAGAAGGGAAAGACGCTGTTCATCTCGCTCCACGATCTTCAACCTCCTAGCCACAACACCCCCATAGCCATTACTTGTACTTGAGAGAGATAGGGATCTTCACCTTGCAAGATTAGGGTTTGACATTGTTTCTTCCTTATATTGGATTTTGTTGGATTGATTTTCTATTCTTATTGTGGATCTCCACGGTAATATGGAGATGAATTCCTCTTATTTAATTATATCGATGATGCTTTCTTCTCTCATGTGCGAGTAATTTCCTTTGGGCGTGGGATATGTAAGGGATTGGTGAGATGTGATGTGCCTATATATTTTACATTAATTAATGATTGATTTTAATTACTATATTATGTGTGATAGACTATATATGGGATGCCTAATGCTTGTTGTCCAATTAAGGGCCCATACAACATGATGTTTTGTTCTACATAGATAAGATCTTGTTTGCTAGCAGACCGACGACCCCCCGAGTGACACGGGGATGTCAATGGAAAATTAGTTTAACTCGAGGAGCACGAGGAACCACTATGCCTATTGCACTGGTCCGATCCAAGGAGCTTAATTTCTAAGCAACCTAAAGGATCTTAATCGCCTTGTGACTGACCATGGTTTTGGTAACAGACTAGTAGGATTAGTGAAGTTGGGATGCAATCTATCAAGTGGAGTTCCGGCTAATTATGGGTTGCTCGCTTACACACATACTTCTAAGATTATAATTGTTACACTTATCACACATCCACTTGGCACAATCACTATCACCATGAACTGTATATCCCCGCACCTGCCTTGTCATCTCTGGAAAACAACAAACAATCGAATCATTCTTTACTTTTATGCTTTTTATTTCTGAAGTGTACATTTTAGTGTTATTTAAATACATTCAGTTTAATCCAAATTTGTTTTATTTCAACACTTGCAGTCAATTCACTCGAAGACCTGTGACAACTTTGAGTGTGACAGAGACTTCATTCATAAACACTTTCCTTTGGGCTCCCTGTGGGATCGATATCTTAACTTGGAAACTAGCTACAACCGATCTTTCACTTGTAGACATCAGCGCTCTTTGTTGTACCCGGGCCACCGCCAGCCAATGGACCAGCTGCCTCAGCATGGTCCTCCGTCATCGAGGAAGCTCCCGCACCCTCCGACTCTGTTTTGGATGCACTTTATGCCGACATTAGCTTGGACTCGGAAGAGATGGGAATCAACCCAGAAGAATTTGACTCAGTCATGAAGGAGATGGAGGAGGGGACAAATCGCGAGGAGCGGGCCGACAAGTCTGTCACATCTCGCCAGGTGTTTGTTGCCATTGGGAGTGTGATGGAAGAGGACCAAACAAGACCAGCTCCGCCTAAGTCGCAGGACAATGGGAAGGGGCCAGCCGATGATGCCGACAATGTTCGTGCAAAGGCCATGCCCCCTCCTTCTATCCTAGTGCAACAGCCGCAGGAACTCCCTACCCGTTCAAGCAATGCGAACACCGCAAATTCGCCGCCATCAACATCTACGTCTACGGCTTCCCAAATCACTCCAGCTGATAGAGTTATGTATGGCAATCTACTCGTCGAGACCTGACCATAGCCACATACGGAACGTTGTCGAGCTCGACGAGAAGCGCCAGCAGCTATTGGAGGAGGCGTACATAATCGCGGAGTAGGGCACAAAATTAGATTGAGATCTGGCCAAGGTGCCGAAATCGTTCAAGGGAGCTAGATCCATGGAGGTGAGTACAAGACTCTGCTCAAGCAGCAGCAGGCCAAGAAAGCCCCGGCTCACGTCATCAACGAACCTGGTGAAGGGAATATGCCCGAGAGGCAATAATAAAGTGGTTATTATCGTATTCCTTATTTATGATAAATGTTTATTTTACATGCTATAATTGTATTAATACGGAAACGTTAATAACATGTGTGTTTAATAAACAAAAAGGAAGTTCCTAGTTATGGCTCTCTTATAAACTAGCTCGTTGATTAACAAGATGATCAAAGTTTCCTGATCATGGACATTGGATGTTGTTAATAACGAGGTCACAACATTAGTGTAATGATGTTATGAACATTCATCCGAAGTATAGCATTACGATCAAAGTCATTGAGTTTATATTGCTATAACAACTTACGAAGTGATCCTAATCCTTAGACCATGAGATCATGTCAATCACTAACACCGGAAGAGTTTCTCGATGACATCAAACTTCACACCGTAACTGGGTGATTATAAAGATGGCTTCAGAACTACTAAAGTGTTATGTTGAGACCCATGGATCGAGAGTGGAATTTGTTCATCCCGATGACGGATAGATATGCTCTGGGCCCTCTCGGTGATATCACATTGATTAGCTTGCAAGCAAGTGATTTGATCACTAGAATGTTATATCACGGGAACAAGAGAAGAGTGTATGTCGGTAACGAGATCAAACTAGGTATGGAGATACCGATGGTCGAATCTCGGACATGTAATATATCGTGAAACAAAGGGATTAAGATACTAGCATAAAAGGTTCACACGATCACAGAAGTCATCGTTGAATGTGTGGGAGTCAGTATGGATCTCCAGGTCCTGCTACTGATTATTGATCGGAGAAGGGTCTCGATCATGTCCGCATTATTCACGAACCATAGGGTGACACACTTAAGGGATACCGACACCATTCGGAGCAAATGATATGCCAGAAAAAGAAAAGGAAAGCGCAGGAATTTATTTCACTAGACACCAAAACTGTTTCGGTTGAAATTGCTGAAACCGGTTCTGCATGTGAAATTGAAATGTTGTAAGGGGTTTTATGTGAATGTTTGTTAATTAAAGTAATTAACAAAATTCTGAATAAATAAATAAAAGATTTTTATTTGAATGAGAGCTTGCATTAAATTTGGTGCAAATTTAATGCATGTGAGTGGATTTTTGAGTGGAGGATTTTTAATGGGAGTGGAGGCTTTTCATTTTGAGTGGGAGCACCACCCACATGAATGTGGAAGAGGTGGGGGCAGCCCCATGGCTGGGCGCCATGCCCCTTGGGTGCCCCCCTCTCCCCTATAAAAGGCCCCCCTCTCTTGCTCTCAAAGTACACCTCCTCGCGAAGGATCTCTCTCCCCCCTTTAGAATTTCCCCATGGTCTCGGATCAGCGAGATACATGTTCCCGGTGGCTTTTTCTGGAAGGATTTGTTGCTTCCGCTGCTTCGCTGGAGTGAGGGCGCGGAGGTTGTCGGGGTACCCGTACGTGTGTGCGATCAGGGATGCACCACTGCTTTGAGGTGCTGGACTTGATCGTGCTGGACCAGATGGACTTCATCACTATCTTGAGATCGGCAAGCGTTCGTCTACATCATCCACGAGTACAGCCTCGTTAACGCTATTCGGTCTTCGAGGATATGTATTCTATGGATGTATATCCACCCGTTGCTTGTATCTAGTAGATAGATCTTGGTACATAGATGTTCCCATCGTAGGAATTTTTTTGTTTTCTATGCTGCTGTCACATCCCAAGATTTTCCAAATCTTGTAATGTGAAAAAGAAATGAATAAAATAAAACTTTGTTGATTTTGAGGGTGAGAAGAAACTTTTTGAATCCAATTGGAAACTTTCAGAACCTATTTTGGATTAAATAAAATCCTAAAGGGATTTAAAAAGTTAAATAAACAATAAAGTTAAAAATATTTGGAATTACTATTTTGAATCTTTTAATAAAAAGATTTGGTTTCAAAAGAAAAGATAGATTTATAAATAAGGATTATTTATAGAGCCAAATTAAACCTTGGCCAAACCTTTTGAAATAAAATATTTCTATTTGATAAAAATAGTAAAGGTTTATTTAAATAAAATGATAAGGATTTAATATCCAAGATTATTAAAAATTAAAGTTTTACTATTTCAATTAAAACATCAAAACTTATTTTATTTTAAATAAGTTTTCCAAGTATTCTTTATTTTTAAATAAAACCTACTGATTTGGTTTTGATAATATTTTAGATTTCAAAATGGAGATTTTAAATAAATCAAAACCCATTTGATTTAATAACAAAGGTCTATTTTATTTAATTATAAATGGACCCTAAAATAAAAATATTATTATATTTTGGGAATTGGTTTATGTTGCTAAACAGAACCAAATTCAATTGAAATGTTTGGTGAAAGTCTGATTTAATTTGAATGTTTGATTGGTTGTTTGAAATTCAAAACAGAAAATATAATTGGAAAAGAATAAAACATTCAGGAAGAAAAAAATGGAAACAGACCTGACCCAACTAAGCCAGCCCAACAAGGCCCAGTACCAGCCCAGCTTCTCTCCCTTCCGAAGAAAATGTTTCACACTCGGTTTTTAACCCGCGCAGACACTGACTGGTGGACCCACTTTTCCCTCTCACTCCCTCGCTGACACCAGACCCCACACAGCCAGCTCACCCCCTTCTTCCTCGCGCCGATTACTCCCTGCCGTTGCAGCCATTACTCCGGCGATCAATACACGTTGATTCCAAGAATTTGCGCCACATTTCGCCGGATCGCGCTTCTATTAACCCTGGCCTCCTCTCCATTTCCCCTCACGCCTCCCTCTCTACCTTTGGCCGGACGAATTTCTCCGCGCACCCTCACTGCTCCGACCACCGTCCCCAGCCAATTCCGGCCCAACCTCGCCACCCCTTGCCTTCCTGAGCACACGACCGTGATCCCCACTCCAAGGCGCTTCTCCCTGTACCTCCCATTCAATCGCGGGCGCCCCTGAGTGTCGACTTCGGCAACCTCTGACCGCGCCGCCGCGTCTGCTACTTCTCCGGCGAAGTTCCCTGGTAAGACAGACCACCCCGCGCCTTCTCGATCACGCACGTGTCATCGCCTCGACCATGCGCATCTAACCATGCTCTCTGTTTGCCCCCTTGTGATCCGTAGCGTCGACCCCGACCACGAACAGGACCATCTGACGCCGACGACGACTCCGGCGAGCGATTACTCCCGTCCCCGTGCACCCCTTGCTTCCTCGAGAGCACCTTGAGCACCACCACGACCACGCGTACACGGTGAGACCCTCCCCTGTCTTCTTTGCTTCCTAGAACTGCCGCTAGCCCACCGTCCAAGCGTGCACCGCCATCTGCCGCTGCTAGCGCCGCCAGTTACTGGTTGAGCTGCTATGAGCCGTGCGATGCAAATCGTTTGGCTAGGAATAGAACCTGAGCGAAAGGGTATGGGTCATTCCGCGCCGTGCGATTAAGTGAAATCCAACGCCCCGCAGAGCATGATCCACCCGAACCGGTATCGACCAGTAGAAACGCGACGCGTGGCCAGTCTGTGATTTAAAACAAAGTTTGAAATCAGATTTGTTTGCAAATTTGAAAACCCTGTAAATTTAGTTCCACACGTCCAAATTTTGCAAACTTTATATCAATGGAATCAGTGTAACAATCCCTAGCCAACCATGCAATTTTTTTAGTAAAAAGCTTCTGGTAAAATGATTGTTTTTGCAGAAACATTTGTATGCTTGTTTAGGTTATAAAAATTGTTCAAAAATGATTTTGGGAATAAAATCTTTTGCAAGTGGTGTATTTTGAACCTACTGACCATAGGAATCACTTTGTGGTTTCAAAAATATATTTGGTGAAGGAAAAGAATGATCCTTTGATTTAAAACCAATTCTAGTCAAATAAAAATATAGTTTATTTAGTAAAAATGGTTTTGAAGGAAAACCTTTGGGAAATGTTTTGTTTTATACTCTCTGACCCTAAACACCAAGTTTTATGGTGTGAAAACATATTTTGTGAACCCTATAGATTAATGCCTCAGTAAAAACATTTTTACACCACATAAAATGATACCTTGTTTTGGAAATGGTTTTTGAAGTGAAATCTTTTACAAATGACTTTGCCACTCTATAAAAATAACCATTAGGTGTTTTAAAATGTTTATGTCCCATTAGGAACCACTTGTACAAATAAAACAAACCTTGGCATGCTTGCATGCATTATCTTAGTTCTATGATTTTATGTGATGTTTTGCTTGAATGGTAGATTGAACTTGTGCCTTGCTTGATTGAATTGTAGTGACTTGAAGAGTGTGATTGTAGCAAGGACAAGGAGTGAACTTATACTCTACCAAAAAGGCAAGTGATGCTTCATACTTTTTGTCCCATTACTTTCACTATGCATTAGTGATTTTTCTAAGTAAAACTTGCATGGAATTTTTGCTAAGTATAAACCTTGCTATAGGAAAACCTAGTAGATGAAACCTTAGTAGAAATTTTCCTAAGTTAAGATTCCTACTACTATCAAGCTTAGTTTAGCTAATAGAAAACAAGGGTGGAATATATATCCATACTATGGAAAAATTTCTAAGTCTGAGGACTTGTGTTTTTGTTTAATAAAACAACTAAGTTAATGAATCACCTGGGTGGAATGGTAATTGCTTGGTGGTTTTAGGTTGAGTGGTTACACAAGGCCAGGGGACTGGTGAACCTTATGTATCTCACTTGTGGATGGCCACCAAGGAACAAAGAGATTTGAGATGTCAAATGTTGAGAAGCTTCAAGTGCAACCACTTGGCAATATGGGCTCTTCCTGGATCAAATAGGTTGCAAGAACTTAGCCATATGGACAGTTGGTGGTAGAGTTTGATAGGTTGGAACGCGTCCATTTTGGTCTAAGGGAAGGCTTCTGAAAGATTTTGTCTTGGTGAAACCAAGTCTTGTGGGGAAAGTGCACCACCTCTGCAGAGTGTAAAATCTAAGTACTTAGCCATGTCCCTGGTAAAGGACAATTTGAGCATCAAGACATGGAAGCAATCTAGAATCTCATCATTCAAATTTCAAAGTTAAAAACTTGTTGTTGAACAACGGTTAAAGGATCTTCAATCTTTTGATTGGGAGAAATGATTTTGTCAAGCAAAAACTTAGTGTTTTCAAATGTTAAGGAAAAATCTATTTTGAGCAATGCAAGCCTCAACTCCACTAGCCAAATGCATATAGATAATAGACTCCACTATACTACCATAGTATCACTTGCCAATACAATTCAAATGTATTGACCCTTTTAGGCTGTAACTTGTGATGTTGCCGGTTTGATTGATTTAGTGAAGTGTGTTGATTAGGATTACAAAGTCTACAACCAACATGTCTGCCTGTGGCACTTTGAAGATGAAGGACCCCATGCTTATAGATATTCTGCTGCAATGTAATGTAATAGCCAAATGAGCTATGTAAGATGTAATAAAATTACGTTATTCCTGGTTATAAAGTTGTATTATGACCTTTGTTTCTTGATATTACATCTTAACTATGGATGCTAGCTATTGATCCAGGGACTAGCATTGTAAACACAGGGGATTCTACCTTATTAAAGGTTGGGACCCTTACAGATGGTATCAGAGCATTGTGTTGCCTGTAGGATTTGTAAACCTAGGATTGGACAAAACCCTTAGATAAATAGGAGTTGTATTTGTTCCAAAATTTATTTACAAACAATCTTGTAAACTCTTTCCTCAACCATTTTGGTTTCAACTCTACATCTCTTCTACTTCAACTTGATGGAAAAACCTACCCCATGACCAAAGACTTCACCATGTGCAAAGGACATCTTCAACTCTAATGACTTCAACATCTTCATCATATTCACCAAGGACTTCAACCTTGGATATCACTAAGGACAAGTGAGACAAGAAATCTTGCTCAAGGATTTGGAGACTAAGGAAACACAAATTAGAAAAAGCCATCATCACCTTTGAAGTTTTGTGACCAAGAGTTTTCCCAAGAAAACCATGATCTCATGGAAGAAGGATCAACCAAGAAGGATGGAAAGATCACAAGTGAACCATATAGATGGACTACCATATTTTGTTTAAGTCAAACACACCAACTTATGTGGTGTAACAAAAATATTTTTGGTTGCCTAAAATATGCTTGAAACTTGTTGTTTGAGTGGAATGTTTGTTTGTGATTGCTTGCACAATGCTTGTGTGAATTGTGATGGGTGTGATTAGAATTATTCCCTTGGAAATATTTTTGCCTATTCTAATCCC
The DNA here is from genome assembly GCA_023614405.1 of Avena insularis. Classification (NCBI taxonomy): domain Eukaryota; kingdom Viridiplantae; phylum Streptophyta; class Magnoliopsida; order Poales; family Poaceae; genus Avena; species Avena insularis. The sequence continues at coordinate 227,340,280 of CM042689.1, read as the reverse complement.
AATTCAACCCAAATAGATGACTACTCCAAGAGACTCCAACATCAAGGATGGTGACACCAACAACAACCAAGAGGGAAACATGAGAGAACTTATAGCAACCCAAAACCAGTTGAGCCAAGAGACAACTCAGCTTTTAGCCAACAACAGTGGACTAGACCCAGCCATACAAAGGATTTTGAAACTTCAATCCCAATTGTTGCAAGGATTGGTTACTCAAATGATCAACATGAGAGAAAACTTTTCCCAAAGAGCTAATGACAACAAGGATGACAAAGATGTTATTCTAGAGGGAACCCAAGTTTGTAATAATTGTGGAGACAAGGATCATACATCCAAGGAGCATTAAGACCAATGCCCCAAGAAGAGAGAAAGATTTCCTACCTATGAGAAAACATATGAAGAACATGAACTAAAAGAACTCCTAGCTTTGGACAGACCCAAAAAAGAAAAAGAAGGACAAAATCCAGTTGCAATGTTACAATTGCAAAGAGATGGGACACTATGCCAGTGAATGCCCAGAAAAGAAGAAGAACCAAGGAAACAAACAAGAGGAAATGATACCAAAGGAAAAGAAAGATTTTAGCCAAGTGATGTTCAACCACTTAAAAGAGTTAGGACATTATGTACCATATTGTCCAGAGAAGCCACCTCAAGACCTCATCCTTATCACATGTTTCAAATGCAAGGAACTAGGCCACTATGCAAACTTCTGTCCAGGAAAGTTACACCAAGATCCCAAGCAAGCCAAGATGTAATGTAGTTGGAAAATTTTTAAGGGTGGTAGTACCCTAGATGCTTTGAGCCAATTTGTAACCCTAGCCTTCCCAAATCTCGGGACGAGATTTATTTTAAGGGTGGTAGCCTGTCACATCCCAAGATTTTCCAAATCTTGTAATGTGAAAAATAAATGAATAAAATAAAACTTTGTTGATTTTCAGGGTGAGAAGAAACTTTTTGAATCCAATTGGAAACTTTCAGAACCTATTTTGGATTAAATAAAATCCTAAAGGGATTTAAAAAGTTAAATAAACAATAAAGTTAAAAATATTTGGAATTACTATTTTGAATCTTTTAATAAAAAGATTTGGTTTCAAAAGAAAAGATAGATTTATAAATAAGGATTATTTATAGAGCCAAATTAAACCTTGGCCAAACCTTTTGAAATAAAATATTTCTATTTGATAAAAATAGTAAAGGTTTAATTAAATAAAATGATAAGGATTTAATATCCAAGATTGTTAAAAATAAAAGTTTTACTATTTCAATTAAAACATCAAAACTTATTTTATTTTAAATAAGTTTTCCAAGTATTCTTTATTTTTAAATAAAACATACTGATTTGGTTTTGATAATATTTTAGATTTCAAAATGGAGATTTTAAATAAATCAAAACCCATTTGATTTAATAACAAAGGTCTATTTTATTTAATTATAAATGGACCCTAAAATAAAAATATTATTATATTTTGGGAATTGGTTTATGTTGTTAAACAGAACCAAATTCAATTGAAATGTTTGGTGAAAGTATGATTTAATTTGAATGTTTGATTGGTTGTTTGAAATTCAAAACAGAAAATATAATTGGAAAAGAATAAAACATTCAGGAAGAAAAAATGGAAACAGACCTGACCCAACTGAGCCAGCCCAACAAGGCCCAGTACCAGCCCAGCTTCTCTCCCTTCCGAAGAAAATGTTTCACACTCGGTTTTTAACCCGCGCAGACACTGACTGGTGGACCCACTTTTCCCTCTCACTCCCTCATGACACGGACCCCACAGCCAGCTCACCCCTTCTTCCTCGCTGACACTCCCTCGTTGCAGCCATTACTCCGGCGATCAATACACGTTGATTCCGTGAATCGTTACTCGCCGGGATCGCCCTATTAACCGCCCTGGCCTCCTCTCCATTTCCCCTCACGCGCCTCCCTCTCTCTGCCCCCAGGCCGGACGAATTTCTCCGCGCACCCTCACTGCTCCGACCACCGTCCCCAGCCAATTCCGGCCCAACCTCGCCACCCCTTGCCTTCCTGAGCACACGACCGTGATCCCCACTCCAAGGCGCTTCTCCCTGTACCTCCCATTCAATCGCGGGCGCCCCTGAGTGTCGACTTCGGCAACCTCTGACCGCGCCGCCGCGTCTGCTACTTCTCCGGCGAAGTTCCCTGGTAAGACAGACCACCCCGCGCCTTCTCGATCACGCACGTGTCATCGCCTCGACCATGCGCATCTAACCATGCTCTCTGTTTGCCCCCTTGTGATCTGTAGCATCGACCCCGACCACGAACAGGACCATCTGACGCCGACGACGACTCCGGCGAGCGATTACTCCCGTCCCCGTGAGCCCCTTGCTTCCTCGAGAGGACCTTGAGCACCACCACGACCACGCGTACACGGTGAGACCCTCCCCTGTCTTCTTTGCTTCCTAGAACCACCGCTAGCCCACCGTCCGAGCGTGCACCGCCGTCTGCCGCCGCTAGCGCCGCCAGTTACTAGTTGAGCTGCTCTGAGCCGTGCGATGCAAATCGTCTGGCTAGGAATAGAACCTGAGCGAAAGGGTATGGGTCATTCCGCGCTGTGCGATTAAGTGAAATCCAACGCCCCGCAGAGCACGATCCACCCGAACCGGTATCGACCAGTAGAAACGCTGACAGCTGGCCAGCTGTGATTTAAAACAAAGTTTGAAATCAGATTTGTTTGCAAATTTGAAAACCCTGTAACTTTAGTTCCACACGTCCAAATTTTGCAAACTTTATATCAATGGAATCAGTGTAACAATCCCTAGCCAACCGTGCAATTTGTTTAGTAAAAAGCTTCTGGTAAAATGATTGTTTTTGCAGAAACATTTGTATGCTTGTTTAGGTTATAAAAATTGTTCAAAAATGATTTTGGGAATAAAATCTTTTGCAAATGGTGTATTTTGAACCTACTGACCATAGGAATCACTTTGTGGTTTCAAAAATATATTTGGTGAAGGAAAAGAATGATCCTTTGATTTAAAACCAATTCTAGTCAAATAAAAATATAGTTTATTTAGTAAAAATGGTTTTGAAGGAAAACCTTTGGGAAATGTTTTGTTTTAAACTCTCTGACCCTAAACACCAAGTTTTATGGTGTGAAAACATATTTTGTGAACCCTATAGATTAATGCCTTAGTAAAAACATTTTTACACCACATAAAATGATACCTTGTTTTGGAAATGGTTTTTGAAGTGAAATCTTTTACAAATGACTTTGCCACTCTATAAAAATGACCATTAGGTGTTTTAAAATGTTTATGTACCATTAGGAACCACTTGTACAAATAAAACAAACCTTGGCATGCTTGCATGCATTATCGTAGTTCTATGATTTTATGTGATGTTTTGCTTGAATGGTAGATTGAACTTGTGCCTTGCTTGATTGAATTGTAGTGACTTGAAGAGTGTGATTGTAGCAAGGACAAGGAGTGAACTTATACTCTACCAAAAAGGCAAGTCATGCTTCATACTTTTTGTCCCATTACTTTCACTATGCATTAGTGATTTTTCTAAGTAAAACTTGCATGGAATTTTTGCTAAGTATAAACCTTGCTATAGGAAAACCTAGTAGATGAAACCTTAGTAGAAATTTTCCTAAGTTAAGATTCCTACTACTATCATGCTTACCTTAGATAATAGAAAACAAGGGTGGAATATATATCCATACTATGGAAAAATTTCTAAGTCTGAGGACTTGTGTTTTTGTTTAATAAAACAACTAAGTTAATGAATCACCTGGGTGGAATGGTAATTGCTTGGTGGTTTTTGGTTGAGTGGTTACACAAGGCCAGGGGACTGGTGAACCTTGTGTATCTCACTTGTGGATGGCCACCAAGGAACAAAGAGATTTGAGATGTCAAATGTTGAGAAGCTTCAAGTGCAACCACTTGGCAATATGGGCTCTGCCTGGATCATATAGGTTGCAAGAACTTAGCCATATGGACAGTTGGTGGTAGAGTTTGATAGGTTGGAACGCGTCCATTTTGGTCTAAGGGAAGGCTTCTGAAAGATCTTGTCTTGGTGAAACCAAGTCTTGTGAGGAAAGTGCACCACCTCTACAGAGTGTAAAATCTAAGTACTTAGCCATGTCCCTGGTAAAGGACAATTTGAGCATCAAGACATGGAAGCAATCAATAATCTCATCATTCAAATTTCAAAGTTAAAAACTTGTGGTTGAAGAAGGGTTAAAGGATCTTCAATCTTTTGATTGGGAGAAATGATTTTGTCAAGCAAAAACTTAGTGTTTTCAAATGTTAAGGAAAAATCTATTTTGAGCAATGCAAGCCTCAACTCCACTAGCCAAATGCATATAGATAATAGACTCCACTATACTACCATAGTATCACTTGCCAATACAATTCAAATGTATTGACCCTTTGTGGCTGTAACTTGTGATGTTGCAGGTTTGATTGATTTAGTGAAGTGTGTTGATTAGGATTACAAAGTCTACAACCAACATGTCTGCCTGTGGCACTTTGAAGATGAAGGACCCCATGCTTATAGATATTCTGCTGCAATGTAATGTAATAGCCAAATGAGCTATGTAAGATGTAATAAAATTATGTTATTCCTGGTTATAAAGTTGTATTATGACCTTTGTTTCTTGATATTACATCTTAACTGTGGATGCTAGCTATTGATCCAGGGACTAGCATTGTAAACATAGGGGATTCTACCTTATTAAAGGTTGGGACCCTTACAGCTGCGAACCCTACAGTGGTATCAGAGCCAGATCTATGCGTAGATGCTTTGCACGGGTAGTACACATATGAGTATGTGGGCGATGATGATCATTTTATTGCTTCTTAGTTGTACTTTGGATATTGGTAGCATAGTGGGATGAAGCGGCCCGGACAAACTTTACATGTCCTCGCACATGAGACCTGTTCCACGCTTGACATGCAACTAGTTTGCATAAGTGGCTAGCGGGTGTCTATCTCTCCTACTATAGTCAATATCTAATTTGCAACGAGTTGTCAACAATTTGATTATCCTCGTTGTGGTTCATGTTCGTAGGTAAGAACGGTTCTATCTTCGAAAGCCCTAAGGCACGTAAAACTTGCAATGGATAAATTAGAGGCGTCTAGTTTAGATTGTTGCTGGGATAGTGTTATGATATGGTGATGTTGTAAGTAGAAGTATGAAATGATACTCTTACAACACACATAACGTGTAATCTCCATACACCTTGGACTTACACATATAGGTATGATAGTGATCATACCACGGTGCACATGATAGAGATCATATGCGGGAACCATATCATTCCACTAATAAACATGTGATGTTTGATAGCATCTTATATTGCTTGTTTGGCGTTTTATTAGCATAATAAGATGATCCCTCATTTAGATATCAAGATAAGAATGTGTTCTTCCTTAAGTATGCACCGACAATGTTTCGTCGCTTCAAGACATCACATGATGATCGGGTGTACTTGAATCCACGAGCACATCTCGGGTGTAAGACAGTTACACACTCGAATACTAAGGTTCTTACTTGGCGAGCCTAGCATGTACAGACATGGCCTCGGAACACGGACCGAAAGGTTAAGCATGAGTCATATAGTAGATATGATGCCCATTTGATGCTCGCCTTTGAAGCTACACCGACTCACGTGATGATCGGACTTGGTGTAGTGGATTTGGTTCATGTAATCACCAAAAAGGCACGAGGGATGTCGTTTTGGAGTGGGAGTTCATTTCTAATTTGGATTAGTAGAACTCAATTTATCATAAATTTAATAAAAGTGAATTTGCATAATTGTTGTAGTCATTGGCATTCGTTCACCACCTTATGCATAGTTGTAATTGAGATAATAGAACTATAGAATTCTGGATATTTACTTTACGAACTGGTATCGTATTGTGTTGAGTGTCAATCTAAAGTTTAAAGGCCTATTGCAAACTTTTAGCAAACTCTATTTACTCCGTGAAATTTAATAGTTGGTATTAAATCGAGAGTAACAATTCCAGTGTTAGTATCTTAAGTATCTTGTTTGCCTCCATGATTCTTGATTTAAATATCGAGATTATCTAGGAGCTGAAAGAATTGTTTCAGAAACCATCATGTGTGGCAGATATAACGATATCTAAAACAATGTTTTGGTTGCAATATGATAGAGTATAATATATGTTCTCATATTGGCTGAGAATTTATGAAGGTTGAAGATGCTAGACATCCTAATCATCCAAAAGGGTTTTGGAAAGTAATGTTATACTCACGATTCACCTTTATAAGCTACAGTAGCTTGATCATGAAAGTCGTCATGATAAGGATGAATAGAAGATGTATGTAAAGTGTTTACTACACTAAAAAGATTACTAAAGAAAGGATTTTGAAAGAATACTGATCATTTGATGATGGTGATCTACTTCAAAGTGCAAGTCCAAAGGTATTATTATTTGAATATACACGCTTTGGACTATGTGTCATGTATATGGCGCCACTTTTGATATTGATAGATTCTTTTAAAAAGGAAAGGGAAATGCTGAAAGAGAATCTATAAAATATATTTGGCAGAAAAGAAAAGATTGGAAATATCCAATTTAGGTATATGGATGATATACATGTTATGGTTGTATTCTTTGCTTGTTAAACAATGTGGTTCTTGGGTATTGGATACCGAATTGGTTGGTATGAAATTTCATACGGAACAACGCAATTCATGAACCACAATGGCCTAAGTAACTAGCAAGAGAATATGTGATGATGTTCATCGAAAACAAACAAACCGTTGTTTGTATTTCTCGTTGATATCAAAGCTTGACTTCAAGATTTGTTTTAATAATTGTTATTTAAATCAGGTATTTTGAGAATAAAGGTTGTTCAAATAATTACCTTATTCCATATAAGATCGATGATTTACAAATCTAGTTGGAGAAATCGCATCCATAAAGCCTAATGCTCAAATGTCGCAAGACAAATGATTGAAAGATCACTTACGAAGTGACATCGCCGTTTAAATTATATCGGAAAGAAAACATGAAGAATCTCCATATTCATGGATTTTTGGATTCTTTGATTTGATCAAGTGACGCTTATGAGACTTTCCTCGGGATAATTAAAACTTCGTTCAAAGGCCAAAGGATAACGATCGTCTAAATTATTGGAATTAATACATATCGATGTATGTAGTCCATTAAGTATAGTCGTAAGCGATGGATTTCAACTTCATATGCTTTCTCTGGAAATTTGAGTGAATATTCACTTAATGAGAAAGAAGTATGAAATATTTGAAAATGTTCATAGACTTTCAAGATGAAGTGGAAAATCATTGTGACAAGAAAATAAATGGTTTATGATTTTATCATAAGGGATTTATTTGAGTTACAAGTGTAACAAGAAAATAAATGAATTATGATTTTATCATAAAGGGATTTATTTAAGTTGCAAGTTTAGCAAAACACCTAGATTTACATCTCCCGAAACACCATAGGAGTATGGAGTGTTTGAGATTTGTAATGAAACCTTGTTTGACATGGTGGGGTCAAAGGTGTTATTTATAAAACTGCCATTATGTTTTAAAAGATTAAAGCTTTAGAGACTACCGCTTTTACACTGAAAAGAGCTCCATCTTGATCCGTTGAAATGACACCATATGAGTTATGGTTTGGGGTAAAACCCAAGTTGTCATTTCTTAAAATTTGGTATGCTAAACATAATTAAGATGTTTACAACCGAAGTCGAATGAGCATGTCTTTGTAGGTTATTTCGAATAACAATTAGTTATTCCTCCATAACATCAAGGACAAAAGGGTTTGTCGCTTGAAACGTGAAGTTTCTTGAAGAAGGAATTTTTCATAAAAGTTAAGTGGGAGGACAATAGAACTTTGATAAGGTTAACGAACCTTAGCTAAATGTGCTGAGTTGTGCAGCGCCGGAAATTGTTCCGAAGGCTGGCATAATACTCATAGATTATGTGCCTCAAAGGTTGTGGTCACGGAGATCTAAGTTCTTATTGAACCAAGTCGGTCGAATAAACAATCCAATACTAAGATTTGAGAGTAAATCGTTATTGTTTGACAATGATGAACCGACTATATGCAAATAAGCGATGATGGGCCCTAACTCCGTCAAATGGCTTGAAGCCATAAAATCCGTGATAAGTCCATACACGATAAATCAAGTTTTGAACTTGGAAGACCCTCCGGAAAGGTGTAAAAACCTATCGGTCGTATTTGGATCTATAAAGAAACAGACATGGATGTTTCACATCTATGAAAAATAGTCGACATGTCGTAAAGTATTTTATGACAATCTTCAAGGAGTTGACTATGACAAGATTTGATCTTTCATAGCGATATTTAGTCTCGACGGATTAAACTAGCAACCACTACATATAATTTGATATATGGTAGATGAATAAACAAAACAAAGTTCTTCTAATAGAATGGTTACCTAGGACGTGTACATGACACGATCCAAAGGGTTTTGTTAATTCAAAGGATGCTAAAAAAGGCATGCAAACTTCAATGGTTGAAGTAAGCATCGCGGAGTTGGAATCTTCACCGTGATGAAAAAGAGTTTTCATCAAGAGACGATGAAGATGCTTGCATTTGCAAGAAATTAAGTGGGAGCGCTAAGACATATTTCTAATACATTTTGTGGAGGACATCTTGTTGATTAGAAATGATATATCTTTTATTGACAAAGGTTAAGAATTTCATTTCGATGAAATACTTAGGCAAAACCCGAATATTTAGCATGAATATCTATAGTGGATAGACTGTGACGCTAATATGTTTATGCCAAACGTACATATATGAGATATTGAAGGAGTTCAATATAGAAACGACTAGAAACAGTTCTTGTCGCATGGAAAGGAATTGAATCAAGATTCAAGTGTATTGACACTTGATAAGTGAAACAAGATTCAAGTGCTTTGACACTTGATGAGTGAAATCACAAGGATGTTTTGATCAATCATACCATGATATGTACACATCCAGATATGTCCTATGCTCTAAGTGTTATGAGCATATACCAGAATGAATCATAAAATGATCATTAGACGATAGTGAGGATATTCTTATGATCTTTTGGAAGAACTAAGAATATATTTGTGTAGAGGTGACAAACAATTACAAATAGTTCAGTGTAAAGCGTTACATTGATACTAGTTTTGTCGCAAGATACAAATTAAGTTTATCTCAATTTAAACTATGAGTGGCACAATGTAATGGAAAGGAGATTCCATGATGTATTTGGAAGAGTTCCAAAGTTAAGACATTGTGACGAATATTACAACAAAAGGCTAAGTATATAACTGCTATAGTAGCAGCAAAGGAGGGAATTTGTGTCAAGTAGTTTGTTATCAAACTAAGGTGTGGTTCGCAATGGGCTAACACTAAAGATATATTGTACGACAATAGTATCGACGTGTTTTAACCCCAAGGAACTAAAGGTCTCACCAAAAGACCAAATTTATACAATGCCATCTCATTGAGAATGAGTGATGCGTGAAGACGCAAAGACATGCAAATACACACGAACCTGAAAGCGTCATATCCGTAGATTATGTTAACCACTTGCAGTTGCGTATATGGAACACCATAAAGCCATATGTGTTCAATACACAAAGTTTTCAAACTAGATTATTGTCTCTAGTGCAAGTGGGAGACTGAAGGGAATATGCCCGAGAGGCAATAATAAAGTAGTTATTATCGTATTCCTTAGTTATGATAAATGTTTATTTTACATGCTATAATTGTATTAATACGGAAATGTTAATACATGTGTGTTTAATAAACAAAAAGGAAGTTCCTAGTTATGCCTCTCTTATAAACTAGCTCGTTGATTAACAAGATGATCGAAGTTTCCTGATCATGGACATTTGCTGTTGTTAATAACAAGGTCACAACATTAGTGTAATGATGTGATGAACATTCATCCGAAGTATAGCATTACGATCAAAGTCATTGAGTTTATATTGCTATAACAACTTACGAAGTGATCCTAATCCTTAGACCATGAGATCATGTCAATCACTAACACCGGAAGAGTTTCTCGATGACATCAAACGTCACACTGTAACTAGGTGATTATAAAGATGTCTTCAGAACTACTAAAGTGTTATGTTGAAACCCATGGATCGAGAGTGGAATTTGTTCATCCCGATGACGGATAGATATGCTCTGGGCCCTCTCGGTGATATCACATTGATTAGCTTGCAAGCAAGTTATTTGATCACTAGAATGTTATATCACGGGAACAAGAAAAGAGTGCATGTCGGTAACGAGATCAAACTAGGTATGGAGATACCGATGATCGAATCTTGGACATGTAATATATCGTGAAACAAAGGTATTAAGATACTAGCATAAAAGGTTCACACGATCACAGAAGTCATCGTTGAATGTGTGGGAGTCAGTATGGATCTCCAGGTCCCGCTACTGATTATTGATCGGAGAAGGGTCTTGATCATGTCCGCATTATTCGCGAACCATAGGGTGACACAATTAAGGGATACCGACACCATTCGGAGCAAATGATATGCCAGAAAAAGAAAAGGAAAGCGCAGGAATTTATTTCACTAGACACCGAAACTTTTTCGGTTGAAATTGCTGAAACTGGTTCTGCATGTGAAATTGAAATGTTGTAAGGGGTTTTATGTGAATGTTTGTTAATTAAAGTAATTAACAAAATTCTGAATAAATAAATAAAAGAGTTTTATTTAAATGAGAGCTTGCATTAAATTTGGTGGAAATTTAATGCATGTCAGTGGATTTTTGAGTGGAGGCTTTTTAATGGGAGTGGAGGCTTTTCATTTTGAGTGGGAGCTCCACCCACATGAATGTGGAAGAGGTGGGGGCAGCCCCATGGCTGGGCGCCATGCCCCTTGGGTGCCCCCCTCTCCCCTATAAAAGGCCCCCTCTCTTCCTCTCAAAGTACACCTCCTCGCGAAGGATCTCTCTCCCCCCTTTAGAATTTCCCCATGGTCTCGGATCAGCGAGATACATGTTCTCGGTGGCTTTTTCTAGAAGGATTTGTTGCTTCCGCTGCTTCGCTGGAGCGAGGGCGCGGAGGTTGTCGGGGTACCCGTACGTGTGTGCGATCACGGATGCACCACTGCTTTGAGGTACTGGACTTGATCGTGCTGGACCAGATGGACTTCATCACGATCTTGAGATCGGCAAGCGTTCGTCTACATCATCCACGAGTACAACCTCGTTAATGCTATTCGGTCTTCGAGGGTATGTATTCTATGGATGTATATCCACCCGTTGCTTGTATCTAGTAGATAGATCTTGGTACATAGATGTTCCCATCATAGAAATTTTTTTGTTTTCTATGCTGCGAACCCTACACTTGGTATATGACGCAACTTGGGGTAAGATCCTTCAAAGCCGGAAAAAGCTAAGTCATACATTCACAACGATGGAACGAAAGTCATGCCCACGCCCTCAGTCAATTTGGCTGTCACCAAGACTCTACTAGAGCAGGATAGATCCCCCGCGGCTGCGGAATAGGTCCATGACCTCGTCACCAAGGTTCTCAAATAGCAGGAAAAGGCCACCTCTCGGAGGTTATATTCTCACCCCGCATATTGCTAGTCTAGCGCACCTAAGCAGCCAAGGGCGAGATCTTCTCACGATGTCGGATCTCTAACGGGTTCATCAAAATGAAGGCGGAGGGACGCACGCAACAAGGCTGAAGCTATTCCCATATCTTTCAACCACGGATGCAAGGATCACCCTCGTCTCTCACCCCCACCACCCTGATCTTCCCGTCATCACGAAGACTCAAAATATCACCAGCGCATGATCATGCCTCCACCTAGACGCTCCTAGGGAGGCATCGTCATCTGCGACAATGTAGAGCAGCCTTGTCATGACAGAGAGCACAATGGCAACCACGGGCACAGGAGCAGGTCGCTCCATGACCCTCCGCGTCCGACAAGCAACCGCGACAGGCATGAGGAGTCGCTGGAGGGCAATTGAAAGAAGGCTAACCCACTGCCACCTCTGCCCCATCGCCCCCTAGTAGCCACCATGGCGGAGGAGGACCGCGTCGTTCACGCAGCCCTTCCTGTGGAGGCAACAAGAAAATAGCAAGCCCGGAGGCATACGATGCACGTTCTCGATTGAAAAAGATCCAGGAGGCTCGAGAAGGACAATACTTGGGACCATGTTGCTTTGGCCCTATGATACAGGACACAACTTACCCCAAGGGCTTCCGGATTGACAAGATGATCAAGCCCTATTACGGCACTGCCAGGCCAACTACGTGATAGCAGGATTACAACGAAGCAGTTGAGATCGCCAGGGGAAACCCCAACATTGCCGTCAAGTACCTCCCACTAATTTTCATGGGTACTGTCTAGCAATGGATCGACGACTTTCCGGAGAAGTCCATATGAAATTGGTTGGACATGCATGAAGCGTTCACCAAGAATTTTGAGGGTATGTACAAACCTCCCTGCATTGTCCGCGATCTACATCGGTGTGTCTTGGAAAAGGACGAGACATCTCGAGCCTACCTCTCCTGCTGGCTAGATATAAAATATTCCTACACAGGAGTGCATGATCAGACCTCTATGGCTGCCTACATAGATGGTTTGGAAAAGGGCACCTTGCTCCGATATAAGTTGAAGCGCTTGTAGGACAATCGCAAGATAGATCTCAATCAGATGATCTCCATGGCTAGTGAGTTCGTGGCTGCCACCGACGACGCTCGCGGCTCCTTGCCGGCAATTTCCATTCCAACCCTAACCAAGAGGAACAAAAACAATAAGCGGGAGAATCCGCTAGAAGAAAAGCCAGCTTCCGACATGGTCACGATGACGTTGCAGGCAGAGGTGATGGCGGACAACACGAACAAGGCCGGGGGGCTCGACGTGGGCAACAGCGTGGTAGTGAAACTACCTCGACAACGCCCCGCTTTCCCAAAATGTATGAGGAGTACCGTGATATGACGTGCCTCATACACCTCGATACCAATGGCAAGGCCACTCACACCAACTGCCAGTGCATGTTCGTCAACGCTCTCAAGGAAGACCTGAAGTCCAGCTACAAGCGAAGCCAGAAGAACCGATCGCGAGGCAAGGGCAAGTGGAAGAAGAAGGAAGAGGAGTCCAAGGATTCAAGTGACATGGACGAGGACATAGACCCTAAGCACGCCAACAAGGGAGATGGCAAAGGCAAGAACCCCTTCATGAAGAATGCCCCCGTATACCACACTTTCCTTGGCACACCAACTATCCAGGCACAAAAGACCTCTCCGAGGATACTAATGGCCACCCTACCCCCTGATTGACGGATGCAAGTTCAGCAAGTGCATGGTGGATAGTGGAAGCAGCATCAACATCCTGTACCTCGATACACTACACAAGATGAACTTGACGGAGGCCAACCTAAGGCATACCAGCATAGTGTTTCATGGCATAGTTCCTGGACTGGAAACTCGGTCTCTTGGGTGCATCACCCTTTCGGTCGCTTTTGGTGACGTTAACAATTACTGCCAAGAGCGCATGACCTTCGAAGTGGTGCCCTTCAAGAGTGTGTACCATGTTATATTCGGACGCGACATCTTCCACTCCTTCATGGCCAAGCTGTTGGGGATATACTTTCCGGGTATACCCACAGGACTCACTGACCAGGGTGGCCCACCAACGGGTTAGAGCTTTGCTTCATGGGCGACCTAGTCAGAGAAAGAGGAGGAGCCACTTCCGGCTATGATAAGGCCCAGAAGAGCTACCGACTAAAGCATGTAGTATTACTTGTAGTCCAAGCTGTATCTAGTTACCGACTCTATAACGTAGCCGGATAGGTCTCTCCTGTAACCCTAGGTCCCAATGACTATATAAACTGGCCCTATGAGAGCCTTTAGGGCACAATCATAACCAGATCATAGATCAACCACAACCTACTCGCACAGGCGAACCTCTCTTATAACCCATTGTAACATCCGTCTCTCACCGATATATTACCGGGTTGCTAGCAGGAGTAGGATCCGATCATCGCAGTCGGATCTGAACCCGGGTAAACTTGTGCTCACCGTTCCCAGAACATCTGATGTTTCACACCCCATCTTCTCAACACCGTCAGGACCCCCTATGGCGTACTAGTCGATAATCCGACGATAGTTGGCACCCACAGTGGGGCGGGTGACTTTTGGAGCTTCGTTCCAGGAGGAATCTGCGCGTGCAAGAATCGACAAAAAAATTGGCATGGTCTACGCCAGTGATATCCCTCTTGTTCTTGTCGATGAGACTTAGATTCTGGCTAAGGAGCCCGTGACAACCTACACAATCATGTCCATTGGCGAGATCGATATCTACCTCAGTTTCGCTGAACCCGCCCAACCCACCCTTGAGGTGATGACAACGACGGAAGAACAATCCGGATCTACTCTGTCCGCAGAGGCGGAAGAGTACAAGATCCCAAAAAAAACCTAAACCCACCCAACCCGCTCCTGTAGTGGAAGAAGTGGTGGAAAAAAAATCCGGATCTGATCTCCCCATTGAGATTGGATACACGGATGAGGATTATATCCGCTTTGGATCCTGTTCTACCGATGCCGGAGCAGAAAAAACACTCTTGAGGCACAGGACAAAGCAGATGAAGAAACACCCCTACATCGATGACAAAGCAATCTCCAAGTTCAAGGAGAGCTTTGAGATGGCAGAGGCGGAAACCCAGCTGTGCCGCTACCTTTAAACCATGAACAAGAAGAAGCACTTCTTTGTATACCACGTGAGCTCTGGATCAGACTCTGCGGATGCTAGAGCCAAAAAAGATTCAGTTCTCTACATAATCGAAGAAAGGCTCGACCTACCTGATTCCCCTTAGGAGTCAATAACGTCACAGGAACTTCGATAAGGAGATGGAGGCATACGAATAAGAATACGCCTCCAAACCAGCGCAAGGTGAGCCGGAGACCCCTCTGAGTCCATATGATAGCATGGATGAAAATTACACCTCGCAGGATGACATGGACACCAAGGATTCATCCGAGGTCCAGAAGACAACTAAAACAGAAAGTATCGAAGGAAGTTTATCTCCTGGTACTGGATCGAAAGAAGTCTTTGCCACCGGCACACACGTCAGAGCTACTGGGCGGTCAAAGAAGAAGAACAACAACAAGAATCTGACACCGGCAGAGCCGGACGTCGAGGAAACCAATGAAGAAAAAGTTGACAAAGAGATCGAGATGGAGAATCAGGATAGAGATCCGATTAATCCACACCGATCGACCTTCATGTGGATGGACACGTAGTCACGAAGGGTGCATGTGAAATTTACGGAGATGCTTCATGATACCAATCCCAACTGCTTCGAATCTCTCTCCATAGGCACTAGATAAAAGGGCTGAGGACCTCGAAAATCACACTTTGTTTTACTCGAGGAAGCTACGCGGATCGTCGAGCTCAAACATTAGTTAGACAACAATCCTGCCAAGTGACAGTCAGATTACAAGCGACTACCAAACAAGACAGGAGGAGGTCCGGTTCTTGCTAATAAGAACCCGGATATCCACCAAGATTTATTCGATGGAAAATCAGGAGAGAAAATCCGAGTCTACAGCTAGCCGTTAGAAAACACCGCGGCTGCTTGGGCTATCCTCGCCAATAATCCGTCTCCAGAGCAAGATCAATAATGTGTTGCATTGCTGGACAAAGGATTGAAACAGCAGAAGATGGCCGCATCATTTAGTGGCAAGATGGCCTCAAAGTCGGAATTTTGCCACATTGGCGCTGACCAAAGCGCTGATGAAAGACCCCGCAGGGATACATATCAATGCTATTGTACCAGAGGAGAAGAAGAGAATTCAAGGACCGGATCAAACGATCATCATCGCAGGCCCGCGCGCGACTAGTCGAGAGTTATTCTGGCAATGTCTGAAGATTCCATTAGTGCATTGGTGCCTCATCAGGGCCATCGTCGGCAGAATAATCGCCATAGAGAAGACCCGGAGGTGCGCCGCCAGCGAGAACAGGATCGGCTAAGAATGCCACCTCCAAGCCGTCCGGTTGTAACGCCGAGCGAAGTGATGATCCGCATCGTCATGAATCAAGTAGGGACGGGGCCTTAAGAAACCAACATCGTAGTCAGCATAATGAGGCTCCACCACCATCACATAATCCATTCAGAAACAATCCACCAGGGCCACCATCGCCTCCAGGCAGTGACCATGAGGGATCTCATCGATGCCATGGAAGCCATACGGGCGAAGGCGGCAATGGTGAGAGGAGAAGCAAAAATTCGACTTCGCCACGCAGAAGCCACGAGCCTCCAAGGCATAGATCTCTCTCGCCAAACGACACTCCTCATCGCATCGAGTCAAACATTGAGGCGCGACGGTACGAGGAAGAAGACGTGTACGTGGGACCCAAATTCTTTGGCCCACGCATCCGTCGAACCAAATTTCTGGTTGATTTTGGTATTGCCAAACACATTCAACCCTACGATGGCGCAACTCGCCCAGATACTTGGCTTCAAGATTTTTTCCAGGCTTGCTGCATTGCCAAAGGAGGAAACATCCTGGTTACAGTCCGGTATCTCCAACTTATGTTGTGGAAGACGGCTCCATCATGGCTCAATGAACTGCTAGAGAATTCAATTCATAACTGGTATGATATGCAAAGTGCATTCTTTTAAAACTTCGAGGGAACATATAGGAGGCCCTGCACAGTCGAAGATTTGCAGCATTTCACTCAAAGACATGGAGAAACCTGCCAAGAATTCCTCGGACGCTGGATCGTCACAAAAAACACATTCGAGGGATTAAATGAGCAAACTGCGATTGAAGCTTTCATAGCAGGACTCCTAGTCAGACTTTTGCATCATAGGCTGAAGCATGACCATGTCACAGATATGGGAGAGATGATCGAAACAGCGAGCAAATATGCCAACGCTGATGACGATTCAAAAGGACTGCTGAATATTCTGACTAACCCAAATGCGGCCAAGCAGCAGAAGCACCAAACTCAGAAGCACAAAAACACCTCTAAAGTTAAACCGGCTCCGGACAACGCAGCAGTTAACGAAACTTTTCGATCCGGAGGACGAGGAGGGCGTAGAGGCTGATGAACCACATGCATAGGGGATCACAACAGTCTTCGAGGGTAGTATTACCCAATTTACTGATTCGACACAAGGGGATCCAAAGAATACTTTTAAGCCTTAACAACTAAGTTGTTAATTCAGCTGCACCTGGAAATAGTCTTGCTCATAGCAGCTTATCAGTAGCAACAGTTTTGTAGTAGCAATAACAAAGTAACAACAATAATAAAACAAAGGCAGTAGTAACAATAGTAGCAAACAGTAGGATATCAATGCGGTAGGCATAGGTATGGATGGACAGGCGTTGCATGGACAAGTCTAAACATGTAACTTCAAGATCTAGGGCAATTGCAGATCAATAAGATAAAGCATCCAAGTACTAAACAATCATAGGCATGTGATCCATATATAGTCATACGTGCTCGGAATGAGGACTAGCACAACATCTTTTGTCCTGCTAGCCCGTTGCAGCGGGGCCTCAAGGGAATCTACTGGCAATTAAGGTACTCCTTTTAATAGAGCACCGGAGCAAAGCATTAACACTCCATGAACACATGTGATTTTCACATCACAGCCATACCTCCTGGCTGTCCCAATTTTGTCACTTCGGGGCCTTTGGATCCGGACAATGATATGTGTACACAACTTGCAGATAAGATCACAAACAATAATATCATCATGAATCAATAATAAGTTCAGATATGAGATCACGGCACTCGCACCCTAGTGACAAGAATTAAGAATAACAAGTTGCAATAAAGTCAAATAGCACTAACAGAGATACTAGGCACCATGCCCTAACAATCTTATTCGATTACATGATAGAACTCATCCAATCCCTACCATCCCCATAGCCTACAGTGGGGGATGACTCACTCATGGATGGGGGAAACATAGATGGTTGATGGAGAGGCGTTGGTGATGATGATGGCAATGATCCTCTCCAAATTCCTCGTCCTAGCAGGGTGCCAGAACGGAGTTTCTGGTTCCAAATCACGGTTTCTAGTGGTGGCGGCGAAGCGGAACTCTTTCTGGAAAAACGTTGAACTCCCCCTGAGTTTTAAGGTCAGAAGGCAACTTATAGGCGAAGAGGGAGGCCAAGGGGGCTCCTAAGGCGGCCACACCCCCTCCAGGTGCGGCCAGGCCCAGCCCGCGCGGCAGGGGGGTGTGGTCCCCTCAGAGCCCCACTCCGTCCCGTATTCTGGCTCCATGAGTCTTCTGGTGAAATAGGATTTTTGGCATATTTTCTAGGATTTCTCCTGATAGTTGATTTTCTGCACAAAACTAGACACCAAGGTAATTATGCTGAAAACAGCGTCAGTCCGTGTTAGTTGTATCCAAATCACACAAGTTTAGAGGATAAACAATAGCAAAAGTGTTCCGGAAAGTAGATACGTTTTGGATGTATCAGAGGCGGCCGGGGAAGAGGCCATGGAACTTCCCGAATCCAGGGCAGAGGAGATCAGCAACCCAGAAGAACCTATACCTGGGCTAACATTGCCAACAATCCCTGTGTGCATCACCTAGATAGTAATGGATGCTCTACCCACACAAATGCCGAGTGTCGTTTCAATGAAGACATCAAGGAAGACGAATCCGCTGGCTACAGGGCCAAGCGGCGAAAAGGAAAGAAAAATTCTGAGAAAGGCAAGGAGCCCAAGGAAGATTCCGACATGGAAGAAGTGGATGCCGCAGAACCCAAGTCGGACGGAAAAAGGATTATCCCACAAAGAAAGACACATACGTATGCTTCCTTGGGAGTCAGTCGGCTAAGGTCAAAAGGCGGATCTAGGCGAGCTTAATGCCACGGTTCTAGATGTCCGCCAATTCCTGGATTGGTCGGATGTAACCATCACCTTTGACCGCTCAGATCACCCGAGGAAAACACATTGTCGGGGAAAGTACCCTCTGGTCATCAATCCAATTATTGATGGCTATGAGTTCTCTAAACCTCTCATGGAAGGTGGCAGCAGCATCAATATCCTTTACATCAAAATGCTCCACCGCATGAAGATCCACGAGAGCCTGTTGAGTTACAGCAGTGTAACTTTTCATGGCATTGTACCAGGGAGACAGGCGGATTCTTTGGGTGAAATTACACTAGACGTAACATTCGGAACCCGATACAATTATCGGACCGATCCACTCTCTTTTGAGGTGGTACCATTCAAAAGTGCTTACCACGCCATCTTCGGGCGTCCATCTTACTGGGAATTCATGGCTCGCCCTTGTTACATTTACAACATGATAAAACTTCAAGGTCCGAAGGGCATCATCACCATCCGGGGAAATCCGAAGAAGGTGCAAAAGTGCGATCAAGGATCTGCTGCCTTTGCCGAAGCCGTGCTACACGCCCAGGAGTACCAAGAGATCAAGAAGACCATCGATCCGTCCAAGATGCCCGCTATGAAGAACGAGGTGCTGAAGCCAAGCATGAAGTTCAAGACGTCGGAAGATACGAAGAAGATGTCGGTGAAGGAAGACGATCCCTCCAAGACGACGAACGTAGGGGTAGGCTTAGACCGTGCATAGGAAAGCACGCTCGTCAAGTTCCTCAAATCTAATAGTGACATCTTCGCATGGTAGCCTTCTGACATGACCGGAGTACCTACGGAACTTGTCGAGCACTGTCTCAATGTGTACCCTGATGCTAAACCCATCAAACAGTCCTTATGACGGTTTGGTGAAGAAATGCTCAAAGCAATAGCTAAGGAATTAGCCCGACTAGAGTTTGCCAGATTTTATCGCAGAGGTCATCCACGTTGAATGGGTGGCAAATCCTATACTTGTCCCTAAAAAGGACACTATCGATTTAAGGATGTGCATTGACTACTCTACCTTGAACAAGGCTTGACCCAAAGATCCGTTCCCACTGCCTAGAACCGATCAAGTTATCGACTCGACGGCAGGGTCGGAATTAATGTGTTTCTTAGATGCATATTCCGAATATCACCAAATACCGAGGAAAGAATCGGATCACCTAAAGACATCCTTCGTCACACCTTTCGGAACCTTCTGCTACAAAACTATGCCTTTTGGGTTAAGGAACACATGAGCTACATATCAGCGCATATGTAGCGTTGCCCTAACGACCAAATCGGACTCAATGTCCATGTATATGTAGACGATATAGCGGTAATGTCCAAAAAGAAGGAAACTCTCATTTCCGACTTAGAGGAAACATTTGCTAGTCTAGGGAAATTCAACATAATGCTAAATCGAAGAAGTGTTTCTTTGGAATTCCAGCCAGAAAATTGTTAGGTTTCATCGTGTCTGAAAGAGGCATAGAGGTGATCCGGGACAAAATTAAGGCTATACTCAACATTACCAGGCCTACTCGCTTGAAGGAGGTGCAACGCCTCATTGGGTGCATAGCAACATTGAGTCAGTTCATCAGCCGACTCGGAGAAAGAGCTGTGCCTCTATACAAACTCTTGAAGAAAACCGTCAAATTTGTCTGGACCCAGGAAGCCGACACTGCTTTACAAAGTTTGAAAGACCTACTTTCAATCCCACCAATCCTCGCAGCACCAGAGCCTCAGGAGCCTATGTTACTCTATATCACAGCAACCAACAAGGTCATAAGCGTAGTAACATTAGTGGAGCACGAGGAAGAAGGATACGAGCATAAGGTGCAACGTCCAACTTATTACCTGAGTGAGATATTGACAGAATCAAAGCAACGGTATCCACATCATCAAAAGCTGGCCTATGGAGTGTTCTTCGCCTCCAGAAAGATACGACACTACTTTCAAAAGCACAAGATCACAGTGGTGAGTACTGCTCCCCTGTGAGATATAATTAACAACCGTGACGCCACATGACGTGTCGCAAAGTGGGGAATAGTGCTTGCAGCTTTCGATATCGAGTACAAGCCATGTATAGCAATCAAGTCCCAAATACTTGTCGATTTTGTTGCTGATTGGACAGAGACGGAAGAAAATACAAGTCATCCAGACTCAAAATTTTGGACCCTTCATTTTGACGGATCAAAAGCACGAGGGGGCTTGGGGGCTAGCGTGGTACTCAAATCACCCCAAGGAGATAAGTTGTTCTAAGTGTTGCAAATACACTTCACAACAACCAATAATATTGCCGAGTATGAAGCATTGTTACATGGAATACGCATGGCAAAAAATATTGGTGTAACTAGACTCATGTGTTACAGAGACTCAGATTTAGTTGCTCAGCAAGTATCCGATATCTGCAATGCAAACAAGCACATGGCAGCCTACAAAGCTATTGCGGATGAATTATCTAAATCGTTCGAAGATTTTGAAGTACAACACATCCCTTGAGCAGAAAATGAGGAATCAGATGCTTTATCAAGAATAGGCTCTGCACGGAAACAAGTCCCGAATGGCGTTTTTTTAGAGTATTTAAAGGTCCCTTCCATCACTGGAGTTGATGAGGACTATCCGACAAAATCCGACTCACCTTTGATAGCGGTTCTGGCTGTAATTCCTAGCTAGACAAAACCCTATCTGGATTTCCTGATAGATGGAAAATTACCTGAAGACGATGTCCTGAGCCGGCAGATCGTTCGACGAGAAAAAGCCTATACAATAATTAATGGTGAGCTCTATAAGAAGAGTGTTTCTGGGGTTTTCCAGCGATGTATTTCTCCGGAAGAAGGAGTGGAAATCTTACGAGAAATCCACGAAGGCGAGTGTGGTCACCACGATGCAGCAAAATCTTTAGTGGCAAAAGCCTTTAGACACGGATTCTTTTGGCTTACAGCTAAGGCGGATGCTCATAAACTGGTCAAAGCGTGCAAAGGCTGCCAAAAGTACGTCCGTCAGGCACATGTTCTGGCTGATCAGATGCGAACAATCCCTATTACATGGCCACTTGCGGTCTAGGGGCTTGATTTGGTAGCACCGTTTCACACAAAAAAATGTGGATTTACTAACCTACTAGTGATGGTGGATAAATTTACAAAGTGGATTGGGGCTAAACCCATAACAAGTTGCGATGCATCCATATCCAGAAAGTTTGTCGAAGATGTGTTCATCCGTTTTGGATATCCTCACATTATAATTACTAACAACGGGATCAACTTTTCCATGGGAGAACTTCCTGAATTCTGCGAGGAGCAGGGGATCCGACTTGATATTGGATCAGTTGCACATGCATAAGATAATGGACAAGTGAAAAGAGCTAATGGTCTTATTCTACAAGGACTATGACCTCGTCTCGAGGCACCACTTAGTCGTGCCGCGGGGGCTTGGGCGGAAGAATTACCACTCCTAATATATCAACCGGGTACACTCCTTTCTTCTAGGTCTATGGTGCAAAAGCGGTTCTTCCAAGTGATTTAATTCACCAGTCTCCTCGAGTCAAAGCGTATATCAAAGAAGATGCAAAAACATCTCGACAGGATGATCTCAATATAATCGAAGAAGTTTTCGTTGTTGCTGAGCGAAGATCTACAGCCTATCAGTAGAAGTTACGCAAGTATCATAGTCAAAGAGTTTAGAACCGTTCTTTCAGGAAGGGAGATTTGTTTCTCCGACTTGTGATAAAAAGAAAGCACAAACTTTCCCTGATATGGGAAGGACCTTTTATGGTCAGCAAAGTTCTGCATAATGCATCATATTATTTAAACGATATGAGACCAATCAAGGAAAGACCGGACACTCGGAAGAGAAAACGAGCTGGTGGTAGTACAGACTCGGATGAAATAGACCATCCATGGAATATTGCATAGCTATGTCTCTTCTATTCTTAGTTATATTTCCTTGTAATCATATATGTACATGTTCAAAGTGAAATAAAGTATTGGTTTCCTCATGTTTTCAAAAATAAAGTACATATTTCCTTGTAATCATATTTTCAAAAATCCCATAATGCTTGAAAGTACTTTATGCTCATGTTCGTTCTGGTTATGATTTTTGAGTATCTAAAAAATATTACCATAGGGTATAAATCTAGTGTTTTGTTTACACTTTGGTTTTTTATCTGATTGCTTAGACGCGGGTATTTTCCGAGTAATGAATTGTTGGTACTGGAAGCTGGCTTTGTTTCCGAGTTCTAGGCAAAGTTTCTGTGCGAAAGGTTGGTAGGCTCATGAAAGGAACGAGGCAGAGAGCCAGATAAAATGATAAGTGTAAATATAAAATTTGTGCTTAAGAAATTTTCGGGCACACGCATACAAATATATACAAACAAGTGCCAAGATAGTAAAGCATTAGTTCTTACAAACCAACACATGATAACAAAATATTGTGCCCATCATTACATGCCCAGTAAACAAGTTTAGAATAATGCATCAAAGATGTTTATACTGCAGATTTAGGCGGTGGCAAAGGAGACTGTGGAGCGCTGGAGTGGACATCGTCACCTTGGTCCTGAGACTCGGAAGCTACTTCGTTGAGGCTATCTTCCGGCTCTTGGGGCGAGGGAGGTACAACGATGGATTCAAAGAATGGCGTCTTGTAGTTCGTCATCTCCGCCACATGACAAGCATAACTTGCGGGATTCTTGGATAGCCTTGATGTTATGTGGATTACCCTCATCCTCCTTGTCTACGATGCCCTTGGTGACATGCCAGATATCGATATGGTGGCTCATCACCATGGTGAGGGCGGTCTGTGCAGTGGTCTAAGCATAGGAGATCTTCCAGTCTTCGATGAGCTTCGGAATCTCCTTGGCTCTGTCCCTCACCTCGAGCATTGGCATGTGGTGCAAATTTGAAAGTCTGACCGACTCGCTAGCCTCTTCAAGAGTCTGGCAGAAGTTGAAAAGAATATCTCTAATGAGTTTTATGCGCTCGGGGCGGGGTTCAGAGGAGGGAGAGTCAGAAAGATGAAGAGGATCTGGGAAAAAACCAAAAATTCAAAATCTAACTCAGATAAAGTCGAAAATCAAGGGAAGAGTAAAAGTCAGAAATCTTACCTAGCATAGAGTGATTCCACTGAGAATGCTTCTCTCGGAGACTCTTCAGTTCCTGTTCTGTGGCCTGGGCTAGATCTCTCTGGCTCTCGAAATCTTCTTGAGATCATCTATTTCTTTATCTCGGAGGGCTAGCATCCTCTCGAGCCTCTCGGTCTCCATATTTCTTGTCTCTAGGACGGCATTCACGGATTTCTTCGATTCGGCCTTTAGCTTCTCAATCTCATCCCGGAGTTCATCATTCTTTATTTTGAGGACCTTGAAGTTCTCGGCTTCCTCCACCATCTTTCTGGATTCATTAAGAAATTCTGCAAAGGAAAAATTATCAGTCGAAAAAGAATAATTCGACTATGGCAAACACTAATGAAAAAGGAGTCAGAAAATATTACTTTCCGCCTCATCTTTATCCACTTTTAACTTGGAATTTTCAAGACGCAAAGCTTTAATCTCTTTGCGCTTGTAGCAAATATTCTTGAGCAATTCTTGGTTGGAAGATGCAATTTTCTATAAGTTTAGAGACGAAATACCGTCAAACGGCTACTAAGACTCGGGTTGTAGCTTGAAACAAGTAAAAATATAACACGAGCCTTGGGGGCTACACTATATCGTTCTTTTGCATCCTATAAGCATCAAATCGGATTTAATTCTATGATGTTTATCCGACTTTATGCTTGGGGGCTAGAGGATATTATAATAAATACTGCAAAAAAGATTCGGATAATTTACAATGTGTTCTAGATGCAGCTTCTCAAATACGAGTTTCGTGTTGTGAAACACATTCTTGGAAAGGGAGAGGGAGGGAACGTTTGTTGCTAGGAGCTCGCCAGACTCGATTTTTGCATCCCGGACCAAAATTTGGTCCAGGAGGTTAACTACCTTTATGTCCTTCGTCTCTTGGCTCGCTGCCTCCGAAGTGAGGGTTTGTTTCTCGAGACTGGACTAAGCCAGCTTGAGAGTCTCCTCTTTTTTCTTCCGCTTTAGGCCTTAGGCAGGAGAGCTGGCCACTTTATCTACCTCCCCTATTGAGATTACCATGGGATCATTACCTTTGACGGGTTCACCCTTGTTAGTTTCGTGGCTACCAATGGTAACCAGGGCTTTCGAGGTGGTACTGGCGTCAGGAATGGCAGAGCCAGCATCGAGAGAGGCGGAAACCTCCGGTGCTAATGTTTGGGCACTGCTTGGAGTTGGAGGAGGCACAACTAGGGAAATGACAAGCTTCTATTGGAGCAGCAGCTTGCCTTGCTTGCTATCTGGCTTCGGCTTTCTCTTCAAAACTGCTTTTTCTCTGAAACACATAAATCCAAACTTTAGGTGTGCTTCAGAAAGGAAGAAATGTACAAAGTACTATAAGAATGGTAAGGTGCAAACCTTTTAACTACTGGCAATACTTGGGAGCCAGCAGTAACAACAACATCCTTGGCCTTGCACTTCTTGGAGGCGGAGGCGGGAACTTCTTGCACCTCATCATCCTCCGTCGCCTCCGGATCGTCTGAAAGATAGCCCTCTAGTGAAGCTAAATCAGACTCAGGTAGTTTCTCGAGCTGATAAAGTCGAAAAGCATCGATAAAAATAGAGTCAGAGGAAAAGACAGAAAAGAATGACAAAATGCAAATGCAGAGTCGAAATATTTACTGGAGTCAAAGGATGGTCGGCCGTAAACATATTCAAGGAGACATCCGGAACTTTTCTTTCCACTCTCTCCTTGATCAAAAACTGCATTCGGGTCTTGTATTCCTTCGTCGGAATATGACTCGGGCTGACCCTCAGGCTGTCCTTCCGGTCTCTGGTGATCCTGTGCATGAGGCGATCTCCATGATACTACAGAGGCTGGATCCGGCGATCAACCCAACAATGGATTAAGTCGGATCCACGGAGGCCCTTGTGCTTCATCTGGAACTCAGTCCGCCTTTTGGCAAGGATCAAGACATCCAAAAGTTCTGGCGCCTCCACGTCCCATGATTCCTGGTGGGGAGCGGCACCACCGATGAAGGCCGGAAGACCTTCCCCCTTTTCAGGAGCCGGAATATCCTTGTTGTAGAAGAAGGTTCCGACCCAACGTTTAACTGACTCTCTAGCGTTAATCCTAGGATAGACTCGGTTTCTCTTGAGGACTACGCTAAGAGTACCGGGGGTATAAGGAACACCGACACTGATCGAATTATTCTGGGTACCATAGTAGTACCGGAAAGGGTGAGACTTGGTCTAATGCCAAGAAACCCCTCGCTGAGAGCTGCATGAGCGCTAAGCTCGAGAAAAGAGTTGGGGGGAAGATTACGAAGTTGCACACCATAGTATTGAAGGACCTCGATGAAGAAGTCTGATGGTGGGACACAGGCCGCGGTCGATGTGCGTGCCGAATAGAACTCACTCGCTGTCGTGAGGTGCAGGACCAGTGTCTCCAGCGGCGCTCCGCCATGCGCCGGCGACGAGGTAGCCTTCGTTATCCATCACCTGGAGATTGGTGTTGTCCATGATGCTTGGGACCAGATACCCCGCATCTTCTTCTCGTCTGCCGCCGCCGTGCCCGCCGCCGCTGCTCCAGAAATGGATGGTGCCTCCATCTTGCTTGGTAAGGATGAAAGATTGGTGGGGTTTGGGGTTTTTTCTCGGCATGTAGATGAGAATGGCTGCAGAGGGCTCGAGGAGTACGAGGAGGTAATGAATGAATCAGTGAGAGCTGAATCTGGGGGAGAAGGGTTTCCTCTCTCTTATTAACCTCTGCACAGAGATTTGCGTTTAAACCGCACGATTTGCGCCACGCGTATAGGAGAGAGGGAGGTAGCTTCCCCGCGACTCCTCCGCCCCCTCGATTCTTGCGCGGGCATTGAAACGGTGCCATGTTTCATAGGGAACGGACCCACCAACGGTCGTGCTGATGGTACTCTTCTCAGAGACAAGACCTAGTCTAAAAAATTGTCAAACAACATGCCGCTGTTTGAAATCCGGTTCATGTTTTGAACCGAGCAAGGAAAAGACTGGAGTCAAGGAGAATAGATCCGACTCAGATGATTCAGAATCCTACTTTGTTAAAATAAGTTTTCGGGAACCCTTCAAGATTCTCAAGACGAAGAAACCATCAATCTAGACAATTTATCTGACTTTGGATCTTGGAGGCTTCCGGGGGCTACTGTTGGGGACATACTTTCCGGGTATACCCACAGGACTCACTGACCAGGGTGGCCCACCAACGGGTTATAGATTTGCTTCACGGGCTTCCCAGTAAGAGAAATAGGAGGAGCCACTTCCGTCTATGACAAGGCCTAGAAGACCTACCGACTTAGGCCTGTAGTATTACTTGTAGTCCGAGCTATATCTAGTTACCGACTCTATAACGTAGCCAGATAGGTCTCTCCTGTAACCCTAGGTTCCGGTGACTATATAAACAGACCCTATGGGAGCCTTTAGGGAAAAATCATAACCAGATCATAGATCAACCACAACCTACTCGCACATGCGAACCTCTCTTGTAATCCACTGTAACATCCGGCTCTCGCCGATATATTACTGGGTTGCTAGCAGGAGCAGTATCCGATCACTGCAGTCGGATCTGAACCTGGGTAAATTTGTGCTCACCATTCCCGGAACATCCGATGTCTCACACCCCATCTTCTCAATGCCGTCAGGACCCCCTATGGCGTACTTATCGACAATCCGATGACACAAGCCATGCTTTGTCTACAACAAGCTCAAGATACCCGGACCAAACGGTATCATCACCGTTGCCGGAAGCTTTTCAAAGGCAAGGGATTGTGATATTGGAGAAGCAACATTTATAGAAGCCGTCCTCTACGGCAAAGAATAAAAGGAGATCCAGAGAAAGGTCAACGCCTCGGAGATGCCGACATCAGAAAAACAGATTTCTGATTCCGATCTCGCCTTCAAGGCCGCCATCGAGACCAAGTCGGTGGAACTTGTGGTAGGTGATGCCTCCAAGTTCACCGCCATCAGGGAGAACATGTATCCAAAATAGGAAAGCATGCTCGTCGATTTCCTCTGTGAGAATAGGGACATCTTTGCCTAGCAACCCGCCGACATGAAAGGTGTACCTAGGGAACTTGCGATTGATCCAAAATGCAAATCGGTGAAACAACCTCTATGATGCTTTGAGGCGAGAAGAGATGCACCATTGGCAAGGAGATAGCCAGGTTACTTAAGGCTTGTTTTATCCAAGAAGTCCTTCACACCCAATGGGTGGCCAATCATGTACTTGTGCCCAAAAAGGGAACCAAAGAATTAAGAATGTGTGTTTATTACACTGGCTTGAACAAATTGTGTCTGAAGGATCCGTTTTCTTTGCCTCGCATTGACCAAGTCATTGACTCAGCAGCTGGCGCAGAACATCTGTGTTTTCTAGATGCATAGTTAGGATACCACCACATTAAGATGAGAAAGTCAGACCAATTGTCCACTTCGTTCACCACACCTTATGGCATGTTCTGTTATGTCATGATGCCCTTTTGGTTGAAAGACGCAGATGCTAGATACCAGCGGACCATGCCATGTTGCCTCCCTGACCAAATTGGTCAGAACGTTCATGCTTATGTGGACGATATCACGGTGATGTCTAAAAAGTCAAACGACTTAAACTCTGACTTAAAGGTAACCTTTGATAACTTCTGAAAGTACAACATGATGCTTAACCCCAAGAAGTGCGTCTTCGGGGTTCCAGCTGGCAAATTGTTGGGATTCATCGTTTCCCAACGTGGAATCAACGTCAACTCGGAGAAGCTCAAGGCCATCCTCAACATCAATCGTCTGACATGCCTAAAGGACATTCAACGACTCGCATGCTTGGGTGTAGTAGTAAGCCAGATTGTTAGCCAACTTCGAGAGAAGGCTCTGCCACTATACAAGTTGCTGAAGAAGGCAGAGAAATTCTTATGGACAGACGAGGCAGACGCTACGCTTTAGGAGCTAAAAGGGATACTTTCTTCTGCGCGTACTTGCAACACTTGAGTAAATGGATCCTATGTTGATCTACATGGTGGCCACCTACCGGGTTATCAGCATCGTCATCGTGGTGGAGCGGAAGGAACCAATGCATGATTATGGAGTACAACGACCAATTTACTATGTAAGCGAGTTCTTGACGGAGTCCAAGAAGCGTTACCCGCACTCCTAGAAGCTAGCTTATGCAGAGTTCCTTGCTTCTCGGAAGCTAAGGCACTACTTCTAGGAGCACCCAATCATAGTAGTGAGGAAGGCTCCACTGTTTGACATCATCAACAAAAGCGACGCTACAAGAAGGGTCACGAAGTGGGCATTGATCTTGCCGCCTTCGAGATCACCTACAAAATACGCGACGCTATGAAATCTCAAGCCTAGGAGGATTTCATTGCAGATTGGACAGAGATGCTAGCTGATACTCCCGTACCAGAACCAGAGTATTGGGTGATGCACTTTGACGGATCAAAGCTACTCAATGGCTCGGGGGCTGGTGTATTACTACAGTCACCAACAGGAGAAAAACTGCACTATGTCCTACAAATTAACATTGAGGCTACAAACAACATGGCGGAATATGAAGCACTCATTCACGGACTTCGCGTAGCCAAGGATATTGGCATCTAACGGATAGTTTGCTGTGGAGATTCCGACTTGGTTGCCCAGCAGGTGGCTGGCACCTGGAACGCGCAGAACCCTATGATGGCGACATATCGAGACGAAGTAGACGAGATAGCCAAGTGCTTCGAAGGCTACGAAGTCAAGTACGTCAAGAGGGAGGAAAATGAGGCGGCTGATCTACTGTCAAAGCTTGGATCGGGGCACAAACCAATTCCTCTAGGCATTTTTCTAGAGCATCTACGGACCCCATCCGTGAAGGGAGCGGACCCCGAGAGCCTGGATAGAGTTGACTCATTTGTTAATGCATTAACAATAGTCGCTCCGGCTTGGACAAAACCATGCATGGATTATCTCGTACACGGAACTTTGCCCATCGACGAGGTCGAAAGTTGGAAAATAGTACATCAAGCAAAGGGCTATACCAAAATAAATGGGCAGCTCTACAAAAGAAGCACCACAGGTGTATACCTAAAATGTGTTTCCTAGCAGCAAGGTATTGAGATCCTTCGTGAGATTCATCTCGGAGATTGCAGGCATCATGCCACTCCCTGATATTTGGTCTCCAAAGCCTTCTGACAAGGATTATACTAGCTGACCGCGAAGGCGGACGCTGACAAGTTGGTCGAGGCATCCATCGGGTGTCAGTATTATGCCCGGCAACCACATGTACCATCTCAAGAATTGTGAAGCATACCAGTAACTTGGCCATTTTCAGTCTGGGGGCTTGACATGGTTGGGTCGTTGTAGACGGTACCTTGTGGGTTTACGCATCTGCTAGTAGTAGTTGACAAATTAACAAAATGGATAGAAGCTAAACTCATTAGAAAGCTGTAACTACCTCGGTGAATTACGCTCCTAGTTACAAGCCTGGATGAGCAGAAATGGTTGAAACAGTATGGTGGGGCCCAAATGCCACTCACAGGTAGACCTTTTGGCCGTCCCAACCATTTCCAATCATCGGGACAAGAACGGGCGGCGTAATCGGCAGGCAAAGGGATCAACTACATACACAAATGAGTATGTATGCAAGCCACCATACAACAGTACATTAGAGCCATTCCATCTAAAAAAAAGGAAATATATCAACGCCATACGGCAAGATCCAAATGTCCTAGATAGATATAATAGTTTAGGATATCTCCTCATACATCAAACATCAGAGTATCAAGCGGAAGCGGAACACAAAATCCGAGTACGGATAAGAAGCAAATCGGCATAACATGCCCCATAAATAAACACATCCCGCCCACAGATCTCACGGATCCCCGTTCCCGGAATCTCTACACCGAATGATCGTTGCCCACATCGTCCGTCTCTTCCACCCAGTATCCATCTTGCGAGGGTACCTGTTCATCTGAACCAATAATTTATCGTGTGAGACCCTAGGGGTACTCAGCAAGTCTTTATGCCTCTAAAGGGGACATAACCTGGGGTGACGCAATTGCAGCAAAAGATAAACCCTAACAATTCTAGAGATACTCGCTAACCATCCGCCTAACCATAGATAGACGGATGTCCGTGAATTAAAACAACAATTATAACGGTAATCTTAACAGATCCATCCTCCTCCTCGCTTACCGACGAGGAAGCGGACGAACAACCCCCCAGCCGTTGGCAGTTTTATTATCCATTCCATGAGAGTTGCACTATTTACTAGTCAGGTACTTAGTCAAATTAAAAGCGGTAATTTAGTTATGCTTGTCTATGATCGAGAAACTGTGCTCCAAGTCGTCCATAACCGCGGACACGGCTTTCAGAAAGTTTTACCCTGCAGGGGTGCACAAATAGCAACACACACTCGATCAACCTCGGAAAAACCAAATCAAAACCAACGAGGCGATCCACGACAAAGCGATCACGATTGAGAAATATTTGAGGCCACCCCATTAAGCTACCATAGCAAGCTGGCTGGCTATGAGGCGGACTCAAGGTTTGTGTGTGGCGGTGGCAGATCGGGAACCGAAAGTGTGGTGGCTTGTCGATACAGCCAAACGGGTCACGACCCTAACGATGCGATTAATGCGTACCTGCACAATTTAAATAAAGCGATAAAGCATGGCATAAGTACAGGATAGTAAATAAAACCTCAAACTAGTTTTTGGCCCCAAGAAATAAGAATGAATCAAGCTCTAGCTAACGGGGGTTCATAAGCCTCCCGGATGTGGATATCGCGAATATTCAAGGAACAGGAATCAAGTACTCGGGGTCCTACGGGACACAAGTGAGCCTGAAAAACCAAATAGCGAATATGGCTCACCGATGCCACTTTCATTAGTTATCCCATTACTACTCAGGTTAAGTTGTTTAGGTACCTCGTTATCCATCAGACACTCACATACCCTACACATGCTGTTCTACGACTCGCATGGCTCAAACAACTCCTGTAGTAATGGCTCATGGGATGGAGGAACAAGCTTCGGTGGGGTTTAAAAGTAAAGGCTATGCAATACTTGGGATTCAGTTTAATGCAATCGCGACTCAATGATGCAAGAATAAGATAGAGGCAGTAGGTACTATATGTATGCAAGCATGTGGTAGTGCTTGCCTGGCAGCTCAGTTGAAGCGAGAGAAGGATCTGGGTAGTGCTCCTGGTTCTCTTGGTATATCCCCTGCTCAGCGTCTATTCGAAGAAGAACCAAACAAACAAGGGCCAACATAAATAAAGTGCACAAGCATATGAGTTAAATGCATCAATCAAACAATCATGCCATGATGAATGATGCACAATTTGCATGGCAATAAGGTAGCACGGCATGGGTGAGGTGTGGAATACAAGAATAAATCATTTTATAGAGTTTTAGCCTCATTTTAACCTCATATTAGTTGCTGTACCCATTATATTTATATGATGCATGCTCCAAATCAAAACATGGAATGCATAAACAGAAAGGTCTCGTCGAGCTAATCATTTTAGACATATTATTTGTTAAATTTGGAGTTATAAATCAAAAGTTATTAATTATTTAAGTCAAAAGGGCAATTTATAGTAATTTAAATAAACTAGGAAAATTAAAGTGTCAAAATATATTTTGAATGGAATATTTGAATTCCTCATATTTTTCTGATTTCAAAACATATATTATATGCATTATTTGGATTTGTATTTTAAAAGTTATTTAAAAACAGATTTAAATTTGATTTTGAATTAAATTTGAAAAGATTTGAATTTAAACAGGAAAGCAGAAATACTTTTATACTCAAGTTTATCTAGCCTCAGACACTGACTGGTGGGGCCACTGGCTGACTCAGCAGTTCAACCTTGAAAAGGTTTTTACACGCTGGTGCTGAACCTGAGAGAAGACATTGGGGCTGGGCGTCCTCGGGGCCTGCAGCGCGCCCGTGGCGTGCCACGTGGGGGAAGCCAGGGAGTGCGGGTTGAGGAGTACAAAACTCCGGGACCCTTTTTGCAAAAACGCCACGGAAGCCGACAAGTGGGCCTAGCGGAGCGCGGGTTGATGCAACAAAAAGTGCAGGGGGTTAAGCGTAAAAAGGCGACGGCTACTGTACTTCTTCTATCTCTCTGCACCGAGCGACGGGTCGGGGTGCCTGGCGGGGATCAATCTGGGACCTGGGCTCGGGCGTGGGCGAGCCACTGCGCTGGCCTAGGCTTGGTGTCGTGGAGGTCGGCGCTAGATATGGTTCATGCGGCACGGCAGTAAAGCGCAGAACGTGGCGGCGCGAAGACGTTCGACGTAAAGGCGGAGGATCTAGGAAAGCGACAGCGACGAAGGTGTCTAGGAGGTAGCGGGGCTCACCGGGAGTGTGTCGGTGGTGGCAGATCGGGTCGAGGCGCAGCAGGGCGACGGTGATGCAGAGGCCGGGCGGTCTAGGGTTTCTGTTCGGCATCGACGGTGCGCAGCAGGGTGCAGGCCTTCTCCTCCTCGTTGGCGTGATGCAGTGAAGCGGAGGTACTCCAAGGCTTCTCGATCACCTCCACGACGTCTTTGCACCGCTGGTTCGTCGAGTGCAGTGGAGGCCAGTTTGGCGGCGATGGGTAGCTGGCGATGGAGAAGAAGGAGGAGGGAGGTGGTTTGGGCGGATCTGGGATCGGCCGGAGGTGTCGAGAGGGGATAAAGCAGAGAGGGAGGGAGGAGCCGTGGGGAGGTGTAGATGGAAAAGGTGGCCGTCACCTTTTACCCTCTCCTCCTTCACGTGCTTGTGGCAGGGCAGGGCAGGCAGGCAGGTGGGGGCTTCCGGTGGGGTCGGTGAGGCCGAGAGGTGGTGCTCGGTGGGGCCCTATTGGCAGAGAGAGAGCTAGAGGGAGAGGGGAGGCTCGGGCTAGCTAGGGTTGGAGCTAGGGTAGGAGGGTATGGCTCGGGTTAGGCTTGGTTTTAGGGTTGGGGTAGCTTGGTGGCCAGGTGGGGCCAGCTAGGGTAGGTCATGGTGGGGTGGCTCGGCTAGAGAGAGGAGAGATGAGGGGGGGTACTTAGGGTTTAGAGGGAGGGGTATGTTAGATTAGATGTGGGTGTAGGTGAGATTAGGTGTAGATTTGGGGCAAAGATTAAGAAGAGAGGGTAGGGCTTAGGGTTTATGCATGATCCACATGATCATGCAAGGATGGAGATGAAAAGGGAGGGGAGATGAGGAGTAGAGAGATGTGGTGTGATGATGGATCTTTGCAAGACAACTAGATCAAGCCAAGGAGAAAGAGAGAGAGATGAGAGGTAAACCACTCAAGGATTTAAATAAAAACCAAAATCTAGAATGGGTGGTACTTGCATGGCCCATGCAAAATATTTAATACCATGTTGATTCTTGTGAAAACAATAATATTAAACATGGCATTGTTCATTTGCATTTCCAAAGGTGGAATAAATCCAAGCAAAAGAAATGAAAGGATGCCCCATGTGGAGTAGTTGGAGATGGCCATGTTTGGGTAAAATTGGGACTTGCTAGTGTGTATATACCACTAGATGCTCAATAGTCCCCAAATTATCCCAACATGAGCATAAACCCATAATAATCCATATGGAAGCTAGGAAAAAGGGTTCCACCCACAAGGCATGCAAAAGTGGCCATGTGGCTCTCATAAATCACTAATGTGAAAACATCATGATGCCAAGATGAGAGCATGTGGAAAAGAATTGGATCCATCCCAACCCACATGAGCTAGAGGCAAAACCCAAATAAAGTGCAAAGCTCACATTTAGTTGGATGGTGGAATTATAAGGTGGTGAAAGAGAGGTGGTGGAGTTAATAAGAGATATGCCCCCAACTCAACTTGGGCATTTAAACAATATATCAAGAAGCAACTACAATATCAGGAGGCAAATACAATTAATAGTGCATATGAGATAAGAACCAAATGGAAAAGGGTTTTATATGATGCTCAAATGCAAGGAGGCATGATTACATGAGCATGATATAATGATGATGCAACAATTATATATTTGAAGTAGCCATTATATTACTAGACCAAGTAGCATTACAATTGTTAGACAATTGGGATGCTACAAAAGCTTGATGGGGCAACTACCCTTAGATTTGTCTGGGATCACCGACAATGGCAACAACTTATCACTCGGAGAAGTAGAGTCTTACTAATGGGAGAAAGGCATCCGCCTTGACCTAGAATCTGTGGCTCACCCACAATCTAATGGTCAAGTTGAGCGGGGCAATGGACTAATTCTGCAGGTAATAAAGCAACGTTTAGAAACACCACTACATAGAGCAGCTGGAGCCTGGGTAGAGGAATTTCCATATGTTTTGTGGAGTTTACGAACTACTCCCAACAGATCCACCGGCTACACCCCTTTCTTCATGGTATATGGAGCAGAAGCATCCTACCTTCCGACATCCTCCATGATTCACCAAGAGTTGTCGCCTACGACGAGGATGACGCTTAATAATCTAGACGCTTAGATGTGGACCTTCTCAACGAGGAGAGCATACTGGCATGCCAGAGATTCGCCATCTACCAACAGAAGCTACACAGCTACCATAGTCACCGCACTCGGCATCGCTCATTTAAATAGGGGGATCTGGTGCTCCGACTTAAGCATAAAAAGTCACACAAATTATACCGGCCATGGGAAGGACCGTTCATCATAAGCAAGGCACTACTCAATGGTTCCTATTACCTCATTGAAAATTGTGAGTTGAAATATAGGCCAAACACGGATCATAAGCGTAACCGACGAGACCCGGATGATGACTACCTGTCAACACCTGGATTTTTAATCCCAGATGCCTGTTATGCCATACATCGCAATCCCAGGATTACCATTTTTGCGAGACATAACAGAATTGGTACCAAAGTACATCATCCATTACACACCATACATAAGGTCTTACACAAATAAGGATCTCATGATCTAGTTCTTAATACAACTCAAGCAGCGGAAATACGTAATAATAACGGTAGCGTAGGCGAAGCTCCATCTTCGGGGTCACAGACAATGCTGACGATGGGAGATGATCCTAGTTGTCGTAACCTTCCTGGGGTCCATCCTCCAGGTACTCCTCTTCATAGTCTGTCCATGGGAATAGCCAGGGACAAAGCCATGAGTACTCTTTAAGTACTCGCAAACTAATACTAACAAGTGAAAGGGGTTTTTGATAATAGGACACTAGGCTCTAGGGTTGTTTTGCAAAAGCCAGATTTATCTCTACTAAGCTGAGAAGCAAGAGAAGCTAGTCACAATTTTATAACTCCTAAGTAGGAACTTGTATTTCATATGACAACTCTGTTGTGGTCAAGTCGAAGTCTCAAATCATTTCACAAGTCATTTTGCAAACATCTGACGGGGGAACAGTATGGACACTCCAACTGTCCATAACCGCGGACGCGGCTATTCGAATAGTTTGACACTCTGCAGAGATTGTACACTTTCACCACAATATTCGATACATCCGTCAGGAACAAATCCTGAATTTACCATACTCAGTATGCGGATAATCAATCCTAACCTTTCAATTACACGCCCTAGCATAAGCACCTCTCCTGTGAGTTTGGCCTCCCAACCATTACCAACTGTCATCCTGGGTACTGCATAGGTGGACAATCTTCACAAGGTAGCCTCAGCTCAGACCTTGGCTATGAGGGAACTAATACTAAGGTATATAAGTTTCTAGTCAAGCCCTACCCAATTTTCGGGTATTGTGGTTGTACGATAAAATTGGAATGGTATCGCATCTAGACAACCATCAGTTTTATAAAGGGCTAAGGCTCATGCCTCAGCATTTTCATCACCAAAATCATCAGGTGATCAGAATCACATGTCCAAAAAATTTCAATAGAATGATCCATCATTCGAATGTTTTCATAACCATTTTCACCAAGTATTCCCATCTAATGTTGATCAAGTTTTATGCTTAGCACTAGCATCTACAAGTGGGGGTAAGCACTAATGGGGGATAGTAAACTAGTGGAGTTTCCACTAAGTTCAATCTTATGCCTTAGGATGACATCAAGATTTTCTAGCTTAGGCCAAATTTTAAGCTCTTTATGCAACCTTCAATATATCTTTCTAGAATCTACAAGTCACTTAAGTCAACTCTAAGTTAAATCTTTGATAAAGAAATAAAGTATAAAGATTGTAAGTAAAACTAGGATTGGTTTATCAAGTGGTTATGATCATATATGCTTTAAGGCATATAGTGGGCATGGTAATAAGCAAGTATTGGCTTGCATAGGTATCAGTATAAGATTTCTAAATTGCAAGTGTTATCTTGCAAGATTAATAGCTTGCAAGTATTGGATTGCCTTGTGCAGAGCAGTGGTTGAAGTTCTCCTCGGCTTCTTTTTCGTAGTATCCTCCTTCCTCCTCGTATCCTTGGTCGGTACTAGCGTCTATGAATAAATACGAGGTACACAATCACCAAACAATACTTAACTACTTGCATTCATCACACACAAGGGTCCTATAGATGATCTAGCATCATCACTAACATTACAAGATTAAAGCTTGGTTTAATTCCTTTTATTTTTAGAAAAGTAATTTCTACTCATTGAAAAACTACTT
This sequence comes from Avena insularis, assembly GCA_023614405.1. Classification (NCBI taxonomy): domain Eukaryota; kingdom Viridiplantae; phylum Streptophyta; class Magnoliopsida; order Poales; family Poaceae; genus Avena; species Avena insularis. The sequence continues at coordinate 227,302,832 of CM042689.1, read as the reverse complement.
AAGATTTAATATTCTCCAAACCAAACATGGGATCATGTTGACACATGTCATCACCACATATTTTAGTCCATGGGAATGTGATTTAAAGTGGTGTCACAATTTAATAAGGTTTTTCTCTTTTATTTTAATTAATTAAAGTGGCTAGAAATGCCTATGTGCCATTCTTTTATTACTTGGTCATTATTTCTGTAAGTAAACCTATATATTTTTATATATTCTGAAAGGTATGGTTAAATGTGATTATTGAGAGTTGGAATCAACTTAAAAGCTATTATGGTTTAAATTTGAAAAATGTTTGAATGCAGAAAAGCTTCTGCCTTGTTATTTTTACCATGGATGATCTATAGATCCAAATGACTTGAATCCAACGGTCTTGGATTCAGCATTCCCAGTCCTTTCTAACAAAATTGGTTTCATTCAATTTGGTTCACTGAATCGACCTGGGTTGATTGTTGAAACTAGGTACAGAAGTGTGTTTGAAATAAAATGAAAAAGGTTAAATTCAAATAACTGGGCTGCGCGGGAAGCGATACTGGGCCGGCCTGCTAAGCACAGTGCTTACGCGGGCTGGTTAAGTCTCTGTCCCCACGCGTTAGTGAGACAGGGGGGTGCAAAGCGGTATGGGGAAATGTGAGCAGTGGGATATTGTTCTAATCTAACGGCTTAGGGTCATCGTCGACGTTGGGCAACGCCGGCGAGACAGAAACCTAGCGCGGCAGGTGGGGGTCGTTGGGGGCTCACCGGGGCTCAGGCGAGGTCGTGAGGCGAGGCAGCAATCGAAGTCGACGCGAAGCCTCCTGGTACCGGCAGCTTCTCCTCGGGCGGCTCCAATCGCTGGCCCCCTTCTTCTCCAGCAGCGGCAGGCTCCGGTGAAATTCCGGCGAAGTGCTGCTCGCCTTGCTTCGGGAACGGGGTAGGACGATCAGTGAGGAGAGTGGAGTGCGATGCTGTGCTCAATTCGGCTGGGGGTGGCCTCTATTTATAGTCGCGACGGCGAGACCGAACGGGATGGGCAGGCGACGGTGGCGATATGGCTATGGGCGGCTAGAGGCATGGCCGGCGGTGGAGATCGCTTGGTGGTCTCCTGGCGATGCTCTATGGCTTTAATGTGCGCGTAGGGGCGGTGCGGTTTGGTCTGGAACGCGCGATGCTCTGCGCGGCAGAGGCGGCGTCTTAGACGGCGAGGGGTGGCTGTGCGTCATGGGGCGGCGAACGGGGATGTCTGGCGGTCTCTTGGGTTGGTGGCGATCATGTATGCACGCGGCGAGGTCGGCGTGCGGTCTGTGGGCGTGTGCCAAGGGCAGTGCTCTGGAGCATGCTCGACATGGTTGCTGGCGAGCTGGGCGCGGTCCGTGCGTGTGGTCCAGGGTTTGGCAACGCTCGCGGCTGGGACAGGGAGTGGCGGTGGACGGTGGGCTTCCTCCCAGACAAGGTTGGCACGGCTAAATCACCTTCTAGCTTGCTGTCTCCACTGGGGTGGCATGGTGAGCTTCGGCTGTTCACCATTGATGTCATTGCCCAGCTTACAGTGAGGCAAGTGCTTGGTTTAACTTGCTAGATGATCTACTGAGATGGTTGTGATCTAGAGAGGGGACAAGTTAGGCTTCAATCACTGCTCACAATAGTGTTTAAGATTTTGATGATTTGTGTCTGCAAAGTGTTTGATGAAATGGCCGCAAGAAATCAAGTTTTGAATTTTGAAAAGATTTTTGGTGGGTGTGCTAGTTTGATGCTGGTGAGTCTGCAGATGCTTGGGTTTTGAAAGTTGAGCTTGTTTGAGTGGTTTTTGAAAAAGTGGGATCTTCTCATATGATAAAGATTCAATTTTGAACTGTCATTTAAACTATGTATTTGAAAGTTTCTGGATGATCACAAAGTGGGCCTTGATACTTTGTTATGAGTACAATCAAGGGGTGCAAAGATACAGAAAAGTTTCTGTTAAGTTCTGAAAGTTTGGGACAGCCAAAGTAGGCATGGGAGTTAAATTGGTCAAAATGACCATTCCCTTATTTTATTTGTTTTGATTTATTTGTCTTTGAGAAAAGTTTGGGAATTGTTTAGATGATGTTTATTTCACCTAAGAATCCATTTACAAGCAAAGGAACACACAAACAAGGTGATTCAAAAGAATTCCAAATGAAATGCATACACCATGCATGCTTTCATATTTTTATTTTAGAAAAGTTTTTGTTAACCCTAATTTTGATGATTAGAGTTTGATGATCCAAGTTTAGTATTTTTTGGATGTTACAAACCTTCCCCCTTAAACAAAATCTCGTCCCGAGATTGAAAAAGGACGAAAAAGATTATCTAGGATTTGAAGAGATCGGGAAACTCTGTCCTGATGTGATCTTCGCGCTCCTAGGTAGATTCCTCTTCTGTGTGGTTGCTCCACTGAATCTTGAGAAACTTGATGCTTCGGGTTCGGGTAGTTCTAAAAGCTTCTTCCAAAATACAGATGGGTACTTCGGGATAGGTCAGGTCATCGTTGATCTCTATGGTCCGGTGGTCGATGTTTTTGAACACTTCGGTCTTCTCTGGAACTTCGAGACACTTGCGAAGTAACGAGATATGGAACACATTGTACAAGGCTGACATCTCTTCGGGTAGTTCCAATTGATACGACACTTCTCCTCAACGGTTCAGAATTTTGAAAGGTCTGATATATCTGGGGGCTAACTTTCCTTTGAGTTGGAAATGCTGCATTCCCTTCAATGGCGACACTTTCAGATAAACAAATCTCCTAGGTTGAAGGCGAGGTATCTACATCTCTTGTCGGTGCAACTCTTCTGTCTGGACTAGGCAGTCTTGAGGTGCTCACGAATCTTGTGAACCTTCTCTTCTGCTTCTCGTAGGATGTCGGGTCCGAAAATCTGACTCTCTCCTACTTCCGACCAGTTCAAAGAGGTGCGACATCCTTCCGTACATAAATTCAAATGGGGCCATTTGCAAACTATCTTGATAACTGTTGTTGTATGAAAATTCTGCAAATGGGAGACAATCTTCCCACTTAGATCCATATTCTAACACACACGCTCTCAGCATATCTTCGAGTATATGATTTACTCGCTTCGTTTGTCCATCGGTCTGAGGGTGATATGCGGTGCTGAAATCTAGGCGGGTTCCTAAACCTTCTTGGACTTTCTTCCAGAATCTCGAGGTAAATTGAGTTCCTCGATCAGATACGATGTTCTTGGGGACTCCATGCAAACTGACGATTCTCGGGATGTATAACTCCGCTAGATTCGAACTCTGATATGTGGTCTTGACGGGTAAGAAATGGGCAACTTTGGACAATCGGTCCACTATGACACAGATAGAGTCATTTCCCCTACTAGAAGTAGGCAGTCCAGTGATAAAGTCCATTCTAACAGAATCCCATTTCCATTCCGGAATCTGCAATGGTTGCAACAATCCAGCGGGTCTTTGATGTCCTGCCTTGACTCGCTGACATATATCACACTTGGCGATATAGCTTCCGATTTCTCTCTTCATCTTATGCCAACAAAATTGCTCTTTTAAATCTTGATACATCTTAGTTCCTCCGGGATGGATAGAATAAAGAGTATCATGATCCTCCTTCAGAATAACTTCTTTAAACTCAGAATCTGATGGTACACAAAGGCGTCCTTTGTACCACAGAACTCCTTCTTCGTCTTGAATCCGGGTACTTTGCCTGTATCGATACGACGCTTGATTCCGTCGATACTAGCATTTCCCTTCTACGCCTATTTAATCAGACTGATCAAAGTGGGCTGGAGTTCTATGCTAGCTAAAAATCCTTCACTCACTAATTCCATTCGAAAATCTTCCATCTCTTTGTGCAAGCTTGGTTGCTCCTTCAAAATCATGGAGTTCAAGCGGCACGACAATCTGCTAAGGGCATCTGCTACCACATTGGCTGTACCAGGGTGATAGTGAATGTCCAGATCATAATCCTTGATTAGCTCAATCCATCTTATCTGTCTCATATTCAGCTCCTTCTGAGTGAATATATACTTCAGACTCTTGTGATCCGTATAGATCTCACAACGATTTCCCATCAGATAATGTCTCCATGACTTCAGGGCTAGAACTACGGCTGCGAGTTCGAGGTCATGGGTTGGGTAATTTTGCTCATGTTGCTTCGGTTGTTGAGATAGATAAGATATAACTTTGCCTTCTTGCATTAGCACATATTCGAGACCGATCTTGGATGCATCACAATACACATCGAAGGGCTTCGTGATATCCGGCATGATCAAGATTGGGGCTGAAATCAATCTCCTCTTGAGTTCTTGAAAACTCGCTTCACATTTATCGGTCCATTCAAACTTCTTGTCCTTCTTCAGCAATTGGGTCATGGGTCTGGCGATACTCGAGAATCCTTCTACGAACTTGCGGTAATATCCCGCCAATCCGAGAAATGCACGAACTTGGGTTTGAGTGGTTGGGGCTTGCCAATCTTCGACATCTTTCACCTTTGCAGGGTCAACGACAATTCCTCCGGCTGATACAATGTGACCGAGGAATCCTACCTCCTGTAACCAGAATTCACATTTGCTAAACTTTGCATACAGTTGATGCTCTCTAAGGGTTCCAAGAATGGTCCTTAGGTGTAGCTCATGTTCTTCTTATGATTTGGAATAAATCAGAATGTCATTGATGAAAACAACGACAAACTTATCCAGGAAGTCCATAAAAATCTTATTCATGATATCCATGAAATAAGCGGGGGCATTGGTTAATCCAAAAGACATGACTGTATACTCGTACAATCCATATCTGGTGGTGAAGGCAGTCTTTGGAATATCCTCTGCACGAATTTTGAGTTGATGATACCCAGTTCTAAGATCAATCTTAGAAAACACTTTGGCACCGGTAAACTGATCAAACAAATCTTCTATCTTGGGCAAGGGGTATTTGTTCTTGATGGTGACATCATTCAACTTCCGATAATCCGTACACAAACGGTTACCTCCATCTTTCTTGTCCACAAACAAGACAGGTGACCTCCACGGTGACACACCTGGTTGAATCAATCCAATTTCCAACATGGCATCCAGTTGCTTCTTTAGTTCCTATAGTTTGGACGGGTTCATACTATATGGTCTCTGGGCTATGGGTCCCGTTCCGAGGATTAGTTCAATGATAAACTCGATATCCCGATCTAGGGGCATACCGGGCAAAACATCTGGAAATACATCGGGGTATTCACAGACTATCCGGACTTGGTAAATGGTAGGTTGGGCTATACTCTTGTTGCACTTGAATTGACGAGGTAAGGTTTCAGATATATGCTCGACTGATATTCCGGCTGTACTGGTCATGGTTATGGCTTTCTTGGCACAGTCAATCAATCCTTTATGTTTGGGCATCCAATCCATTCCTAGTACTACTTCGAAACCTTTAGTTCCGAGTACTATCAGATTAGCATAAAAATCTATGCCATGGATTCGGATAGGGACGGCTTTGCAAATTTGCCTAGCCTTGGTGGTTGATCCGGGAATTTGAACGATCATGACATGCTTCAGTTTGGTTGGTTGAATTTTACTAGTGCATGCAAATTCTTTGGTGACAAATGAATGCGATGCACCAGAATCAAAAAACACTCTTGCAAGTACTTAATTAACAGAAAACATACCCAGCACGACGTTTGGCGCTTCCTGAGCTTCTTCAGCATGCATGAGGAAAAGACGGCCGTTGCGGTTGAGTGAATTCCCTGGGGCAAACCTTCTTCCGGGCTGAACACGACGCTGCTGCTGAGCTGGGGCATTGGCATTGGGGTCTGCGGCATTCTTCTTGTTGGGGCACGGTTGAAATTGCTAGAGCTGCCGGGGTTGTTGTGATTTCCTCCGGGCCTAGGGTTTCCACGGTTGGGGTAGGTCGGACGGTTCATTGGGGGTCTGTGGGTTCTTGGGGCAAATCCAGGAGTTGGGTTAGGGCGATACTTTGGGGTCTGATGGGTTCCTGGTTGATGCATCATACGACGTGTGCGGTTCTCATTGGCTTGGTTGATCTTTCCTTCCATTTGGATGGCCGAGTCGACAAGGGCTTCAATATCAGCAAAGGGGATATTGACTAATACTGTTTGCATCTCATCATGCAGACCATTCAGGAATCTTTCTTTCTTCTTGGCTTTAGTGTCGATTTCATCTGGGGCATACCTAGCTAATGACAAAAATTTGTCACGGTATTCCACTACAGTCATCCGTCCTTGCTTCAATTCTCTGAATTCGTCTCTCATTCTCTTGATCAAACCCGGTGGCACATGGGTTCTGCTAAACTTGACCTTGAATTCCTCCCAGGTCATCATCTGGCCTCCGGTCATTGCACGAACACTGTTCCACCATGCCCTGGCATCTCCGGCTAGATAGCGGGTGGCGAACATAACTTTCTCGTTGGCTTCCACTCCGGCAACTTCTAGGTTATTTTCCATGGTTTGCAGCCAATCATCGGTGTCTAGGCGCTCTTCTGACTTAGTGAAAATAGGTGGGTTGGTATTCTGGACATTTTTGAGCTTAGATCCATGGTTATCCTGATTTCTGTGGCCTTGGTTGTTGTGGGCTAGCTGAGCTATCTATTGCAGGGCGGCTTTGTTGGCTTGACGTTCCGCTCTTTCAGCTTCGCGGTCAGAAGTCAACATTTGCAGAAGCTGCAACATCGGGTCCGGGGATGAACCACTTCCTCCGCGTGGCATCTGAAGATTGAGATAGATCATGAGAAAAGAGGGAAATTTCTAAGATTCTGGGATTTTGAAAAGTTTTTAAAGTTTGACTCAGATTTTTCTAGCAACTCGCTTTTCATTCATTCATTCATAGCACACGATACAACACACACCACAACAAAGAAAAACAGATGGTTTTAAGAACCATTCTGGAAACTACGATACAGTGGGACCGAATACTACTCACTACGCTAGTGCTCAAGTGCAACTACTCCTCGGAATCGGTGGCTTCATCATCTTCATCGTCATCGATGAAGGCGAAATCATCCTCATCGGTGAAGAAGTCCATAGCCTAATCCTCCAGAAAATCATCATCATCGCTGAGATAGGAGTAGGGGTCTCCACGAAGATCCTCTCCGGCATTCTCCCTTTCTTCTAACTGCATGTCTCTCTCGTGGATGGTCTCCTCCAAAGACGAGATACGGTGGCGAAGACGGGCAATGATGCGCTCCTTCTTGTCGATCTGACGGCAGCGAGACTTGCGATCCTTTGCTAGCATGGCGATGGTTTGATCCTTCGTCTTGATGATGGCAGACTTGTGGTTGGAGTAGTCACGACAGTTATCCAACTCCTGCTGACGATCGTACATCATGAATCTAAGGTGGTCCAATTGAGTGTTCAGCTCAGGGTGGTATGGGGCTTCCAGTGGTTGTCCATTTGCATCACGCCATGGGCAAAACTCAAAGCGGGTTCCCTTAATCTAATTGACGCTCTGCCCACACAGACGGGAAATAGCTTCCTGCATGGCCCTGGCAAGTCCATCGAGCCAGTTGTTCTCTCTTAAGGTAAACTAAATTCCCTCAGCAGTGGGAGGTTCAATCTTTCCTCGGAGACTTGCAACAATTAGCCACTGTAGATCTTCTCCTCCTTTATCATTGAGCTAAGCTCCGAAGAACTCAGGGTGCGGACGCTCCAGAAGTTCCGAAAGCTGGTCCAAATCCCTCTCAAAGATAAGGTCTCCTCCATTCCCCAACTGATAAAACTTGCTGTACTTCACGTTCATCTATAAGAATATAGGATGAGCAAGTTAGTAGAGTGATCAAGTCTGTCAAAATTTTATGTATTTTGCAAGAGTTTTTGAGGTACATGAATTTTCATAAAAGAATCAAAGGGATAAGAATGAGAGTAAGTTTTTGTAAATATTTGTTTTCTTTGGTTTTGAAACTAAGTTTTTGATTCAAACTTCAGTCTAACTAGGGTCTCCTATGGTCAGGATGGCTCTGATACCAACTTGTCAACACCCGGAGTTTTAATGCCAGATGCCTGTTATGCCATACATCGCAATCCCAGGATTACCATTTTTGCGAGACATAACAGAATTGGATACCATAGTACATCATCCATTACAAACGATACATAAGGTCTTACACAAATAAGGATCTCATGATCCAGTTCTTAATACAACTCAAGCAGCGGAAATACGTAATAATAACGGTAGCGTAGGTGAAGCTCCATCTTCGGAAATACGTAATAATAACGGTTGATGATCCTAGTTGTCATCAACTTCCTGGGGTCCATCCTCTAGGTACTCCTCTTCATAGTCTGGCCATGGGAATAGCCAGGGACAAATCCATGAGTACTATTTAAGTACTCGCAAACTAATACTAACAAGTGAAAGGGGTTTTTAATAATAGGACACTAGGCTCTAGGGTTGTTTTGCAAAAGCCAGATTTATCTCTACTAAGCTGAGAAGCAAGAGAAGCTAGTCACAATTTTATAACTCCTAAGTAGGAACTTGTATTTCATATCACAACTCTGTTGTGGTCAAGTCGAAGTCTCAAATCATTTCACAAGACATTTTGAAAACATCTGACGGGGGAACAGTATGGCCACTCCAACTATCCATAACCGCGGACGCGGCTATTTGAATAGTTTGACACTCTGCAGAGGTTGTACACTTTCACCACAATATTCGATACATCCGTCAGGAACAAATCCTGAATTTACCATACTCAGTATGCGGATAATCAATCCTAACCTTTCAATTACACGCCCTAGCATAAGCACCTCTCCTGTGAGTTTGGCCTCCCAACCATTACCAACTGTCATCCTGGGTACTGCATAGGTGGACAATCTTCACAAGGTAGCCTCAGCTCAGACCTTGGCCGTGAGGGAACTAATACTAAGGTATATAAGTTTCCAGTCAAGCCCTACCCAATCTTCGGGTATTGTGGTTGTACGATAAAATTGGAATGGTATCGCATCCAGACAACCATCAGTTTTATAAAGGGCTAAGGCTCATGCCTCAACATTTTCATCACCAAAATCATCAGGTGATCAGAAACACATGTCCAAAACATTTCAATAGAATGATCCATCATTCCAATGTTTTCATAACCATTTTCACCAAGTATTCCCATCTAATGTTGATCAAGTTTTATTCTTAGCACTAGCATCTACAAGTGGGGGTAAGCACTAATGGGGGATAGTAAACTAGTGGAGTTTCCACTAAGTTCAATCTTATGCCTTAGGATGACATCAAGATTTTCTAGCTTAGGGCAAATTTTATGCTCTTTATGCAACCTTCAATATATCTTTCTAGAATCTACAAGTCACTTAAGTCAACTCTAAGTTAAAGCTTTGATAAAGAAATAAAGTATAAAGATTGTAAGTAAAACTAGGATTGGTTTATCAAGTGGTTATGATCATATATACTTGAAGGCATATAGTGGGCATGGTAATAAGCAAGTATTGGCTTGCATAGGTATCAGTATAAGCTTGCTAAATTGCAAGTGTTATCTTGCAAGATTAATAGCTTGCAAGTATTGGCTTGCCTTGTGCAGAGCAGTGGTTGAAGTTCTCCTCGGCTTCTTCTTCGTAGTATCCTCCTTCCTCCTCGTATCCTTGGTCGGTACTAGCGTCTATGAATAAATACGAGGTACAAAATCACCAAACAATACTTAACTACTTGCATTCATCACACACAAGGGTCCTATAGATGATCTAGCATCATCACTAACATTACAAGATTAAAGCTTGGTTTAATTCCTTTTATTTTTAGAAAAGAAATTTCTACTCACTGAAAAACTACTTAAGATTTAATATTCTCCAAACCAAACGTGGGATCATGTTGACACATGTCATCACCACATATTTTAGTCCATGGGAATGTGATTTAAAGTGGTGTCACAATTTAATAAGGTTATTCTCTTTTATTTTAATTAATTAAAGTGGCTAGAAATGCCTATGTGGCATTCTTTTATTACTTGGTCATTATTTCTGTAAGTAAACCTATATATTTTTATATATTCTGAAAGGTATGGTTAAATGTGATTTTTGAGAGTTGGAATCAACTCAAAAGATATTATGGTTTAAATTTGAAAAATATTTGAATGCAGAAAAGCTTTTGCCTTGTTATTTTTACCATGGATGATCTACAGATCCAAATGACTTGAATCCAACGGGCTTGGATTCAGCATTCCTAGACCTTTCTAACAAAATTGGTTTCATTCAATTTGGTTTACTGAATCGACCTAGGTTGATTTTTGAAACTGGGTACAGAAGTGTGTTTGAAATAAAATGAAAAAGGTTAAATTCAAATAACTGGGCTGCGCGGGAAGCGATACTGGGCCGGCCTGCTAAGAACAGCGCATACGCTGGCTGGTTAAGTCGCTGTCCCCACGCGTCAGTGAGACAGGGGGTGCAAAGCGGTATGGGGCGATGTGAGCCGTGGGATCTTGTTCTAATCTAACGGCTGAGGGTCATCGTCAATGTTGGGTAACGCCGGCGAGACAGAAACCTAGCGCGGCAGGTGGGGGTCGTTGGGGGCTCACCGGGGCTCAGGCGAGGGTTGGCGAGGCGGGCGAACGACGAAGTCGACGACGGCGAGCCTCCTGGTACCGACAGCTTCTCCTTGGGCGGCTCCAATCGCTGGCCCCCTTCTTCTCCAGCAGCGGCAGGCTCCGGTGAAATTCCGGTGAAGTGCTGCTCGCCTTGCTTCGGGAACAGGGTGGGACAATCAGTGAGGAGAGGGTAGTGCGATGGTGTGCTCAATTCGGCTAGGGGTGGCCTCTATTTATAGTCGCGACGGCGAGACCGAACGGGATGGGCAGGCGATAGTGGCGACATGGCTACGGGCGGCTAGAGGCATGGCCGGCGGTGGAGATCGCTTGGTGATCTCCTGGCGATGCTCTACGGCTTTAATGCGTGTGTAGGGGCGGTGCGGTTTGGTCTGGAACGCGCGATGCTCTGCGCGGTAGAGGCGGCGTCTTCGACGGCGAGCGGTGGCTGTGCGGCATGGGGCGGAAAACAGGGATGTCTGGCGGTCTCCTGGGTTGGTGGCAATCATTTATGCATGCGGCAAGGGCGGCGCGCGGTCTGTGGGCATGTGTCGAGGGCGACGCTCGGGCGCATGCTCGGCATGGTTGCTGGCTAGCTGGGCACGGTCCGTGCGTGTGGTCCAGGGTTTGGCAACTCTCACGGCTGGGACAGGGAGTGGTGGTGGACGGTGGGCTGCCTCCCAGACAAGGTTGGCATGGCTAAATCTCCTTTTAGCTTGTTGTCTCCACTGGGTGGCATGGTGAGCTTCAGCTGTTCACCATTGATGTCATTGCCCAGCTTACAGTGAGGCTAGTGCTTGGTTTAACTTGCTAGATGATCTACTGAGATGGTTGTGAGCTAGATAGGGGACAAGTTAGGCTTCAATCACTGCTCACAATAGTGTTTAAGATTTTGATGATTTGTGTCTGCAAAGCGTTTGATGAAATGGCCGCAAGAATTCAAGTTTTGAATTTTCAAAAGATTTTTGGTGGGTGTGCTAGGTTGGTGCTGGTGAGTCTGCAGATGCTTGGGTTTTGAAAGTTGAGCTTGTTTGAGTGGTTTTTGAAAAAGTGGGATCTTCTCATATGATAAAGATTCAATTTTGAACTGTCATTTAAACTATGTATTTGAAAGTTTCTGGATGATCACAAATTGGGCCTTGATACTTTGTTATGAGTACAATCAAGGGGTGCAAAGATCTAGAAAAGTTTCTGTTAAGTTCTGAAAGTTTGGGACAGGCAAAGTAGGCATGGGAGTTAAATTGGTCAAAATGACCATTCCCTTATTTTATTTGTTTTGATTTATTTGTCTTTGAGAAAAGTTTGGGAATTGTTTAGATGATGTTTATTTCACCTAAGAATCCATTTACAAGCAAAGGAACACACAAACAAGGTGGTTCAAAAGAATTCCAAATGAAATGCATACACCATGCATGCTTTCATATTTTTATTTTAGAAAAGTTTTTGTTAACCCTAATTTTGATGATTAGAGTTTGATGATCCAAGTTTAGTATTTTTGGGATGTTACACTACCCGGAGCTTGATCGTCCATGGAACATATCACAACTACGTCGTTTTTACACTTAGCATATTTTATTATCTACAATCTACCTCTTATATGATCAATGAAATAAAGCTCTTTGGTTCACTCATATGCCTGATTCTTTTACCTCCTTTAGTGTTCATTTTTGGATGATGTAAAACCTTTATGCACAAGCTTTTCATTTGTACTTGTGAAATTCCCGCCTACGGGCGTTAGCTTAAGTTTTATGGTCTACATGTTCTTTGTTGTTTTTATGTGGATTCTAGAGTAGTAACTTTCAGCACTCGAAGTCGGCGATGTGGTGCTTAGATTCTTGACAGTGCCATTAGGCATCATCACCTGTGTGCATGGTTCTGACTAAGGGTCTTCCTACTCATGAAAGGTCAAGCATAAAAGATAAAGTAATGTATAAGCCAACTCTTGCTTAAAAATATATACAACCATACATGCTGGAGGTAGTTCTTGAGTACCTGGAAGCTTGTAGCCAATTTTTCCGCCTTAAGTAAACCACATTATTTTTTCGCATAAATACATTACCAAAATAGAGAAATATAACAAATATTTTCATTCTTCTAGCGTAGGGGTATTTGAAGCTGCATCACCGGCGACAGGAGAGCCATCTCAATCTTCAACAAAGTCAGTGGTCTTCAAGGACTCGGAGCCAACCTGATCAGCGTCAATAACCTCGAGAGGCACAAATATATCTACCTTGACCAATTGGGCGACCCTGGTATTGTAGCCGGCGAGAGAATACCATATTGCATCGTTGTCGATCTTCTCTCTGTTTTAGTTCACATCGTGGAGACCAGATGTCACCATATAGATTTCGGCATCGTTATAATGGGTCTTGACCATGGCTTGGTACATTCTAGCGCCAGCCCGGATACATGAAGCCTTCCATCTTACGATATGCTCGGGGGCTCGGTGAAGGATCTTTGAGAACTTCATGATGGAATCCACCACCTTGATGTTGATGTATAAGGGCTTGGAGATCTCCTTAGCATGTGCGATCGCGGTGTTGATGAAGTTACCAGCAAGAACCATGCACTCTTTTGGCGGAGGAGCATTGTTGGCTAGGCCAATGGGAGCTGCATTTTTGATGAAGACATTTGAGGGCATGATTTCACCAAATCATATCAAAGTACCTGACTTACAAAAGTACAAGACGGAGAAGGCTTACCAAAGACAGTACTCTCAGCTTGCTGGAGAACCTCCACCATGGAGTCTTGTTCTTTCTGGAGAGTCTTGTACACCTGAAGGTTCCGAGCATTCTGCTCATCGGCAACATTCTTTTGCTCCTTGAGGATCACAACCTCCTCCTTAAGGCGGTGAATCTTCGTGTTAGTAGATTCTTGCACGACAGCCAGTGCTTCTTCATGCATCTTAAGGGTTTCAGCTCTTGAATGTGCTTGGACTGCTCGAGAATCTCTTTGGACTTGGCGATAGCTTCTGCAAGCCGGAGAAATGACAGAGCACAATGAGTAGTCGGAAGGTGAAGACACAAGATAAAGTTGAGAATGAAACTAAGAATAAATCAGACTCTTGCAATTGATGATATGTTCCTACAAATAGGCGGTTTTAACCTTTTCAGGTTCAAGATCCTTGCGCATCTTATGTAACTTATCATTGGCGGTCAGCCTCTGAGCATTCTCATTCTGCAAATACAAAAAGTTTACTTAGTGTACTTACAGAATCTAGCCGGAATTATTTGGTTCCACCTAGAGGCTCGGGGGATACAGTACGAGTTTTTTAACTCAAAAATATGCTTAGTATTTGTTTAAGCATCTAGTCGGAAGTATTTTTGTTTCAACTAGAGGATTGGGGGATACAATATTGAGAAGTACAAACACTATGTATGCTACTCTAAAAGTATCTAGTCGGAATTATTAATTCAAACTAAATACTTGGGGGCTACATCATAAAGTTTCTTACTTAGTCACTCTTAGAGCATTTAGACCAAAAGACCTATGGATTTCCGTCTAAATCCTCAGGGGATATAGTGGGATATTATATGTGAAATGCAAAGGCATAGAAAACTTACATATGCGATGATTTTGAGGTTGCTGGCGCTCTTAGCAAACAGTTTGCCAAATAAAACTGTCTTTACTCGGAGGATTTCCTCCTGTTTGAGCATCTCCTCAAGGCAGCATGTTGGATAAGTCGGTGTTGTGACAGGAGCCACGACAGAGGTACTCGGAGTAAGCATGGGAAAGATAATCTTAGGGCCCTCAGCCTGGCTCGTGGTCATCACAGATCCGCCTCCCACCGTTAACTCCTTACCGCTTTCAGTGGCATCCTTAGCCGGAGCTTCAGCCACTTTGGAGGAGGTGCTTTCCTGCGTCGTCTGCTCGCCGGCAACATGGATCACTGTGGCAACATATGGGACCTTCTGTGAAGGAGTTTTGTCCACTTCCATGACGGAAGAATGAGATGCTACCTTAGCCGGAGATCTGACAGGCGCGGCAGATGGTTGGACGACAGGGGTAGGAGGAGCAATGGCGGGAGAGGCTTGGACAAACATAGCTCTAATGTTTTTAGAAGCCCTCGATGTCTTGGAGGATTTCTTCAAACTCAAGCTAGACTTTTTCCTGAAACGTATAATGTATAAGTACAGGAATAAGAGGAGCACAATGGCAATGTCGGAGGAAGAGAGGCTTACACAATAGTTGGCGCCTTGGTCAAGGGGATGCTGGTTAATCTTCTTTTCTCTGCTTCCAGGGAGGTTGTGGACTTATTGGAGGCTCCACCCTCCATCTTCTTATTGCCTCCACCAGAAATGTTATAGGTGGAGCAATTCCTCTTTTTCGCCAGTAGGACTTCGTCATTGGACACGACAGTGACTTCCTTCATCTTGTGGTCATAGACTTAGGGAACCATGCATGTCTCCTCCAAGTCCCTCAATTGTCAAGTGAAACCAATGTGTTAGACTAAAGTACGTATTCAAGTTGGAAGAACTGGAGCATATGTCAAAACAATAAATGAAAGTTACCTTTGGGCACTTGTCATCCTCGAACATCTCATAGGTGATGGTGAAACCACACTTGCAATCCTTCACCTTGATGATGTCCTTGAGGCGGACCTTGATGATGTCCTTGAGGTGTACTGACACATCTGCTTCTTGCGGTGCTGCATAGGTTGTATCTGCCTGATGAACCAGCACATGGCCAGTTCCAAGCCGGTCAAACCCGTCTATATGAACCGGTCGATCCGCCTTTGGAGGCTTCGTCATCGAGGGGAGGAGGGCTTGTGATCTCCATGTTGGGGCTTCAGCGGTAGCCCCATAGATGAAGTCCGGTACGATGCTTCTAGGCCAGCCCGAGGGATGTCGGGGCCGTAGAAGTATGTGCGCTTCCATTTCTTGTAGGACTCGTTTCCTACAATGTCGGGGAACCGCTGGCCAGGCTAGATCTTGAAGCTAATGGTGCCACGGTTCCTAAGCTCCTCTCTGCTCACTCCGGCTTCCCTATTCTCGATGAAGAAGTATATGAACAGATCTAACCTAGGCCTAATCCCCAAGTATCCCTCGCACAAATCCGTGTAGTTCCTAAGTGCAAGAATACTATTGGGGGACAGGTTCTAAGGTTGAACCCGAAAGTGCTCGAGAACTTGGATATAGAAGTCGGACAATGGCAGGGAGACACCGCATGTGCACTGAGCTTTGAGGTATACCTTTTCTCTGGGTTGGGTAGAAGGGACGACCTCGCCGGCCGGTGCCGCCTGCCAGACCAGACCCTCCATCGCAGGGAGGTACCCCTCGGCTATCATCTCCTTGATATCGCTATCGGAGATGTCCGAGCCTCGCCATTTTCCCTTGTGGGAGTTAGCTTCCTCCTCCAACGGATCCAACGCCGCTGGAATATGGTCACCGCCGGTGGATTTGACCACCGTGGAGCACGGAACCACCACGCCCTCTGGCAGGACATGGATCGTGCCAGATGGCTTGGTAGAAGCCTCGCCGACGCCACCATCATTGGAGTGCTACTGCTGCTTGCCATTGGAGTGTATGAGATGGGCTGGGAGATGGATAAAAGCTAGGGTTTTCTCTGCGTGCATGCAGTGTGCTCGAGGAAGGTTTGGGCTGGAGGAAGAAGATGATGCGAGAGCGAATGAGGTGAAAAGATAAAATAAACACCGTAGTTAAAATATATAGTCCCAAAGTCAAGATTCATAAAACATGGGTGGAGATTTCGCCACGTTCCCACCACCGCCGCTTGACGTTTTGGATTTATCACACGGGAAAATCGCTATGATTATGTTTGCTGCATGTGTAAGTTATGAGGCATCACTAACCTATGTCCTACGTCAGCTCATAGACATATAAAGACGAATAGTCTGAAGGGAATATGCCCGAGAGACAATAATAAAGTGGTTATTATCGCATTCCTTATTTATGATAAATGTTTATTTTGCATGCTATAATTGTATTAATACGGAAACGTTAATACATGTGTGTTTAATAAACAAAAAGGAAGTTCCTAGTTATGCCCCTCTTATAAAATAGCTCGTTTATTAACATATGATCAAAGGTTTCCTGATCATGGACATTGGATGTTGTTAATTACGAGGTCACAACATTGTTGGAATGATGTGGTGAACATTCATCCGAAGTATAGCATTATGATCAAGGTCATTGTGTTTATATTGCTATAACATCATACTAAGTAATCTTAGTCCTTAGACCATGAGATCATGTCAATCACTAACACCAGAAGAGTATCTTGATAACATCAAACATCACACCGTAACACGGTGACTATAAAGGTGGGTTCAGTGCTATGAAGGTGTTATGTTGAGGCTCATGGTTCAAGAGTGGAATATGTCCATACCGATGACAAAGAGATATACTCCGGGCCCTCTCGGTGATATCACATTAGTTAGCTTGCAAGCAAGTGATTTGATCACTAGAATGTTATATCACGGGAACAAGAAAAGAGTACATGTCGGTAACGAGATAAAACTAGGTATGGAGATACCGATGATCGAATCTCAGACATGTAACATATCACGAGACAAAGGGATTGAGTTACATGCGTATAAGGTTCACACGATCACAGAAGTCATCGTTGAATGTGTGGGAGTCAGTACGGATCTCAAGGTCCTGCTACTAATTATTGATCGGTGAGGGTCTCGATCATGTCTACATTATTCACGAACCATAGAGTGACAGACTTAAGGGATACCGACACCATTTGGAGCAAATAATTTGGCATAGAAAGAAAAGGAAAGCGCATGAATTTATTTCACTAGACACCGGGACTGTTTCAGTTGAAATTGCTGAAACTGGTTCTGCATGTGAAATTGAAATGTTGTGAGTGTTTTATGTGAATGTTTGTTAATTAGAGTAATTACTAAAATTCTGAATAAATAAAAGAGTTTTATTTAAATGAGAGATTGCATTAAATTTGGTGGAAATTTAATGCATATGAGTGGATTTTTGAGATGAGGCATGTTTATGGTAGTGGAGGCTTTTCATTTTTGAGTGGGAGCTCCACCCACATGAATGTGGAAGAGTTGGGGGCAGCCACCATGGCTAGGAGCCATGCCCTTGGGTGCTCCCCTCTCCCTATTAAAGGCCTCCCTCTCCTCCTGTCACACCACACTTCCTCGTGAAGTATCTCTCTCCCCATTTAGAATTCCCCCATGGTCTCGGATCAGCGAGATACATGTTCCCGGTGGCTTTTTCTGGAAGGATTTGTTGCTTCCGCTGCTTCGCTGGAGCGAGGGCGTGGAGGTTGTCGGGGTACCCGGACGTGTGTGCGATCACGGATGCACCACTGCTTTGCGGTGCTGGACTTGATGGTGCTGGACCGGCTGGACCAGATGGACTTCATCACGATCTTGACATCGGCAAGCGTTCGACTACATGATCCACGAGTACAACCTCATTAACGCTATTCGGTCTTTGAGGGTATGTATTCTATGGATGTATATCCACCCGTTTCTTGTATCTAGTAGATAGATCTTGGTACTTACTTCCCATCATAGGAAATTTTTTGTTTTCTATGCTGCGAACCCTTCATAGTCCCATCTAAAGATTCTGACATGGACGGATCCTGTCCAGCTACGAGAAGAGTATGATGGAAGACTCAGTGATTCTCCAGCTTACATGTTGAAGAAGGAGAATGTTGCAGGGTTCTTTGGAGGGCTACAAGATATCTCTTGTCGATTTGCGGACATCACCTAGACGGAGAATTCAATCTATAGAGGCAAGATGGCGCAAGATCTCGGAGTTCTTCGGTGGATACTATTGGGGATATGCTAAAAGGGTATCACCATAGCATGTCTCTAATCCGGATAATGTAACATCCCAAAAATATAACACAAGGATCATCAAACTCCAATCACTAAAATTAGGGTTAACAAAAACTTTGATTAATTTAAAATCATATGAATGCATGTGTGAATGAAATGATTTGATAAATGCATGAATGAACTTGTGTGATTAACCTAAATAGCAAGAAATTGTTTAAATAGTAAAATAACATCATATAACACATTTCCATGCAGAAACAAAACAAGATAAAATCAAAAACAAATAAAAAAAGCAAATGGTCATTTTTGCCAATCTTGCTCACTAGGTCACTTTGAGTGTTTCTAGCTCAAGATTTCAAACAGAAACTTTTCCAATTATTTTCACCCCTTGCTAGAACAAGTAAAAGTGAATCAAAGCCCACCTTTAAAATTTGCAGAAACATTTGGCAACCTCATTCAAATCACAATTCAAAATTGAATCTTTATCATATGAGAAGATCAGCCATTTACAAAACCCAACCAAACCAGTGCCGCTTGACTAATCCAACTAACCAGACACTCCCTAGTATGTGCCTAGCAAACCCACCAAGTTTGAATCCAAAATTCAAATTTAAAGTTCTTGTGGCCATTTCATCAAACACCTTGCAGATACAAATCAAACAAACCTCAAACACTATAGTGTGCAGTAAATTTGGCCTAACTTGTTCCCTATCTAGCTATCACTACACTCTCAGTAGATGATCTAGCCCAATTAACAAGCCTTAGAACCACTATGAGCTTGGCATAGCCATTAATGGTGCCCATGTCGAGCCCATTTGCCAACCCCAATGTCGCCAGCGAGCTAGAGGAAGAACTAGCCCTGCCAACCTTGTCTGGAACACGCAGCACCGTCCACCGCCACTCCTTGTCCCAGCCCCGAGCGCAGCCAGCCACTGGACTACCCGCCAAGCACGCGCCTAGTCTCTCTGCGTACGAGCTGAGAGCGCGCCAGTGCGCCACAATCAACCAGCTCCCACTGACCGTGCGCCGCCCTCGCCGCTTGCGTGCGTGATCGCCAATACTCCAGCACCCCGCCAGACAACCTCGTTCGCCGCCGCGCGACCAGGAGCACCCGTGCGCCATTAAATTTGCCGTCGGACCTGCCCAGAGCGTCGACGCGTTCCGACCGATCAGCACCTCCCCACGCCTCGACACCATGTTGTTGAGCTTCGCCAGGGAGCACAGCACCGCCCTACCGTCGCACATGCCATTAGTGATCTGTGCCATCAACCACGATGAGCTCAGCCCGCGGCCGTCGGTCCCCTCTAGCCACTATATAAGGAGACCTCTCCCGCTCGTTTTCTTCACACCAGTTCACTCCCCTCTCACTCAGAACCACCCCACCTCACTCCCAGAGCAAGGCGAGAAGCGCATCGCCGGAATTTGGCAGGAGCCCGCCGTTGCTGGAGGAGAAGGGAGCCGTCGATTGGAGCCGCCGTAGGGGAAGTTGTCGGTACCAGGAGAACCGTCGTCGTCGAAGTCGTCATTGGCCCCCGTCGCCGACCCTCGCAGGAGCCCCAGTGAGCCTCCCACGACCCCCACCTGCCGCACTAGGGTTCTGTCTCGTCGGCGCTGCCCGACGTGGACGATGAACCAGAGCCGTCCGATTAGAACCAGATCCCACGGTCCATGTTGCCCCGTACCGCTTCGCCCCTCCCCGTCTCACTAACGTGTGGGGACAGTCACTTAACCAGCATGCGCGTGCGCTGTGCGTAGTGGGCCAGCCCAGTAAAATATCCCGCGTGACCCAACAATTCAAATTAAGCTTGATTCATTTAATTTCAAACATAGTTCTGTACCTAGATTCAAAAATCAACCCAGCGCTATTCACTGAACCAAAATGCATGAAACCAATTTTGTTAGAAAGGTACTGAAATGCTTAATCCAAGCCCGTTGGATTCAAACCATTTGGATTTGTAGATCAACCATGGTAAAATAACAAGTCAGAAGCTTTTCTGCATTCAAACATTTTTTAAAATTCAATCATAGGAGCTTTTGAGTTGATTCCAACTCTCAATAATCACATTTGATCATACCTTTCAGAATATATAAAAACATATGGGTTTACTTGCAGAAATAATGTTCAAGTAATAAAAGAATGCCACATAGGCATTTCTAGTCACTTTATTTAATTAAAATAAAAAGGTTAAACCTTATTAAATTGTGACACCACTTTAAATCACATTCCCATGTACTGAAATATGTGGTGATTACATGTGTCAACATAATCCCATGTTTGAGTTGGAGGATATTAAATCTTCAGTAGTTTTTCAATGAGTAGAAATTACTTTTCTAAAATAAAATAAATAAGGTAAGTGCTTTAATCTTGTAATGATAGTAATGAGGATAGATCATCTAGTATGAAATTTTGTGTGATGATTAAAAATAGTTAAGTATTGCTTGGTGATTGTGTACCTCGTATTTATTTATAGACGCTAGTACCGACCAAGGATACAAGGAGGAAGGAGGATACTACGAGGAAGCAACCTAGGAGAAATTCAACCACTGCTGTGCTCAAGGCAAGCTATTAACTGAGCAAGCTAACCCTTGCAACTATGAAAGTTAGAGAACCTATGCATTGCATTAAGCATGCTTGGTTAGATACATTTGATGATGCCCAATCCTAGTTTTACTTGCAAACTTTTCCAATTCTTTTCACCCCTTGCTAGAACATGTAAAAGTGAATGAAAACCCACCTTTCAAATTTGCAGAAACATTTGACAACCTCATTCAAATCACAATTCAAAATTGAATCTTTATCATATGAGAAGATCACCCATTTTCAAAACCCAACCAAACCAGTGCCGCTTGACTAATCCAACTAACCAGACACTCCCTAGTATGTGCCTAGCAAACCCACCAAGTTTGAATCCAAAATTCAAATTTAAAGTTCTTGCGGCCATTTCATCAAACACCTTCCAGATACAAATCAAACAAACCTCAAACACTATAGTGTGCAGTAAATTTGGCCTAACTTGTTCCCTATCTAGCTCTCACTACATTCTCAGTAGATGATCTAGCCCAATTAACAAGCCTTAGAACCACTGTGAGCGTGGCATATCCATTAATGGTGACCATGTCGAGCCCATTTGCCAACCCCAATGTCGCCAGCGAGCTAGAGGAAGGAAAAGCCCCGCCAACCTTTTCTGGAACACGCACCACCGTCCACCGCCACTCCCTGTCCCAGCCCCGAGCGCGGCTAGCCACTGGACCACCCGCCAAGCACGCGCCCAGTCTCTCTGCGTGCGAGACGATAGCGCGCCAGTGCGCCACAATCGACCAGTGCCCACAGACCGCGTGCCGCCCTCGCCGCCTGCGTGCGAGATCGCCAACACTCCAGCACCCCGCCAGACAACCACGTTTGCAGCCGCGTGACCAGGAGCATCCGTGCGCCATTAAATTTGTCGTCGGACCCGCCTAGAGCGTCGACGCGTTCCGACCGATCAGCACCGCCCCACGCCTCGCCACCATGTTGTTGAGATTCGCCAGGGAGCACAGCACCGCTCCTACCGTCGCCCATGCCATTATCCCCTTGTGCCATCAACCACGACGAGCTCAGCCCGCACCCGTCGGTCCCCTCCAGCCACTATAAAAGGATACCTCCCCTGCTCGTTTTCTTCACACTAGTTCACTCCCCTCTCACTCAGAACAATCCCAACCTCACTCCCGGAGCAAGGCGAGCAGCACATCGCCAGAATTCCGGAGCCTGCCGCCGCTGGAGGAGAAGGGAGCCGTCGATTGGAGTCGCCCAGGAGAAGCTGCCGGTACCAGGAGAACTGCCGTCATCAGCTTCGTCATTCTCCCCCGTCGCCGACCCTCGCCTGAGCCCCGGTGAGCCTCCCGTGACCCCCACCTGCTGCAATAGGGTTCTGTCTCGCCGGCGCTGCCCGACGTGGACGATGAACCAGAGTCGTACGATTAGAACCAGATCCCACGGTACACGTTGCACCATACCGCTTCGCCCCTTCCCGTCTCACTGACGTCTGGGTACAGCCACTTAACCAGCCCGCGCGTGCGCTGTGCATAGTGGGCCGGCCCAGTAAAACATCTCGTGCCTGCGCTGTGCATAGTGGGCCGGCCCAGTAAAACATCCCGCGCGACCCAACAATTCAAATTAAGCTTTATTCATTTAATTTCAAACATAGTTCTGTACCTAGATTCAAAAATCAACCCAGCGTGATTCACTAAACCAAAATGCATGAAATAAATTTTGTTAGAAAGTTACTGAAATGCGTAATCCAACACCGTTGGATTCAAACCATTTGGATTTGTAGATCAACCATGATAAAAATAACAAGTCAGAAGCTTTTCTGCATTCAAACATTTTTCAAAATTCAACCATAAGAGCTTTTGAGTTGATTCCAACTCTCAAAAATCACATTTGATCTTACCTTTCAGAATATATAAAAACATATCGGTTTACTTGCAGAAATAATGTTCAATTAATAAAAGAATGCCACATAGGAATTTCTAGTCACTTTATTTAATTAAAATAAAAAGGTTAAACCTTATTAAATTGTGGACCACTTTAAATCACATTCCCATGTACTGAAATATATGGTGATGACATGTGTCAACATGATCCCATGTTTGAGTTGGAGAATATTAAATCTTAAGTAGTTTTCCAATGGGTAGAAATTACTTTTCTCAAATAAAATAAATAAGACAAGTGCTTTAATCTTGTAATGATAGTAATGAGGATAGATCATCTAGTATGAACTTTTGTTTGATGATTAAAAATAGTTAAGTATTTCTTGGTGATTGTGTACCTCGTATTTATTTATAGACGCTAGTACTGACCAAGGATACGAGGAGGAAGGAGGATACTATGAGGAAGAAGCCGAGTAGAACTTCAACCACTGCTCTGCTCAAGGCAATCTATTAACTAAGCAAGCTAACCGTTGAAACTATGAAAGTTAGAGAACCTATGCATTGCATGAAGCATGCTTGGTTAGATACATTTGATGATGCCAATCCTAGTTTTACTTGCAAGGCTAAGTAATTTATTTTCTTTATCAAAGCTTTCTCTTAGAGTTTACATGGTGACTTGTAGAATCTAGAAAGATAACTAAAGGTAGCATAAAGAGCCTAAAATTTGGCCTAAGTTAGATAATCTTGATGTCATCCTAAGGCATGAGATTGAACTTAGAAAATACCCACTTGTTTACCACCCCTCATTAGTATTTACCACCACGTGTAGATGCTAGTGCTAAGCATAAAACTTGATCAACTTTAGATGAGAATACTTGGTGAAAATGGTTATGAAAACCTTAGAATGATGAGTCATTCTACTGAATTATTTTGACATGTGTTTCCTAACACCAGATGATTTTGATGATGAAAATGTTAAGGCATGAGCCTTAGACCTTTATAAAAATGATGGTTGTCTACATGCGATACCATTCCAATTTTACCGTACAACCACAATACCCGAAATTTAGGTAGGTCTTGACTGGAAATTTATATGCCTTAGTATGGGTTCCCTCTCGGCCAATGTCTGAGCTGAGGCTACCTTGTGAAGTTTGTCCACCTGTGCAGTACCCAAGATGACAGTTGGTCATGGTTGGGAGGCCAAACTCACAGGAGAGGTGCCTATACTAGGGCGTGTAATTGAAAGGTTAGGATTGATTATCCGCATACTGAGTATGGTAAATTCAGGATTATTCCTAACGGATGTATCGAATGCTGTGGTGAAAGTGTACAATCTCTGCAGAGTGTCAAACTATTCAAATAGTCATGTCTGTGGTTATGGACAGTTGGAGTGGCCATACTATTCCCGCGTCAGGTGTTTTTAGAATGCCTTGTGAAATGATTTGTGACTTTGACTTAACCACAACAGAGTTGTGATATGAAATTCAAATTCGCACTTAGGTGTTATAAAACTTTCAACTAGATTTCTTTGCTTCTGAACTTAGTAGAGGTACATCTGGTTTTTTGCAAAACAACCTTAGAGATTAGTATCCTACTACAAAAAAAACCCTTAACTTCTTAGTATTAGTTTGCGAGTACTTAAAAAGTACTCATGGCTTTGTCCCTGGCTATTCCCGTGGCCAGACTATGAAGAGGAGTACCCGGATCACGGACCGCAGGAAGGTTACGACAACTAGGATCATCTCCCATCGTAATCATTGCCTGTGACCCCGAAGATGGAGCTTCGTCTATGCTATCGTTATCTTTACGTTATTCCGTGCTTCAGTTGTATTAAGAACTGGATCATGAGATCCTTATTTGTGTAAGACCTTATGTATGGTTTGTAATGGATGATGTACTGTGATATCCAAATATGTTATGTCTCGCAAATATGGTAATCCTGGGATTGCGATGTATGGCATGACAGGCATCCGGGATTAAAAATCCGGGTGTTAACAAGTTGGTATCAGAGCCATCCTGACTATAGGAGACCCTAGTTAGAATGGACGTTTGAATCAAAAACTTAGTTTCAAAACCAAAGGAAATGAGTATTTACAAAAACTTATTCTCATTCTTATCACTTTGATTCTTTCATGAAAATTCATGCTTCTCAAAAATTCTTGCAAAATACATAAAATTTGACATACTTAATCACTCTTCTAACTTACTCATCCTATATTATTATAGATGGACGTGAAGTACATCAAGTTTTATCAGTTGGGGAATGGAGGAGACCTCATCTCTGATCGTGACTTGGACCAGCTTTCGGAACTTCTGGAGCGTCCGCACCCCGAGTTCTTCGGAGCTCAGCTCAATGATCAGGAACGAGAAGATCTCTAGTGGCTAGTTGTTGCAAGTCTTCGAGGAAAGATTGAACCTCCCACTGCAGAAGGAATTCAGTTTACCTTAAGAGAGAACAACTGGCTTAATGGACTGGCCAGGGCCATGCAAGAATCTCTTGCCCGTCTGTGTGGGTAGAGTATCAATCAGATCAAGGGTACCCGTTTTGAGTTCTACCCAAGGCGTGATGTTATGGGACAACCATTGGAGGTCGCATACCACCACGAGCTCAAGAGTCAATTGGACCACCTCAGCTTCATGATGTACGACCGTTAGAAGGAGTTGGACAATGCACGTGCCTACGCCAACCACAAGTACGCCATTGCCAAGAAGAAGGATCATACCATCGCCATGCTAGCGAAGGATCGAAAGTCTCGTCGCCTTTAGCTCGACAAGAAGGAGCGCATCATTGCCCGTCTTTGCCACCGGATCACGGATTTGGAGGAGACCATCCACGAGAGGGACATGCAGTTGGAGGAGAGGGAGAATGCATGGGAAGATCTTCGTGGAGACCCATACTCCTATCTCAGCAATGATGATGACTTTCTGGAGGATCAGGCTATGGACTTCTTCACCGATGAGGATGATTTCACCTTCATCAATGATGATGATGAGGATGATGAGTACACCGACTCCGAGGAGTAGTAGCACTTGAGCACTAGCATTAGTGAATTGTATTCGGTCCCACTGTATCGTAGCTTCACATAATAGTTCTTAAAACCATCTGTTTTTCTTTGTTGTGGTGTGTGTTTGTATCGTGTGATATGAATGAATGAATGGAAATCAAGTTGCTAGCAAAATCTAAGTCAAACTTCAAAAACTTTTCAAAAAACCCCGAACCTTAGAAATTTCCCTCTTTTCTCATGATCTATCTCAATCTTCAGATGCCTTGCGGAGGAAGTGGATAAGCCCCGGACCCGATGTTGCAACTCTTGCAAATGTTGGTTTCGGACCGCAAAGTCGAAAGATTCGAACGTCAATCCAACTTAGCCACCCTTCAACAGATAGCCCAGATGGCCAACTACAATCAAGGCCATGGAAATCAGGACAACTATGGATCTAAGCTCAAGATTTTCCAGAACACCAATCCACCTGTTTTCACTAAGTCAGAAGAACCCCTAGATGGAGATGATTGTCTGCAAACAATGGAGAACAATCTGGAAGTCGCAGGAGTGGAAGCTAACGAGAAAGTTCTGTTCGCCACCCACTATCTAGCCGGAGATGCAAGAGCATGGTGGAACAGCGTTCGTGCAATGACCGGAGGTCAGATGATGACTTGGGAGGAATTCAAGGTCAAGTTCAGCAGAACCCATGTGCCACCGAGTTTGATCAATAGGATGAGAGATGAATTCAGAGAACTGAAGCAAGGAAGGATGACAATACTGTAATACCGTGACAAATTCTTGTCATTAGCTAGGTATGCCCCGGATGAGATCGACACTGAAGCCAAGAAGAAAGAGAGATTCCTGAATGGTGCACGATGAGATGCAGACGGTGTTAGTCAATATCCCCTTTGCTCATATTGAAGCCCTAGTCGACTCTGCCATTCATATGGAAGGAAAGATCAACCAAGCTAATGAGAACCGCAAGCGCCGCATGATGCATCAACCAGGAACCCACCAGACCACAAAGTATCGCCACAACCCATATCCAGGATTTTCCGCAAGAACCAACAGACCCCCAATGAACCGTCCGACATATCCCAACCGTGGAAACCCAAGGCCCGGAGGAAACCACAACAACCCCGGCAACTCTAGCAATTTCAACCGTGCACCACCCAAGTTCAATAACAACAATGCCGCCACCAACACCAACACTGCCCCAAGGACGGGAAGCAATGTTGTGCCTGTTGCATCAAAGGACAAGTTGCAAGTGATTTGTTATGAATGTGGAACCAAGGGTCATTATTCCAATGAGTGCCCAAGAATATTGCCGCAGTCCCCAATGCAAATGCCCCAGCTCAGCAGCAGCGTCGTGTTCAACCCGGAAGAAGGTTTGCCCCAGGGAACTCGCTCAACCGCAACGACCGTCTCTTTCTCATGCATGCTGAAGAAGCCCAGGAAACGCCAGATGTCCTTCTGAGTATGTTTTCTGTTAACTCAGTACTTGCAAGAGTGTTGCCTGATTCTGGAGCATCGCACTCATTTGTCACTGAAGAATTTGGATGCACTAGTAAGATTCAACCATCCAAATTGAAGCATGTTATGATTGTTCAAATACCTGGTTCAACCACCAAAGCTAGGCAAATTTGCAAAGTCGTCCCTATCCAAATCCATGGCATAGATTTTTATGCTAATATAATAGTACTCAGAACTAAAGGTTTGGAAGTAGTACTAGGAATGGATTGGATGTCCAAACACAAAGGATTAATTGACTGTGCCAAGAAATCCATAACCATGTCCAGTACAGCCGGAATATCTGTCGAGCATATTTCTGAAACCTTGCCTCGTCAGTTCAAGTGCAACAAGAGTATAGCCCAGCCTACCATTGACCAAGTCCGGATAGTCTGTGAATACCCCGACGTATTTCCAGATGTTTTGCCCGGTATGCCCCTAGATCGGGATATCGAGTTTATCATTGAACTAATCCCTGGAACCGGACCCATCGCCCAGAGACCATATAGTATGAACCCGTCTGAACTAGCATAACTGAAGAAGCAACTAGATGCCATGCTGGAAATTGGACTGATTCAACCAAGTGCATCACCCTGGAGATCACCTGTCTTGTTTGTGGACAAGAAATATGGAGGTAACCGTTTCTGTACGGATTATCGGAAGTTGAATGACGTTATTATCAAGAACAAGTACCCATTGCCAAAGATAGAAGATTTGTTTGACCAGTTGACTGGTGCCACAGTGTTTTCTAAGATTGATCTTAGAACTGGCTATGACCAACTCAAGATTCGCGTAGAGGATGTTCCAAAGACTACCTTTACCACCAGATATGGATTATATGAGTATACTGTCATGTCTTTTGGATTAACCAATGCCCCCGCTTATTTCATGAACCTCATGAATAAGATTTTTATGGACTTCCTGGATAAGTTTGTCGTTGTTTTCATCGATGACATTCTGATTTATTCCAAATCAGAAGAAGAACATGAGCTACACCTAAGGACCATTATTGTAACCCTTAGAGAGCATTAGTTGTATGCCAAGTTTAGCAAATGTGAATTCTGGTTACAGGAGGTATGATTCCTCGTCCATATTGTATCAGCCGGAGGAATTGCCGTTGACCCTGCGAAGGTGAAAGATGTCGAAGATTGGCAAGCCCCAACCACTCAAACCCAAGTTCGTGCGTTTCTCGGATTAGCGGGATACTACCGCAAGTTCGTAGAAGGATTCTCGAGTATTGCCAGACCCATGACTCAATTGCTGAAGAAGGACAAGAAGTTTGAATGGACGGACAAATGTGAAGCGAGTTTTCAAGAACTCAAGAGAAGATTGATTTCAGCCCCAATCTTGATCATGACGGGCATCACCAAGCCCTTTGATGTGTATTGTGACGCATCCAAGATTGGCCTCAGATGTGTTCTAATGCAAGAAGGCAAAGTTATATCTTATCTATCCCGACAATTGAAGCAGCATGAACAGAATTATCCCACCCATGACCTCGAACTCAGATGGAGCTGAATATCATGGGAAACCATTGTGAGATTTATTCGGATCACAAGAGCCTGAAATATATATTCACTCAAAAGGAGCCGAATATGAGACAGAGAAGATGGATTGAGCTAATCAAGGACTATGATCTGGACATTCACTATCACCCCGGTAAAGCCAATGTGGTAGCAGATCCCTTAGCAGATTGCCGTGCCACTTGAACTCCATGATTCTAAAGGAGCAACCAAGTTTGCACAAAGAGATGGAAGATTTCAGAATGGAATTGGTAAGTGAAGGATTTTTGGATAGAATAGAACTTCAACCCACTTTGATCAGTCAGATCAAGGAGGCGCAGAAAGGAAATGCTAGTATCGACCGAATCAAGCATCGTATCGGTATAGGCAAAGTACCCGGATTTGCCGAAGACGAAGAAGGAGTTCTGTGGTACAAAGGACGCCTTTGTGTACTAGCAGATTCGGAATTGAAAGAAGTGATTTTGAAAGAGTCCCATGATACTCTTTATTCTATCCACCCCGGAGGAACAAATATGTATCAGTATTTGAAGGAACAATTTTGGTGGCATAAGATGAAGAGAGAAATCGGAAGCTATATCGCCAAGTGTGATATATGTCAGAGGGTCAAGACAGGACATCAAAGACCCACTGGACTGTTGCAACCTCTACAGATTCCGGAATGGAAATGGGATTCAGTTGGAATGGACTTTATCACCGGATTGCCTACTTCTAGTAGGGGAAATGACTCTATCTGGGTCATAGTGGACAGATTGTCCAAAGTCGCCCATTTCTTACCAGTCAAGACCACATATCAGAGTTCGAAGCTAGCAGAGTTATACATCGCTAGAATCGTCAGTTTGCACGGAGTCCCCAAGAACATCGTATCAGATCGAGGAACTTAGTTTACCTCGAGATTCTGGAAGAAATTCCAAGAAGGTTTAGGAACCCGACTAGATTTCAGCACAGCGTATCACTCTCAGACCGATGGACAAACAGAGCGACTAAATCAAATACTCAAAGATATGTTGAGAGCAGTGTGCTAGAGTATGGATCTAAATGGGAAGACTGTCTGCCTTTCGCAGAATTTTCTTATAACAATAGTTATCAAGCTAGTTTGCAAATGGCCCCATTTGAATTTATGTATGGAAGGAAGTGTCGCACCCCTTTGAACTGGTCGGAAGTAGGAGAGAGTCAGATTTTTGGACCCGACATCCTACGAGAAGCAGAAGAGAAAGTTCAAAAGATTCGTGAGCACCTCAAGACCGCCCAGTAAAGACAAAAGAGTTACACCAACAAGAGACGTCGAGACCTCACTTTCAATATCGGAGATTTCGTGTATCTCAAAGTGTCGCCTTTGAAGGGAATGCAGCGTTTCCAGCTCAAAGGAAAGTTAGCCCCCAGATATATCGGACCGTTCAAGATTCTAAACCATTGAGGAGAAGTATCATATCAATTGGAACTGCCAGAAGAAATGTTCACAGTACACAATGTGTTCCATATATCGTTACTTCGCAAATGCCTTGAAGTTCCGGAGTAGACTGAAGTGTTCAACAACATCGATCACCGGACCATAGAGATCAACGATGACCTGATCTATCCCGATTACCCATCCGTATTTTGGAAGAAGCTTTCAGAACCACCAGGACCCGAAGCATCAAGTTTCTCAAGATTCAGTGGAGAAACCACACTAAAGAAGAAGCTACCTGGGAGCGTGAAGATCACATCAGGACGGAGTTTCCCGATCTCTTTAAATCCTAGGTAATCTTTTTTCTTCCTTTTTCAAATCTCGGGACGAGATTTTGTTTAAGGGGGGAAGGCTGGTAACATCCCAAAAATATAACACAAGGATCATCAAACTCCAATCACTAAAATTAGGGTTAACAAAAACTTTGCTTACTTTAAAATCATATGAATGCATGTGTGAATGAAAAGATTTGATAAATGCATGAATGAATTTTTGTGATTAACCTAAATAGCAATAAATGGTTTAAATAGGAAAATAACATCATATAACAAATTTCCATGCAGAAACAAAACAATAGAAAATCAAAAACAAATAAAATAAAGAAAATGGTCATTTTTGCCAATCTTGCTCACTAGGTCACTTTGAGTGTTTCTAGTTCAAGATTTCAAATAGAAACTTTTCCAATTCTTTTCACCCCTTGCTAGAACATGTAAAAGTGAATGAAAACCCACCTTTCAAATTTGCAGAAACATTTGACAACCTCATTCAAATCACAATTCAAAATTGAATCTTTATCATATGAGAAGATCACCCATTTTCAAAACCCAACCAAACCAGTGCCGCTTGACTAATCCAACTAACCAGACACTCCCTAGTATGTGCCTAGCAAACCCACCAAGTTTGAATCCAAAATTCAAATTTAAAGTTCTTGTGGCCATTTCATCAAACACCTTGCAGATACAAATCAAACAAACCTCAAACACTATAGTGTGCAGTAAATTTGGCCTAACTTGTTCCCTATCTAGCTATCACTACACTCTCAGTAGATGATCTAGCCCAATTAACAAGCCTTAGAACCACTATGAGCTTGGCATAGCCATTAATGGTGCCCATGTCGAGCCCATTTGCCAACCCCAATGTCGCCAGCGAGCTAGAGGAAGAACTAGCCCTGCCAACCTTGTCTGGAACACGCAGCACCGTCCACCGCCACTCCTTGTCCCAGCCCCGAGCGCAGCCAGCCACTGGACTACCCGCCAAGCACGCGCCTAGTCTCTTCACAGACGAAGCTGAGAGCGCGCCAGTGCGCCACAATCAACCAGCTCCCACTGACCGTGCGCCGCCCTCGCCGCTTGCGTGCGTGATCGCCAATACTCCAGCACCCCGCCAGACAACCTCGTTCGCCGCCGCGCGACCAGGAGCACCCGTGCGCCATTAAATTTGCCGTCGGACCTGCCCAGAGCGTCGACGCGTTCCGACCGATCAGCACCTCCCCACGCCTCGACACCATGTTGTTGAGCTTCGCCAGGGAGCACAGCACCGCCCTACCGTCGCACATGCCATTAGTGATCTGTGCCATCAACCACGATGAGCTCAGCCCGCGGCCGTCGGTCCCCTCTAGCCACTATATAAGGAGACCTCTCCCGCTCGTTTTCTTCACACCAGTTCACTCCCCTCTCACTCAGAACCACCCCACCTCACTCCCAGAGCAAGGCGAGAAGCGCATCGCCGGAATTTGGCAGGAGCCCGCCGTTGCTGGAGGAGAAGGGAGCCGTCGATTGGAGCCGCCGTAGGGGAAGTTGTCGGTACCAGGAGAACCGTCGTCGTCGAAGTCGTCATTGGCCCCCGTCGCCGACCCTCGCAGGAGCCCCAGTGAGCCTCCCACGACCCCCACCTGCCGCACTAGGGTTCTGTCTCGTCGGCGCTGCCCGACGTGGACGATGAACCAGAGCCGTCCGATTAGAACCAGATCCCACGGTCCATGTTGCCCCGTACCGCTTCGCCCCTCCCCGTCTCACTAACGTGTGGGGACAGTCACTTAACCAGCATGCGCGTGCGCTGTGCGTAGTGGGCCAGCCCAGTAAAATATCCCGCGTGACCCAACAATTCAAATTAAGCTTGATTCATTTAATTTCAAACATAGTTCTGTACCTAGATTCAAAAATCAACCCAGCGCTATTCACTGAACCAAAATGCATGAAACCAATTTTGTTAGAAAGGTACTGAAATGCTTAATCCAAGCGCTGATTCAAACCATTTGGATTTGTAGATCAACCATGGTAAAATAACAAGTCAGAAGCTTTTCTGCATTCAAACATTTTTTAAAATTCAATCATAGGAGCTTTTGAGTTGATTCCAACTCTCAATAATCACATTTGATCATACCTTTCAGAATATATAAAAACATATGGGTTTACTTGCAGAAATAATGTTCAAGTAATAAAAGAATGCCACATAGGCATTTCTAGTCACTTTATTTAATTAAAATAAAAAGGTTAAACCTTATTAAATTGTGACACCACTTTAAATCACATTCCCATGTACTGAAATATGTGGTGATTACATGTGTCAACATAATCCCATGTTTGAGTTGGAGGATATTAAATCTTCAGTAGTTTTTCAATGAGTAGAAATTACTTTTCTAAAATAAAATAAATAAGGTAAGTGCTTTAATCTTGTAATGATAGTAATGAGGATAGATCATCTAGTATGAAATTTTGTGTGATGATTAAAAATAGTTAAGTATTGCTTGGTGATTGTGTACCTCGTATTTATTTATAGACGCTAGTACCGACCAAGGATACAAGGAGGAAGGAGGATACTACGAGGAAGCAACCTAGGAGAAATTCAACCACTGCTGTGCTCAAGGCAAGCTATTAACTGAGCAAGCTAACCCTTGCAACTATGAAAGTTAGAGAACCTATGCATTGCATTAAGCATGCTTGGTTAGATACATTTGATGATGCCCATTCCTAGTTTTACTTGCAAGCTTAAGTACTTTATTTTCTTTATCAAAGCTTTCTCTTAGAGTTTACATGGTGACTTGTAGATTTTAGAAAGATAACTAAAGGTAGCATAAAGAGCATAAAATTTGGCCTAAGGTAGATAATCTTGATATCATCCTAAGGCATGAGATTGAACTTAGCAAATCCCCAATTGTTTACCACCCCTCATTAGTATTCTCCACCACGTGTAGATGCTAGTGCTAAGCATAAAACTTGATCAACTTTAGATGGGAATACTTGGTGAAAATGGTTATGAAAACCTTAGAATGATGAGTCATTCTACTGAAATGTTTTGACATGTGTTTCCTAACACCAGATGATTTTGATGATGAAAATGTTAAGGCATGAGCCTTAGCCCTTTATAAAACTGATGGTTGTCTGGATGCGATACCATTCCAATTTTACCGTACAACCACAATACCCGAAATTTGGGTAGGGCTTGACTCGAAATTTATATACCTTAGTATGGGTTCCCTCGCGGCCAAGGTCTAAGCTGAGACTACCTTGTGAAGATTGTCCACCTGTGTAGTACCCAAGATGACAGTTGGTCATGGTTGGGAGGCCAAACTCACAGGAGAGGTGCCTATACAAGGGCATGTAATTGAAATGTTAGGATTGATTATCCGCATACTGAGTATGGTGAATTCAGGATTATTCGTGACGGTTGTATCGAATGTTGTGGTGAAAGTGTACAATCTCTGCAGAGTGTCAAACTATTTGAATAGCGACGTCCGCGGTTATGGACAGTTGGAGTGGCCATACTGTTCCCCCATCAAGTGTTTTCAAAATGCCTTGTGAAATGATTTGTGACTTTGACTTGACCACAACAGAGTTGTGATATGAAATTCAAATTCCCACTTAGGTGTTATAAAACTTTCAACTAGATTTCTTTGGTTCTGAACTTAGTAGAGGTAAATATGGCTTTTTGCAAAACAACCTTAGAGCTTAGTATCCTACTACAAAACCCCCCTTAACATGTTAGTATTAGTTTGCGAGTACTTAAAGAGTACTCATGGCTTTGTCCCTGGCTATTCCCGTGGCCATACTATGAAGAGTACCCGGATGACGGACCGCAGGAAGGTTACGACAACTAGGATCATCTCCCATCGTCAGCATTGCCTGTGACCCCGAAGATGGAGCTTCGTCTATGCTATCGTTATCTTTACGTTATTCCCCTGCTTGAGTTGTATTAAGAACTGGATCATGAGATCCTTATTTGTGTAAGACCTTATGTATGGTTTGTAATGGATGATGTACTGTGATATCCAAATCTGTTATGTCTCAAAAAATGGTAATCATGGGATTGCGATGTATGGCATGACAGGCATCCAAGATTAAACATCCGGGTGTTGACAGATAACCCGGGTGGCCCACGGTTGGTAACAAGTTCCATGTCCTACTGGGCGGCACAATTAGATGGATCCAGAAGGGAGGCCCATGCCGGATAAAGGAAGGCTACGATGGAGTCCATGACATACTCAGAGCCTTGGACTGCAAGACACGTAGACTAGTTGGATCTAGTGTAGGACTCTATAACCTGTCCGACTAGGACTTTTCCCTGTAACCCTAGGATCTGGCGTCTTTATATGTCGGAACTACATGGGACTTTAGGGTGCAACATAACTCATATTGCGCATAGATAACCAATCCCTGTAACTCGGCGTATTTCCCTTATAGTGATTTATAGTAGGATTAGGGTTCCGCCACCATCGTGGAACCTGAACCTGGGTAAGCTGCATTACCTCGTACCTGCCAACTTGCCGCCTTCCCCCATGTCTCTAAACACACACTATGAGGACCACTCCATGGCATACTCATCGACAATACCGTGACAACTCATCATTATCAAGACGCTCATCGCCCTGCTATTCATATTGTTCAAAAGATGCTGGATGAACACGAAGATTTTTTCCTTAAATTTGGGTTGTAACCAATTCCTGCACACATAACACAAAAGATTTTGTATCTAATTTTTTTTTGGGAAACATAACACTTGTGATATATATTCGTTGTTTTTGTTATAATTTGTCGGATTATTCCGCCTGTATGTGAGACCCTTTCGTTTGCCTGACGCCTTGAGGCCGAGTCAGCTATCAGGTCAAGGCTTTTTAGGTTGGATGACATAGCCGAATATGTTTGTAGAACTACTGTGCATAGCCCCCGAGTGTCAGGTGGCATGATTTTTGATGAAACGCTTGTGATATGAAGATCCCCTGAGTGCCGGGTGGGTGATGAAGTATAAATTCAAAATATGGACAAAGTAGACTGAGTTTTGGGAACTTAGATTTATTAATCTTCGGATAGAGAGGTACATGTGGCGTAATCGTCTGGCTGTAGGCCTTATTGTATGTAAAACACGAGTCTTTGGCTGAGAAGCCTGGCTGTAGGCCTTATTAAATGTAAATTGCAGAAAGTAAAAATCCTAAGCATAGAAATGTCGCAGCTATGCAATATTCCACAGGTTGGAGTACTTGAATCTGGTCTTATTATCGTGAAGCCGATATGCTCTGTCAGGGATAACTTTGGTGACAATGAAAGGCCCTTCCCACAGGGATTCCAGATGCGATGTCCATCTTTATGAGGCGAAGGACCAGGTCCCCAACGACTAAGGACCTGGGCTGCAATCGACGGCTATTATAGTTGTGCAGGTTCTGCCGGTATTGTGTTGCTCTTTGCAGAGCAACGTCTCTTGCTTCATCGAGTGCATCGACATCATCCTCGAGTGCTCCTTGTGAGGCCTCTTTGTTGTAAGTGGCGACTCAAGGAGAATCATGAGTTATTTCGACTGGAAGCACCACATCTGCACCGCGGACCAGAAAGAAAGGTCTCTCTTGTGTAGCGGTATTTGGAGTTGTTAGCAGGCTCCATAGGATGGAGGGTAGTTAGTCTATCCAGGCCCCCTTTTGCTCTTTCGAGTGGGGATAGTAGCCTTTTTTTAAGGCTGCTAGTGATGAGTCCTTTGGCTTTTTCGACTTGCCCATTTGTTTGTGGGTGGGCAACTGAAGCATAGCTGATGCTTATGCCCATCTCTTTCAGAAGTCCTTGAACTCATTGGATATGAAATTTGTACTGTTGTCTGTGATGATGCTATGGGGGACCCTAAAGCGAAAAATTATCGACTTGATGAAATTGATAGCCGAGGTTGTGTCTTGGCTGGTGACAAGTACTGCCTCGATCCACGTTGTGAATTTTTCGAGTGCTACTAGCATAAAGACGTGGCCACCAAGCAAAACTTTGTGGAGTTTGCCGACCATATCCAAACCCCACTGAGCAAACGACCAAGCCAATGGTATGGGGGCCAATTCAGCTGCTGGTGTGCTGGGCTTGTTTGCGAAGCGCTGGCATGCCTCATATGTTCGTACGATGTCCTTGGTGTCCTGGACTGCAGCAAGCCAATAAAAACCTGCCAAGAAGGCCTTTGCTGCAATTTCACGGTTGCTGGCATGATGTTCGCAGATTCCTTCATGTATGTCTTTGAGGATGAGCTGCCCTTGTTCGGGTGTGACACAGCGCTGAAGTACTCCTAAGATGCTATTTTATAGAGTTCACTATTGACTATTCTGAAGGCCTTAGAACGCCGGGTGATGCGTCATGCCTCGACTATATCCTCGGGGAGTTCTCCGTGTATCATGGATGCTACGTACGGCTGCACGATGACCATCACTTCTTTGGGTTCCTCCGCTTCCTCGAGACTTTCTTCATTGTATTCTTCGGCTGGCATAGCCCCGGAGCCCTTGCCTGGTTTCGATTTTTTTTTTTCCAGGTTCTGCTGCTTCTTTCACCTTCTTGGGTTTGATGGAGCGCTCTCTGATTTCCTCCCAAAAAACTCCAGGTGGCACAGAGAGGCATAAGGACCCAATGTTTCCTAGATTGTTGGCCTCCTAGTTACTTCATTGACCAACGTGAGACACCTCGCATCCATCAAAGTGGGCTTCCAAGATGTTGTACAAGTCTCGATATGCAATCATGTTATCGCTAACATCGTCGCACTTTTTCATCACTTGTTGCACCACAAGGTTTGAGTCGCCGAAGATTTTGAGGCGAGTTGCACCATAGGCACCAGCCATGCGCATGTCGTGCAAGAGGGCCTCATATTCGGCTTCGTTGTTTGAAGCATTGGGGAAACTCATCCATAGAACGTATCGCATCTTGTCGCCTTGTGGAGAGATTAAAATGACACCTTCTCCTTCCTATTCTGTCCACTTGGATCCATAAAATTACATCGTCCATGCTCTCGATAAATCTGGGGGACCCACGCATTGCAGCTTTGTCCACTCCATGATAAAATCAGGCAGCACTTGGGATTTTATTGCCTTTTGCTTCTCATACATGATATATCGAGGGCATAGCTCGATGCCCCAAAGAGATACACGTTCTGTAGCTTCTGGATTGTTCAATATGTTGGAAATGGGGGCCTCATTGACGACCACTATCGGGTTCTCTAAGAAATAATGGCACAGTTTGCGCGCTGTCATAAAGACCCGTATGCGAGTTTTTGATAGTGCGGATACCTTTGCTTTGAAGGTGATAAAACACCACTGAGATAATATACTAGCATTTGGACACCATGAATTTTTCCTTCTTCAGGTCGTTCAATGACTAGGACCATGCTGACCACTTGGTTTGTGGCGGCGATGCAGAGCATGAGTGGTTACTTTTCTTTAGGTGACACGATGATAGGTAATGTCAAAAGTATTTTATTGAGTGCCTCGAACTCTTTTTGAGCCTCATCCGTCCTCTCGAATTTTTCAGACTTCTTCATGAGCTTGTAGAAATGGAGTGCCTTTTCTCCTAGTCGCGCAATAAATCTGCTGAGTGCTGGCACACGCCCTGCTAGTTAATGAACACAGTAGAGATTTTTCGGGTTTTTCATCATTAATATTGCTTGGATTTTCTCCGGGTTCGCATCTATTCCCCTTGATGAGACCAGGTACCCGAGGAGTTTTCCCGCCGGTACTCCAAAGAAACACTTTAGCTGGTTAAGCTTGATGCGAAATATCATTTGTCGAATTCGGAATTACGGTATGGAAGTTATGGATATACAAGATAAAGGCATTTGATAATTCAAAATTTTTAAATGCCCAAAATATATTTTAAATAGCATATTCATATTCCTGGCATTTTTCTGATTCAAAAACATGTATTATTTGTATTATTTTAAATAATGAATTTAAAACAATATTTAAGTCAATTTAATCCAAATTAGGGTCAAAGTCAAAGGTTTGACTAGTTTGAATCATTTTTGAAAGTATTAGAAATAATATTTGAATTAACATTCAAAACCAAAACAGATTTCATATAAGGTTTGAATTCAAATTCAAAAGCATTTGAAAGATATAAATTATTTGATTAATATTCAAATTCTGGAATTTGTTTGAATTCGAAAAACAAATACAGACTTTTCTCACGCTGTGCTGGGTTGCCCACAGCCAGTGACAGGTGGGGTCAGGATCTTCTGCTGGTCCACACGCACGGGGAAATAGAGGGTGGTGACACATGGCTAAGGGAGAGGACTGCAGGTTGAGGGTTAGTAAACTCTAGGGGCCTCTGTGCAAAAGTCCCTGGCACTGCGTCTGACGAAATTGATGAATGAAAGATTGCAACACCTCACGGCTGGTTCTGGTTTCGGTTGATGATGGCGATCAACACAATGTGAACTTGGAAAAGCCAGAAAATGAAATCTTCAAAGGCGACTAAGGAATACAATCTTTGTTAAGATACTTTTGCCAAAGGAGAACTGTACGTGCTAGAAATGAACGAGGAACATAGGTACAAGCGCGGGATAAAACTGACGAACCAAACTAACACTGAACTTGATGAACTAACATGCTTATGCAGGCCAAGCACACACGGAATGAAGCGAAACCGATCGAGGGGGAAGCTCACCTAGGATGGTTGCAGTGGAGGGGAAGATGCGGGCGAGACACTGATGGCTCCAAAATTTTCCATCTTCCACCGCGTTTAAATATTGTTTTTAGTCAAGCAATTGATATGAAACTCTCAATCATTGCCACCGATGACTAATAAATGCAAAGATATGCAAATCCTTGCTTTGAATTGTGTTGTGGAGGAAATCACGACTTTTAATGCAAAATCAGAAGTCATAATGAAGGATGTTGAGGAAGTCCACATGGCCAAGTAATTGGGAAGCAATTTCCAGGCGGTATTACATGTAACAAACACCGGTACAATAGGGGTCCGCCCATACAATCCGCCCGTACTAGATGGCGGCGGCTTCGTCTCGTCAAACCCTACGACTTTTATGAAGACACATATATATTTTTAGGCTCCAATCGCTAGCCAGGGGGGCGGCATTCTCAGATTACATCACAACACCACCAAAGGAGATCCATGCCATCGTTCAGCCATTACATCATCCATCCCCTCCATTAGCCAAAGTCAGTACTTTGTACTTTAGATTTCCTTGTGATTTGGTGACGGTTGTAACGATATTCGATTTCAATCTAAGTATTTTGCACAGTGTTTTCTATCTTAGATCTATTTGTTATGAGTGAGTAGTCCTCACAGGCTATTGGTTAGGGAGAAACCTTGTAGCAAGTATATGCGTCTAATCATGAAAATATTGTATATTGTTTTCAATTGAGATGTGTATATTTTGTTTCTTTGTCTCTTGTCTCGATCTGTGGATTTGTAGGTACCCAAGATCCCATAGATTGATAAAGGCTTGAGGTGATATACTTGGCTAGCGGTGATCTCATAGGAACCTTAGTGACAGAAAGGGTAGTACGGTCTTCTCTTAGCAACCCATTCAAGACCACAACAACATCACCACTTAAAGCATTGATCTGTGTTTCTTAATAATAGTTTGTATCCCATTGCTTCGGTGTGCACTCGGTCAGATTAAAAGACTATTGCTATGCCCGCTGCATCACAGGGGCTCTAGTATATTAGGATGTGTTTCTCATAAGATATTATCTCCATTCAAACATTAGACATGACTATGCTTATTATTATATTTTATCCCATATGATGTGCAGCTACAGGTGGATCTTCAACCCTGGCATATATCCATCCATTGATTCAACCCATTATAAAAGTAAACTAGATTGGTCTGGTAAACTAAGGTAAAACAAAGAAACAAAGTCTTGTAGATGTGTCCTTCTTATTTCATTTTAGCATTGCTTTCCAAGGTTCGATTAAACCTAGGTCTTCTAGGGAAAAAGCTATTATACCACATCCATGAATCCGTATCAAAAGTATCAACCCTTTTTCCGGCGCCATTTTCAGGGAAGCAGTTTCTCTATCCTGGTGAGGTCACTATAGACCTTGTTTTTACTTTTATTATTAGTTTGTAGTTTATTTATTGTTATTAGTTTACTTTCTTGTTATCTATTTGAAAACCCCCAAAAAATAGTTACTTGTTGTGAAACCTCGGGATCAGGGCTAAACAAATCCCAGACCTCTACATAAGCTTAACCATGAGATCGAGAATATTCATTGAAGAATCGGTAACACAGCAGGGACCCTATGACACAAAATTTATTGCAGCAAGCTCATAACTGAGTGGAGAACCAAATTATTACAAGCAAAGGGCACTGACCACAAACGTCAAACACGGAAGGCAAATTATGCTATTAAATATAGCAAACTTAACAAATGGCCTAAGAGGCCTAAAGCATAACGATGACGTCCCAGCTCACAGATTCCAGGCTGCCGGCCGGGAACCCCAAGCTATTCGTCGGTGTCGATGTCTAACTCGTCTTCAAGGAGCACTTACTCTTCCAAAACTATCAACAAAGAAAGGGTGAGTACAATGTGTACTCCGCAAGACTTCTGGATGGTGGAGTTGTTTTTCATAAATCCATCTTTGTTTATAAAACAAAAGGGGGAGAGGAAGCTCATCTATTCAGAATATTTTAAAAGGGGATAAGAGAGCAACATCTCCGAAGTACTGATCATCATGTTGATATCCACCAAATCATCATCATCTCAACCCTAACTAGGATCACCCCCTCGTACCCATGATGAAGCATCCTTAAGCACACGTTGATATGCGAGGTTTTAAGATTAGGTTGTAGTTCTCTATGATCTTAGAATCATGTCACCAAGTGTTCACAACCGTGAACACGGCTTTTCGAAAAGATTTAACCCTGCAGGGGTGTACAACTTTACCCAAAGTACTAACCTTCTCTTAATGCCACTAGTAATAGCCCTCTTCCTTGGAAGTCTGGGAGAGAGTGGTTAGACACGACCTTTACCTTGCTTTTGCCTAAATCCATGAGTCTCCAAGAAAGGGTTCCTTCAGCCCATATATCTATGTCCAAGGATCGGGAGTACTCCCGGAGACTCTTTCCTCCTTGGTCACGGCCTATATGATGCACCATCTTCAACCATTCCAAATATGCAAATTAATCAAGTTAGTCACTCGTGAGGTTTTCCAGACCCTGTGTGGTTGTATGCTCCTCTCAGTTCCAAAGGCAAGAACTCGGTTCCTAGTGGTGGCAAGCATGGGACTATAAAAACCACATCCCAGTGTGGCCTCCCATACAAGCCTTAGCATGTTTAACTCATATCACCTCTGATCTCATCCCATCATGTTGTCATGTCATACTAAATTCTCTGTATCTGATACATCATTTGGATGGACCAGACTCAACAGCTATGCATGGCTAAGCAGGATACGGGTATAATCTCTAGCAGTGCACACGAGCCAAACCTAGTTATGCTAGGAGAAGTGTAACAGGTAATATAAGCTCAAAACGTGTAATGCAATAGATAGGATACTCTTTCTATCAATAAAAGACCACAGTAGAATCATATGCATCATGGCAGGAATTGAAATGCTTTCAAAATCATAGGATTTTATCATGGTGTGGCTATGCTTGCCTTTGCCCGTTGATAACCAATAAGTAGATCTCCGGAAACCTTGTACTTTACTTGATTATAGTTCGTCAAGTATTGTTCGTCGATCTTCTATCTTCGATGGTCTTGATCTCTGTCTTTGATCTCGATATCATATTTTACCGGGAAGAACCAAACACAGGAAAGAGAGGGAAACAATCAGCACATGGCATCAATGCAATACTGAAGCAAGGATGATGACATGATAAGTTAAATTGTATTTAAATGTAACCCTAAGGCATGCTCGACAATTTTATCGGGGTTCCGAGGGGTATAAACCCTAACTCGGGGAAACTCTGGACTCACCTATGAGGGGTTACTATGTTCTTCTAATTAAACTTGTCATTGAAGTTTTTTAAAAATTCATGATTATAGCTTAGATAGGTAGTTCTCATTTTTTTGAACATTTTGATATATTACTTGTATTTTTCTGACTTATAAATAATTACTTATTGAATTTATAAGATTTAAACAATTTTCTAGATTTATTAAAACAACACTGAATTTTTTTACACCGTAGCATCAGTTATCTGCAGAGGCTGACAGATGGGGCCTAGGCCACCTCAACCTCCACGTGGGCAAGAAGGGACCCACCCAGGTTTGACTAGGCTGACCCGCGCGTTGCAGATGTCATGCTGACATCAGCGCTATGCCAGCACGGCGATGGCCGCAGATCAGCGACGGGGAGGGCGACAGGGGGCTCC
This sequence comes from Avena insularis, assembly GCA_023614405.1. Taxonomy (NCBI): domain Eukaryota; kingdom Viridiplantae; phylum Streptophyta; class Magnoliopsida; order Poales; family Poaceae; genus Avena; species Avena insularis. The sequence goes on along the minus strand of CM042689.1, from coordinate 227,260,135 downwards.
AGGGGCTGCACGTCGTGGCATGTTCGAACCAGCTCTTCGCGCTAGACCAAATAGGGGAGGCTCCGCTAGCGGGAGGTTGCCGGAGACGCAGCGACGAGCGGCGGTGACGATGGAGCTTGCAGGTGCTCGGCGGCAGAGCGGCAGGGAGCGAGAGGGGAGAGACGAAGGGGTACAGGAGGACCAGGAACTCACCACGGGGCCGACAGAAGGGTCGGTGAGGAGCAGGGAGGCCAGGAGATGGTGAATCGACTTCTTTGGCGGCCAGCATGGTGTCGAGATCGATTCCGTGCAGGGGATGGCTCATGGGCATGTGTGGTTTAACAAAGAGGAAGAGGACGGCACAACGGAGCTCACATCAAGCTCAACAGGGACCGGGGAGGCCTAGGACGGTGGGGCGCTGGCGGTCTGCATCCGCTAGGGATTTGGCTCGCATCAATAGGAAGAAAGAGAGGCACTAGGGAGGGAAAGAAAGTTCGAGGAGAAGAGGATCACGGCTCGGCGGTTCTTATCCTCGCGGGCGTTGGCGGCGCGCATCGCGGCGGCAGCGAGTGGTGGAGGTTGCGCCAGGCAGCTGCTTGGCTCGGAGGGGAAGATGATGGCGAAGAGGTATCGAGGCCTGGGTCGAGGTGGGATCTGGCTGGGCCGGCTGCGGGCGTGCTAAGTGGTAGGGATAGGGAGGAGAGGAACTGGGCTTCGGCCTAGGGAGTTCTGGCTGTATTTTTTGAAAACCTTTTTCATTTTCTCTTTTCAATTTTTGTTTTGTATTTTCATTTCAAATTCTATTTTGAATAATTTTAAAATACCAGGGGCTTTTATCAAATATGTAAAATACTTATGATCCCTTGTATTTAGTTTGGGCTCCACTTTATTTTGAGATTTTGCAAATATTTCAAAACCATTTGAATAGAGTAAAAGGGGGAGAGATAAACTTGGGCTTAGGGTTTTATTTTATTTATTTAATGCATAATTTAAAAGATGATGCTCATGATTGCGCAATTAAAACCCTATTTATTTATTTACTAAAACTGGGGTGTTACACTTGTTATTTGTTTTCATTAGTTAAAAATTACCAAAAATATAAGAGCCATGGCTCAAAAGAGCCTTGGGGCCCATTGATGATTTTATTCGTGCACCTATCACTAAGCCCGCTATTGATGCAAAAACTTATGAAATTAAGTCTAACCTTTTAAGCTTGGTTCGACAGTACCAATTTGGGGGCTCATCTTAAAAGACTTTCACTGAAATTTTGGATTTGATGCATATTAAGGATGTAGATCCAAATGTTGTTAAATTAAGGTTGTTTCCTTTCTCTCTTAGAGGAAGGGCTAAGGATTGGTTACTAGCTTTACCAAATGGCACGATTAAATCTTGGGAGGAATGTACTAATTTTTTTATGACTAAATTTTTTCCCCAGCTAAACTATGCAGCTAAGATCCAACATTACAAGTTTTAGACAAGAATACCATGAGCCACTAGCGCTTGCAAGGTAATGGATGAAACAAGCCTTAATGAACTTTCCTAGTCATGGGATGGAAGAATGGCTTACATTATATTTGTTTTATAATGCTATTAATCTAATGTCTAAGTCTATGCTAGATACTGTAGCAGGAGGAACAATCATTGGAAACCAAGTGAGTGTTGCAAAGAAATTACTTGATGATATGCAAAATAATCATGCCCAATGGCAAAGATTTTTAATATGTGGCCTGAACTTTCAGACGCCAAGGAAACGCGGGGTCCGAGTTGCGTGTAATCTCGCGGAGGGGCTGTAGTAGCTTCGTCAATTGTCGAGAGGGGCCAAGTGGGGGTTAATACAAATCTAACAGCCAAACGATCATTTGAACTAGTCAGAAAATGGTTGAACTCAAATCCCTCCGTTAGGTCAACTCTTTTTGCCCTGCCCTGTTAGTATTTCGTATTATCTTTTGCGAACGTGGACTGGTTTACCCCTGCGAGGACTAGATCTTCTCTACTCTACTCTTCTGCCCTATTATTCCCCTCTCCATTACCTTGCTTAGCTCCGGCTACTGGTCTCTAGATCAGAGCTTGGCGTTGCTCTCCTTGCATCCCCACCATGGCTGGTCAATCTCCCATGCCCTTAATCTAAGCTCGCCACCGTCGCCCTAACCTCGTTTTTCCTAGTCAGAGTCTCGAAGCTTCGCGTCCCCAACCTAGCCTCTCGATGCTGCCTAGACCTTCTCACACGGTGGAGCGTGTTTAGACAGGAATTCTGGACCGGCGACCGGCCTCAGGTGGTTGCATGCTATCGTGGACCCCATGCATGGTAGCCCTGGAAGAGGATTTGGACGACAACGCTCTCATGGCCACCGTGTTGGGCACGCATCCCGCCGTGTCGCCGGCAGACTTGTTGTCAGCTTTCAGGTCTCGTTTTGGGATCAAATGAAAAGTGATCAACATTGAGGTATGCGCACCGCCATTCGATTTCTTTGTATGGTTCGCCCACAGCTCATACGCGAGCGCGTTCTGTATTCTTCCCGTTCTCTCGAGAGTTGTGGGGAGAAAATGAACTTCATGTGTTGGCATCGTGCCTGTGGGTGGGACGATCGCTTGGGGAAGCTTCGTTTCTTCTCTAAACATGACTTTGTCGGCCTCCCTTTGCATGCTTGGGAACCGGAGGCCGTCAAGAAGGTCATCGGTAGCCTTGGAGGTGAGCTGGTCGATATTGTGCCACCGAGTGATAGATGGATCATCGACGTAAACGCGTGGCTGACAGATCCAGACACCGTTCCTAAGATGTACGTGGTGGAGATTCGAAGCACGGCAAGAAAAAAGCTTTGCTGGAAGCACCCGGTGATCATCCACCTGCAGGAGGTTCTTTATCCAGTACATGGCATTTAGGACCCCGACGAAGCGGCCAGAAAGCGTCCTAGTCTCCTGCAGTGTTGGCCTGGAAGGATCAATGGCACATGACCACCACCGTTCCATGACGGAGCGCACGGTTTCGGTGGGGGGACCAGGCATGGACAGGCTGGTGGTTCTGATTTCCCTCGAGGGAAGACAGAGGTTTAGTGAATCTGAAAGATTGCTGACTTGAGAGTCGAGCACCTAGTACGCCTTATATAATAGTTTGAACTGCTATAGTATGTGTGTCTATTGAATTTGTAATGTGTGGCTGATGATTTGTAGTTTGTGTGGCTAATGAATTTATAGTATGTGTGGCTAATGAATTTGTGTGAATAACCAAGGTTAGCCTCCTAAAAATAGGGTGGGCTAGCAATTATCAATGCCACCATTTCCGGGAAAACGCTACTGGTGAGCGATCCGAAAGGCACGAAATGCTGCTGGTTTGTATGCCTCGAACAATTTTTACATAGATTTGTTCTAGTTGGTGCGTGATTCTATATGGAACTTGCATGAACAAACCACCCAAGATCAGTTCATAAAATGATGTCTAAATCTTTTCTGCCTCGGATAAGTATGATAGTAAACTGAATTCAACCGCCAGTAGTAATTGAATAAATAGATACATCTTGATAGTATTTGGTTACTTCCGAGCTAATTCCATACTATAGTATGGGATAGCTGCGCAAAAGGGGATATTGCCTCTACAAAAGGCATTCTATAGAGTTAGTCTGAACTTAACTGTTCTACACTGAAGAAACTGCAGATCACCATCATAAAAGTTGGCTAGCCAATTGCCTAGAGAGGACGTAAGTTCAGGGATCGTTCAACTGCAACTGATCTTTTTTCCTTCCCGCCAAACTTCAAGAGATCTGAAATGTTCATGCACTAGTTGATGCGCTTGAACCAGTCCCGTTTCAGTACGAAAAGCCGTGCCGCCGCAACGATTTCTTCAAACGTGAACTTCGGCTTCTCGTGGCAGGGATCATATGTCCCTGTGAATCTGAACCTGAATTCTGGCGCTGAGTTGTTGCCCATCGTTGGCTCCAGCTGTCGAACACTCCAACAAGATGAGTGTAGATGGTTGCATGCCTCCGCGGTGTGCCCGCCGGCGGTGCATAGGATGGATCATCTTTGCCGCTGACAGCGTGCGCCCAGATTAACCCACGGTAAGGTCGCCCGTGCCGAGGCACTGAGGCGAGAGTTTGTTGACCTTGGCAACGCCCTATTCAGGGGTTTGTTTCCTCGGCGGCAAGATCACAGGAATGCTTTCGAACATTCCTTCTTTCTCGTGTGCAGAGCAAACGAAAATGTCACCGCACGCATTCTCCACGAAGCTCGGTTGGCCCTTCTCGACGCCGCCGCGGTCTTCGTTGTTGCCACTGCCATTGCTGCATATCTAGCACATTCTACGAAATCAACCGTCTGGGATGGCAATGGAAGACCATACTTGTAGTACAACCGCATGGCCTGCCTTAGAGTGGCCAAATAGCCAAACCTTAGCGGCGGCCACAGCTTCTGCTTAGACGAGGCCATAGCTAAGCTTCCTAAGAGTGTATTGTATTTATTCGAAACTAGTTTGACTATTTGCTGAATATTTATTTCCCTTCTCAGTATAAGAGTGCTAAGATATTAAAAATACAGGTCAAGGCTAGCAACCAGATTGGGCAATATACCAGGTCAGTGTTCCATTTTAAGTACATTTATGAGTGTGACCTTAGTTTTATACAGAAATTTTGCCTGTGCCACTATGATCATAGAATTTTAGCAACACCATCGGAAACAGGGGAAGAGGACATGGAGGTTTAGTGACTGGTGGGCCCCACAACCTCGGCCATCGACGACGCGCATCCGAGGTTCAAGGATTAGTGCTCCCCATTATTCTATGATTTTCCATATTCTGTCGCTCGCAGCTCCGCTCCGCTCCACTGCTCTGGTATTGCATGTCGTCACTTCGTCCCGTCTGGCAACACTCTCGTCCTCTCCCTGGACTATCGTCCTCCCGTCATCCCCAATCCACCTTGCCTTGCCCCCTTGCCCTGTCTCCTTGCCTCTGTCCCCGCCTAGGCACGTCTGGGAACGAAAATGGTTAGGTGGGCGCTAGGTTCTCGCACAACAACGGTGGGTTTAATCTGGATCCCGCACGGAAATGGATCCTACATGGACGGAGAACACGGAGATGAGTCCTTCCCGGGTGGAGAGTGTGGAGATGGACCCTTCAAGGCTGGAGAACATGGAGGAGCATGAAACATGGGATTATGACGCGGGGTGCAAAGCTTTGCTGCTCTGGAGCCCCTTGAATGTGTCGTACATCCTCCCTGAAGGGTAAGAACTGCAATTCCATCTCTGCATCTCCCAATTAGCATTTCTAGTCCCATGTTGATGGAGAGGATGTGTGTTGGTGACCGTAGGACGTCTCCTTCATCCAGATTTCTTTTGAAGATTCAGCATGGGTGTCAGACTAAAACCTTGTCCGATGGTAGAATCATAGTTACCAGTGGATTTGATTACCGGCTGACAGTAGACACGGAGGACATAACTCTAAGTGACTTGCACATGCAGTTTGGCAAGTTTCCCATTGGCCAGCATGATGAATTCCTAATTAGGTACTACGACACAAATTCGCAGACTTTCTGCGACAAGAACCGAGGAGGCTCTGGCCATGATGTGGGGTAAGCACCTCGGCACGAGGATTGTGCTAATGTTTATGGACATTGTTAAAAAAGATACTAGGGAAGAGACCGTCCTGAATGATATTGGCCCGTGTGGAACGCAAACAGAGCAATCTCTGTTTTCGATACTGAGCGCGACCGACCAGCCTGTCGTTGAGCATGAAGACATCGAAATTTGTGGCGGTCAGGGTAATTTTGTGCTCTAAGATGATGATGATGATGATGATGAGAAAGCATATCCAGATGTGGCTGCTATCCCTGATAGGATGGAGAGTAGGGAATATTTGGTTGATTCGAACTATGAGCATAACTATGGGACTGATGAGGAAGAGGAATGTGAGGATGGGGAAATGGGATGCAGATACGATGAAAAAGACGAGGACAGGACAGTGATACACTTTGACAGGGACAACCGTACACTTAGTGAGGGAATTGTCTTTGATACTGTGGAGGAATGCAAATATGCCATTGCTACCTATGCGATAAGAGTTGGGTTTGAATTTATCATTGAAAAGAGCGACCAAAAGTGATTTAGGGTGCATTGTAGGGAAAGTAAGGTTTGTAATTGGAGTTTGAATGCATCTCCAATGCGGGGTGGACACCCATTTCAGGTTGCAATAGCTATATTTTGTTTCGGTCTTTCTCATATTTTTTCTGCTGATGAGTCCTCTGATTTATTTTTATTACCATTGAATGAAGATCAAGGTAAACACGAAGAAACACAACTACCTAATACTTCTTTAAGTGATAAAATTAGACCGGCGACAACCAAGTGGATTGCTGCTAAGGTACTTGACTGGGTGAGGCAGGATCATAGCATTGGACCTGCTGAACTCAGAACTGAGCTTAGCGAAAAGTTTAACATTATGATTCCTTACCATAGAGTCTTTGATGGGAAGGAGATGGATCTAGACTTCATTCAGGGTAAGTGGACTAACAGTTTTCACATGTTGTATAGTTTCAAAGCCAAGGTAGAGAAGACATCACCTGGTAGTGTTGTTGACATTGATTACGAGGTTGTGAAAGGAAGAGAAAAAGTCTCAATGGGGTCAAGTATACGCAGGCATATAAGAAATGTTTCAGGAGATGTTTTGTCTGCCTGAAGCCATGCTGGAAGGGGTTCCTAGACGGCTGGAGGCCATACTTGGAAATAGAGGCAACTTATTTAACACAGAAGTTCAGGGGACAGCTTGCTACCGCTAGTGTTGTGGACGCGCATAATTGGATTTTTCCCGTAGCCTATGCTGTTCTTGAGGGTGAATCGATTCAAATCTAGACATGATTCATACAGAGCCTACGTTCAATAATTGGTCATCCTGAAGGCTTGGTGATACACACTAGTGCATGCAAGGGGCTTTAGAATGATGTCGATCCTGTGTTTCCTAGGGTTGAGCATAGGGAATGCATGCGGCACCTAGCTACTATCTTCATGAATAAGTTCAAAGGAAAGACCTTTGAAGACAACTTGTGGCGATCAGCATACACATACACCCGAAGTAGGCATGCTACTTACACGTAGAACTTGTATACCGTGTCGAAGCTGAAATAATACCTTGAAGAACATCATAACAAGTTATGGGCCAGAAGCAAGTTTGGTGAGTTAAGCAAATTGGATTTTGTTTGCAATAATCTAAAAGAAAGGTTCAATGCAAAGATTAGGAGCATGAAGTCACTTACAATTTGTGCAAAGATCTGAAAGTGGATTTTATTTTGTTAGATGTAATAAGACAGTGTATAATGGTGAAGATAGATTTTAGGCCGAGAATTTGTGCGAGAAATTTTGTAGGCCATAAAATAGTTTCAAAGGTGGTTTTATTACTGAATGCAAGAACCAGGGCAATGAGAACGATAAACATGAGGATGGTTAGAAGTTCCAATACATTGGCTGAGGTTTATGCACAAGACAAGCATGGAACTGAATGGAGGTTTACTATTGACATTGGGAACAAGACTTGTTCATGCAGGAAGTGGCAGGTTACTGGTCTGCCATGCCACCATGTACTGCACTTCATCTTAAAGCTGACAGGTAGACGTGATGAAATAGAGAACTATGTTCATAACTATTTCTCTGTGGACAAGTTTGCTGCAACTTATGCAGAAAACGTACCACCTATTGCTGATGAAAATAATTGGGAGATAGTCGATCCAGGGTTCAAACTCGAACCACCAGTTCTTAGGAGGCCACCTGGGAGGCCTAGAAAGGAAAGAAACGAAGCCTTCGCCGCAAAAGGTTCGAGACTAGGAGCAAGGAAGCAGAAGTGCAAACAGTGGGGAGGGTTGGACCATATCAAGAGGCTCTGCAAAAACCCAGTTCCACATGATTTCAGAGATGCTGAACTTGTCCCCATTCACATTACGGAGGCACAAGATGAGTCTTTTCAGGCAGAACTGGAGGAAGCGCAGCGAGATGCCATAGAGGAAGTACAACATGTGAAGGAAAATAGTGATGCGCATGTGGAGGGAAACGTTGATAAGCAGCAATTGGTTGAGGGCGTCTATGTGCCGGCGGGGATAGGGGGCGAAAAGAAACAAAAGGGTAAGCGGGAGCGAAAGGGAAACGATAATAATGGAGTTGAGTTTGAATATGAAGAAGTTGCTGGGGTGATTGAGGATGTTCTTGAGGATCTTCCGGCTAACTTCAGGAGAAACAATAAATACCTGTCAGTTTCCTCTTTGTACGATTCTCCGAAAGAAAGGTAATCCTAAAACTAGTTTTAGTTGGGATTTTGATCATTTTTGTTTCAATCCTCATCAACTATTGTTTAGTGCAGCACGGGATTAAACAGTAATAAGAGGAGCAGATAGAAGGTGGCATAGTAATGTTGTTTCTTGAATTTTCATTGAAATTTATATATATCTGGTACTTGTAACGGGTATGTGATGTGTGGTGTCGACCAGATTCCAGGTGGTTAGATAGTACATTAATTTTTAAACATGATTATCCATAAACAATAATGATGGATTTGTAATAGTTCAACGACCAAAATTATGGTCGTGCCATGGAGTTGTTGAGGATCACCTACCTTGTATTCCCATCTCAAACAATAGGACACGCGCGTCTCCTACTCCTATGACGCACTCCAAAATTATGACTGTGCCATCAAGTGCTGGGAGCAGAGACAGCGTACCATCCCATTAGCCTCTCCTCGTCTTTGTCAGTGACGTCTGATGCTCGCATCGGCTATGTCAGGGGCATTGATTCTCTGAGAGGAAAAAAGCTCTGGCAAGAAAAAAAGGATAAGAAAAGAGTCTTCATAAATAAGTTTTTTATTCGAGTAGAGGGCCCTACCAATGTGGTTAAACGCTGGAGCATACTTGGTTTTGCTAGACTCGTGTCTCAGATTTTCTTTAGCCTCAACCGACGTTGTACAAGAAAAGAGCTTTGACAAGAAGAAAAGAATTGGAAAAGATCCCTTATAAATAGGTTTTTTATTCTAACAGTGGGGGCAATCAGTGTGTCTAAACGCTGGAGCATATTTCTCTTTGCTAGACTCGTGTCTAAGATTTTTGCTAGACTCAAACAACGCTTTACACGGTCTTACAACTTGGCCATTCTATCCGACGAGGTCTAAATCTACTATACATAGATTAAATTTAGGACCAAGTGACCCTAATCGACTATGCCGCTCCCGCTGTCGTCGTCGTGCACGACGTCCTCCACGTTGTCGTCCACCTCTTCTAAGTCTGAATCGATGCGGACGAGCCCGACGACATTCCTCTTCATGAGTTCTGCACGACGCGCAACATCGATAATGGTGGAGGGCGTACGCCTAGGCACTGCCCAGAAGCATTGCCTCCCTTCGGGGTTGTGCAGATCCGGGAGGATCTCCGGCCGGTGATCTCTACAAAGCCAAAGCAACGCCTCAGGATCCTTCTTGATGCGCCTTGGCCAGTACATGCTGGTCGGTGGACGTATCGGTCCATTGCCCTCTTCTGCTCCGGCAGCTAGTGCTGGTGCTCCTCGATCTGCCTCGACAGCGCGATGCCGCGCAAGAGTGGCGCCATGGGCACCCCGAAGTAGCTGATCTTGTAGCCGGCTGGTAGCCTCGCTAGCGGCAACGCGAGTATGTCGTAGTGGGCGAACAACTCGGCCTTGTGCAAGCTGAGACGAGGCCCTCTCCATGGCGAGGCCCCATTTCTTCAGTTAGGATTTGATGCTTGTGCTGACGCAAGTTGTAGGGAACGAACAGGGTTTGAGCTTCGGCCACACAGTCAAATTTAAAATGTCAAGGAGGTTGGCCCACCGGTGGTTGCGAGGGTCAATAGGGACATAGAAATTCCTACTCGCGGAACGCTTTTGCAAAGGACGATCCTTATTGTCTATTCTCCCCAATCCAATGGTACCTAACAATTGGGACGCAGAATCAACCTGGCCCCGTGGGAGGGCTTCTAGAAGACCCTAACAATAGGCGGGTCTCACAATATGCATAGTTTTCTGCAAGGTTAACGAGCTAGTTAACGTGGTTTATCTTGGGTTTGACCAGATTTCATAACATCATAAGTATTTCGCAAGCATGCGTGGAAATTGCCTCGGGCCCACAGGCACGCCCTAATCTTGCACATTTTTTGCGAAAACACCAGTTTTTCGGGTGCAGAAAATGGGAAGTCGAGATTTCTCCAAATGACCACGAAATCTCTAGTTGGAGAAGTTACTTGCGATGCCGAGAGGGAGCTAGGTGACGGGTTTGGGCTCAATCCATGGAGTGCTTCCATATTCTAGGCAGCATGGTTGGGATGTAGTGTTGGAAGCCATATTAACTCACACTCGATAGAAATCCTGGTGGTGCCTTGGGTGCCCCATGGGGTACCCCAAATCATTTTCCCCAAATCATTTTTCGATAGACATCCTCGTGGTTCCTTGGGTGCCAAAGGACCTGGTATACCTTGCCTATGATTTTATGAGGGAACTGGGTCACATGCAATGGCTCCAGGAGCAGTTTTCAAAAAAAAAAATCTATATTTTGTTTGGTGCTACCCAAGAAAATGACGAAACCCGCCGGCTGCCATGGCAATGCGACGGTCAGTGCAATCTTGCACCCAAGCATGCATCCAGCCTAGGTACCACATGGGGCACCCCAAACCACTGTTCCCTAAAAATTTAGAGTGTCTTATTGGGTACATAAAGTTAGGAACCGTATTTATGGGGCCGTAACTCAATAAAAATACAGTATATGCTTGCACCACGAGATAAATACTCACCTCTCGAGAATGGCCATGCACCATGGTGTAGCATGCATGGAAATTGTCTCGGGCCCATGGGCACACCCTAATCTTGCACTTCCTTTGGTAAACACCGGTTTTTCGGGTTTAGAAAATGGGAAGTGGAGATTTCTCCAAATGACCATGAAATCTCTAGTTGGAGAAGTCGCTTGCGATGCCGAGAGGGAGCTAGGTGCCAGGTTCGGGCTCAATCCATGGAGTGGTTCCGTTTTCTGGGCAGCTAGGGGGAATATAGGGTTGGAAGCCATGTTAACTCACACTCAATAGATATCTTGGTGGTTCCTTGGGTGCCAAAGGACCTGGTATGCCTTACCTATGATTTTATGAGGGAAGTGGGTCACGTGCAAGTGCTCTAGGAGATGTTTTCACATTTTTTATGTTTTTTATATTTTGTTTGGTGCTGCCCAAGGAAATGGCAAATCCCTCCGACGACAACGCGATGGTCGGTGCAATCTTGGACCCAAGCATGCATCCAGCCTAGGTACCACATGGGGCACCCCAAACCATTTTTCCCTGAAAATTGAGAGTTTCTTATAGGGTACATATAGTTAGGAACAACATTTACCGGGCCGTATCTCAATAAAAATATACTATATGCTTGCACCACAAGATAAATACTCACCTCTCGGGAATGGCCATGCACCATGGTTTAGCACGCGTATAAATTGCCTCGGGCCCATGGGTGCACCCTAATCTTGCAACTCCTTTGGAAAAACACCGGTTTTCGGGTATAGAAAACGGAAAGTCGAGATTTCTCCAAATGACCACGAAATCTCTAGTTGGAGAAGTCACTTGACGAGAGGGAGCTATAGGTGCTAGGTTTGGGATCAGTCCATGGAGTGGTTCCATGTTCTGGGCAGCAAGGGCGGAATCTAGGGTTGTAAGCCACATTAACTTAGTTTTGCCCTCTATGCTAGTCACGAATACTTAGAAAATCCCTTACTATAGCTCACCCAGAAACCAGCACGCCCTGATTGGTCAGACAGTTGTCACGCGGATCGTGCCAGCCAACCGTTGATCCTCTTTGATCTAATGGCCACACAAAATTATTACTATAGCAACATCCCAATATTATTACACACTCCATGATAGTTACAACAATCAGAATGCAGGACGTGGCTGTTAAATATGTAATAACAATACTAACAACAGAACAGTACTCATCGTCGTCATCCTCGTCGTCGTCAGTGGCGGCGGCGGTGTCCTTTATGACTCGTCGGCAATTCCCTCCTTGTATATACGCTCCATCTCCTTGTCGGAGGCGTCCTCCTCCTTGTTGTCCCACGGGTCAACGTCACTCTCCTTCGCTTCTGCCTCCAACTGCTCCATGAATGCCTCCTCATTGCCCGAGTTGGAGTCGTCCTCGTCGCTGGCTCCTCTATTCCTCCTACCCTTCTTCAAGGTGGTCTTGCATGCTTTCCTCCGGCGCTCCTCCGTCTTGGATGCTGCTTGGCGCTCCTTCGTCTATGCCAGTGCAACGCGCTTCTCGGGTGCAGTGGGTACGACAAGCTTCGACATCGCGGTGTCCTCAAGTGCCGAGATTGATGGATCCAGGTGCGGTTGGACAAGTCTTGGTGCTTTAGATGGCTGTCGGCAGGCACGAATGATGCTGCGACGAGCAGGTGACGCAGGACGGTCAGCCACTGGCAAGGATCTGCCACGGCATGATTCCATCCTACGCGAGGAAGTTCTTCGGAAATGCATGATGGCGGGTATGTAGAGTTGGGTGCTGATCCTATCAGGTGAGCCAGGAGCATCTCATAGTCTTGTCACGTAATAATGGTGCTACATTGTCAAAATATCTACGTATTGGGAGTGTTGTTACGTAACAAATCACAAAATGCGTCATGTGGCAGCGTCGGGATGTGTCTAGTGCGTGCATGTCTACATGGATTTGAACGTTTTAGCATGTTGCGTTCGTGCAGCAGTTGCACATGTCATGACAACCCCTTGAGCATGCATGCATGCATGCTGGACGTGCAGCCCGTAATTACTTCCTCCCTCGTAGTCCCACCTCGGCCCGTTTATCCACGGGATTACTAGGCGGTGCGCTGAAGCCCCCGCTAAACACTCCATCTCATTAAATCCAGTCTAATCGAGTCCCATCATGTGGACTCTGGGGTTTTATTCCCTGGTTCTGCCAGTCACACTTCTTTGAGAAGGAAGCAACATAGGCAATCGGTTAACAAATTAACGGTGGATGTAGGTTGAGATTGCACTAGAATATAAGGTGGTCTTGTATAAGACTGTACCACGGACTGGACTCTTTGACCATTTTCCCCCGCCCATCACTTTCTTCTTCCTCCTGCCCCCACCTTCCTCCATCTGCATTGTCCATGGCTCCTCGGAGGAGAGGCGAATAGACCATGCGCGCGGAGAGAAACGAGAGAGCTTGCCGCCTTGGACTTCTTGCTCAACCAGATGCTCATTCCCCCTAGCATAGAGACCCAATCTCTCGTAGCAATGGCGCTAAATGTTCCAGCAGGCTGGGGCTCCTCCCACTCCTGGTACAGTATTCTTCTTCTTCTTCTCTGTTTTCTTCTTCTATGTCTACTTCTTATTCTTCTTCTTATTACTATGCTACATATTCCAGGGTGGATGTGGACCCTGAAAGCAGCATGATGGCAGCGGCGGTGCTGAATGTTCTAGCAGGCCAGGGATCCTCCCGGTACAGTATTCTTCTTCTCTGTATACTTCTTATTCTTCTTCTTATTACTATGCTACATATTCCAGGTCAACCGTGGACCCGGAAAGTAGCACGATGGAGGCGGCGCTGAATGTTCCAGCAGGACAGGGATCTTGCCGCTACAGTCTTCTTGTTCTTCTATGTCTACTTCTTATTCTTCTTCTTATTACTATGCTACATATTCCAGGGCGGCCGTGGACCCTAAAAGCAGCACGATGGCGGTGACGGCGCTGAATGTTCCAGCAGGCCAGTGTTGGGAATATGCCCTAGAGGAAATCATGTATGATGATATTTCCTATTTTATTCATAAAGTTATTAAGTTGTCCTTGTATGAGCATCTGATGTATATCATTGAATATGTGATTCGGTTGTGGAACTATACATTCATGTTGTTTGTACTAAATGTCCTTGGTCATTGAGGTTGTACTAGACACACAACTTAGACCAATGTGAAAGTCAGCTTGATGAATCGGTTCCACTTGTCATGGGCATAGAGATGCCATTCTGACTTACACAGATTCGGCTAAATAGTTTAGCGAGTCGGATTGACCCATATTGAGGTACAACGAACAAGTTGTCATTTGTATATCTCAATCAATGTAATCCTTAGACCTGAGATTATTGCACAGTCCGAATTGAGGATCACCGACTTAGGTTCTATCAAACGCTGATCCGTAATTGGGCAGTTATAAAGACAGAGTTTGGGTTGACTGAGAATCAAGCTACGTGATGTGAATAACCAGGATGGGATTTTTCCCCTCCACTTGGAGAGATATTCTCTGGGCCCTCTAGGGTGATATAATTCGGAAAGCATGGCCATGCACGACTCGGTTAAGTGTTAACCGAGGCGATCGACTAAGAGTTAGTCGGGTGACTCACTTATCTCAGATCGAGAAGAGAGTCGGATTATTTAAGGGATGACAAATATTCGCCTATAGTCTGACAAGGTATATCGTGAGGAAGAAAAAAAGGACTCGGACGTAAGTCGCATTGGAAAGGAAAGTCATCATGACTCATTGGTACTCTGGAGTCGGCATGTTCTGCTTAGGAGCGGCTATAGCCTGATCGATTGAGAGTCGGACTCTAATCATGTCCAAGTAGCCATGAGCCTGCGGGGTCACACACTTAAGAGTGGGAGCAAGTTCGGATTAGATATGAACCGGAAATTAGGTTGGGTTGTACCCAAGCCGGATTTGGACTGAGTCAGTGAGTCAGACTCACGGTGACTAATATTATATGGGCTTTAGTGAATGGGCCACGTGAGTGGAGCCCATGTTCACTCCCTATATATAGTGGAGCACAGTAACCTAGAAGGGTTAAACGTTGATCGGTTAGGTCATTCCATGTGTTGGAAACCCTAGCTCCACAGTAGTCCTACCATCGTAACGAACCTAGAAGTTCACCGCCGGTGCTCCTCCTTGTATGTGTGGATACCAGCAGAGGTGTTGTACGATCAGCACCAGGATGATCGGATCGTAAGGACTTCACTGTATCTACTGACACGCTTCATCAGTAATCCGCAACTGCGCGTCTTGTGGTAAATCTCGTGGCCTTCTACCTCAGCTAGATCTTGGGATCACCGCTTTAGATTGAAAAAGTTTTGTTTTATCTCTACGTGTCCCAACAGTGGTATCAGAGTGATAGCTTCTGGTTTTAGGCTCGAGATCTCGCATATGTGATATGCGGTTGGCTGTAGATGTGATCTATATGCTGTTTTGGTGGTCGATCTATGAGATAGATTGGTTTTGTACGATGTTGATTGGATCAATTGTACTCAGGGAATGGTAGATCTGATTTTTGTGATCATGTTGCTGAGGTCGTGGAACAACATACCCCTACCGGTCGGTTTCCGCCATCGAGGTAGACTGTAACACGTAAATCCAGAAGCGGTGATCGAAGATCAAAGAGTTTGATGGAGTCGGAACAATGGTCATAATCCATGTTCGGATCGTAGATGAGATCTACGTTTTTGGAAAAATCAAGCGTTAGACATCGTTGCGAGTTTCACAACGCCGGTAGATATCGTATCTATGCATAACTTGTTTTTGCACGAAGTTGTGAATGGTATGGTTTATGTGCATGTGATGTATGTGTGTAATCCATACGTGATCCGCGAATCACGGTTTTTGTCAGCCGGCTGGAGCCTAGGTGCTGTCATTTTATTGTATAACGACATGCGTGTCGGATTCTCCATGTAATTTACTTTACTTAGCTAGTGTAGCTCTTTGGAGAATCCGGATGGCAGACAAGATGATGTACATGTCGGCGACATAGAGTAAGACGGCAAGTGACAAGAGTTGGCACGAGTCGATTACAGGCTTTGTGGAGATGGAGATCGCCATGAAGAGAGCCATACCATTTCACATTATAATTGATTTATTTTGTGTTATTATTATGTCTCCGTTTTACCTCTATTAGATAGTCAGTAAAATATAATCCCTCAAAGAAGGTCTAGTCAGTTTTCCCGCCAGTGTTTGCACCATCACAAGTCGGACATTTTTGGTAGTGGTCTCATAAAATTGAGGTGCTGCCAATTCTTTTCGACTAGGTGGGTTCGAGTCGGACTCTTACTGCGGAAACATTCGGTAAGCTAGACGGGTCTATCACAACGGTTGTGGGGCTCGGGGAAAACTCGGATGGGAGTCAGGGCATGTGATGCCACCCGTCCAACAGGAGTCGTATGAGATGCGATTGACAAGGATTTGTCTACCTAGATCACTTGGCGGCTAGCGTTGATGCTAAAGCTCACTAGCCGACTTTCTTATTTAGGATCCTGAATCACTAAGCAACCATCAGAGGGGTGTTGGTTCTAGTGGGAGCATAAAATATTAAAGTGTTTAATATGCTTGCTCTTTTATGAATACATGTCTTAAGTGTTTTTGCATATTTCTGTTGTAGATCATGGCATGGTTTTGCGTTGAGAACCATTCTTGAGAAAGATACACTAAACGACACTAATTTTACCAACTGTTATCGAAATCAGAGAATTGTTCTCAAACCAGAAAAGAAGGACCATGTCCTAGACAACCCACTTCCAGATGAGCTGAATGAGAATGCGACTATCGCTGCCACCAATGCCTACCGTCGGGATAAGGATGAGTCCATGGATATTAGATGTCTTATACTTCCTCACATGGAACCGTACTTGCAAAAACAGTTCGAGAATGTTGAGGCCTACGATATGATCGAAAGCCTCAAATGTATGTTGTAGGCTCAGGCGAAGACTAAGAGGTATCAAGTCTCTCAGGCTTTGCTAAGTTGCAAGCTTAAGGATGGTGACCAACTGAGTCTGCATGTGATCAAGCTTACGTGCAGTCTCTGGAAAGGCTTGGCTACACCATAAGCGAAGATTTTTCTACGGATATAATTCTGAACTCTCTTCCTAGTGCATATGGGCAGTTCATTTCGAACTATCACATGCATGGTATGGAAAAGAAGCTCACTGAATTGCATGGGATGCTCAAGCAGGCAGAGGCGGATCTTAAAAATGGCGCCAGTCAAGTGTTGATGGTGCAAAATAAGGCTAAGTTCAAGAAGGGTTCTTGGACTAAGAAGAGGGATAAGTCGGGAGGAAAGCAGGCTCGGGACCTGGTCCCAAGCGCTTCCTCATGGACTAAGCCATCTCCTTCAGCCGGATCCACTTGCTTATACCGCAAGGCGGATGGCCACTGGAAGAGGAATTGCAGCATGTACTTGGCCGACAAAGCCAAGAGTGGAGGTATGACTTCCGACTCAGGTACACTTGTTTGTAATGTTATAGACATTTATCTTGCTGATGCACCTAATAGTTCTTAGGTATATGATACCGGATCAGTTATTCACATCTGAAACTCGTTGCAGGGACTGGTAAGAACTAGGAGCGTGGCAAGAGGCGAGGTTGATATTTGAGTCGGCAACAAAGCAAGAGTTTTCGCGTTGGAAGTCGGCACGATACAACTTCATTTACCTTTCGGATTCATTATGGAACTGAATAATTGTTATTATTTTCTAGTGCTCATTCGAAACATTATTTCTGCTTCATGTTTGATGAGGCAAGGCTATGAGTCGAATATCAAGAATAATGGTTCTTCTTTGTATTTGAATGATATGTTTCACGGCTTTGCACCCGTCCAGGATGGGTTATTTATTTTGAATATTGATGGTGAGTCGGTATATAACATAAATGTAAAAGGTTGAAACCAAATGATCTGAATATGACTTACTTTTGGCACTGTCGACCTGGTCATATAAGTTGGACACGCATGAAGAAGATCCATGATGATGGACTCCTTACTTCGTTCAACTTGGAGTCGTTTGAGACATGCAAATCTTGCCTACTCGGCAAAATAACCAAGACACCTTTTGCAAAGAGTTGTGAAAGGGCGCCCGACTTGTTGGGACTAGTACATAGTGATGTATGTGGACCAATGAGCATGACAGCCAGGGGTGGTTATGAGTACTTCATTACCTTCACTGATGATTTGAGTTGGTATGGATATATCTACTTGATGAAACATAAGTTGCAAGCCTTTGAAAAGTTCAAAGAATTCCAGAACTCGGCAAGAAAATAAAGTTTCTTCGGTCGGACCGAGGAGGCGAGTACATGATCCATGAGTTTGATGACCATCTGAAAAGTTGTGGAATAGTTCCTCAACTTAGTCCGCCAGGAACGCCACAAAGGAACAGTGTTTCAGAAAAGAAGAATCAGACCTTGTTGGACATGGTACGATCAATGATGAGTCGGACAGATCTGCATTTATCATTTTGGGTTATTATCTAGAAATAGCGGCGTTCACACTAAACAGAGTACTATCCAAGTCGGTAGAGAATACACCGCATGAGATGCGGACGGACAAAAATCCGAGTTTGTCTTTTCTTAAGATTTGGGGTTGTGAAGCATTTGTCAAGCGACTTCAGTCGAACAAGCTTACATCCAAGTCGGATAAGTGTATTTTTGTGTGGTATCCGAGGGAAACCTTGGGTTACTAATTCTACAACCGAGAAGAGGGCAAAGTGTTTGTCGCTCATAACGGTGTCTTCCTTGAGAAAGAGTTTCTCAGTCGGGGAGTCAGTGGGAGCGCAGTGCAGCTCGAAGAAATTCGAGAGGAACCGGCTAGTAGTGAGTCGGCAGAAACCTTGGAGGTTGAGCCGGTCGTGGTAGCTGAGCTCGTAGTAGCACCTATACTACGAAGATCGGCAAGATTACAAAGTGTTCGTGATGTATTACTGTTAGACAGTGATGAGCCAGCAAATTATTCAGAAGCGATGGTGGGATCTGATTCCGAGTCATGGCTTGTAGCCATGAGATCAAAGTTAAAGTCCATGGATGAAAATCAAGTTTGGAACTTGGTTGATCTGCCAGACGGTGCAAGACCCATCGAGTGCAAATGGGTCTTTAAGAAGAAAACTGATACTGATGGAAATGTTTCTGTCTATAAAGCACGTCTTGTCGTGGAGGGGTTACGACAAGTTCAAGGAGTTGATTACGACGAGACTTTCTCGCCCGTAGCGATGCTTAAATCATTTCATATCATGTTAGCTATATCATCTTATTTCGACTATGAGATATGGCAGATGGACGTGTATATGATACAACCCGAGGGTTTTGTCGATCCGGCTAATGACGAGGTTTAATCTCGTTAATGCCCATTGTTATGGACTTGGGTTTTCGAGAAGATGGGGATGCTGGAGATCGCGGAACTGTTAGCAAACAAGCAACACGGGGACACGAGGTTTACCCAGTTGAGCCCGGAGAAAAACCCTACTCCCGCTTGTTCGCTTCCGATTATGGTGGAACCGGTTACTGAGGTGCATGATGCAACTGCATGGAGGTGTATATGCGGTGGTGTGCGAGAGATTATAAGAGACACTCCTCGTCGTGCCCTCCTGGCCTTTATATAGAGGCAGGCAGGTCCCAGGCACAGATCGAGTCGGTTACAAGTTTTAGGGTTTACCCCTTTGATTTTTCTATCTACTCTAGTCTTGCTCTCTAAGGATTCGAAGGCGTCATGGGCCTTGGCCACCCGAAAATCTTCATGGGATAGAGCGTATTTGCTGTGGCCCTTCATTGGGCTACACCAGGTATGCTAAGGTCATGTACCCGTAGGGTATAACCATGTCAGTAGCCCCCGAGTGTTCAGTCGAATCGTAGATTCGGCTGAGGACTCTTCATTATTTCGGGTGCGTCTATCTCTTTTTGCTAGAGAAATGATTTGAGTGTGTAGGGATGGTTGATGCGTGTGCCTGACTCTCCCGACGGATCGGGGTTAGTTAACTGTCTTAGGACAAAACAACACAATCTTCTTCAGATTCGATTCCCTCAACTCGAACCCGGAACATATGCTTGCGCAATTCGACTCAGGCCGCGGAGGACTTATAGGAGTGGAATTCCAGTAAATTTTAAGTGACATAAGCAATGCGTCCGTCGGGATTTATCGTCGCGTATGTTGGCATGGGTTCTCACTAGCAGAGCGCAGTCGTGTTCATTGCCAGGCCATCAGATGATATCTGTAGGTCTTATCTTTGTGTCGCAGACACAGCATCCGAAATTTTATCACCACGGAGGTGTTTCGAGGGGCCAAGGATGTGCTCTCTTATCGTTTAATTGGGGCATAGTTGCCGAAAAGTTTTTGCATGCTGATCCGAAGGATCGCAGTCGAATAATTCATAGGGTGCGCGACCAGCGCTCCCTATGGGAGTAGCCCCCCGAGTGTCTGTTCGAGTCGCCGACTCGAGCGGAGACTTTAATTCCACTGTTGTTTGGCTTCAGGTCCGTAGGACACAAATTTTTCGGATGCTTGAATCCATCCTCCCTATGGGAGTAGCCCCCGAGTCCGTAGTGGAGTCGTAGACTCGACGTAGGACTCGAAGAAAATAGCTCAACGGTGTAGTACTTTCAGCATTCTTCGGGTGCACGACCAGCGCTCCTGATAGGAGTAGCCCCCGAGTATTTACTTGAATCGTAGATTCGAGTGAGTACTCTTAGTTGTGTAGCTGAAGAATTGTAACCGTTGCTAGTATAGCTTTTGATGACGTCAGTTCTGACGATCGGTGACCTCAAGCGTCTGCGGCGCCAGAGATGACTTGACTGGATGAACATGGGTCCCACCTTATGACTTTGAGTTGACTGGTCACGCGCGGCTAGAGATAATTACGGCGTCGCCTCGATGTCCGTGCATAGTGGACGGTGTGTGAGCGACGGTTCGCCACTCTGCTGACACGTGGACGGCCAGATCTTGATTTTGTCTCTAGGTCTTCCCGATGGACGGTCGTCATGCATCGTTCTCGTCCTTATAATCATTGGGGAAAAGGTGAAATTGATTTCACCGCATCCATTCTTGTTTCACCTCTCCCATCTTCTATGAGTGTTCGTACTACGCATTGGAATTTCCTCGAGCTTTTCCGTCCTTGATTCTGCATGCTCAACGTCGTCACCGCCGCACTTCCATGGGGAAGCCCAAGAAGTCCTCCTCTGCGGTTGGTACCAGTGCGGCCGCCGGCGGCAAAAAAGCTTCCGCCGCCACCCGTGTCACCAACGGTGGCTGGTGGCGATCGGAGATGCGTGAGAGTGATCTCCGCAAGCTCCGTGAGCGGGGCCTGATCCCGCAAGATAGGGAGGTCGTCAAACTTCCCGGCACTAAGGTAATTCCCCTTCCCCCCTCTGGGTTTCTAGTTATGTTCCTCGCTTTTGTCCTTCGGGGCTTTTCCGTCCCAGTCCACGATTTCCTTCATGGATTGCTTTTTCTTTATGGTATTCAGCTGCATCATCTTTCTCCCAACTCTCTTCTTCATATCACATGCTTCATTACATTCTGCGAGTGCTGGCTCGGTATCGAGCCGCACTTTGGCCTCTTCCGGAAACTCTATTCCGTGAAGAGGCAACCTGGCTCCGATGGTGTTTATCCCATTGGGGGTTGCATTATCTCCCTCAAATCCAATCTTCTTTTCTTCTCCTTTTCGATGTCTGAATCTGTCCAGTACTGGCGGAGGCGATGGTTTTACATCCGCGACTCCACGATACCTGGGCAGGATTTTGGTCTTGCTCCTTTCGAGTAGTCTATTGACTTCGACTCTGATTGCTTCGGCCCGTGGTTCAGACAGTCTTCGGATGGACTGTTTGACGGGCTTGGCGTCTGGAAAGACATTGAGTGCATGCTCGGCGAATTCCCTGGGAACTCCTGGCATGTTCGTAGGACACCAGACGAAGATTTCCTAGCGCTCACGGAGGAATTCGACGAGCGCGCTTTCCTATGCGGAGCTGAGGTCGTTGGCGATCAGCGCCGTCTTGGAGGCATCCGTTGGATGGACTTGTACCTTCTTTGTGTTGACGGTGGAGTCGAAGGAGATATCTGGTGCATTTTGTCTTGTGACTAGGGGTGCACCGTTGTCCGTCACCTCGCGGAGCCTTACGAGCTCCTCCTGCATGCCGAAGGACTGGGATATTCTGTTGAAGTCCCTGTCGCAGTGGTCCGATCGGGTGAATCTCCCGTGGACCGTGATGACGCCCCTGAGTCCTGGCATCTTGAGTACCAGGTACGCATAGTGCGGTACCGCTAGAAATCGTGCGAACGCCACGCGCCCGAGGATGGCGTGGTATTGTGATGGCTAGTCCACCACTTCGAACTCGAGTCGCTCGCATCGGAAGTTATCCAGCTTTCCGAAGATGTCGTCGAGCCATATCTTTCCCAGGGGGAATACACCCTTCCCTGGGATGATGCCGTGAAACGTTGTATCAGATTGTTCTAGGCTGCACAGCGGGATCCGCATTGCTGCCAAGGTGCTGGCGAAGATCAGATTGATGCCGCTGCCGCCGTTCATGAAGACGCGGCTCATGTCGAACCCGTCGATCTGCGCCTCGAGCACCAGGGCAGCGACCTAGGCGAGGGACCTGGCAAGGGTGATCCGAACGGCTGAACGTGATGCAGGACTCCGTTCCGATGAGGTACTCAGGGGTGGCAGGTGAAGCGGTCACGGCCAGATTGATCTTACGGGTGATTTTCTTCTGCACCCTGTTTGTTGGGCGCCCTTTTTGGATCATCAGCGATCCTTTCGGCGCGGGGTACCCGTGCCCACCGTTGTTCTACGCGGGTGCGATTGGATGGTTCGAATGTCCCGCGGGTGGTGGTGGAGGAGCTCCATGTGCGATCTCACCTAGTGCGGGTGCGTTCCCGTATCCAGGATTTGGGGCCTGCTACCTCATCTGGGCCATGCTCTCGCTGAGTTTATGGAACTCGCGATAGTCCTTGAGCATGTGTCTTGCTTTCTTCTTGCCATCCTGCTTGTCGGTGTAGAAGTGGATGGTGCATGGACCCGACAGTTTGTCGTATGCTGAGGGTCCGCCGTCACGGTCACGGCGTTTCCATGACTGTGTTGGGCGCCCTCCATCACGGAAGTTGCTTCCGCGGTATCCGCCATTGTTGCGGTTGCCATCGCTGTGGCGGTTGGCGTAGCCAGCCGCGACCATGTCGGGTCCATCGCGATTGTCGTAGACGCGCGATCTCCTCTTGCTACGACGCTCACGTCACCGGCCGTAGTCGTCTTCCTCCTCCGAGTGTGCCCGGTGGACGGAGTCCTTGCCGTCGACCCACCTGTTGGCGATGTCCATGAGGTGATCGAGTGTCTTGTGCTTGACGCGCCCAAGTTCTTCTTTGAAGTCCTGACGTTTGACACCGTCTTTGAAGGCGTCAATAGCTCTCTCCTCCAATATGTGAGCCGCGGAGTTCTTGGTGTTGGACCAGCGCAGTATGTATGAGCGAATGGATTCGCCCGTTCGTTGGGTGCAGGCCCGCATCTCCTCTATCGAGGCAGGCCTCTTGCTGCTGCCCTTGAAGTTTTGGACAAAACTGTACGCCAACTCCTCACAGCTTCGGATGGATCCTGAGGATAGGCTGCTGAGCCAGATCCAGGTTGCGCCTGTCAGCTGCAACTGGAGGCATTGCATGGCGGTTTCCTTGTTCCCGTCGTGTAGCTTTATGGACGACAGGTGGTCACTGAGCCACACCTTAGGGTCCTGTGTCCAAAGGAAGCTTGAAGTTCCGCGACATCCGTGTCCGCCGAACGGATCTGCTAAAGCATCGGGCTCTGCAGAGTTCTCCTTCGTCGTCATCCTCCTTGGATTCAGACGAGCATACGCGCTTGGCGCGTGCCTTGTCAATCTTGCGCTGAGTTAGCTCGCTTCGAGCGTCGTAATCACGGCTGCGGCGACGCGAGCTCTTGTGCCTTCAAGGAAGGTCGTGCTCTTCATCTTCGGATGAGGGCGTGGGACTGCGGTTAAACCTGACCGCTGCCTTCTTTTTTGGCTCCACAGGAGATTCTCCGTGGAGCGCAGCTCCAACGAGTCCGAGTCCGGTAAGCGCGCACTTATGCATGGCCCTTTTCGGGTCCCCCTCCGGAGGGGGGTGGGACGCGAGGTACGCAGTGGCCGCCATGATTGCGGCTTGCGGTGTCTTCGGGATGATGTTGCCGTCCGCGTCCATCTCCATGAAGGACGTGTTGAGGGCCCGAGTCACCTCGCGACGCTCCTTGGGGTCCATGTTCTCCATCCGAGAACGGTGCTTGTTGCTGTGGTTTCCATGCGAGCTAGAGCCAATGCCCATGGCGGAGAGCGCAGCTCGCCGCGCACTGGATTCTGAGGCTGCTTGCTTGTACTTGTCAAGCACCTCTTCCATCTTCACCTGCTTCTTGTGCTCCTCGATTAGGAGCATGTGGTATGCCATCAGCAGGTCCCGTGAGGCATCGACGGGCAGGATCTTGTTGCCTGCTACGACTTCGCGTGCTTGGGCCCATCCCTCCTCGCTGAGGTGGATGACCCAATCGGTATTGTCCCTGTTGGGTGGGGGAATGGTTTCTTCAGTTCCCACCGTTTCTACCCTGCGAGTTGGGTGGTGGATTGTGTTCCTGATCTTGGATGATTGCGGTGCACTAGTAGCGCTTGTAGATTGGATCGCTGCAACCGCAGCTTTCGGATCCGGAACCGTAGGTTCCTTCATCCGATGGTGGATCACACAGATCTGAGTTGCAGCTGCTGCTGTCATAGGACTCATCTGTCGATGGTGATGTGCGTAGCACGGGGTGTGGATCCCACGAAGCAGGCCTGATCGAAGGCAGGGGCACCCGCTCTGGTAGGCGGAGAGTGCCGATATTCCCTACCTGGAAGCAGAAGCTCCTGAACAGGATCTCGAGTCTGTCGCCAACGGGCTCGATGTCCTTCAGGGTGGCTGGCGAGTGGGCGGTGAAATCGAAGGCGCCGAAGAGGAGGTGATTCTCCGTCTCCGCGGAGTTGTAGATCGCTCGGGGTGGAACCGTCACGATCGCACAATCAGCTTCCCAGTTCCCACAGACGGCGCCAATTAACAAGGTTTAATCTCGCCAATGCCCATTGTTATGAAATTGGGTTTTGGAGAAGATGGGGATGCGGGAGATCACGGAACGGTTAACAAACAAGCAACACGGGGACATGAGGTTTACCCAGGTTCAGGCCCCCGGAGGGAAAACCCTACTCCTTCTTGTCTGCTCTGATTATGGTGGAACCGAAGGTTACAGGGTGCACAGATGCAATCTGGAGTGGAGGTGTGTATGCGGTGGTGTGCGAGAGATTGTAAGAGACCCTCCTTGTTGTGCCCTCCTGGCCTTTATATAGAGGCAGGCAGGTCCCAGGAACAGATTGAGTAGGTTACAAGTTTTAGGGTTTATCCCTTTGAATTTTCTATCTACTCTAGTCTTGCTCTCCAAGGATCCGAAGGCTTCATGGGCCTTGGCCACCCGAAAATCTTCATGGGCTAGCGCGTATTTGCTGTGGGCCTTCCTTGGGCTAGACCAGGTATGCTAAGGTCGTGTACCCGTAGGGTATAACCATGTCAGCTATTGCTGACAAGGTGTGCAAACTTCAGAAATCCATTTATGGATTGAAGCAAGCATCTCAGAGTTCGAATATTCGCTTTGATGAGGTAGTCGTTTGGCTTCATCAAGAGTGATCATGATTCTTGTTTATACAAGAAGTTTAGTGGGAGCAAAGTAAACTTTCTAATCTTATATGTGGATGACATATTACTGATTGGAAATGATGTCCAGATATGCAAGAAACCAAGGAATCATTGGAAAATAGTTTCTCAATGAAAGACTTGGGTGAGGCAACATATATTCTCGAAATCCGGATCTATAGAGATAGATCAAGACGGCTCATTGGATTGAGTCAGAGTACTTATTTGGACAAAGTGTTGAAGAAGTTCAACATGGAATCGTCTAAGAAGGGGTTCTTACCGATGTCCCATGGCGTAAAACTTAGAAAGACTCAGTGTCCTTCGACAACTGATGAGCGAAGTCGGATGAATGTGATTCCGTATGCTTCTGCAGTCAGATCCATCATGTATGCCATGATTTGTACTAGGCCGGATGTTTCATATGCTCTAAGTGTTGTGAGAAGATACCAGGGTGATCCTAGAGAAATCCACTGGACAGCGGCTAAAAATATCCTAAAGTACTTGAGAAGGACCAAGGATATGTTTTTGGTTTATGGTGGTGAAGATGAACTCAGTGTAAAGGGTTACACTGATGCGAGTTATCTTACCGACTCTGATGATTCTCGTTCGCAATCTAGATACGCGTTTGTTATCAATGGAGGTGCTGTGAGCAGGAAGAGTTCCAAGAAAGAGACTGTGTCTGCATCTACAACAGAGGATGACTATGTTGCCGACTCGGAGGCAGCAAAGGAAGCTGTTTGGATGAGGAATTTCCTCATGGATCTTGGTGTGGTTCAGGGATCGTCCAATCCATTAGACGTGTATTGTGACAACAATGGTGCTATTGCACAAGCCAAGGAACCTAGACAACACCAGAAGAATAAGCACATACTCATGCGGTACCACCTGATTCGCCAGTTCATGGATCAGGGTGATATCAAGTTATGCAAGGTACACACGGATGCAAATGTTGCGGATCCGTTGACAAAGCCATTACCACAGCCAAAGCATGAGGTGCACCTAAGAGCTATGGGCATTAGATGCCTATACATGTGATGTCGGAAGATTGACTCTAGTGCAAGTGGGAGACTGTTGGGAATATTCCCTAGAGGCAATCATGTATGATGATATTTCCCATTGTATTCATAAAGTTATTAAGTTGTCCTTGTATGAGAATATTATGTATATTATTGAAGATGTGATTCGGTTGTGGAACTATACATTCATGTTGTCTGTACTAAATGTCCTTGGTCATTGAGGTTGTGCTGGACACACAACTTAGACCAATGTGAAAGTCGGCTTGATGACTCGGTTCCACTTGTCATGGGCATCGAGATGCCATTCCGACTTACACAGATTAGGCTAAAGAGTTTAGCGAGTCGGATTGACCCATATTGAGGTACAACGAACAAGTTGTCATTTGTATATCTCAATCAATGTAATCCTTAGACCTAATATTATTGCACAGTCCGAGTTGTGGATCACCGACTTAGGTTCCATCAAACGCTGATCCGTAATTGGGCAGTTATAAAGGCAGAGTTCGGGTCGACTGAGAATCAAGCTGCGTGATGTGAATAAGCAAGATGAGTTTTTTCCCCTCCACTTGGAGAGATATTCTTTGGGCCCTCTCGGATGATATGATTCAGAAAGCATGGCCATGAATGACTCGGTTAATTGTTAACCGAGGCAATCGACTAAGAGTTAGTCAGATGAATCAATTATCTCGGATCAAGAAGAGAGTCGGACTATTTAAGGGATGACAAATATTCGCCTATAGTCTGACAAGGTATATCGTGAGGCAAAAAAAGGACTCAGACGTAAGTCGCATTGGAAAGGCAAGTCATCATGACTCATTGGTACTTGGGAGTCGGAATGTTCTGCTAGGACCCGCTACCGACTGATCGATTGAGAGTCGGACTCTAATCGTGTCCAAGTAGACATGAGCCTCTGGGGTCACACACTTAAGAGTGGGAGCATGTTCGGATTAGATCTGAACCAGAAATCAGGATGGGTTGGACCCAAGCCAGATTTGGACCGAGTCAGTGAGTCGGACTCACGGTGACTAATATTATATGGGCTTTAGTGAATGGGCCACGTGAGTGGAGCCCATGTTCACTCCCTATATATAGTGGAGCATAGTAACCCACAAGGGTTAATCTTTGATCGGTTAGGTCATTCCATGTGTTGGAAACCCTAGCTCCACAGCAGTCCTACCATCGTAACGAACCTAGCAGTTCGCTGTCGGTGCTCCTCCTTGTATGTGTGGATACCAGTAGAGGTGATGTACGATCAACACCAGGACGATCGGATCGTAAGGACTGCACTACATCAAATGACGCGCTTCATTAGTAATCCGCAATTTCGTGTCTAGTGGTAAACCTCGTGGCCTTCTACCTCAGCTAGATCTTGGGATCACCATGTTATAGGGAAAAAGTTTTGTTTTATCTCTACGTGGCCCAATAGCCAGGGCTCCTCCCGGTACAGTCTTCTTCTTCTTCTCTTTTTTCTTCTTATTCTTCTATGTCTACTTCTTATTCTTCTTCTTGTTACTCTGCTACATATTCCAGGGCGACCATGGACGCTGAAACCAGCTTGATGGCGGTGGTGGCGTTGAGTGTTCTAGCAGGCCAGCGCTCCTCCCGGTACAGTCTTCTTCTTATTCTTTGTTTTATTCTTTTTCTGCTATGTCTACTACTTCTTCTTCTTTTTACTTCGCTACATATTCCAGGGCGGTCGTGGATCCTGAAACCAGCATGATGGCGGCGGTGTCACAGGACCCTTTCGGCCATGTTCCCCGGCTCAGCGAGATAGGAAATCCCGACATGCATTTGGTTTTATGTTTGAGATTCTAAATGTGGAAATATTAGATCGTGTCTACACGCAAGTATCCTCCAAGTAGGGACCATGCTCAATCTTCGTAGACACATTGGGGTTTTTGTGACTTGAATATTGTGCTTCCCTGGAACATGTAGTATAATTATAGAGTACTTATTTTAAATAACATGAATGATGCAGCAAGCGAAGGCCGATTGCCGTGACAAGGTGGCCGCAATCAATGCCAAGATAGACAACCAACTACAGGGCGCACACTCCCTAACCCAGGGTAATGATTGCCTTTGAAGGAGTTTGTCTCTGCAGAAAGATATCATGCTTGATTTTTCACTTAACATCAAGAGGCTCGAAGCAGAGCGCGGCGAGCTTCGGAAGTTGATCGCACACAGCTTGTCCAAATAAGACCTGGTCATCAAGTTAATTACGAATCTCCTATGTGACAAGAAGAATCTCTATAATAGATGCGTCCTCCTGCTGGACGAAGCCACCAAGATGTTGGGAATACGCCATAGAGGCAATCATGTTTGATGATATTCCCTAAAGTATTCATAAAGTTATAAAGTTGTCTCTTGTGTGAACATTTGATATATATCATCGAATACGTGATTCGGTTGTGGAACTATATATTAATGTTGTTCTTACAAGTTGTCCTTAGTCGTTGAGGTTGTGCTGGACACACATCTTAGACTAATGTGAAGTTGGCTTGATGGCTCGGTTCCACTTGTCATGGGCATGGTGATGTTATTCCAACTTTCACGGACTCATCTAAAGAGTTTAGCAAGTCAGACTAACCCATAGTTGAGATGCAACGAGCATGTTGTCATTTTCAGTCTCATACAATGGAATCCTTTGACCTAAGGTGATCGCATGATCCGAGTTGTGGATCGCCAACTTAGGTTCTATCAAACGTTGTTCCGTAAATGGGCAGTTATAAAGGTAGAGTTTGGGTTAGTTGTGAATCAAGCTGCGTGACATGGATTACCAAGATGGGATTTTCCCCTCCGTAATGGAGATATATCATCAGGTCCCTCTCGTGCGATATGATTCAGAAGCATGGACATGCGCGATTCGGTTAAGTGTTAACTAAGGAGTTGGACTAAGAGTTAGTCCAATGAATCGTATATCATGGTACGAGAAGATAAGTTGAGCTATTAAAGGGATGGAAGATACTCGCCTATAGCTTGACAAGGTATATCATGTGGCTAAGGGACTTCGACAAAAGTCACATTGAAGGTTTGTCTTCTGGACTTTACGACTCTTGTGAGATGGAACGTCTTGCTAGAGGCCGCTACCATCTATCAACTTGAGACCAAGTGTTCATGGGAGTGAGTGAGACTCAAAGCCATGATGGGATACTTCGAGGTGTAGCTCATGTCGTGTCCATGTGTATGTGAACCTACAGGGTCACACACTTAAGGGTAAGGATCCCATGTGGATGAGATCCATGTGGTCGTTGGGGTACAACCTAGATGGGCCTCAAGTGTTGAGCCCAACTACGTATGTATATAAGTGGAGCGACAAGGGATAGTCCTTGACCTATCCATCACTTTAACCACTCCCAAATCGGGTTAGACAGGATCTAGCAGTCCACTGACCAAGCTCCTTCCT
Source organism: Avena insularis (assembly GCA_023614405.1). Taxonomy (NCBI): domain Eukaryota; kingdom Viridiplantae; phylum Streptophyta; class Magnoliopsida; order Poales; family Poaceae; genus Avena; species Avena insularis. Next base: position 227,230,319 of record CM042689.1, on the reverse strand, counting down.
ATACGTGTGGATACCGGTAGAGGTGTTGCACATGCAACACTGGAGACAAAGGGATCTGGTGAAAGAGTTCGCGGGGATTTGGAAGAGATGTTGGTGAGATAGATCGGCACTGCATCAACTAGCGCGCTACATCGATAATCTGCACATGCGTGTCTAGTGGTAAATCTCGTGGCCTATTACCTGAGCTGGATCTTGGGAGCACCGCATTAGATAAAAGTTTTGTTTATAGGCATGCGGCCCAACCATGGTATCAGAACGAAAGCTTCTGATTTTAGGCACTTGATATATGCATATGAGATATGCATGTGGTGCTAGATTGAATCTACTTAGGGTTATGGTGGTCGATATATGAGATAGATCGGTTTTTTGCAGGATTGATTGGATCAATCATACTCGGGGGGTTCATGGATGATCAGGGGAAGATGGTCAATGAGATTGGTCAGATCTGCACAGGGATCAGATTTGGGTAAATGTGTTTTATCCAATGAAGGAATCCATGATCCAGATTGTAGATGACATCTACGATTTCAGAAAAAAATTTGGGTGCTGCCCCTTCAATCCCCGCCCGCTATCCGGCTAGCGGAACCGCTGGCTGCGCCCTGTCGTAGCGCCTTAGAGATCATTGCAGGTTTCACAACGCCGGTAGATATGGTATCTATGCATAACTTGTTTTTGCAGGAAGTTGTGAATGGTATGGTTCATATGCATGTGATGTATGTGTGTAATCCATACATGATCTGCGTATCAGGGGTTTGTCAGCCGGCTGGAGCCAAAGTGTTGTCAATGTTATTGTATAATGATCTGCGTGTCGGCATGTGATGCTATCTTCTTGTAGTTTCCTTAGTGCTAGTGTAGCAAGTTTGAAGGGCTTGAAGGACACGGTAGCCAGAGGCATGATGAACAGGTTCATGGAGATGGAGATCGCCATGAAGGGAGGCATACCATTTCACATTATAATGAGATTATTTGTGATATTGTTATGTCCCTCAAAGAAGTTCTAGTCGGTCTCCCCGCTAATGCTGCACCATCACAAGTCAGACATTCTTGGTTAGTGGGATCATAAAATTGAGGTGTTGCCAATTCTTTTCGACTAGGTAGGTTCGAGTCGGATTCTTACAGCGGAAGCACTTGGTAAGCTAGACGGGTCTATCACAACGGTTGTGGGGGCTCGGGGAGAGGTCGGTCATAGCCGGGGCATGAGATGCCACTCGACCAACAGGAGTCGCATGAGATGTGATTGGCAAGGAGTTGCCTACCTAGATCACTTGACGGCTAGCAGTGATGCTAAAGCTCACTAGTTGACTTGCTTATTTAGGATCCTGAATCACTAAGTACCCATCGGAGGGGTGTTGGTTCTGGTGGGAGCATAAGTATTAAAATGTTTAATACGCTTGCTCTTTTATGAATACATGTCTTAAGTGTTATTCATATTATGTTGTAGATAATGGCACCTAGTGGTAGTTTCCCTTTGATATCTGGTTTTGCGTTGAGAACCATTCTTGAGAAAGATAAACTAAATTACACTAATTGACATCCCAAAAATACTAAACTTGGAACATCAAACTCTAATCATCAAGATTGGGGTTAACAAAAACTTTTCTAAATAAAATTATGAATACATGCATATGTGTATGCATTGATTTTGAAATTCTTTTAAACCACCTTTTTTGTTTGTTTCTTTGCTTGTAAAATGTTTCTTAGGTGACATAAACATCATCTAAAACATTTCCCACACTTTTCCTAAAGACAAGTAAATCAAAACACATATATTAAATGAATGATAACTTTGACCAATTTAACTCTCATGCCTACTTTGGCTGTCTCAAACTTTCAAAATCTAACAGAAACCTTTCTGGATCTTTGCACCCCTTGAATGTACTCATAACAAAGTATCAAGGCCCACTTTGTGATCATCCAGAAACTTTCAAATTCATAGTTTAAATGACAATTCAAAATTGAATCTTTATCATATGGGAAAATCCCACTTTTTCAAAAACCACTCAAACAAGCTCAACTTTCAAAACCCAAGCATCTGCAGACTCACCAGCACCAATCTAGCAAACCCACCAAAAATCTTTTCAAAATTCAAAACTTGATTTCATGCGGCCATTCCATCAAACAGGTTGCAGACACAAATCAAACAAACATCAAACACTATTGTGAGTAGTGATTCTTGCCTAACTGGTTCCCCATTTAGCTCACAACCAGCTCAGTAGATCATCTAGCAAGATTAACCAAGCACTAGCACCACTGTGAGCTTGCCATTGCCATCAATGGTGAACATCCGAGCACACCCTTGCCACCCCATAGTCGACAACAAGCTAGGAGCAGAGGAAAGCCTAGCCAGCATGTCTGGGAGGAAGCCCACCGTCCACCGCCACTCCCTGTCCACTGCTCGAGCCTTGCCAAGCCCTGGACCACGCGCACGAACCGCGCCCAGACCGCCAGAGACCATGCCGAGCGTGCGCCAGAGCACCACCTCGACAAAGCCCACAGACCGCGTCGCCGCGCGGCATACACAATCCCCACCGACCCAGAGACCGCCAGACATCCTCGTTCACGCCCGTGGCGACGCATAGACACCACTCGCCATCGAAGACGCCGCCGCAGGCAGCATCGCCTGCCTGCACCAGGCCGCACCGCCCCATGCCTCGAAACCATGTCGTTGAGCATCGCCAGGAGACACCACACCGTCCCCTACCCTTGCCCATGCTAATAGCCGCCTGTAACATCGCCCCCGACGAGCTCACCTTGCGCCCTGACGGTCCCCTCGCTCGACTATAAATAGAGGCCACCCCCGCTCAATTTCTTCACACCATCTCACTCCCCTCTCCTCACTGATCGTTCCACACCGTTCTTAGAGCAAGGCGAGCACCACCCCGCCGGAATTTCACCGGAGCCCGCCGCGTATGGAGAAGAAGGGAGCCATCGATTTCGTCCACCCCAGGAGCTGCCGCGACCACCCCTGAGTTCGCCGTTGTCGACTTTGTCGTTCGCCTGCCTCGCCGACCCTCGCCCGTACCACGGTGATCCCTAGCACCCCCCACTGGCCGCACTAGGTTTCGTTCTTGCCGGCGTTGTCTCGCGTCGACGATGACTCCCAACCGTTGGATTAGAATCAGATCGAACGACCCTCGTTGCCCCATACCGCTTCGCCCAGCCCCGTGTCACTAACGAGTGGGGACACCCACTTAAGCAGCCCGCGGGACCACCACGCTTAGCAGGCCGGCCCGTTATCTTTTCCCCCGCAGCCCAGTGATTTGAATTAAACTTTTTCCATTTCATTTCAAACTCACTTCTGTACCCAACTTCAAAATTCAACCCAGATTGATTCCATGCACCAAATCGAATGAAACCAATTTTGTTGGAAAGGTCTATGAATGCTGAATCCAAGCCCGTTGGATTCAAGTCATTTGGATCTGTAGATCATCCTTAGTAAAAATAACAAGGCAGAAGCTTTTATGCATTCAAACATTTTTCAAATTTAAACCATAATAGCTTTTGAATTGATTCCAACTCTCAAAAATCACATTTAACAATACCTTTAAGAATATATAAAAATATATAGGTTTACTTGCAGAAATAATATTCAAGTAATAAAAGAATGCTACATAGGCATTTCTAGCCACTTTAATTAATTAGAATAAAAGGGTAAAACCTTATTAAATCGTGACACAACTTTAAATCACATTCCCATGGACTAAAATATGTGGTGATGACATGTGTCAACATGATCCCATGTTTGTTTTGGATAATATTAAATCTTAAGTAGTTTTTCAATGAGTAGAAATTACTTTTCTAAGAATAAAAGGAATTAAATCAAGCCTTAACCTTGTAATGTTAGAGATGATGCTAGATCATCTATTGGACCCTTGTGTGTGATGATTGCAAGTAGTTAAGTATTGTTTGGTGATTGTGTACCTCGTATCTATTCATAGACGCTAGTACCGACCAAGGATACGAGGAGGAAGGATACTACGAAGAAGAAGCCGAGGAGAACTTCAACCACTGCTCTCCACAAGGCAAGCTGATGCTATACCTATGCAAGCTTATACTGACATTGATGCAAGTTAACTCTTGCAGAATACCCAATTGATGCAACAAACCCTTGCTTGTTACTATGCCTACTATATGCCTTAAGCATATGTGATCATACCCACTTGATAAACCAATCCTAGTTTTATTTGCAACCTTCTTACTTTATTTCTTTATCAAAGCTTTAACTTAGAGTTGACTTAAGTGAATTGTAGATACTAGAAAGATTCTGAAGGTTGCATAAAGAGCATAAAATTTGGCCTAAGTTAGAAACCTTGATATCATCCTAAGATATAAGGTTATACTTAGTTGAAACTCCACTAGTTTACCACCCTTCATTAGTACTACCCCCACCTGTAGATGCTAGTTCTAAGCATAAGACTTGATCAACTTTAGATGGGTTTACTTGGTGGAAAAATGGTTATGAAAACCTTGGAATGATGGATCATTCTATTGAAATGTTTTGGACATGTGTTTCCGAACACTTGATGATTTTGGTGATGAAAATGTTGAGGCATGAGCCTTATCCCTTTATAAAACTGATGGTTGTCTGGATGCGATACCATTCCAATTTTATCGTACAACCACAATACCCGAAGATTGGGTAGGGCTTGACTAGAAACTTATATACCTTAGTATTAGTTCCCTCACGGCCAAGGTCTGAGCTGAGGCTACCTTGTGAAGATTGTCCACCTGTGCAGTACCCAAGATGACAGTTGGTCATGGTTGGGAGGCCAAACTCACAGGAGAGATGCTTATACTAGGGCGTGTAATTGAAAGGTTAGGATTGATTATCCGCATACTGAGTATGGTAAATTCAGGATTTGTTCCTGGCGGATGTATCGAATGTTGTGGTGAAAGTGTACAATCTCTACAGAGTGTCAAACTATTCGAATAGCCGCGTCCGCGGTTATGGATAGTTGGAGTGGCCATACTGTTCCCCCGTCAGACTTTTCAAAATGATTTGTGAAATGAATTGAGACTTTGACTTGACCACAACAGAGTTGTGACCTGAGTTACAAGATCCCACCTAGGAGTTATAAAATTGTGACTAGCTTCGGAACTTAGTAGAGATAAATCTGGCTTTTGCAAAACAACCCTAGAGCCTAGTGTCCTATTATCCAAAAACTCCTTTACCTGTTAGTATTAGCTTGCGAGTACTTAAAGAGTACTCATGGCTTTGTCCCTGGCTATTCCCATGGCCAGACTATGAAGAGGAGTACCTGAAGGATGGACCCCAGGGAGGTTACGACAACTAGGATCATCTCCCATCGTCAGCATTGCCTGTGACCCCGAAGATGGTGCTTCGCCTATGCTACCGTTATTATTACGTGTTCCGCTGCTTGAAGTTGTATTAAGAACTGGATCATGAGATCCCTATTTGTGTAAGAACTTATGTATCGATCGCAATGGATGATGTACAATGGTATCCAATTCTGTTATGTCTCGCAAAAATGGTAATCCTGGGATTGCGATGTATGGCATAACAGGCATCTAGGATTGAAAAATCTGGGTGTTGACACTAATTTTACCAACTGGTATTGTAATTTGAGAATTGTTCTCAAGCAATAAAAAAGGACCTTGTTCTAGATAAACCACTTCTAGATGAGCCGTATGAGAATTCAAGTGTTGTTGTCACCATGGTCTACCGTCGGACTAAGGATGAGTCCACGGATATTAGTTGTCTTATGCTTTCTCACATGGAGTCGTACTTGCAGAAGCAGTTCGAGAACGTTGAGGCCTACGATGTGATCAAAAGCCTCAAAAGTATGTTCCAGGCTCAGGCTAAGACTGAGAGGTATCAAGTCTCTCAGGCTCTGCTGACTTGCAAGCTTAAGGATGGCGATCCACTCAGTCCGGATGGGATCAAGATGGTTGGTTACGTGCAGTCTCTAGAAAGGTTTGGCTACCCTATCAGCAAAGAGTTCGGTACATATATAATTTTGAACTCTCTTCCTAGTGCGTATGGTCAGTTCATATCGAACTACCACATGCATGGTATGGATAAGAAGCTCACTGAATTACATGGGATGCTCAAGCAGGCAGAGGCTGATCTCATGAAAGGTACCAATCAAGTTTTGATGGTCCAGAATAAGTCTAGGTTCAAGAAGAGTTCTTGGACTAATAAGAATAAGACTAAATAAAGAGGTAACGCTCAGGATGCGATCCCAAGCGCTTCCTCAGGGACTAAGTCATCTGCTTCATCCAAATACACTTGCTTCTATTGCAAGGAGGATGGCCATTGGAAGAGGAACTGCAGCAAGTATTTGGCCCACAAAGCCAAGCGCGGAGGTGTGACTTCTGGCTCAGGTACACTTGTGAGCAATGTTATAGACATTTATCTTGCTGATGCACCTGGTAGTTCTTGGGTATATGATACCGGATCGGTCATTCATATCTCCAACTCGTTGCAGGGACTGATAAGAACTAGGAGCGTAGCAAGAGGCGAGGTAAACATTCGGGTTGACAACAAAGAAAGAGTTACTGCGTTGGAAGTCAGCACGATGCAACTTCATTTACCTTATGGATTCTTAATGGAACTAAATAATTGTTATTATGTTCTAGTGCTTAGTCGAAACATCATTTCTGCCTCATGTTTGATGAGACAAGGCTATGAGTCTAATAGTAAGAACAATGGTTGTTCTGTATATTTGAATGATATGTTTCACGGCTTTGCACCCGTCCAGGACGGGTTATATGTTTTGAATATTGATGGTGGGTCAGTCTATAACATAAATGTTAAAAGGTTGAAACCAAATGATCTAAATATGACTTACTTTTTGCACTGTCGGCTTGGTCATATAAGTTGGAAACGCATGCAGAAGCTCCATGATGATGGTCTCCTAACTTCGTTCGACTTGGAGTCATTTGAGACATGCGAATCTTTCCTACTCGACAAAATGACCAAGACACCTTTCACAAGGAGTTGTGAGAGGGTGTTTGACTTTTGGGACTAGTACATAGTGATGTATGTGGTCCAATGAGCACGACAGCCAGGGGTGGTTATGAGTACTTCATTACTTTCACTGATGATTTAAGTAGGTATGGATATATCTACTTGATGAAACATAAGTCGGAGGGCTTTGAAAAGTTCAAACAATTCCATAATGAAGTACATAATCAACTCAGCAAGAAAATAAAGTTTCTTTGGTCGGACCGAGGAGACGAGTACATGATCCACGAGTTTGATGACCATCTGAAGAATTGTGGAATAGTTCCTCAGCTTACTCCGCTAGGAAAACCGTAGAGGAATGGTGTCTCAGAAAGGCGGAATCAGACCTTTTTGGACATGGTACGATCGATGATGAGTCGGACAGATCTACCTTTATCATTTTGGGGTTATTGTCTAGAAACTGTATCCTTCACAATAAATAAAGTACCATCTAATCGGTGGAGAAGACACCACATGAGATATGGACGGGCCAAAAGCCAAGGTTGTCTTTTCTTAAGATTTGGGTTGTGAAGCATTTGTCAAGCGACTTAAGTCAGACAAGCTTACAGCCAAGTCGGATAAGTGTATCTTCGTGGGGTATCCAAGGGAAACTTTAGGTTACTACTTCTACAACCGAGAAGAAGACAAAGTGTTTGTCGCTCGGAACAGTGTCTTTTTTGAGAAAGAGTTTCTTAGTTAGGGAGTCAGTGGGAGCATGGTGCAGCTCGAAAAAGTTCGAGATGAACCGGATAGTAGCGTCTCGGAAAAATCCTTGGAGGTTGAGCCGGTCGTGGTAGCTAGGCCGGAAGCTGCACTTGAGCCGCGGATATCTGCCAGATTGCGAAGTGTTCGTGATGTATTGTTGTTAGATAGTGATGAACCAACAACTTATTCAGAAGCGATGGTGGGTTCTGATTCTGAATCATGGCTTGGAGCCATGAGATCCGAGTTAAAGTGCATGTATGAAAATCAAGTTTGGAACTTGGTTGATCTGCCAGACGGTGCAAGACCCGTCGAGTGCAAATTGGTCTTTAAAAGGAAAATTGATATGGATGGAAATTTCTCTGTCTATAAATCACGGCTTGTCGCGAAGGGGTTCCGGCAGGTTCAAGGAGTTGACTACAATGAGACTTTCTCACCCATAGCGATGCTTAAATCAGTTCGGATCATGTTAGGTATAGCGTCCTATTTCAATTATGAGATATGGCAAAAGGGTCTAAAAACGGCTTTCCTTAATGGAAAATTAACCGAGGACGTGCATATGATACAGCCCGATGGTTTTATCGATCCGGGTAATGCTGACAAGGTATGCAAACTTCAGAAATCCATTTATGGGTTGAAGCAAGCATCTTGGAGTTGGAATATTTGCTTTGATGAGGTAGTCAAATCATTTGGCTTCATCAAGAGTGATCATGATTCTTGTTTATACAAGAAGTTTAGTTGGATCAAAGTAAAATTTCTAATATTACATGTGGATGACATATTATTGATTGGAAATGATGTCCAGATGTTGCAAGAAACCAAGGAGTCATTGGAAATGTGTTTCTCAATGAAGGCCTTGGGTGAGGCAACATATATTATAGGAATCAGGATCTATAGAGATAGATCCAAGCGGCTCATTGGATTGAGTCAGAGTACATATTTGGACAAAGTGTTGAAGAAGTTCAACATGGAATCGTCTAAGAAGGGGTTGTTACCGATGTCCCATGGTGTAAGACTAAGTAAGACTCATTGTCCTTTGAAAATTGATGAGCGAATTCGAATGAATGAGATTCCGTATGCTTCGGGAATAGGACCATCATGTATGACATGATTTGTACTAGGCCAGATGTTTCCTATGCTCTAAGCGTTGTGAGCAGATACTAGGCTAACCCTGGAGAAATCCACTCGTCAACGGTGAAAACCATCCTAAAGTACTTGAGAAGGACTAAGGATGTGTTTCTAGTTTATGGAGGTGATGATGAACTCAATTGTTGTGACCTTGGACCAATAAGGATCCTAAGTCCCTGTGATTTACATGCTAGTCCCTGGATCAATAGCTAGCACACACAGTCGATGAATATCATGTAAAACACAAAGTATTTATTACATGAGGAATCTAGACTATGAAATTATTACAAATTTACTTAGCATTAAGAAAGCTCAAATAACAGCGAAAACATAAAATAGCTTGAGTCCATCAATGCCCTAGGATTGTTGAGTGTAGACTTGTGATCCGTACGCACCTTTCAATCTTCGGATTCTACACATAAGACGTGTTGCCAACAAGTGGGTCAATACTTTGAATGTATTGGAAAATTACACCAAGGAAAGAAAAAGACTAACTCTACATGCAAGGATAGTTTAGGCTGTGGAGTTCATTTGCTCAAAGCTAATTTTCTTAAGTATGGAAAAGAGAGAGAGTTTTCCTACTTTGTAAACATTTGCTTAAGTAATATAGGGTCGAAGGGCACACGAGGATATTACTCACCAAGTCTCCAATCAACCTATCACTTGGATATTACTCACCAAGTTCCCAAAACCCACACAATAGCGATATGACTCACGCCTTGGGTTTTTAAAAGACTTTAGGTTTTGAAGAGAGAGAGAGAGGAAGATCATTCAGAGCCTCCATCCTTCAGACGCTCAAGTGTTCTTTTCCGTGAACTCGTCTGATCGATCAGATTGCAATACTCTCGAGAGTTTATGCACTTTACCCACAATCCACGATCAAGTCCTTTTACAGACAAGACCATGGCAAGGCTTTCCCTTAGTAGCCCCTATACCAGCTAGATCCAACCGTGCCAAGAACCTCCAAATGTTGGTACCCCGGTGAGGTTTCCCACTAAGTACTAGGCCAAGAGAGAGCCCATATGTATTGTGGTTGCACTGGAAGCTTCTGAATTCTGAAACATGACAGACTTGTTTGATTCTTGGGAGGCCATCCCCCACCAAAATCTCACTCGTTGTCCCGACAACCATTCCGGCCAGAAGAAAACTTAGTTGTATTTTGAAGTGGATTTAAGAAGAAAAGATTGCTCAAGAGAGCCTTTATACTTGGAAAAACTCATTGTCTTTCGAACCCTCCAACGGTACTTTATATATATAGCATGGCAAGCAGTACTTAGCAAAAACAGGGTAAACCTATTAGGAAGGGAAAATCCTAAGTACAAATCTACTCATGGCATAATACAAAAAATCATCGCACTTGCAAAATAATACTAAGGAAATTCTACTAGAACATCCTACACATGCATACTACAGAATTTTGAGGATCATATGCATAGAATAAAAACTGGGACAAAAATATGAACAAGTGGTGTAACTTGCCTTGATCCGAGCAGCACTCTACACAATAGTACTCCTCAGCGCACTCCGAACAATCTAACGAAACATAAACATATATCTAATCACAACTTGCACAAAATAATGCCATGGAAGTTATATGCATGCATGCAACATGGTAATTAGCAAGATTGTGTTCTAAATTGACCAAGATAGTCTTTCTCAGTTGGTAGTGTGTTGGGTATGTTGTTTGTATCAATTTCCCACAAATTTTAATCAATTTGGCTTATTACTTTAATTTATGGGCTCATAAGGAGATCCAACCATCTAATTATCCCCGAATCAGATCTAAAGATCCTAAGCAAGATTTTATAATTTTAGTTAGTAGGCATTGTAAAAATAAAGCCAACGCAATATTAATCAACTAAAACGGAGTTCTAATTATGTTTCTATGAATTAAATACTCCAATCTAGAGATTAAATCCTACACAGAAAATACTACTGCAAACTCGCAAAATTATTTCATATATGAGTTCTACACAATTTTTTGAAACCAACGGTATATTATACGCGATTTTTGGCAAAGTGATTGAATTACTATGAATTTCGCAAGATTTAAACATAATCTGCCAATTTCAAAACTAACCCTAACAGATTCACGACAAGTGGTGGCTCTTGCTTGGCCCGGCTAGGTGACGAGGTGCTGACGCAGCACGCTAACGCGAGTGTGCCGCGCGGCGCAGTGCGATTTGTTGATAGCCCTTCGCTAAGAACATCTAATCTAAACCGCAGGTTCTCGATCTAGCGAACGGGGGAGACGGCGGTGACTTACACGGCAACGACGGCGGCGATGGGCGGCGGCATCCTGGCATGTTCCCGGGGCGATGGTGTGGTCGACGAGATGCAGCAGCTCCTCGTGGTCCTCCTTGCACAGACTGCGATGTCCTTCTCCTCCTCCTCTTGCTGCAAACCTCCGCTGGCATCCGCGAGCTCCGGCGACTCGTCGGCGAGCGATTCCCGGCGACCCATCAAAATATTGGAAACAGCTGAAAGGATTACCCGTACCAGGACTATCATATTTTGAAAAGTTCAATGGAACCACCATTCCGAGGAAGAAGCCACGTGGGAACGTGAAGAAGATTTGAGGGCGGAACACCCACACCTATTTGCTAGCCAACCCGAATCTCGGGGACGAGATTCTTCTTAAGGGGGTAGGTTTGTAACATACCATATTTTATATTAAGATGTTACTAGAAGCATGCATCGTCCTTGCACCATTGCATCATACAAATTAAAGTTACACCAAAAACCCTACCACCAAACCCTAACAAAACTCTAATAAAAATTCCTCTATATGAGCAAGAAGGGGGTTTCTATGCTTAGCCTTCCTAAACCTATGTAAAAATATTATTTTCTGGTTCTATGATGACCACCTCATTTTTACAAAAATTTGGAAATTGGTTTCACCAAATTTGAACTTGTTATGCAATAGTTATTGAGGTTTTGGTAAAACAAAAATTATTAAAAGTTAAAAATAAAAAAAGCTAAACTAACCTAAGCAGGTCAGCCTGCGAACCAACTACAGCCGCGCCTGGCAGCGAGCGTCGCACAGCGCGTGGGCTGGCCCACTCCTCCCAGCCGTCTTGCAGCCCATGTAGCGCGCAGCCGCTGACGCTGGGGCCCCACCCCGTCGTCGTCCTCCTGGAGACCGCGACGAAAACGCCCCCCCCCTCTGCCGCGAACGACGATCAGATAAACCCGTAGACCCCCTCCTCCAAGTCTCTGGACTATAAAAGCCCGACGCCCTCTCGTCGTTTCCCCCTCGAAAAACCCTAGCTAAACATGCCGAATCGCTGCCGATTTCAAGCCGCCATTGTCGCAGCCGAAGCTCGGGAGCTCACGGTTGAGCATCATCCCCGTCGCCCCTTGCCCCCTTGATCATCTAGCTTGCTTCCCTGTGCAACACTGCCTCACCATGTTCCTTCCTTTCCTCCCCTTGTGCAGCATGTTTTTTCTCATAGGTAAAGTCATTCTCCAATTTAACCTCATCTAGGGGAACTGTATCCCTTAGCAGTGTTTTGGCCATTTCCGGGTGGCACTTCTTTAGTTGGGACACATGAAACACATCATCAACAGTGAGCCATTCTGGTAACTCCAACTGATAAGTTACTTGTCTTCTACGGGCCAGAACCTTATATGGTCCTATCAATCGCGGGGCTAACTTACCCTTGATTCCAAACCTCTTAACTCCTCGTAGTGGTGAAACTCGGAGGTACGCATGGTCCCCTATTTTATGTCACATCTCTGCGTTTGGAATCAACATAACTCTTTTGTCGGGATTGGGCTACCTTTAGCCTATGTTGGATCTGTCGTACCTTTTCCTCGGCATCCTTGATCAACTCAGGTCCAAACAGGCTACGTTCTCCAACTCCACTCCATAACAGTGGATTCCTACATTTCCTGCCATATAGAACTTCGAACGGAGCCATTTTGATACTTGTTTGGTAACTGTTGTTGTATGAGAAATCTTCGTACGACAAGTTATCATCCCAACTAGACCCATAATCTAGTGCGCAAGCTCTCAACATATCCTGTAGAATTTGGTTAGCTCTTTCCATTTGGCCATCTGTTTGAGGGTGGAAAGCAGTACTAAATTCTAGTCTGGTTCCGAGAGACTCATGAAGCTGGCGCCAAAACTTCGAAGTGAACTGGGTGCCTCTATCTGACACAATTCCCTTGGGAAGACCATGCAGACTTACCATTCTTGACATATATATCTTGGCAAGCTTGGAACTTGTGTATGTGGTCTTTATGGGGAAAAAGTGAGCCATTTTGGTAAAGTGGTCCACCACTACCCAGATAGAACCAAATCCTGATCGAGTCCGGGTTAATCCCATGATAAAGTCCATGCCTACCTTGTCCCACTTCCAGTCGGGTATAGGTAGTGGTTGCGGCAATCCCGCCGGTTTCTGATGCTCAGCCTTAACTCTATTGCATACGTCACACAAGGAAATATACTCAACAATTTCCCTTTTCAAATTGTTCACCGGAATCTATCCTATACATCCATGTACATCTTCGTGCTACCCGGATGAATTGAGTATGGTGAATCATGATCCTCTTGTAAAATCAACTTTCTGATATCGGAGTCATTGGGAACGCACAAACGCTTTCCATACCAAAGGGTTCCTTGTTCGTCCAGATGAAAATCTTTTCCCTTCCCTTCACTTATTTTGACTCTTATTTCCTCCAACTCTTTGTCTCCCTTTTGTGCTTCCTTGATTCTCTCTTGAAGTGTAGGTACTATTTCCATAGTTTCTACATGTCCTTTTGGAACTATTTCTAGCCTGGGATCTTTAAATTGCTTGCATAAATCCTCTGGGAGTTCCCCAGTGGTATGTCCATTCACATAAACTTTACGACTTCAGGCATCAGCTACCACATTAGCCTTTCTGCGGTGGTACTGTAAATCCAAGTCATAATCCTTAATAAGCTCAAGCCATCTTGTTTGCCTCATATTCAACTCCTTTTGGGTGAAGATGTACTTCAAACTCTTATGATCCATGAACACATCATAATGTTTTCCCATGAGGTAGTCTCTCCATACCATGAGTGCATGTACCACAGATACATGTTCCAAATCATGTGTGGGGTAGTTGTGTTCATGATTCTTAAGTTGTCTAGAGGCATATGATACTACCTTCCCATCTTGCATCAGTACACTTCCAAGTCCTTGCCGAGAAGCGTCACAATAGACTTGGAAATCCTTGTGGATATCAGACAGACACAAAACTGGTGCCGTTACGAGGCATTTCTTCAACTCTTGAAAGCTTGCTTCACATGCCACGGTCCATAGGAATTTATTTTCCTTCTTCAATAGTTCGGTCATGGGTTTTGCTATTTTGGAAAAGTTTTCAATGAACCCCCGGTAATATCCTACGAGTCCCAAGAAACTCCTAATATCTCCCACATTCTTGGGCGACTCCCATTCAGTTACGAAAGCTACCTTACTAGGGTCTACGGCAACTCCTTTTGCCGACACAACATGACCAAGTAACCCCACTTCCTTTAAACAGAACTCACACTTGCTGAACTTGGCATACAACTTGTGTTCCCTTAGCTTCTCCATAATTAGGCGCAGATGTCTCTCATGTTCTTTCTCATCCTTGGACGATATAAGTATATCATCTATGAATACCACAATAAACTTGTCCAAATACTCCATTAACACCTTTTTCATCATGGTCATGAAGTATGCCGGAGCATTGGTTAGACCAAAAGACATCACGGTGTATTCATACAACCCATATCTTGTGGTGAAGGCTGTTTCGGGCATATCCTGTTCTCGAATCTTTAGCTAAAAGTAGCCTGATCGCAGATCGATCTTCAAGAGCACACTGGCTCCCTTTAACTGATCGAACAGGTCATTGATGTTAGGTAGAGGGTACTTGTTTGTAACATCCCTAAAATCATGATTTCAAGGTTTGCATATCATCCATGCATGCATATAGAATTGAGATCAATTTCAAAACTCATTTCAGAAAAACAGAAGCACATAGTGCTATCATTTCATGTGAGCAAACTTAAATCAAATGGCCATCCCCATTTGAGAGTTTTAATGTTTTAAACCTAGATTGTTTGTCTCCAATGTTGGATGGATTGAGTGTGGAATTTGAACCAAGCATTACAAAATGGAAATGGTTTCAAAAATCATTTTTCAAACATTTGTAAATCAAGTGCAAAGTCCTTGTTATTATGATTCTCTAAAAATGACCAAGCCTTTACAAAGCAACCATGTGGTTTTATGCCTAGATTTGAGACTATTGCACACTGCAAAACCCCCAGAAAGATTTGAATTCAAAAAGAGTTTGAATTCATTTAAAAACCATTCCTAAAAATCAAAACAGAAAAAGAAAAGGAATAAACAAAAGAAAAGGGCCAGGCGCTCCTATTCCAGCCCAGCAGCAGAACCGGCCCAACTAGCCCGCCCGGCCACTCTCTCGCTCGCTCGCATGCCTTGAACACACCTGAGCCCGACACTCGGACCCCACCCCCTCTCTGTCTCACTCGCTGACTGGTGGACCTCGCTAGCTCACCCTCGTCTTCCCCAAATCACGCCCGACCCCTTCGCCGGCCGTTTCCTCCGCCCATCATTGCCGCGATTGATTCTTCGTTTAATTGCCTTGATTCCGTGCTTAGTCGCTGCTCCCCTCTCGCCTACATAATCCCCTCTGCACCGCGGTCATTTCCCCCCACTCCCCTCGCTCACTCCCCCACCAGGCTACGCGCATTTGACCTCGAAGCCCCGCAGTACCGACGACTCCGGCGACTAATTCCGGTGAGCCTCGACAGCCCCCCTCTCTCTGGTTCTAACTATCGTGTCCTGCATGATCTTGTGCATCTGCTGACGCCTCTGGTTTGCTTGCTCGTAACCCAGGTCGACGTTTCCGTTCACGCCCGCAACCACCTGCGCCGTCGCTCGACTCCGGCGAGCAATAGCGGTAAGTCCTGAGCGCCCCTTGCCTTCCCTTTGATACCAACTGGTTCGACAGTCACTTGCGCATCTTCTGAACCCTCTGCCTTGTACTAGGACGATGCGGAGCCTCTCCAGCGACCTCGACTACAAGCGACAGACGCCGCCGTAACTCCGACGAGCCCCATCGACCGTGCTCGTGCGCCCCTCGTCAAGCCACTGCTAGGTTGAGCTTCTCCTCGACGCTACGAACCTGGTAAGCATCCTCCTGCCTCTCCGGATGACCTGTAGCGCCGCGCCGCCGCAGACAGAACTCGCCGCCGCTAGTAGCCGCCGCCAGCGCCGCCCCGTTTTGGTCGCTTGATCCAGAGCCGTCAGATCTGGATCCAACGCATAGAATTAGATCATTTAGCGAATCGTTATGGGTAGATCTGGGCCATGTGTTTTAAATAGATCCAACGGTGCGGGAGGGTGATCCTGAGCGAAACGGTATCAACCAATAGGATTAAGACACATGGCTAGGGTTTGATTCAAAAACAGATTTGAAATCAGATTTAGATCAAAAATTGAAATGGCTATAACTTTTGATTCCCACGTTAGATTTTTGCAAATTTTATATCGTTGGAATCAGGGAGACAAGAACTTTCTATTTATGCAATGTGTTTAGTGAAAAGTTTCTGTTAAAATGACTTTAGATGCAGAAACTTGTTTAGGACTATTTTGAACATAGAATTTGTTTAGTAATTTGTTTTAGTGCTAAATAAGTTTGGTTTAGCAAGTTTTTGACTTGGTTATGTTTCAGTACCATGCACTTGCTTGGTGGAGTTTTAAAAATCATCACTTAGCATTTTTGCATTGCATGCATATATGTTTATGTTTGTATATGAATTGTGTGTAATTTTGTGCTACCATTTTTGTGTAGACTTTGCTAGTGATTGTGGTTGTGAAGAGTGCTACTCTCCCCATTACCAAGGCAAGTGGTACTTCATGAATATTTCCATCCCTATATTTTGTACAAGCATTAGAAATATTTTGCTAAGTCTTGCATGTTACTTTTTGCCAAATGCTATGTTGGGAAATCCTAAGTAGTTGTAGAATTGCTAGGAAATTTCCTAAGTCAAGTTACTATGCCATGCTTAGCTTAGCTAGTAGCAAACAAGGGTTGGTAAAGTATATACATGCTATGATGAAAATAATTCTAAGTCTTTGGACTTATGTTTTCGTAATAAAAACAACTAAGTCAGTGAATCTCCTGGGTGGAATGGGACTTGAATGGTGGTTTTTGGTTGAGTGGTTACACAAGGCCCATGGACATGGTTTACCTTGTGTATCTCACTTGTGGTATGCCACCCAGGCACAAAGGGATTTTAGAGGCCAAGTGTTGACACGCTTATAGTGCAGCCACTTGGCAATATGGGCTCTGCCTGGATCACATAAGTTGCTAGAACTTAGCCATTTGGACAGTTGGTGGTAGTGGGAATGATAGGTTGGACCGCGTCCATTTGGTCTAAGGAAAGGCTTCTGAAAGGTCCTGTCTTGGGAAACCAAGTCTGGTGGGAAAAGTGCACAACCTCTACAGATGGAAAATCTAAGTACTTAGCCAAGTCCATGGCAATGGACAACTTGAGCATCAAGACATGGAAGCTATCAAGAATCTCATCACTCCAACTTCTAAGTAAAACTTGTGGGTGAACAAGGGTGAAGGACCTCAATGTCTATTGATGGTTTCTTGGGAAAAGTTTTTGACAAAGAAAAACTTAGAGATTTCAACTAATAGGAAAAACCTATTTTGAGCAAAGCAAGCCAAACTACACTTAGCCAAAATGCATATAGTAATATAGTCCACTTAAAATTTACTAAGGTATCACTTGCCAATACTATTCCAAAGTATTGACCCACTGTGGCTGTAACTTGTGATGTTGCAGGTTACTCCGATGATGATTAGGTGTCATGAGTCTACACTCAACATGCTTGCCTGTGGCACATGAAGATGAAGACTTATGTTTATTTACATATTCCAAAAACTCTTGTATCAGGACTGTGGCCTTGAGTTGTAAAAGACTATGATTTATCTCTGGAATGGATGTAATAAAAGACCTTTGTATCTGTGTACTTCATCTTAAACTGTGGATGCTAGCAATGATCTAGGGACTAGCATTGCAATCACAGGGATCCTTTTCCTTTATAAAGGAGGGATCTTACAGATGGTATCGGAGCACTGTGTTGCCTATAGGATTATGACCCTAGGATTGGAAACCACTAAGGAAAAAATTTCAACTACTTCTACACTTGTCTATTCTTCTCGTAAACTTTTCTAATTTTCTCTTCTCATCTCTATTTGTAGATGAACTCCATCAAAGAAGCCGTAAAGAAAGGACCACTCATGACCATGACCTTGGAGCGTGAGACTGAGTTCCCCAAAATTCTCAAGGACCTCATGGTGGCAATGGAAATACATGGTGCAGCTGTGTACAAAGGCTTTCCAGTGATGGATGAAGGAGTTGAGTACTGGTGGGTGCAACTTCACTTGTACAAAAACAAGGAAGACAACCACAAAGAAAAAGGATTCTGCATGTACACCAACACTGTGGTGCACACCACATTCTTTGAGTCAGCAAGAGAAGCAGCTTGGAGGACTATCAAAGAACTTAGTGCTAGAGTCAAGTGCAGAATGCTCAACCTCCAAAAAGACTTAGAGAAAGAGAAGGAACATACCCAAGAGTTGGAAGCTACCAACCAAACCTTAAGAGGAGATATTATAGACTTAGTGATGGAATCATGTGAGCAAGATAGGTTGATTGCTTCTAGGAACATTGTGTTAGCCAACAGATCCAGTGAGATAGGATTGTAAACGTACTTCGTTAGTTGGACCACCACCTATCACCTTATTTTCCAAATTGTTATTTTAAAATAAGATTGGACCTTGGTTGATGTAATGGATTCATGTATGCATGACTTGTGTGATTTTTCTTTCCAAGGATATGTATGAGTGTTATGACTTTTGCTTATCTTATTGTGTTGTTCTAACTTTTCTATCTTATAAATAGATGCCTATTACCATCAGCACTGTTGAGGAGTTCCAGGTTACCCGCTTTGGTCCTTGTATCGTTGAGCTTACCACTTTGCTCAATCTCCCTCTTCCCACCATCATGGTGCATCCACTCACCAAGTTCGAGAGGAAGGACCTCTGGGGGTTCAAGGTGAACCAGCCCGGACGCCAGACAGAGCGTACTACGGAGGCCATCGTCTTCAAGCTTATGCACGATGACAGGGAGAAAGGCATGGAGGTAGTTATGCAGGACCTGATAGGACGTCTGCTAGGACGACACTCCCGACAGGTTAGAGGCACCCATTTCCACGTCTTCGGAAGACGTGATGAGGATGGAGAGTCCATTGACTTCGAGGACGACTCGAGGGACGCAGCAGATCCGATACGTCTGTATCTCCAGGACTTAGAGTCTCTCATTAGGCACGTGGACACGGACAGGACCAATGTCATGCTCAGTAATGACGAGCTCCAGGTGCAGCTTCGCGAGAAGGACAAGCTCTTCGCGCAGCAGGACGAGATAGTCAAGGAAATGGAGGCGAAGTTCGAGACCCAGGACAGGAAGTTCAAGAGTCAGGAGAAGCGTGTCTAGGAGAGGAACAAGAAGATTCGGGACATGACTGAAGAACTGCAGTCCAAGGACTTCGAGCTGGAGCAGCAGCAGACGGTGAGAGAGAGGCTTCGTTCCCAGAAGAGGGCTCTCAAGGCCAAGATTGAGTCCTTGACCACTACTATTGAGGAGAACAAGACCGCGATGGAGAACACAGGTCTTACCTTTGTCGAGGAGGAGATTGATGCTGATGAGTAGACTTGACTACTCGTTTATCTTTTATTATCATACTTGTTATTTGTGAACTTGTTATTGGACCATCTGACATGTGGATGGCTTGCCACTTGTGTGTTTTACTTTGTGAACTTGTTATCTTGTTGTTGAACTTTTATCTTTGTATTGCATGCTATGTGTTTGCTTATGTGATGTAATGTGCATAAAATCATCTATGGGTATCTCATTCTTATCTCTATTTGAACAAACCACAGATGCCTCCCCGTCGCGCAAACCCCAACCCCAACAACAACAACATCACTCCAGAAATGCAACAAATGATGACTGCTCAAACACAGCTTATGCAGATGATGACAACATTCATCCAGAACCTGAATAATAACAACAACAACCCCAATAACAACAACAATAACAACAACAACAACAACAACAACCCTCCGGGCTTTGATATGCTTACCAGATTTCTGAGATTGAGGCCAGCTAAGTTTTCGGGGACGACTGATCCCATGGTGGCCAACGATTACGCTCAGAACAAGGACTTAGTGACCGTGGGCTGCATTGGACGCTGAAAAGGTCAGATTTGCACACTCTTTGGAAGACACCGCCACTTGGTGGGACAACTTCCAAATCACCACTCCTATAGATGAGGTGACTTGGGCTATCTTTGAGGATGGCTTTCGCACTGCTCATATCTCATCAGGAATAATGAGCCTGAAAAAGAAAGAGTTCCACAATCTGAAGCAGCGCCATCAAGTGGCTGAATACATTGAAGAGTTCAACAATCTGGCGCGTTATGCACGGATGAGGTTGACAGATGACAAAAGAAAGGAAAAATTCTGGAAGGCTTGAATGATGAGCTGAATCTGCATTTGGCTGTGGCATATGTTCCCACTTATCGATTAAGCTCTGTGACAAGGCTGCTATATTGGAGAACAAAATGAAGCAAGTCGAGAGTAGAAAGAGAAAGCACTCCGACAAGCACAGCTCGGGATCGTCTCACAAACGATCTCACTATGATGACAGTGGAAGCTCAGGATCCCACAACCATGGGAAATTCAACAAGCACCACAACCACAACCGTCATGACATCAAGCATCACCGCAGTCATGACAATGACAAGTACAAGAACCACAAGAGTGGACATAAGAGCCACCACAGTGGTAATGGTAGTGGAAGTGGGAGTCAGCCTGCTAAGAGAGACATCTGTCAGGTTGAATGCTTCAAATGCAAGAAGATGGGACACTATGCAAATGAGTGCCCCGAAAAGAAAGTTGAAGGACCTGTCAAGCCCAATCCTTTCCAGAAAGGACAAGTGAACCACATCAGTGTGGAGGAGGTCTATGAGGAGCCTGACGCTGTTGCTGGTAAGTCCAGACTCAATTCTATTCCAGCATTTGTTCTTTTTGATACTGGAGCATCGCATTCATTCATATCAAAAGCATTTGTTGATAGAAATGGGTTTCCAACTGAGAACATTGGGTGTCCAATAAAAGTTAGTTCTGCGGGTGGAGAAATGATAGTAAGTCTTGGATGCCGGGATCTAGTAATAGAATTTGGAAAACAGAAGTTTCCAGTAAGTCTGATAATCCTAGATTCCCAAGGACTGGACGTAATATTGGGAATGGATTGGATGGCTAAGTATGAAGGAGTACTAGATTGTGCTAATCGAACTGTTGCACTCACAACCCCAGAGAGAAAAAGAATTAAATTCAAGTCCAACTTTGAATCCAAAGGAAGTAAGCTAAATTCTCTTAAGGGGGTTAGCATGGACAGTGTGCTAATTGTGTGTGAGTATCCGGATGTATTTCCGGAAGAATTGCCAGGAATGCCACCGGATAGAGATGTGGAATTTCTGATAGATTGGGTACCAGGTTCTGGACCGATAGCAAAGAGTCCATATAAAATGTCAGTTGATGAACTAAAAGAGCTCAAGAAGCAACTAGGAGAACAGTTGCAGAAAGGATTTATTCAACCAAGTTCTTCATCTTGGGGAGCCCCAGTTTTGTTTGTGGAGAAGAAAGATAGAAGTCAAAGGTTATGCATAGATTACCGTTCACTCAACGAGGTAACTATCAAGAACAAATATCCTTTGCCTAGAATCAATGACTTGTTTGATCAGCTAGAAGGAGCATGTGTGTTCTCAAAGATTGATCTAGGGTCAGGCTATTTTCAACTCAAGATAAGAGAGCAAGACATACCAAAAACAGCATTCACCACAAGGTATGGATTGTATGAGTATACCATAATACCTTTTGGCTTAACAAATGCTCCAGCATACTTCATGAATATGATGAACAAAGTGTTCATGGAATTCCTCGACAGGTTTGTTGTCGTTTTCATCGATGACATCTTAGTCTACTCCAAGAGCAAAGAAGAACATGAAGGACATTTGCGTTTGATACTTGAGAAGTTAAGAGAGCATAAACTTTATGCCAAATTCAGCAAGTGTGAGTTCTGGTTGGAAGAAGTTGGTGTTATTGGTCATGTTATGACAAAGGATGGTGTAGCAGTTGATCCTGCTAAGGTTTCAGCTGTGACGGAATGGGAATCTCCCAAGTCCGTGAAAGAAGTTCGTAGTTTCCTTGGCTTAGCAGGTTACTACAGAAGGTTCATTGAAAATTTCTCAAAGGTTGCTAAGCCAATGACTGAATTATTAAAGAAAGACAAGAAATTTGTTTGGTCTGAAGGATGTGAAGTCAGCTTTCAGGAGTTGAAGAAGAGACTTGTGACAGCACCAGTTCTATGCCTGCCAGATTTGGAAAAGGATTTCCAAGTGTATTGTGATGCATCTCATCAAGGTTTGGGTGCCGTACTTATGCAAGACGGTAAAGTTGTGGCTTATGCCTCGAGACAACTCAAAACTCATGAAGTAAACTATCCTACTCATGATTTAGAGTTATCCTCTGTCTTCCATGCACTCAAGACATGGAGACATTACCTTTTGGGAAAGCGTTGTGAAGTGTTCACGGATCACAAAAGTTTGAAGTATATTTTCACCCAAAAGGAAATCAATATGAGACAAAGAAGATGGTTAGAGCTTATCAAGGACTATGACTTAAGTTTGCAATACCATCCCGGTAAAGCAAATGTTGTAGCAGATGCTCTAAGTCGTAAGGTATTTGTGAATGGCCTTACCAAAGGAGAATTGCCAGATGATTTGTGTACCCAATTCAGAGAACTCAGATTGGAGATTGTGCCTGAAGGACATCTCATGTCTTTAGATGTTCAACCCACTTTGTTGGATAAGATTCGAGAAGCGCAAAAGACTGATAAGGAAATTGAAGAGATTAAGGAAAAGATTGGCCAAGGGAAATCTAAAAATTTCCATGTAGACGAACAAGGTAGTTTATGGCATGGGAAACGTATCTGTGTTCCACAAGATCCGGAGTTGCGGAAACTGATATTGCAGGAAGCACACAACTCTCCGTATTCTATCCACCCGGGTAACACCAAAATGTACATGGACATGAAAAGAATGATTTTGGTGGAACAATCTCAAGAGGGACATCGCCGAACATATTGCTTTGTGTGATGTGTGTAGTAGAGTAAAAGCGGAGCATCAGAAACCAGCAGGTTTGCTTCAACCACTACCAATTCCTGATTGGAAGTGGGACAAGATTGGTATGGATTTCATTACCGGATTACCAAGGACCAGATCAGGATATGATTCCATATGGGTAGTAGTGGATCGCTTAACTAAAGTGGCTCATTTCATACCCGTGAAGACAACTTATACAAGTGCTAAGTTAGCCAAAATCTACATGAGTAGAATTGTATGTCTACATGGAGTGCCCAAGAGTATTGTGTCTGATAGGGGAACTCAATTCACTTCCCATTTTTGGAGACAGCTACATGAGTCATTGGGAATGAGGTTGGAATTCAGTACTGCTTTTCATCCTCAAACCGATGGACAAACAGAAAGGACTAATCAAATTCTGGAAGACATGTTGAGAGCATGTGCCCTAGACTATGGAGCAACTTGGGATGAAAGTCTGCCTTACGCAGAATTTTCTTATAACAACAGCTATCAAGCCAGCATTGAGATGGCACCGTTTGAGTTTCTCTACGGAAGAAAGTGTACCACCCCATTGTTATGGAATGGTGTGGGGGAAAGAAGTTTATTCGGGCCAGATCTTATCAAAGAAGCCAAAGAGAAGGTCAAATTGGTTAAAGACAGGTTAAAGATAGCACAGTCCCGACAGAAAAGCTACGCAGATCCTAAACGTAGAGAAGTCACCTACGAAGTTGGTGATAGAGCCTATCTTAGAGTATCACCACTTCGTGGAGTGAAGAGGTTCGGAGTCAAAGGAAAGTTGGCACCAAGATATGTTGGGCCATTCAAAATTTTGAGTCGCAAAGGAGAAGTTGCCTATGAAATAGAACTACCAGAATCTCTATCAGCTGTCCATAATGTGTTTCATGTGAGTCAGCTTAAGAAATGTCACCCAGAAATGGAAGAAACTTCTTTGAAGGATACCATACCTTTGGAGGAAGTGCAACTAGAAAGTGACCTCACATATGAGGAGAAACCTATCAAGATTCTTGAAACTGCAGAAAGAGTCACAAGGACAAAGACTATCAAGTTTTGCAAAGTGCAGTGGAATCATCACTCCGAAGAGGAAGCAACATGGGAAAGAGAAGATGATCTACGGAAAGACCACCCTCACCTATTTGCTAGCCAATCTGAATCTCGAGGGCGAGATTCACCTTAAGGGGTTAGATTTGTAACATCCCTAAAATCATGATTTCAAGGTTTGCATATCATCCATGCATGCATATAGAATTGAGATCAATTTCAAAACTCATTTCAGAAAAACAGAAGCACATAGTGTTGTCATTTCATGTGAGCAAACTTAAATCAAATGGCCATCCCCATTTGAGAGTTTTAATGTTTTAAACCTAGATTGTTTGTCTCCCATGTTGGATGGATTGAGTGTGGAATTTGAACCAAGCATTACAAAATGGAAATGGTTTCAAAAATCATTTTTCAAACATTTGTAAATCAAGTGCAAAGTCCCTGTTATTATGATTCTCCAAAAATGACCAAGCCTTTACAAAGCAACCATGTGGTTTTATGCCTAGATTTGAGACTATTGCACACTGGAAAAACCCTAGAAAGATTTGAATTCAAAAAGAGTTTGAATTCATTTAAAAACCATTCCTAAAAATCAAAACAGAAAAAGAAAAGGAATAAACAAAAGAAAAGGGCCAGGCGCTCCTATTCCATCCCAGCAGCAGAACCGGCCCAACTAGCCCACCCGGAAACTCTCTCGCTCGCTCGCACGCGCAGACACACCCACACAGATGCTGACACTCGGACCCCACCCCCTCTCCGTCTCACTCGCTGACTGGTGGACCTCGCCAGCTCACCCTCGTCTTCCCCAAATCGCGCCTGACCCCGTCGCTGGCCGTTTCCTCCGCCCATCACTGCCGCGATTGATTCTTCGTTTAATTGCCTTGATTCCGCGCTTAATCGCCGCTCCCCTCTCGCCTACATAATCCCCTCTGCACCGCGGTCATTTCCCCCCACTCCCCTCGCTCACTCCGCCACCAGGCTGCGCGCATTTGACCTCGAAGCCCCGCAGTACAGACGATTCCGGCGACTAATTTCGGTGAGCCTCGACCGCCCCCCTCTCTCTGGTTCTAACTATCGTGTCCAGGATGATCTTGTGCATCTGCTGACGCCTCTGGTTTGCTTGCTCGTGACCCAGGTCGACGTTTCCATCACGCCCGCAACCACCTGCGCCGTCGCTCGACTCCGGCGAGCAATAGCGGTAAGTCCCGAGCGCCCCTTGCCTTCCCTTTGATACCAACTGGTTCGCCAGTCACTTGCGCATCTTCTGAACCCTCTGCCTTGTACTAGGGCGGACGCGAGCCTCGCCCAGCGACCTCGGCGCAAGCGGCGACGCGCCGCGGCGCCTCGTCAAGCCACTGCTAGGTTGAGCTTCTCCTCGACGCTGCGAACCTGGTAAGCATCCTCCTGCCTCTCAGGACGACCTGTAGCGCCGCGCGCGAGCAGAACTTCGCCGCCGATGCGCGCCGCCCGTTTGGTCGCTTGATCCAGAGCCGTCAGATCTGGATCCAACGCATAGAATTAGATCATTTAGCGAATCGTTATGGGTAGATCTGGGCCGTGTGTTTTAAATAGATCCAACGGCGCGGGAGGGTGATCCTGAGCGAAACGGTATCAACCAATAGGATTAAGACGCGTGGCTAGGGTTTGATTCAAAAACAGATTTGAAATCAGATTTAGATCAAAAATTGAAATGGCTATAACTTTTGATTCCCACGTTAGATTTTTGCAAATTTTATATCGTTGGAATCAGGGAGACAAGCCCTTTCTATTTATGCAATGTGTTTAGTGAAAAGTTTCTATTAAAATGACTTTAGATGTAGAAACTTGTTTAGGACTATTTTGAACATAGAATTTGTTTAGTAATTTGTTTTAGTGCTAAATAAGTTTGGTTTAGCAAGTTTTTGACTTGGTTATGTTTCAGTACCATGCACTTGCTTGGTGGAGTTTTAAAAATCATCACTTAGCATTTTTGCATTGCATGCATATATGTTTATGTTTGTATATGAATTGTGTGTAATTTTGTGCTACCATTTTGCTAAGTCTTGCATGTTACTTTTTGCCAAATGCTATGTTGGGAAATCCTAAGTAGTTGTAGAATTGCTAGGAAATTTCCTAAGTCAAGTTACTATGCCATGCTTAGCTTAGCTAGTAGCAAACAAGGGTTGGTAAAGTATATACATTCTATGATGAAAATAATTCTAAGTCTTTGGACTGATGTTTTCGTAATAAAAACAACTAAGTCAGTGAATCTCCTGGGTGGAATGGGACTTGAATGGTGGTTTTTGGTTGAGTGGTTACACAAGGCCCATGGACATGGTTTACCTTGTGTATCTCACTTGTGGTATGCCACCCAGGCACAAAGGGATTTTAGAGGCCAAGTGTTGACAAGCTTATAGTGCAGCCACTTGGCAATATGGGCTCTGCCTGGATCACATAAGTTGCTAGAACTTAGCCATTTGGACAGTTGGTGGTAATGGGAATGATAGGTTGGAGCACGTCCATTTGGTCTAAGGAAAGGCTTCTGAAAGGTCCTGTCTTGGGAAACCAAGTCTGGTGGGAAAAGTGCACAACCTCTACAGATGGAAAATTTAAGTACTTAGCCAAGTCCATGGCAATGGACAACTTGAGCATCAAGACATGGAAGCTATCAAGAATCTGATCACTCCAACTTCTAAGTAAAACTTGTGGGTGAACAAGGGTGAAGGACCTCAATGTCTATTGATGGTTTCTTGGGAAAAGTTTTTGACAAAGAAAAACTTAGAGATTTCAACTAATAGGAAAAACCTATTTTGAGCAAAGCAAGCCAAACTACACTTAGCCAAAATGCATATAGTAATATAGTCCACTTAAAATTTACTAAGGTATCACTTGCCAATATAATTCCAAAGTATTGACCCACTGTGGCTGTAACTTGTGATGTTGCAGGTTACTCCGATGATGATTAGGTGTCATGAGTCTACACTCAACATGCTTGCCTGTGGCACATGAAGATGAAGACTTATGTTTATTTACTTATTCCAAAAACTCGTGTATCAGGCCTGTGGCCTTGAGTTGTAAAAGACTATGTTTTATCTCTGGAATGGATGTAATAAAAGACCTTTGTATCTGTGTACTTCATCTTAAACTGTGGATGCTAGCAATGATCCAGGGACTAGCATTGCAATCACAGGGATCCTTTTCCTTTACAAAGGAGGGATCTTACATTGTTCTTGATCGTCACTTCATTCAACGAGCGGTAGTCCACGACTATCATCTTCGTTTCATCCTTCTTTTACTAGAATAGGACAGGCGCTCCCCAAGATGACGCGCTGGGTTGAATGAATCCCTTGTCCAATTGTTCCCTAAGTTGTTTCTTGAGTTCCTTCAACTCGTCCACATCCATCTTGTATGGTCTCTTGGCTATCGGCCCTGTGCCTCGCATCAAGTCAATGAGAAACTCAATATCTCGGTCAGGAGGCATCCCTGGTAATTCCTCCAGAAATACATCTGGGTACTCCTTCACAACAGGTACATCCTCCAAGCTAACCTCCTTAAGACAATTCACCATAATTTCTTTAAGTGCAAAATTTGACTTGATACGGATTCTTTTTCCTTCTGGTGTTGTGGGTGTAACAGTCCTTTTGGCACAATCTATGACTCCCTCATATTCGATCATCCAATTCATGCCCAAGATTATGTATAATCCTTGTGACTCCAGAACTACTAGATTTGTGGGAAATATGTGTGTCCCAATCCTTAGTTCTAACCCCTGGCAACTGGAGTTTGCCACTATTTCTCCTCCAGGAGAACTTACCCTTAGGGGAGAATTCATAGTCTCCGTAGGTATCTTGCCTCTATCCACAAATACCCTTGATATGAATGAATGCGATGCACCAGTATCAAAAAGAACAACTGCGGGAATGTAATTGAGCTTAAACTTACTAATCATGGAGTCTGGTGCGTCACAAGCATCTTCCATAGAAACATGATTCACTGTGGCCTTGACAAATGGATTTGGCTTATTCCTGTTTCCATTACCATGGTTGTGTCCATTTCCATTCCCATTGCCATTGCTATTCCCATTCTTTTTATCAGGGAAGGTAGTTGCATAGTGCCCTGTCTTGTTGCACTTAAAGCATGTCACCCAACTGAGATCCTTTCCATTGCTGCCATTTCCATTGCGATGCTTATGCCCATTGTGTTTGTGACCGCCATGGTGATAACCGTTATGGTTGTGGCCGTTACTGTTATAAGGTGGCGGTGATGAAGTGCACTGCTTCTGGTACAAAACAGAGTGCTTGTGAGGGTTAGACTTCCTCTTGAGGTTCTCTATGCTCTTCCTTTTGGATTCAACCACAATGTCCCTGTCCAAGAGCTTCTGAAAGTTTTCAAACTTCTGAGCCACAAGCTGAATAGATATCTCATCATTGAGTCCTCTTAAGAATTCCTCCTGCCTCTTGGCGTCAGTGGAAGCATCATCGGGTGCATAACGGGCTAGCTTGTTGAAAATCTCACCATACTCGGTGACAGAACGGTGAAACTAGTGTAAGTCGCGAAACTCGCCCCTTTTTAAAGTCATGACACCAACGGCCACATGATGAGTGCGGAAAGCTATCTCGAACTGATTCCAAGTGATAGCATCAATGTCGAGGTGGGTGACTTGGTAGTTATCCCACCATTATTTAGCAGGTCCTTCAAGTTGGTACGCGGCATAACGCACCCTGTCGGCTCCGACAGCTTACACGATGTCTAACTTCTTGTTAATTGTGCAGAGCCAATCATCTGCAATGATTGGTTCAGCGCTGCTGGTGAAGGTAGGTGGGTTCAACCTCAACAACCGAGTCAAGCGATCCTGTTGAGGTTATGGTGGAGGTGGGGGTGGCGGAGGTGGAGCATTGTTGTTGTTGTTTTGCATATTCTGAGTGAGCAGTTGGATCAGCTGGTTCTGAGTGGCCAAAAGTTGTGCAATCTCTAGAGGAATTTCGGTGTTCACACGTCTTGGCAGCATCTGTGGGGTTTGAGAAACAAGTTAAGAAATAGACAGAAATGCTAAGTAGTAAAATCCTACCCTTATGAAAACACACAGGGCACACAAGACACAAGCAGCACAAGTATAACATAGAAATCATCCAAGTTTAACTAAAAAAACATGTCTTGGTATTTATTACAATCGCGAATAACGTTCAACTATAGAAAATTAAAGGTGGTCCAACTATTACACATCTTCCACGCCTTCCTCTTCCTTGTCCTCGAACGAGTAGCCTTCCTGCTCTAGGGTTGACTTGTACAGCTCCATCTCCTTCGTCGTGGCTTCAAGCTTCTCTTGGAGGTCCTTTATTTCATCTTGCAGTTTCTTGGTGGTGGCTTGTAGCTGCTCCTGAAGTCCCTCCTTCTTGCCCTGCAGTTCTTCCACTAGGTTTGACTTCTTCACGGCTTCAAGTTTCTTTGCCAAGTCCCTCTTGGAAGCACACACCTCACTGATTATCTTGCAAAGGCCCTCTGTCTACACATTAGTTTCCTTGATTTCCTTCTTGAGTTCCCTAATCCTGTTGTTCTTATTTATCACCATCTTCTCCTAGTTAGTGAACTTCTTCTCTTGGTCCTCGAACTTCACCTCTTGAGCCTTGATTGCCTCCTCCTGCTGCCTGATTATTTCTTCTTTCTCCTTGATGAGAGTGCATAGCTCATCGTTCCATAGCATCTCGAGGGAGCTACCTTTTTCAAGGTCATGGATGTGACACTCCAAGTCTTGATATTGTGTCCTTCGGCGCTTGGTAGAAGCCCTTTCTTCAAAGGTCAACTCCATGGGAACTCCTTCCTCATCACGCCTTCCAAAAAGTCTGCCGTAGTGTCCTTGGAGATATTCTTGATGGCGTCCACATAGGCGTCCAATGAGCTGCTACAAGCTCATGCTAAGGGCCTTCTCCTTGGAGTCGCTAATGATGTGGATTTCTATGTCCTCCTCAGGGCGCTTGCCACGATCTCATCCTAGATGGATGACTTTGACTCCCGAGTAGCCGTCCTCGTGGAGTTTCTTCATTGGGCTTCCCTAGATTGTTGGCAGGGGAAGTTCAAAACGCATGAGGAGGTCCATGAGGCATCCACCAAAGTGAAGGGGCTTGATGTCCGCGACGGTATCATAGAAGAAGCTCGTCATCTTTGAGTTAGAGGAATGAATATTAGATACTTAATCAAGTAGAGGAAAAGCAGGTACTAGAAGTACGTAAAATAACTTAGAAGAAAAGCAAATAAAGCACACAAGTTAGAGGTGGTTCCAATCCTAGGGTCACGTCCTACAGGCAACGATGTGCTCTGATACCATCTGTTCTGACCTTGCACCAATAAGGATCCTAAGTCCCTGTGATTTACATGCTAGCCCATGGATCAATAGCTAGCACTCACAGATGATGAATATCATGTAAAACACAAAGTCTTTATTACACGAGGAATCCAGAGTATGAAATTATTACAAATTTGCTTAGCATTAAGCTAGCTCAAATAATAGCGGAAACATAAAATAGCTTGACTCCATCAATGCCCCAGGCTTGTTGAGTGTAGACTCGCGATCCCTACACACCTTTCAATCTTCAGATTCTGCACATAAGACGTGCAGCCAACAAGTGGGTCAATACTTTGAATGTATTGGCAAATTACACCAAGGAAAGAAAAAAACTAACTCTACATGCAAGGCTAGTTTAGGCTTTGGAGTTCATTTTCTCAAAGCTAATTTTCTTAAGTATGGAAAAGAGAGAGAGTTTCCTACTTTGTAAACATTTGCTTAAATAATATATGGTCAAAGGGCACACGAGGCTATTACTCACCAAGTGTCCAATCAACCTATCACTTGGATATTACTCACCAACTTCCCAAAACCCACCCAATAGTGATATGACTCATGCCATGGGTTTTTAGAAAACTTTAGGCTTGGAAGAGAGAGAGAGAGAGAGATCATTAAGAGGCTCCATCCTTCAGACGCTCAAGTGTTCTTTTTCGTGAGCTCGGCTGATCGATCAGATTGCAATACTCTCGAGAGTTTGTGCACTTTACCCACAATCCACGATCAAGTCCTTTTACAAACAAGACCATGGCGAGGCTTTCCCTTAGTAGCCCCTCTACCAGCTGGATCCAACCATGCCAAGAACCTCGAAATGTTGGTACCCCGGTGATGTTTCCCACTAACTAATAGGCCAAGACAGAGCCCATATGTATTGTGGTTGCACTGGAAGCTTCTGAAATTTTGAAACATGACAGACTTCTTTGATTCCTGGGCGGTCGTCCTCCACCAAAATCTCCTTCGTTGTCCCGACAACCATTCCACCTAGTAGAAAACTTAGTTTTATTTTGAAGTGGATTTCAGAAGAAAAGATTGCTCAAGAGAGCCTTTATACTTGGAAAAACTCATTGTCTTTCGAACCCCCCAACGGTACTTTATATATATAGCATGGCAAGTAGTACTTAGCAAAAACAGGGGAAACCTATTACGAAGGGAAAATCCTAAGTACATAGCTACTCATGGCATACTACAAAAAATCATCGCACTTGCAAAATAATACTAAGAAAATTCTACTAGAACATCCTACACATGCATACTACAAAATTTTGAGGATCATATGCATAGAATAAAAACTGGGACAAAAATATGAACAAGTGGTGTAACTTGCCTTGATCCGAGAAGCACTCTACACAATAGTACTCCTCAGCGCACTCCGAAGAATCTAACAAAACATAAACATAGATCTAATCACAACTTGCACAACATAATGCCATGGAAGTGATATGCATGCATGAAACATGGTAATTAGGAAGATTGTGTTCTAATTTGACCAAGATAGTCTTTCTCAGTTGGTAGTGTGTTGGGGATGTTGTTAGTATCAATTTCCCACAGATTTTAATCAATTTGGCTTATTACTTTAATTTATGGGCTCATAAGGAGATCCAACCATCTAATCAGCCCCGAATCAGATCTAAAGATCCTAAGCAATATTTTATAATTTTAGTCAGTAGGCATTGTAAAAACAAAGCCAACGCAACAAGAATCAACTAAAATGGAGTTCTAATTATTTTTCTATGAATTAAATACTCCAATCTAGAGATCAAATCCTACGCAGAAAATACTACAGTAAACTCGCAAAATTATTTCCGATCTGTGTTCTACACAATTTTATGAATCCAACTGTATATTGTACGCGATTTTTGGCCAAGTGGTTGAATTAGTATGAATTCGCAAGATTTAAACAGAATCTGCCAATTTTAGAACTAACCCTAACAGATTCGCCACAAGTGGCGGCTCCTGGTTGGCCCTTCGCTAACGCGGTGACGAGGTGCTGACGCGGCGCGCTGACGCGAGAGTGGCACGCGGCGTAGTGTGATTCGTTGATACGCCTTCGCTAAGTACATCTAATCTAAACCGCAGGTTCTCGATCTAACGGACGGGGAAGATGGCGGTGACTTACAGGGCAACGACGGCGGCGATGGGCGGCGGTGGCATCGGTGGCAACGGGCGGCGGCGTCCTGGCGTGTTCCATGGGAAATGGTGTGGTCGACGAGATGTAGCAGCTCCTCGCGGTCCTCCTTGCACGGACTGCGTCGTCCTTCTCCTCCTCCTCCCGCTGCAAATCTCTGCTAGCGTCCGCGAGCTTCGGCGATGCCTCGGCGAGCGATTCGCGGCGACGTGCTGCACAATGGGAGGAACGGAAGGAACGGGGTGAGGCGGTGTTGCACGGGGACGCGATCTAGATGATAAAGGGGGCAATGGGTGACGGGGACGATGCTCAACCGTGAGCTCCCGAGTTTCAGCGGTGATAATGGCGGCTCGAAATCGGCATCAATTCGGTGTGTTTAGCTATGTTTTTTCAAGGGGGAAACAACGAGAGGGGGTCGGGCTTTTATAGTCCAGACACTTGGATGAGGGGGTGGCCGAAAACAGTTGGGATTCGGGCTTATCTGATCGTCGTTCGCGGCAGAGGGGGGGCATGTTCGTCGTGGTATCCAGGAGGACGATGACGGGGTGGGGCCCCAGCGTCAGCGGCTGCGTGCTACGTGGGCGGCGAGACGGCTGGGAGGAGTGGGCCGACCACGCGTTGTGCGACGCTGGCTGCCAGGCGCGGCGGTAGTTGGTTCGCGGGCTGGCCTAGCTGGCCCGCTTAGGTTAGTTTAGCTTTTTTTCCTTTTTCCTTTTAACATTTTCTGTTTTACCAAAACCTCAATAACTGTTGCATAACAAGTTCAAATTTTGTGAAACCAATTTCCAATTTTTTGTAAAAATTAGGTGGTAATCATAGAACCATCAAATAATATTTTTACATAGCTTTAGGAAGGCTAAGCATAGAAACCCCCTTCTTGCTCATATAGAGGAATTTTTATTAGGGTTTTGTTAGGGTTTGGTGGTAGGGTTTTTGTTGTAACTTTAATTTGTATGATTCAATGGTGCAAGGATGATGCATGCTTCTAGTAACATCTTAATATAAAATCTGGGATGTTACATCAATGTAAGGGGTTAAACGGATGTGATTTATCTCACGGACTCAGATGATTCTCGTTCGCAATATGGATACACTTTTAACTAAGGGGTTGTGAGCAGGAAGAGTTCCAAGCAAGAGACTGTGTATGCATCTACAATAGAGGCTGGTTATATTGTCGCCTCGGAGGTAGCAAAGGAAGTTGTTTGGATGAGGAATTTCCTCATGGATCTTGGTGTGGTTCAGGGCTCATCCAATCCGTTAGACGTGTATTATGACAACATTAGTGCTATTGCACAAGCCAAGGAACCTAGAAAAAACCAGAAGAACAAACATATACTCATACGATACCACCTGATTCACCAGTTCGTGGATCAAGGTGATATCAAGTTATGCAAGGTACACATGGATGCAAATTTTGTGGATCCATCGACAAAGCCACTTCCACAGCCTAAGCATGAGGCACACATAATATCAATGGGCATTAGATGCCTAGACATGTGATGTCGGGATGATTGACTTTAGTGCAAGTGGGAGACTATTGGGAATATGCCCTAGAGGCAATCATGTTTGATGATATTCCCTAAAGTATTCATAAAGTTATAAAGTTGTCTCTTGTGTGAACATCTGATATATATCATCGAATATGTGATTACGTTGTGGAACTATATATCAATGTTGTTCTTACATGATGTCCTTAGTTGTTGAGGCTGTGCTGGACACACAAATTAGACTAATGTTAAGCTGGCTTGATGGCACGGTTCCACTTGTCATGGGCATGGTGATGCTATTCCAACTTGCACGGACTCATCTAAAGAGTTTAGAGAGTCGGACTGACCCATAGTTGAGATGAAACGAGCATGTTGTCATTTGCAGTCTCATATAATGGAATCCTTTGGCCTAAGGTGATCACATAATCCAAGTTGTGAATCGACAACTTAGGTTCTACCAAACGTTGTTTTGTAAATGCGTAGTTATAAAGGTAGAGTTCGGGTTGGTTGTGAATCAAGCTGTGTGACATGGATTACCAAGATCGGATCTGCCCCTCCATAATGGAAATATATTCTCAGGGCCCTCTCATGTGATATGATTCAGAAGCATGGCCATGCGCGATTCGGTTAAGTGTTAACTTAGGAGTCAGACTAAGGGTTAGTCTAGTGAATCGTATATCATGGTACGAGAAGAGAATTTGAGCTATTAAAGGGATGGCAGCTACTCGCCTATAGGTTGATAAGGTATATCGTGTGGCAAAGGGACTTGGACAACAGTCACATTGTAGGTTTGTCTTATGGACTTTACGACACTTGGGAGATGGCACGTCTTGCTAGAGGCCGCTACCATCTATCGACTTGAGACCAAGTGTTCATGGGAGTGAGTGAGACGCAAAGCCATGACAGGATACTTGGAGGTGTAGCTCATGTCATGTCCATGTGTACGTGAACCTACAGGGTCACACACTTAAGGGTAAGGAGCCCATTTGGATGAGATTCATGTGGTCGTTGGGGTACAGCCTAGATGGGCCTCAAGGGTTGAGCCCAATTAGGTCTGACCTAGCCGTCACTTTCTCCACTCCCAAATCGGGTTAGACAGGATCTAGCAGTCCCTTGCCCAAGCTCCTTTCTGTACGTGTGGATACCGGTAGAGGCGTTGTACGTGCGGTGCTAGAGACGAAGGGATCTGGCGAAGGAGTTCGCGGGGATCCGAAGGAGTTGTTCGTGAGATAGATCGGCACTGCATCAACTGGCGCGCTACATCGATAATCTGCACTTGCGCATCTTGTGGTAAATCTCGTGGCCTATTACCTGAGATGGATCTTGGGAGCACCACGTTAGATAAAAGTTTCGTTTACCGGCCCGCGGCCCAACACGAGACACGCATAGAACGCATCATCGTAGCAAAGGCTGCCATCAAAGCAAACAATGATAGGGACCGTTGCCTAGATGCATTGAGACAGATGAAGGAGGACATGGGCCGAGGTCTCACCGTGCCCAAGAGTCCAAACAAGGAGAGCGAGTAGCTAACGGTAATGCCCAATTCAGATTCCGAGTATAGGGGGCAAGAATCTTAGTTCATGCTCCGCTGCTGTTGTAATTTATATATGTCATGCAATTAAGGAATCTTGGAGCAACTTCTTATTTCTCTGTTTATCTTACTTGCCTGTCAACTGAATTATGGGTTTGTGTTCTCATGAATGGTCATCATCTTTTTTTCCATTATGTATCTAGGCTTGGAATTAGATTATGACTATGCCAATACTATTTGGTTACATTGGAAAAATCCATAGCATCGTTAGTTGGATATAGTCCCACATTTCTTTGAAATTGGAATTAGGACTATGCCACTACTTTATCCTGTTGAATTGGGAAAAATGTTATACTTCTATGACATTTAAATTAGGAATATGCCACTAGTTTATCGTGTTGAATTGGGAAAAAGCCTATATTGCTCTGACATTGCAATTAGGAATGTGCCACTAGTTGAATCCGTTAAATTTTGAACAATCATTGATTGCTCTATCCTTCAAATTATGACTTTGACACTAGTTAATTATTTAAATTATGGAAACTAACCACATATTTTTGTTGCATCAAAAGAGGCGAAAGATCAACCTAGAACCGCCGACTTGGATAAAGGACAAGATGGCTATCCAAATGTAGAAGCGGAATTTTCAGAAAGTGTCCCATGACCGCCTGAGAGAAGAGGTCATGATCCTTTATAACAAGTGCCACAATCTGAAGGTGGACATTGCCGGCTGGAAGGAACTTCACGAGAAAGGTATCGCCTTGGCGCGTGTGAAGGAGGAGATCATCAAGGATATCATGGTGGATAATCTTAACCTTACTGATAAGGTTGTCTCTTCCCAAATGGAGCGCTTGAACCAGCCGGAGGCACACGTCCAAGTACTGAGGGAGTAGGTAAAAACCAAAGAGGACCTGATCGAACGAACCCTCGAACTGGAGCTTCTCGGGAAGGAAAATGAGCATCTCCGCGCTAGGCTCAGTGCAAACTATAATTTCCTCTAAAATTAGTTTGCAAACTATGTGTTCTAATGGAACAAATCGTGTTTTATCCATGTAGTAATGATTTTCATGCAGCCCGACCTACGGTCATTGCCACATCAAGGTCTCCAACATATGCCAAATCATCATGGACTCCAAAGGTGAATCCTATCCTCTTTGAGATCCCACTTCCTACCCTTTAGAATGGTATACTACTTCATACTCCGTCCTATGACCATGATAGGTTCACAACGACAAGTACGGAGACAAGGGAGGAACCCCGAGGACTCGTGCCTGACAAGACAGAGGCTTGGATGAGGAGGCGAAAGAAGCTCTAGCTGCATCAGGCGACAGGACCGGCGGACCGGATCCACCGCCGGAATCTCCAGCGACATCCCCGGCGAACCGGGCTCTCCGCCAGAATCCTCGGCGCCAGGACCGGTGGACCAGACCCACTGCCGGAACACACTTCTGTATGCGTTTCTGGTGGGCGGCTGGAATATGTGGAGACGACCGGAAATATCGGCGCCAGATCTGGCACCACCGGACTTACCGCCTGCGGTGTCCCAGCATACCACTGCATGATGTAGTATACTATAGTCGTTGACATAACACCAATGAAACACCGTTCACTAGTATTACATCCCTCAGAATGGCACAATAGAAACACAGCGGGTCCAATACATGGCTAAAGGTTACAACTCACTCTTTACACAAGATCCAGAGAACACTCTAGGTTAAAGAGAGAGAAAGAACTTCTTACAGAGAAGAATCAAAGATAAATAACGCAAGAACTATTATACTATTAAAACTAGTATTTTAACTAAGGGGTTGGCATTGCTACTATTGCAATGCACTATAGAATTAGGTTCTTTGGCTAGAGATTATATTCCTATCTATTCAGTAACTTCGTCTTCACTTGAGTTGCTATATATGTTGACTTCCTTTACTTCATTGAAAGGCTTTAGCTTTGCATGATGAGTCCTGGAGCATAACTTGATGTGGTTGTTGTCTATTCCGGCTTCAGAATCTAGCAAGGGTTAAGAAGATACTTTGAGTACGAGCATACTCAGCAAATTCACTAGAAAAGGAGTGTTTGATGCACTATAACTACAGCCACATACCATAGGTCATAGGCAATGCAAGTGTTTATAAACATTTCTTCAAAGGTGGCTTTTATTCTGAAAAGCTATGTCCATCAGCCTTCATGGGTTTACCAGAACTTTCATGGAGTTCCTTTCCCGCCGCGTTCGCAGCTCCTTCCCGGAACAGGGAGTAACAAGTTATAGTTCTTACACTCTGCAGAGTTACGTTACTTTACCCATGAGAGATCAACTCTTTGTTGCATAACCGGGCAGCTTATTCCCGTCCACAATTCCATGATGTGCGGCCCAGAAGATGATCGAAGCTAATCACTGCCCCCTTCGCGACCTCGCATGCCTCCTTGGTGTACACCATGCCCACATAAAGAATTACGGCAATGGTTTGTACAAACCGTTAGATGCCAGAACTATCATGGGACGATGAGGATTCCCACCCATATGCTGCATATCCTCTACGAATTACCAATTAATATGCACGCTTCGAGGATAACAGCCACGACCTGCACATCCGGCTTCATGCGAGAGGAATAAGATACAGCTGACTTATCCGTCCCATTCCAAATCTCATGGTCAACACGTAATGTACGGCGCAAGAATCACTAGCGACATTGGTTGTTAAGTCCTAGGTGATATAGTTCTAAACAGTGGTATTCCAACTTTCAGATTTAATAGATTAGCTGATCACCCTGGATCAGTAACCAATAGTTCACATTATTATTGAAAATAGTGTTTTCTGACCTTTTTCAAATGCAAGTGATGACAACACAGGATTTGTAAAATACTTTACAGAAAATAAACAAAGGACACGAGCAAGTGTGAACTTGCCTTTTGTGATTGCAAGATTATGCACTCACGTCTTCGAGTCAGTATAAGATCCAAAATTTGAAATCAATATCATTGGTCCGGTAAGTACTAATGTTTAAAGAAGCAATATGCTTTTATGCATAAATAATATGATGAATGTTCTAAACGTAAATCCCGGAAATAACGTTGTCCTAGGGTTTGGATTCCGAAAATGGTTACTTTGGAATGTGTGGTCCTTTTAGTTAAGTTTCACATTTGTGCTTTTATTAGAGCTTACGAGTGTATGTGAGCAACACATATTTATGTAGCAATAAAATATACACCTATGAAATGTTAGTCAAGATTGCTTATACAAGAGTTCTTGTTTGAAGTGGCAAAAAGGATAACCTTCGAAGAAAAGGTTTCTCTTCTAAGGTCTAAATAAGCTTTGTGGTTAGTTAGTGGTGGTTGATGTTATTGTTTTCTCAAATGGTTTGGCTTGATCTGCTTTATAACTTAACTACTTCAGACCAATGTTAACTATAAAACGTATAGTAATGTTATTGTATTATATTTTGATTCTTGGAGACTAAAATTAACTTTACAATATATATAGTTTTGAAGGTTTAATATTTATAACATTTGTGTCTTGTGTATCTGGAATTTTTCCTTTAGGTTACTTAATAGTAGTGATTCTTTTACTTAGTGTAGTGGTTTCTTGATTTTATAATGGAGTAGTATCATTTATATTTTATAAAGGAGTGGTTGGGGTGTATAAACCAAAATATAATATTACTTAACTACTTTTGAACTTTTATAGCGTTGTGGAAGTTTTTTTAATTTGGTGGTTAACATGGTTTAGAAAAGGTTTGGTGTATTCATAAGTTGTTTTTAAGGTTTTTTATTATAAGTGAGAATCTTTTTAGAATATGATCTTCATTTAAGGTTGAAGATAATTTAATAAAAAGGTATTTATAATGTTTTAAATTATTATGGCTTCATATTATTAATATTTAAGACTAAAACTATTTATTATATTTAATTTACTCATTTTAGAAATATTAACAGATTTTATTTATCCTTATATGAATTATTAATGAAGTAAATAAGTTTAAATTTGAGTTATTAAAGTTTTTGAATTTTTTTATTCATCTCAAAAGTGGAATTTTATATTTTTAATATGTAAATATTATTTTTGTGATCGTTTTGGTATATTACATTTATTTTTGTGATTTAAAAATAATAAGATATGAATTTTTAGAATTCTTATTACTTTATAATTACTTAATAAATAATAAATATTTATTTAAGTGAAATAATAATACATGATTATATGTTTAAATTATAATTCTTTTTTTCTAAGATTTTTGGTATTCTATTTATA
Source organism: Avena insularis (assembly GCA_023614405.1). Classification (NCBI taxonomy): domain Eukaryota; kingdom Viridiplantae; phylum Streptophyta; class Magnoliopsida; order Poales; family Poaceae; genus Avena; species Avena insularis. The sequence goes on along the minus strand of CM042689.1, from coordinate 227,190,503 downwards.
TTTCTAATATTTACCACTATTCAAAATGAATTATCAAAGTATTATTACTTATAAAACCTTTATTAATAATATTTATTTAAATAATCATCATAATAATATTTGATAGTAGTTTTAAGTTATATATTTTATTTTTCTGAAAATTTTCATATATTATACATATTTTTCTGAATTCTAAATCGAAAGTTATTAATTAAACAAGATTTAATCATTTATTTGATTTTTGGAATATTAATAATTAGATTTATAACATTTTATCTATTTCTTTAAACAGGAAATACTTTTTACACCGTACCTAAAGCTAGCTTCAGTCACTGACTAGTGGGGCATTGTCCACCTCAGCTCTTAGGTTAAAGAAATTGCATTTGTTACCGATTGGTTAGCTACCCCCAATCAATGAAATATGGGGCCTAGGCCATGTCATCAGCCACGCGAAGAAAGACTAGTCAAATGAGATGACGTGGTTCGATCCTGAGGTGAGCATGACGTAACGATGGCGTCAGCATCACCACCGCCGCCAGTGGTTGGTCGCCGGCGATGATATACGGCGCCCTAGCAAGTGAAATAAGCCTAGTTCGAATCAGTGCACCATGCTGAGTCCTAAAGTGGTGGCGCCACTCGGAAATGGTCATCGGAACCTCAGATCCGACGAGCTCCGACGGTGGTCGATGGTGGCACACGGTGAAACGGCGATTTACAACGAGATCAGGCAATTGAGGGTTACTGGAAGGTTCAGAAACTCACCCTGATGATGATAGAGAGGTCAGCGAGGACAGGCGCGGTCGGAGGAGAGCTCTCTAACAAGATTTCTGATGAACTTCCGAGAAGAGGAACGGCCAAATTCGTCCACTCCAGTGCTCCCCTTGATGCAGGATTTCTCTCAGAGGATCTACGGAGGACGGCGCTTCTCCATGGCTACTCGGAAGGGTGTGGGGAGATGTGGTTCGACGGCGAGGGGTTGCTCCGGTCAGCTAGGTTTTCGGTCTCATTCGCATCTGAGAGGATAAGGAGGAATTGGAGATAGGGATTGAGGCAGGGCGTTACGGTGGCCTTCTTATCCCTCTTTGGAACGACGGCGAGCATCTTGGCGCACGACTAACGATGACGACGGCATTAGGCGGCGGCGACCTCCTCCAGCGAGCTTCCTGCATGCATTTCGATGACGACGATATAACTTTTGTGGATAACCCCCTGGCAATTCTTTCTGCTCAACCCGTGGTCCTTACCTGACCCCACTTGTCAGTCACAGATGGAAACGAGCTGGGCTGGTTGCTGGGCTATTGTGGGCTACACAGGGCGTTAGGTAAGTAGGTAGGGTTGGGCTGCGTCCAGGTAATGATTTTATTTGTTTTACCCTTTTCTATTTTCTGTTTTCCTATTCATATTTGAATTTGATTTATATTTTGAACCATTCTTTGTATGATTTATTTGCTGGATATTTGCAACAATACTAAAATATATGTGGTATCCTTTGTGAACTTTTATTATATCATCTTTTTGTATTTCTTTTATTTACTCAATATGAACCCCTTTTTAATAGTTTGTATAAACTTTTCTTATTATTTTTATCTCCTATTTAAGTTAGGGATTTCTTGAATGATATATTCTTATTTGCTTATAAACTTAACTCTAGTTGGCTCATAGTTTGAATAGAAACTTTTATATGTATAATGATCCTATATCATTATTTGATGCATGAAATATAAAAGACATTGATATGGTTATTACTACTACCATTAATTTGGAAAATGGAAATGTATATATTTTATTGTGACAAATAAAGAAATTTAAGGTTTTGAATTATGAATATTTACCCTAGGGTTTAGGGTTTTTAATATACTTAGATTCCTTTTTGGATATGAGTAAAGAATTAATAACTAAGCATATTGTCTTGTGTTTGTGATATTTGATGACATCACCTTTCATAAAAGAAGGTTATAATTAGAATGTTTTATAGAAAGGAATTGATAAAGGTATACTTAAGCACATATAGTGATGATGGTTGGAATTAACAGAGATGTGCTTATGTTATTTGTTTTATGGAAATGTTCCTATCAAGTGATATAGTTATAAGATGAGGAATTCTTAATATGAAATGGATATTATACTTGGTTTTAATATTTAGAGTTGATTGTTTACCAAGAATTATTATCTTCCATAATTCATAATTCTAGACTTCTTATTAAGGAATTCCTTTCCTAGATATACTACCCTTTTGTATCTATCATCATGATTAACATGATGAGTTTTAATTCATAGAAATATTCTCATTCACTGATTAACCATCTAAACTTATGGAGGAATCTAATGAGTTTGATATTAAAGTATTTCATAGTTTTCTCATATCCTTGCTTGGTTGTATCTACTACTCTACTGTTGATAGCCTTCCATCCAACAAGTAGTTCCTTCAAACTCTACTCATAATCTTCCTTAATCATTCATCACTAATGTATCTCTAATAGGTGTATGCATCCAACTACCTTTCTCTAAAGTTGACTATCCTTTAAGATGACTAACACCACTTCTAAAACTATATGCTACACTAGCTTTAATTGAATAATATCATTCTATATTCACTTTACTCCAACCCTAAATTATATTTATGTGGCTTGCAATGACTACTCTAGGATAACTTATCTCTTCTAAGGTTCCCATCATGATCTACCCACAAGTATTACTTATACTAAATATAAGCATTCAACATTGGTGGCTAAGGCATCACCACTATAATCCTTTAATCATTTATTGCTTAAGTACTTAGTTGGCTAAGCAAGACTTTATGAATCCTACTTTTCCATTATCTTGAAATTATCTTTTTAGTATCTCATATTGGATCAAGGTTATTAATGGATTATGCCCTCTTTAAAAGATTTAAGTAGATGTTAAGATAAGATCAAGAAATAGTAGATCAAGGATTGGTAGTTAAAGAATTTGTGAATCAATGGGGAATTACCCAACATTGATGAACAACTTATATTAATATAAGTTCCATAAAGATTGCTATAGAAAGAAAGATATATAGTGGATGATCTTGACTTAGTCTCTTTCCAACTCCAACTCATTAAAGAGTTTAATATTAAGTATTACTATGATACTCATAGTAAGAATAGATAAGAATAAGATAGGTCAGCATTAATCATTGCATTTTTATTATTTTAGTGGTAATCTTAACTTAGCATTCATAGGTTGATATGATGAATAGTATGATATGATCCCTTAAGGATCATATATGAATCATTTAAGCAATGTATTATAAGTGACATTTTTTTATATTTGGTCTACCCTTAGACCAAATCATATTTAACCAGATAAGGTTTTAGTAAAGGTCATATTGAAACTTATCGCAGTTAACTTGATGATCTACTTCAATTCCATTAAGTTAAGAGAAGCTTCAATCAATTTGACAAGTTTTGTTTTAAAAGCGCGAAAATTATTCGAATTTTCTATGCATGAATGCAATGCACACATCTGGGTTTAGCTTATTTCTAAGCTCTAATGCTGGGATGTTACAGACTCTCCCCCTCAAAATAAACTTCATCCTCAAAGTTCGCAAACTCTCACGTTTCGGAGTAAGGAATTGACTTGTAGTGGTTGCTACATTCTCCACTTCATGATGACATTAAATGGAATTAATTGTAGTATTCCATAACCTTATTAGATATCCTAATCCAATTCTTTTTATTTAATCATCAAACATTATTACTATTTTAAGTACAGTTTAGAGGTCTCCTTAAATCAAGTTTTAAGTTTCTATATGCCCGTGTTTGTGGTCAAAAGGTTATATTTCTATTCCTGTCATAGTATAGTTTCTACTGGTACTCCTTCCAAGATTGGATTTGAACTCATTTCGTCCATACCCATTGGAATTTTTTTTCAAGACTTGTCTAGTTGGGTGTTCTATATTACTTTTTAAGGGTTACTTAGGAGTTGTTTCTTTTAGAACTGGTCGTTTAGGATTAACCTTTATCACCTTCAAGCTTACACTCCTTTTTTAAGCTATCACCTATAGTACCTTTTCAACTTTCATTTATAATGTCTACTCTCCCCCTTAGGTTTTACTAATAGTCCTTAAACTACATACATAGAGACCATTGATTCTTAAACTAGAATGTTGATCTCGGTTCATCTTAGATTTTACCGGTTTAGTGTAAGAGTCCCAACCTTTAATAAGGTAGAGATCCCTTTGTTTACAATGCTAGTCCCTGGATCAATAGCTAGCATCCACAGTTAAGATGTAATATCAAGAAACAAAGGACATAATACAACTTTATAACCAGGAATAAAATAATTTATTACATCTTACATAGCTCACTTGGCTATCTCATTTCAATCCAGCAGAAAATAACTATAGCATGGAGTCCTTCATCTTCAAAGTGCCACAGGCAATCATGTTGGTTGTAGACTTGTAATCCTAATCAACACACTTTACTAACCTCAAACAAACCTGCAACATATAAGTTACAGCCACAAGGGTCAATACATTTGAATTGTATTGGCAAGTTTCACTATTATGTAGAAGTAAGTGGATCCTATCATTACATGCATATTTGGCTAGGTGGGGTTTAGGCTCTTTTGCAGAAAACAATATAGTTTTATCCTATCTTTTAAAAATAGTTTTGATCTTTTGTCAAATCTTTCTGAACTCCTTGGAAAAATCCAAGTGCTTCTAATCCCTTGTTGTCACCATCAAGTTTTACTTTGAGAAATTGGAATGTCGAGATCTTCCATAGCTTCAAGCCTTAGTTGCTCAGAGTTGTCTGTAACCGGAGACACGGCTAAGTACTTAGAATTTGATCTTCTACAGAAGTTGTACACTTTACCCACATGACACAATCTCGTCTTGACGCCACCAGTGGCCGCTGGATAAGTACTCACCAAAATGGAGTACTGGAAGATCGAGAATGTGACAAAGTCTTTCCATATAAGTCCTCCCAATACACAATGCTAGCTTGTCTACCAGGCACCAATGTAGGGATATGTTTCCCATACACAATTCTAGTTAACTTGAAGATGCCAATGCATGGGTCTTCCACTATGAAGTTGACTAAGCCAGAGCCCATTTAGCATGTGGCTGTACACGGAAGCCACTATACGAGAAACATGTTCAATATTTAAGTCCCTGGGTGGTTTTATTCTAGTGCACACACAAAAAGATAGCCATATAAACATGGTTCCCTTTGTTGCCACCTTGTCCAAATCTTGAGTATCCTTTTCCACCCAGGTGGTTCATTGAGTACTTGTTTTATTATATAAAACATATATCCTTCCAACACTTCATATAAACATATCATGTATCCCATCCCAATTATATAGTAGGGCTAAGCATACTACAACTACAATGTTTTCACTAAGGAAGATATAAGGATATCCTAATAGGATTTAGGATAGCATAAAATATAGTAGTCCTATCATGCATGTTACAAAAATCCACTAAGTGTAATGAAAATAGTAGGACTTGGATGATAGTGTCACGTGCCTTTTTAGTAGAGAATATTGGTTCACTTCTTGATCTTGCAAATATCACACTGTTCTAACTTCACTACAATCCAATCAAGCAAACACATATTCAACTAGTATTCAAACAATTTTACCACATAAAATAATAGAAACAAGACTATGCATGCAAACATGCAAAAGGTGGTTTTATTTGGAAAAGTGGTTTCTACTAGGCTCTAAACTTTTTAAAGCTCAAATTGGTCATTTTAAAAAGTGGTAAAACCATTTGCAAAAGGTTTCACCCCATAAACCAAAAATTATGCCAAGGTGATATTTTATGTTGTTGGAAATATCTTTTAGCAAAGTAATAATTTCATAGGGTTCATCAAATATATTTTTAAATCTCAAAACTTGGTGTTTAGGGTCAGAGAGTTTAACTCAAATCATTTTCCCAAGATTTTACTCAAAAAGTATTTTTATCACATAAACAATATTTTTATTTGACTAGAAATGTTCTAATTCAAATATTTATTCCTTAACATGACAAAATACATTTTTAAATCCATAAGTTGATTTCTAAGGTTAGTAGGTTCAAAATAAACCATTTAGCAAATATTTCACCTTAAAAATATTTCTAGAACAATTTGTATATTCAAATTATTCCTACACAAGATTATGAAAATTCAACCAATTTCACAGAAGCAAAACATTAAAAAAGTGCATGGTTGAAAATTACTTGTTCTGCTGATTCCAATGATATAAAATTTGAAAATTTTGGACGTGTAGATTTAAAGTTATGAATTTTGCCAGTTTGCATATCTAATAGATCAAATTTTTCTATTTTAAATCAGCTCTGGACACGTGGCTCAATTCTACGGGACGATACCGGTTTGGGTGGATCGCGCTCTCTGGGCTGTTAGATCTAAAGCGCATCGCATGGTTCAGATCGTACCATACCTGTTTGCTAAGTGAATCTATCATAGCCACTTGATCGAGATCTAACGGCGTACAGCAACCAGACCATAACTGGGTGGCGCTAGCGGCGGCGGACGGTGGTGCGTGCTCGGTCAGTGAGCTTGCCGGCGAACTATGTCGCGCGGTAGAGGGAGAGGATGCTCACCAGTCTCGCAGGAGTGCGGCGAAACTCAAGGTGTGGTCAGTTCATCAAGGGGCGCTCTGGTTCCCGAGGAATTGCTCACTGGAGCTAGAGACGGCGTCGGGTTCCTCTGGTTTTTGTCAGAGGCGGGGTTTGAGGATGCGCTAAGGCAAACAGAGCATGCGGTTAGATGCGTATGGTGTTGGGGATCACAGGAGCATCATTGGGAGGTACTGGGGCAGTATGTACTTACCAGGGAGGCTTGCCGGAGCAATGGCAGACATGGCGGCGCTTAGATGTCGAGGTTGTCGAGGCTACGGTGCTCGCGCGGGTGTGGGGTTGGTGCTGGAAGATGCGCAAGAAGAGGTAGAGCAGGCTCGTGTGCTCTGGGAGGCGTGGGGTGGTCGGAAGGCGCCGGAATCGACCGGAGAAGCTCGTCGGGGTAGAGGGCTCGAGCTCACAGTTGGGGCAGCCTGGAGGCAGAGAGGAGGCAGTGTCTGGGGGAAATGGAAGAGGAGATTGAGGCATTTAAAGGCGCGTGGTCACTGGCGAGATTACTTCAGCCATCAACGCGAATTAACGAGGATTAAAATGCGGCACAAACGGCGAGTGCGAGGGGGAACGGTCGTCGCGGGTGAGAACGAAGACCTGGCAGGTAGGGTCTGGCTGTCTGCGAGAGAGAGAGAGTGTGTGTGGGGTCTCTGCGTCAGTGACTGGGAGGGTGCGAGGTTTAGTGGAAAACGCTTCGCTGCGGGGAGGGGAAGATGGGCTAGCTGCTGGGCCTGCTGGGCTGGGCCAGATGGGTTGGGTTTGATTCATTTTTTTACTAAATGTTTTTTTTATTTTTCTATTTTGAATTTATGTTTTGATTTTCATTCAAACAATTCAAACTCCATTTGAATTCAAACCTCCACCAAACTTTGTGTTGATTTTAATACTGTTTATTAACATAATCTAAAATCAAATTTAGAATATTTCTTTTATTCTTTTTAGGGTATATTAATTATTAAAAAAATAGACATTTGTCTTTATTAAATAAAATTGGATATTAATAAATCCTTATGATTTTATTTAAATAATTCTTTACTCTTTTTATTAATCAATAATCTCTCATTTCAATTGTTTGGCCAAGATTTAATTTGGCTTTTTAAAATAATCCTTATTTATTTATTTCCTCCTTTGCCTTATAAAATCCATATCTTTTTATTTAAAGATCCAAAATTGGTGATTCCAATTTGTATAATTTTATTTAATATTTGTTTATCTTTTTAAATCCCGTTTGGATTTATTTGCTCAAGATTTGGCATGAATTTTAGATAGGGCTTTATTAGCTTTGTAAATTAATTCCTTTTATCTTAATAGATTCATAAGTTTTTATTTATGAATCCAAATTGAGTGAAACCAATTTCTATGGTTTTACAATATTTCTATTTATCATTCTTGACCATTTATAAAATGTTTGTTGATAAACTTTGTATGGATCAATCCATAGGCTTAGAGATATCTTGGAAATCTCTCATTAGGGTTTTAAGGTTTTGGTTTATTTTCCAAGTTTGAATTTTCAAGATACTTTCTTTAATGAATGCATTTCACTTGATTTAAATTTAGTTGGATTCAATTTTTATTCAAAGTTTGTTCAATAAGGGTTTTGATGTTTCTATTTCAAAACAAAAAGTTTCTTTTCACTCTAATTTTCAACAATTGTTTATTTTGTTTAATTATTTTTCACATTTCAAAATTTGGAAAATTTTGGGATGTGACGGGCTACCACCCTTAAAAGAAATCTCGTCCCGAGATTTGGGAAGGCTAGGGGTTACAAGTTGGATTTAAGACAACTAGGGTACTACCACCCTTAAAAGAAAGTCTTATAGGGTTACATTGATGGTTCACTTGACTATGGGTTCAACACTTGATATCTAGACAACGAATCCTTATTTGACTCTTCTGAGTTAACTAATTCCTGACATCCACATATTCTATTCCTTCAAGGTTCCCATCCATGTCAATGTGGTTCACATGTCCTTTCTGGGTCACATTGGAGTCATTTCCATTGGAGTTTCTAGCATCCTTTTTCTTTTTCTTCTCAGGACAGTCTGATGCATAGTGTCCAAGTTACTTACAATTATAACACTGCAACTGGCTAATGTCTTTCTTCCTGAAAGTGTCATGTTGGTTCTGACCAAGGTCATCTCCATTGTCAGTATCATTTCCATTATTATCACTTCCATTGTTGTTGTGGTGGTACTGATGTGGTTTAGAATCTTCATTGCTCTTTTTGAATGAACGCTTCCTTTGTGATGATCCTGAGTGATACTTGAGTTTATGCTTCCTCTTTCTATTCTCAACTTGATTCATCTTGTTTTACAAGATGGTGGCTTTGTCACAGAGTGATTGATAAGTTGGGACATAGGCAACAGACAGCTGCAGCTTCAACTCATCATTAAGTCCTTCGAGGAATTTCTCCTTTCTCTTAGCATCTATGTCAACTTCATCCGGTGCATAGCGTGCCAGATTGTTGAATTCTTCAATATACTCAACCACACTGAGGTGAATCTGTTTCAGATTGTGGAATTCCTTTTTCTTCAAGTTCATCACTCCGGATGAGATGTGAGCTGTACGGAAACCATCCTCATAAATAGCCCAAGTTACATCCTCAAGGGGAGTGGTGATCTGAAAGTTGTCCCACCATGTGGCTGCTGGTCCTTCAAGAAGATGTGATGCAAACCTAACTTTTTCTTCGTCGGTGCAGCCAACAGTCACTAAGTCCTTATTCACCGAACGTAACCAGTCATTGGCTTCCATTGGATCAGTTGTTCCAGAGAACCTTGCAGGCCTTAGTTTCAGAAACCTGGTGAGCATGTCATGTGCTGGAGGATTATTCTGATTGTTGTTGTTGTTGTTGTTGTTATTGTTGTTCTGATTCTGATTTTGCATAAACTGTGTCATCATATGCATTAGTTGAGCTTGACCTGTCATCAACTGCTGCATCTCGGGAGTGATGATGATGTCGTTGTTTTGGTTGGGGTTGGCACGACGGGGAGGCATCTTTTGGTTGATAGGGATAAGTAATGACAAATAGGCATAAGGGAGTTCTAACACACAACCCAAAACAATCAAGTTCAATCAAACAATCAAGCATTCAACAAGCAACCATTCACTTAACAACTTATGAGCTTGACTCATGAGTTGAAGGAACAACAAGTTTTCTTGAAATAATTAACTTAGTATAGTCATACCTCATAGGTCAATATGATCCATATTCTAACATGATTTTCAATGTCTTAGATAGTTGGTAGGCAATCTAATGTCTCTTGATTCTCACTTGCAGTCCTTGGTGATGTCTAAGTTTAAGTCCTTGGTGAAACTAAGGTTGAAGTCATTGGTCATGGTAAAGGCTAGTCCATTAAGTTGGAAAGGAAGAGATGTATAATCAAAACCAAAAAGGTTGAGGAAAGAGTTTACAAGATTGTTTGTAAATAAGTTTTGGAACAAATACAACTCCTATTTTTCTAAGGGGTTTTTGTCCAATCCTAGGGTTACAATCCTAAAGGCAACACAGTGCGCTGATACCATCTCTAAGAGTCCCAACCTTTAATAAGGTAGAGATCCCTGTGTTTACAATGCTAGTCCCTGGATTAATAGCTAGCATCCATAGTTAAGATGTAATATCAAGAAACAAAGGTCATAATACAACTTTATAACCAGGAATAAAATAATTTATTACATCTTACATAGCTCACTTGGCTATCTCATTTCAATGCAGCCGAAAATAACTATAGCATGGAGTCCTTCATCTTCAAAGTGCCACAGGCAATCATGTTGGTTGTAGACTTGTAATCCTAATCAACACACTTTACTAACCTCAAACAAACCTGCAACATATGAGTTACAGCCACGAGGGTCAATACATTTGAATTGTATTGGAAAGTTTAACTATTATGTAGAAGTAAGTGGATCCTATCATTACATGCATATTTGGCTAGGTGGGGTTTAGGCTCTTTTGCAGAAAATAATATAGTTTTATCCTATCTTTTCAAAATAGTTTTGATCTTTTGTCAAATCTTTCTGAACTCCTTGGAAAACTCCAAGTGCTTCAAATCCCTTGTTGTCACCATCAAGTTTTACTTTGAGAAATTGGAATGTCGAGATTTCCATATCTTCAGGCCTTAGTTGCTCAGAGTTGTCCGTAACCGGGGACACGGCTAAGTACTTAGAATTTGATCTTTTGCAGAAGTTGTACACTTTACCCACATGACACAATTTCGTCTTGACGCCACCAGTGGCCACTGGATAAGTACTCACCAAAATGGAGTACTAGCAGATCGAGAATGTGACAAAGTCTTTCCATAGAAGTCCTCCCAATACCCAATGCTAGCTTGTCTACCAGGCACCAATGTAGGGATATGTTTCCCATACACAATTCTATTTAACCTAAAGATGCCAATGCATGGGTCTTCCACTATGTTGTTGACTAAGCCAGAGCCCATTTAGCATGTGGCTTTACACGGAAGCCACTGCACGAGAAACATGTTCAATCTCTAAGTCCCTGGGTGGTTTTCTTCTACTGGACACACAAAGAGATAGCCATATAAACATGGTTCCCTTTGTTGCCACCTTGTCCAAATCTTGAGTATCCTTTTCCACCCAGGTGGTTCATTGAGTACTTGTTTTATTATATAAAACATATATCCTTCCAACACTTCATATAAACATATCATGTATCCCATCCCAATTATATAGCAGGGCTAAGCATACTACAACTACAATGTTTTCACTAAGGAAGATATAAGGATATCCTAATAGGATTTAGCATAGCATAAAATATAGTAGTCCTATCATGCATGTTACAAAAATCCACTAAATGTAATTAAAATAGTAGGACTTGGATGATAGTGTCAGTTGCCTTTTTAGTAGAGAATATTTGTTCACTTCTTGATCTTGCAAATATCACACTCTTCTAACTTCACTACAATCCAATCAAGCAAACACATATTCAACTAGTATTCAAACAATTTTACCACATAAAATAATAGAAACAAGACTATGCATGCAAACATGCAAAGGTGGTTTTATTTGGAAAAGTGGTTTCTACTAGGCTCTAAACTTTTTAGAGCTCAAATTGGTCATTTTAAAAATTGGTAAAACCATTTGCAAAAGGTTTCACCCCATAAACCAAAAATTATGCCATGGTGATATTTTATGTTGTTGGAAATATCTTTTAGCAAAGTAATAATTTCATAGGGTTCATCAAATATATTTTTAAATCTCAAAACTTGGTGTTTAGGGTCAGAGAGTTTAACTCAAATCATTTTCCCAAGGTTTTACTCAAAAAGTATTTTTATCACATAAACAATATTTTTATTTGACTAGAAATGTTCTAATTCAAATATTTATTCCTTAACTTCACAAAATACATTTTTAAATCCAGAAGTTGATTTCTAAGGTCAGTAGGTTGAAAATAAACCATTTAGCAAAGCTTTTACCTTAAAATATTTCTAGAACAATTTGTATATTCAAATTTTGCCTACACAAGTTGCTGCAAATTCAAACAATTTTCCCGAAGCAAAACATTAACAAAGTGCATGGTTGGAAAGTACTTGTTCTGCTGATTCCATTGATATAAAATTTGCAAAATTTGGACGTGTAGATTAAAAGTTATGAATTTTCAAGTTTGCATATCTAATAGATCAAATTTTTTGTTTTAAATCAGCTCTAGACACATGGCTCAATTCTACTAGTCGATACCGGTTCGGGTGGATCACGCTCTGTGGGCTGTTAGATCTAAAGCGCATCGCACGTTTCATGTAACATCCCAAAAATATTAAACTAGAATCATCAAACTTAATCACCAAAATTAGGGTTAACAAAAACTTTTCCAATTAAAATTATGAAAGCATGCATATGTGTAAGCATGACAATTTGGATTCTTTTGAATTGCCATGATTGTGTGTTTATTTTCTTGAAAAAGGATTCTTAGGTGAAATAAACATCATCTAAACAATCCCCACACTTTTCGCAAAGACAAATAAATCAAAACAAACAAAATAAGGGAATGGTCACTTTGGCCAAATTAACTCCCATGCCTACTTTGGCTATATCTAACTTTCAGAACTTAACAGAAACTTGTTTGGATCTTTGCACACCTTGATAGTACTCATAACAAAGTACCAAGGCCTACTTTGTGATCATCCAAAATCATTCAAGTTCATAGTTTAAAGGACAGTTTAAAATTGAATCTTTATCATATGGGAAGATACCACTTTTTAAAAAACCACTCAAACAAGCTCAACTTTCAAAACCCAAGCATCCAGACTCACCAGCACATGCCTAGCACACCCACCAAAAATCTTTTCAAAATTCAAAACTTGAATTCATGCGGCCATTTCATCAAACACCTTGCTGATTCAAATCAAACAAAATCAAAACACTATAGTGTGCAGTGTTTTGAGGCTAACTTGTTCCCTCTCTGGACACACTAGCCTTAGTAGATCATCTAACAACCCTAACTAATCACTAGCCCCACTGTAAGCTCGCCAATGTCATCAGTGGTGAACAGGCCAAGAGCACCCATGTCACCCTAGTGTGGACAGCAGGATAGAGGAAGAACTAGCCGTGCCAACCTTGTCTAGGAGGTAGCCCATGCCTCACCGCCCCCTCTCGACCAGCCGCCTGGGCAGACAAGAACAAAACCGCCAGAACGCCAAGGCCAGGCCGCTTGTCGACCATGCCGACCCACGCCGCAGCACACGCGCCGTTCCCACTCAACCAGACCACCTCGAGCCCTTGACGCCCGCCATCATGCTCCCCACCGTCCCAGGAGACCGCCAGACATGCCCATTTCACCGCCCATACCCCGTAGCCACCTCTCGCCGTCGAAGATGCCGCCTCTGCCTTGCAGAGCATCGAGCGTTCCCGACCATTTTCCACCGCCCCTACACTCGCATTAAATCCATAGAGCATCGCCAGGAGACCACCGATCGATCGCCACCCTCGGCCATGCCTCTAGCTGCCCGTAGCCGTGTCACCACCGTCGCCTTCCCATCATGTTCGGTCTCTCCGTCGAGCCTATAAAAGGAGGACTACCCCGCTCGAATTCATCACACCATTCCACTCCTTTCTCACCCAGAACCACCCCGCCTTAGTCTCGAAGCTAGGCGAGCTGCGCATCGCCAGAATTGCGCCGGAGCAGGCCACCTCTGGAGAAGGAGGGCGCCGTCGATTTCGTCCACCCCAGGAGGAGCTGCCGGTACCAGGAGGTTCTCCGTCGTCGACTTCGTCGTTCGCCCGCATCGCCGACCTTCACCTGAACCCCGGTGAGCCCCCGACGACCCCCACTGCGCCGCTAGGGTTCGAGCTCACCGGTGACTAGTTCATCATCGACGACGACCCTCAGCCGTTGATCTTACTTCTAATCCAACGCACCACGTTGCCCCGTACCGCTTCGCACCCCCCCGTCTCACTGACGCGTGGGTACAGCCATTTAAGCAGCCCACGTAAGCGCTGTGCGTAGCAGGCCAGCCCATTATCGTCTCCCGCACAACCCACTCGTTTGAATTTGGATTTTTCCATTTTTATTCAAACACAGTTCTGTACCTAGTTTCAAAAATCAACCCAGCTCAATTCAGTGAAACAAATAGAATGAAACCAATTTTTTTTAGAAAGGCCTTGAAATGTTTAATCCAAGCCCGTTGGATTCAAATCATTTGGATCTGTAGATCACCCTTGGTAAAAATAGAAAGGCAGAAGCTTTTCTGCATTCAAACATTTTTCAAATTTAAACTATAATAGCTTTTGAGTTGATTCCAACTCTCAAAAATCATAATTGATCATACCTTTCAGAATATATAAAAATATATGGGTTTACTTATAGAAATAATGTTCAAGTAATAAAATAATGCCACGTAGGCATTTCTAGCCACTTTAATGATTTAAAATAAAAAGGTTAAACCTTATTAAATTGTGAAACCACTTTAAATCACATTCCCATGCCCTAAAATATGTGGTGATGACATGTGTCAACATGATCCCATGTTTGGTTTGGAGAATATTAAATCTTAAGTAGTTTTTCAATGAGTAGAAATTACATTTCTAAAAATAAAATCATTAAGCCAAATGCTTTAGTCTTATAATGTTAGTGATGATGCTAGATCATCTATAGAACCCCTTTGTGTGATGATTGAAAGTAGTTAAGTATTGTTTGGTGATTGTGTACCTCGTATTTATTCATAGACGCTAGTACCGACCAAGGATACAAGGAGGAAGGAGGATACTACGAAGAAGAAGTCGAGGAGAACTTCAACCACTGCTCTGCACAAGGCAAGCTTATACAGATACTTATGCAAGCCTAATACTACTAGTTGATTTAGCAAGCTAACACTTCCAAGATGTTCCACTTTAGCAAGCCTTACTATGCCAACTATATGCCTTAAGCATATGTGGTTATACCCACTTGATACCCAATCCTAGTTTTACTTTATTCCTTTATCAAAGCTTTTACTTAGAGTTTACTAAAGTAACATGTAGATTCCAGGAAGATAGCTGAAGGTCGCATAAAGAGCATAAAATTTGGCCTAAGCTAGATAATATTGATGTCATCCTAAGGCATGAGATTAAACTTAGTTAGAACCCCACTAGTTTATCACCCTCATTAGTAGATGCTAGTGCTAAGCATAAAACTTGATCAACTTTAGATTGGAATACCTGGTGAAAATGGTTATGAAAACCTTAGAATGATCATTCTACTGAGATGTTTTGACATATGTTTCTGAACACCATATGATTTGGTGATGAAAATGTTAAGGCATGAGCCTTAGCCCTTTTATAAAACTGATGGTTGTCTGGATGCGATACCATTCCAATTTTACCGTACAACCACAATACTCAAAAATTGGGTAGGGCTTGACTAGAAACTTATATACCTTAGTATTGGTTCCCTCACGGCCAAGGTCTGAGCTGAGGCTACCTTGTGAAGATTGTCCACCTGTGCAGTACCCAAGATGACAGTTGGTCATGGTTGGGAGGCCACACTCACAGGAGAGGTGCCTATACTAGGGCGTGTAATTGAAAGGTTAAGATTGATTATCCGCATACTGAGTATGGTGAATTCAGGATTTGTTCCTGACGGATGTATCGAATGTTTTGGTGAAAGTGTACAATCTCTGTAGAGTGTCAAACTATTCGAATTGCCGCGTCCGCGGTTATGGACAGTTGGAGTGGACATACTGTTCCCCCGTCAGATGTTTTCAAAATGACTTGTGAAATGAATTGAGAATTTGACTTGACCACAACAGATTTGTGGCATGAGATACAAGTTCCCACTTAGGTGTTATAAAATTTAACTATCTTTTCTTGCTTCTGAACTTAGTAGAGGTAAATCTGGAATTTTGCAAAGCAACCCTAGAGCTTAGAGTCCTATTACAAAAACCCCCCTTCACTTGTTAGTATTAGTTTGCGAGTACTTAAAGAGTACTCATGGCTTTGTCCCTGGATATTCCCGTGGCCAGACTATGAATAGGAGTACCAGGATGATGGACCCCAGGAAGGTTTCGACAACTAGGATCATCTCCCATCGTCAGCATTGCCTGTGACCCCGAAGATGGAGCTTCGCCCATGCTACCATTATTATTACGTATTTCCGCTTCTTAAGTTGTATTAAGAACTGGATCATGAGATCCTTATTTGTGTAAGACCTTATGTATGGTTTGTAATGGATGATGTACTGTGGTATCCAAATCTGTTATGTCTCGCACAAATGGTAATCCTGGGATTGCGATGTATGGCATAACAGGCATCTGGGATTAAAAATCCGGGTGTTGACAAGTTGGTATCAGAGCCATCCTGACCATAGGAGACCCTAGTTAGACTGGACGTTTGAATCAAAAACTTAGAAGCAAATATTTACAAAAACTTATTCCCATTCTTATCACCTTGATTCTTTCATAAAAATCCATGTTCCTCAAAAACTCTTGCAAAATACATAAAATTTGAGACACTTGATCACTCTACTAACTTACTCATCTTATATTCTTATAGATGCATGTGAAGTACAGCAAGTTTTATCAGTTTGGAAATGGAGGAGACCTTATCTTTGAGCGGGATTTGGACCAGCTTTCGGAACTTCTGGAGCGTTCGCACCCCGAGTTCTTCGGAGCTCAGCTAAATGATCAAGGAGGAGAAGATCTGCAGTGGCTAATTGTTGCCAGTCTCTGAGGAAAGATTGAACCTCCCACTGCTGAGGGAATTCAGTTCACCTTAAGAGAGAACAACTGGCTCGATGGACTTGCTAGGGCCATGCGGGAAGCTCTTGCCCGTCTGTGTGGGCAGAGTATCAACCAGATCAAGGGAACCCGCTTTGAGTTTTTCCCAAGGCGTGATGCTAATGGACAGCCACTGGAAGCCCCATACAACCACGAGCTGAAGACTCAGTTGGACCACCTTAGCTTCATGATGTACGATCGTCAGCAGGAATTGGACAATTGTCGTGACTACTCCAACCACAAGTCCGCCATCATCAAGACGAAGGATCAGACCATCACCATGCTAGCGAAGGATCGCAAGTCTTGTCGCCGTCAGCTCGACAAGAAGGAGAGCATCATTGCCTGTCTTCGCCACCGTATCTCGGATTTGGAGGAGACCATCCACGAGAGAGACATGTAGTTGGAAGAAAGGGAGAATGCCGAAGAGGATCTTCGTGGAGACCCCTACTCCTATCTCAGTGATGATGATGATTTTCTGGAGGATCAGGCTATGGACTTCTTCACCGATGAGGATGATTTCGCCTTCATCAATGAGGATGAGGATGATGAGGATGACTACTACACCGACTCTGAGGAGTAGTAGCACTTGAGCACTAGCGTAGTGAGTTATATTCGGTCCCACTGTATCGTAGTTTCCAGAATGGTTCTTAAAACCATCTGTTTTTCTTGTTTTGGGGTGTGTGTTTGTATCGTGTGCTATGAATGAATGAAAACAAGTTGCTAGAAAAATATGAGTCAAGCTTTAAAAACTTTTCAAAGTCCCAAAACCTTAGAAATTTCCCTCTTTTATCATGATCTATCTCAATCTTCAGATGCCTCGCGGGGGAAGTGGTTCATCCCCGGACCCGATGTTGCAGATCCTGCAAATGTTGGTTTCTGACCGCGAAGCTGAAAGATCCGAACGTCAAGCCAACCTAGCCACCCTTTAGCAGATAGCTCAGCTGGCCCACAACAATCAAGGCCAAGGAAATCAAGATAACCATGGATCTAAGCTCAAGAATTTCCAGAATACCAATCCACCTGTTTTCACTAAGTCTGAAGAACCCTTAGACGCAGATGATTAGCTGCAAACCATGGAAAATAACCTAGAAGTCGCCGGAGTGGAAGCCAACGAGAAAGTTCTGTTCGCCACCCACTATCTAACTGGTGATGCCAGAGCATGGTGGAACAGTGTTCGTGCAATGACCGGAGGACAGACGATGACCTAGGAGGAATTCAAGGTCAAGTTCAGCAGAACCCATGTGCCACCGGGTTTGATCAAGAGAATGAGAGATGAGTTCAGAGAACTGAAGCAAGGACAGATGACCGTAGTGGAATACCGTGACAAATTCTTGTAATTAGCTAGGTATGCCCCGGATGAGATCGACACGGAAGCCAAGAAGAAAGAGAGATTCCTGAATGGTCTGCACGATGAGATGCAGACTGTGTTAGTCAATATCCCCTTTGCTGATATTGAAGTCCTTGTCGACTCTGCCATCCAGATGGAAGGAAAGATCAACCAAGCCAATGAGAACCGCAAGCGTCGCATGATGCATCAGCCAGGAACCCATCAGACCCCAAAGTACCGCCCCAACCCATCTCCAGGATTTGCCTCGAGAACCAACAGACCCCCCAATGAACACTCCAACCTATCCCAACCGTGGAAACCCTAGGACCAGAGGAAATCACAACAACCCCAGCAACTCTAGCAATTTCAACCGTGCCCCACCCAAGTTCAACAACAATGCTACTGCCAACACCAACACTGCCCCAAGGACTGGAAGCAATGTTGTGCCTGTTGCAGCAAAGGACAGGTCGCAAGTGACTTGTTATGACTGTGGAAATAAGGGTCACTACTCCAACGAGTGCCCCAACAAGAAGAATGCCGCAGCCCCCAATGCTAATGCCCTAGCTCAGCAGCAGTGTTGTGTTTAGCCCGAAAGAAGGTTTGCCCCAGGGAATTCGCTCAACCGCAACGGCCGTCTTTTTCTCATGGATGCTGGAGAAGCTCAGGAAGCACCAGACGTCGTACTGGGTATGTTTTCTGTTAATTCAGTACTTGCTCGAGTGTTGTTTGATTCTGGTGCATCGCACTCATTTGTCACCGAAGAATTTGCATGCACTAGTAAAATTCAACCAACCAAACTAAAGCATGTTATGATCGTCCAAATTCCCGGTTCAACCACGGAAGCTACGCAAATTTGCAAAGCTGTCCCTATCCGAATCCATGGCATAGATTTTTATGCTAACCTGATAGTACTCGGAACTAAAGGTTTGGAAGTAGTACTAGGAATGGATTGGATGTCCAAACATAAAGGATTGATTAACTGTGCCAAGAAAGCCATCACCATGACCAGTACAGCCGGAATATCAGTCGAGCATATATCTGAAACCTTACCTCGTCAATTCAAGTGCAAAGAGTATAGCCCAACCTACCATTGACCAAGTCCGGATAGTCTGCGAATACCCCGATGTATTTCTAGATGTTTTGCCCGGTATGCCCCCAGATCTGGATATCGAGTTTATCATTGAACTAATCCCCGGAACAGGACCCATAGCCCAGAGACCCTATAGTATGAACCCGTCGGAACTAGCAGAACTGAAGAAGCAACTGGATGCCATGCTGGAAATTGGATTGATTCAACCAAGTGCGTCGCCTTGGAGATCACCTGTTTTGTTCGTGGATAAGAAGGATGGAGGTAACCGTTTGTGTACGGATTACCGGAAGCTGAATGATGTCACCATCAAGAACAAGTACCCATTGCCCAAGATAGAAGATTTGTTTGATCAGTTGACCGGTGCCAAAGTGTTTTCTAAGATTGATCTTAGAATAGGCTATCATCAACTCAAGATTCGTGCAGAGGATATCCCCAAGACTGCCTTTACCACCCGTTATGGATTATACGAGTATACCGTCATGTCATTTGGATTAACCAATGCCCCCGCTTATTTCATGAATCTCATGAATAAGATTTTTATGGACTTCCTGGATAAGTTTGTCGTTGTTTTCATCGATGACATTCTGATTTATTTCAAATCAGAAGAAGAACATGAGCTACACCTAAGGACCATTCTTGGAACCCTTAGTGAGCATCAGTTATATGCCAAGTTTAGCAACTGTGAATTCTGGTTACAGGAGGTAGGATTCCTCGTCCACATTGTATCAGCCGGAGGAATTGCCGTTGACCCTACAAAAGTAAAAGATATAGAAGATTGGCAGTCCCCAACCACTCAAACCCAAGTTCGTGCATTTCTCGGATTGGCGGGATACTACCGAAAGTTTGTAGAAGGATTCTCGAGTATTACCCAACCCATGACCCAATTGCGGAAGAAGTACAAGAAGTTGGAATGGACAGACAAATGTGAAACGAGTTTTCAAGAACTCAAGAGGAGATTGATTCCAGCCCCAATCTTAATCATGCCAGATATCACGAAGCCCTTCGACGTGTATTGTGATGCATCCAAGATCGGTCTCGGATGTGCGCTAATGCAAGAAGTCAAAGTTATATCTTATCTATCTCGACAACTGAAACAACATGAGAAACATTACCCAACCCATGACCTCGAACTCGCAGCCGTAGTTCTAGCCCTGAAGACATGGAGGAATTACCTGATGGGAAATCGTTGTGAGATTTATTCGGATCACAAGAGCCTGAAGTATATATTCACTCAGAAGGAGCTGAATATGAGGCAGAGAAGATGGATTGAGCTAATCAAGGATTACGATCTGGACATTCACTATCACCCTGGTAAAGCCAATGTGGTAGCAGATGCCCTTAGAGGATTGCCGTGCCGCTTGAACTCCATGATTTTGAAGGAGCAACCAAGCTTGCACAAAGAGATGGAAGATTTTCGAATGGAATTAGCGAGTGAAGGATTTTTGGCTAGCATCAAACTTCAACCCACTTTGATCAACCAGATCAAAGAGGCGTAGAAAGGAAATGCTAGTATCGATGGAATCAAGCATCGTATCGATATAGGCAAAGTACCTGGATTCACCGAAGATGAAGAAGGAGTTATGTGGTACAAAGGACGCCTTTGTGTACCAGCAGATTCTGAGTTGAAAGAAGTTATTATGAAGGAAGCTCATGATACTCTTTATTCTATCCACCCCGGAGGAACGAAGATGTATCAAGATTTGAAGGAGAAATTTTGGTGGCATAAGATGAAGAGAGAAATCGGAAGCTATATCTCCAAGTGTGATATATGTCAGCGAGTCAAGGCAGGACATCAAAGACCCGCTGGATTGTTGCAACCATTGCAAATTCCAGAGTGGAAATGGGATTCTGTTGGAATGGACTTTATCACCGGATTGCCTACTTCTAGTAGGGGAAATGACTCTATCTGGGTCATAGTCGACAGATTGTCCAAAGTTGCCCATTTCCTACCCGTCAAGACCACATATCAGAGTTCGAAGCTAGCGGAGTTATACATCGCTAGAATCGTCAGTTTGCATGGAGTCCCCAAGAACATCGTATCGGATCGAGGAACTCAATTTACCTCGAGATTCTGGAAATAGGTCCAAGAAGGTTTAGGAACCTGCCTAGATTTCAGCACCGCATATCACCCTCAGACCGATGGACAGACGGAACGAGTAAATCAAATACTCGAAGATATGCTGAGAGCCTGTGTGTTAGAATATGGATCTAGATGGGAAGACTGTCTGCCGTTTGCAGAATTTTCATACAACAACAGTTATCAAGCTAGTTTCCAAATGGCCCCATTTGAATTTATGTACGGAAGGAAGTGCCGCACCCCTTTAAACTGGTCAGAAGTAGGAGAGACCCAGATTTTCGGACCTGACATCCTACGAGAGGCAGAAGAGAAAGTTCACAAGATTCGTGAGCACCTCAAGACAACCTAATCAAGACAGAAGAGTTACACCGACAAGAGACGTCGAGACCTTGCCTTCAACATAGGAGATTTTGTATATCTGAAAGTGTCGCCATTGAAAGGAATGCAGCGTTTCCAACTCAAAGGAAAGTTAGCCCCCAGATATATCGAACCCTTCAAGATTTTGAACCGTCGAGGAGAAGCATCGTATCAATTGGAACTACCCGAAGAAATGTCAGTTGTGCATAATGTGTTCCATATCTCATTACTTCGCAAGTGCCTCGAAGTTCCAGAGAAGACCGAAGTGTTCAAGAATATCGATCATCAGACCATAGAGATCAACGATGACCTGACCTATCCTGAAGTACCCATTCGTATTTTGGAGGAAGCTTTCAGAACCACCAGAACCCGAAGCATCAAGTTTCTCAAGATTCAGTGGAGCAACCACACAGAAGATGAAGCTACCTGGGAGCGCGAAGATCACATCAGGACGGAGTTTCCCGATCTCTTCAAATCCTAGGTAATCTTTTTTTTCGCCCTTTTTCAAATCTCGGGACGAGATTTTGTTTAAGGGGGGGAAGGTTTGTAAAATCCCAAAAATATTAAACTAGAATCATCAAACTCTAATCACCAAATTAGGGTTAACAAAAACTTTTCCAATTAAAAATATGAAAGCATGCATATGTGTAAGCATGACAATTTGGATTCTTTTGAATTTCCATGAATGTTTGTTTCTTTGCTTGAAAAAGGATTCTTGGGTGAAATAAACATCATCTAACCAATCCCCACACTTTTCCCAAAGACAAATAAATCAAAACAAACAAAATAAGGGAATGGTCACTTTGGCCAAATTAACTCCCATGCCTACTTTGGCTATCTCTAACTTTCAGAACTTAACAGAAACTTGTTTGGATCTTTGCACCCCTTGATAGTACTCATAACAAAGTACCAAGGCCCACTTTCTGATCATCCAAAATCATTCAAGTGCATAGTTTAAAGGACAGTTTAAAATTCAATCTTTATCATATGGGAAGATCCCACTTTTTCAAAAACCACTCAAACAAGCTAAACTTTCAAAACCCAATCATCCACAAACTCACCAGCACATGCCTAGCACACCCACCAAAAATATTTTCAAAATTCAAAACTTGAATTCATGCGGCCATTTCATCAAACACCTTCTTGATTCAAATCAAACAAAATCAAAACACTATAGTGTGCAGTGTTTTGAGGCTAACTTGTTCCCTCTCTGGACACACTAGCCTTAGTAGATCATCTAACAACCCTAACTAATCACTAGCCCCACTGTAAGCTCGCCAATGTCATCAGTGGTGAACAGGCCAAGAGCACCCATGTCACCCCAGTGTGGACAGCAGGATAGAGGAAGAACTAGCCGTGCCAACCTTGTCTGGGAGGTAGCCCATGCCTCACCGCCCCCTCTCGACCAGCCCTGCCTCGCAGACATCAACCAAAACCGCCAGGAACGCCGCGCCTGTGCCGCTGTTAACCATGCCGACCCACGCCGCAGCACACGCGCCGTTCCCACTCAACCAGACCACCTCGAGCCCTTGACGCCCGCCATCATGCTCCCCACCGTCCCAGTAGACCGCCAGACATGCCCATTTCACCGCCCGTACCCCATAGCCACAGCTCGCCGTCGAAGATGCTGCCTCTGCCTCGCAGAGCATCGAGCGTTCCCGACCATTTGCCACCGCCCCTACACTCGCATTAAAGCCATAGAGCGTCGCCAGGAGACCACCGATCGATCGACACCCTCGGCCATGCCTCTAGCTGCCCGTAGCCATGTCGCCACCGTCGCTTGCCCATCCCGTTAGTCTCGCCATCGAGCCTATAAAAGGAGGACTCCCCCGCTCGAATTCATCACACCATTCCACTCCTCTCTCACCCAGAACCACCCCACCTCAGTCCCGAAGCAAGGCGAGCAGCACATCGCCGGAATTGCGCCGGAGCAGGCCACCTCTAGAGAAGAAGGGCGCCGTCGATTTCGTCCACCCCAGGAGGAGCTGCCGGTATCAGGAGGTTCGCCGTCGTCGACTTCGTCGTTCTCCCGCAACGCCGACCTTCGCCTGAGCCCCGGTGAGCCCCCGACGACCCCCACTTTGCTGCTAGGGTTCAAGCTCGCCGGTGACTAGTTCATCGTCGACGACGACCCTCAATCGTTGATCTTACTTCTAATCCAACGCACCACGTTGCCCCGTACCACTTCGCACCCCCCGTCTCACTAACGCATGGGGACAGCCACTTAACCAGCCCGCGTGCCAATGCGTAAAGTGTGCCGCCCATTATCGCCTCGCGCAAAGACACCTGCTTGAATTTGAATTTGGATTTTTTCATTTTCATTCAAACACAGTTCTGTACCTAGTTTCAAAAATCAACCAGCTCGATTCAGTGAACCAAATAGAATGAAACCAATTTTGTTAGAAATGTCTTGAAATGCTTAATCCAAGCCCGTTGGATTCAAATCATTTGGATCTGTAGATCACCGTTGGTAAAAATAACAAGGCAGAAGCTTTTCTGCATTCAAACATTTTTCAAATTTAAACCATAATAGCTTTTGAGTTGATTCCCACTCTCAAAAAACATAATTGATCATACCTTTCAGAATATATAAAAATATATGGGTTTACTTAGACAAATAATGTTCAAGTAATAAAATAATGCCACATAGGCATTTCTAGCCACTTTAATGATTTAAAATAAAAAGGTTAAACCTTATTAAATTGTGACACCACTTTAAATCACATTCCCATGCCCTAAAATATGTGGTGATGACATGTGTCAACATGATCCCATGTTTGGTTTGGAGAATATTCAATCTTAAGTAGTTTTTCAATGAGTAGAAATTACTTTTCTAAAAATAAAATCATTAAGCCAAATGCTTTAGTCTTGTAATGTTAGTGATGATGCTAGATCATCTATAGAACCCCTTTGTTTGATGATTGAAAGTAGTTAAGTTTTGTTTGGTGATTGTGTACCTCGTATTTATTCATAGACGCTAGTACCGACCAAGGATACGAGGAGGAAGGAGGATACTACGAAGAAGAAGCCGAGGTGAACTTCAACCACTGCTCTGCACAAGGCAAGCTTATACAGATACTGATGCAAGCCTAATACTACTAGCTGATTTAGCAAGCTAACACTTGCAAGATGTTCCACTTTAGCAAGGCTTACTATGCCAACTATATGCCTTAAGCATATGTGGTTATACCCGCTTGATACCCAATCCTAGTTTTACTTGCAAGCTTTCTACTTTATTCCTTTATCAAAGCTTTTACTTAGAGTTTATTGAAGTAACTTGTAGATTCTAGGAAGATAGCTGAAGGTTGCATAAATAGCATAAAATTTAGCCTAAGCTAGATAATCTTGATGTCATCCTAAGGCATGAGATTGAACTTAGTTAGAACCCCACTAGTTTATCACCCTCATTAGTAGATGCTAGTGCTAATCATAAAACTTGATCAACTTTAGATGGGAATACCTGGTGAAAATGGTTATGAAAACATTAGAATGATGGATCATTCTATTGAGATGTTTTGACATATGTTTCTGAACACCAGATGATTTGTTGCTGAAAATGTTAAGGCATGAGCCTTAGCCCTTTTATAAAACTGATGGTTGTCTGGATGTGATACCATTCCAATTTTACCGTAAAACCACAATACGCGAAAGTTGGGTAGGGCTTGACTGGAAACTTATATACCTTAGTATTGGTTCCCTCATGGCCAAGGTCTGAGCTAAGGCTACCTTGTGAAGATTGTCCACCTGTGCGGTACCCAAGATGACAGTTGGTCATGGTTGGGAGGCAACACTCAACGGAGAGGTGCCTATACTAGGGCGTGTAATTGGAATCTTAGGATTGATTATCCGCATAATGAGTATGGTGAATTCGGGATTTGTTCCTGACGGATGTATCGAATGTTGTGGTGAAAGTGTACAATCTCTACAGAGTGTCAAACTACTCGAATAGCCGCGTCCGCGATTATGGACAGTTGGAGTGGCCATACTGTTCCCCCATTAGATGTTTTCAAAGTGACTTGTGAAATGAATTGAGAATTTGACTTGACTACAACAGAGTTGTGGCATGAGATACAAGTTCCCACTTTGGTATTATAAAATTTAACTATCTTTTCTTGCTTCTGAACTTAGTAGAGGTAAATCTAGCTTTTTGCAAAAAAAACCTAGAGCTTAGTGTCCTATTAAAAAAAACCTTCACTTGTTAGTATTAGTTTGCGAGTACTTAAAGAGTACTCATGGCTTTGTCCCTGGCTATTCCCGTGGCCAGACTATGAAGAGGAGTACCAGGATGATGGACCCCAGGAAGGTTACGACAAGTAGGATCATCTCCCATCGTCAGCATTGCATGTGACCCTGAAGATGGAGCTTCGCCCACGCTACCGTTATTATTACATATTTCCGCTGCTTGAGTTGCATTAAGAACTGGATCATGAGATCCTTATTTGTGTAAGACCTTATGTATGGTTTGTAATAGATGATGTACTGTGGTATCCAAATATGTTATGTCTCGCAAAAATGGTAATCCTGGGATTGCGATGTATGGCATAACATGCATCTGGGATTAAAAATTCGGGTGTTGACAGTTCATATCGCACCATACCTGTTCGCTAAGTGAATCTATCGTAGCCACTTGACCGATATCTAATGGTGTACAACAACCAGACCATAACTGGGTGGCGCTAGCGGAGGCGGACGATGGTGCGTTCTCGGCCAGTGAGCTTGCCGGCAAACTAGGTCACGCAGGAGAGGGTGAGGATGCTCACCTGTCTCGCAGGAGTGAGGCGAAGCTCAAGGTGTGGTCAGTTCGTCGAGGGGCGCTCTGGTTCCCGAGGAATTGCTCACCGAAGCTAGAGACGGCGTCGGGTTCCTCTGGTTGTCCGTGGAGGCGGGGTTTGAGGGCGCGCTAAGGCAAACAGAGCATGCGGTTAGATGTGTACGGTGCTGGGGATCACAGGAGCATCATTGGGAATCTTGGGCGATATGTACTTACCAGGAGGCTTGCGAGCAGAAGCGGAACCGTGGCGCTCAGATGTCGAGGTTGTCGAGGCTACGGTGCTCGTGCGGGTGTGGGGTTGGTGCTGCAAGATGCACAAGAAGATGGAGAGAAAGCTCGTGTGCTCTGGGAGGCGTGAGGTGGTCGGATGGCGCCGGAATCGACCGGAGAAGCTCGTCGGGGCAGAGGGCTCGAGATTGTAATTGGGGCAGCCTGGAGGCAGAGAGGAGGCGGTGTTTGGGGGAAATGGAAGAGGAGAGTGAGGCGTTTAAAGGCGCATGGTCGCTGGCGAGATTACTCCAGCCATCAACGCAAATTAACGAGGATTAAAATGCGGTAGAAACGGCAAGTGCGAGGGGGAACGATCGTCGCGGGTCTAGCTGTCTGAGAGAGAGAGAGAGAGAGAGAGTGTGGGGGGGGGGGTCTCTGCGTCAGTGACTGGGCGGGTGCGAGGTTGAGTGGAAAACACTTCCCTGCGGGGAGGGGAAGATGGGCTAGCTGCTGGGCCTGCTGGGCTGGGCCAGATGGGTTGGGTTTGATTCATTTTTTTACTGAATGTTTTTTCTTTTTCTATTTTGAATTTCTGTTTTGATTTTCATTCAAACAATTCAAACTCTGTTTGAATTCAAACCTCCACCAAACTTTGTGTTGATTTTAATACTGTTTATTAACATAATCTAAAATCAAATTTAGAATATTTCTTTTATTCTTTTTAGGGTATATTAATTATTAAAAAAATAGACATTTGTCTTTATTAAATAAAATTGGATATTAATAAATCCTTATGATTTTATTTAAATAATTCTTTACTCTTTTTATTAATCAATAATCTCTTATTTCAATTGTTTGGCCAAGATTTAATTTGGCTTTTTAAAATAATCCTTATTTATTTATTTCCTCCATTGCCTTATAAAATACATATCTTTTTATTTAAAGATCCAAAATTGGTGATTCCAATTTGTATAATTTTATTTAATATTTGTTTATCTTTTTAAATCCACTTTGGATTTATTTGCTCAAGATTTGGCATGGATTTTAGATAGGGCTTTATTAGCTTTGTAAATTAATTCCTTTTATCTTAATAGATTCATAAGTTTTTATTTATGACTCCAAATTGAGTGAAACCAATTTCTATGGTTTTATAATATTTCTATTTATCATTCTTGACCATTTATAAAATGTTTGTTGATAAATTTTGTATGGATCAATCCATAGGCTTAGAGATATCTTGGAAATCTCTCATTAGGGTTTTAGGGTTTTGGTTTATTTTCCAAGTTTGAATTTTCAAGATACTTTCTTTGATGAATATATTTCACTTGATTTTAATTTAGTTGGATTCAATTTTTATTCAAAGTTTGTTCAAGAAGGGTTTTGATGTTTCTATTTCAAAACAAAAAGTTTGTTTCCACTCTAATTTTCAACAATTGTTTATTTTGTTCAATTATTTTTCACATTTCAAAATTTGTAAAATTTTGGGATGTGACATTTAGGGTCGGATGAAAGATTGTATAGTGTATCCACATAATTGTGGATCTCCGAAGCAAACCTTTCAGCCTTATATGTCTACTTACCTCTGGACATTTTTGCTTGGATAAGTTTGACCTTGCGAAGCATCACGAAAGACGATCGCCTTTAAATTTTATACATCTTTAGGTCTTACTTAGCTTAGGAAAAATTTAATGATCTTTATGAAACTTCTAAGAAGATCTGAGTAATTATGTTAACCAGATACCAGCTGCGGACAAAACACCAACTGTGGATCAGAACACCGATTATGGATTAAGTACTAGCTGCAGAAATCTACCAGCTGCGAATCATCCTAGGGTGTATGTATTACCCTATTATTTCTATCATACTCATGGCATTCTCTCTAAATTGTCAGAATTTGAATACCATTTTGGGTTCCAAAACTTCTTTGCACTTATTCATGATACTTCCATGAACTTGTATAATTACTCCATTGACTTCTTAGGAAAATTACCTATTTAGTGTGAACTTTAATTCATCACTTCTTGTTGCGGACTAATGATGATCTAAACTTGATCCATCCTCCAAATGGTGTGAATACATCTTATATCATGCTTCATCCTTCAAGTCAGTCTTCCTTATGATCTTCGAAACTCGTCACTCCCTTACATGAATTCTGGTTTCTATCTAGGTCTATAACATCAAGTAATAACTGGGTGTTACATCATGCATTTGCACACCTAATTAAACTTCATGTAAAGATCTAGTCAATCAAGAAGATCCAATAAGATCCAAAAGTGGATAAACAACAAAACATATACCATGTATTACACATAGGTTTTAAATAATTTACAAAGGTACTAGATGTTCCAACGGTTTGCTCCATACCTATTTACACAACTAACTTACAAGAACTTCCTGGTCTTGTGGATATATCCTCACTTATTTCAGCAAACCCTTCAAACTACAATACGCATTACCCTCTATATACATTATTCAAGCCCTCCTCCCTTGGGATGTCGTTCCTTTCTTACTTTCATCTTCCTCTAGTTCTTCCTGGAGTTCCGTCCATGATGATGTGAAGTCCTACGACTGCCTTCTGGAGCATAAGAGAATCCAGGAGGTGTGTATTCTTGATTAGAAGTACTGAGACTAAGATTAGTCATTGAAAAATGACTAGAGTTGGTGTAATCTTCCACCGAATATTCCGGGTTTTCTGGCAACGCTTCCTCATAGTAAGTTGGTTCCTTAGCTTTTTCTTGGATCCAGTCATATATATTGGTGTAGTAGCTATCTGAATACTCTTCTAAGTTGATGGGATTAGTATTACCCCCATATGGTCCATAAGGCTCTCTATGGTTATAGTTGATTTCTTCTTCAATACGTGTATCACAAGGTATAGGATTTCCTATGGTTCTACCTTGAGATTCTTTTTCCCATCCATACTTGTTGGGCTCAGGATTATTTGGAATCACTTTATTCCATTCCTATTGTTCGGAGTCATATTTGGTCCATAAGTCTTAAGGTGGCTTGAAGTCATTTTGTTAATAGGCATAATTTTTTGAGTTTGGGTCATCAAACTCAGTTTCCTCAAACACTTCTCCTGAAGTTATGTATTTAGGATGCCTAGCTTCTTTATCTAGCTTCTTCCTATGAGCCATTGCTTTATCAGGATTAGTAAAATCCTCAATGACCGTATCCAGCTCCTGAACTAAGACTTGGTGAGTGTTATGATAAGTGTTTAGCAAGGACCAATAACGATCCATATACTCTATAGCTAGAGTAGGTTTATCTTGGACTAGGGTAGAGTGATCTAACTCATGCTCTGATTTGGAGGTTTCATGTGGTATAATGGCGTGAGTACTACCTTATAGAGATTGGGATTTTTTCTCTCGGATCATGGTTATGGCTGCTGCTACGGCAATCTGATATGCAGATGCCATGCACCTTGCCTCTCCTGATGTCATTTCTCCCTTAAGTCCCAACTTCTTTGGTAACATGATCATGACATGGTATTTAGCTAATACCTACCCATCATAGTAACTGTAAATCTTGACCAAAAGTCTTGATTCACATTCCAAACTCCATAGAAGTTGTTGGAGATTGTCTGTCCAATCCCCTCCGTAGTCATCCAATGTCATGTTCATCACTTGAACATTCTGGGGTGGATATCGAGGTGCCATGTGGAACTGTAGATAAGAAATTATCATCAGCCACATAGAGTTAAAACTCTTGGGTAATAATCGGGATTTCAATCATAATAAAGGGTTATCGCACTAGTAACATAACAGGATTATTCTCAAGTGAATATCCCTCATATCACTAGAGAACTCTTTATTATTGCTAGGGTGTGTCCTACAGGTTCTACCCAATTACTAGGTTTCCAACCTATGGTCAAAGCATATGCTCTGATACCAACTGCGGTGACCCAGCATACCACTTCATGATGTAGTACACTATAGTCGTTGACATAACACCAATGGAACACTGTTCACTAGTATTACATCCCTCAGAATGGCACAACAGAAACACAGCGGGTCCAATACATGGCTAAAGGTTACAACTCGCTCTTTACACAAGATCCAGAGAACACTCTAGGTTAAAGAGAGAGAGAAAGAACTTCTTACGGAGAAGTATCAAAGATAAATAACGCAATAACTATTATAGTATTAAAACTAGTATTTTAACTAAAGGGTTGGCATTGCTGCTATTGCAATGCACTACAGAAATAGGTTCTTTGGCTAGAGATTATATCATATCTATTCAGTAACTTCATCTTCACTTGAGTTTCTGTATATGTTGACTTCCTTTACTTCATTGAAAGGCTTTAGCTTTGCATGATGAGTCCTGGAGCATAACTTGATGTGGTTGTTGTCTATTCCGGCTTCAGAATCTAGCAAGGGTTAAGAAGATACTTTGAGTACGAGCGTACTCAGCAAATTCACTAGAAAAGGAGTGTTTGATGCACTATAACTACAGCCACAGACCATAGGTCGTAGGCAATGCAAGTTTTTATAAACATTTCTTCAAAGGTTGCTTTTATTCTGAAAAGCTGTGTCCATCAGCCTTCACGGGTTTACTAGAACTTTCATGGAGTTCATTTCCCGCCGCGTTCGCAGCTCCTTCCCGGAACAGGGAGTAACAAGTTACAGTTCTTACACTCTGCAGAGGTGCGTTACTTTACCCATGAGAGATCAACTCTTTGTTGCACAACCGGGCAGCTTATTCCCGTCCACAATTCCATGATGTGGGGCCCAGAAGATGATCCAAGCCAATCACTGCCCCCTTCGCGACATCGCATGCCTCCTTGGTGTACACCATGCCCACATAATGAATTACGACAATGGTTTGTACAAACCGTTAGATGCCAGAACTATCATGGGACGATGAGGATATGCTGCATATCCTCTACAAATTACCAATTAATATGCACGCTTCGAGGATAACATCCACGACCTGTACATCAGGCTTCATGCAAGAGGAAGAAGATACAGCTGACTTATCCGTCTTATTCCAAATATCATGGTCAATGCGTAATATACGGCGCAAGAATCACTGGCGACATTGGTTGTTAAGTCCTAGGTGATATAGTTCTGAACAGTGGTATTCCAACTGTCAGATTTAATAGATTAGCTGATCACCCTGGATCAGTAACCAATATTTCACATTATTATTGAAAATAGTGTTTTCTAACCTTTTTCAAATGCAGGTGATGACAACACTGGATTTGTAAAATACTTTATAGAAAATAAACAAAGGACATGAGCAAGTGTGAACTTGCCTTTTGTGATTGCAAGATTATGCACTCACGGTCTTCGAGTCAGTATAAGATCCAAAATCTGAAATCAGCATCATTGGTCCAGTAAGTACTAATGTTTAAAGAAGAAATATGCTTTTACGCATAAATAATGTGATGCACGTTCTAAACGCAAATCCCGAAAATACTGTTGTCCTCTGGTTTGGATTCTGGAAATGGTTACTTTGGAATGTGTGGTACTTTTAGTTAAGTTTCACATTTGTGCTTTTATTAGATCTTACAAGTGTGTGTGAGAAACACATATTTATGTAGCAATAAAATATAAACCTATGAAATGTTAGTCAAGATTGCTTATACAAGAGTTCTTTTTTGAAGTGGCAACATGGATAACCTTCGAAGAAAAGGTTTCTCTTCTAAGGTCTAAATAAGCTTTGTGGTTAGTTAGTGGTGGTTGATGTTATTCGTTTGCTCAAATAGTTTGGCTTGAGTTGCTTTATAACTTTACTACTTCAGACCAAAGTTAACTATAAAACATATAGTAATGTCATTGTATTATATTTTGATTCTTCGTGACTAAAATTAACTTTACAATATAGATAGTTTTGAAGGTTTAATATTTATAACATTTGTGTCTTGTGTATCTGGAATTTTTCCTTTAGGTTACTTAATAGAAGTGATTCTTTTACTTAGTGTAGTGGTTTCTTGATTTTATAATGGAGTAGTATCATTTATCATTTATAAAGGAGTGGTTGGGGTGTATAAACCAAAATATAATATTACTTAACTACTTTTGAACTTTTATAGTGTTGTGGTAGTTTTTGTAATTTGGTGGTTAACATGGTTTAGAAAAGGTTTGGTGTATTCATAAGTTGTTCTTTAAGGTTTTTTATTATAAGTGGGAATCTTTTTAGAATATGATCTTCATTTAAGGTTGAAGATAATTTAATAAAAAGGTATTTATAATGTTTTAAATTATTATGGCTTCATATTATTAATATTTAAGACTAATACTATTTATTATATTTAATTTACTCATTTTAGAAATATTAACAGATTTTATTTATCCTTATATGAATTATTAATGAAGTAAATAAGTTTAAATTTGAGTTATTAAAGTATTTGAATTTTTTTATTCATCTCAAAAGTGGAATTATATATTTTTCATATGTAAATATTATTTTTGTGATCATTTTGGTATATTACATTTATTTTTCTAATTTAAAAATAATAAGATATGAATTTTTACAATTCATATTACTTTATAATTACTTAATAAATAATAAATATTTACTTAAGTGAAATAATAATACATGATTATAGTTTTAAATTATAATTCTTATTTTTCTAAGATTTTTTGTATTCTATTTATATTTTTAATATTTACCACTTTTCAAAATGAATTATCAAAGTATTATTACTTATAAAACCTTTATTAAATAATACTTATTTAAATAATCATCATAATAATATTTGATAATAGTTTTAAGTTATAGATTTTATTTTTCTGAAAATTTTCATATATTATATATGTTTTTCTGAATTGTAAATCAAAAGTTATCAATTAAACAAGATTTAATCATTTATTTGATTTTTGGAATATTAATCATTACATTTATAACATTTTATCTATTTCTTTAAATAGGAAATACTTTTTACACCGTACCTAAAGCTAGCTTCAGTGGGCCATTGTCTACCTCAGCTCTCAGGTTAAAGAAATTGCATTTGTTACCGATTGGTTAGCTACCCCCGGTCAATGACATATGGCCCTAGGCCATGTCATCAGCCACGCGAAGAAAGACTAGTCAAATGAGCTGACGTGGTTCGATCCTGAGGTGAGCATGATGTAACGATGGCATCAGCACCACCACCGCCGCCAGTGGTTGGTCGCCGGCGACGATCTACTGTGCCCTAGCAAGCGAAATAAGCCTAGTTCGAATCAGTGCACCATGCTGAGTCCTAAAGAGGCGGCGCCGCTCGGAAATGGTCATCGGAGCCTTAGCTCCGACGAGCTCCGACGGTGGTCGACGGTGGCACAAGATGAAACGGCGATTTACAACCTGATCAGGCGATTGAAGGTTACTGGAAGGTTCAGGAACTCACCCTGATGATGATAGAGAGGTCGGCAAGGACAGGCGCGGTCGGAGGCGAGCTCTCTGACATGATTTCTGACGAACTGCCGTGAAGAGGAACGGCCAAAATCGTCCACTCCAGTTCTCCCCTTGATGCAGGATTTCTCTAAGAGGATCTACGGAGGACGGCCCTCCTCCTTGGCTGCTCGGAAGGGTGTGGGGAGATGTGGTTCGACGGCGAGGGGTGGCTCCGGTGAGCTAGGTTTTCGGTCTCATTCGCATCTGAGAGGATAAGGAGGAATTGGAGATAGGGATTGAGGCAGGGCGTCGTGGTGGCCTTCTTATCCCTCTCTGGAACAACGGCGAGCATCTTGGCGCATGGCTGACGACGACGACGGCATCGGGCGGCGGCGAGCTCCTCCAGCGAGTTGCCTATGTGTGTGACGATGACGATGACGTATTTTTTGCAGATAACCCCCTAGCAATTCTTTCTGCTCAACCCGCGGTTCTTACCTGACCCCACTTGTCAGTCACAGATGGAAACGAGCTGGGCTGGTTGCTGGGCTATTGTGGGATGCACAGGGGCGTTAGGTAAGCAGGTAGAGTTGGGTTGCGGCCAGGTAATGTTTTTATTTGTTTTACCCTTTTCTATTTTCTGTTTTCCTATTCACATTTGAATTTGATTTATATTTTGAACCTTTCTTTGTATGATTTATTTGCTAGATATTTGCAACAATACTAAAATATATTTGGTATCCTTTGTGAACTTTTATTATATCATCTTTTTGTTTTTCTTTTATTTACTCAATATGAACCCCTTTTTAATAGTTTGTAGAAACTTTTATTATTATTTTTCTCTCCTATTTAAGTTAGGGATTTCTTGAATGATATATTCTTATTTGCTTATAAACTTAACTCTAGTTGGCTCATAGTTTGAATAGAAAATTTTATATGTATAATGATCCTATATCATTATTTGATGCATGAACTATAAAAGACATTGATATGGTTATTACTACTCCCATTAATTTGGAAAATGGAAATGTATATATTCTAATGTGACAAATAAAGAAATTTAAGGTTTTGAATTATGACTATTTACCCTAGGTTTTAGGGTTTTTAATATACTTAGATTCCTTTTTGGATATGAGTAAAGAATTAATAACTAAGCATATTGTCTTCTGTTTGTGATATTTGATGACATCACCTTTCATAAAATAAGGTTATAATTAGAATGTTTTATAGAAAGGAATTGATGAAGATATACTTAAGCACATATAGTGATGATGGATGGAATTAACAGAGATGTGCTTATGTTATTTGTTTTATGGAAATGTTCCTATCAAGTGATATAGTTATAAGATGAGGAATTCTTAATATGAAATGGATATTATACTTGGTTTTAAGATTTAGAGTTGATTGTTTACCAAGAATTACTATCTTCCATAATTCATAAATCTAGACTTCTTATTAAGGAATTCCTTTCCTAGATATACTACCCTTTTCTATCTATCATCATGATTAACATGATGAGTTTTAATTCATAGAAATATGCTCATTCACTAATTAACCTTCTAAACTTATGGATGAATTTAATGAGTTTGATATTAAAGTATTTCACAGTTTTCTCATATCCTTGCTTGGTTGTATCTACTACTCTACTGTTGATAGCCTTCCATCCAACAAGTAGTTCCTTCAAACTCTACTCATAATCTTCCTTAATCATTCATCACTAATGTATCTCTAATAGGTGTATGCATCCAACTACCTTTCTCTAAAGTTGACTAACCTTTAAGATGACTAACACCACTTCTAAAACTATATGCTACACTAGCTTTAATTGAATAGTATCATTCTATATTCACTTTACTCCAACCCTAAATTATATTTATGTGGCTTGCAATGACTACTCTAGGGTAACTTATATCTTCTAAGGTTCCCATCATGATCTAGCCACCAGTATTACTTATACTAAATATAAGCATTCAACATTGGTGGCTAAGGCATCACCACTATAATCCTTTAATCATTTATTGCTTATGTTCTTAGTTGGCTAAGCAAGACTATCAATCCTACTTTTCCATTATCTTGAAATTATCTTTTTAGTAACTCATATTGGATTAAGGTTATTAATGGATTATGCCCTCTTAAAAGATTTAAGTAGATGTTAAGATAAGATCAATAAATAGTAGATCAAGGATTGATAGTTAAAGAATTTGTGAATCAATGGGGAATTACCCAACATTGATGAACAACTTATATTAAGATAAGTTCCATAAAGATTAATATAGAAAGAAAGATATATAGTGGATGATCCTGACTTAGTCTCTTTCCAACTCCAACTCATTAAAGAGTTTAATATTAAGTATTACTATGATACTCATAGTAAGAATAGATAAGAATAAGATAGGTCAGCATAAATTATTGCATTTTTATTATTTTAGTGGTAATATTAACTTAGCATTCATAGGTTGATATGATGAATAGTATGATATGATCCCTTAAGGATCATATATGAATCATTTAAGCAATGTATTATAAGTGACATTTTATTATATCTGGTCTACCCTTGGACCAAATCATATTTAACCAAATAAGGTTTTAGTAAAGGTCATATTGAAACTTATCGCAGTTAACTTCTTGATCTACTTCAATTCCATCAAGTTAAGAGAAGCTTCAATCAATTTGACAAGTTCTGTTTTAAAAGCGCAAAAATTATTCGGATTTTCTATGCATGAATGCAATGCACACATATGGGTTCATATTATTCCTAAGCTCTAATGCTGGGATGTTACACCACCAGAATTCCCTTCCTGTGTGCGACTTTGGGTTTGATGCCCTGGAATATTCCCTTTACTTACCCCTTTGCCTAGTTTATCCCCAAACTACCCCTTGTTTAGTGGCTGGACTATAAATAGAGCCCCCACCCCTCATGTATCCCTCAGACATAGATGATAGACTAAAGACAACCCCCTTTGTGGAATCTCTAGTTTTGCCTCATCCCCTTACAAGGGGACCGACTATCGTCACCAACCTCTATTGGACTTTGCATCACGCATCCATCGTTGAACAAGGCCTTGGAGTTGGTGTCTCGTCTCCAAGTTTTCAAGACCCTCCCCAAGGTGTCCTTACCTATCCAATGTGGATTTGAGGGAGCACGTTGACCGATCTTTCCTTGCGAGGATTCAATCAGACCAGTGGCCGCCGTTCGGGAGCAATCAGCCTTCTATCGTGTGAGTTTTGTGTGTGTTCATCGTGTTCTTCACGAGGTGTGTGTTCGCTTCTTCTACCTTATCCCTTTCCCCTCGCTTTCCCATCGATTTGACCATGATATCCGTGAAGATCCGGCCTCCGAAGAGGTTAACCGCTATAATCTGGTATCAGCAGCTTTTGGTTGCCAAGGATTCCGCATCGATTTGGTCTTTTCCCCATAAATTCGAAAATTCCACCAAAAATAGCCCCAATTCGTGTTTTGGATCGATCTGTGATTTGAGTATGTTTTGGTAGGTTTTGATCCATGTATTACATGCTAAAATTGTTGATCTACCTTCCCATGCGTTCCCATGGCCTAATTCCATCGTTTGCCCCTCCGATCTAAAGTTTTCCATCGAGTTTTTTCATAGAAAGTCGAGTTTTTGCGTTCCAGAACTCGTTCCGGTGCCAGATCCGGCAAACCGGAGTAGACGCCGAAATTTACGGTCAGATTTCCGGGCGGCCCTACCCATCGCGAATTTTGGCGCCAATTCCGGTCCCGCCATTTGGCCTGTGATTACCAATTCAAGATTTGAGCATAACTTTTGCGTTTGAACTAGGATTTTGGTGTTCTTTAGCTAGTTTCTAAGAGGAGAAGGATCTCTACATCATCATCCATGTTGTTCATACTATATACTCCATACAAAATCCATGAACAAGGAATAATCCAACAATAAAGGGTGAAGATCATTGACGAAAGGTATAAACATTCCGCGACTTTTCCCCACTTGCATTCCTTTGTGAACCCCACTATCTTTGCGACCAACAAACACCTATTGAGACTAGTTCCTATTATGATTGCTTGGGATATGCACATTTTATACCATGTAGAATTCCGAGCAAACGTTATGAGCGCTATCTCATATAGTTATCTTGTATAGTTGTTGCACAAGGAAGAGGCAAGTGAAAAGAAAAACAAAGAATGAAAGAAATAAAAAGATAAAAATATAGGAAAAGAAAAAGAAAAGAAAAGAAAGAAATATAAAAGTGCCTCATAGAATAGGAAGCGCAAGCTCGATGAACATCATATAGGTGGTACTTTTTGTGCATATCTTGTACCCACTAGTTTTGTTGCAATCAAACTAGCGTCTCTCCTTGCACTTGTGCGACACGAGCTTATAGTCTTTGCTAGGTATTCATTTGGTTCTTAGCTCACTTTCTCCATCGCAAAAGTCCCATTTATCCCACCGTGGTGTGTTTCCTTGTACATATTTTCTATCTTGTGGATTTACATGTTTTTCTTTGTGATCATTGTGGTTGTTTACTTGCCATTACAATATCTTGATTTCGGGTTGGTTCTTGACATACCACTTTCCATACCTATCCACCATAATATGTGTGTATGTATGTTTTTAGTAGTTAGTTGGTTTTGGTGTTTCGCGTGAACTTCACTTTGCTTGGTTTATTGCTCTCAACTGTGGCCACTTGCACGATACGATCTTCCAAGGTAAAGTAAGGTTTGACGTTGCATGTCCAACACCCACTACCACTTCCATATACAACACTTGGTATTGTGAATCATGTATAGGGACTCTAGAATCGAGGATGATTTCTATAAAGAATCCATGATGATCTACCATACCTATGTCTCCACAAGCATGGATAACACGATGGAGAACTACACCAACAATGGCTCCACATGCTTGGGTGACATGGAGTGCTACAACAACAACGAATCCCAAGCATGGACAACTTCAAGAACGATAACGACAAGCTCATCAAGTCGCACCGGCCAAGACGGAGCCTCCACCTCGAGTGTGCCAAGGTCCACCATCAAATGGACAAGTTCAAGTGCGACCTCCACAACTTCAAGAAGAACATGGACAACAACTTCGACAAAACCATGAGCATGGTCACCAAGAGTAATGATGCTTTGTGCTCATTAGAACAACTTACAAAGAAGAGTGCCAAGGACAAGGTTAATCGTTGCGAGCGTCATGTGGGAGACGAAGTGCGCCACCTACATCAACCATCGGCAAGGCATGCCAATGAACTCCGTCGACACCATCTCAAGGAACCTTGAACGACTAGTGCCACCACCACAATGGCACCAAGAGCAAGCTTTCATCCATGCCATCAAGCATAAAAGCCTACGCTTGACTTCCAGGACCTCGTGACCGAGGAAAATGATGACCTCTACTTCGCCAAGTTGGTTGAGTATGGTAATAGGATTTCTACACTCCAATATGGAGGAAGCCAAGGCCATATATGTGATGAAGTCGATCCGAGCACCTCTCTCGACAAAAACATGATCCGACTTCCACCACTACTACAAGATGGACACAAGATAGTCGAGCATTGGATTTTACCTTTGACCATGGAGGTGAGCAATGATGACCATCTTTGGCATCCAACTTTGGAGATGACAAGGTCAAGAATAGTGATCATGGGATTTTCCCTTCACCAAAGGAGGCGCATGGAGTTAAGGAAACCGAGCCTATCCCTATATGCTTGAGTGATGATGTGGTACCAATCCCACGTGAGTATGAGAGCCACTTAGACCACTTGAGTGCGAACAAGAGTGAGATGAGTGACTCCACCTTATGTGAGATTGGGTGCTTCCACTTTGAGGGCATGAGTGATACACCGAGTGAGTTGAGTGTGGTAGTTGATAGGTCAAATGAGACCATTTCGACTTCTAACGACTTACCCTCTACCTCTAGTGTGTTCCCTTATGTTGTGATAGGTTCCATGGATGAAGACGCCCCACACCATGAAGCAATGGTGCCTCGAATGGAGAATATGTACATGGTGGACGAAGATGATGCTACGCCATGGCTACATCAATAAGACGAAGTCGTCCACAAGGAGGGCACTACTACCACAACACCCACTTCATATGAGAGGTATGGAAAAGGTAAAAATAAGGGTGTTGATGATGCCATGATCCCACTAGTGGACATGATGAATCGTGAGGATATGCATGCTATGGATGATACTTGTGACATTACATATGCTTCATTCATATTCCCATGTGATACTTTGCCTTTGCATAATATTGATCATGTGGAATTGTTTGATTGTGATACAATTTCCATACACATGCCATGCTATACATCTTTTGTGTATCGTCCAATTGCTTC
Organism: Avena insularis; assembly: GCA_023614405.1. Taxonomy (NCBI): domain Eukaryota; kingdom Viridiplantae; phylum Streptophyta; class Magnoliopsida; order Poales; family Poaceae; genus Avena; species Avena insularis. The sequence goes on along the minus strand of CM042689.1, from coordinate 227,150,249 downwards.
GGACTTGCATTTCATGCTAGTCATTCAATTTCTCATGTTGCTTGCAATAAGATGAATGCTTGCTATTTCACTTCTTTTGCTTGCAACAATATTGATCATATGCGTTATAATGAGAGGGCCCCCCATAGATTTCTCAATTTTTGGAGATTTTGATTATTTCCATGATAAGAATGTTCCCCACTTGCATACTCACCATGCATCTATTTCATACTTGATTGACATTAATAGTGATGTGCACAAGAAGAGATACATCATGATGGATGATGTGTATCTCTACCATGCACACACGTTCTTCCTTTTGTGTATGATGTGTGTAGGTACCCACACTATCATGTCAACCTCGATTGAGCACGAGTTGGCAAAAATAGCTATTGAGAGCATCCCACAAGTGAGTTCAAGATCGAACCCAGTTTTGATATCTTTTGCATGCTTTGCATCTTTCATGTTGACAAATTGCTCTTTCCCATGGTTTGATTGCAAGCATGTTGATGGTATTATTTCACCTTGTGACATTAATGTTTCTTTGCTATTGGATATTGCTGCTGTGTATATTGCAACAAGAATGTTGAACAATTTCTCTTCTCGATGTTTTTTGTGCAATCATAATGCCATTAGGAGCATGTATTGTCATGAGAGCTTCCAAGTATCTCGTATATTTGTTGCAACAAACATAAGGAACACTTTCTCTTTCACTTGGTTTTTTTGCAAACACGTTACATTGGCTTCCACTTGGGATACTCATATTCCCATGGTATTTTCTTTTGATGATTTGTGTGATACATCCAACATGTCGAACAATTTCTCTTTCCAATGGTTGGTTTGCACACATAATGATGTAGTTTTGGATATTCTTCCACTTGTGTTTTGCCGAATTCTCCTAGATTTGCATCAAAGATGTTGATCAATAGTTTAGTGAATTGCTTTGATTGCCACACTAAGATGTTATATGGAGTTTTTGAGTTCCCACATTTGGATGATGTTCAAACAATTTCCATGCACATTGACCTTGCATATGCACCCCATTTGCTATCATTTTGTGATAATAGTGTCGTGAACAAGAATGGACATGCCACAAATGACATGCTCCTCTATCACGCATGAAAATACTTTTCTTGGTATTTGTTGTGTGAAGGTATAAATGCTTACACGTCACCCTATACCAACCATGTGTTGACAAGAAGAACTGAAGAGATTTACCTATGGCTACCCTTCATTGAGATATCTCTACAAGCTAAGGTGACTTTGTGATAATCTTCATGAATTGTCTACACTTTGAGTGTTGCTTCGCTTTTGTTGTGAGCTTTGTAGGCTTCATGGAAGGTTAAGGAACATTAAAGTGTTGTCAAGTCAATCTTCCCGATGACGACTATATGGTGAACCCTAGGATCCAGAAGGTCTCTCGACCTCTTCTAATTTGTAATGAGCATGTAGAGTCGAGGACGACTATTTTTGAACGGCGGGGGGGGGGGGCAGGTGATGTAGCCTGACCTACGGTCGTTGCCACATCAAGGTCTCCAACATATGCCAAGTCATCATGAACTCCAAAGGTGAATCCTATCCTCTTTGAGATCCCACTTCCTACCCTTTTGAATGGTATACTACTTCATACTCCGTCCTATGACCATGATACGTTCACACCGACAAATAAGGAGACAAGGGAGGAACCCTGAGGACTCACGCCCGACAATACAGAGGATTGGAAGAGGAGGCGGAAGAATCTCCAGTTGGATCCGACGACAGGACCGGCGGACCGAATCGACCGCCAGAATCTCCGGCGACAGCCTTGGCGAACCGAGCTCACCGCCGGAATCCCCGGCGCCAGGACCGGTGGACCGGACCCACCACCAGAACACACTTCTATATGCCTTTCCAGTGGGCGACCGGAATATCCGGCGACGACCGGAAATATCGGTGCCAGATCCGGCACCGCCAGACCTACCGCTGGAATTCCCTGCATGCGCGCGTGTAACATCCCAAATTTCATGATTTGTAAAAGCATGCATTGCATTCATATCATCATATCATCTAGAGCTTGCACAAAAAAATTCAAAGTTTGAAACTAAATAAAAATAATTTATGCCCATTTTATAAATCATAGGAGCCATGGATTTATTTTTATTTTCAAAGGACCAAAGTGATTTTGAGTGGACAAGTGTGTTTGTCACGCTTTTGAGTGCAAGTTTCACAGTGCAAAAAATTTGGAAAAGATTTTAATTCAAATATATTTGCAAAAGGGTTTGAAAACCAGGCCTAAAATTCAAAATAGAAAAAGAAAAGGCTAAAGAAAAAATCAAACACTGCACTGCCTTTTTAGCCCAGCGCCAGAACCGGCCAGCCAGCCCACCTAGGGTTCTTTCCCTCTGCCCCCTCTCTCACCCGCGTGAGCCCTACCCCGCAGCCGCTAACACTGGGCCATGTGCCACATCAGCATCGTCTCCCCCAAACCTTGCGTGCAGACGTCGTCGCCGCCTGTTTCCTCCCCCATCACTGCCGCGAATGAAGCCACTTAAATCCCATTGATTCGCCACGTGATTTCCGCCCCTGCTCTGGCTACTTAAGCACCACCTCACCACGGCCATTTCCCCTCACTCGCCACCCCCTAATCGCCGCCAGGCTGCTCACAATTGAACTCACACCGCCGCTGCCCGAGCACCTCCGGCGAACGATTCTGGTGAGCACCGTCCACTCTGTGTCTGCTGATTCATGCTATCGTGCTACCCTTGTTCTTGCTCTTCTTCTCATGCCCTCTGTTTATCTGCTTATGACCCAGAACGTCGACTCCGTCAACCACCACAAACGCCTGAAGTTTCGTCCAACTCCGGCGAGTAATTCCGTCCAGGTTCGCACGCCCCTTGGCCTTTGGTTCAAACCAACTTGAGCGCCTTGTTATTGTGCATGTATTGATGCCTTTGGTTTGCTCTAGGGTGTCCCAGGTCATCGCCTCCGTCCCCGTTTGCAAAAGCCCAACGCTTCCCGCAACTCCGACAAGTTTCCATGGCCACACAGCACGCCCCCGCCCAAGCCAGCGACACCTTGAGCATCCTCGCATCCGTGCGATGCTGGTAAGCTACTACACTAACCCTAGCCCCCTTTGGAATCGCTAGAGCATCACCAGTAGACGCGCAACCACCGCTAGTAGCCATTTGCGTTGCCCCTCTTTGATCGCTTGATCTGGCACCGTTAGATCTAGATCCTAAGGTGTAGATTAGATCACTAATCGAAGGGGTATCAGTGGATCTGGCCCCTACGATCTGATTTAAATCCTACGGCTCGCGTTGATCGATCCGCGCGAAGTGGTACGGGCCAATCAGACACGGCCAAATGTCTGTGTTCTGTTTAAATAAAATCCAGAAAAGGTTTTTGAATGTTTAAACTTGTAAAATTCATATCTTTTGATCTGTTTATCCAAAATTGCAAATAATATACCATTGGATTTAGAATAATAAACTACATTACTGTGTGCTTGAATTTGTATTTTTCTTCTGGAAAAATAGGATGATTTGCAGAACACATTATATGCTTATTTTGACTATATAAATTTTTTATAAATGTGTTTTGAGGCAAATTTGAGTTTGTTTAGACTTTAGATGGATTACTTTGTGTTCATTACTGTTTGGGTTATTTTTTTAGTGTATAAAATCATCCCATTGCATTTACATGCATTCATATATATTTTTGCTTGAATATTTGAATGTGAATTTGGTGCTATGATTTTATATGTAGATTTTGGTGCTAGTGGTGATTGTGATTGTGAGGATTGTTGCTACTGTCCCAACTACAAAGGCAAGTGGTGCTTCATATATTTTGTCCTATTATTTTGACTATGCATTAGTGTTATTTTGAATAGGACTTGCATGGAATTTTTCTCTAAGTATATATATGTTATTCCTTGGGAAATCCTAGTAGTTGTAGTCTTACTAATATTTTCTCTAAGTTAAGAAACTTGTTATGTATTCATTATTAGCCTAGCTAGTAGAAAACAAGGGTGCAATATTCATGCTATGGAATTTTCCGAAGTCTATGACTTGTGTTTTGATTAATAAAACAACTATATGAATGAATCACCTGGGTTGAATGGTATGTTGGTTTATGTTGAGTGGTTACACAAGGCCCATGTCTATGGTTTACCTTGTGTATCTCACTTGTGGAAAGCCACCCAGGAACAAAGGGATTTGAGATGTTTAGTGTTGAGAAGCTTCTAGTGCAACCACATGGCATATGGGCTCTTCCTTAACCACATAGGTTGCAAGAACTTAGCAAGATGGACAGTTGGTGGTAGGGTAATAGGATGGAACGTGTCCATAGAGTTCTAAGGGAATGCTTCTGAAAGGTCTCGTCTCGATGCATGTCGAGTCTTGTGGGGAAAGTGCACCACCTCTAAAGAGGGAAAACCAAAGTACTTAGCCGTGTCCTCGGCAACGGACAATTTGAGCATCAAAGACTTTGAAGCTATCAAGGATCTCATCATCCCAATTTCTAAGCTAAAAACTTGTGGTTGAACAAGGTTAAAGGTTCACCAAAGTCTATTGGTGGTTCCTTGGGTGTTTTTGACAAACAAAAAAAACTTAGTGTTTTTCAACTGATAAGAAAAACCTATTTTGAGCAAAGCAAGCCTAAGCTACACTTAGCCAAATTCATATAGATGTTAGGTACTACTATTCTACTATGGTATCACTTGCCAATAAAATTTCAAATGTATTGACCCACTGTGGCTATAACTTATGATGTTGCAGGTTACTCTGATGGAGATTAGGGTTATGAGTCTACACCTTTACCTTTAAAAGGTGGGGTCTTACAGATGGTATCATAGCACTGTGTTGACTATAGGATTATGACCCTAAGTTGGATTAGACTGAGGAACCCACTAGGATGAAAAATGCCACTCTTTGCAAAATTCCACACTTGTCTTTTTCTTCTCATAAACCTCTTCTAATCTTCTTTCTCATCTCTATTTGTAGATGGCCACCATCAATGAATCCGTCAAGAAGGGACCACTCATGACCATGACTTTAGAATGTGAGACTAAGTTTCCCAAAGCACTCAAAAACCTTATGGTTAGCTTGGGGATACATGTTGAAGCCATGTACAAAGGATTTCCAGTGATGGATGAAGGAGAAAAATATTGGTGGGTGCAACTCCACTTATACAAAACAAGGGAGACAACCACAAAGAGTCGGGATTCTGCATGGTCAGGAACTCAGAAATGTATATGGCATTCTTTGACTCTGCAAGAAATGCAGCTTGGAATGCTATCAAGGAGCTTGGTGAAAGACTCAAGTGTAGAATGCTCAACACTGAAAATGACCTTAGAGAAGACAATAAGTATACCCAAGACTTAGAGACCGCCATAAAACGTCTAAGGGAAGATATCATAGACTTAGCATATGAGTGAGAATTGGGACGTATTTCAGTAGTTGGAACAACACACTTGTTGTTTTCTCGCAAAAATTTGTCTAACTTATGTTTGAACCTTAGTGTTTGTGGTGGATTTTTGTATGCCATGACTTGTAAGTTTTATTGTTGAATGTATGCTTGAATTTTGTTTCACTATCTTGTGTTTTTCTCTCTACTTGTATTGTTTCTAATTTTTGTCTATCTTATGCAATAGATGCCTAGCCTTGTTATCATCACTAGCGAGGAGTTCAAGGGAAATCGTTTCGGTTCTCGTCTTGTGGAGCTCACTAGTGCTCTCAATCTCCCACTCCCTAGTATTAAGGCACTTCATCTCACCAAGTTTGAGAGGAAGGATCTTTGGGACTTTAGAGTCTCACAGCCGGGACACCAGACGGAGCCACTCATGGAGGAGATTACCTTCAAGTTGATGCATGATGACAAGGAGAAGGGACTAGACGTAGTCATGCAGGAGCTACCTGGACGCCTTGTTGGACGACACTCCACTGAGCTCGGGGGACTCTACTTCCATCCATTCCGGAGATGTGACGAGCAGGGTGAGGCTGTAGTGTATGATTACGCTGCTAGAGAGACGATTGAGCCTATATGTCTATACCTCCAGGACCTAGAGAGCCTCGTTAGAAATATCGACACAGATAGGACCAACGTCATGCTTAGAAATGACGAGCTTCAAGTTCAGTTGAGGGAGAAGGACAAGCTCTTCGCGGAGCAGGACGAGGTCATCAAGGAGATGGAGGACAAATTCGAGAGCCAGGACAAGAAGTTCAAGAATCAGGAGAAGAGAGTTCAGGACAGAATCAAGAAGATCATGGACATGAGAGCCGAGACAGAGGCCAAGGAATTTGAGCTAGAGACCCAGCAGGGAGTGATAGAGAGGCTGCGCTCGCAGAAGAGAGCCCTTCGTGTGAAGGTCGTGGCTTTGACCACCAGCGTGGAGGAGTACAAGACAGCCATGGAGACAGCCGGACTTACTATTGTGGATGTGGAGGTCCACATGGAGGAGTAGAGTTGATTACTCCGCTATCTATTTATCTATCATTCTTTGATTTATTGAGTCGCAATGATCATCCAACATGTGGATGGCTTGCTAGTGTGTTTACTTTTCCAAAACATGTTGTTCACGATGTTTAAACCTTATGTTTTATCTTGTGCTTGATTATTTTTGTGATTGTTGCTATGTGATGTTTTGTGCATGTTAGCATCTATGGGTTCTATCCCATTACTTATCCTTATTGAAACCACAGATGCCTCCTCCCCATGCCAATCCCAACCAAAACAACAACAACAACAATAATGTCAACCCCGAGATGCAGCAGTTGATGACATCTCAAACTCAACTGATGCAGATGATAACCCAGTTCATGGCAAATGAAAATCAGAATCAAAACAACAACAACAACAACCCACCAGCCTTTGACATGCTTACAAGGTTTTTGAAGTTGAGGCCAGCCAAGTTCTCGGGAACCACTAATCCCATGGTAGCCAATGACTGGCTATGCTCTGTGAATAAGGGTTTGGTAACTGTTGGCTGCACCGATGAGGAAAAGGTCAGATTCGCAGCACATCTTCTTGAAGGGCCATCAGCAACATGGTGGGATAACTTTGAGATCACCACTCCTATCGAGGATGTGACTTGGGAAACATTTGAGGATGGTTTCCGCACTGCCCATATCTCATCAGGAGTGATGAACTTGAAGAAGAAGGAGTTCCACAATCTGAAACAGCATCACCGTGGTGTGGCAGAGTATATTGAGGAGTTCAACAATCTGGCACGCTATGCGCCGGCTGAGGTTGATACTGATGCCAAGAGGAATAGAAATTCCTTGAGGGACTGAATGATGAGATGAACCTGCAGCTATCTGCTTCCTATGTCCCAACATATCAATCACTATGTGACAAGGCCACCATCTTGGAAAGCAAGATGAATCAGGTTGAGAACAGGAAGAGGAACCATCACTTTGACAAGCACAGCTCAGGATCATCTCACAAGCATTCCCATGGTGATGATAGTGGAGGTTCTAGGTCCCACAAGCATGGGAAGTATAACAGCCACCACAATAGTAACCGTCACCATGACAACAAGCACCACCGCAGCCATGACAATGATAGATATAAGAACCACAAGAGTGGACACAAGAGCCACCACAGTGGGAATGGCAATGGAAGTCAGCGTGCAAAAAGGGACATTAGTCAGGTTGAGTGCATCAAATGGAAGAAAACTAGGCACTATGCAAATGAATGCCCAGAAAAGAAAGTTGAAGGAGACAACAAGCCCAACCCTTTTCAGAAGGGACAAGTAAACCACATCAATGTGGAAGCAATCTATGAAGAGTCTGATGTTGTGGCTGGTAAGTTCAAGCTTAATTCTTTTCCAGCACATCGCATTCATTCATATCAAGAGCATTTGTTGATAAAAATGGACTTCCAACTAAAACTATTGGGTGTCCTATTAAAGTAAGCTCTGCCGGTGGAGAGATGATAGTGAATTTTGGATGTCATGATCTAGTGATAGAATTTGGAAAGTATAAGTTTCCAGTTAGTCTGATAATCCTAGATTCCCAAGGATTGGATGTAATTTTGGGCATGGATTGCTAAGTATGATGGAGTATTAGATTGTGCCAATCATACTATTATACTCACAACCCCGGATAAGAAACATATTAGGTTCAAGTCTAACTTTGAATCTAAAGGGAGTAAGCTAAATTCTCTTAAGGGGGTAGCATAGACGGTGTACCAGTTGTGAAGGAATATCCGGATGTGTTTCTGGAGGAATTACCAGGAATGCCACCAGATAGAGATGTGGAGTTTCTGATTGACTTACTACCAGGATCTGGACCAATAGAAAAGAGGCCCTACAACATGTCAGTTGATGAGTTGAAAGAACTCAAGAAACAACTTGGAGAATAGTTGCAGAAAGGATTCATTCAACCAAGTTCTTCGTCTTGGGATGCACCAGTTTTGTCTGTTGAGAAGAATGATAGAAGTCAAAGTTTATGCATAGATTACCGTTCACTCAATGAGGTGACTATAAAGAACAAGTACCCTTTGCCTAGAATTAATGATCTGTTTGATTAGCTAGAAGGAGCCTGTGTGTTCTCAAAGATTGATCTCCGATCAGGGTACTTTCAGCTAAAGATTAGAGAGCAAGACATACCTAAGACTGCTTTTACCACTAGGTATGGTTTGTATGAGTATACCGTGATGCCATTTGGATTGACAAATGCACTGGATTATTTCATGAATATGATGAACAAGGTGTTCATGGAGTTTCTTGACAAGTTTGTTGTCGTATTCATCAACGACATTTTGATCTATTCCAAGAGCAAAGAAGAGCATGAAGAACATTTGCGTTTGATACTTGAGAAGCTCTAGGAGCACAAGTTGTATGCCAAGTTCAGTAAGTGTGAATTTTGGTTGAATGAAGTTGGATTTATCGAACATATTGTGTCGGGAGATGGTATAGCTATCGATCCTGCAAAGGTGTCAGCTGTAACTGAGTGGGAATCTCCCATGTCAGTTAAATAAGTTCCCAGTTTCCTAGGCTTGGCCGGATACTATAGAAGATTCATTGAGAATTTCTCAAAGGTAGCTAAGCCAATGACGGAGTTACTTAAGAAATAAAATAAGTTTGAATGTACTGAAGGATGTGAAATCAGTTTCCAAGAATTGAAGAAGAGACTAGTATTAACACCAGTCTTATGTCTGCCAGATTTGGAGAAGGATTTACAAGTCTATTGTGATGCATCCCACGAAGGATTGGGTGGAGTTTTGATGCAAGAAGGAAAAGTTGTGGCTTATGCCTCAAGACAACTCAAAAATCATGAAGTGAATTATCCTACTCATGATTTAGAGTTAGCATCTGTTGTCCATGCACTCAAAACATGGAGACATTATCTTATGGGAAAGCGTTGTGAAGTGTTCATGGATCACAAGAGTTTGAAATATATCTTCACTCAGAAGGAAATCAATATGAGACAAAGAAGGTGGCTAGAGCTCATCAAGGACTATGACTTGAGTTTGCAATACCATCCCGATAAATCAAATGTTGTAGCGGATGCTTTAAGTCGAAAGGTTTATGTGAATGGCCTTACTAAGGGAGAATTGTCAGATGATCTGTGTGCCCAATTCAAAGATCTCAGATTGGAGATAGTGCCCGAAGGATATCTCATGTCATTGGATGTTCAACCAACATTGTTGGACAAGATCAAAGAAGTCCAAAAGTTGGACAAGGAGATTGAAGAGATTAAAGGAAAAATTAGTAAAGGAAAGGCTAAAGGTTTCCAAGAATATGAACAAGGTTCATTGTGGTATGCAGAGCGTACCTGCATTCCGCAAGATCCGAAACTCCAGAAATTGATTCTGCAGGAAGCACACAATTCACCATATTCTATTCATCCAGGTAACACCAAAATGTACATGGATGTGAAGGAAAGATTTTGGTGGAACAATCTCAAGAAGGATATTGTGGAACATATTGCCTTGTGTGATGTGTGTAGTCGAGTGAAAGCGGAACATCAGAAACCGGCAGGGTTATTGCAACCACTACCTATTCCTGATTGGAAGTGGGATAAGATTGGTATGGATTTTATCACCGGACTACCAATGACTAGATCCGGATATGATTCTATTTGGGTGGTTGTGTATCGCCTAACTAAAGTGGCTCATTTCATACCCATGAAGACTACCTATACAAGTGCTAAGTTAGCTAAGATCTATATGAACAGGATTGTATGTCTGCATGCAGTACCTAAGAGTATTGTGTCTGATAGAGGAACTTAGTTCACTTCGCATTTTTGGCGACAACTGCATGAATCATTGGGAACAAGATTAGAGTTCAGCACAACTTGTCACCCCCAGACTGATGGACAAACAGAAAGGACCAATCAGATTTTGGAAGATATGTTGAGAGCATGTGCCTTAGACTATGGTGCCAGTTGGGATGAAAGTCTTCCTTATCCAGAATTCTCTTACAATAACAGCTATCAAGCCAGCATTTAGATGGCACCGTTTGCCAGACTATGGTGCCAGTTGGGAAGTAAGTGTACTACGCCATTGCTATGGAGTGGTGTAGGAGAAAGAAATTTGTTCGAACTAGAACTGATCAAGGAAGATGAAGAGAAAGTTAAATTGGTAAAGGAAAGATTGAAGATAGCCCAGTCCTGACAAAAGACATACGCAGATCCAAAGCATAGAGAAGTTACCTATGAGGTAGGTGATAGAGCTTATCTTAGAGTCTCACCACTTCGTGGTGTGAAGAGATTTGGAGTCGAAAGAAAATTGGCACCAAGGTATGTTGGACCATTCAAGATTTTTAGCCACAAAGGAGAAGTGGCATATGAGATTGAATTGCCTAAATCATTGTCAGGAGTTCACAATGTGTTTCATGTAAGTCAGTTTAAGAAGAGTCATCCGGAGATGGAAGAAACTTCATTGAAGGACACTATACCTTTGGAAGAGGTTCAGTTGGAAAGTGACCTTACTTATGAGGAGAAACCTCTCAAGATTCTTGAGACTGCAGAAAGAGTTACTCGCACCAAGACTATCAAATTCTGCAAAGTCTAGTGGAACCATCATACCGAAGAAGAAGTAACTTGGGAAAGAGAAGATGATCTTCGGAAAGACCACCCTCACCTATTTTCTAGCAAATCCAAATCTCGAGGGTGAGATTCATCTTAAGGGGGGTAGATTTGTAACATCCCAAATTTCATGATTTGTAAAAGCATGCATTGCATTCATATCATCATAGCATCTAGAGCTTGCACAAAAAATTTCAAATTTTGAAACTAAATAAAACCATTTTTATGCCCATTTTATAAATCATATGATGCATGGTTTTATTTTTATTTTCAAAGGACCTAAGTGATTTTGAGTGGACAAGTGTGTTCGTCACACTTTTGAGTGCAAGTTTCACAGTGCAAAAAATCTGGAAAAGATTTGAAAAAGGGTTTGAAAACCATTCCTAAAATTCAAAACAGAAAAAGAAAAGGCTAAAGAAAAAAATAAAACATTGTGCTGGCTTTTTAGCCCAGTGCCAGAACCGGCCCAACAGCCCACCCGGGGTTCTTCCCCTCTGCCCCTCTCTCACCCGCGCGAGCCCTACCCCGCAGCCACTGATACTCGGCCCTGCGCCACATCAGCATCGTCTCCCCCAAACCCCGTGCGCAGACGTCGTCGCCGCCTGTTTCCTCCCCCATCACTGCCGCGAATGAAGCCGTTTAAATCCCATTGATTCACTGCGTGATTGCCGCCCCCGCTCTGGCTACTTAAGCACCACCTCACCACGGCCATTTCCCCTCACTCGCCACCCCCTAATAGCCGCCAGGTTGCTCGCAATTGAACTCGCAATGCCGCTTCCCGAGCACGTCCGGTGAACGATTCTGGTGAGCACCGTCCACTCCATGCATTCTGATTCATGGTGCAGTTTTCCACTTGTTCTTGCGCTTCTTCTCATGCCCTCTGTTTATCTGCTTATGACCCAGAACATCGACTCCGTCAACCACCGCGAACGCCTGAAGCTTCGTCCAACTCCGGCGAGTAATTCCGTCAAGGTTCGCATGCCCCTTGGCCTCTGGTTCAAACCAACTTGAGCGCCTTGTTATTGTGCATGTACTGGTGCCTTTGGTTTGCGCTAGAGGGGCCCAGGTCGTCGCCTCTGTCGCTGTTCGCAAAAGCCCGATGCTGCCCGCAACTTCGACAAGCTTCCACGGCCACTACAGCACGCCCCCGCCCAAGCCAACGACACCTTGAGCATCCTTGCATCCGTGCGATGCTGGTAAGCCACTATACTAACCCTAGGCCCCTCTGGAATTGCCGGAGAATCACCGGCAGACGCGCCGCTGCCGCCAGTAGCCATTTGTGTTGCCCCTCTTTGGTCGCTTGATCTGGCACCGTTAGATCTAGATCCTAAGGCATATATTTGATCACTAATCAAAGGGGTATCAGTGGATCTGGCCCCTACGATCTGACTTAAATCCTACGACTCGCGTTGATCGATCCACACGAAGCGATACGGGCTAATCATACATGGCCACGTGTATGTGTTATGTTTAAATAAAATCCAGAAAAGGTTTTTGAATGTTTAAACTTGTAAAATTCATATCTTTTCATCTGTTTATCCAAAAATTACAAATAATATACCATTGGATTCATAAAAATAAACCCTACATTAATGTGGGCTTGAATTTGGTGGTAGGGTGATAGGTGGAACGCATCCATGGTGGTCTAAGGGAATGCTTCTGAAAGGTCTCCTCATGTCGAGTCTTGTGGGGAAACTGCACCACCTCTCAAGAGGGTAAAACCTAAGTACTTAGCCGTGTCCCCGGCAACGGACAATTTGAGCATCAAAGACATTGAAGCTACCAAGGATCTCCTCATCCCAATTTCTAAGTTAAAAACTTGTGGTTGAACAAGGGTAAAGGTTCACCAAAGTCTATTGGTGGTTCCTTGGGTGTTTTTGACAAACAAAAAAAACTTAGTGTTTTTGAACTGATAAGAAAAACCTATTTTGAGCAAAGCAAGCCTAAGATACACTTCGCCAAATTAATATAGATGTTAGATACTACTATTCTATTATGGTATCACTTGCCAATACAATTCCAAATGTATTGACCCACTGTGGCTGTAACTTATGATGTTGTAGGTTACTCTGACGGAGATTAGGGTAATGAGTCTACACTCAACATGCTTGCCTGTGGCACATGAATATGAAGACTTTACTTTATTTAGTTTGTTGAACTCTATGTATTAGCCATGTGCTAATGAGTTGTATTAGACTATGTTTATCTCTGGAATGACGATGTAATAAAGACCTTTGTATATGTGTACTTCATCTTAAACTATGGATGCTAGCATTTGATCCAGAGGCATTGCAATCATAGGGGCCTTTACCTTTAAAAGGTGGGGTCTTATAGGGAGGATCTGGGTTTGATGCACTAGAATATTCCCTTTACTTACCCCTTTGCCTAGTTACTGCGCCCTTGTTTAGTGTCTTGCCTATAAATAGATCCCCCACCTCTCATGTATCCCTTATGCATAGATGATAGACTAAAGACAACCCCCTTGTGTGGAATCTCTAGTTTTGCCTCATCCCCTTACAAGGGGACCGACTATCGTCACCAACCTCGATTGGAATTTGCATCACGCATCCATCATTGAACAAGGCCTTGGAGTCGGTGTCTTGTCTCCAAGTTGGCAAGACCCTCCCCAAGGTGTTATTCCCTCTCCAATGTGGATCTAAGGGAGTACGTTGACTGATCGTTCCTTGCGAGGATTCTATCGGACCGGTGGTCGCCGTTCGGGAGCGATCGGCCTTGTATCATGTGAGTTTTTTGTGTGTTCATCATGTTCTTTGCAAGGTGTGTGTTTGCTTCCACTACCTTCTCCCTTTCACCTCGCTTTCCCATCAATTTGACCACGAGATCTGTGAAGATCAGGCCACCCAAGTGGTTAACCCCTATCAGATTTTATAAATGTGGACCTCTCTCTATGCAAACTATGCTTTTTCTGAAATATTATTTTACTCAAGGATTGAGTTTGGATTAGTAAAATATCACAGTTACAAGTCTTACTGTTAACTAGTTTCAGATATTACCACTTCCCAAATTATTCATCTAAAATTTCCTTGATCGTCTGTAGCTTGTCCTTGTTCACCTCGCGTTCCTTCTTCAGATCCTTCAATAGATCCGCAATGCAGTACTCTAGATTCTTATTCTCTTCCATGAGTTGATCCCTCTCCTTTTCTGTCTTTTGAATCTTCCGTGCAGTTCCCACCACCAAGATCCCATTGATTGTGTCATTTAGTTCTGACCGCATATGCTTGATTTCCTGTTCCAGCTCCTTATTTCCTACCAAGAGCTTGTAATTTTTGCAGCTGCATCACGGGCATCTGTAAATCCACCCGACCTTTCGATCTCATACATATCCCACAACTGGGACAAACATTTCTTAAGTGCGTCTGGCCACTCAAGATCCACCCACTCTACTGCTTTACACACCGGGCCAACCTAAAAAAGGGACCTAGTTATCAACATAACACTACAAAATTTTCTTCATGTTGCCATTGTACATAACTAAAGCAAACCTGATTTGTACAGCCCAAAAACCTTCTTCCAGTGTTACTGCCTTCAAATGCAACATATTTCCTCAGTTTTAGCCCAAGGTCACATGGTACTTCCCAATCGAGATCTAGGCCCTCCCAATCAGGGTCGTAGATCATGAGTGGTACCTATAAGGGAACGAAAAGCTAGAAATAAACACGATTGCATGCACATTTCAAGTCTTGGGTAGAGGTAATTACCAATGCCTAACCTTTGCAGAGAAAACTTAGGAACTCACATCAAGGAGGGAAGACTCGATGTCGGAGAGAAAGTTATCGCTGCTCGACTAGTCGTCCTCGTCGTTCCAGGGAGGCATGGAGAATGTGGCGCAGGGACGCGTCAGCGATGGTGAGGAGAGAGTGCGGAGAGAGGAGTGGGGAAAGTGAAGTGCGTTAACATTGCAACATTGACTAAATTGGCATGCTACAAAGGTTTAATTGATACAATGTCCCGTGGCTGGATTACTATCTCATATCTAATAGTCTTTCTCTTCCTTCATTTTAATTTGTAATATTAATCATGTACTTACTCCTTCCAAATTTGTTTGACTTATAGCAACATACAAAATTTTATGTACCGAACAATATAGGATTGGGGTTTAGGGTTTAGAGTCTAATTAACTGTTTATTGTACTAACCCCTTAACCCTTATTCCTAAATCCTAGACATGTCCGTCCAATAGATCACTATCTCCTACTCAGTAAGTTTTTTCCTAAACCTAGTCTCGTTCATCCATGATAGTACTTCCTTCTAAGTAGTAGGTAGTTATCCAGCGATTAGTCAAGTTACTGATCTCACAGAGCATTATATTACATCATAATCATGTCAACTACAAGATACTTATATATCACCTTGTTTAGTGAAGGTTTCAGTGAATGATATGTCCCAAAATCTCCCAATAGATCACAACACATTATATTACAATCTCTCAACAATCATAATCTCAGAAACAAATATATCACATTATCTCAGAAAACACAATCATGTCAACTACAATGTACTTGTGTCTTATTACAACAACGATGCTTTCATCGAGTGATATGTCCAAAAATCTCAACAGCTCACAGAACATCGGATTGCAAACTCTGAACAAACACGACCACTTCAACACAGTTTCAAAGCAACAACAATCTTTGTTACAAGTACAGGCAAGGGCACCCTGTGGTCTATCTGACAAGCCCTGGGTAGCAGCTCTCATTAGATCTAATCAACGTCTATCGCCTCGTTATGTTCAGCCATAATAGGGACCTCTGCATCCACTAGAACCTGTGTAACAACATCAGAAATGGCAGCCAGGAAGAACACCTTCCTGGTTTGCTTCTTTCGTCATATAATATGCATCAGATCATCGGTATCCAAAACCTCTATGAACTCCTGCTTCTTATGATGCCACCATCGGGGTCGTGCCATCTGCTTAGGGACAATAATGATTTCCTTACCAATCGTCTCTTTCAGTTCAACAAGAGTTATGTTTTTAGAATCAACGGCTATCTCCAAAGTACATGACAAAATTGGCTTATTAACTCTGCCATCAAGTTTTGCTGTGTATGAATCCACCCCTAGGTGTATATTAAACTTAGGTTGATCAATATTTGGTGGTTCGTGAACTATAGCAACAGAAGCTCTGGCAGCAAGATCTCCAATATATGCATACATATCATCAATCATCGCTTCAACTTTCACCTGACGATCAGCTGCACAACACTCCCAAAGCATCTAAATCTCATAGGAGTGCTCAATTTGCACATAGGTATCACTCATGTTACGCCACACCAATTTTACCCTCTGTCTGGATCCCCAAGGAATTCTAGAATAAAGCATATCTATTAGCTACGAAATAGACATAACCTCTTTGTAGTTGACAAGCAGACGCACATCCTGCCCGAACACAACCCTCTCGCAACCAAAATCTAGTTTTGCAGTGTACTAGCGGACATGAACCAAGAAATCATATAGGTCTGCTGCATCAAAGTTGTTTCTAATTTGATTAAAAGGGGGACCTTTCAGTTCATTCGAAACTACTTTGCAGTAACTAATCTACTTGCAAGACAAGTCACAAAAAGGAAAAATTCACCTCTCGCTCTTCTCTCGGGTGGTTTTCTTCGAGATCTGGGTTGCACGACCCTGAACTATAGTCGAACACTCCGCCGCCAGCCTAGCTTTTCTCTTCAACCCGCTGCTCGTAGGTACCCTGTTAGTAGACTTGTGGCTAACCTCCTCGCTAACTTGGGATGCAGACCCTGTCGCTGCTTCACTTGTCTGGCGTTGTGCCTGAGACGTTGGCTCCGATGAAGCCAAATCAGTCGCCGATGTAGCTACCACCTTGGCCTCGCTTGACATGCCGCCGCTGGATTCCGTGTGTTTGTGGGGGGGTGGGGGTGTGTGGGAGGGGTGGGGGGCGGGGAGAAAAATGACCGCAACTTGAAAATATTTGGTTTGGCCACCATTCACTCGAAATTCCCATCTCGGTAATTACCCCACCAAATTATCGAATCACGGTGATTACACGCAACTTGGACCCCGCGATGCCTTCGCCTGCGAACTTTCGGGCCGCAAAGTAACAAGCCCCCAATGGCATGTGGAACTAACCTCGAACAGAGTAAGTTCAACCAAGGTAAATAATGAAGAGCATACATCTAAGGTAGACGAGCTACTTAGTATAGTAAAAGGTAAAGAAGATACCATGTTAATTATGTCAATTTTATAGCTCGCACTCCTTTTAATCCTGCATGGAAAAATCATTATGCATCTAATGCTCAAAAACATTATCCTAATCCTGCAGGAGCTCTTTACATAAGAATAATGGAGCAAATCATGGCAATCTGTTATTTGAAAAAACTGTTAGAACCTTTATACAAGATCAAACCGAGCGAAACAATATGCTTATTCAAATCATGGAGACCCATGAGAGTAGTATAGGAAAATTATCTAACCAGTCCATTGATACGTCGTAAATGTATCTATAATTTTTGATGTTCCATGCTTGTTTAGTATTCACTTTGCTATGCTTTGTCTACACTTTGAGGTATTTTTATACATTTTTTGGGACTAACCTATTAACAAGATGCCACAGTGCCAGTTGCTTGTAATCTGTTGTTTTTGGTTTCAGAAAATCTAGTAAGGAAATATTCTCGGAATTGGACGGGACAAAAGCCAAAGTCAATATTTCACCGAGACAAAAACATAGACCGAAGGGCGACCGGAGGGGCGCCACAGGGTGGCCAAACCACCCCCACGCGCGGGCCCACCCTAGACCTCACCTGGGTAGGGTGTGGCCCCCCTGGCCACCCTCCTACCTCGCCTCTTCGCCTATATAATACCCCCGATGCAAAAACCCTAAGCACCTGATCAGATCTCCACGAAATAGTCCAAGCTGCCGCCACCATCGTCCCTAGATCAGGGGGATCAGAAACTCCTCCCTGCACCCTGTTAGAGGGGAGAGATCATCTCGGTGGCCTTCTTCATCAACATGCCAGCCTCTAGTATGATGCGTGAGTAGTTCACCCTGGGACTATGGGTCCATACAGTAGCTAGATGGTTGTTTCTCCTCCTTTGTGCTATCATGATTAGATCTTGTGAGCTCCGTTTATGATCAAGATCATCTATTTTTAATCATGCATGTTGTGTTTGCAAGGATCCAATGGATATTGAGATTACTATGTCAGATTGATTATTGATTCTATCATGTCTTCTTGATTATTGATTCTATCTTGTTTGTGTTGTTTGAGATCTTGGCCAATCAGATGCTAGTGACTCCAAGAGGGAGTATTTATGCTCGATTGTGGGTTCATGCCTCTATTGAATCCGGGGAAGTGAAAAAAATCTCTAAGGTTGTAGATGTGTTGTTGCTACTAGGGAGGAAACAATAATCTCTTGTTCATGGAACAATTGTATTGTTTACTTTACACACATTGCTTAAAGAAGTTATCTGTTGCTTGCAACTTAATACTTGAGGGGGTTCGGATGATAACCTGAAGGTGGATTACTAGTCATAGGTGAAGTTGGATGGCGGTCCATGTATATTGTTGTAATGCCCAATCAAATGTCATAGGATCAGAGTGTCTAGTATTGCATTGTTATGCCTTGCTCAGTCCTGTCAATTGCCCCACTGTAATTTGTTTACCTAGAATGTTATGTTATTTATCTTAAGGAGAACACCTCTAGTGAACTATGGACCCCGGTCCAATATTTACCATTGATACATCATCCACTATTATTGTTTACTTTCTGCAAGAAATCATTACCTTCCTACCATACATTTAATCCTTTGCTTTCAGCAAACCGGTGAGATCGACAACATCACTGTACGTTGGGGCAAAGTCTTGAGTTTGTGTTTTGTAGGTTCCAAGTTGTTAGCAACACCTTGGAGTCGTTTCCTTCCTCCTACTGGTTCAATAACCTTGGTTTCACAACTAAGGTAAGACTTACAGTTGTGCTCATCATACCTTCCTCTTGGGGTTTCCCAACGAAGCTCTATAGTGATCTTAGCAGAATCAAGACGTTTTCTGGCGCTGTTGCAGGGGAGTTAAGGACGTCTTAATAAGGGGAGTCCTTCACAACCTTTCTCGTTACTTTGTTTTTGTTTTGCTTAGTTTCTTTTCTTTGTTTTGCTTACTTCTTTTTATCAAAAATTACAAAAATTAGTTTCGTTTGGTTTGATTTTTCTTATAAAAACACAAAAATTAGTTCCTACTCCAGTTGTTGCTGCTGTTGGCTTGCTTCACCTTTGCAACAATGATTTCCTGAGTACACCTATTGCTCCACCTTCTCCTGATGCTACCATTTATGAAATTAAGCTTGCTTTGTTGAATCTTGTTATGAAAGAGCAATTTTCTGGTGCTAGTTCTGATGATGCTGCTGCCCACCTCAATAACTTTGTTGAACTTTGTGAGATACAAAAATATAAGGATGTAGATGGAGATATTATTAAGCTCAACTTGTTTCCTTTCTCCTTGAGAGGAAAAGCTAAAGAATGGTTGCTATCCTTGCCTAGATATAGTATTGATTCTTGGATTAAGTGCAAATATGCCTTTATTGGAAAATACTATGCTCCTCCTAAGATTATATCTATGAGAAGTGAAATAATGAAATTTAAACAACTTGATAATGAACATGTTTCTTAAGATTGGTAAAGAATGAAATCTGTGCTAAAGAATTGTCCCACTCATGGACTGACTGCTTGGATGATTATCTAGACTTTTTATGCAGGGTTAAATTTCTCTTCAAGAAATCTGTTGGATTCTACTGCTGGACGTACCTTTATGACCATTACTTTGGGTCCTATAACAAAGCTCATTGATAATATGATGGTTAAATATTCCGAATGGCACACTGAGAGAGCTCCACATGGTAAGAAGGTAAATTCCGTTGAAGAAACCTCATCCTTGAGTGATAAAATTGATGTTATCATGGCTATGATTGTTAATGGAAAAGCTCATATTGATCCAAATAATGTTCCTTTAGCTTCTTTGATTCCTCAAGAAGATCAAGTTGATGTGAACTTCATTAGAAATAAAAATTTAAAAAACAATGCCTATAGGAATAATTTTGGTAACAATAATTATAGGGCTTATCCTCCCAATAATGGTAATACTTATGGAAATTCCTACAACAATACTAGAATTTCTCCCTCTGAACTTGAAGTAATGCTTAAAGACTTTATTAGTAAACAAACTACTTTCAACAAGATTGTGGAGGAAAAGCTTTTGAATGTTGATAAAAATATTTCATCTTTGTGTAAAGCACAATCCTCTTTGATTATTAAAATGGCTGCTAAACCTGAAACCTTGGAAAGTACCTTTGTCGCTATTCATGCCATACAAGTTACTATTGATAAAAATGTTAGACTATTAGCTAAATTACATGCTAAGTGGGAAAGAGAAGCTGAAATTGCTAGAAACAATAGTGTTTGTACTATTACCACCACCAATATGGATGCTAGCAAACCACAAGAAGTCCCTATTCCTCCCACAACCATGCCTAAACTCAATAAGTCTACTACCTAAGATGCTAAGTTTGATTTTGATCTTGATGGTTGCAATATCTATGATGTGATTATGTTCTTACAAAAGCTTGCTAGAAGTCCTAATGCTAGTTATATGAATATGGCTTTCACCAAACACATTACAGATGCTCTCATTAAAATTAAGGAATAAAAATTGAAACACAAAGCTTCTATTCCAAGGAAAGTAGAAGATAGTTGGGAACCCATCATTAATATGCATGTAAATGACTTTGATCTCAAAGCTTCATGTGACCTTGGTTCTAGTGTCTCTATTATGCCTAGAACATTTATTAAATTCTTGATTTGCCACCTTTGGAAGATTGCTATTTGGATGTCCCACTAGATGATAATGCTAAAAATAAACTCATGGGGAGTGTTAATGATGTTCTTATTATGGTTAACAATTCATATGTACCTCTTGATTTCTATGTTTTGGATGTTGAATGCAATGCTTCTTGTCCTATTACTTTGGGAAGACCTTTTCTTAGAACTCTTGGTGCAATCATTGATATGAAAGAAGGCACCATTAAATATCAATTTCCATTCAAGAAAGGTATTGAACACTTCCCTATGAGGAGAGATAATTTACCTTTTTCACCTCCTTTTAAAGCAAAATTTGATGTCAATGCTTCTTCATTTGAAAACACTTGATTATTGCTTCGTGTGCCTAACTTAAAGGCGTTAAAGAAAAGTACTTCTTGGGAGATATACCAATAGTTTTCTTGAGTCTTGGAAGTTATTACTTATGTAATAACCTTTCCTTATCCTTTTTGTTTGAAATTTGTGCCAAGAATAACCTCAAATGATAGGGAAGTAAGATATGGGGAAGTGCTTTCCCGAAACAGATTTTTGTGCTTCACTGTAAAAATTCGAGAAAAATATCTGTAAGTCGGATTGATCTGTACTTTTCTGAATAAAGCCCCCAGGGTTTTATCTAACTTTCGTTAGTTCAACACTTTTTGATTTGAGCAACAGAAGGTCTTCGAAAATATCGGTTTTTACCTGCTAGATTGTTTCGACAGATTTCTGCCATTATTTGCATTTGCCTCTTTATCGATTTCTTTTTGGGTTCTCTTTGGTAAATTGAGATTTTTGAGGAATTGCTACATTAGATTGTGTTTTTAATGAAATTTTTGCTGTTTTGAAACTAAACACCAAAGGTTTATTATCTTTTGAATGCACTAATGTTGCTAATGAATATTGTGTGAAGTTTTGTATGAAGGAAATTTCCAGGTGTTGGAAAGAATGCTGTAATGAGATGAAGAATGGAAAAAAGCTCAAGATTGGGGATACCACCCCGTGTCACCAAAATAAATATTCAAGAGGTACAAGCGTCAAAGCTTAAGGATGCCCAAGGCATCCCCTTCTTCATCAATAAAAATCTCACGTCTTTCTAGACACTTCGTTTTTATTGTTTCATGCACTGTTGTGTTGTTTTTGGAGGGTCTTAGTTTGTTTGCTTAGTTTGCTTGAATAAAGTAGTTGGACCACCCCTCTCGTTGTCTTGTGTCAAATAAGTTGATTGGTGTTGGAAAGGAGTAGAAAGTTTCTTGCTTATAGTGGTACAAAGGGACCTTGTTTCGAATGTGGCCTAGACTCAATCATGTCATGCTATATGTTGTTTTGACCTTATGCTTAGTGATTATTGTTGTAGCATGACTTGTTCCAAACAATTGATATTGCTTAATGTGCCTTAAAAGAATCATGCGTTGTTTTACCATATAAAAGCATAGTATTGTGGTATTCTCCTTTGATGCTTTGTTTGGGTTGACTTGCACATGCTCACACCATGTTATGACTATGAAGCAGTCACCTTAGCATCTATGATCATTTAGTTTTTTACTTGTGGTACCACTTTATTCTTTGATTAGTAATGTTTTGTCGCTCTACATGATTACGGCCATTATTGCTCTCTTAGTTGGTCGCTCCTAGTCTTTTGCTAGCCTCCACTTGTATTGAGTAAGCTCTACTCATGCATCCAACTCCCAAGTAACCAAGTTATTCCAAACTGTCCACTATAAGTTCCTATGAATGGTGTGTTACACCATTCCAAGTATATTCTTGTTCTATCTATCTTCCAAATTAAACTTGTTATGTGAAGTTAGTGATTAAAGCTCTCACAAACTTGATGGCATACTTTATATTTCTTGCCCTAATAAACTTGAACCATTGTGTCATCTATGTTGTATATGCTTGCACTTATACGTTGGGAATTAGCAGAACCGTGTTGTCACGGGGAATGCTTTCAACACCTATAAATATCTACCCAGTGATATCATGCTCTTTTTTTATAGATGTCGGCAGTGTGAAATAAAAGGGGGGCTTGTAAGTCCATGGAGTTATGTATATGTGTTAGAGAAACGCCTAGGCCGCTATCCTAAGCCATGCCTAATCATGGTGGAAACTTGCAGCATCACCATAGTGAGCAATCTATGAAGCATTCTTCTAGGACCTTTTTATACATTTTCTAGGACTAACCTATTAACAATATGCCACAGTGCTAGTTTCCTGTTTTCTGCTGTTTTTTGTTTCAGAAAAGCTAGTAGGGAAATATTCTCGGAATTGTGCGGGACAAAAGCGAAAGTCAATATTTCACCGTGACGAAAACATAGACCGAAGGGCGACTAGAGGGGCGCCACAGGGTGGCCACCCCCCCCCCCCCCCACACGCGGGCCCACCCTGGGCCGCGCCTAGGTAGGGTGTGGGCCCCCTGGCCGTCCTCCTGCCTCGCCGCTTCGCCTATATAATACCCCGATGCCAAAACCCCAAGCACCCGATCAGATCTCCACGCAACGGTCTATAGCCGCCGCCACCATCGTCCCTAGATCGGGGAGATCTGAAGCTCTTCCCTGCCACCTGTCGGAGGGGAGAGATCATCCCGGAGGCCTTCTTCATCACCATGCAGCCTCCGGTATGATGCGTGAGTAGTTCACCCTTGGACTATTGGTCCATACAGTAGCTAGATGGTTATTTCTCTTCCTTTGTACTATCATGTTTAGATCTTGTGTGCTCCTTTCATGATCAAGATCATCTATCTGTAATCATGCATGTTGTGTTAGCGGGGATCCGATGGATATTGAGATTACTATGTCATATTGATTATGGATTCGATCATGTCTTCTTGATTATTGATTCTATCTTTTCTATGTTGTTTGAGATCTTGCATGCTCTCTGTTTCTAGCAGCTATCTTGGTTAATTAGATGCTAGTGAATCGAAGAGGGAGTATTTATGCTCGATAGTGGGTTCATGCCTCTATTGAATCCAGGGAAGTGACAGAAATCTCTAATGTTGTAGATGTGCTGTTGCTACTAGGGAGAAAACAACAATCTCTTGTTCATGGAAAAATTGTATTGTTTACTTTACACACATTGCTTAAAGCCGTTATCTGTTGCTTGCAACTTAATACTGGAGGGGGTTCGAGATGATAACCTGAAGGTGGATTACTAGTCATAGATGTAGTTGGATGGCGGTCTATGTACATTGTTGTAATTCTCAATCAAATCTCATATGATCATGAATGTCTAGTATTACATTGTTATTCCTTGCTCAGTCTTGTCAATTGCCCCGCTGTAATTTGTTTACCCAGCATGTTATATTATTTATCTTAAGGAGAACACCTCTAGTGAACTGTTGAAAGGATCGTATGGGCACCTAGAGGGGGTTGAATAGGTGCTACTTCAAATTTTCTTCCTTTTCAATTTAGGGTTTGACAAGAAAGGTAAATTCTCTAGATTATGCAACTAAGGTGAATTTACCTATATGTCAACCAAGCAACAACTATCACAACACTAAGCAGGAACAAGTAAGTAAAGTGCGGTAAAGGATAGAAGTAACCAAAGTGGTGGACACGGAGACACAAGGATTTGTTTCCCGTAGTTCCTTCCTTTTGAGGGGAAGTACGTCTATGTTTGGAGAGGTGGTGGTTTCAAACCACCAATGCCACGAGAGGCCTCCCTTGTTCTCCGATGAACCTCACCCCAAGGGGATCGATTCACCTTCCACTATATAGGCAACCTTCAAGGTGGAAGCCGGCACATTTACAACAAGTTCGGGGCACACATCCACAACTTAATTGGAGGCTCCCAAATACGAGCAAGCTGTCAAAACAATCAAAGACAAGCTTGTAAGAACCAAATCAAAGTTAGGGTTTCCAAAGAAACACTAGAGCTTGGGGACCCTCAAGCGAATGAGGGGAAATGAAGATCTCTCTTGGTGATGCTATAGATCAAGGCCTCCTCCTTCGATTCTCCAAAGATCAATGACTTTGGATGGTTGGATGGAGCGATCTTGTAGATTTGGTGGCTCTAATGGAGTTTGTGTTCTTGAGCAGCTCGAGCAACTAGAAGAAGGGGATAAGGGTCCCAATTTATAGGCAGCCCCCTCCACAAACCGTTTTCTGACCGTTGGAGAAGAACCAGATAGGAGACCCCGGTCTGTACACCGGAGACTGTGGTCTACACCGGAGATTTCGGCCTATCTCCGGACTAACCTCCGGACTGCCTATCTGAATGACCCAGGCCAGGCACGACCCAACTTGGCCGGAGACTCCGGTCCTCCAGCACCGGAGACTCCGGTCTGAGCCAAGACCGGATATTCCATAGAAGCCTCTGGAACTTGCTCCGCACCCCTATACAGAATGTCCCAGCCATGATTCTGAAGCCTCCACCGGGGACACATCCGGAAACTATGGACCACACCGGAGACTCCGGTCTAGGCAGACCGGAGACTCCAGTCTGGAATTTCCAAAACTGTGTCACACTTAGCAGGAATCTTTCCAAAGTGTGAGGGTACTTTTCACTTATCATAATACCAACCTGTGGATAGTGACAAATTGTAAAATGATCTACTTGTTATTAATGAACACCAAAAGTGATTATGAAAATAAATGTCCTTTCAATCTCCCCCTTTTTGGTGTTCGATGACATGTGCAATAAGGTAAATAAGTAAATCATGCTAGGTAGATAGTATCAATGATAGCACACATAGATCTCACATGAGTTACAATAGATAGTGCACAAGCACATAGTCACACACATAAAATGGCAAATAACACACCTGAAGTTCAAAGTTCGGATATGGCAAATAATCCAAAGCCCAAAGCCCAAACCCATGAAAATCGATGTCTGTCTTCTCCCCCTTTGGCATCGAAACATCAAAAAAGGGAAAAGACCTAAGCTAGCTCCCAACAACTCAGTAGTCATCGTCATCCTCGGCATCCTCATACTCAACAAAGTCATCATCATCATCAGGGACTGCAGGCCCTTTGCCATGAGGGCGAGAAGAGGAGGTACCCTGGTACCCGTATCCAGAGGTGATATCGGAGAATGTCTTTCAGTCAACAAGGCTGTCCTGCTGGGAATTCCATGCCCCAAAGGTGAGAGTGTGATCATACTCCATAGACTCCTGAGCACCATGCTCATCATTGTACTATACCTCTCCTTCCTCATCATCCACTTCGCCATGTGCCTTGATTTCCTTTAGGAGCTTCTCAATACGCCGGTTGCTTTGGTAGGAGACGTGCTACTGGTTGCGGATGTCAAAATTCATGCAGTACAGAGTCCTTTCCCAGAAAGTGGCCTTCTTGACCCTCTCATGAACATAGTCCCTGGTCATGGAAGGCATAGGTGCATTGGAGGCACTCTTCCTCCGAACTCTAGGTGGAGAGGGTTCCCTCTCAGTCTCAATCTCCTCATCATCATCGCCATAGCAAAGACTAGGAGAAGGCCCCATACGCCCCTTCGACTACA
The DNA here is from genome assembly GCA_023614405.1 of Avena insularis. Lineage (NCBI taxonomy): Eukaryota > Viridiplantae > Streptophyta > Magnoliopsida > Poales > Poaceae > Avena > Avena insularis. The sequence goes on along the minus strand of CM042689.1, from coordinate 227,123,991 downwards.
GTAAGACCAAAGTGTGCTCAATGAGATGCGGTGCTATGCCAAGTGGAGAATGATGCTCCTTGGAGTTGATGAGCCTCATAACCAAAGGTGCATATGGAGGAGACTTCTTGTAAAGAATAGCATGGAACATCTCCTCAAAAATAAAATCCATCACATCAATAGGTTCAGCATCTGCCTCTGGTCCAGCATTGTAGGTCCGGTGGGTGTGGTAAAGAAGGTTGACTAGCCCACCTCTAATAGCATCTTCATTCCCAGCACTTGGTGCGATGGTATGACGGAATATCCTCAACATTAGTTTGTAGAGAGTCTTGAGTCACTTGGACCCTCCTACAACACCCTCGCTGCCATACGGAGGTGCCAGCTTCATCTTGTTCTCACCCAGAGCCGCAGAGTGCATACGCAGCCGAACGGGAGTGGATACGCCATGAAAGGTCTCAAAGACGACATTGGCAAAGTCATGGAATGTAGCTATGCAGCGAGTGGTGCCAGACATCCAAGTCATGGTCCTATCTTGATCAGACCCAAACACTACGGTGGCGTAGAACTGTTGTACTAGGTAGACATTGTAGTCTTCACGAAGCTCCATCAAGTTAAACAGTCCCAACTTCTCACAGGTCCATAAAGCATCATTGAAGTAGGGGCTGAGGCGCATATTCTCAACACTCATGTACTTATGAGGACAGACAGGTGATTTGGTGAGCACACCATACACATCCTTCATGAACATAGCCTATTCCTTCCTCCAGAAACGAGGGTGATCGCTGGTACGAGGCAGCCCATAAAAATCAGTCTTTCTCAGTTCACGGTACTCCTCTTTTCATATTTTGGCCAAGGACTGAAGGTTGTCATATTTGGCCTTCTTGGCACGGTCCTCTCATTCAGTCCTTTCCTGCTCCCTCCTCAAATAGGCTACATCACGTTCCTGTTGTCTTCGGTTGGAAGGAGGCACGATAAACTGACTGTGGGCTTCATCATAGAGAGGAGTACCTCTTTGTGACTTGGCCTTGGTACGACGAGGACGGCTAGAACCATCACCTATGAACAACAGTGAGGGAGATAGCATGGAGATGAGTATATATGTCCCAAGAATGCAGTACAAGAGCTTTGATGCATTTCTAGTCTGTTTTGATTCACCCAACACCAGAGTCTCCGCACCTCATATCGGAGTCTCCTGCTCAGACCGGAGTCTCCGGACCTAACTCCGGAATCTCCGGTCGGGAGGCTCGGGCATGAGATGGGGAGATGCTGGTGGGGGTGAATCTAGTAGATCGAGCAGTGCAACAAGGCTAAAGTACTAGAGTGCACGCAAACAAGTGATTCCAATGGACAAATCAACACCAATCCTCAAAAACACATCTAGAGATGAACCCTAGGAGAAAAAGAAGAGGAGGAATACCAGATCTGTCCATGGGATCAATTCCTCCATGGGAATGACCCAATGGAGGAGAGGAGAAGGTTGGCCGGCGGCACGGTGGATCCCGGGGGCTTCTTGACATCCACGGAGGAGTTTTGGAAGGGTAGGCGACGGGTTAGGAGGAGGGGGACGGGGTTGAGAATGAGGAACTACTTTATCAGTTCACCCTGTCCCCTTACTATAAGTGGCAGAAACCGTCTGGACTGGAGACTCTGGTGCATGTGCACCAGAGACTCCGGTCCTCCTCGACCAAAAACTCCAGGATAGGTGTTTGGGGACATAAATGAGAGATAGACAGGTTTAAGATAGGTAAAAGGCTTGGGTTGAGACATCAAACTGTGAAGAACCAATAAGAGCCATAGGAATTCACAGAAAAATTCAGAAAAGCTCCAAGAGACTAAAATCAAGCAAATGACAAACATGAGTAAGCGCCAACCTCTCTAGTCTAAGAGGGCGGTGGCCTAGGCCACCATATTTGAGGATACTCGGCTTGGCACCACGAAGATATATCTTGGGTCCATTACCGAAACTCATCATTTAAGCTCACATATCACAAAATGATACTAAGATGAATGATTTTGATTGCTTTGGGCATAATGGGGGGAGGGATAGTCCAATCAATTAGGACCGCACTCCCCCTATATCCATGCCTACACCTAAACTAAATAAGGGTCAAGTCATAGGTGAGAATGTAAGATAGTCAAGTCAAGATCATTGAATCAATGGTATTTAGTTCATTCCTCAAATAGCAAAACCTCGCTTCATCAAGTGGCTTCGTGAAGATGTCAGAAAGTTGGTCTTTGGTTGACACATATGATAGATCAATATCACCTCTAGCAACATGATCTCTAATGAAGTGATGGCGAATCTCAATATGCTTTGTCCTTGTGTGATCCACCGGGTTGTAGGCAATCTTGATAGCAATTTCGCATAGAAGAGGCACTTTGTCATAATGGACACCGTATTCCTTTATAGTTTTCCTCATCCATAGTAATTGGGTGCAAGCACTAGCAGCTGCCACATACTCGGCTTCGGTGGTGGAGAGAGATATGCAATTTTGCTTCTTAGACGACCAACATACCAAGGACCTACCAAGGAATTGGCAAGCCCCGGATGTTGATTTTCTATCATCCTTATCACCAGCCCAATCAGACTCCGTGTATCCACACAGAGCAAATGTTGACCCTTGAGGATACCAAAGACCATAAAATGGGGTATGAACTAAATGTCGAAAGATTCTCTTGACCGCCATTAAATGGATTTATCTAGGAGCCGCTTGATATCTTGCACACACACACCTACACTCAACACAATATCGGGTCTAGATGCACAAAGGTAAATCAAAGAACCAATCATGGACCGGTATACCTTTTGATCCACATATTTACCATTTGGATTTTGTTCTAGATGAGTCTTTGTAGCCATGGGAGTAGGAGCTCCATTTAGATCTTGCATATTTAATCTCTTGAGCATATCTTGAGTATACTTGGCTTGGTTGAAGAATGTCCCTACTCTAACTTGGTTGATCGCAAAACCAAAAAATACTCTCAACTCCCCCATCATATACATCCGGAACCTACCGGTCATAAGCTTTGAGAATTCATCATTAAAAGCTTTGTTAGATGAGCCAAAGATAATATCATCAACATATATTTGGCATACAAAAAGCTCCCCATTGACCTTCTTAGTAAGAAGAGTGGGATCGATTTTCCCAACCTCAAATCCACGGTTAAACAACAACTCTCTAAGGTGCTCATACCACGTGTGTGGGGCTTGCTTGAGCCCATAGAGCGCCTTATCAAGTTTGTAGACATGGTTTGGGAAGTTGGGATCCTAAAATCCTGGGGGTTGCTTTACATATACCAACTCATTTAATGGACCATTAAGAAATGCACTTTCTACATCCATTTGTTGCAATTTAAAGTTGTGATGTGATGCATAAGCGAGAAGGATACGGATGGACTCAAGGCGAGCCACTGGTGCATATGTCTCTCCATAATCAATGCCTTCAATTTGAGAGAACCTTGTGCAACCAATCTTGCCTTTTTCCTTACTATATTCCATTCTCATCTTGCTTGTTCTTGAATATCCACATCGTGCCAATAACATTGCGGCAATCCTTTGGCTTCTCAACTAACTTCCATACTTTGTTTCTCTCAAAGTTTTTGAGCTCTTTGTGCATAGCTTCCTACCAATCCGAATCTTCAAGAGCTTCCCACACTTTCTTTGGTTCAATCATGGAGATGTGTGCTTGGTGTTCACTGAACCTCTTCAATTGTGCTCTAGTGGAAATTCCTTTCCTTAGTTCACCAACCACATTTTGTAGAGAGTGGTCTCTCAATTCCAACATTATCTCCTTTCTAGCTTCACGACGAGCGTGGATCTCCAAGTTGTTTATTGGGGAACCCACTTCATCATTTTGGTCCTTGTCTTGACCATCAACTTGACCTTGATCATCACCGGTATCATTCTCTTCATTAAGAGGCAAAGATTGACCTTGGTCTTAATCAAGCGCTCTTCTAGCATCGATTTGAGCTTGTCTCAAGGCAGTTTGTACGGATCTTCCTTGAACAATTGACTTGGCACCACTTGACATCCTAGAGAATGAATCAAGCTCCTCTTGACTAGAGTCGTCACTATGATCAACATGTTGAGGGTCCACATCTTGTTTTTGTCTTGAGTCATTTCCCTCCTCGGTGGATGGAGCATGTTGAGATTGTGAAGATGAGGGCTCCACTTGAGTGGAGCATAGTTCTTCTCGATCCGCCATAAGGGGTTCCTTAACGGGGCGGATATATCCCACACCCATTCTTCCTATGGCATCCTGAGGCATTTCATCATCTGCATCACAAGCATCAACACGCCCCCTTGTGGACCATCATATTCTTCGAAGGTAACACTACAAGATTCTATGACGGCTCCGGAGAGCTTATCATAGATTCTATAAGTGTGAGATTCTATGACGGCTCCGGAGATCTTATCACGGAGGCCTTCTCTCTGGTATGATGCGTGAGTAGTTCCACCTTGGACTATGGGTCCATGTAGTAGCTAGATGGTTGTATCTCCTCCTTGTGCTTTCATGTATAGACCTTGTGAGATCTGTTCATGACCAAGATCTAATCTATTTGTAATCATGCATGTTGTGTTTGCGGGGATTCGAAGGATATTTATATTATTATGTTGGTTTGATTAATTTTTTTGATTTTATGATTCTATCATATCTGTGTTGATTGTGATCTTGCATGCTCTCCGTTGTTAGTAGCTATCTAGGCCAAGTATTTGCTAGTGACTCCATGAGGGGGTATTTATGCTTGATAGTGGGTTCATGCCTCTACTTTCCAAGGGAAGTGACAGGAATATCTTCGGTTGTAGATGTGTTGTTGCCACTAGGGAGAAAACAACGGTCTCTTGTTCATAGAACATGTGGACTGTTTACCTTACACACTTTGCTTAAAGCAGTTGTCCGTTGCTCACAACTTAATACTGGAGGGGGTTCGTATGATAACCTGAAGGTGGACTTCTAGTCATAGATGAAGTTGGATGGCGGTCTATGTATCTTGTTGTATTGCCCAATCGAATCTCATAGGATCTTTCTTACTAGTAATTCCATTGTTATGCCTTGCTCAGTTCTTGTTAATTGCCCTGCTATAATTTGTTTACCCTTCATGCCATGTCGTTTATCCAAGGAGAGCACCTCAAGTGAACTATGGACCCCGGTCCAATCTTTACCATTGATACATCTTCCACTGTTACTTGTTTACTTGCTGTAAACCACCATTACCTTCAACACCATATGTTTAATCCTTTGTTACAGCAACCGATGAGATTGACAACCACACTGTTAGTTGGGGCAAAGTCTTGAGTTTGTGTTGTACAGGTCTCCACGTTGCTTGCAACACCTGTGTGACATTTCCTTCCTCCTACTGGTTCGATAACCTCGGTTTCTTTCTGAGGGAAGACTTGCTGCTATGATGCTTCACACCTTGCTCATTCGCAACAGGCTCCACATCAACTAAGCCATCAAGGATCATTGTTTCTTTTCAAGTGTTCTCCACATTTTATTAAATAATTTTAAAAAATGATAAATCGGGAAGAATGGAGTACTATATGCTGCTGTAAACTATGATGTAGACTAATAGACTTAATAAACTTACTTAGTACAAAGTTTCCACAATATGGCAAGCTGGCAGGAAATAGGCGAAGTCCAAAACTACTCATGCTTACCTGGGATAAGTAGAATCAATTTTTTTGTTGTGCATGCAACATAAAATATCTAACTTACTGTCAGATACAATAGATATCCTTTAATATGTTCTATCTAACTTTATGAAATAATATGTTCTATCTAACTAATCAATTTTTTCCTCAAAAAATAAGGAATTTCATAAATACCAATTTCTACTCTACTTTAGTGTTCTACAAAACCTCAATTTCAACTTTGTAACCTTGATTACGAAGTCACGAAAAATATAACAATTGGGTTAACTACTCTGAATGGCACGTTGAGAGAGCTCCACATGGTAAGAAGGTAAATTCTATTGAGGAAACTTCCTCTTTGAGTGAAAAGATTGATGTTATTATGGCTATGCTTGTTAATGGGAAAGCTCCTTTAGATCCTAATAGTGTTCCCTTAGCCTCCTTGGTTGCTCAAGAAGAGCAAGTTGATGTGAACTTCATTAGAAATAACAATTTCAACAAAAATTCTTATAGGAATAATTTTATTGGTAACAATTATAGGCCTTATCCTCCTAATAATGGCAATTCCTATGAAAACTCTTACAATAATGCTAGAAGTGCCCCCTCTGAACTTGAAGTCATGCTCAAAGACTTTATTAGTAAACAAACCACTTTCAATAAGGCTATAGAGGAAAAGCTTTTAAATGTTGAGAAAAATATATCCTCTCTATCTGAAGCTCAGTCCTCCTTGAGTAATAAAATGGCTACTAAACCTGAAACTATGGAAAGTACCTTTGCTGCCACTCATGCCATACAAGTTACTATTGATGAAAATGTTAGGCTATTAGATCAACTTCATGCTAGGTGGGAAAGGGAAGCTGAAATTGATAGAAACAATAGTGTGTGCACCATCAGCACTAAACCACAAGTAGTCCCTATTCCTCCTACTACTATGCCTAAGCCTATTGAGACTACTACTAGTGATGCTAAGTTTGACTTTGATATTGATGGTTGCAATATTTCTGAAGTGATTATGTTCCTACAAAATCTTTCTAGAAGTCCTGATGCTAGTGATATGCATGTTGCTTTCACTAAACACATTACAGATGCTCTTGTTAAGATTAAGGAAGAGAAGCTAAAACACAAAGCTTCTATTCCTAGGAAAGTAGAAGATAGTTGGGAACCCATTGTTAATATACAATTGAATGACTTTGATATCAAAGCTTCATGTGATCTTGGTTCTAGTGTCTCTATTATGCCTAGGAAGATTTATGAAATGCTTGATTTGCCACCATTGGAAGATTGTTATTTAGATGTCCCACTCAATGATAATTCTAAGAATAAACTCATGGGGAGTATCAATGATGTTCTCATTATGTTTAACAATGCTTATGTCCCTGTTGATTTCTATGTTTTGGATGTTGAATACAATGCTTCTTGTCCTATTACTTTGGGAAGAACTTTTCTTAGAACTATTGGTGCCATCATTGATATGAAAGAAGGCACCATTAAATATCATTTTCCATTCAAGAAAGGTATTGAACACTTCCCTATGAGGAGAGAGAAGTTGCTTTTTGCTCGTCCTTTGAAAGCAAGGTTGGATGTTAATGCTTCTTCATTTGAAAATACTTGATTCTTCTTGCTTCTTGTGCCTAACTTAAAGGCGTTAAAGAAAAGTACTTGTTGGTAGATTACCCAAGAGTTTCTTTAAGTATTGGAAGTTATTACTTCAGTAATGACCTCTCCTTAGCCTTTTTGTTTGCTTTTTGGGCCAAGAATGACCACTAATGAGAGGGCAGTAAGATTTGGGGAGTTGCTGTCCCGAAACAGATTTCTGTCATCCACCATAAAAATTCATGAGGAGTCTCTATAACTAGGATTGAGCTAAACATTTATGAATAAATCCCCCACTATGTTAGCTAACTTCCTATAGTTCGTCACTTTTTGATTTGAGAAATAGAATATTTTCTAAAAATCGGTTTCTACCTACTGGTCTATTTTGACAGATTTCTGCCATTATTTGCATTTGCTTCTTATTGATTCCTTTTTGAGTTCTCTTTAGGTGAATTGAGCTTTTTGAAGGAGTTAGTACTGTAGCTTGTGTTTTTATTGAAAAACCTTCCTGTTCCAAAGCTTGGCCAGAGGTCTAATATCTTTTGAATAAACTAATATTGCTAATGAAGATTGTGTGAAGTTTTGTATGAAGTAAAAATTTCAGGTATAGAGAGATAATGATGCAATGATATGAAGAATGGACAAAAGATCAAGCTTGGGGATGCCACCATGGCGTCACCCCAACAAATAGCCAAGAGGTACAAGCGTCAAAGCTTGGGGATGCCCAAGGCATCCCCTTGTTCATCAATAAAAAGCTCAGGTCTGTCTAGACACTTCATTTTTATTGTTTCATGCATAGTTGTGTTGTTCTTGGAGTTTCTTAGTTTTCGTTTGGTTTATTTCCTTGAATAAAGAATTTTGGACTCCCGTTCTCGCTGTGTTGTTTTGCAAATAAGTTTCTTGGTGTTGGAAAGGAGTAGTAAGTTCTTGCTTGTAAGTGCAAGAGGAGCTTGCATTGACTGTTACTTAGACTTTAGCATGACATGCTAGGTGTTGTTTTGACCTTATGCTTAGTGATTATTGCTATAGTATGTCTTGTTCCAAATAATTGGGATTGCTTAGTGTGCCTTGAAGAAATTATGCATTGTTTTAGCATGCAAAAAGCATAGTATTGTGGTATTCTCCTTTAATGCTTTGTTTGGGTTGACTTGGCACATTCTCACAGCATGTTATGACTATGACAAGTCACCATAGCCTCTAGGATCATTTAGTCCTTGACTTGTAGTAACACTCTATGCTTTGATTAGTAATGATTTGTTCCTCTACATGATTATGGCCATTATTGCTCTCTTAGTTGGTTGCTCCCAGTCTTTTGCTAGCCTTCCCTTGTATGAGTAAGCTCTACTCATGCTTCCAACTCCCAAGAAACCAAGTTATTCCAAAGTGTCCACTATAAATTCCTATGCATGGTGTGTTACACCATTCCAAGTATATTCTTGTTTTCAGCTATCTTCCAATTAAAAAATATTTTGTTATGTGAAAACTTAGTGATTAAAGCCCTCACAAACTTGATGGCACACTTTATATTATTTGCCCCTAATAAACTTGAACCATTGTGTCATCTATGTTGTATATGCTTGCACTTATACGTTGGAATTAGCAGAACCGTGCTGTCACGGGGAACATTTTCAACATTGCACTTGTACTTTGTACTCAGTTGATATCATGCTCTTTTGTCTATGGATGTCACCGGTGTGAAATAAAGTGGGAACTTGTAAGTCCATGGAGTTTGTATTCTGTATTAGAGAAACACCTGGGCCGCTAGACTAAGCCATGCCTAATCATGGTGGAAACTTGCAGCATCACCATAGTGAGCTATCTATGATGCATCCTCAATAAAAAGCTATGCATATGGTAAATAAAAAGATTGCTGAGATACTCATTGTCTGCTTGCCTTGTCATTTTGGTTATGGGAAAGTTCCTGTACCATGTGCAAGGGGTACCCCGTTGGCGGTTCTTAATGATATGCAAATACTTATAGTGACAAGAACTTACAGGTGACTAAAGTTGAGTAGCATGAGGTGTGGCCCTCGTATTCAAGGGACTTGAGATTGCCAACTTATACTTCGTCAAGCATATACTCCATAGTTTGTTCTCACTTTAACCTTAACCACTTCAAGATGCTTATGATAGGGGCAATGAGGACTTAAAGCTAACAAGTACCATAATTTTTGGAAGCTCTTTTTGAAACTTGAAATCCCTGCTTCCTTTATAAAAGGTATTTCTTCCACCATTATTTGAGTCTCCACCTTCTACCTTTAGGCACCATTAAGAGAGCATAGTTGTTATTTTGTGTGCAGTGTCCCAAAGCTTATTGATTGATGCATATTGGGATATTATTTGTTCTTGTGCTATTTGTTTCTAGTCACCCTTGTGAACTTTGAAGGTGTCCTATGCATCTATTTGCTACCCTATGAGGAACAAGCTGGTTACCACTATGCTATGTTTTCTGTATGTAAAACAAACAAACATTTTTCAATGCATGTTATTCATGATCTTTGTTTGTAGCCTTTCATGTTGCATGCATAGTTACTATGTCCTATTGTTAGAAATCCATCTTTCATGCACATGTTGCAAATGGTTAGATATTTATTGTGAGGGTGCATGTCACCTCAAAAATTATTCTTTGTATCACTTACCTACTCAAGGACGAGCAGGAGTTAAACTTGGGGATGCTTGATACGTCGGAAACGTATCTATAATTTTTGATGATCCATGCTTGTTTAGTATCTACTTTGCTTTGCTTTGTCTACACTTTGAGGTGCTTTTTACATGTTTTCTGGTACTAACCTATTAACAAGTTGCCATAGTGCCAGTTGCCTGTTTTCTGCTATTTTTGGTTCCAGAAAAGCTAGTAAGGAAATATTCTCGGAATTGGACGGGACAAACGTCAAAGTCAATAAATTTCCATGGGGAACAAGAAGTCCAGAGGAGAGACGGAGAGGCGTGCTAGGGAAGCCACACACCCCTAGGTGAGGGTGGGCCCTGCCCCGCGCCTAGGCAGGGTGTGGGGCCCCTGGCCACCTCCTCGGCCTCCCCCTTCGCCTATAAGAAGCCCCCGATGCAGAAACCCTAAGGACCCGATCAATATTCCATGAAACCTTCTGTAGCCGCCGCCACCGTCGTCCCTAGATTGGGGGGATCTGAAGTTCTTCCCGGCACCCTGCCGGAGGGAAAATCACCCCGGAGGCCTTCTCTCCGGTATGATGCGTGAGTAGTTCCACCTTGGACTATGGGTCCATGTAGTAGCTAGATGGTTGTATCTCCTCCTTGTGCTTTCATGTATAGATATTGTGAGCTCCGTTCATAATCAAGATCTATTCTATTTGTAATCATGCATGTTGTATTTGCGGGGATCCGATGGATATTGAGATTATTATGTTGGTTTGATTAATAGTTTTGTCTTTATGATTCTATAATGTCTGTGTTGTTTGTGATCTTGCATGCTCTCCATTGTTAGTAGCTATCTTGGCCAAGTAGTTGCTAGTGACTCCAAGAAGGGGTATTTATGCTCGATAGTGGGTTCATGCCTCTAGTTTCCAAGGGAAGTGACAGGAATCTCTTCGGTTGTAGATGTGATGTTGCCACTAGGGAGAAAATAACGGTCTCTTGTTCATAGAACATGTGGACTGTTTACCTTACACACTTTGCTTGAAAGGAGTTGTCTGTTGCTTGCAACTTAATACTGGAGGGGGTTCAGATGATAACCTGAAGGTGGACTTCTAGTCATAGATGCAGTTGGATGGCGTTCTATGTATCTTGTAGTATTACCCAATCGAATCTCATAGGATCTTTCTGACTAGTAATTGGATTGTAATGCATTGCTCAGTTCCTGTGAATTGCCCTGCTGTAATTTGTTTATCCTTCATGCCATGTTGTTTATCTAAGGAGAGCACATCTAGTGAACTATGGACCCCGGTCCAATCTTTACCATTGATACATCTTCCACTGTTACTTGTTTAATTATTGCAAACCACCATTACCTTCCACACCATATGTTTAATCCTTTGTTACAGCAACCGGTGAGTTTGACAACCTCACTGTTAGTTGGGGCAAAGTCTTGAGTTTGTGTTGTGCAGGTCTCCATTTTGCTTGTAACACCTGTGTGACGTTTCCTTCCTCCTACTGGTTTGATAACCTCGGTTTCTTATTGAGGAAAGACTTGCTGCTGTGCTGCTTCACACCTTGCTCTTGGGGTTCCCAACAGGCTCCACATCAACTGAGCCATCAAGGATCATTGTTTCTTTTCAAGTGTTCTCCACATTTTATTAAATAATTTTAAAACATGATAAATCAGCAAGCACGGAGTACTGTATGCTGCTGTAAACTATGGTTTTGATTAATAGACTTAATAAACTTACTTAGTACAAAGTTTCCACAATATGGAAAGCTGGCAGGAAATAGGCGAAGTCCAAAACTGCTCATGCTTACCTGGGATAAGTATAATCAATTTTTTCTTGTGCATGTAACGTAAAATATCTAACTTCCTGTCAAATACAATAGATATCCTTTAATATGTTCTATCTAACTTTATAAAATAATATGTTCTATCTAACTAATTAATTTTTTTCCTCCAAAAAATAAGGAATTTCATAAATACCAATTTCTACTCTACTTTAGTGTTCTACAAAACCTCAATTTCAACTTTGTAACCTTGATTACGAAATCACAAAAAATATAACAATTGGGAAAACAGAAATGATTTTGTTAAATTAAAGAGAAGTTGCATCTTATTTTTGATAGGAGGACCGTCTTGAAGTCCTTAGGTTCGTCATAGAGTCAATAACTTTGGCTCAAACTACAAAAAAAACTCTTAGTTCAAAGGATAAAGGTTAAACAGTTCAGGTTCTTAGTCGTAAAGAAATGTCAATGTCTCTATGTTTAATAATCTTGATGAACATCTTGGTGAACAAAGTAGTCTATCTGTTTATTCGAAAGGTCATATCTGTGAACTTTCCACATAGCTTTGAATGTCTGACCAAACAACATTAGGCAGGCTAAGTAGTTGAGTGAATAGTTTTTACATTATTCTATATGAAAAAAATGTATAAACGTAGTTTATTTGTTATCTTGTTATTTCCTGTCTCCGAGCAATTTTTAGACAAACATGTATATTTGAAGCTATAATTTCTTTTTCTGCGTAACTGCAAAACAAATATCAGTGACTATGAACACGTACGCATCCACAAACCTTTTACTAAATGAGTAAGGGGAACATGATGCGACAGTACAATTAGAACAATGTGGAAAATCAGAGTTTCCATATAAACTATTTTGTCAAAGTTTAGATCTTTTATTTGTGTATCTCACAGATTCATGCTTGACATTTTACAGAGAAGATATGCTAACTAAGGAGCACTGACAGTTTGGTATCCTTTCCGAAAAACAAAAAGAATCCTCGAATCTTAGTGTATGCTGTTAGACTAGACAATGTTGAGTCGGTTTTGATCTGTTAAGAGTTTGTTTTAGAGTCGGTTTAAGTAATCTTGGCCGACAAGTTTTGTAACCCTATATATACTCTGTACCCCTCAAGCAATATTATTATGCAAGTCAATGAAATTTACATGGCATCAGACAACTAGATCCTAGGGCATGGCGCCACCTTCGACGCCGCCCCCTCCTCCCCCTCCTGACTACTTCACCAAAAAGGCCGCCGCTGCCGCTGCTTCCCTGGGTGACGCCGACCAAACCTCCAACACCTCCCTTGCTCTACCCTCTCCTACCCTCCCAACTATCCACTATGCCGATACAATCTCATATGTTAGCCCCTTTATTCCAATCACTTTAGATCTACCAAAGCATAACTACTACCATTGGCGTCATCTCTTCGAGGTTAATCTCGGTCGGTGCAATCTTCTCGACCACGTCGCCGACCACGCCGTTCCCCGGCCTACCGATCCTCGCTAGGACAAGGACGACCTCGCCATCATCCAATGGATCTACCAGCGGGTGTCCACTGAGATCTTCAATCTCGTTTTTCGCGACGCCACCAGCGCAGCCGCCCTCTGGGTGGCCCTCCGACAGCTCTTCCAAGATAACGTCGACGACCGCGTCATCACCCTACACACCGAGCTCCGCAACACCGTCCAACGTGACTCTCCTGTCGTCGTCGTCTACTGTCAAAAGCTCCAGACGGTCGCCGATGAACTCCAAGAGCTCGGCGACCCCGTCGACGACCGTCAACTGATTAACATCCTCCTCATCGGGCTCGGTGACCGCTTCGAAAAGCAGGCCTCCTTTATTCCCATGATGCGGCCCCGTCCTACCTTCGCCGAGGTCCGATCTATGTTGCAGTGGGCCGACCGTGCCCTCGTAAATAAAGAGGCGCGCCATCAAGTTTTTGCCACGTTCCAGCAACCTCCTGCTGCTCCTGCGCCGCCTCCTCCGTCACCGGTGCAGCCACCTTCGGGGTGGCGCCCTAGTCCGAACTACAGGGGAAAAAACCTACCTTCCGGCCGCCTCGACCACCCACGGCTCCTCCCAGCGGCCTGACGCCTCCAGCCCTGGCACCTCCTGTGTCTCCTAGCTGGCGCTCGATGCACGACCCGTGGACAGGGCTTGTCCAGGCCTGGCCCATGCCCTGGATCGCGCCCTCTCAGATTGGTGCTCCCCCAGCGTACTCCGGCGCCTGGACGCCGGGCATGTGCCCCCACGCCGTCTCTTCGGGCCTCCTCGGCACTCGCCCTCCGCACCAAGCCTACATGACTGCACCGACCTACATGCATGGTCCGACTTACCAGCAGTACAGCGCTCCAGCCCCTCCTCTGACGTCTGCTGGTGCCTACATGCCGATCTACGCGTCTTCACCACCTGCTCTGCTGCCTGCACCATCGCCGTCCTCTTCCTCATCACCGAGCTGGGACCAAGCAACGTTTATCCAGGCCATGAATCACTTTGCTGCTCAAGGAAACTCCAGTACCGACTGGATTTTCAATTCTGGTGCTTCTAGTCACATGTCTTCTTCGAATAATATGCTGTCAAATTTTTCCTCCTCACCTTTTTCCTCTATAACTCTTGGCAATGGTTCTACTATCCCTATCTCCGGTGTTGGTAATGCACAACTTCTCTAACACACAAAACCTCTCCTCCTTCACAATATTCTTGTTGCACCTGATCTCATTAAAAATTTAATCTCCGTTCGACAATTCACTCGTGACAATCATGTTTCTCTCGAATTTGACACCTTTGGTGTTTCTGTGAAGGATTTTCTAACCAAGGCGGAGATCGCTTGCTTCAATAGTGATGGAGATCTCTACTCCCTCCATGGTGTTACCACGGCCACTCAACCCTCATCTATGATTGCTTCAGTCGAGCTTTGGCATCAACGTCTAGGCCACCCCAATAAAATCGTCTTAGATTTTCTCCTTAGTAATTTCTCTATTCCTTGTAATCGTGATACTCATAATCCTCTCGTTAGTGAATCTTGTCAACAAGGAAAACATGTGCGTCTTCCGTTCAATTCTTCTACTTCTTCTAGTACTTTTCCCTTCGAATTATTACATTGTGATTTATGGACATCACCTATTGAGAGTATTTCTGGTTTTAACTACTATCTTGTGATCTTGGATGATTTCACTCATTATGCATGGACTTTTCCTTTACGCAAAAAATCTGATGTGCACACAATCCTTCTCAATTTTCAACGCTATGTTGCAACTCACTTCTTTCTCCCCATTCGGTTCATCCAATGTGATAATGGCAAAGAATTTGACAATAACCAAAATCGTAATTTCTTTCTCCACCATGGCATTCTCCTCCGTTTTTCCTGCCCCTACACTTCCCCTCAAAACGACAAAGCTGAGAGATCTCTCCGCACTATCAACGACATAATTAGAACCCTCCTTATCCAAGCTTCTATGCCCCCACGTTTTTGGGCCGAAGCTCTCCGCACAGCCACATATCTCCTCAACATTCGTCCCTCCCAACTTAACTCACAAACCACACCATATTACTCTCTCTTTCTATGTCATCCTAATTATCCTGAACTTCAAGTATTTGGTTGTCTCTGTTTTCCCAATACCTATGTCACTTCACCTCATAAACTAGCTCCTAGATCTCTACCCTGTGTTTTTCTAGGTTATTCCGATGAGCACAAAGGTTATAGATGTTTTGACCCAGTTTCTGGTCGTATTCATATCTCTCGTCACGTTACTTTCGTTGAACACTCTTTTCCTTTTGCCACCCATACATCTCCGCATGATTCCGTCTCCACCGATCCCTCTCCCTCGACTCGTTCAGCTACACCACCTAATCCCCTACACAACCCAATATTCCATACATAACCCCCTACGCCCGAACCTACATCCGCTGCGCCGGGCGTTTCGCTCACTTCTCCTATCGCGCGCTCTACCGATCCCTCACGGCAGCCTGCCGTGCAGCCTGCCGTCGCACCACCCTCTCCACCCACTAAGACACTCTCCCCGCCGCGTCGCAAACCTCATCTGATGCATCTCCCAACTCCACTATCACGCCTCCCTCTTCGGCACCCACTTCTGAGCATGATCCGTCTCCTTCCCCACAATTACCCTCCTATGCTATTCCTATTCGAGCACTCACCAATGATCATACTATGCGCACTCGTGGCAAATCTGGTTTTCGTCTACCCTACAAACGTCTTAATTTCTTAGCTCAACCCAACCTTTCTCCCATCCCAAAATCCTACAAATCTGCTCTTCTCGATCCCAACTGGTCCGCTGCTATGAAAGAAGAATACCATGCTTTGGTCACCAATGATACTTGGCAGCTAGTTCCTCGTTCTTCTAATTCAAACATTGTTTCTGGTAAATGGGTCTTTTTTCAAAAATTTCACTCCGATGGTACTCTCTCTCGCTACAAAGCCCGCTGGGTATGTCGTGGCTATTCTCAACAACAAGGAATTGACTATGATGAAACATTTTCTCCTGTTGTCAAACCAAGCACAATTTGCATCGTCCTTAGCATTGTCGTTTCCTCTTCTTGGCCTATTCATCAACTCGATGTCAAAAATGCCTTTCTTCATGGTTCTCTTCAAGAAACTGTCTACTGTCAACAACCTTTAGGTTTCGAAGATCCTAGTTCACCCAATCATGTATGTCTTCTCAAAAAGTCTCTCTACGGCCTGAAGCAAGCACCTCGTGCGTGTTTTCAGCGCTTTTCTACATTCATCCAAACTATAGGATTTATTCCCTCTCTCTCCGACATATCTCTCTTTGTCTATCAATCAAATAATAACATTGCCTATCTCCTCCTTTACGTTGATGACATTATTCTCACAGCCTCCACCCAAAATTTTCTCAACTCTATCATCTCTAGTCTTCAACACGAATTCTCTATGACTGATCTAGGTATGCTTCATCATTTTTTGGGCATTGCTGTCACTCGTGATTCTTCTGGCCTTTTTCTTTTTCAACGGCAATACACTCTCGATCTTCTCTCTCATGCTGACATGTCGGACTGCCAACCATCCCGTACCCCCATCGACACCACTTCTAAAATTTCTTCTACTGGCGAATCCTTCTCCGATCCCACTCTATATCGAAGTCTCGCAGGAGCACTTCAATATCTCACTCTTACACATCCTAAAATTTCCTATGTTGTTCAAAAAGCATGCCTTTTCATGCATGATCCACGCCTTCCTCATTATAATCTAGTCAAAATAATTCTTCGATATCTCAAAGGAACTCTTGATCATTGCCTTCATATTAATTCTTCTTCCCCTACAACTTTGACAGCATATTCCGATACAGATTTGGCTGGATGTCCTGAGACTCGTCGGTCCACATCTGGTTATTGTGTTTTTCTTGGCAATAATTTGATTTCTTGGTCTTCTAAGCGTCAGCTAACGGTTTCTCGTTCGTCTGCTGAGGCTGAGTACCGCGCAGTTGTACATGCAGTTACAGAAACGGTATGGTTGCGTCAACTTCTGGCCGAGCTTCATCACCCAATTCAGCAGATTACCATTGTGTATTGTGATAATATCTCTGCAGTTTATATGGCGGGCAACCCAGTTCAGCATCGAAGGACAAAACATATTGAAATCGGCATATATTTTATTCGCGAGAAGGTTGCTCTTGAACAAGTTCGTGTTCTTAATGTTCCAACCACGGCGCAATTTGTTGACATCTTCACCAAGGGGCTTGCTACTGCACCATTCATTGACATACGATCCAGTCTCAACGTCGTTGCGCTCCCCGATGAGACTACGGGGGATGTTAGACTAGACAATGTTGAGTCGGTTTTGATCTGTTAAGAGTTTGTTTTAGAGTCGATTTAAGTAATCTTGGCCGACAAGTTTTGTAACCCTATATATACTCTGTACCCCTCAAGCAATATTATTATGCAAGTCAATCAAATTTACATATGCAAAGCTTGAAACATCATGTGTGTAGAACAGGTAATTCAGTAAGTAAACATGGAAATTTTTACATACACAATGGTCAATCTTAATTTGGATAGAAGCTACATGATTGATGATTAAGTAAAGTGCATATAGCTGAATGCAAAGTCGAGTGGACTGGCCTGGCGAAGGATGAAGATCATAGTCTAACAAAATGAATGTAAACAACCTCTCTAAGAACTATTCCATCTAATGAACATGAGCAATGATCATATTGGTACGTACATGCTCCAAGAACCAACAAAATTGAATTTGTATTGATTCTAAGATCCGGTACATCTTCCTCCATTGCTTTGCTCTAGGAACGACTTATATATCTTATATATCTTTGTATCCAATAGACGTGGTTCAGGCATTTAGTGGAACATGTGGAAGAGTCTACACATATGCAGTTTGATTGCTTCTACTGCATCAACTTGAGCACAACGAATCTAGTTAATGACTTTGCAGCCGAAATACAGCTCATTATATTTACATGAAGGATCAATCTCAACAGAGGCATGCTTTGCAAACATGGACATGGAACAAAACCAATACCTTCATCTCGAAGGAACATCCTTGTCATGACCTTCAACTCTGAGGAGCATACTATTAGAAATATAGAGAATTGCACATCTAAAAAACTCATGTGAGAATCATATGCTTCCACTTTTATTTCAGACCATGAAGTCAGAACTTGCATCTTCTTAGCAGTCAGACTGACTAACATAAGAAAACAGAAGACCATAGCTTGGAGCTTTTAAAGGGTCACTGGCCGCTAGACATACACTCTGCTTTGCTATAATTCCTAATAATGTGATGATCCGTGGAGAGATGGTTGTTGGAGGAGTCCGTTGTAGTACCCTGAAGATGGCAGACAGACTATCTATTTTAAATTGCCATCCAAAATCATCCTCTCTACTCCCTGGACCTACTATGCTGGAATAGATCCGTATAAGATCAAGATGAGTTGCGGCCTGGTCAAAATTTGGAACCTGATGAGATTTGAAGGTTGGAGAGCAGCAGGGGATCAGGGAGACGCTGATCTGATCATGCAATTTTTTAATCTGAACTTGAGAACACCAGGGAGATAAGATGGGGCACTCTTCTGGCCCAGCTCGCGTGACCCGTACCGCTTTGACGGAAAGGCACCCCTCTGTCCTGTTCTTCTTCTCGTCCTTCCCTTCTGTTCTCTCTGTAGCTCATGAAGCAGAGCAGTTGACCGTCCACCCTGTTGTCAGCTTGCATCACTGCTCGTTCCTCCCGCGTGCCGTGTTCCCCCTTATCTGCCCTCATAGACACGCCTGGAACCCTAGCCAGCTTCCTCCCTCGTGCCTCAATTCCGTTTCCTCTTCCTGGCTCAAGCTGCCGCTGCTGCCTCCCCATGGCCCTGTCGTTTCCGGCACTCCCAGGGCTAGCCGAAGGTCTAGGAATCACCGTCGAGACCTCATGAAGCTTCGGGCACCGCCTCCTCGACCTGAAGCGCATCTGAGCGACATCACGCTCTACTTACTCCTCTCTGGTCTCCGCCCTACGGCCCAAATTCCGGCATCTCCGTTCCTCCTCCGTCCAAGCGGACACAACCTTCATCTTCCTGGTGAGTTCCCAGTTCCGTTCCCTTCCTCCTTGGCCCGATTCGTGCTCTGAGGCGGAAGTGGTTTTTCTGTCTTGTGTGCGCAGCAGCGGTCTTCAGAGGAACCAAGGTTGGTTTCATCTCGAACTACTCCTTCCGCTTCAAGTCGTCCCTGACGCAAACTCCCTCGACCTCCCTTCACCAAGACCTGTTCCGGTGAGCCGTCGCCTCTACCCAGCCTTCCCCGCCTCTCCCCATCATCGTAGAATCGCCGATGTTGCCGGTGCATACTAGGAGCTTCGCCGTTGTTGCCGTCGCCTCTACCCAGCCTTCCCCACCGCTCCCCATCATCGTAGCCTCGCCGTTGCCACTATAGACCTTGTTTTTACTTTTATTATTAGTTTTTAGTTTATTTCTTGTTATTAGTTTACTTTCTTGTTATCTATTTGAAAACCCAAAAAAATAGTTACTTGTTATTTGTTTTCATTACTTAAAAATTATCAAAAATATAAGATCCATGGCTCATAAAAGACTTGGGGAGTATGCTGCTCCCACTGATGATTTTATTCGTGCACCTATCACTAAGCCCGCTATTGATGCGGAAACCCATGAAATTAAGTATAACCTTTTAATCTTGGTTCAACAGTACCAATTTGAGGGCTCATCTTCTGAGGATTCAGGTTTGCACTTAAACACTTTCACTGAAATTTGGGACATGATGCATATTAAGGATGTAGATCCAAATGTTGCTAAATTAAGGTTGTTTTCTTTCTCTCTTAGAGGAAGGGCTAAGGATTGGCTGCTAGCTCTACCTAAGGGAACTATTAAATCTTGGGAGGAATATACTAATTTGTTTCTGACTAAATTTTCCTCCAGCTAAACTATGCATCTAAGATCCAACATTACAAGTTTTAGACAAGAAGACCGTAAGCCACTAGCGCTTATATGGGAAAGGATGAAAGCAGCCTTAATGAACTTTCCTAGTCATGGGATGGAAGAATGGCTTATATTACATTTGTTTTATAATGGTATTAATCCAATGTCTAAGTCTATGCTAGATACTGCAGCAGGAGGAACAATGATGGGAAATGAAGTGAGTGTTGCAAAGAAACTACTTGATGATATGCAAAATAATCATGCTCAATGGCATGTGGAAATAACCCGAAGATAGTAAGTTCAATCACCAAGGTAAATAATGAAGGGCATACATCTAAGGTAGACGATCTACTTTGTTGTAACATCCCAAAAATATTAATCAAGGTTATCAATTCCAATAACCCAAATTTAGGGTTAACAAAAACTTTTGTGATTAAAATCTTTATGAATGCATGTGTATGTGATGAATGCATTCATGCTTGAATGGACTTGTGTGATTGTTGTGAATAACAAGGAATGGTTTAAAGATGAAAACAACATCATCTAAATCATTTCCAAGAAGAATCAAATCTTTAGAAATTCAAGAACAAACAAAATAAGTAAATGGTCATTTTTGCCAATCTTGCTGACTAGACCACTTTGAGTGTTTCTAGTCCAAGATTTCAAATAGAAACAAATCCATTTATTTTCACCCCTTGCTAGACCAAGTGAAAGTGAACACAATCTCACCTTCCAATCCCATACAAACATTTGGTAACCTTATTCAAATGACATTTGAAAATTGAATCTAGTTTATATGGCAACATAACCATTTCTCAAAACCCAACCAAACCAGTGCACCTTGGCAAATCCAATCAACCAGAGACTACCTAGTATGTGACCATTGCATCCACCAAGTTTCATCCAAAAATTCAACTATGAAATTCTTTCGGCCATTTCATCAAACACCTTCTGAGCACAAATCAAATTAAACAACAAACACTATTGTGAGCAGTGTTTGTGCCAAACTTGTTCCCTCTCTAGCTCTCACTACACTCCCAGTAGGTCATTAAACTTTCCTAAGCAGCTCTAGCTCATTGTGAACTTGACCATGACATCAATGGCCACCATGCCCACACTTGCCACCCCCACCATTGACAGCAAGCTAGAAGCATAGCCAGCCTCGCCACCCTTGTCTACCATGCCGCCCGTGCCTCACTGTCCCCTCTAGACCAGCCCTAGCTCGAAGATAGAGAATGGAACCGCCGGAAACGCCGTGCCCGTGCCGCTGTCGACCATGCCGACGGGCACCTCGGTGCATGCACCGTTCCCACTCAAAGAGACCACCTAGAGCCTTCGCCGCCCGTCTACACGATCACCACCGTCCCAGGAGACCACTAGACATGCTCGTTTCATCGACTGTGCCCCGGAGTCGCCGCATGCCGCAGAATTCGCGGTCGGTACCGCTTAGAGCAGCGCATGTTCCCGACTGAACCGCACTGCCCCACGCCTCGCCTTTAAGCTAGCAACGACCGCCAGGAGACTGCACATCGTCCCCTAGCACTAGCCACACCGATAGCCACCTGTACCGTCGCCTCCGACGACCTCTGCCCATGCTGTGTTGACTCAATCGTCGCAGTATAAATAGAGGCCGCCCCCGCTCGATTTCGTCACACTATTCCACTCCCCACCTCTCACTGATTGTCCCCACTTCTTCCCCGAGCAACGCGAGTGCAGCATCACCAAAATTTCACTGGAGCCTACCGCTGCTGGAGGAGAAGGGCATCGTTGATTGCGGGCACCCCAGGAGGATCCGCCAGTACCAGGAGAACCGTCGTTGTCGACTTCCTCGTTAGACCCATCGCCGACCATCGCCTGAGCCCTGGTGAGCCGCACAGACCCTCACTGGCTGTATTAGGGTTAGTTCCTCGCCGGAGTAGCTCGTCGTCGACGACGACCCTCAGCTGTTGATCTTGCATCTAATCCTACGGTCGTAATTTCCCCGTACCCCTTCACACACCCATGTCCCACTAACGTGTGGGGACAACCACTTAACCGCCCGCGCGCGTGCTGTGCGCAGAGGGCCAGCCCAGTTAGCTCTCCCGAGCGACCCAGTTAGTTTGAATTTAGATTTATCTATTTAGTTTCAAACCTAGTTCTGGCACTAGATTCAAAATTCAATTCAGAGATTTTACTAAACGAAATTGCATGAAACTAATTTTTCTAGAAAGTTATTGAAATTCTTAATTCAAGCCCGTTGGATTCAAACCATTTGGAATTATAGATCACCTATAGTAAAAATAACAAGGCAGAGACTTTTGTGCATTCAAACATTTTTCAAAATTCAACTATAAATGATTTTGAGTTGATTCCAAGTCTTAAAAATCACATTTGATAAGACCCTTCTGAATTTATAAAAATATCTATGTTTACTTGAAGTAATAATGAACATGTAATAAAAGAAAGCCTTATAGGCATTTCTATTCACTTGAATTAATTAAAATAAAAAGGTTAAACCTTGTTAAATTGTGACACCACTTTACATCACATTCCAAAGTATTAAAATATGTGGTGATGACATGTGTCAACATGATCCCATGTTTTAATTGGAGAATATTAAATCTTAAGTAGTTTTTCAATTAGTAGAAATTACTTTTCTAAAATGAAATAAATAGGACTATTGCTTTAAACCTTGTGATGACTGTGATGATGCTAGATCATCTAGTGCAAACCCTTGTGTGCTAAATAGAAGTAGTTAAGTATTGTTTGGTGATTGTGTACTTCATATTTATTTATAGACGCTAGTACCGACCAAGGATACGGAGAGGAAGGATACTACTAAGAGGAAGAAGCCGAGGAGAACTTCAACCACTACACTGAACATGGCAAGCTACCACTTGCATGTTACCTATGCAAGCTTCACAAAACAAGTTAACTTTGCAAGCTAACACTTGCAAGATAACTATGCCAAATAGATGCCTTAGGAATATGTGATTATACCACCTTATTATACCAAATCCCAGTTTTACTTGCAAGCTTTACTCTTTTATTTCTTTATCAAAGCTTTCTATTTGTGTTTACTTAGTGACTTGTAGATTTGGAAAGATATTAAAGGTAGCATAAAGAGCATAAAACTTGGCCTAAGTTCGATAGAACTTGATGTCATCCTCAGGCTTTAGATTGAACTTAGATAAGTCACACTTGATTATCACCCCTCATTTGTGTTTACCCCCAACTTTAGTGGCTAGTGGTAAGCTTAAAACTGATCACTTTAGATGGGAACACTTGGTGAAAAGGATTATGAAAACCTTAGAATGATGAGTCATTCTAATGAGATGTTTTGACATGTGCTATGAGCACCAAATGATTTTTGATGATGAAGATGTTGAGGCATGAGCCTTAGCCCTTTTACAAAACTGATGGTTTTGTCTGGATGCGATACCATTCCAATTTTACCGTACAACCACAATACCCGAAATTGGGTAGGGCTTGACTAGAAGTTTATATACCTTAGTATGGGTTCCCTTGCGGCCGAGGTTTGAGCTGAGGCTACCTCGTGATGATTGACCACCTGTGTAGTTCCCAAGATGACAGATGGTCATGGTTGGGAGGCCAAACTCATAGGAGAGGTGCCTATACTAGGGTGTGTAATTGAAAGGTTAGGATTGATTATACACATACTGAGTATGGTGAATTCAGGATTGTTCCTGACGGATGTATCAAATATTGTGGTGAAAGTGTACCACCTCTGCAGAGTGTCACACTATTCAAATAGCCGCGTCCACGGTTATGGACAGTTGGAGTGGCCATACTGTTCCGTCATCAGATGTTTTCAAAATGACTTGTGAAATGAATCATGACTTTGACTTGACCACAACAGGGTTGTGAAAGTGAAACTTAAGTTCCCACTTAGGTGTTACAAAATATTAAACTAGTTTTCTTTGCTTCTGAACTCAGTTAAGGTAAACCTGGCTTTTTGCAAAACAACCTAGAGCTTAGGATTCCTACTTGAAACCAATTTACCTGTGAGTGATAGTTTGTGAGTACTTAAAGAGTACTCATGTCTTTGTCCCTGGCTATTCCCGTGGCCAGACTATGAAGAGGACTATCAGGAGGATGGACAACAGGAAGGTTACGACAACTAGGATCGTCTCCCATCATCAGCATTGCCTGTGACCATGAAGATGGAGCTTCATCGATTCTACCATTATTATATTATTCCCTTTCTTTGATTATACTAAGACTGGATCATGGGATCCTTTATTTGTAAGACCTTTATTATGGTTTGTAATGGATGATGAACTATGGTACCAATCTGTTATGTCTCGCAAAAATGGTAATCCTGGGATTGCGATATATGGCATGACATGCATCTAGGATTAAAAATCCGGGTGTTGACAAGTTGGTATCAGAGCCATCCTGACCATAGGAGACCCTAGTTTAGAATGGACGATTGAATCAAAAACTTAGTTTCAAAACCAAATGAAGTGAATATTTGTGAAAACCTATTCTTATTCTTATCACTTAGACTCTTTCATAAAAATTCATGTACCTCAAATATTCTTGCAAACTTACATAAAATTTGACACACTTGATCACTCTACTAACTTACCTGTCTTACATTCTTATAGATGGACGTGAAGTATAGCAAGTTCTACCAGTTGGGAAATGGAGGAGATCTCATCTTTGAGCGTGATTTGGACCAACTCTCGGAACTTCTAGAGCACCCACACCCCGAGTTCTTCGGAGCCCAGCTCAACGATCAGGAAGGAGGAGAATTGCAATGGATGATTGTTGCAAGTCTCAGAGGGAATATTGAAGCCCCCACCATAAATGGAATCCAATTCACCTTAAGGGAGAACAACTGGCTACATGGACTTGCCAGGGCCATGCAGGAAGCTCCTGCCCGTCTGTGTAGACAAAGCATCAATCAGATCAAGGGTACCCACTTTGAGTATTACCCAAGGCATGA
Source organism: Avena insularis (assembly GCA_023614405.1). Lineage (NCBI taxonomy): Eukaryota > Viridiplantae > Streptophyta > Magnoliopsida > Poales > Poaceae > Avena > Avena insularis. The sequence goes on along the minus strand of CM042689.1, from coordinate 227,099,033 downwards.
TGCTATGGGATAGCCACTGGAGGTGCCACGTCACCCAGAGCTGAAGCATTAAGTGGACCATCTCAACTTCGTGATGTATGACCGGCAGAAGGACTTGGAAAATGCCCACTCCTATGCCAACCACAACTATGTTATCGCAGTCAAGAAGGACCAGACCATTGCCATGCTTGTGAAGGATCGCCAGTCTCGTCGCCATCAACTTGACAAGAAGGATCGCATTATTGCTCGCCTTCGTCACAAGGTGACAGACTTGGACGAGACCATCCAAAAGAGGGACATGCATCTTGAGGAGAGAGAGAATGTAGGGGAAGATATCCGTAGAGACCGTTACTCCTACCTCAGTGATGATGATGACTTCCTGGAGGATCAAGCCATGGAATTCTTCACCGATGAGGATGACTTCGCCTTCATTGATGATGATGATGATGATGATGATGATGAGGAAGACACCGATTCCAAGGAGTAGGAGCACTTGAGCACTAGCATTAGTGAAGTTGTATCCGGTCCCATTGTATCGTATTTTCACATAATGGTTCTTAAAACCATTTGTTTCCTTGTTGTGGTGTGTGTTTCTATTGTGTGTTATGAATGAATGAAAAGCAAGTTGCTAGAAAAATCTGAGTCAAACTTCAAAAACTTTCCAAAAACAAACCCCTGAACCTTAGAAATTTCCCTCTTGTCTCATGATCTATCTCAATCTTCAGATGCCTCGCGGAGGAAGCAGCTCATCCCCGGACCCAATGCTGCAAATCTTGCAAATGTTGGTTTCCGACTGTGACGCTAAAAGAGCCAAACATATGGCCAACCTATCCACCCTTCAACATATAGCTCAGATGGCCAACAACAATCAAGGCCATGGAAACCAGGACAACCATGGATCCAAGCTCAAGAACTTTCAGAACACCAATCCACCCATCTTTACTAAGTCTGAAGAGCCCTTAGATGCTGATGATTGGCTGTAGACCATGGAGAACAACTTAGAAGTCACAGGAGTGGAGGCCAATGAGAAAGTACTGTTTGCCACCCACTATGTGGCAGGAGATGCAAGAGCTTGGTGGAACAGCGTTCGAGCCATGAATGGAGGACAGATGATGACTTGGGATGAATTTAAACTCAAGTTCAGTAGAACCCATGTGCCACCGGGTTTAATCAAGAGGATGAGAGATGAATTCGGAGAATTGAAGCAAGGGAGGATGACAGTAGTTGAATACCGTGACAAATTTCTATCACTAGCTAGGTATGCACCATATGAGATTGACACTGAAGCTAAGAAGAAGGAGAGATTCCTGAATGGTCTACATGATGAGATGCAGACGGTGTTAGTCAATATTCCATTTGCTCACATTGAAGCCCTAGTGGATTCTGCCATTCAGATGGAAGGCAAGATCAACCAAGCCAATGAGAATCGCAAGCGTAGAATGATGCATCAACCAGGAACCCACCATACCCCAAAGTATCGCCCCATCCTGTCTACATGATTTTCCCCAAGAAACAATAGACCTCCGATGAACCGTCCAACCTATCCCAACCGTGGAGGAGGAAACCCAAGGCCTGGAGGAAACCACAACAACAAAAACAACCTCGGAAACTCCAACAATTTCAACCGTGCACCGCCCAAGTTCAACAACAACAATGTCGCCAACAACACCAATACTGCCCCAAGGACTGGACGCAATGTTGTGCATGTTGCAGGATAGGACAAGTCTCAGGTGACTTGTTATGAATGCGGAACCAAGGGTCACTACTCCAATGAGTGCCCCAAGAAGCTTGCAGCAGCCCCCAATGTGAATTCCCAAGCTCAACAGCAGCGTCGTGTGTAGCCTGGAAGAAGATTTTCCCTAGGGAATTCGCTCAACCGCAATGGCCGCCTGTTTCTCATGAGTGCCGAAGAAGCCTAGGAAGCGCCAGATGTCGTTCTGGGTATGTTTTCTGTTAACTCAGTACTTGCAAGAGTGATGTTTGACTATGGATCATCGCACTCGTTTGTTACAGAAGAATTTGCATGAACTATTAAGATTCAGCCAACAAAATTGAAGCATGTTATGATAGTTCAAATACCTGGTTCAACCACCAAAGCTAGACAAATTTGCAAGGCCGTACCTATCCGAATCCATGGCATATACTTTTATGAATAGTACTTGGAACTAAAGGTTTGGAAGTAGTACTAGGAATGGATTGGATGTCGAAACATAAAGGATTAATCGACTATGCCAAGAAAACCATAACCATGACCAGTACAGCCGGAATATCAGTAGAGCATGTATCTGGAACCTTGCCCCGTCAATTCAAGTGCAACAAGAGTCTATCCCAACCAACCATTGACCAGGTTAGAGTAGTCTGTGAATACCCCGACGTATTTCCACATGTTTTGCCCGGTATGCCCCTAGATCGGGATATCAAGTTTATCATTGAACTAATCCCTGGAACCGGACCCATAGCCCATAGACCTTATAGTATGAACCCGTCTGAATTAATGGATCTGAAAAAGAAAGTGGATGCGATGCTAGAGATAGGACTGATTCAACCAAGTGCGTTGCCATGGAGATCACTTGTCTTGTCTGTGGACAAGAAAGATGGAGGTAACCGTTTGTGTACGGATTATCGTAAGCTAAATGATGTCACCATCAAGAACAAGTACCCACTTCCAAAGATAGAAGATTTGTTTGACTAGTTGAGTGGTGCCAAAGTGTTTTCTATGATTGATCTTAGAACTGGTTATCATCAACTCAAGATTCGCGCTGAGGATATTCCAAAGACTGCCTTTACCACCCGATATGGACTATATGAGTACACTGTCATGTCCTTTGGATTAACCAATGCCCCCTCTTATTTCATGAACCTCATGAATAAGATTTTTTTGGACTTCCTGGATAAGTTTGTCATTGTTTTCATCGATGACATTTTGATCTATTCCAAATCAGAATAAGAACATGAGCTACACCTAAGGACCATCCTTGGAACCCTTAGGGAGGATCAGTTGTATGCCAAGTTTAGAAAATGTGAGTTCTGGTTACAGGAAGTAGGATTCCTCGGACATATCGTGTCAGCCGGAGGAAATGCTGTTGACCCTACCAAGGTTAAGGATGTTGAAGAATGGCAAGCCCCAACCACTCAAACCCAAGTTCGTGCATTTCTAGGATTAGCGGGATATTACCGCAAGTTTATAGAAGGATTCTAAAGCATCGCAAGACCCATGACCCAATTGTTGAAGAAAGATAAGAAGTTTGAATGGACGGACAAATGTGAAGCATGTTTCCAAGAGATCAAGAAGAGATTGATTTCCGCCCCAATCTTCATTATGCCAGATATCATGAAGCCATTTGATGTGTTTTGTGACGCATCCAAGATCGGTCTCGGATGTGTTCTTATGCAAGAAGGCAAAGTCATATCATATCTATCCCAACAACTGAAGCAGCATGAGCAGAATTATCCTACCCATGACCTGGAACTAGCAGCAGTAGTTTTATCATTGGAGACATGGCGGCATTACCTCATGGGAAACCGCTGTGAGATTTATTCGTATCACAAGAGACTAAATTATATTTTCACTCAGAAGGAGCTGAATATGAGGCAAAGGAGATGGATAGATCTCATCAAGGACTATGATCTAGACATCCACTATCATGCCGGTAAAGCCAATGTGGTAGCAGATGCCCTTAGCAGATTACCGTGTCTCTTGAACTCCATGATTCTGAAGGAGCAACCAAGTTTGCACAAGGAATTGGAAGATTTCAGAATGGAGCTAGTAAGTGAAGGATTTTTTGATAGCATAGAACTTCAACCCACTTTGATCAGTCAGATTAAGGAGGCGCGGAAAGGAAATGCTAGTATCAACGGAATCAAACGTCGCATCGGTACAGGAAAAGTACCCGGATTCACCAAAGATGAAGCAGGAGTTTTGTTGTACAAAGGAAGTATCTGTGTGCCAGCAGATTCAGAATTGAAGCAAGCTATTTTGAAAGAATCCCATGATACTCTTTATTCTATCCACCCCGAAGGAACGAATATGTATCAGGATTTGAAGGAGCAATTTTGGTGGCATAAGATGAAGAGATAAATCGGAAGCTATATAGCCAAGTGTGATATTTGTCAGAGAGTCAAGGCGGGACATCAGAGGCCCGTAGGACTGTTGCAACCACTATAGAATCCGGAATGGAAATGGGATTCAGTTGGAATGGATTTTATCAACAGTTTTCCTACATCTAGTAGGGGAATGACTCTATTTGGGTCATAGTAGATAGACTTTCCAAAGTCGCCCATTTCTTACCTGTCAAGACCACCTATCAGAGTTCGAAGCTAGCAGAGTTGTACATTGCTAGAATCGTCAGTTTGCATGGAGTCCCCAAGAACATCGTGTCGGATCGAGCAACCCAGTTTACCTCGAGATTTTTGAAAAAATTCCAAGAAGGACTAGGAACAAGACTAGATTTCAGCACAGCTTATCACCCTCAAACTGATGGACAAACGGAGCGAGTAAATCAAATACTCGAAGATATGTTGCGAGCCTATGTGTTAGAATATGGATCTAAATGGGAAGACTGTCTGCCTTTCGCAGAATTTTCATATAACAACAGTTATCAAGACATTTTGCAAATGGCCCCATTTGAGTTCATGTATGGAAGGAAGTGTCGTACCCCTTTGAATTGGTCAGAAGTAGGAGAGAGTAAAATATTCGGACCCGACATTCTACGAGAAGCAGAACAGAAAGTTCACAAGATCTGTGAGCACCTCAAGACCGCCCAATCCAGACAGAAGAGTTATCCCTCCCAATATTGGAGATTTTGTGTATCTCAAAGTATCTCCCTTGAAAGGAATGCAACGTTTCCAGCTCAAAGGAAAGTTACCCCCAGATATATCGAACCCTTCAAGATTCTAAATCATCGAGGAGAAGTACCATATCAACTAGAACTGCCAGAGGAGATCTCATCCGTGCATAATGTGTTTCATATATCGTTACTTCGCAAATGCCTAGAAGTCCCGGAGAAGACCGAAGTTTTCAAGAATATTGATCACCGAACCATAGAGATCAACGATGACCTGACATATCCCAAAGTACCCATTCGTATTTTGGAGGAAGCTTTCAGAACCACCAGGACCCGGAGTATCAAGTTTCTCAAGATCCAGTGGAGTAACCACACTGAAGAAGAAGCTACCTGGGAGCGAGAAGATTACATTAGGACAGAGTTTCCATATATATTTAAATCCTAGTTTTCTTTTTCTCAAATCTCGGGACGAGATTTTTTTAAGGAGGGAAGGTTTCTAACATTCTAAAAATAATAATCAAGGTTATCAATTCCAATCACCCAAATTTAGGATTTACAAAAACTTTTGTGAATTAAAATCTTTATGAATGCATGTGTGTATGTGATGAATGCTTGAATGGACTTGTGTGGTTGTTGTGAATAGCAAGGAATGGTTTAAAGATGAAAACAACATCATCTAAATCATTTCCAAGCAGAATCAAATCTTTAGAAATTCAAGAACAAACAAAATAAGCAAATGGTCATTTTTGCCAATCTTGCTCACTAGATCACTTTGAGTGTTTCTAGTCCAAGATTTCAAACAGAAACAAATCCATTTCTTTTCACCCCTTGCTACACCAAGCGAAAGTGAACCCAAGCGCACCTTGCAAACCCACGGAATACTTTGGCAACCTTATTCAAATTACATTTTAAAATTGAATCCAGTTCATATGGGAAGATCACCATTTCTCAAAACCCAACCAAACCAATGCACCTTGGCAAATACAATCAACCAGACACTACCTAGTATGTGACCATTGCATCCACGAAGTTTCATAAAAAATTCAAATATGAAATTATTTTGGCCATTTCATCAAACACCTTCTCAACACAAATAAAATTAAACAACAAACACTATTGTGAGCAGTGTTCGTGCCAAACTTGTTCCCTCTCTAGCTCTCACTACACTCCTAGTAGGTCATTAAACTTTCCTAAGCATCTCTAGCTCATTGTGAACTCAACCATGCCATCAATGGCCACCATGCTGAGCACACTTGCCACCCCCACCATCGACAGCAAGCTAGAAGCATAGCCTGTCTCGCCAACCTTGTCTACCATGCCGCTCGTGCCTCACTGCCCCCTCTAGACCAGCCCCAGCTCGAAGATAGAGAAAGGAACCGCCGGAAACGCTGTGCATGCGCTGTTGTCAACCATGCCAACACGCACCGCAGTGCACGCGCCGTTCCCACTCAACCCAACCACGTAGAACCTTCGTCGCTCGTCTACACAATCGCCACCGTCCTAGGAGACCACTAGACATGCTCGTTTCATCGACCATGCCCTGTTGTCGCCGCATGCCATGGAATTCGCTGTCAGTACTGCTCAGAGCAGCGCACGTTCCCTACCGAACCGCACCGCCCCACGCCTCGCCTTTAAGCTAGCAATGACCTCCAGGAGACCGCACACCATCCCCTAGCACCAGCCATGCTGATAGCTGCCTGTACCGTCGCCTTTGACGACCTCTGCCCATGCCGTGTTGCCTGCATCGTCTGAGTATAAATACAGGCCACCCCCGCTCGATTTCCTCACACCATTCCACTCCCCACCTCTCACTGATCGTTCCCACTTTTTCTCGGAGCAAGGCGAGCGCAGCATCGCCGAAATTTCGCTGGAGCCTTCCACTTCTGGAGGAGAAGGGCGCCGTTGATTGCGGACACCCCAGGAGGAGTCGCCAGTACTAGGAGAACCGCCATTGTCGACTTCCTCGTTCGCCCCCATCACCGACCATCGCTTGAGCCCTGGTGAGCCGCCCTAGACCCCCACTGACCGCGTTAGGGTTAGTTCGTAGACGGAGTAGCTCGTCGTCGACGATGATCCTCGATCTTGCATCTAATCCTACGGTCGTAATCGCCCCGTACCCCTTCGCACCCCCTGTCCCACTGACGTGTGGGGACAACCACTTAATCGGCCGCGCGCGTGCTGTGCGCAGAGGGCCAGCCCAGTTAGCTCTCCCGCACGACCTAGTTAGTTTGAATTTATATTTATCTATTTAGTTTAAAACCTAGTTCTGGTAGTAGATTCAAAATTTAATTCAGAGAGTTTTACTAAACCAAATTGCATAGAACTAATTTTGCTAGAAAGGTATTGAAATTCTTAATCCAAGATCGTTGGATTCAAACCATTTGGAATTATATATCACCTATAGTAAAAATAACAAGGCAGACACTTTTCTACATTCAAACATTTTTCAAATTTCAACCATATATGGTTTTGAGTTGATTCCAACTCTCAAAAATCAGATTTGATAAGACCTTCTTGAATATATTAAAATATCTAGGTTTACTTGCATTAATAATGAAGAAGTAATAAAAGAATGCCTCATAGGAATTTGTAGTCACTTTAATTAATTAAAATAATAAGGTTAAACATTATTAAATTGTGATACCACTTTAAATCGCATTCCCAAGTATTAAAATATGTGGTGATGACATGTTTCAACATGATCCAATGTTTTAATTCTGGAATATTAAATCTTAAGTAGTTTTTCAATGAGTAGAAATTACTTTTCTAAAATGAAATAAATAGGACTATTACTTTAAATCTTGTGATGATTGTGATGATGCTAGATCATCTAGTGTAAACCCTTGTGTGCTAAATAGAAGTAGTTAAGTATTGTTTGGTGATTGTGTACTTCGTATTTATTTATAGACGCTAGTACCGACCAAGGATACGAAGAGGAAGGAGACTACTACGAGGAAGAAGCCGAGGAGAACTTTAACCACTACATTGCACAAGGCAAGCTACCACTTGCATGTTACCTATGCAAGCTTCACAAAACAAGTTAACTTTGCAAGCTAACACTTGCAAGATAACTATGTCAAATAGATGCCTTAGGCATATGTGATTATACCACCTTATTATACCAAATCCCAGTTTTACTTGCAAGCTTTACTCTTTTATTTCTTTATCAAAGCTTTCTATTTGTGTTTACTTAGTGACTTGTAGATTTTGGAAATATACTAAAGGTAGCATAAAAGCATAAAACTTGGCCTAAGTTAGATAGAACTTGATGTCATCCTGAGGCATGAGATTGAACTTAGATAAGTCACACTTGATTATCACCCCTCATTAGTGTTTACCCCCAACTTTAGTGGCTAGTGCTAAGCTTAAAACTTGATCACTTTAGATGGGAACACTTGGTGAAAAGTATTATGAAAACCTTAGAATGATGAGTCATTCTAATGAGATGTTTTGACATGTGATATGAGCACCAGATGATTTTTTATGATAAAAATATTCAGGCATGAGCCTTAGCCCTTTTACAAAACTGATGGTTGTGTCTGGATGCGATACCATTCCAATTTTACCGTACAACCACAATACCTGAAATTGGGTAGGGATTGACTAGAAGTTTATATACCTTAGTATGGGTTCCCTTGTGGTCGAGGTTTGTGCTGAGGCTACCTCATGATGATTGACCACCTGTGCAGTTCCCAAGATGACAGATGGTCATGCCTATACTAGGGTGTGTTACTGAAAGGTTAGCATTGATTATCCGTGAATATTGTGGTGAAAGTGTACCACCTCTGCACAGTGTCAAACTATTCAAATAGCCGCGTCCATAGTTATGGACAGTTGGAGTGGTCATACTGTTCCATCGTCAGATGTTTTCAAAATGACTTGTGAAATGAATCATGACTTTAAATTGACCACAACAGGGTTGTGAAAGTGAAACTTAAGTTCCCACTCAGGTGTTACAAAATATTAAACTAGTTTTCTTTGCTTCTAAACTCAGTTAAGGTAAACTTGGATTTTTGCAAAACAACCTAGAGCTTAGGATTCCTACTTGAAACCAATTTACCAGTTTGTTATAGTTTGTGAGTACTTAAAGAGTACTCATGGATTTGTCCATGGCTATTCCCGTGGCTAGACTATTAAGACGATTATTAGGAGGATGGACCACAGGAAGGTTACGACAACTAGGATCATCTCCCATCGTCAGCATTGCATGCGACCATGAAGATGGAGCTTCGCCCATGCTACCGTTATTATATTATTCCGCTGCTTTGATTGTACTAAGACTGGATCATGAGATCCTTTATTTGTAAAACCTTTATTATGGTTTATAATGGATGATGAACTATGGTACCAATCTATTATGTCTCGCAAAAATGGTAATGTTGGGATTGCGATGTATGGCATGACAGGCATCTGGGATTAAAAATCTCGATGTTGACATTTGTATAGTAAAAGGTAAAGAAGATACCCAAGTTAATGCTATCGCTACCGATGTTAATGATGTCAATTTTATAGCTCGCACTCCTTTTAATCCTGCATGGAAAAATCATTATGCTTCTAATGCTCAAAACCAATATCCTAATCCTGCAGGAGCTCCTTACAAAATAATAATGGAGCAAATCATGGCAATCTCTAGTTTGAACAAACTGTTAAAACCATTATACAAACTCAAACCGAGTGAAACAATATGCTTATTAAAATCATGGAGAACCATGAGAGTAGTATAGGAAAATTATCTAACCAGGCCGTTGCAGTTATAAATGATGTGCGGGCTCTATAGGAAAGGACAAAGACCGTGGAGGATCAGCTGGGTAAAGTAGTTGAGAGCCAAGCTCGCATACTAGCAATGTTTGTTGGAAAATCCAAGACAGATCAGGTAGAGGACCTCAAGATGATGAGGGTGGTAACCAATGAAGAGAAACATGAAGAGCTAGATTATAGCAACGCATCGACACTAGAAGATCTATTAAAGATGATCATTGTGAAGAATCCTCATATAGAACAAGCTAATGATGATATGTACCAACAATTTATACAACAAGTAGCATCTAAAGTTCACGAGTTAGAGATGGAGTATAAAAGACTAGTTGATAAGCTTCCTGCTAAGCTAGATGATATATTTGAGAACACTATCAAAGTTAAGTTGGGAGTCAATGAGATATCCTCACTTTGTGATCTTGGTGCGAGCGTCGCAACAATTTCCAAAATCTTATTTGAAATATAAACTTGGGGCCGTTTGTCACTACTGAAGTGAGACTCCATCTAGCAGTATCAACTTATAAACAAGTTTTTGGGATAAAATAAAATATAGTTGTTTAAATTAAAGGAAGTCCCGCTCTTATTGATCTTGTTATTGTGGACATGCCTGAAGATTACATAGAACCTATAATTTTAGGTAGGCCATTCCTAAGAACTATTTAGGCTTTAATTAATTTACATGAGGGGAACGTGAGAATAGGGCTACCATCTAGAGATCCTTTTATAGTCCCCTTCCCTAGGAATAATAAGTCCAAGCCTAATGATAATGATCATATAATTACTTTAAAAGCCAACTATTTTGGAGTGGGTATCCCACTCCTTAAACCTAAATGATTACCATCAGGGTCAAGTAATTGACCGTAACTAGAAGTGCTTCATCGGAGGTAATCCATTTGAAATAAAGTTTTCTTTTGTTTTAGTTTGTTAGTTTTTTCAATAAGAAGTGTTCAAGAATATCTTTGGAGAGAGAAGAATAAATAAGGTAATCCTCGATATTTTATTTTGCTAACACATAGCCTAAATAAGTATTGCTGAAAAAATTTATGAAGTATATTTGCTATTATTTTGTCTTTTGATAAGATATGCAAAGACACACGTATCTACTAATAAATTTTTTGAATTTTCAGCGCACAGTGCTCTTAACGACCAGCGGAACAGCCGGGAAGGCTCGAATCGTGCGCCCGTACCACCTCGAACCACAAGAAGATAGAAACTCTATTTTTTTCGTATGAAATAGTGTTCTTAACAACCATTGATATAGTCAGATGCGCCCATACCGCGCGCCTGTATCGGACCCTCGAGCAAACCATCAGATTTCAAGCAAACTATACAGCATGGATAACGACCAGCAGTACGGGCGCGCGTGACCATACCGTGCGTGCCCATACCGAGTGCATAGACAGAGGAGAGTCTTCGTCCCCATGTTATGTCACCTGGTATGGGCGGGCTCCGGCCATATCGCCTTCCCATACCACGTACGCGGACATATTAATCAGCCCAAGGAGGTAACCTAAAAATCCCCAAAAACAAATGTCTTTTTCTTGTTCCTCAAAACTCCAAACCACCTCTATTAGATCTTTAAATTTACTCAATCTTTCTTTGATTCCCTGCACTCAATCAATCTAAGGTATGATTCTCCTCCGATCCTCAACATATTTATGCAAAAGTTTCACTCAATCTTTCACCATTATCAATCTAGACATAGGTCTTGTTCTGGATTAAATTTTGATATTGAGAATGCGTAGTATTGTTTTAGAGGAGTTTCTTTTATAACTAGTGTAGAGGATCACGTATGCTATGTTTCTATTGGACTAAAATTTCATTAACAATTTTTATTATTTATTTACTTTATCTTATTATTTTTAGATGAACACGAGGAGCCGTACACATGTGATGGCTGCGGAGTCCTCCGCACCACCCGTTGATACGTTGAACCCCAACTCACTTGGTATCGAGTTCACCGAGGAGTTTCAGCTGAACCGTTTCAATCGTCTCAAGCTCCGAGAAATCAAGTCCACCGAGTGGGTGTGTCATTATATACTGAACAAACTAGGCATTCATGCTGATTTCGATTTACTTTGCAACAATGCTGGTTTGTATGACTTTGTATTTCAGGATGTTCCCACATATCGCCGCTTAACACTTGAGTTCCTCAGCACCTTGGCGCATACAGTGCACCCTTACTATTGTATTGAGGAACAATGGTCTGGAATTGGTCGCATAAAATTCCGCCTTATGAATCGTGAGTACACCTTAAGACACGGCCAATGGGATCAATGTTTTGGTTTTGCTAACAACAACACCGAAGTATGCACAACTATTTTTGTTTTAGATCCTGCACCTTGAGAGTACTTTAATTTAAATGAGAATTCATGTAAACACACCCAAGGGCAACCAAATTGATCATCCTGCTATTCGCTATCTATTTTATATAATTGATAACACCTTGCAGGAACCTGGTGAGTATACTAGAGTTAATGAGAAGGACATGTTGATCCTCGCAAAGTGTAGCATCATGCCACCTTGCATTTGAGAATCATCTAAAACCCCTCTATTTGGTTCTTATCCCATATGCATTACATATTGTATCACTTGTATTGCTTCTTGACATATTATATTTGCTTTTTGATAAATTGCTATATGCCCAAGTTGAGTCGGGGGCATATCTATTCTAACTCCAGCACCTTTCTTGTCACAACCTTACAATTCCACCATCCAATCTATATATGAGAAATTGCATTTCTTTGGTTATTACCTCTAGCTCATATGTGTTTGGTTGGATCCAATTCTAGTCTACATGCTTCCATACTTGTACCTCTCTTGTTTTCACAAGGTGGCTTATGGAATCCTACATGGCTACATTTGCATGGACTCTTTCTCCTTGTATGGTTTCAGTTCGATTTATGGATTTGCTTGAATACATATTTGGCCATGAGGAATTAATAGTGGGACACACACACACTATATTGGACATGGTCATATTCATGCATGCCCCTAAATTTTTGTGAGCCTATATGAGTAGAATAGGTGTCTTCTATATGGAGGGTTCTATTCAATTTTGGGAAGATGCTTGAAAAGAGCCTTGAGAATTCTAGTTTTTTTCACAACTAGGATGGATGAATTCATTATCATGCATGGCCCATGCAACATCACCAAATCTCCTCCTTGTTTCCTCATGAGGGTCACATAGCTTTGTTTGAATTTTAGTGAAGTCCAAGTCACCTGATCATTCCTTGCCTCCATACAACCATCTTCTTCTTTAATTGGTTTGGTTGTTCGTCCATCTGGTTTGGATATGTGGTTTTCTCAAGTGTTTGGCAAACAACATCTCTTCAAAACCTGAAACAAAAAAATTAAAGCAAATAATAGAAACAAACAGAATTGAAATGGAAAAAGGAAAAAGGGAAACTAACCTGGCAGTACCCCTCTAGCCTGACCCAGCCTACATCTGTAGCCACCTGTCTGGCCTAGCTTTTCTCTTCTCGCCCAGATCCCTTGACCTGTACCGCTTCGACGGAAAGGCACCTCTCTGTCTGGTTCTTCTTCTCGATGTTCTCTTATATTCTCTCTACAGCTCACGGAGCAGAGAAGTTGACCGTCCACCCCGCTGTCAGCTTGTGTCACTGCCCGTGACTCCTGCGTGCCGCGTTCCCCCTTATCTACCCGCGCAGACGTGCCACTGGAACCCTAGTCGGCTTCCTCCCTCGTGCCGCAATTCCATTTCCTCTTCCTGGCATCAAGCTACCGTTGTTGCCTCCCCGTGGCCCTATCGTTTCCGGCATTCCCAGGGCCAACCGAAGGTATTGGAATCAAAGTCGAGACCTCACGAAGCTTTGGGCACCGCCGCCTCAACCTGAAGTGCATCTGAGAGACATCACGCTCTACTTCGTCCTCTCTGGCCACCTCCCTCTGGCCAAAATTGCGGCGTATTTGTTCATCCTCCGTCCAAGCGGACATAACCTTCATCTTCCTGGTGAGTTCCCGGTTCCGTTCCCTCCCTCATCAGCCTGATTAGTGCTCTGAGGCGGAAGTGATTTTCTGTCCCGTGTGCACAGAGGCGGTCTCTGAGGAACCAAGATGGGCTTCGGCTCGAACTACCCCTGCGGCTTCAAGCCGTCCCTAACGCGAACTCCCTCGGCCTCCCTTCACCAAGACCTCTTCCGGTGAGCCGCCGCCTCTACCCATCCTTCCCCGCCTCTCCCCATATCCGTAGCCTCGCCGCTGTTGTCGGCGCATACCAGGAGCCTCACGGCGTCGCCTTCCTGCATTGCACGTGCAACTCTAGCCAACAGCAGCTGCATCTCGTCGACGCCTTGTTCCTCTATTTTCCCGGCCGCATCGTTCTTCCTCCGACATCAACCCATATACGAATGCGTAGAGGGCATAACCAGCTATTGTAGGATCCCTCCTTTATAAAGGAAAAGGATCCCTGTGATTGCAATGCTAGTCCCTGGATCAATGCTAGCATCCATAGTTTAAGATGAAGTACACAGAAACAAAGGTCATTATTACAGTCATTCCAGAGACAACATAGTCTTTACAACTCCATGGCCACAGGCCTAGTACAAGAGTTTAAATAAGTAAATAGATAAAAGTCTTCATCTTCATGTGCCACAGGCAAACATGTTGAGTGTAGAGTAACCTACAACATCACAAGTTACAGCCACAGTGGGTCAATACATTGGAATAGTATTGGAAAGTGATACCTTAGTATATTATTGGTGGACTACATACTATATGCAATTTGCCTAAGTGTAGCTTAGGCTTGCTTTGCTCAAAAATAGGTTTTGCCTATTAGTTGAAAACACTAAGTTTTTCTTTGTCAAAACTTTTCCCAAGGAACCACCAATAGACATTTGGATCCTTCACCCTTGTTCACCCACAAGTTTTACTTAGAAATTGGGATGAGGATATTCTTGATAGCTTCCATGTCTTGATGCTCAAGTTGTCCTGTTCTAGGGACATGGCTAAGTACTTAGATTCTTCCATCTGCAGAGGTTGTGCACTTTCCCCACAAGCCTTGATTTTCACCAAGACAGGACCTTTCAGAAGCCTTCCCTTAGACCAAATGGACGCGCTCCAACATATCATCCCACTACCACCAACTGTCCAAATGGCTAAGTTATTGCAACCTATATAATCCTGGCAGAGCCCATATTGCCAAGTGGCTGCACTAGAAGCTTCTTAACATTTTGCCTCTCAAATCCCTTTTATCCTGGGTGGCTTTCCACAAGTGAGATACACAAGGTAAACCATAGAAATGGGCCTTGTGTAACCACTCAACATAAACCGTTCCTCCCATTCCACCCAGGTGTTTCATTCACTTAGTTGTTTTATTAGGCAAAACACAAGTGCAAAGACTTAGAAATATTTTTATCATAGCATGTATATTTCACCACCCTTTGGTTGCTACTAGCTAGGCTAAGCATGGCATAGATAAGCATCTTAACTTAGAAATTTCTAGCAATTCTACAACTACTAGGATTTTCCAAGCATAGCATATAAGCAAAATATAACATGCAAGACTAGCAAAATATTTATAATGCTTAGTAGAAAACATAGGGATAAAAATATCATGAAGTACCACTTGCCTTGGTAGTTTGGAGAGTAGTTACACTCCTCACAATCACAATCACTATTGGCACCAAAATCTACACATAAAATCATAGCAACAAATCACATACAAAATAAATACAAGCAAAATATATGGATGCATGCAATATGATATGTGATGATTTTCTAAACACAACAAGACAAGTGCACAGTACTGGTTCATAGATAAGTTCAAAACTTTCCAAACAACATTTATTTAAACACTAAAACATTTCTCAAATAATTTATATACACAAAATAGGCCTACACATGTTTCTGTAAATAAAAACATTTGAACAGAAACAAAACATTAAACACATTGCATATTTGGAATGGGCTTGCTCTCCTGATTCCATTGATATAAAATTTGTCAAATTTGAACGTGGGAATCAAAAGTTATGGCTAAAACAAAATCAAACAACTAATAGATTCAAATTCTGATTTTAAATCTAATTCACGCCACGCGTCATGTTACGATTGGCGCATCGTTCGCTTCAGGATCACGCACCGCCGTTAGATTTAACTCAAACTGCACGCCCAGATCTACTCATACTGTTTTCGTTATGATCTATTCCTACGCTGGATCTAGATCCAACGGTCATCGACCAAGCGACCACAAATGGGCGGCGGCATCTGGCGGCGGCGGCTCTGTCTACGGCGACGTGGCGGCTACAGGGGGTTCTAGGGTCGTCGGAGGTGCTTACCGGGTTCGTAGGGATGCACTGATGCTCAACCTGGCGGCAACGGCAAGGCGCGACGGACACGGTACCGCACGGGCTCGTGTTCTTGGAGCGTCGGGCTCGGGTGGACGACGATGTTGGCGACGCTCCTGGTCACCCTAGCATGAATAAAAGGCATCAGGAGATGCGCAAGGCTACGGCAAACACGTTCGTGTGAATCAGAGGCGAAGGGGAACAAGGGGCTCACCGAATTTAGTCGCCGGAGTTGGAGACGTCGTCGGGAGCTTGCTGCGCTTGATGGAGTTGACGACCTGGGGCGGTATAGGATGAACCAATGGTGTCAGAAGGTGCGGAAGGAAGTTGCAAATCTGTCTACACGGACTAGAGGAGAAGGGGCGCACGGGGCTCACCGGGATTGGTCGCCGGAGTGAGCTCTGTCTGCGGCGGTGCAAGGGTGATTACGGGCAGCCTGGGGGCGCTCTGTGCTCGAAGTCTGGGGGAAAATGGTGAGGGGGCAGAGGGGGTTTAAGTAGGCGAGATAGGGGTGTGAATTACTCCAGCATTGAACGGGAATTGACGACGCGAATCAAACCAGGAAACGCACGGCGTGAATTGGGGAAGAACACGTCGCCGGGGTGGAGACGATGACGCCGTGTGGGCCGTGGCTGTCAGCGAGAGAAACAGAGAGGGGGTGGGGTCCTGGCGTCAGTCACTCGGTGGGTTAGATCATGAGTAAGGAAAACGGTTCATGGGGTGGGGTTGCTGGGCTAGTTGGGCTGGTTGGGCCAGATTCGTCTGATTGCTTATTTTTTCTCTTTTAAACTTTTTGTTTTTCTGTTTGCTTTTCTAAACTGATTTCAAAACTCAATTCAAATCTGTTTGAATTCAAAACTTCTCTGGTCTTTTGTACTATAAATCTTGTGCTCAAGTAAGTGTCAAACACAACTGTTCACTCAAACCTAGTTGGGTCATTTGAAAAATCAAAATAAAACCAAACCATTATGGGATATAATAATTTGCATATCTTTGGTTTTACTTCATACTTTGTTTGGAAACTTTATTCAAGCTTTTGAAATCACTTAAGTTTGAATACAAAACACTACTGAATGAATATTTGCACTTCACTCAATAGCATGTAGCCCAAAGGCTAGAGTGTTCATACATTAAATAATGAGCAATATATGCTCTTGTTTTTTAAATGATTTTGAAATGAAACCCTAAATGATCATGGATGCATGGATGATATGAATGAGTTTGAAACATGATTTTAGGGATGTTACAAATCTAACCCCCTTAAGGTGAATCTCGCCCTCGAGATTCGGATTGGCTAGCAAATAGGTGAGGGTGGTCTTTCCGAAGATCATCTTCTCTTTCCCATGTTGCTTCCTCTTCGGAATGATGGTTCCATTGAACTTTGCAGAACTTGATAGTCTTAGTCCGTGTGACTCTTTCTGCAGTCTCAAGAATCTTGATAGGATTCTCTTCATAAGTGAGGTCACTCTCCAACTGAACCTCTTCCAAAGGTATAGTATCCTTCAAAGAAGTTTCTTCCATTTCTGGATGACATTTCTTAAGCTGACTCACATGAAACACATTATGAACAGCTGACAAAGATTTTGGCAATTCAATTTCATAAGCAACTTCTCCTTTATGACTCAGAATCTTGAATGGTCCAACATATCTTGGGTCCAACTTCCCTTTGACTCCAAACCTCTTCACCCCACTAAGTGGTGACACTCTAAGATAAGCTCTATCACCAACTTCATAGGTGACTTATCTACGCTTAGGATCTGCGTAGCTTTTCTGTCGGGACTGTTCTATCTTCAATCTGTCCTTAAAAACCTTGACCTTCTCTTCGGCTTGTTTGATTAGTTCTGGTCCGAACAGGCTTCTTTCTCCCACACCATTCCATAGTAATGGGGTGGTACACTTTCTCCCATAGAGAAACTCAAAAGGTGCCATCTCAATACTGGCTTGATAGCTGTTGTTATAAGAAAATTCCGCGTAAGGCAGACTTTCATCCCAACTGGCTCCATAGTCTAGGGCACATTCCCTCAACATATCTTCAAGAATCTGATTAGTCCTTTATGTCTGTCCATCAGTCTGAGGATGAAAAGCGGTGCTGAATTCCAACCTCGTTCCTAATGACTCATGCAATTGCCTCCAAAAATGAGAAGTGAATTGGGTTCCTCTATCAGACACAATACTCTTGGGTACTCCATGTAGACATACAATTCTACTCATGTAGATCTTGGCCAACTTAGCACTTGTATAGGTTGTCTTCACGGGTATGAAATGAGCCACTTTAGTTAGGCGATCCACTACTACCCAAATAGAATCATATCCTGACCGGGTCCTTGGCAATCCGGTAATGAAATCCATACCAATCTTGTCCCACTTCCAATCAGGAATAGGTAGTGGTTGAAGCAAACCTGCTGGTTTTTGGTGTTCTGCCTTCACTCTGCTACATACATCACACAAAGCAATATGTTCGGCGATGTCTTTCTTGAGATTATTCCACCAAAATCTTTCTTTCATATCCATGTACATCTTGGTGTTACCCGGATGAATGGAATACGGTGAGTTGTGTGCTTCTTGCAAAATCAGTTTCCGAAGATCCGTATCTTGTGGAACACAGATACGTTTTCCATGCCATAAAGTACCCTGTTCGTCTTCATGGAATCCTTTGGCTTTTCCTTTGCCAATCTTTTCCTTAATTTCTTCAATTTCCTTATCAGTCTTCTGGGCTTCTTTGATCTTGTCCAACAAAGTGGGTTGAGCATCCAAAGACATGAGATGTCCTTCAGGCACAATCTCCAATCTGAGATCTCTAAATTGGGCACACAGATCATCTGGCAATTCTCCCTTAGTAAGGCCATTCACAAAAACTTTACGGCTTAGAGCATCTGCTACAAAATTTGCTTTACTGGGGTGGTATTGCAAACTCAAGTCATAGTCCTTGATGAGTTCTAGCCATCTTCTTTGTCTCATGTTAATTTCTTTCTGGGTGAAGATATACTTCACACTCTTATGATCTGTGAACACTTCACAACGCTTTCCCAAAAGATAATGTCTCCATGTTTTGAGTGCATGGACAACAGAGGCTAACTCTAAATCATGAGTAGGGTAGTTTACTTCATGAGTTTTGAGTTGTCTCGAGGCATAAGCCACAACTTTCCCTTCTTGCATAAGTACAACACCTAATCCGTGATGAGATGCATCACAATACACTTGGAAATCTTTTTCCAAATCTGGCAAACACAAGACTGGTGCTGTCACAAGTCTCTTCTTCAATTCTTGAAAGCCAAGTTCACAACCTTCAGACCAAGCAAACTTCTTGTCTTTCTTTAGCAATTCTGTCATAGGCTTAGCTACCTTGGAGAAATTCTCAATGAACCTTCTGTAGTAACCTGCTAAGCCAAGGAAACTACGAACTTCTTTCACTGACTTGGGAGATTCCCATTCAGTTACAGCTGATACTTTAGCAGGATCAACTGCTACACCATCTCCTGACACAACGTGTCCAAGAAAACCAACTTCATTTAGCTAGAATTCACACTTGCTGAATTTGGCATACAGTTTATGCTCTCTAAGCTTCTCAAGTATCAAATGCAAATGTCCTTCATGTTCTTCTTTGCTCTTGGAGTAGATCAAAATGTCATCGATGAAAACGACAACAAACTTATCAAGAAATTCCATGAGTACCTTGTTCATCATATTCATGAAGTATGCTGGTGCATTGGTCAAACCAAATGGCATCACGGTATACTCATACAATCCATACCTTGTGGTAAAAGCTATCTTAGGTATGTCTTGCTCCCTTATGTTGAGTTGGAAATAACCTGACCGAAGATCAATTTTTGAGAACACACAAGCTCCTTCTAGCTGATCAAACAAGTCATTGATTCAAGGCAAAGGGTATTTGTTCTTGATAGTCACCTCATTGAGTGAACGGTAATCTATGCATAAACTTTGACTTCTATCCTTCTTTTCCACAAACAAAACTGGGGCTCCCCAAGATGAAGAACTTGGTTGAATAAATCCTTTCTGCAACTGTTCTCCAAGTTGTTTCTTGAGTTCTTTCAGTTCATCAACTGACATCTTGTATGGTCTCTTTGCTATTGGTCCAGATCCTGGTAGCAAATCAATAAGAAACTCCACATCTCTATCTGGTGGCATTCCCGGCAATTCTTTCGGAAACACATCCGAGTATTCACTCACAATTAGCACACTGTCTATGCTAACCCCCTTAAGAGAATTTAGCTTACTCTCTTTTAATTCAAAGTTAGACTTGAATTTAATCCGTTTCCTTTCCGGGGTTGTGAGTGCAACCGTATGATTAGCACAGTCTAGTACTCCTTCATACTTAGCCATCCAATCCATTCCCAAAATTACATCCAGTCCTTGGGAATCTAGGATTATCAGATTCACTGGAACTTATGCTTTCCAAACTCTATTACCAGATCCCGACATCCAAGACTTACTATCATATCTCCACCTGGAGAACTAACTTTTATTGGACACCCAATGTTTTCAGTTGGAAACCCATTTCTATCAACAAATGCTTTTGATATGAATGAATGCGATGCTCCAGTATCAAAAAGAACAAGTGCTGGAATAGAATTGAGTTTGAACTTACCAGCAACAGCATCTGGCTCTTCATAGATTTCCTCCACATTGATGTGGTTCACTTGTCCCTTCTGAAAAGGGTTAGGATTGTTGGGTCCTTCAACTTTCTTTTCCGGGCACTCATTTGCATAATGCCCCATATTTTTGCACTTGAAACACTCAACCTGACTAATATCCTTCTTGATAGGCTGGCTTCCACTGCCACTTCCACTACCACTGTGGTGGCTCTTATATCCATCCTTGTGGTTCTTGTACTTGTCATTGTCATGACTACGATGATGCTTGTTGTCATGATGACGGTTGTGGTTGTGGTGCTTGTTGAATTTCCCATGCTTGTGGGATCCTGAGCTTCCACTATCATCATAATGGGAACGCTTGTGAGACGATCCCGAGCTGTGCTTGTCCGAGTGCTTTCTCTTTCTACTCTCAACTTGCTTCATTTTGTTCTCCAAAATAGCAGCCTTATCACAAAGAGACTGGTAAGTGGGAACATAGGCCACTGATAGCTGAAGGTTCAGTTCATCATTCAGCCCTTCAAGGAACTTTTCCTTCCTCTTAGCATCAGTGTCAACTTCATCCGGTGCATAACACGCCAGATTGTTGAACTCCTCAATATATTCAGCCACGCTGCGGTGGCGCTGCTTCAGATTATGGAACTCTTTCTTCTTCAGACTCATCACTCCAGATGATATGCGAGCAGTACGAAAACCATCTTCAAAGATAGCCCATGTCACATCATCAATGGGAGTGGTGATCTGGAAGTTATCCCACCAAGTGGCTGCTGGTCCTTCCAACAAATGTGCTGCAAATCTGACTTTTTCGCATCGATCTGACCCATAGTTACCAAGTCCTTGTTCACAGAGCATAGCCAATCATTGGCCACCATAGGATCAGTTGTTCCTGAGAACTTTGCTGGCCTCAATCTCAAGAACCTGGTAAGCATGTCAAAACCCGGTGGGTTGTTGTTGTTGTTGTTGTTATTGTTGTTGTTGTTGTTGTTGTTCTGGTTCTGGATGAACGTGGTCATCATTTGCATCAGTTGAGTCTGAGCTGTCATCATTTGTTGAATCTCAGGGGTGATGTTGTTGTTGTTGGGGTTGGGATTGGCACGACGGGGAGGCATCTATGGTTTGTTCAATAGAGATAAGAATGAGATACCCATAGATGCTATTATGCACAATACATCACATAAACAATCACCAAGCATGCATCTCAATAATAAAGGTTCAACGACAAGATAACAAGTTTGCAAGGTAAACACACCAATAGCAAGCCATCCACATGTTGGATGGTCATTGCAACTCAAATAAAGCATGGTAAATAAATGATAAATGAGTAGTCAATACTAGTCCTCGGCATCAACCTCCTCCTCAACAAAGGTAAGACCTGCATTCTCCATAGCTGTCTTGTATTCCTCGACATTGGTGGTCAAGGTCTCTACTTTGGCTTTGAGAGCCCTCTTCTGAGAACGAAGCCTATCAATCACAGTCGGCTGATGCTCGAGCTCGAAGTCCTTGGCTTCCAGTTCTGTAGTCATGTCCCGAATCCTCTTGTTCCTATCTTGGACTCGCTTCTCTTGACTCTTGAAGTTTCTGTCCTGGCTCTCGAACTTTGCCTCCATCTCCTTGACTATCTCATCTTGCTCCGCGAAGAGCTTGTCCTTCTCATAAAGATGCACCTGGAGTTCATCATTGCTGAGCATGACGTTGGTCCTATCAGTGTC
Source organism: Avena insularis (assembly GCA_023614405.1). NCBI lineage: Eukaryota > Viridiplantae > Streptophyta > Magnoliopsida > Poales > Poaceae > Avena > Avena insularis. Next base: position 227,076,891 of record CM042689.1, on the reverse strand, counting down.
CACGTGCCTAAGAAGAACCTCTAAGTCCTGGAGGTATAGACAAATCGGCTCTGTTGTCTCCCTCGAAGTGTCCTCGAAGTCGATGGCCTCTCCATCCTCATCACGTCTACCGAAGACGTGGAAGTGAGTACCTCTAACCTGCCGAGAGTGTCACCCTAACAGACGTCCAATCAAGTCCTGCATGACTACCTCTAGGCCTCTCTCCTTGTCATCGTGCATGAGCTTGAAGAGGATAGCCTCCGTGGTAGGCTCAGTCTGGCGTCTGGGCTGATTGACCTTGAAGCCCCAAAGATTTTCCTCTCAAACTTCGTGAGGGGAAGCACCATGATGGTAGGAAGAGGGAGATTGAGAAAACTAGTGAGCTCAATAATACGAGGACCAAAGCGAGTTCCCTGGAACTCTTTAACAGTGCTGATGGTAACATTAGGCATCTATTTATAAGATAGAAAAAGTTAGAAACAACACAATTTAAGATAAAACACAAGGCAAAGCATCACATGCATAACTTTGGAACTCAAAACACACAAGTCATGGCATACATGAAACCATTACAAAGCATCCAAGGTTCAACTTATTTTAAGCAACATTTGGAAAATAAGGTGATAAGTGGTGTTCCAACTAGCGAAGTACGCTTACAATCCTATCTCACTAGATATGTTGGCTAAAACAATATTTCTAGAAGCAATCACTCTATCTTAAGCACATGACTCCATTACTAAGTCTATAATGTCTCCTCTTAAGGTTTGGTTGGTAGCCTCCAACTCTTGGGTATGTTTCTTCTCTTCCTTTAGGTCATTTTGGATGTTGAGCATTCTGCACTTGACTATATCACCAAGTTCTTTGATGGTCTTCCAAGCTGCATCCCTTGCTCAATCAAAGAATGTAGTGTGCATCACTGAATTGGTGAACATGTAGAATCCTGATTCCTTGTGGTTGTCTTCCTTGTTTTTATACAAGTGAAGTTGCACCCACTAGTACTTAACTCCTTCATCCATCACAGGAAAACCTTTGTACACAGCTGCACCATGTATTTCCATTGCAACCATGAGGTCCTTGAGAGCCTTGGGAAATTCTGTCTCACACTCCAAAGTCATTGTCATGAGTGGTCCCTTCCTTACGGCTTCGTTGATGGAGTTCATCTACAAATAGAGATGAGAAAGAAGATTAGAAAAGTTTACGAGAAGAATAGACAAGTGTAGAAGTTGTTGAAAAATTTTCCTTAGTGGTTTCCAATCCTAGGGTCATAATCCTACAGGCAACACAGTGCTCTGATACCATCTGTAGGATCCCTCCTTTATAAAGGAAAAGGATCCCTGTGATTGCAATGCTAGTCCCTGGATCAATGCTAGCATCCACAGTTTAAGATGAAGTACACAGAAACAAAGGTCATTATTACAGTCATTCCAGAGACAACATAGTCTTTACAACTCCATGGCCACAGGCCTAGTACAAGAGTTTAAATAAGTAAATAGATAAAGGTCTTCATCTTCATGTGCCACAGGCAAACATGTTGAGTGTAGACTCATGACTCCTAATCCTCATCAGAGTAACCTGCAACATCACAAGTTACAGCCACGGTGGGTCAATACATTGGAATAGTATTGGCAAGTGATACCTTAGTATATTATTGGTGGACTACATACTATATGCAATTTGGCTAAGTGTATCTTAGGCTTGCTTTGCTCAAAAATAGGTTTTGCCTATTAGTTGAAAACACTAAGTTTTTCTTTGTCAAAACTTTTCCCAAGGAACCACCAATAGACATTGGGGTCCTTCACCCTTGTTCACCCACAAGTTTTACTTAGAAATTGGGATGAGGAGATTCATGATAGCTTCCATGTCTTGATGCTCAAGTTGTCCTTTTCCAGGGACATGGCTAAGTACTTAGATTCTTCCATCTGCAGAGGTTGTGCACTTTCCCCACAAGCCTTGATTTTCACCAAGACAGGACCTTTCAGAAGCCTTCCCTTAGACCAAATGGACGCGCTCCAACCTATCATCCCACTACCACCAACTGTCCAAATGGCTAAGTTATTGCAACCTATATGATCCTGGCAGAGCCCTTCTTAACATTTGGCCTCTCAAATCCCTTTGTTCCTGGGTGGCTTTCCACAAGTGAGATACACAAGGTAAACCATATAAATGAGCCTTGTGTAACCACTCAACATAAACCATTCCTTCCATTCCACCCAGGTGTTTCATTCACTTAGTTGTTTTATTAGGCAAAACACAAGTCCAAAGACTTAGAAATATTTTTATCATAGAATGTATATTTCACCACCCTTTGGTTGCTACTAGCTAGGCTAAGCATGGCATAGATAAGCATCTTAACTTAGAAATTTCTAGCAATTCTACAACTACTAGGATTTCCCAAGCATAGCATATAAGCAAAATATAACATGCAAGACTAGCAAAATATTTCTAATGCTTAGTAGAAAACATAGGGATAAAAATATCATAAAGTACCACTTGCCTTGGTAGTTTGGAGAGTAGTTACACTCTTCACAATCACAATCACTATTGGCACCAAAATCTACACATAAAATCATAGAAACAAATCACATACAAAATAAATACAAGCAAAATATATGGATGCATGCAATATGATATGTGATGATTTTATAAACATAACAAGACAAGTGCACAGTACTGGTTCATAGATAAGTTCAAAACTTGCCAAACAACATTTATTTAAACACTAAAACATTTCTCAAATAATTTATATACACAAAATAGGCCTACACATGTTTCTGTAAATAAAACCATTTTAACAGAAACAAAACATTAAACACATTGCATATTTGGAAAGGGCTTGCTCTCCTAATTCCATTGATATAAAATTTGTCAAATTTGAACGTGGAAATCAAAAGTTATGGCTAAAACAAAATCAAACAACTAATAGATTTAAATTCTGATTTTAAATCTAATTCCTGGCCACGCGTCATGTTCTGATTGGAGCGTACCGGTTTGCTCAGGATCACGCACAAAGGCCGTTAGATTTAACTCAAACTGCACGGCCCAGATCTACTCATACCGTTTTGTTAAGTGATCTATTCCTACGCGCTGGATCTAGATCCAACGGTCATCGATCAAGCGACCACGGATGGGCGGCGCTGGCGGTGGCATCTGGCGGCGGCGGCTCTGTCTACGGCGGCGTGGCAGCTACAGGGGGTTCTAGGGTCATCGTAGGTGCTTACTGGGCTCGTAGCGATGCACTGATGCTCAACGTGGCGACGGCTTGGCAAGGGGCGCACCGACACGGCTGCACGGGATCGTCGGAGTTGCTGACAGCGTCAGGCTCGGGTGGACGGCAACGTTGGCGACGCTCCTGGTCACCCTAGCATGAATAAAAGGCATCAGGAGATGCGCAAGGCTATGGCGAACACGTTCGTGTGAATCAGAGGCGAAGGGGAACAAGGGGCTCACCGAATTTAGTCGCCGGAGTTGGAGACGTCGTCGGGAGCTTGCTGCGCTTGATGGAGTCGATGACCTGGGGAGGTATAGGATGAACCAATGGTTTCAAAAGGTGCACAAGGAAGTTGCGAATCTGTCTGCACGGACTAGAGGAGAAGGGGCGCACAGGGCTCACCGGGATTGGTCGCCGGAGTGAGCTCTGTCTGCGGCAGTGCAAGGGTGATTACGGGCAGCCCGAGGGGCGCTCTGTGCTCGAAGTCTGGGGGAAAATGAAGAGGGGGCAGAGGGGGTTTAAGTAGGCGAGATGGGGGCGGGAATTACTCCAGCATTGAACGGGAATTGACGACGCGAATCAAACCAGGAAACGCACGGCGTGAATTGGGGAAGAAGACGTCGCCGGGGTGGAGACGATGACGCCGTGTGGGCCATGGCTTTCAGCGAGAGAAACAAAGAGGGGGTGGGGTCCTGGCGTCAGCCACTCAGTGGGTTCGTTCGCGAGTAAGGAAAAACGGTTCGCGGGGGTGGGGTTGCTGGGCTAGTTGGGCTGGTTGGGCCAGATTCATCTGATTGCTTATTTTTTTTCTCTTTTAAACTTTTTCTTTTTCTGTTTGCTTTTCTAAACTGATTTCAAAACTCTAATTCAAATATGTTTGAATTCAAAACTTCTCTGGTCTTTTGTACTATAAATCTTGTGCTCAAATAAGTGTCAAACACAACTGTTCACTCAAACCTACTTGGGTCATTTGAAAGATCAAAACAAAACCAAACCATTATGGGATATAATAATTTGCATATCTTTGGTTTTACTTCATACTTTGTTTGGAAACTTTATTCAAGCTTTTGAAATCACTTAAGTTTGAATACAAAACACTACTGAATGAATATTTGCACTTCACTCAATAGCATGTAGCCCAAAGGCTAGAGTGTTCATACATAAAATAATGAGCAATATATGCTCTTGTTTTTGAAATGATTTTGAAATGAAACCCTAAATGATCATGGATGCATGGATGATATGAATGAGTTTGAAACATGATTTTAGGGATGTTACAGCTATCCAAAGCATTCAACCATGCCTCGATTTGATCTTTGTATCTCTTGATATAATATGTTGAAGTTCAATGTTTTCCACCCAAAACGCTAACAAAGTTACAGTTCGTGTCGACAGTTTTGACGACGTTTTTATGCCTCTGTTCTCCACCATATTGTGGCCTACCTTATCTTCATCCGGGGAAACTATCTAAACAAAGTTGGTAGCCCTTTGTGCCCTCTTTCCAACGAGCCAAACCACACCCAAAAATACAAATATCCCTGTTACTTGGAAACATCTCGCAAAATCTGGCCCATCTAACTTGTTTTGCTGATCAAAACACAACATCGTTTCAGTTCTTCCAGATATAATCTGGTTAGATTTGCAAAAAGTCACCTCCACTTCTTGCATATGAACCCGACATCCACAAATCACACACATGTCACATCACCGCAGGTGCGCGCACGCGGTCCATGTTTCCCCTCTAGCCTACATATCACTGCCTATAGGTAGCTAATAACCGAGTGACAAAAGGTTTCATAGGTTTTCGAATTTAAATAAAATTCCATAAAATTAATATAACTTAAATAATTAATTTCTTTTAAAATAATTTAAATTTAAATAAACTTATAAAATGAAATATGCATGTTTTCAAAAAATGAATTCAGATATAATTTCAAACATGTCCACGGTTGACTCTATCTAGTCAACCTTTGACTTTGACCCCCTTTTTAATATTTTGATTTAAATAATATTTTAAATTCATAAATTCAAATAAATTGAATAATATATTTTTTGAATCAAAAAAATGTGGGGAATATTTTTATGCTACTTATATTATCATTTGAGCAATTTAAAATTTTCGAATTAATAAATACTAATAAATAACCAATTCTTAAATATTGCATAACTTTTAATCTGTAACTCCGAATTCGACAAATGATATGTCTAAATCGATTAGCTCGACGAGACCGTTCTAACTATGAATTCCATGATATGAATTGAAGCATGCATAATATAAATATTAATGGGACAGAAATCTTTATGGAAACATAACATGACTAAAAACTTAATAAAATGATTTATTCTTGTACCCCACATCTCACCCATGCCATGCTATGTTATTGTAGGGATACGAGTAGGATACACTAGTGCAAATCAAAATTTTCTACCACGTAAACCAGGAATACTGTTGTCATAGATCACGATATTACCACTAGACGCGTAGTTGCGGAACTTGTTGAAGCGCGTCGAGGAAGTGTAGATGTTCTACGTCTCCTCCTTGTCCTTGTACCACGAGCAGATCCCCTTGCACATCTCATCCAAGTGCCACAAATGCAGCACCTCCGAGGTATCCACACTTACGGGGTGGAAGCATCAGACACCGGACTACTAGGTCTGCGCGTGCAACACATGCGTGAGAAGTGGTGGCTGGGAGGAATCGTCTCTACATGGTTAGCTCGCCCCACCCTCTCTTATATAGGCGTCCCTAGTGGGCTTCTACATTAGCATCCCATTAGTAGCCTAAGACTGGTCTAATTCGGATCCAATCCTCATTAGGCTTCCAGCCCCTTAAGTATGTGACCCTATAGGTTCATATACGTGTAGACATGACACGAATACACTTATTTTATCAATAGTTAGTAGCAGCCTCTAGCAAGACCTGCCAACTTCTAAACGCATACAAAGATCATATTGGACAAACCATCACAAGGTTTAGTACATGTCTTTCCCTTTGCCTCACGATATTTGTTCTAGGTTCCCGAAGACTCTATGACCTGGTGATGTCTGGGCAAGCACCACATTAAATGTACTATATCCCTAAACACCATTCATAGATAATCTAGACACCAAAAGTGTGGGGCGTAAGGGCTCCCACCCATATGTTGGATCCGCACAACGAATCACAATGTTACGTTAAGGTCGTCTTGCCTCCATATGAGGGGAAAAGGATACAACTGACTTCTCTGTCCGATTCCAAATCTCATGGTTAACGCGTGATATACGGCGCAAGAATCACTGGCAACATTGGTTGTTAAGTCCTAGATAATATGTTCCTTTACCACCGGAACTTTCATAGAAGGTTATTACCTCATGGTAAATAACCTATAACCATATTATTATGAAAATAGTGTTTTCGGACCTTTTTCAAATGCAGATGATGACAACACTGGATCTGCAAAATACTTTACAAAAAATAATCAAAATACATGAGGAAGTGTGAACTTGCCTTTTGTGATTGCAAGATTATGCACTCACGGTCTTCAGGAAAATATAAGATCCAATATCTGAAATCGGCATCATTGGTCTGGTAAGGACTAATGTTTAAAGAAGCAAGATGCTATTATGCATAAGTAATGTAATGCATTTTCGTAAACTCGAATTCCGTGGATAACGTTGATCTAGGGTTTGGAAACAAGAAATGGTTTCTTTAGAATGTGTTGTCCTTTTAGATAAGTTTCACACTTGTGCTTCTTATTAAGGCTTGTGAGTGTGTGAAACAACATATAATTATAACGGTAGACAACAATAAGATATACGAAAGTGGAATGATACTCAAAACTACTTGTATACGAATTGCCTTATCTCAAAATCTTACTTTACAAGTATTGACAACTGTAAGTAACTTAAGTATTAAAAATCCTAATCTACGAGTAAAGTATAAAGTAATGTGATTGCTATTAATTATCATCTGTTGTCTGAAGTGGCAAAAAGAATAACATTTGAAGAAAAGATTTTTTCACTAAGGTTTAAACAATCCTGATAGTTTTTAGAATAGGATTAATATAATGTCATTGATGTTCTTTATGCTAGCTTGAATATTATGGACTTGAGATGCCTTAGGTCTAATTTTAAATAGACCAAAGTTAACTATAAAACACATAACAAAGTCTTTAGCCTAGTATTTAAAGTATTACAGACTAAAGTTAACTTCAAAAACATAGATGAACTTAGGTTGTAATGCTTTATGATATTTGTATTTTGTTCACTTCATAATGTTCCCTTAAAGTTATTTAAGCATGGCATTACTTCTATTTGGGTAGTGGTTTCCTAACATTATAATAGAATAGAATCATTTTCCTTTTTATAGATGAGTGGTGATAGTTTGTAAACAAGGAAGTAATATTACTTAACTACTTATGGATTCAATATAGTGTTTTGGGTTTGTTTATAACTTGTAGTTGAAGTATTGGAGTAGGTTTTATTTCACTACAAAATTATTCTTGGAGATTTTATAATGGATAAGGATCATTTTATAAAATAATTTACACTAATGGTTGATGGATAATTCTATAAAATTGTATTTATAGTGTGTTAAACCATTTTGACTTCACACTATCAATATTTAAGACTAATACTATTTATTAGACTCAATTGGCTAATTTTTAGAATTATTAGCAAATTTGTATTTACCTTTATATGAATTATTAATTAAGGAAATAGGTTTAAATTCAATTTATTAAAGTGTTTAAATTTTTATTTACCTCAAAAGTGGAATATTATATTTTTAACATGTAGTTATTTTTTTTGTGATCATTTTGGTATATCACATTTATTTTGTGATTTATAAATAATAAGATATGATTTTTATAAGATTTATTTCTTTATAAATACTTAATAAATAATAAATATTTAATTAAGTGAAATAATAATGCATGATTATAGTTTTAAATTATAGCTCTTATTTTCTAAGATTTTTGGTATTTTATTTATATTTTTAACATTTACCATTATTAAAATATGAATTATCAAAGTTTTATTACTTATAAAATCTTTATTAAATAATAATTATTTAAATTGTTAACATAATAATGTTTGATAATAGTTTTAAGTTATATATTTTATTTTTCTACAAATTTTCATATATTATACACATTTTTCTGAACTATAAAACAAAAGTTATTGAATTTTTAAGATTTAATTATTTTCTAAATTATTTTCTATATAACCATTTTATTTTTTCACCCAGTCTAACTTACCCTGGTTAGTGACCCGTGGGGTCAGGACCACGTCAGATGCCACGCATGCAGTGGACCAGTCAACTGTGGACTTGGTCAAGGATGACAGAGGCGTGACATCACAATGACGTCAGATGAACTGAACTTCTCAGATCAAGTTCGATTTGGGAGATTTGGTGAGCATGTGAGGCTGTGGTTAGGGGGTTTGGATGCGGAAGGAATCGCCGGTTCGAGCTGTGGCTGCGCCACTCAAAAATGTTCACCGGAGCCTTAGCTTCGGCGAGCTCCGACGGTGGTGAGGAAACGCCCTAGTAGAGAGGGTTAGAGACGAATCATAGAGGTCCGCAAGTATCGGTAGCTCACCAGGATTCGGAAGAGCGTGTCGAAGATCGTAGGAGGCCTGTGATGGTGGCAATCGACGATGAACGGCGACGTCTGGCGGCAGTAGACACTGCGATCCCGTTGATTGGGGTTGCGCCGGCTTGTGTGATTTGTCGAAGATGAACAAGAAGAATATGGCGAGCACGTTGGTGTCCTCCGTTGGTCCTAGGGTGGTCAGAGACGGAGAGGTAGGTGATCTCCAGCAAGCTCGGTTTACAGTGGATAAGGGGGAATGAGGGATAAAAGGAATTGGAGTTCGTTCTCTATGGTACAGGGTCCTTATAGGCCCAAAGAGCGGTGCCTCGCATCTTAGCGCACGACGGTCATCACGGCGACGGCAACGGCGACCGCATATCTTGCTCCCGTCGTCATACATCCGTCTGAACAAACAAGAAAGAAGGAAAAGGAATGAAGGTGTACTGGGCCGGTCTTCGGCTGTGCTAGGGCCAGGTGGGCTGTAGTGTGGTGCGTGTGAGCGACAGATAAATAAGAGGGGGAATGGGCCACAGGCCAGAATTGACTGCTGCCTCTACTTTTTTTTTCTTGTTCTCACTTTTTTCTATTTTCTGTTTTGTTTTCAGGTGTGAATATTACACATTTGATTGAAATTTATTTATAGAATTTATTTTCTAAATAATTGCAGTATATAAAAATGTATTTCAAATTCTGGTATGAATTTAGTATTTTAATAGCATACTTTATTTAATATTTTCTCACATTATAATTATAGAGATATTCCCGTACTAAATAGAATACGTAGGATTTAGGGTTTTTAGGATTTGTTTAAGATCTTAAAAATTAACTATATCATTATTTTTACTTTTATGTTGAGTAATGAAGTTTTAAAATGTTTAGTATTACTCATAGGGTTTATTTTTATGTATTTAATCACATAGTAAAGTATAGGGTGGTTTATAATTAATGTATCCCCACTTATTCCATGCTCATATGGAATGAGTGGTTAGAGAAATGGATCAAAGACTTTGCCTAATGAATATAAATAGAATATTTATGAGATGTTAATGAGAAAACTCATTAATAAGTTTAGGGTTCTAAATTGTAATTGCTTACCCTAGGGTTTAGGGTACTTACTATACTTATATTATTTTGTTGATGGGAATAAAGATTGATGGCTAAACATATTGTCTTTATGTTTGTGATCTTTAATGATATCACCCTTTAAATTAAAATAGTGGGATTGTTTTCTAGGCTAACTTATGAGAAAGAATTGATAAAGATAACTCCTAATCACATATGATTATGATATTTGGAAATGACAAGGACATGCCTAAATGATTTACTATAGGAAAATATTCTTATAAACCACTATGGAAATAAAATGATTGGTCATATAGATGGGATATAGATTAGTTTGATTATAGATTTAAGGTTTAGTGATTACCAAGAATTCCTATCCTCCATACTTCATAATTCTTGACTTCTAATTAAGGAATTCCTTTCCTATATATTCTACTTCTTCCTATCCATCATCATGTGTTAACATGATGAGCTTTACTTCACAAGAATAATATTATCAACACTTACTCTTTACTCATTACCAACATTGCTATAGTAGAGGTATATATCAAACTACTCTCCTCAAAATCTTACTATCCTTTAAGAGGTAATACTACTTCAATAACTTCATGCTACTCTAGCTTCATCTTAATCACTATATTATATTTACTTTACTCCAGTACTTTATATTCAAACTTCATATTATATTCTGGTGACTTGCCAGGCTAATCCTAGGATACCATATCTTTACTAGGGTTCAATCATGTTCTTTCCACCATGTCACTTATATATGATATAAGCATTCAATCTTGGTGACAAAAGCATGATCATTAGAATCCTTTGATCATTTTGGGCTTAGGTTTCCAGTTGGCTAATCAAGGCTTTCATCCATACAACATTACAGTTGTATTATAATTATATTCTTAGTATCTCTATAGGATAAGGGAATGTTATTCATTGACTATACCTACTTGATCCAATAGGATTACTCCTGGTAATCTTTCTTCAGGGTTCATCCTAGTAATCTTCTTTATCACCATATACTTATATATTCCAAATTACTTAGCTATTCATTCAGGAGTGAATTAACTCCATCCATTAACACTTTGATCTTATTCTATTCCAACACTCCCATCCTATAGAGGATATTTAATTCTAGCACTTCCACTTACCTCTTCTTACTTCTTTATTTATAGGATTTGAGTGATTGCTATGATGAGAACAAGAGTTGACAGATCAGGAACTGATAGGTTTAAGAATTGGTGAATCAATAGTTGATTACTCAACATTGATGAACAACAGATATTAGAATATGATTCAATAGAAATGGTAAAGATTGATATGGAAAGAAAGATATATGGTGATTGATCTTGACTTGGTTTATTTCCTACTCAATCTTACTAAAGAGTTAAGGTTAGGTATTACCATGATACTCATGGTATAAGTAGATGACATTAAGATAGATCAACATTTAGTTGTTACATTCCTATTACTTAAGTTATGTTTATAACTTGGTATTCATGAGTTGTGTAATGGATACTAGGATATGATTACTTAAGGATCAAATATAAACCATTAAGTATTGTATTAAGGTTTAATTTTTATTGCATTTGATCTACCCTTAGATCAAATCTCCTTTCCCAAAATAAGGTTTTAACAAAGGTCATATTGAAACTTATCGCAGTCAACATGATGATCTACTTCAATTCCATCAAGTTGAGAGAAGCTTCAATCACTTTGACAAGTTTTGTTCAAAAGCGCGAAAATTATTCGGATTTTCTATGCATGAATGCAATGCACACATCTATGTTCAGCTTATTTCTAAGACCTAATGTTGGGACGTTACACACTCTCCCCCTTAAAATAAACTTCGTCCTCGAAGTCCGTATACTCTCACGTTTCGGAGTAAGGAATTGTCTTACATTAATTATGATATGTCTCAACTCCATGGTAACCTCAATGGGAATAATTGTAATATTCCATACCCAGATCCTTTCCTTGAATTCCTACCATACTTGGCAATCTTTAATCTTGTTATCTCCAATACAACAAAGTTCCTTTTACTTTACTTCCTTAGGGATTTTTCCTTATTATGAACTCCTTAAATAGTGGTCTTTTCTTTAGTTCATTTTCCTAATTAGGTATCCTAATCCAACTCCTTTACTTGGTCATCGAACTTTCTTTTTATTCTATACAAGGTCTAGGAAGTCTCACTAAGGCAGGGTTTTAAATTTTGTTAGACAATAGTTGAGGCTAAAAGACTAATATTTGATTTATCACTATATGAGTTGTACTGGTGATCCTTCCAAGATTGGATTTGAACTCATTTAGTCCATACCCATTGGAATTTATTGTCCCTCTATACTTGTCCAATTGGATGTGTTTTGTTCCCTCTTAAGTATCATTTAAGAGTTGTTTTTATTAGAATGAGTCTATTGGAATTAGTCTATTCTGCCACCTTCAAGATTTTACCTTATCATGCTTTTAGAAAATATTTGTTATTACCTATAGTACTTCTTAAACTTCCATTTATTAATTACCTTAATTTGAGTACTACTACCTTGAAATAAACTCCGATCTCTCATCTAGTCGTACTTCATAGAGTACTTTTCTGATGATTTTCTACCAATCTTATGAAAATAATGCTTGTTGTTGTTGTAGGTTAGTCCTTATTCTCCAACCTTTTTTCAGAAAGTTAGATAATGACACTTTCATTTCTAATGTTTACTCTCCCCCTTAGGGTTTACTAATAGTCTTCAAACTGTCTATATAGTATTTATTGGCTTTATAATTAGGATATTGGTCTCTATCCAGCTTATACTCTACCTAGTTAGGGTCTTATGAAAGATTGTACAGTGTATCCACACAATTGTGGATCTCCGAAGCGAATCTTTCATCATTATTAGTTTTACTTACTAGTTGGTCATTTTCGCTTTGATAGATCTGACTATGCCAAGTCCTCGAAAGACGATCACTTAAATTTTATACTCATTTATGTCTTAATTAACTTAGGCCAAGTTTTATGCTCTTTATGCAACCATTAAGATGATCTGGTTAACTATGTCAACCAACACCGACTGCGGACAAGATACCAACCGTGGATCAGAATATCGACGATGGATCAGTTATCAGTTGCGGATCATCCTAGGTTGTAGGTATTACCGTACGGCTTCCAACATCCTTATGGCATTCTCTCTAAACTATCAGAGCTTGAATACATTTTTCTCTAAAACTTCGTATTTGCATTTATTCATGATGCTTCCATGAACTTGGTACAATTACTTTATTAATTTCCTATCAACATCACCTATTTTAGGTGAACTCTAAGTTCATGACTCCTTATTGCTCCAAGTATGTTCTACACTAGACTTCCTTCTTATATCTGGCTAAGAATAACCTGAGCTTGATCTATCCTTCAAACTGCGCTAATACTCCTTATATTTTGCTTCATCCTTCATGTAAGTCTTCATCTTGGCCTTTGGAACTCGTCACTCCCTTACACGAATTCCCATTCCTATCTAGGTCTATAACATCAAGTAGTAACTGGATGTTCCAACATGCATTTGCACATCAAGTCAAGCTTCATGTACAGATCTAGTCAATCAAGAAGATCCAAGAAAAACAAATAAATCCAAATGTGTTACATATAACACACAATAATCTAAGCCCAACGTATAGTAGTTGAGTACAATATCTCTATAATTCAGGCTTGGTTATGTATTATATGACACCTCCTCGTATAGGTTTACATCGTGATACTTAACACATAGGGTCAAACTATTCTTTATCTCAATATTTACCCAAATTGCTCAAGTGCAACAGGATAATCTTAAGCAAAGTGGTCTCAATTTGGTTTTTGGCTAACCTTTTGTCTCACCTTTTGTAATGATTAACTATGACCAACCTTTCTTATTTAGTAACTAACCTCACATGATCTCACAAAAAGACTAATAAGTTTCTATTGAACCCCTAAAATTGAAGGTTATCACTATTTTATGACACCTATGACTTCTATCATAGTTCTACCATGCTATTTCATTACTTCTACTTCAGGCTAATTTACTAATTTCTTGTCATATTTACACTTATATCATGGTTTCGGAGATAATCTCACCATGATCTTGTTATATTTTACCAATTTTCATGATTCAAGAGCTAATCTAACCATGATACCTTTATTTCTCATAGTACTATCATTGATCTTAACATACTTTCACTTCATCACGTAGAATTCTCAAGTGAATCCCACATGATTACATCAACACTTATCCTATGATATTCATCATGTTGTCTTTGGTTATCAACTAACCATAAGATTACACTGTCTTACTTAAATTCGAGGGTTAGGTTACACCATTAGGTCTACTTAAGTTAATGTCTTGCACTTGATCCTAATCTATTGTGGCTAATTGAATTTCCTACAGTATCTTGGTGGGTTATGTCTCCTTCGGAAGACTCTAAATAGCACTATAATGAGAAAAGATAAAATAATTACTCCTAAGAAAGAATGACTTAAGCATCGGACTTAGGTGTGATAAGGTCATCCTCAAGTGGATACTCATCACAAGTCATATGAATATTTGGTTTAGATAAGATGGCTCATATAGTCACTATCCAACCTACAGATCTTCCTAAAAGGGTTTTAATCCTAAGGTCAAAGCATATGCTCTGATACCAACTACGGTGACCCAGCATACCACTACATGATGTAGTACACTATAGTCGTTGACATAACACCAATGAAACACCGTTCACTAGTATTACATCCCTCAGAGTGGTACAACAGAAACACAGCAGGTCCAAGACATGACTATAGGTTACAACTCAACTCTTTACACAAGATCCAGAGAACACTCTAGGTTAGAGAGAGAAAGAAATTCTTACAAAGAAGAATCAGAAATAAATAACTCAAACACTATCATACTATTATGACTAGTATCTCAACTAATGGTCTGGCATTGCTGCTATCGCAATACACTACAAATATAGGTTCTATGGCTAGAGATCATATTTTTATCTAATCAGTAACTTCGTCTTCACTTGAGTTGGTGTATATGTTGACCTTCTCGACTTCATTGAAGAGCTTTAGCTTTTGATGATGATTTCTGGAGCATAACTTGATGTAGACGTCGTCTTAATGACTTCAGAATCTAGCAAGGGTTAAGAAGATACATTGAGTACGAGTGTACTCAGCAAGTTCACTAGAAAAGGAGTGTTTGATGCACTATATCTAGAGCCAGAGACCATAGGTCATAGGCAATGTAGGTTTTCGTAAACATTTCTTCAAAGGTTTATTTTATTCTGAAAAGCTATGTCCGTCAGCCTTTACGGGTTTACCAGAACTTTCCTGGAGTTCCTTTCCCGCAACGTTCGCAGCTCCTTCTCGGAATAGGGAGTAACAAGTTACAGTTCTTACACTCTGCAGAGGTGCGTTACTTTACCCATGAGAGATATTAGCTTTGTTGCACATCCGAGTGGCCAACCCGTTCATACTTCCTTGGTATGAGGCCCAGTCTAAGATCCAAGCCAATCACTGCCCTCTCCGCGACCCCATATGTCTGCGTGATCCTTCGGGGCCGGCTCACCTCTGTTAAGCCCCCTTTCAGGCAGGCTAAAACCCTGATGAGTTCCCGAAGACTCTATGACCAGGTGATGCCCGTGCAAGCACCATATTAAATGGACTATACCCCTAAACACCATTCATAGATAATCTAGACACCAAAAGTGTGGGGCGTAAGGGTGCCCACCCATATGTTGGATCCGCACAAGGAATCACAACGTCACGTTAAGGTCGTCTTGCCTACATATGAGAGGAAAAGGATATAGCTGACTTCTCCGTCCCATTCCAAATCTCATGGTTAACTCGTGATATACGACGCAAGAATCACTGGCGACATTGGTTGTTAAGTCCTAGATAATATGTTCCTTTACCACCAGAACTTTCATAGAAGGTTATTACCTCATGGTAAATAACCTATAATCATATTATTATGAAAATAGTGTTTTCTGACCTTTTTCAAATGTAGGTGATAACAACACTGGATTTACAAAATACTTTACAGAAAATAATCAAAAGACACGAGGAAGTGTGAACTTTCCTTTTGTGATTGCAAGATTATGCACTCACGGTCTTCAGGACAATATAAGATCCAATATCTGAAATCAACATCATTGGTCCGGTAAGGACTAATGTTTAATGCAGCAAGATGATATTATGCATAAGTAATGTAATGCATTTTCATCAACTCGAATTCGGTGGATAACGTTGATCTAGGGTTTGGAAACTGGAAATGGTTTCTTTAGAATGTGTTGTCCTTTTAGATAAGTTTCACACTTGTTCTTCTTATTAAGGCTGGTGAGTGTGTGAAACAACATGTAATTATAACGGTAGACAACAATAAGATATACGAAAGTAGAATTCTACTCAAAAACTACTATATACGAATTGCCTTTTTATAGATGAGTGGTGATAGTTTGTAAACAAGGAAGTAATATTACTTAACTACTTATGGATTCAATATAGTGTTTTGGGTTTGTTTATAACTTGTAGTTGAAGTATTGGAGTAGGTTTTATTTCACTACAAAATTATTCTTGGAGATTTTATAATGGATAAGGATCCTTTTATAAAATAATCTACACTAATGGTTGAGGGATAATTCAATAAAATTGTATTTAAAGTGTGTTAAACCATTTTGACTTCACACTATCAATATTTAAGACTAATACTATTTATTAGACTCAATTGGCTAATTTTTAGAATTATTAGCAAATTTTTATTTACCTTTATATGAATTATTAATTAAGGAAATAGGTTTAAATTCAAGTTATTAAAGTGTTTAAATTTTTATTTACCTCAAAAGTGGAATATTATATTTTTAACATGTATTTATTATTTTTGTGATCATTTTGGTATATCACATTTATTTTTGTGATTTATAAATAATAAGATATGATTTTTATAAGATTTATTACTTTATAAATACTTAATAAATAATAAATATTTAATTAAGTGAACTAATAATGCATCATTATTGTTTTAAGTTATAGTTCTTATTTTTCTAAGATTTTTGGTATTTTATTTATATTTTTAACATTTACCATTATTAAAATATGAGTTATGAAAGTTTTATTACTTATAAAATATTTATTAAATAATAATTATTTAAATTGTTAACATAATAATGTTTGATAATAGTTTCAAGTTATAGATTTTATTTTTCTACAAATTTTCATATAATATACAAATTTTTCTGAACTATAAAACAAAAGTTATTGAATTTTTAATATTTAATCATTTTCTAAATTATTTTCTATATAACCATTTTATTTTTTTCACCCAGTCTAACTCTACCCTGGTAACTGACTCGTGGGGTCCGGACCACATCAGATGCCACACGGGCAGTGGACCAGTCAACCGTGGACTTGGTCAAGGATGACAGAGGCAAGACATCACGATGACGTCACACAAACTGAACTTTTCAGATCAAGTTCGATTTGGGAGATTTGGTGAGCATACGAGGATGTGGTTAGGGGGTTTGGATGCGGAAGGAATCGCTGGTTCGAGCTGTGGCTGCGCCGCTCAAAAATGTTCACCGGAGCCTTAGCTCCGGCGAGCTCCGATGGTGGTGAGCAAACGCCCTAGTGGCGAAGTCGATAGAGAGGGTTAGAGACGAATCAGAGAGGTCCACGAGTACCGATAGCTCACCAGGATTCGGAAGAGCGCGTCGAAGAGGTTGGAGGAGGCCTCTGACGGTGGCAATCAACAATGAACGGCGACGTCTAGCGGCGGTAGACACTTCGATCCCGTCGATTGGGGTTGCATCGGCTTGTGTGATTTGTCGAAGATGAACAAGACGAATACGGCGAGCACCTTGGTGTCCTCCGTTGGTCCTAGGGTGGTCAGAGATGGCGAGGTAGGTGATCTCCGGCGAGTTCGGTTTATAATGGATAAGGGGGAACAATGGAGAAAAGGAATTGGAGTTCGTTCTCTGCGGTACGGGGTCCTTATAGGCCCAAAGAGCGGTGGCTCGCATCTTAGCGCACGACGGTCATCACGGCGACTGCGGACGGCTCCGGCGGCGACATGCAGCTGCTGCTCCCCGTCGTCCTTCTATCTGAACAAAGAAGAAAGGAGGAAAAGGAATGAATGTGTACTGGCCGGTCTTGGGCTGTGCTACGGCCAGGTGGGTTGTAGTGTGGTGCGTGTGAGCGACAGATATATAAGAGGGGGAATGGGCCATGGGCCAGAATTGACTGCTGCCTCTACTTCTTTCATTTTTTTCTTGTTCTCACTTTTTTTCTATTTTCTGTTTTGTTTTCAGTTTTGAATATTACACATTTGATTGAAATTTCTTTATAGAATTTATTTTCTAAATAATTGCAGTATATAAAAATGTATTTCAAATTCTGGTATGAATTTAGTATTCTGATATCATAATTTATTTATTATTTTCTAACTTTATAGTTATAGAGATATTCTTGTATTAAATAGAATAAGTAGGATTTAGATTTTTTAGGATTTGTTTAAGATCTTAAAAATTAACTATAACATTATTTTTACTTTTATGTTGAGTAATGAAGTTTTAAAATGTTTAGTAATACTCATAGGGTTTATTATTATGTATTTAATCACATAGTAAAGTATAGGGTGGTTTATAATTAATGTATCCCCACTTATTCCATGCTCATATGGAATGAGTGGTTAGAGAAATGGATCAAAGACTTTGCCTAATGAATATAGATAGAATATTTATGAGATGTTAATGAGAAAACTCATTAATAAGTTTAGGGTTCTGAATTGTAATTGCTTACCCTATGGTTTAGGGTACTTACTATACTTATATTCTTTTATTGATGGGAATAAATACTAATGGCTAAACATATTGTCTTTATGTTTGTGATCTTTAATGATATCACCCTTTAAATTAAAATAGTGGGATTGTTTTCTAGGCTAACTTATGAGAAAGAATTGATAAATATAACTCCTAATCACATATGATTATGATATTTGGAAATGACAAGGACATGCCTAAATGATTTACTGTAGGAAAATATTCTTATAAAGCACTATGGAAATAAGATGATTGGTCATACAGATGAGATAGAGATTAGTTTGATTATAGATTTAAGGTTTAGTGATTACCAAGAATTCCTATCCTCCATACTTCATAATTCTTGACTTCTAATTAAGTAATTCCTTTCCTAGATATTCTACTTCTTCCTATCCATCATCATGTGTTAACATGATGAGCTTTACTTCACAAGAATAATATTATCAACACTTCCTCTTTTCTCATCACCAACATTACTCTACTAGAGGTATATATCAAAATACTTTCCTCAAAATCTTACTATCCTTTAAGAGGAATAATATTAGTTCAATAACATCATGCTACTCTAGCTTCATCTTAATCACTATCTTATATTTACTTTAGTCTAGTACTTTATTTTCAAACTTCATATTATATTATGGTGACTTGCCAAGCTAATCCTAGGATAACATATCTTTACTAGGGTTCAATCATGTTCTATCCACCAATGTCACGTATACATGATATAAGCATTGAATCTTGGTGACAAAAGCATGATCTTTAGAATCCTTTGATCATTTTGGGCTTAGGTTTCCAGTTGGCTAATCAAGGCTTTCATCCATACAACATTACAGTTGTATTATAATTATCTTCTTAGTATTATAATTATCTTCTTAGTATCTCTATTGGATTAGGGAATGTTATTCATTGACTATACCTACTTGATCCAATAGGATTACTCCTGGTAATCTTTCTTCAAGGTTCATCCTTGTAATCTTATTTATCACCATATACTTATATATTCCAAATTACTTAGCTATCCATTCAGGAGTGAATTAACTCCATCCATTAACACTTTGATCTTATTCTATTCCAACACCCCATCCTATAGAGGATATTTAATTCTAGCACTTACACTTACCTCTTCTTACTTCTTTATTTATAGGATTTGAGTGATTGCTATGATGAGAACAAGAGTTGACAGATCAGGAATTGATAGGTTTAAGAATTGGTGAATCAATAGTTGATCAATTAACATTGATGAACAACAGATATTAGAATATGATTCAATAGAAATGGTAAAGATTTATATGGAAAGAAAGATATATGGTGATTGATCTTGACTTGGTTTCTTTCCTACTCAATTTTACTAAAGAGTTAAGGTTAGGTATTACCATGATACTCATGGTATAAGTACATGAGATTAAGATAAATCAAGATTTAGTTGTTACATTCCTACTACTTAAGTTATGTTTATAACTTGGTATTCATGAGTTGTGTAATGAATACTAGGATATGATTACTTAAGGATCAAATATAAACCATTAAGTATGGTATTAAGGTTTAATTTTTATTGTATTTGATCTACCCTTAGATCAAATCTCCTTTACCCAAAATAAGGTTTTAACAAAGGTCATATTGAAACTTATCGCAGTCAAGTTGATGATCTACTTCAATTCCATCAAGTGGAGAGAAGCTTCAATCACTTTGACAAGTTTTGTTCAAAAGCGCAAAAATTATTCGGATTTTCTATCCATGAATGCAATGAACACATTTGTGTTCAGCTTATTTCTAAGCCCTAATGCTAGAAAGTTACATAGAAGAACAGTTGCGGAACTTGATGAAGCGCGTCGAGGCAGTGCAGACGTTCCACGTCTCCTCCTTCTCCTCGTCCCACGAGCAGCTCCCCTTGCGCGGCTCATCCAAGTTCTACAAATGCAGCACCTCTGAGGTATCCACACGTGCGGGATGGAAGCGTCAGACGCTGGACTACTAGGTCCGCGCGTACAACACAGGCGTGAGGAGTGGCGGCTAGGTGGAATGGTCTAACCCTGGTCAGCTCGCCCCACCCTCTCTTGTATAGGCGTCCCTAGTGGGCTTCTACATTAGCAACCCATTAGTAGCCTAATCATCCTCATTAGGCTTCCAGCCCTTTATGTGTGTGACCATATAGGTTCATATACGTATAGACATGACACGAATACACTTATTTTGTCAATAGTTGGTAGCAGCCTCTAGCAAGACGTGCCAACTTCTAAACGCATATAAAGATCATATCGGACGAACCATCACAAGGTTTAATACATGTCTTTCCCTTTGTCTCATGATATTTGGTCTAGCTGCAAGCTAACTTCCCTTTCTCGATACTGTGATTCGGAATCCCTTTACTAGGTTAACTTTTAACCTTATGTAGCACGACCATGCATTTCTGGATCCGATCACTCTAGGGGCCCAAATATCTCTCTCTCAAGTAGAGAGGGGCAAATCCCATCTTGATTGACCATGCCTTGCATCATGCTTCAGGGCAAACCCGAAAGCTACCTTTATAACTACCCAGTGACGGAGTAGCGTCTGATAGCCCCAAAGTAGGTCGATCCACATCTCAAGTACATGCGACAATCTAAGGTCTAAGGACAAAACGTACACGATGTGTAGAGAGAGCTGCAAGTCTAATTGCCAGTCTCATGTTGGGTCAGTCCAACCACATGTTCATAACATGTGTCCACATCATTGGTTTGACATCTCCATGTCTATGACTTGCAAAACATAGTCATCAACCAATCGATGTGCTAGTCTAATATTCACGTGTTTCCTCACATGAACTCTGACTAGGGAAAACTATTAAATAACCATACAATTAAAGATTTTCACAAACAATTCACATAATTGTCAATCAATACAAGTTGCCTGATATGGATATTCAAGGAACATTACAATAACTCATGGATACATATGAAATATAATCATCTCTATGATTGCCTCTAGGGCATATTTCATTCATGAGCATCATATAGTGTTATCTAAATAAAATGCAATAAAAATAAAATAAAAACCCTAGACGCTACCCCTACGTATTTGAAACACATTCAAAATGGTATGGAATTTTGAAAAACTACAAAAATTATGGAACCCAAATTGTTTACAAGGGTCCCTGCAATATTTGAATATTTGCAAAGTTCTGGTATTTTGAAATGTATCAAAACTGTTTTGAAATTTAAATACAAAAGTGAAAGTATAAAAACAGAAAAAGAAAATGGTTTTAGAAAGAAAAACATTCTTCTAGCTCTACCTGGGTCATAGCCCATCTTTACCCTCTCTATCTGCCTCCCAGCGCAGCGCCCAGCAGCCTCTCCATCTTGCTTTGTTGTGGCCCAATATAATCCCACGCACAGCCCATCCGCAGCCCAAGGCTAGCCCCGTACCGCTTCACCCCCACCTCCTTTCGTCTTCCTCCTAGCCGGCAAGCAGCTTCCTGGCAGCGCCCTTGCTGTCGATCTACCTGACAATGCAATACACGCCACCGCTCTAGGAGACGAGGATAAGAACTACCGCTCTCTCCTCTCCTCCCCCATACCAATTTCTCTTCCTCTCTCGCCCTGTGTCGCTTGCACGCCAAAGATCCAAACCCTTGCCACTGCAGGACCGCTCCTCGTTGTCGGTCCGAGCCTCCCCGAGCCAAGATGAGATGCCTAGGAGCTCCGCCATGCTGGACTGCGTCTCCCCTTCAAAGGAATTGGGCCGAGGCACCCTCTGTCGCCGTCGAAGACCTCCCCTACCCGAGCTCCGGTCATCGTTGATCCCTCACCATTCGGCCTCGCCTCACCTCACTGACACCTCTGCCAGCTTCACGGTGAGGCGCTCATCATACCAGCATCCTCCCCTGCTCCTCTTGCTTCCTGGTTTGGCCTCCCATCGTGGTCCACCGTCCGCTGCCGTAGAAGCTCGTCACCTGTGTAGCTCTGACGACCATTTTCAAGCAGTGCCACCGCTGGCTGGCTCAGCGCGGTATGCTGAGTCAAGCCTGACCCCTCTTGCTCGCCCGCGCTCTTCCGATCGATGGATCGATCGACGATCTTGGAGGAGCTCTATGGCTGACATCAGCATGGTGCAATAATCCTTTTTCCTTTTCTTTTATTGTTCTTTTTAATAATTTATGTAATTATTTTGTAATAGATAAATATATGACATGTGGGCCCCTTTGTAAATCAAATAAACATTTTTAGAAATTTTTTTTAATAAAAATGTTAAAGTAATTCCAAAATGTAAATTGTTTTATAATATTCTAAAAATGATTTAAAATGAACTAAAATTGGGAAAATTCATAACTAATTCATTTTAAATCAGAAAAATAAAAATAATATATCAAAATGTTTAGAAAAATGAGATCGATCTCATAGAAATATAATCATGCATTGTTCAACAACTTCAATTGCAAGTTTAATTAGAAGAATAAAATGAACCCCATAGGTGACTCTGAGGTTCCTCCTGAATTACGGTTCGTACCCCTCGGACCCCGTTTAAAATGACCAAGAATGTTTAGGGTTTCATTTCAATAACATTAAACTTGGCATATCATCATTCTTGCTTGAGCATTGCATCGATGCCATGTGTTTATTGTTTCCTCTCTTTTCGGTATTTGGTTCTTCCCCGGTAGAGTACGATATCGAGATCGAGATCGAGGACCATGATCAACACCATCGAAGATCAAAGAGTAATACTTGAACAACCAAAATAAAGTCAAGATGATGTACCCGAAGATCTGTATTGGGTATCAATTGGCAAAGGAAAGCGAAGCCCCACACATGATATAACCCTATGTTTTCAGGCATTTCAATTCTTGCCATGTGCATGCGATTCTAAAGTCTTTTATTGATAGATAGAGTAATCCTATCTGATGCATGTTTACTTTGTAGCATATATTCCCTGATCCACTGCTCCTAGAATAACTAGGGTTTGGCTTGTGAGCATTGGTAGAGCTACTACATCTGTTGTGCTTAGCTATGCTTAGCTATTACTGTTGGTCCATCCGGTTGATGAATTAGAGTTGCGAATGAACCTAGTTTGACAGGATGATGTGGTATGATTAGAGATGAAAGTTAAACATGCTAAGGCTTGTATGGGAGGCCATGGTGGGTTGTGGTTTTTGCAGTCCCATATTTGCCACTACTAGGACCTGAGTTCTTTCCTCTTGAACCAAGACGAGCGTACAGCCACACGGGGGCCGGTAAACGGCCTCGACCAACTAACTTTCCTAGTAGATTCCATGAATCACATAGTTTGGGTATTCCATTCGACATATGTATTCTTGTTCTTCTCAAATGGGGTGAAGGAGGTTCATTCATACAGGTAGGTAAGCGTGGCAGGGAGAGGCCCGGCCATTGTAATCTCAAACCCTATTCACATCGCTAGGGACCGGCTTCGGGACTCCACCCTTTATGGAGGCATC